>OZ024936.1:46323027-48823027 GCA_964017235.1 Sabellastarte sp. h YS-2021 | reverse complement strand
TTAACTGTAATCACCTTATAGCAGTGACATACAATCAGTGACTGAGAATGCACAAACCCCGGTCAGTTGGTAGTGGTGAAAATAAGTCCGGATTTTTAATCCAGATTTGGATCGGGATAATCGATCTGGATAAACTATGAAGAAGGCCAAGCCACTGGTGGGTCCTACCTTGTGTGAAAATATAGCCTGGGGTCAAGTGAATAGCATTTTTGAGCTTGGCATGCATATATTACCAAAATAAGCACATAAAAAGCCTTATGTCTGGAATCTGGATGCAGATCCGGATCCGGTCTGTGATGACCGAGTTAAAGGTAGAGCCCATATGAATAAAAGTATAGCACAAAAATCTGGTTTATAGTTTATGAATTATAGGCATGGTTAAAGTTGCAAACAAACCCAATTACAATACCCTTGCTCCACACCTTGAGAAGAAGGGTAATAAAAAGTGTACAGGAGTATTTATTTATGAAAGGTCCATAGCGTATTTTTTAACAAAATGATTGAATGAATGAACAGCATACACGGAACATTATTATACATCCAGTAAGAATGTTACAGAGATGATTTATTCTATTCAACTTAAAAGCTGTTTTAGCTGTTTGAAATGTGTTTTGTGTGTATCTTCCAGAAACTGATATGTAACTGATTTATTTTATTCTACTTAAAAGCTGTTTTAGCTGTTTGAAATGTGTTTTGTGTGTATCTTCCAGAAACTGATATGTATGTTTATTGTTGTTCAAATAAGGGTTTCTATAAATCTTGTTTTTGTACAAAGATATTCCTTTTCAGAAAGCAGTTTTACGCCGTAGGAAGGCTAACATTGGTGACGCAGTAGAGGATTGTGCTGGTCTGGTGAAAGGAATGAAGGACAATGGACTGATTGATGATGACTTCATAGCTAAAAATATCAAGGTAAGAAAAGGTAGTAACAGGCAGCAATTACTTTGCCTCTACATTATTTCACTAAAACAAAAGATATATAACATTAAAACAAGCTAACATTCTTTAACTGTTAAAATTGATGAAATACCAATGTCATTACTGTAATCACAGTTGTCTTTGGTTAAGGCCTTTTTACACTTCAATGTATTTTCAATGACTGGAGCTTTCTAGTTACTCCAAAAGTAATGAGCAAATCTTTATCAGAACATTTATGTTGGTAGGACTTAAGGAAGTTTCAAACCTCCACACCTGGTGGTGATTTTCACTTTAGATAGCTTTCTATATATATATATATATATATATGCTCTGTATGTTATTTTAGTATTTTGGTGTAAAATTAAAAAGCGTTATTTTACTCGGGTAATTCTTCAATTGTATTATACCTATAAGCATTTACATGATGCCGCCATCTGGTTTCATACCAATGGTCACTGAGCCAAGTGATGATTGGCCAAATTATATAGCCACAAGGCTAATTCTTTCTGAAAATGTGTGCAAATCATTCAGTTTAATTGTAATGCATTCCATCAATTAGGGATCTGGGAAAGAGTATGTAATCAGCATATAAATTTACCGGGTCGTTTTTGCCTATTGATCTTGTTAAGCTGCTTATTACAATACATTCAGTCTGGAACAAAAAATAAAAACAACAGAACAAATGGACAAAGAAAAGTGAATTTGCCAGTGATATTTTTATATCCTGTGAGAAAAAGGAAAGGTGCTATGTTCCTTTGAAGTTCCTGAGATATTAAATTTCAACATATTGATGGATGAGAGTAGTACCAGAGAAAACATTTATTTTAAGATTCATGATTTTATGCTCATTGTAAAATAAGTGTAACACTTCTTTATGTACCCCATTTTAAAGGGGATGCCATCTTTTTATGTTCTGTCACAGGATACACACAGGTGGCTTCCAGATCCACAAGAAACTGCCACAATTTTAAATAATGCTACATATTCTTGACCACATTGGGTCATTTGGTGGAGTTTAGGATGATTTTGCCACAAATGTAAAAATTGGTAGGGGGAAGTGGTTGGATCAGATCAAGAATGTGTGTGAATATTTGTGTACATGTATATGGATTATATATTGTGTCTTAGTGCTGGTTTGGGGGCATAGTTTCTGTGACATGATATTATTTGCACTCGTATGTGTATCTTTTGTTGAATTTTTCTGTTTAAAACAGAAGACGTGGCTATTTACACCATTTTGTTTTGGCAATTTTGACTTTTTACTTTACAAATTCACAAACTGAAGATTTATTTATCAAAAATAGATGCAAATAAGATTACCCTATGTTATTTATTTTTTGTTAAAAAATCTTTAAGCCCGCCAAACCCTTTTAAAAACATTTATATTTTGTATATTTAGAAAAGCCTCCATATAGTCACATCTAGACCCGTCCACAAACTGACCACAAATTGATCATAATCTTACTTGAAGACCTTCACATAACTAATCACTGATCCAGAGAAAGTCATCAACAACGTTTTCATCAAACGACCACGAAATGATAAAAATTGGACCAATAATGAAATTGTACCAGAATTTAAGGAAGTAATAGTTATTTAATCAAAACTAAGTACCATAATATCACTTATACTTCCAATTATCGATTGTTTTTAACGTCTACATATACTGGTGATGATTTCAGGTATAAACTGCCTGGTTACTGGTTGTCGGATTTGCAGCCACGCCATAAGATAAAAAAGTAGGGATAACCCTGCATAACCTCTGATGATAATATGAGTATAAAAATCTCATAAAGTGATTAATATTGATAGGGCAAATGGAGGGAATATTCTAGATATAAGGCAAATCTCTTTCACTTAGGATTTTATCTCACATTTAATTTTTTGTTGTTCACCAGCCATATTATGACGTATCTTCTTAGGAGTGTTTTAACATCACGATTGCAAAGAAGATTGCAACAAAGTTTGCCAGAAAATTACTTGTCTATTCTTTCTGTAGTTATAAGTTAAAATCAGCTCATTAAAATATGCAGCGAATACTGACCAAAGGTCACTCGTTTTATGGCTCTTTCAACAGTTGGCATCCTATTAGGCCCTCAGCAGAGTTTGCACTTGTGGCAACTGAATTCACACAGAGGTTAGGATCTGTCATTAGACGCTGATCTTGCTGAAGACGAGGTCACTATGGACCTTTAACAAATACTGATGGATCATATTCATTCAACCTAAGCTGTTAAAAGGGATGAATTAGTTCTGCAAGGTGACCATGGCTTCTGTATAGATACTGGTCATTGTTTGGTCATGTTTCCTATTGTATCTATGCAAACATAGCCATGAGTTTACAAAGAGTATACAAAGGCAAGAATAATCAGATGTCTCAGTGTCAAGTCAATATGCACTCAAGGTATCTCCCTGTTGAAACATGCAATAGTGATGACTTGTGTGGTACAATAACATAGCATTTAAACATACATAAATTTATACAAGCAGGACTTGCAGCAAGGATCCTAAGGCCAAGCCAAAGTTCAGGTTTTTACATCCCTTCTAACTGCTGTGATTATATCAAGACAAAACCCGCAAAACATCCCTCATGTTTTCAGGAGCAGCATTCAAATCAATAGCCACAGAGATGACACAAATTATTGAACATAATGATTATTAATCATTCATCCATTGAGGCCCTCACCATAACTGAAAATTAAGCAATCTTTCTATTGTGTATCTGTACTCAGTGCAATATCTCATTTACTGCATTACTCTATTTGAGTCATCTGATTGTACAAGTACAACCAATGAAGTTGTCATTCATTCTTGAGGAATTAAGAAACCTTTTTTATTGTATATTTATACTCAGTGCAATATCTCTTTTACTGCAAGACTAATAGATCTATTTGAGCCATCTGATTGTCAGCTTAATCACTTGTGACTGACAGTCTCTTAACTGAAATACAGAGGCTCGGAGATGGCCGTTTATCAATGTCCCTGAGGTTCTTTGGCCTGTCACTGGGGACAGGAGCCAACTAGAATGACTAATCATCTGTTTTTACCTGGGATTGAACCAATGCTCTCTGCTTTCGTAGGCCAAAGTGTTACCCACAAATCCCCAAAGGTACATAAAAAGGGACATTTGATAAAAGGAAATAACTCTAAAGTAGTTCATATTTCCCAAATGTTTCAGGATGAAAAGTCCCCCTCTGGACAGGTGATGCTTATGGTAGATATGGTGATAGCCAGCAGCAGACAAGATTCTTTCCAGGTCCTGATGGACATATTATCTGAAAAGTACCAGTGGCTGGTGACTGAGGTGCAGACAGATGTGCGTTATGAGGAAGGCATAGCAGGAGTTGAACCAGAGGTGGCAAAGGAAGCTGGCATATTGGTGCACAAGTATGGCATTTGTTTATTGAAAAAAAAGAAATAAAAGAAGGAATTGGGGGTATTTAGACTGAATAACATTTTATCTATAATGGTACAATATAGGTAACAGGTAATTCAGGTACTTGAAGAAAATTGGAAAAGAACAAGTGCACATTAAGTAGTTAAGATTCTGTTTTCTGAAACATAAACCATGAACTTTGATGGTACAATAGATTTATTTATTTATTTGGGGTTTTACATTGCTTTCAACACTGCACAGGTCATATCACAATGGGTAGTTGGAAGGGCAGAGGAAACCAGTACATACAGTTTGTCAGGGTTCTGTACTGTAAACTGCCGACCAACGGCAAGCAACTACCAGCTTTCCCACTTGAGGCCGTGCTAGGAACCGAACCCCGGCCTCAGAGGTGGGAGGCGAGAGTATTACCACTGTGCCACCGTGGCCCCTGATGGTACAATAGAGATGTCTTTATTATCTCCACACAATGAGGAGATAACAAAGTCACCTCTAACTTCTTCAATGTATGTTTGGTGGTGTCCTGTGCTTTGTAGTGTAGAATCTTGACCAACTATCTTTTATCCATCTCTTTAACCATTGTAGTATGACTTGTACTGTGCATTGAATAGTAAAGTAAAAAAGGAAAGTAAGCCACAACCATTTGACCAAAAGCAATGTAGAAGCTGCCGGTATTTGTCATGATAGACTTATTTGGCTACACACATTGTATAAATCATGACTTTCAGTTCAAGGGACACAATAGAGTACAGTAGCTTACATTAGTTAATGAAGATTCTTCATTGTAAATCTTTCCTCATTCATAGGTAACAATCAGCTTTCCGATTTAAGATTAGGGTTTTTATATTCAGATGGAATTTAATAGTCCCCTATGGTCTACTTAGGATCACATTAAGTAATTACAAATTTGGCTGTAACTGCAATATCACCACAATATACTTTACCGAATAATGGTTTTGGGTTTAGACAACGTGAATGAAGCAATATGTTTACATAAAAAGATATTGATACAGCCTTTGGAGATTCCTCGGACTGAACAATTATTTTAATGTGTGTTAATGACACTTGTTTTCAGGCAATGTGTTTTAAGCAATCTGATTATTGCATTACACTCTGGATTAAGAATAAAGATGGCATATACTTTGGGGTTTGCCTAATTTAAACATGCTTATTTCCAGAAAATTTGGTACCAGTAAGAGATTTGGTGAAGGTGACAAGAGAGACATGATAGATCTTCTCGGGGTGACAATGCAACTTCAGAATGAAGACTGGAGAAAGAAGATAAAAGTCAGTGCAGACAAAATAGAAGAACTAGAGAAGGTGATAAGCCATAGGGAAGCAATTGCAGTACAGACATTGAAGCAACTGAAGGACTTCACTAAAACCCACCACAAGAGATTAACTACCCATGCACATGGCATGACCACCACTTCGCAGATGTTGTTCAACATCTTTGAAAGCAATAAATCAGAAACTATTGTGAAACTAAGGGAAATCATAGACTTGTTTCTAACAAGGTGTGACCAGGTCTTACGCCACCGGGATGGATTGATGGAGGAACGAGGCAGATGTCTTGATGCCTTAGGCATAAAGGATGACAAAAACCAAGTGGACATGGCATTAAGAGCAAGACTGTCTGCACTGAATGCCACCATAAACAAGTATGCTGACAATACCAATGCTTTGGCCAATGTCCAGAGGATAGACACAGACTCCAGTGGTATGAGCAAGGAGGAACTTATAGCAGAACTGAACAAGAGGAATGCGACAATAAAGCAGTTGAACAAAAGACTGACAGATCTGGAAGATAAGTCAATGGATAAAGATGAACTTATCACTCAGCTTCAAAAGGAAATTGAAGCTAATAAGAAACAGATAGCTGATCTTGATCAAAAGATTGTTAAACTGACTTCAGAGCTAAATGCCTTGCAGGTAGCAGAAGATGAACTGAAAAAGAAAAAGCCTGTTGTGAAAAAGTTGAATGGGAAAGCACCAACTCCCCTAAAGACTGGCAGAAGGCCATCTACATCCCAGAGTTCAAAAGGATCCATAGTTTCTACTTAATTTTCCCAAATGTATATAGATAATTGTCACTGACAACTTATCATATTTTGCAATTAGTGGAGTTCAAGGAAGATATTATACAACAAAGATAATTATTATTAGGACATTATTGAATAACAATATTTAAATATTATTAAACATAAAATATATATTATATGACAATATTGTATTACTGAAATGCAAGAGCTTTTTACATCATTCATTGCAATTGACAAATATATCAATTTTTTGTAGTAAATGGTCCCTCTTTTATTATTGCCCTATCACTTTAATAACAATTTATTTTCATTTGCTATTTAGTTTATTTATTCGGTGCTTTACATCATATACCTAGTACTTTTATATCAATTATATTGTGACGGATAGTTAGAAGGGCAGAGGAGCCAGAACATGCAGTTAGTCAAGGTTCTGTACTGTAAACTGTAGAATAACGACAAACAACTACCAGCTTCCCATGTGGTGTCAGGCCGGGATTAGAACTTTCCTTTCAGAGGTGGGAGGTGAGCGTGTTAATGCTGCGCCACCATGCCCCCTTTCAGTGATTAAGGGTAAAATTATTCATCAGCAAAAAGCCAAATTAGTGATCAGTCATTCCATAAGAACCGAGCAAAGGCAATACATGAAAATTTACCTGGACTAAAAACATTTATTTTCCACTATTCCATTTTTATGAAAAGACAGTTAGATTCCATTAGCATATTTACAAATCCTAAAACGTTATACAAGAGCACATTATGATTAGTATTATTGTAAAGTCTTCAAATTTTACGTCTTTATAGTTCATAGGAAATACAGGGGCGGATCCAGCTTTTATGTAAGGTGGGGGTTCACATCGAGTAAGGTGGGGGTTCACATTCAGTAAGTTGGGGGTTCACATCAGACATATTATAACTAAGGGGGTCGGGGGCATGCCCCCCTGGAAAAAAATAATTTTTGGTAAAAATAGAGTCTTCTCATTACTATCCTGCAAAAGTAACTATGCTTGACTACAAATGAAGCAAATTAATAGCCGAAGATTTTATTGTTGCTTTCTACATAGGGAGGCAAACTGCGAGTACTTTGTAAAATACAATTCGATATATAAAGAGCAACCAAATTACTTTAATAATGAGTGAGATACATAGGTATAAACTACAAGTCTACAGTATAGGTCTACAGTCATCAGTTGCTTCCAATGTGTTCCAAACCAAGTATAAATCGATTATCTTTGAAATGAAATAGACATTCAATGACAATGGAGAGAAAATGTGAGTAAATTACAACACTTCAAGCAAACAATGCTAGGGCAGAGTTAAAGTTATATTTTAAGCTAGGATTATGCCCCATTAACTGATTGGGTCATATTAGGACAAGTCCTCAGCACTGGGAGTGGAACCAACACAGGGGTGATGGTCTGTGATTAGATGCTTAGCTTGCTTAGAACTAGAGAATCTACATGTCTAGTGTCACTATCCAGAAAGAAGTTGATAGTTGGAATTTTGATTTAGAAAAAAATCTGTTTCAGAAGAATCTACATATCACAACCTCTGGTATTAAAGACCAAAGAGCAACATATGGGTTTAACTCCCATTCAACCACTTAGGTCATATTGGGACAGATTCACATCATTGACAATGTGGTTGTCGAACCAATACATTGATGACAGCTTGTGACTAGATGGATAACTTGTTGACCACTAGGTCCCAATCTGTGCTGTTAGCTTGTATTTACACCTGATCCAGTAATGTATAAACTTTAAGATAATAAATGCGATAGTTTTCCTTAAAGTTCCTCTGAGGGTTTGGATATAATTGTCTATTGGGACCAGCTGTGACTCATCTATGACCATCTATCTTCCAACAGTCAAGGTTATTGCCCTTAATGCCATGGTAGACCCTTAGTGCATTGCTACATGTTACCATATGGTATTGTCTCCCGGTATCAGGTGTGACATGTTTATAAAGGGCTGTTCACATGGTTCTGCAATATCGTAACAACTTCTTAATTTTGCATTAAGATCTAGTACTTATGACTCCAAAATAAGACCGTCTGTCTTTTGAGTGCACTTTTAGCCATTCAAACCCCCACTTTCACCATCCCAGTGTGTATGTTGTAGTTAAGTGCATGAGAGCTCATGGAAGAATTTTCAAACATTTTTCTCAGTGATCTGCTTTGTACTGGAAAAAAACTGTCCATGTTGTAGTGAAAGCGACATAAATATGAATCCTGACTTATACACACTTAAACTTAATGGATACTACCAAAACATGAAATACACTGAGCCACAAATGAGACCCAATGTGTTAAAAACATTTTGCACTCCTCTGTAGCTTGTGAGACCAGTAAGGAACTGTTTGAATAAGGTATTACCTGTTTCCAATTCAAAGTTTAATTTGACATTGCTTTCAGCAGATAAATTTATGTTCCCCATTGCCATGGCTGGCCTCAAGTGCATTGACACACGTTGCCATGCTGTTTAGGTAAACTGATATATACCTCAAATTGTCAAAAATGTAGTGAAATAAATTTATTGTCTTAATTAAAGTCACCAATAAAAACATAGAGCTTTAGAGTTGTGTGTTGATTGGCCATGTGAAAAAAATCAATGTAATCATTTTACAAGAGATTGCGAGGTAATCAATGGCCTCGTGCTTTGCTTGACATCTAATAACAGGCTGTCACCTCTGTGTGGAGTCTACTCCCACAAGTGACAATGCTGGGGACCTGTCCCATTTGGACCCTGGCTGTTGAACAGGACCTAAAACCCCAAACTTTGACTTTTTAACAGAAATTGCATTAACGACCCTTTCTGAAAAGGTCAGTTAGCAAAACTTTGTGTGAATGCATGTTTCTGTTAAGAGTCATCAACCCTAATTTTTACATTCATTTCATTCTTACACTTATTCAAGGTGGAATAAATTTCTAGATAGATTATTATAATTTTATCACTGGGACTTCAGGTGAAGAAGCCCTGTGTTATGTGATATTGTAGTGTTAGCATAGTAATATCTGGCCGTACTCTATATTAGTACATTATACTTCCATACTGAACTGGTTTGCCACCGACACCCACTTTCTTTTATTTTATCAAGGGTGCACCAGTATATTTTGCAAAAGACATTTGCAAAAAATAAAAACAAAAAATTATCAGTCACATGCGAATCATATATAATTATTCTTTCTTTCAAATTATTTTGTGTATCACAACGTTCCATCTTGTGTTTTTGCTACCTCAAAGCATAAACTGGTTGAAAAGATAATAAAAAGTCATGGCCATTTTAGTTCTCTTTGTAGATAGACACACAAATGTGTATGCCACATATAAAAACCTGCTCTTGAATTTAAATGTTAAATATGCATATTTCTTTTCTGACGCCAGATCTAGCACTTTTCCCAACTAGCATAAAGTGCTTTCCTCCAAATGCATGATTGCCCACCGTGATATGTTCAAAAGGATATTACAAAACTAAATAAATCAAACTGAATCACGAGTCTCTCAATTTTGGGCTTAAATAGACAGTAAATCTCCAAATGTTTCATCCACGCTCATTTGCATGAATGTGTTTATTTTTATGTATCTGCCACTATGGCCTAGTGGGTTAGAGTCACCTAAGAACACAGAGAATTCGGGTTCTATCCTGGGTATGGGCGGATACACAGTGGCTCGTATGAGTCCTTAAGATGGCAGTCATCTGTTGTTGGTTCATATTCTCATTGGCAGGCTAAATCACCACCTGTTTTTTTTTGTTTTTTTTAGTTACCAGAATGCCAGTCACTAGGCCTAGACCCATAAACAGCCTTTGATGCTCATAAGATTTGGAATAACCTTCCTGATAATGTATGCAATGCAACATCCATTGCTTCCTTCAGGAAAAAAAGCTCAAAAAATACCTGCTTGCGGCTTAGAGTCTGCCAGATGATGAAGATTGAGTGCCATAAAAGTCCATTAGATATGATAAGATCCAAATGGTGTTTCAGTGCTCTGTTGGTTTACATCAATTGTCTCAAACCCTTGCCTCTCATTTCTATAGTCATGTGTTTGAATCCAATTGATGATAACAACTCGGATTAACTTACAAACTACACCTTTCTTAATCACGCTATAACTGTTCCCCTACCTTTGGATTAAATTTGAATTTTAAATCATAATTAAACAATATGATCTACTTTTATTATCGTTATTATTATTATTATTATAATTAAAGGATTTTTATCTTTGAAAGGACTCTTTATCATTGCATTCATAAAGCAATTCTGGAGTTAGTGTTCTTACTAGTATAAAACTTCATCAGCAGTTAAACATGCAAAAACCATCTATCTAGTTCTTAATGAGTAGAGACAGTCTGATAAAAGTTAACGTGTATTTACCAAGTTAAGTTACACCAAGTACAGATTTTTAACAGGCTACACTGTTGAGTTTACTGACATATTTACAAAGATACAACTAACGGCTACGTCACACCTTTTCTTACAGTCATATTGGTTACAGATATGATTTCCACTGGATGACCGTGTCCTCAAGGGCTCAGAAAATAATAAACAATGAGCTGCTCCGTATGGTCACCCTGCTTCCCACCCTTCATCTCTCCACCCTACACTGTAGCACAACTTGTCAGGGGCTGTGCAGGAGGTATTACCTACTTTAAAAAAAGTAGTAACATATGCAAAACACGATTATACTTTGGTTGTAACTCGTGACCCCAGCACAAGTAGGTTTGACCTAAGTATGAGATCAGTAAAAAGTAAATGTAGAAAATTAAAGTATTAAAAAACATGTTCCAAAACCCAAGTGAAGTGATATAAAAGCTGATTAATGGATTTAAATTTGGGTTAAAGCTTCTGCCTTTTAAAAGAGATCTCTATCTAGTTATGCTACAAAATTTAACAGTGGTATATACACAAAAAGAAAGCACGAAATAATCTCATGTACCCAAATACCAAGACTTTAACATATAATCTTAGTCTTCTTCTGGATAATTACATAATTATTTCAATTCTATGACTATCTTGTAATTGTTTTTGTACTTGTGTAAATCACGAAGGTTAAAATTGTTATACAGGGAAAGAAACCACAGATTCACAACCTGTGGCCTCATCACATCAAGCTCTAATGAACAAAGAGGGGGAATTGGGGGGACTGGAAATAAACAAAGTGTGCTAAAAAGTTCAGTATTTATTTTTGGACTAAGATTCGTGACTCAAACCAGTAAACTTTGTCCGAACCATGTGAATGAGGGTAAAAATGTAAGTGTGGGATATATGTGCTTTACTGGAATTGACAGAAGAGGGATTTAAGAATTCTACACAGGTAGGACAAGCATTTTGTCTTATGTGTTAACAATGACCATATTCACAGTTATGAGCTGTTATGTTACAAATAATAACTTAATGTTGATCTAGTCAGAGTATGTAAAAACTAGTGTTTAAAAAAGAATGTGTTAGTTTCTTCTTTTGTTTATATTACCAAAATGAACTAACCTGGTGTGGGCAGGAAATTTATGACACATCAGTTGTATTGTTGTTTTTAGTATCAAACCACCCAATGTATTTTACCTGAATACCTGGAAGTTACAGATTTGGGTAATAAATTTTGCAAGCCCTGGGGCCCCATATTCTGGATAACTATCTTCAGGTATATGTAAACGGGTGCTGATTTTTCACAAATATATAAATAACTATTTTAGGTACAAATATGTTATATACATATCTTTAGAAAGGTATTTTCACAGAGAATTTCTGCTCATTTTAGCAGACTCGTAGAATGTATCTCTTCTTGGTACAAGATCACTAGCCTACATTTCTATGGGTTTATTTATTTGTTGTTTAACGTGACACCTTATATTGTGACAGACAGTTAGAAGGGAAGTGAAAACCAGTAGATACAGTTGTTCCATACTCCATACTGTAAACTGCCAACCTACGGCAAGCAAATACCTGCTTTCCCACATGAGGTCAGATATCACCAAAAGATTGCATTACTTCATCTCTTCAATGTGATTTATTAAGTGAATACATATAACCCCTACACTTATACTGACTTCGCATAAAATCCCACTGAAATTTGTCATTATTCTCAAATCTGTAAGAATGATAATTTTGTTTGACTTTCAGAGGTCTGCCAACAGCTTCAGAATGGCGGCCACCATATTGTACACAATCGTTTTGGTGGTATTCATGACAGTTACCATGACAACTGCCGATGATCTCTTTTGGAGGGAGAACTCCATGCAGGAAAGACTGATGCAGCTGCGGGATTCTGTTATACAGATGAAACAGAAGATGAAAGAATTAGATGAAAGAATGGCAAAGATGCCATCAAGTATGGAACTTCATCTTGTAACATAAAATAAATAGAATATTGAGTAGTAAAAAAGTTGATTTTCGGACAAATAAAAAAAAGTTAAAAATGTATTATAATCAGCAAAAGCCATACATAATTGTTAATTGGAATAGTCAATTCAGTGACCTATAAACATAGAAGCCTTTGGGGACACTTTGGGTAAAATTAGTTATAATACAAATACAATGATAAACATCCTGTGATAACTGTACCATACCAGAGGCAGATACAGGATTTCCCGAAAGGGGGGGCGTGGGTTGTCGCGGGTATGGATATTTCATACTTGGACTTTCTGTAGTGGGACATATCACGCGGTGCACGGACAAAATGTCGGTGGACAAAATACTGGGGGACCAAACGCCAGTCAAAATTGCAAGGTGGGGGGGGGGGGGGGACAAAATGCTGTCCATTTTATGGGACAGGGAGGGCAAAATGCCTATCTTAACAAAACACTTTATATTTGATACTGATGGTCAAGCAAACTGAAAAAACTACTAGCAGAAAAAAGCCTCTGTAAAAACCTACAGTAGAAAATACCTCAGTATAAAAGCCCACTAACTAAATGGTACATAGCACACAAGTCCTGCCAAGTAGTGTACATCATGTAACAAAGGTTTGGGTATTTTCTACTGGGGTTATTTGTTTATACACTAGTTTTCTACTGTTTCTGTAGTTTTATTTTTCTATTGGCTTTTTCTACACTCAATTTTCAGACACTTACAGCAGTTTACCTAAAATAAACTTCAAAGGGGTTTCCCCTTCCCATAATAAACAATGGTATAACTGCAGAAAAGATGGAGGGAAACATACTTGAATCTAAATTTATTTGCCACAATGTTTCTTCAACTTTTTATTTTAAAATAACTTATTCTTTCATTGTTTTTTTTAAAACATGTAAACCAATTGATTAAATTTGATGAAACATTTTTGGAATTTAACCTTTTTTGCAATTTAATCTTATCATAGCTACTGAAGTAAATTAGAACTGAAATATAGAAGTGCAGTAATAAATTATTAATTGGGGTGAGTGATTCCAGTTTTGTAAAGTGTGTATCTCATGCTTAACCATATACTGGTAAACAAAAGTTTATAAATAAAGTCATCCACAAAAGATGTAATCCTCTGTTTGAGGATGAGACCTAACATAGTACACACACAAAAGAACCTAATCCCCATTGATACTGGACAGTGACACAGGTATAATGACTGTCACTTTAAACAGGTACTAGTATATTACCCTAGTAAAGACAGATCTTGGGGTGGGGGATTGGAGGGGGCGTGGACAGTAGCAAAAAGCCCCATGACTAAAGGTTAAAACTCTGAAAGGGGGGGCGTGCGCCCTCCACGCCCCCCCCTAGATCTGCCTCTGCATACATGTCTAGGTTTATATAACATTTAAACACTAAAATCTCACCATATTTCAGTTACTCACTGATAAGATATAAAACTTTAAGCATGTTTACTCGTTTTGCCAACAAATAAATAAATATTATTAAATTTATATAATTTGACAGAACAAGATTATGAAATTTGGTGGGTATCTGGATCACAGTCTGGTTCCAGGAATTTTTAATGGATTTTTTTTTTGTAATTGCAAACTAATATTGGAGATGTTGGGGGTTTAGTGGATGCCCTCGTCGAGTGCTCTTGTTCTATATATTATCGTTTTCTGAATGGCTTAGAAAATATTAACAGCATTATAGGGTATACAATTTTAGTCATAAGTTCTCAGGAGTTTAAACCTTTTTCAGATCATTGGCAAGTTGTAAAAATAGTTCAGACTTTCCAACATATCAAACCATTTGTGACAATTTTTCATAGTTCATTCTCTCCTATTTCTTGATTTTTGTACCTGATTTCCTTCATTTTAGCATTCTGTTTGGCAGGCTTGTCAGCCATGGGAGGAACCAAACAACCAAAATAAAGCTAGTGGGTGGAGTTTTTGGAATGATCTATATATTTCAATTGCTTTCAGTGGCACCTGGTTCTCCTGGTGCTCCAGGTACTCGACCACCGTCAGGCTCACCCGGGCCACCTGGCCCAAGGGGGCCACCTGGACCACCAGGGTATATTGGCGAAGTAGGGATAGATGGAATGCCAGGCAAAAGAGGAGAGCCAGGTAAAAGCACAGTGATTGGTCCAACAGGGGAAGAAGTTGTATTAATACCCGGATCAATTGGTGCACCGGGAGTGAGGGGTCCTGCTGGATGGAGAGGCTTACCAGGACCTGCAGGAGCATCTGGGCAACCTGGTTTTCCTGGACCTAGGGGGGCAGCAGGAAGCCCGGGTAAGTTTCAGAACTGTCATATCTGTATTGATGATTGAAGAATGGAAGTTTTATTTTGTATACTTTATGTGTTGAAGAAATCTCATATAAATACATCTGAATATCAACTTATAGAGGATCGTCTGAATCACCTGGGAGCAGTTAACCAATAGGAAGAACTGGGTTGTTGATGAATGAGGAGAACTTTAATTTTTTCCTTTGAATTTATATGTGTTTGTCGTGATAACATTTTTCCTGTTATTTTCTATTTTACCCTACTGGACCCGTTGGAACTCCAGTGGACCAGCAGATGAGTATTTGAATTTGATAAAAATTAAAATTACCTACAGTCAGGGAATTTATTTTGAGAGATGAATTATTATGACCCATTCAACACATTAAATTATTTTTGGGTTAAACCTGCCGGACCCTTCTGACCCTTCAGACTTTTCAGATGCTGGCAGGAAGTTATGGTGCCCATTTCATGAGAGGGCTTAAGTCTACTCTCAACTCTGTGTCTTAGGGGTCAAATGTGCGACACTATGTTATTGAGTCTAATGCTCATAAAATTTCACAATTACGCTCAACTTGAGATACGACTGAGTCATTGGATCAACTATAAGCCCACCAAGGAGGTGGCTCCACATTTGGGTCCAGATTCACAAGCCTTATTAATTTATTTGAAACAAGAAACACATACACAATAACAACTTTTTTGTAATTTTAAAGCCTGTACGTATTACTGAACCTGAGCCTTAGACTTGACTAACAACTTTCGTGAAATCCACCCTAGGACATTAAGCACCACCAGGTTCATCCACAAAAGTCGTTTATACACTCACTGGCATCGAAACTTGGCACACCTAAACTTGTCACAAAACGGAAGTATAAATGAATGATATAATCAGTGGTTGTAAAGTAAACAAATGGCTGTCATAGGCCACAATTGTACATTTCTGGAGTATGTATCAATAGGATATAAGGTAGCTAAAGTGATGATGGGCATAAACGTTTTCAGGGATTTCCTTATGCAAATAGTACCAAGTTGGGGCACTGAATTCAAGTAGAAAGTTATATTTTTACCCTGTGAAATGATTCTGAAAGGTTTATTGTTTTGTTTTTATGTGGACAAAATACCATTATGTCTTGTGCATGTACAATGCATATTTAATCAAAAGAGATGCACATAAGTACACTTACAACAAGTGAAAACAACGTTTTTGTGTCCAAATTGAACCAAGTTACTACCGAAGAAGTACAAGAGTTTGGTACATTGAAAGGGTCACCAGGCCATCCACAACTTCACTTGAGTTTACAAATAAGGAAAGGCTAAAACCACTGAAAAGAAGACATGCCTCAGGCTCAAAGTTAAGCATTTTGTTTTTAAAATTTTTAAATAGTTTAGCTGAGCTCATGGGCTGTGACTTTAGGGATTTCACCAACGATATTACGTTCAGCTTTGGCTGAGCCAATGGCCTAAAATGAGACAGGCAGGTAGGAGGCTTAAGTTTTGTAAACAGAGGCTCAAATGTGGCTGCCAAAATTCTTTCTACACTTCCAAATTTGAAATGACTGAAAATAATGTACAAATGCATAAAACGACCCTAAAATAGTCTTTGAATATATGTGTATACAAGTTTACAAGATTTCCCATTGCAAACTAACACTTTACCAGAGATCAAATGTGTCAAACAAGAAGCATGTGGCATCATCAGAAAATTTTGACCAGAAATAATGGGTCACAAGACACAAAAACCACTGCAGTTTTGTGAAAAACATTGGAGACTAAAACTTAGCTGAGCCCAAAAGCTCAGATTTGGGTCTGTGGCTCAATCTAAGACTAGGCTAAGTCTGAGACCTTTACCATTGATTAAAATAGATAACTTTATTGCATTGTAAAGGTTCACCAGGCTTTCCTGGACCACAGGGGGTGCCTGGAGAAAGGGGGTCACCTGGATCTCCAGGGTTACCAGGATTTCGAGGTTTATCTGGGCAATCGGGTCATACAGGAGCCACAGGATTTACAGGCTCTGCAGACGGTCCACCGGGAAGGAAAGGACACACAGGCTCTACTGGAATAGGCGGTGGACCCCAGGGGGATACTGGTAGGTACACTGTACATGTATTTACTAAGATGATATATATGTGTGAATCAATTGGTGCCCTTAAAGGGGATTCATAGAACATCTGATCTATGGTCAGCATAAAATGGAATTCAGGTTTAGGTGTATTATCACTGGCATACAAAATTCTTGACATTATTATGCAGAAAGAATATTATGTAGAAGTTATATTGTACCACTTTTCATCAATTACCATAGGATAAGGTCGATAGTCCAACCTAATTCAAATGTTGTAACCATATCTCAGCCACAAGGCAAACTACAAGTAGCGCTGAACCATAAAACCCATCAACATAGGCAACAACGAAGAATCACATTTTTGTCATTTTTTGCAGTTTTGCAGTCAACGTAAAACAGCCAGGGCATGTGTCATTAGCTCTTTATTTTTAATTTCAATACCGCTCCGTTTTGTGATTACAGTTATACACTATTGTCTCTGAAACGTAGTCGAACAATTTTGATGATGAATGAGATGCATAAGATGTATATGTGATTTTATCCGAGAAGTGTTCTTAAACTTGCAACCCTTTATTTGTTTACACCCCCAGGCAGTGCTGGTCCCATAGGAGGGCTGTTAAATATTGTTAAATGCAACTCTTTATTTTCTTTCAACTCCAGGCAGTACTGGTCCCATGGGAGATACTGGTGCAAGTGGAATGAATGGGAGTCCAGGTCCAAGTGGCAGAACTGGAGCAGAAGGACGAGAGGGCAAGGCTGGAGCCACAGGAATGACAGGGATATCTGGACGACCTGGACATAGGGGGAATACAGGGCAGCCGGGGGATGTGGGGGAAACTGGGGATCCAGGGCCACCTGGCGACCCCGGGCCACCCGGGCCACCTGGTTCTCCAAGGGCACCAGGAAGAAAGTAGATATTGATTGAAGAGTGATAAAACTGAATGCAGATTGAAGCAATATTTGAAAATATATAGAAATAATAAAAAGGAAATAGTGAAATGGCTGTACTAAATAAATTTGTATTTAGCTAACAATTTTAACAGTTTTTGAGAAAATAATACTTGCTCATAATTGCGTTGAACAGAAACTTCAGTATTTACTTAATGCCAGATTTTAATAATGTCTTGATATTATTTGGTCAAATTTACCAACATTACAATAGCTGTTTTGAATCTGTAAAACAAACTGTTTTTCAACAAAATTGGCTCATCTTAATCTGTATTGTTTATGAAATTCACTTGATAATATCAGCATAATATCAGCTGAACAATTATTGGTGTGAGAATGACTGTATTTCAGTTCAGATTTTAAGTTAACAGTGTTATCAGTGATGTCATAATAATGGTAATGGTATGGACAATTTATTAATACACCCAAACAATTTTGAATGCAATATATATGGTCTCTGCGTTGATAAATTTTTAATCCCTGAATAGACTTTACCATTTGCTTGTATTAACTTAGTGGGCAATTGGAAATATTTTATCGATTTTGGATTAATTGATTTGGGGTGTAACATATTTTACAATTCATATCATGAATGGTAGTTAATAAAGATGGGCAAAAGCAGTTGATTGCATCGATTCATAGGCAAGCAACTATCAACTTTCCTACTTCAGGCAAGACCAGATTCAAACCCAAAACCTTCAGATGAAGGATATGTAAGCTTACATCAATATTTATGCATTGTTGCATATGTATATAGAAATGCAAAAACATTAAAGAAGAGGCAATTTTTTTGTCAAAATACAAAACCAATAAAGAAAGTAAATTGTATGTTTCACTTTTTTAAATTGTTTTATTGACTTACTTAACAAGCAAATTAAATGACAAAAAGAAACTGGGCTGACAAAGTGGTCATCAATTTAAGGAAATTATCTCATCACTCTCAAAAGAATACTAGCTTTATTTCAAATATGAAAGCTGACAGTCTTTCTTTGGACTGATGGGCATGGACCATCTTTATTGTCATCAGGTACAAAAGTAGGTCAATGGTGTTAAAAACAATTAAAGCACCTCTTATGATGTATTGATATTCAAAAACCAAGCTTTTACTCAATCTACAACAAATAATTGTCTGAAACTAATTCAAGTGTCGGGATGCAAAAGACACTTGATGCACTTAACATCGAGTAGATTTCTTCCAAGCTAACATGTTAGGCTTAATCATTAGAATGCAAGGAATACAATAAAACCTTGATTGAAGTGGAGAGAAAAAAGGCGACTAAGCCTTAACTACGTGTGATCACCGTGTAATTGATGATTATGTTGCATTCCTTCACCATGCACACGTGTGCCACTAATACAATACATATGGAATATATGGAATTTGGAGCTGGGCGGATGAAATCATAGATAGATAATTTTCATTTTCTCTTGATGTTTTACACACAATGACCCAGTACTGGACCACGCATTATAGCTCAACAACTTTAACAAGTATGAAAAGCAACTCTAACGCTGTAAAGAGTATCAAAGGTAACTCTAATGCTGTGAAGACAATCAAAGGCAACTCTAATGCTATAAGAGGTATCAAAGGTAGCTATAGTGCTGTAAAGTATTAAAGACAACTGTAACGCTGTAAAGAATATCAACAGCAACTATAATGCTGTAAATGTTGTTAAAGACAACTTCCACGTTCCAACTCTGTTTCTGTAGTGAGTACCAAAGCAATTCTGATCCTGTTAATGACACTAAAAGTTTGCTTCAAAGAGTATCAAAAACAAATCTACTGCTAGATATGAATCGTTCAAAGATCACTATCTTTGGGAGAGGTTATGGCAACAACTTGTAGATAGTAGAAACCTCAAAGTGAGTGATGTTTTGATTTACATGGTTTGATTCCCAAAGCACTAGCTGTTATGGAAAACTAGAAGTGAAAAAGTAAAAGTCTGGATCAGCACCTACTGAGGTGACACCTTGTCAGTCCTGCTGCAAGATAATTTATCTTTTGTGAAATTCCATATTGTTATGCCATGTTAAAAGCATTGCTGCATTCAAAATTGCAAGTTCAAGCTAAGGAGCCTGCAGATCTCTGACTACCATTAACAGAGTGCTTTTTCCAGGGTTTCAGAACAGTTGAGGTCACAGCCCATTTCTGCATGTGCTCTCTCATAGATAGTTTTACATATTCCTCACCAACAGCAGCAGTCCCAAGCCTTCACAATATTACAGGTTTTTATATAGCCAGTGAAACTCCTTAACAACTTCCACGTTCTCTGCAGCAGCAACTGCACACTTTCTGTATTACAAGAAGCCTTGACTAAAGCCATGTGAAACTTGTACAACTTGACAAGGACATTCCTAAAGCTGAAAAAGTTTTTTCTTCACTTTTCAGGAAAAACACAGCAAACAACATTTCAAGCATATCAAGCCTTTAAAAACCTCTTGCATCAGACATTGGAAGCATAGATTACCAACAGTTGGACACATCAGCTTCCATGAAACCACAGACCACCACTGTCATATTTGTGGGTTCAAGTCCCCATTTTTTACCTTAATATGTCTGGGTTCAAGTTTGATGTGGGTCATTGATGTGGCTTGGTTCTGGTCCTATTTGAGATATTGTTATGAGTCTTGTTGTGAGTCTAGTGTTGGACAGTGAAGTATTTGGGTTCAACACTGATGTACTGCAGTAAGGTGTCTGAGTTTTAGACCCACCTACAAAGGGCTGGCATCACTTCATATTTCAAATTATTTCTTTATTTATTTATTTGGGTGGTATGTGAAATTGGCTAATGAGTTTTTTGAACACCAGCTTAAAAGTTCTTGAAAAATTTTGCGGTATTGAAAAGGATCTTTCATTTGTCCTGAAGAGGACTGGTTGTAGACTCAGGCTATGTTTCCCCTTATGATCCTCCAAATTTACAAAGTAGTCCATATGTAGATGTCATTGCTCCTTTGCTGCTCTGGCTGAATTTCTCATCTCATTCCCTGCCTCGCTAGGTGGTAGCTTCTCGTTCTAGTTTAGATGGATCATCATGATTGCACTGTGCTGCAGCCCCAATTGGATTACTCAGGAAATTATGCCCTACCACACATATGAGGACTATGTTGGTAGCCACCTCTGGATGCTGCTGCGTTGTGGTCGGGAGAACTGTTAAGTTATTGGCCAGGAGTTCAGATGTGTTTTCTACGACCCTCTGCCCCTTGAGATTATGTAGTTACAAATTATTTCATTACAAGTGAGGGCCCTCCTACAGAAAAGCTTCAAGAGCCATGGCTTCAGGGAAAATGAGTCATCCCTGAGTAGAAAATAGTTCATGTCTCCCCCTCCTTCTATCAGTGGCTCAGCTCTGGGTAAAAATTGTTTCATTGGAGCATGACCCGATGCAATATAAGGCAATGCAAAGGAATTTGGAGTTTCCGTTCACCAGAGCCAGCAACACAATTGAGTGGAATCCTTTTGTACTTAAGGTATTTGCTACCTTTTTAGTGGTTCCTTCAATTCCACATGGTTTCAATCCATGGCCCATACAGTGTGTGGGTTGTTCCATTTGGTCCCGAGGACCTCCTCTAGTTTCTTCTGGTCCTCTGGAGGCGTGGGGTAGATGAAGAATTCATCTTGAAATTCACTTATGATTGCCTGGCACCCATTTGTAGATGATACAAACATGATAATGCTTGACTTGCCAACTATGAATAAGCAGAAGAGAGAACACTCGCAAATTGCCAGGTGCCCCAAGGTGCCCACAAACGTGAGCCTAGCATCCAAAGGACTTCTGAACCATGTGAGATCTCCCTTAAATGGGGTCCATTTTTGTCATTGTATCATTGTAAAGATCAGGGGTCGTCCTAAAGAAATTTCTGTGTGCGTGTTCATCCTTGGTCCTCAGCTCTGGTAGTAATGATATGTAGCATCCATGGCTCTCTCTGCATTTAATTACAGGGTATACAAAGTGGGCAAGAGATTTCCTCATTGCCGATCCCCTCTGAACCTCTGAGGATGGGGTATGTTTTGGTGCTGGTTCTCGTTGGTTTCTTCTGTTGTTTCTTCTTCTTTCTCTAGCCCAAGCCAGAGAATGCTAGTTGACTGTTATCTGTGTTATTCATGTGACAGCATTAGAACACACATTTTTAAGTAAAAAAATTATTACTCCATAAGTTTCTAAAATATTCACTATCTATTACTGCTGCCATCCTAGATCCAAGTACTATAGATATTGTTATAAAACCAGAGTTAGATGAGCTGATTATGAGGTACAGATAGAGAGTTGTTCCAAGAAGGAGTCGGAATAGAGCACCAGTCGTTGGGTTAGGCAGTGGCTCAGGAGGAGAGGGTAGAAATCAGTATCACAACCTCACTGCTGAACTGTACCAGGAAGAAAAGCCCACATTCAGAAACTTCATGCGGATGTCACCCAAGATTTTTCCAGAGACTGAGCGCCTCCTGACACCTGATCTGCAGAGGCATTTCTTCAACTATTTTATTAAATGTTTAAAAACGTTTCTAGTCAAACCTAGTTTCTTGAGTTATTTTATAAACATTTAATAAATGTTTTCAGTAAAAACGTTTGTATAGAGGATGTATAAAAAGTGTTTTAAACGTTGCATCCCAAAAGTTTACTTGGGAACGTTTAGAAAAACAACAAGATATGGTTTAAATAGGTTTTAAAACGTTTTGTAAACGTTTGAACCATTATAAAGCGCTACTAATGTTTACTGCTTCAGAGATAAGTATGTTGGATGTCCCACATACTTGCCCCAAGGACTGGAAGGAGATAGAGCGGGGATTCAGGGAGAGATGGAATATTCCCAATGCCATGTGAGCTCTAGATGGCTTAAGATATCCCCATCAGATGTCCCAGATGAGCAGGGGGAGAGTATTTAACTATAAGAGATTAAACTCTCCGGCCCTGATGCTATGGTTGATTATAAATTAATATGGTATGACATTTCAACTGCTGAATTCAGTTCTGAAGCCCAGTTTTAAAACTATATTGACCAGAAGCAAAAGATAGAAGACAACACCAGTGGTTTGTGATAAAAGGCCGAAAATACACTATTTCATCTTTGGTGACGATGCCTTCCCAATGAGAACTTGGCTGGTGAAACCCTTCTCCTGAATATGGAAAGCAGGTCTTCATTTACCGGATCAGCCGCTGAAGAAGGGTCATCAAGAATGCTTTCGGCCACCAGATTTTGGGTGCAAACCCTCCCCCATTTAACTTTAAACTTCTTTAGCTATTGCATGACAGAGATGTGGTTAGGTTTGAACTCTCCCCCATCTGACATCTTTGGACTTTTTTATTTTGGTGGGGTTTGGCCCTGAAGCTTAAGGTTTTGAACCCTAGACACTTAAACTTTTAAATAATTTTTTTCGGTTTGAGGGATTGTTTCATGTTTCAAGAATTATAAATTTAACAATTTATTGTCTTAAGGGGTTAATAGTGACCTGTGTATTTGGAACTTCTATTGTATCTTTGTGTGATTGCTTGTGACTTGGGAGGATTTTTTAATTTTTATAATTTTTAACAAGCAGCTTATAAATTGTTTTTGGAAGGTTTGGCGAAGGTTTGAAGATTTTCACCTAATAACTGAAGGCTGACTGCTGGCTGTTGGGCAGACACTTTCTCAGTGTCATCTACAGCTGATCGTCACCATGGTCATCTCTGCTGGTACTGGGCTTTGGAAGGAGGGACTGGGGGTGTTGAGCTGGCTGTAGCTGTCATCTGGTGAGGTGTGTGGCAAGGCACAGATGAGTGACCCAAACGAGGTGTCTGCTGATGCTACTGAGGATGGCTCCATAGGCATGGTGGCATAGGCTGTAGCTGCCATCTGGTGAGGTGTATGGCAAGGCACAGATGACTGACCCAAACGAGGTGTCTGCTGAGGCTGGCTCCATAGGCATTGTGGAAGGTTTTGTCAGTTTCTGATGATGGCATGTGGCTGGGTCTATGACTCTGCATTAGTGCACTTAGCTGTTACTGTGGAGTAATTTGGATAGGCTGTAAATGGTGTTGCACTGGTTGTGGCATCTGCTGATGCATGGGTGGCTGCATCTGCTGTTGTATGGGCTAAAATATCTGCTATGGTGGACCTTGCTATTAGACCGACATTGGCTGCTGTGAAATTAAAGACTGTGTGAACAATGCAATAGACCTAAATATGGCATATATGGCCAGGTGATATAAAATCTGTTGTTGCTGCTGCTGTCTTTTTGTTCATTTTAAGGTTCTGATCAAGGAAAATGTCTCCACTTGAAAGTCTTCAAATGACTCTGTTGACAGGTTCTTCAGTTCTGTTTGATCCCAATCAAAGAAAACAGTTGTCAGGTCATTCTGTGTGTTCTGGAACACTATCGGCTCTAGTTTGCCTTCCAGCAAGACCAACTTTTTCTCTTCTTCTGGGCATCTAGCTAGAACTTGGGTTTACTAATGGTTGGTGTTGTACATGGTTGAGTACTTGGTGGGATTTGGCATGGGGTGAAGGAGGTGCCTCATAATCTCATCTGCTCCTCAGTTGATGCACATCCACCACCACTTTCAACCATTTCTGTCAATTTGCCAAATGAGGTGTACCATGAACTGATTTAATGTGCATTAATATGCTGTATATTGTCCTTTCACTCTTAAACTAGTGCTTGCAGGCTTCCTTGTTCATCTAATTCTCTGCACAGAAACCATTCCACAGTGCCTCCTGTGCCTCCACAGTGTCTTTGAAGTCCATGAGACATTTATTAGATAAGATTTTGTTATCTTTCAAAAAGTCTAAAAGCTTAATCTCCTGTTGTTCTGTGAACACAGCTGCAGCTGTCCTCTTGCCCTCTGGAGCATCCCCCTCCTCAGTGGAAGCTTCCACATTAGCCTCTTGAGTAGCCTCCTGTTTAGCCTTCTGAATAGCCTTCTGTTTAGTCTGAATCTCTGGAGCCTCCTGGGTCACCCTCACGCTCTGGTCTTTTGGATCTTGTCTGTCTGTCTGTTGCAGCAGCCATTTTCCTTTGCTTTTTGTTTGGTGGCATTTTAGATAAGTTTCAAAAAGAAAACCTATTAAAACCTTTTGTTAGGTTTGAAAGATTTCAAATCAATCAATGAAATTGCCTCCACAAATGCAGTAAAATGTTTGAGATGTCAAAAGAAGACCTGATGATCCGAAAATTAGGGTTTATGATGGGAAAGATCGAGATGGGATAATAAATAAACATAAAGATGGGTTTGCGATAGGTTTGTAATTGCTTATAATAGGGGTGGGATTGGAAAGATTACATTAAAGATATCGATAGGCGATAGTGTATATAAACCCCCGACCCAGGCCTTAGCATCCATTTCATGGCAAGAATGTTAGTTGTACAGACACTTGTGTGATCTAATTGGATATATTTTTATCGGACTTAATACTCTGCAACATTTTGCAAATACATTGGATATTACTTGTTGGTATTTTTTCATTTTTTCCTGAGTTGATTTGCGATAGGTATAAAATCCAAGAGTTTGTTATAGGTTTTCTATGGAAAAGATTTCTTTGCAACCAACATACGATCCAAAAGATTGACTGATGATCAAATTGATGGGTTTGCGACAGGTTTGCAATAAGTTATGCGAATGCAAGATGTGATAAGAATCCAAAAAGTTTACAATAATTTCAAACCATTTAAATTGTCTCCAAGCTGGGTGAAAGATATAGGGTAGGTTTGTGAGTCTGGCAATTGGTGCAAATTTGCTTTGAGATGAAAAAGATCAATAAGATTGATCTCATGATCAGAAAAACTTTGGGATTGTAACTTGATCGCAGAGGGAAATCACCATAATGGAACAGCCCTCACTTGAGCACATAAATTGCAGAATCTGGTAAGTATAAGCACTCCTAGAACGCAGACCTCCCCCCCAAGAATCCCAATACTACAAACAAATGGGACTTTTCTCAACTAAGGATTTTTATTCAGAAAATGATCCAGACTTTTCTGACCAGAAATGAAGAGTGAACAAAAACTCGACGCTGTGCATCGTTACTCGTGTACATTAAAATGAGAGGGATAAAATATTGTAAAAGTAGTCCAAATGACTCTAATGGAGCAAAGATATAGTTCCTAAACAACTACATTTCTTGACTGAATAAATACACGTTTTTGTGTTAAAATCATACCAGTCTTTATAATAGCAATAAAGGACTTGGTCTGAGCACTGCATCGCCGAATAAATCACAAACATCTGGCCATAATGGACTCAGCTCTATCGGGCTTCATCCATTATTCCGCCTGGAAGTTTGTGATTTATTTGCCGATACAGTACTTAAACCTCGTCTTTATTGCTACAATAGAATGCAACTCCATAAAAGAACTACCTTGACAGGAGGACAAAATTAACATATGCAGATATTAGGTTGACTTGGTGGAGGCCTGTGATCTGTAAGTGCTTTCTATTTACACTTCGTTTATGCATGGAATTCTTTGAAAGTGAATATGAATTGACACTGTTACTACATACAAATAGACTTTAAACTAAGTATAAAACAGTATAAAGTATATTAACCTTCTATAGACATACTAGGTTATGATTGATTGATGGGTTATTGGATTTACTGGGTTATTGTATTGCTTAATGTCCCTCTTAGTACCTTGTTTTGGTTTATTGGGATGGTACTGCTATTCAAGTGATTATCTGAGTCACTGTATATCTGTCCATACCTGGCCAAGAGGTCAGATGTCCACCCAAGCAAGTTCTGAGCCCAGTGCTACTTAACTTCAGTGACCAGACGAAACTGGCCAAGCCGCATAGCATAGGCAGATACTAGGTTATGAAAATGCAATGCACGATACGAGTACCTCAAATCGGAACATTACCCATCAGCAATGACCTTATACCCTATTCACACTACATGGGGTATCTCTCGCAGTTATAGGCTTTGGGTGAAATGCCCATGTCTTTCAAATACTGTTCAAAGTTCATATGTGACCTTGTGACACAGTGGCAAAATGTCCAATACCTTGTGTGTCCCATGGAAGTTTTAAAATGTTTAAAGTTTCTGAATTTGGTACTGCATATGCAGATGAATTTCTTGCTACAGTATCTGAAGGTGTGGTCAGCCGTGAATATAAGGTTGTGACTCAGTCATCTTTTGGTGTAACATGGTAACCCTAAGGTGAGTGGAGGTAGTGGACTTTTCACCACTGGTAGTTACAGGACACGGGTGTTTCACTCAATGCCTATAACTGTGAATTATACTGCTTATAGTGTGATGGAAACACAAAATCTCTGAAAGTATGAGGCATCCTTGTTCTGCTGCTGAGTTAAACCTCTAACCTGAATGGGGCATTACAAACTGTATTCTGACTGGCCAGAGTTAGTAGTTACAGAAACTTACCAAACCCAACATTATTCAGCAAAATATGATAAACTAATATGATAACTAAGTAAAATAAGAGACATTCAAAACTGTCAATGTGGAAATATAGGATCAAAGAAATGCACATAATAATCATGTATTATGTACTACAGGAGCAGTAGGGACATACTAAAGTGGATCAATTTATTGTCTTGAAATCAATCAAAATAATTGATCTAAATTGGTGGAATTATTAAATGGACAATAAGTAAAAAAAAAGAAAAACTTTTGAACATGGCCCTTATAATTCTCCCTAATTCTAAAGTCAGAAATGTCAGAATGTGTGTAAAATTTACCACAGTTTGTAACATCTGCAAATTGGGCACCCTTAAAAAAGTAAGACAGTAGAATCAAATCCTGTAGTTACAGAAGTCAGATATATGTCAAGACTTTCTCAGAAGAAGAATAGGCTTCCCTACTTGCCAGTTTTACAGTTTTTGGTACAAATGATTATTTCATTTGATGTAAAATTCAAAAATAAATAAACGTAGTAACTATAAAAATGCATTTTGCTCAGGTTAGATGTACTTCATGTAATTTAAAATAACAACAAATCAAATAATATGTTTCATGGTTGAACCTTGTTATGGTTTGCTAATTTTAAAACATAAAATTCAAATAAGGTAGAAGAAATAAGCTTTTTCTACATAAACCAACAATCATCTTCTCGGCTTAATACAATTCCCTTCAGAAAAAAAATAAATATACAACACATTACTTTATCTCGTGCACTTTTGGCAAAAGTAAGCATTTCGAGATATGTATCTAACCCACACTGAAAAAAAGAACTAGAATAATATTTATGAATCTGTTGACTTCACACAGATACCAAAACAGTCTGTCCCCCTTTTGAGAGAAAGATTCCATTGGACACACTGTCTGAGACTGATATGGAGTGACAGATAGTCATTACCAGGATTTACGTATCTCTGCCAGAAATCATCTATGTCTCTGTGTGAAGGTTATAATTAAACACATACACTTTGACAAGTAGGGGTGTCACTCTACACAACCTCAACTGGGCCCATGTCCAATTGCTTTGATTCATTTCATGTTTCTAAGGTTAAATTTGGGGGTTTATGTCCCCATTCAACAGCCAGGGTCACACATCAGGAAAGGTCCTCGACATTGTCACTTGTGGGAGCTGAACCCACACAGAGGTGGCAGCCTGTGATTAGATGTGAAACCTGCTATTCACTAGGCCACAGGAGATATTGCAGCACACCTGGAGTCTTTGTATCAGTTATATTGCCATTGGTAGCTAGACCTGCAGAAAAAACACCAGTACATACAGTTGGCCAAGGCTGTGTTCTATAAATGTCAGTCCAATGGCTAACACTTACCAGCTTTCCCACTTGAAGCCATGCCGTGATGTGAGCTTCCAATCCAAGAGGTGAAAGGTAAGCGAAGCCCAGCACTGAGATTTTAATCTCACCATATCAGTGGTTTGTTTCAGTACCTTGAAAGACTTTATAAAGCAAGAGTATAGTACATGGTTGCTTAAGCTTAAGAGTAATGGTAAAACGTAGTTGTGATAAAACTTAATTGATTGTTTTCCAACGTTGCAGCAGTTAGTTATTACTCTTATGTCTTTTTGTCTGGAAAAAAAGGTTTGTCAGTTTGATATCTCAAGCAATACTTATGGTCTGTTCTCAGCTTTCCTTGTAGTTGTTTCTGTATGTATATTTGATTTTCCTTTGAGAGCCTTGACTTAATATCTCCAAAGAAACCCTTCGTGTCTGGGTAGTAAATGTGTTAGATTTATTTATTTATTTGGGTTTTAACCTCAATTGCAACACTGTGTAGGTCATATCACGACCAGTAGTTTTATAGGCAGAGGAAATCAGTATGTACAGTTGGTTAATGTTCTGTACTTTAAACTGCCGATCACTGGTAAACAACTACCAATTTTACCACATAAGGACCGGGGTTTGAACCACCAACCTCCGAGGTGGGAGGCAAGTGTGTTACCATTTTGCCACCATGGCCCCATGTGAATGTGTCAGAACCAGCCTCAATAAATTTCCATCCTGCCCCCTTTGCCCCTCCAGTATGTATACTATTTTAAGCTCATGATAGGTATTTCTAACATTTGAAAAAGGGGGCCCTGAATGGAAAAAATGCTCTATTCAGTTGTGTAACAAATGCCCATGAAGACATCTGTGGATGGGTGACTGTCTGAATTCTGGGCCACGGATGGACCAAATGCAAATCCTAACAAAAACCTCCTATCTAATTGGAGCAGACTGAACCAGAAATGGAAGTACCAGTGTTCTTGCAAAAGACAATTGCAGAATTTGCCCCCCCCCCGCCCCGGGTTTTAAACATAGGTCCTACTGACAAATAGTTTGGTGATTAGTAGATTGGACTACTGCAATTCCCTGTTTGTATCACTCACTGATTTTGAGTTTAACACATTGTAGTGCGTCCAAAACTAGCTCTGCAGGGTGTCACTCAGCCTTCTTAGTATTTTTGTCATATTATCCCCCATCTGAAAAAATTCATTAGCTGCCAGTCAAGTAGAGGGTACAATTCAAAATTGACGTTATTGCACACAGAATTCTAAAACACGTCCAACCAGCCTACCAAAGTGATTAATGCATCCCTACACCTCTTCTAGAAATAACAGATCAAGCAGCCCTAAACTTAAGTTCCTTCGACTGCAGAGTACACAAATCACACAAAATTTTTTCTTAATTCCCTCTGTAATTATGCACCTGTTCTTTGGAATCTTCCAAATAAGAAATAACCCCTCTGTCACTTCCTTCAGGAAATATCTGAAAATTCACCTCTTTAATTCTAGTTTCCTCATTTAGTCCCCTACTTCTGGCCACACCTATAAATCTGGACTAACTGACCTCGACTGCCCCTGAACTATCCTAATGATTAACATTTTTGTAAACTTAGCCCACTGAGTTCCCCATTACGGGGAAGATATTGCAATAGATTAGATCAGATCAGATTACCTGAGCCTATTGGGTTTGAAAAGTTGAAAAAAATAAAGTCAGTTAATTGAAACTATGCAATCGCAAACTTATCTGTGTTCCGAAGGATTAACTTTGTGCAAATGTCCAATTTTAGGCGACTAGTTTTTTAAATTGAGTTTCAATAATTCTGGTTTTATGTCGAAGTGAAGAGCAAAGAATATCAGCATAGCAACATACCCCCAACCTAACCCCCATTGCGTGGTGAATCTTAACATGTTAACCATCAGTTGAATCGAACCCCTCATCACAAATGGTCTTTCTGGGAACAATAAATGTTAAATCCAACTTTTATTGGCAATGAAACCAAACTGTAAATACACCAACATGCAGGCAAGAGCTTAAACCCATGAAATTATTATCCTTGGCCTTTGGAACTTTTAATCAGACCATGTAACTTAGATATTCCATCACATAAACTTGCTCCAAAATATGCTATTTTTAGTCACAAAATCGTGACTTGTTAAACGTCTGTCACAAGTGAATTTAACATGGTCTGGATGTTTGAAAATCACGTCTTGGAATAACCGTATTGGATCAAAAACATTTCCAGAGATTTGCAAGTATGACTGATCAACGTTCATATATGATAACTGTAATAACACAGGTGTTGAAATAGCTTATTTATTATTAAATTTTGTCATGCTTTTAAAAGTTTACTTTCTGTATTTAAATATTTTACTTAGTAAGATATACATATAAACTGTAAAAGTGGAAATTTTAGCTAGCAGAAAATTCTTCAACTTTTTAATAAATTCACTTGAACTAATTTTTACTAATAGCTAGTTTTTACTTGAGATATAAATAAAGATTTGAAATTAATTTTCACTGCTAAAGGTAATTAGCTAAAGTATTAAAAATTAATACCCAACGACAATTTCAACTTAAGCAGTATTTTGGGCTAATTTTATGTGTACTTTCGAAGTTTGCAAAATTATTCTGTGGAAAGTTGAAACAATATTACAGTTATGTTTAAAAGTTATTTTCTGAATTACAACATTATTTTATTACTAATCTTTGGCATTTTTGTCGATATCAACGTACAATGTTACCCAGCTGACCATTGCGTTAAAATCCTATGAGGAGAACAATAACATATAAATTGTATTGTATTATGGTGGACACGAGGAGAAAAGTCAAACTTAGCATTTCACATCCCTTCTAAGGAAAGTTCCACTAAATTTGGGAGTTAGACATCTCAATAGATGGAAGGCCAAATGTAAAGTCATCAGTGAGCATTTGCTCAGCTCCAGAGCTCTGAGTTTCTGTGAAACACCTTTCCTTTGATTGGCGTCTTAGACTGTCCAATAGTGAGTATTTCGACAGAAATGCATTCTCTGTTCCGGATTAACAGGAGTAACACAGCTCCATTGTGGAACCTATTTTTAGAACGCATTTCTTGGGAGTGTGTGATATTAGAACGTGCATACATAACCATTAATCTATACACTGAACTATTTTTTTGCAGATATTACATAAGCTTGATTGAAAACGGGAAAACAAGATGGCCACTACACGGCATGGTTTTATGTTTGCCATGCTGTTATGTTATTTCTCCTTTGTGAGTGGTAGTAGTCATGGAAAGAGTGAATACTCAATTCAAGGAAAACTCGACTCACTCCGAGCCCAGGTGATTGAGATGAATCACATGATAGCAGATCTAGATGCCAAGATGACCAAAATGGAACAAAGTAACATACATATATTATAAATAATAAAATGGTAAAGATCTTAGCAAAAAGTGAACATCGGGGTTCGTGTAGTTATCATTTGTTTCCAGACAAATCTCTTGCATCATTCGAGATTGTGATAAATATATTTACCATTGTCATAAATGTCCAGTTATGCCATTATAAAGACATAATTTGCACTATTTAGTTTTAACAATATTTTTTGTTAAATTTTATAGCTTCTGATACAATTACTGTACAATTACTCCTTTTTGACACATTTCTTTTACTTGTTTACAATATTATTGACAGGTGCATAAAATCTTCTATTTTCATATATTCTTACAGAACAAAGGCCTCATGGTTATCCAGGTCCTCCAGATCCTGGCCCTCCTTCATCCTCTTCTCCTGGGGCACCGGGTCCACCTGGCCCACCAGGGCCAAGAGGGCCACAAGGCCCCCTTGGCCAACAGGGGCCAGATGGTATACCAGGGGAACGTGGAGATCCAGGTCAATCCAGAGTTACTGGCCCAGATGATGTAGAAATCAAACTTTTGCCAGGTCCAAGTGGGATGCCAGGGCCCCGAGGTGCACCTGGTGAAAGGGGAATGCCTGGGGAACCAGGAGAGTCAGGTCCTGCAGGGACACCTGGACCAAGAGGGGCCCCAGGAGTACCTGGTAAATATTGGCTATTTGAAGTGCTCTATGGTAGAGTATGCATTGTTTTGCATCGAAACTTGGCACAGGCCTTAGCTTTGCACAAAACCTTAGAAAAACTACCAATTGACAGTTGGTTGTCATAGGTAACCCCTGTGTATATCAGGGAATGGACTATACCAAATATGATGGTGATGGTAAACAGAGTGACGAGGGACAAAAGTTAATTGCTTTCAGTAATGTGTGAGTGTAGATTCGTAGTTTTTTTATTTATATTGGGTACTAATTTCAATTAGAAATTGTATCAATTGTTGTATCAACTAGAAATAAAATGTCAGATGATATAGAAAAAAAACACTTTGGTTATTTAATAAGTTTGGTCTTAACTAAGTTACCTTTAGTGAAATTTATGTAGGTCCCAAAACTTAGCTGAGTCAAGAGGCTGAGATTTAAGTCCCGGACTCCAGGCTAAGTCAAAGACCTTTAGTGAAACCAGCCCCTGATCTCCTCTGATGCAAAATTGGCACATGTTCTGGTTATTCATAGGAAGCATTTTCAGATCATTCATTAATAATTGCATATACATATGAAAGTTCAGTTTCTGTAAAAATAACATGCGTCTGGACAAGGTTACATGGAATATTCAGTCACTTTCCCTCTGTTTTTTTAAGATTTTTACAACTGTCACCATTATTTTTCACTTGACAACTCCCGTAAAAAGTACTAGCCTTGACATCACAGGTTCATGACAATGTAAACAAACTATCATTTTCGTAAGCCTTTTAATACATACATATATATGTAAAAGATTGCATTTTCTGTTTTTATGAAGTTTATTTGTTTATAAGACAACAGTCTACTACATTAAATTTCTGAAATAGCCTTGAGAATACCTTTTATATTTGTTTCAGATAAAAATTATTTAGATAGGTATTAAGCAAGTTGGATAAAAATCACAAATCATGCAGTCAACCAGGTTCAACTCTGAGATGAATTTTGATTGTTATTTTTTTCAATTTTGAAACTAATTATTGTTAGGAGATTAAATAAACACAACATAAATGTCTTTAGAACTGGGCCTCAAGTAAGGATTATCATATATGTTCCCCAAATTAGTTCAGAACTTTCCCCAACGAAACTGTAAACAATGCTTTCATAGTACACATAATGGGTCTAGCCATCTACAGTGTATACTGTTGATTACAGTTCCCACAAACACATTTCCTTTTTCTTGGTCTCAACAAAGGCTTAAATTGAGAAGAAAATGTTACCAACTGATTTCCAAGACTTAAAATTATCCAAACTTAAGGTAAAAAAGTACTGAACTACTATCTTAAGGAAAACCCATTATATACTGAATTATTTCATGAACTGATATAATAAAGTTAGAACTTTAAGGATTTTTTCAAAATGAATTCAATAAATTTGACCACAACAGCATGATTTTTTATAAATGATTTCTGCAAATGAAAACACATTTCATATTTTGATTTCACTTTACATCATACGTTATCTTGATAGAAGTACCGGTAATTAAAGGCAAAAAACAGTATCCAGTGCAAGTTTTTAATGACAACGTTTGAACTTGTCAACAGATTTCTAGTTTTATGTAAATATCTAACTTGTGAAAGGCTACTATCCAATCACAGTTTAACAAACCTTGAAAATAAATGGGAAAAGGCAATATATCATACAGATGTTTACGCTTTCTGCATTCCAAGACAAGTGTACTTATAGTATTTCTCCTGTGTTTTTTAGAACTGTTAGTGGTTAAAAATGAGTTAAAACTTGAGAAAAAATAGCATATGGAAAAAAATAAAGGCTAGTGAGCTTTTATCTGGCAAAACTTCAAAGAAACATGTTCTCTTCCTTCAGTTTGTAAATATATACATTATATCTCCAACTAAACAGAACTTCGCTATGAACCTGTGACGTCATCAATCATTTACTACGAGAAAAAAAATATGTCCGCTTTTTACTCCACTTTGTTATATATATTTTTTCTAATGCTATTTATGGCTCTTGTACCATATATTTCTTAAAATAAACCACATTTTCATAGTGTTTGTCTATTGAATTAAGTTCAATTTACAATTTTTGTGAAAAATGCTTCCTATGACCTTTAAAGGGCGCCTCCTCCCTCTACAGTGAATTTCATATTTCTTACTCTCTGCACAAGCAACACTAGCTTTGGAGGTGTAATTACCGTTATATCCAAATATTTTCCAGGCTATCAGATTACTTTTGTAAATTGGATAACTTAATAAACATAATTACAAAATGTCAGTTCTTATATGAGCTCAAATATCAATCTTATGATGGGGATTAAGTGCTATCAAAATACTCCAAATGATTGTGCTTAATCTTGTCACACACCGACAACTTGGCAACAATATTTTAAAGCAGACTGAATAATAGAGAAGATAAGCCATCAAGAAGCCAGAAACACTTAAAGTAAAAAAGTTTACACACAGTTGTTGGATAATATTAAAGTTTTAGTAGCCAGTTGGTTTATTTATTTGTTTAAGGTTAGATAATAATATTACAGTCCCACAAATTAACAAGAAAATATAGGATTCCTTAAGAGCAAAAGTTATACACTGGTGAATTTAACATTTCTAGTATTGGACTATCATTAAGACCACCTGCGTGGCACTTGAATGAATTGACTTTTACTAACTTTATACTGCACATTCTTTAACACCACCTGACTGCCGTTTGTATGTAAGTTCTACACCCATACTGCATGTAAACATGGAAAAAAATACTGGTAATTGCATGTATTTTCTACACACATTCATGAAAACAAGTTGTACTCCACCCATAATATATTGTACATTAACTAGGTGAAGGTGGTATTCAGGGTGAACCTGGGGAGCGAGGTGTGAGAGGGCGGCCAGGCTCCCCTGGATACCCAGGAGTAAGTGGAGTTCCAGGTGAAACCGGAGATACTGGAGCTACAGGATTCACAGGGTCTGCTGAGGGTCCACAGGGGAGAACGGGTGCTACAGGAGAAACAGGACCAAGTGGAGGGCCTCCTGGACAGCAAGGTGAGAGGTACCAGCCAAAATCACACATCAAACATAGGGATTTGCTTTCAGAGCATTGTGGAAAACAAGATGAGAGGTACTGGCCAAAATCACACATCAAATATAGAGCTTAACTTTTAGGGTCTCCTGGAATGACAGGTAAGACCTGATGGTCAAAATGACACATCACATTTAGGCATTTACGTTTAGGGCCTCCTGGAAAGCAAGGTAAGAGCTACTGGCCAAAATAACACATCAAAATATAGGGATCTTAATTTTAGGGCCCTATAGAAATCAAGACAAGGGTTACTAGTCAAAAGAACACACTAAACTTAGACATTTACTTTTAGGGTATCCTTGAAAGCAAGGCAAGAGCTGCTGACTAGAATCACACATCAAATATAGGTTTTTACTTTTAGGTTAGGTTTTTACTTTTAGGGCCTCATGCAAGGTGAGACCTACTGGTCATACATACATGAAACGTAGGGATTTACCAATAGAGCCTTGTTAACAGGTCTTCCAATGATCAAGCTGTGGGTTTTTCATTCCTATTTAATGGCTGGGGTCATATAAAGATTGGTCAACTATATTTATCGAGATGTTTTAAATAGCTGGACAACGAGCCCAATTTCATAGAATTTGGAGTTAATTGGTCATTTACTAAACTTGGTAATCACTGAATTACTTATGCTCTTGAATTGGATTATAAATAGAGCATTGTATATTTTACTGAAAAAAAAAATATATATAATATATATAAAAGATATTTTAAATTTGTAAACTAATTTCCAAACTCAAAGCTGGATGAAAATTTCCACTTGTAGAGTAGTTGCTTGCCTCTGTCCAGCAGTGTATAGTTCAGACCCTTCGGGCTGTCACATAGAAGGACTTCATAGCTTTACTTTAACTTTTACTTTTTGTCAAACTTAGGTTTTTTTTTGCTATCCCGGCTTGTGAACTAGAAAAATCATGTGTACACCAATTTAGTTGATATCCAAATATTTTAACAACCACCAAAAGAGACATATCTTCATATAACACCTACTTCAGTGGATTATGTCTCTGTAATGAATGGAAACGGTTAATTCATTGAATGACTACTATTTATTTCTAAGGATCGTCTATCATTTATGAAACTATGATTTATTATCTCACCACCGTAAAACCCATTATATCCTGTCAAATCTCTTATATATCAGTATCAAACCAGGTGTTTAAGAGTCCTGAAAATGAAACAGTCGTTTATAATTCAAACAGGAGCCACAGGACCAACAGGACAACAGGGCTATCCTGGTGAAAGCGGGAGACCTGGACCTCCTGGTCCTAATGGTCGGCAGGGATTTGAAGGAGAAACTGGGGCCACTGGTATGACAGGTCCAGCCGGATACCCTGGATCACCGGGAGAAATGGGAGAACCTGGACAGCAAGGAGAAAAAGGTCCTAGAGGCCCTAAAGGACCAAGAGGGCCACCAGGAACCAGAGGCAGCCCTGGCAAAAAGAAAAAGTAATGGTGGACTATCAGTGTTGTTGACTTTTTTCAAGAGAATACAGTACTAATTTAAATCATTAAAGGTGATACAAGCAACACTTAATTGTAGTGTCACATAAAACAATTTCTTGTGTCAGGTGGATATCCTTTATAATAACTGTGTAAGAAGGGAAACCCAAGAAATAAATTGTTCCAACACAGACTTCATCAAGATCATTAACTGTACATAATCAAAAAGTATGCTGCAATAAATAAGGCCAGTGCCAATGAATTAGGTGAAGAAAAAAAATAATCGTGTAGCAATAAATGAAAGACATTTGTGTGTTGAAAAATATTGTTGATGATTACTAAAGGAAAATAATTGTGTCGCATTAAAATAAAGAGAAATGCTAATGCAGGATACAGATTATTAGCCAGATGATTTTTCAAGATTCTGTTTCTATGGTTAACATGTATTGTGAATAATAAAATTGTGGTAATGCAAAAACATCCAAAAATGACTGCAGGAACACATCTGGTAAAAATATAATCATACACTGTTAATGTGAGATGTTAAACAATATTTTGTGCAACAATAGAGTAAAATAAAATCATTATAATAGAAAGATTTTTAACAAGATGGTATATCACTTTTTTCATTGTACAACATTAAAATTAAGTAAAACATCTGTTGTTTTTATTTTTCAGTGTAATCTTAAGTGGGGCAGTAAGTACCTTCTTAACAGTGCCTGTTGGTTTTCAGTGCAAAATCTTGGCTAACTGGAAGAGTGTTCTGCCATCATCTCAACCATATTAACTTATGCTAAAACATCTGTTACTTTATACTTTCAGCCTGGCTTCAGTGACTTTTGGTTTTCTATGCAAAAGCTTGACCAGCTAGAATACTTTTCTTCACTCTCCCAACTGTATAGGTTATGTTTTAACATCTATAACTTAACTCTTCCAGACTGGTCTTAAACAGGAAAGTAGGCACTTTCTTACCAGAGCCTTTTGGTTTTTAGTACAAAATCTTACCCAATTAGAATGTTTCTGCTATCCCCTCAATTACATCTACATGGCTTATCAGCGATTCAGTAGGTGAGAAAGGTGATGTGTGTTTTCTTTTATTCAGATTTTGTGATTTGGATTGATAGGGAATTCTTACTAAAATCAAACTTTGCCAGGATAGCTAAATACCTGGAACAACAGGCTCTCTCAAAGGCTTTAACAACTAAAGATCACTTTTTATGTCCGTGTCCTACTCATCCTCCTGATTGCTTTGCAGTTTACACATGTAAACTGAGAGAACATTCGTCCTTGTTTCAAAATTGATTTCAAACGTATAACATTACAGCAGAAAAAAACCTTTTCTGTTTTTTGTTTGAATTTTTTTCAAATATTATCATATACTGAAAAACAATCTAGAATCAAAAGCCAGAATCCAAACCAGCCAAGAGGGAGGCTGTGTTGTTTTCCTCAGCTAAGGACTATATCAGGCCACATGAGTTGCCATGAGTCGGATACAGAGCTACCACCAGAAGTCACTATATTCCTCAAATCTCCTTGACAAGAAACTGGAGTTGGAGTCTTTACAAGTGGTGAGAGTTCAGGGTCAGATTGTAAGATCAAGAATGCAATGGTTTAGCGAAGGGGAAAAACCCATCAAGTTCTTTTGTAAAATGGTAAATAGGAATTACCTTGGGAAAAATATAAAACTGAGCTTAAAAATGGCTCAATAATAACACAACAGAAAGATATTTTGCATAGTATAAGTGACTTTTTTAGAAATCTTTTTAAAAGATGTTCAAACTCCAAAAGTCTCCAAGAATTTTCCTTAAATGATGTATCACCAAAACTATCAAATATGAACCTACTAAGTGTTGAAGAGGTGAGTGAGGCATTAAAATTAATGAAGAATAATAAAATGCCTGGCAGTGATGGCATTCCAGCTGAATGTCTCAAAGTGTTTTGAAGAAAGTTAAATTTTTTTGTCACAAATGTGATTAACTTGTGCTGTAAAAAGCGAGTTCTATCTACAACCATAAGACAAAGTGTCATAACATTCTTACCCAAGGCCAAAAAGGACAGAAAACTATTAAAGAATTGGAGGCCGATATCACTCCTGTGTACAACTTACAAGTTAGTTTCATTAGTCATTATAAATTGCTTAAAACCACATTTAGACAGTATCATTTCCAATACACAAATAGGCTTCTTAAAAGGCAGGCCAATTAGAGAAAGTACAAGGTTAATATACGATCTTCTATACCATTCAGAAAAAACAATATTCCCGGTCTTTTAATGGCTATAGATTTTGAGAAAGCTTTTGATTCTATGTCATGGTAATTTTTATATGATGCACTGCAGTTATTTGGCTTTGACGACTCTTTGATTGTATTAAAATGTTTAATCAAAGTATCACTGCCAGGGTACAACAATGTGGGTTTCTTTCTGAGCCAATTACAATAGAGCGATGTTGTAGACCAGGTTATCCAATCTCCTCATATCTCTTTTTAATTGCAGCAGAGGTACTGAATATTATAACAAAAATGACCCCTGAAATTGTTTGAATAAAAATTGGTAAAACTGAAATTAAAATGGTGCAGTATGCACATGGCACTACAATTATTCTTGATGGAAGAAGATACCCGCTGCAGGCAACATTGAATGTACTGAAGGTTTATAGCTCATTATCTATGCTAATGTTAATCTTATCAAAACTTGACTGGGGTAGCTCAGAATTTAGTCTTTTAGGAATAGATTTTTTTCAGTTGACCTAGTAAAAATTCCTCAGATGAATTATACTAAGGCTTTGGATCAGGCAAGGAAAATCATAAAAAATACGAATACCAGGCTCCTGACTCCAATTGGTAGAATTACAATCATAAAATCTTTGCTTGTCTCACTTTTTACCCACCTCTATTTATCTATTCCAACCCCAGCTGATATTTTAAATAATCTAAATGCAGAACTTTATCAATTCCTATGAAATTAAAAACCAGATAAAATGGACAGACACAATTAAACATGGTACATATTTTTTGTTTGAAAAAGCATTAAAACTGAGCTGGATTCCGAAAAACCTTTCAAATACAGATACTCCTTGGTATTGCCTCTTGGTTGAAACTGTTGGAAGTCTTAATGAGTTGTAATCTATGGGGACAAAACGGTGTATAACACTGTTAAAAATGTAGTCCTTTCTGGAAAATCAATTTTGCAACATAGTCTGAATCTAGTAGTCTCAAACAAGTAAAATCAAATTTTAATATATACTAATCAACCATATAGTTTAACAAGAATATTTCAAAAGAGATTCCATTCTTCCCAAAATGTGCCAAACATGCAATATCTATAGTGGAAGATGTGATTACTTCAGAGGGAGCCATTCTAAGTAGAGAAAAAATAGCACCAGCCTACAACTTTAACGTTAATATCCTCGAATATTTTAGAATCAAATCTCTAACAAAAAAATTCATCTCAAAATACTCTAGTGGTGGGGCTTTTGATACGCCTAGAAAACATGTACCATTCCATATGAAACAGTCTTACAATCACAAGGCCGTAGCAAAGTATTTTATAACTGCTTGACGAACTAGAACAATAAGGCAACTAGGAAATTTTAATCTTGCCGTAAATGACAAAATGTGGCACACAATATATAAGATATGTTTCAAAACTATCTATGATAATTCAGTAATCTGGTTTCAGTTTGTGCAATTCAATTTTTAACAAGTTCTGGGTATATGTTTTTAACAAATTGGGTAAGTTTTTGTATGAAAGTACCATCGAGGATTGATGATGATGTCATGTCAGCTCCAATATGGGTGAATTCAAACATTTCCAAAGAAATTTTATATTTCCCAAATGGTTTAAGCGTGGAATAACTTCTGTTAATAATGTACTTGAATTAAATGGGAACTTTATGAGTAATAAGGAACTTGAAAATTGCTATAAACTAAAACAAAAATCTTCTTAGATACCCTCTGACTTAAACTATAACTGACTAGGTTCCTATCAAAATTTAAATTGAATTCTACATATGTTTTCCAGCGACCAAAATACCTATACACATAGCATTTGTGCTGTCTAATAAAGAAAAGGCTATTATAAAGTTCTTAATGAAAAGTCTGAAAATATAATTTGCACATTACACCAAAAGTGGTAAGGTTATCTGAACTATACCTTTGAGCAGTCACAGTGGTATAAAATCCTTAAAATCTGTTTCAAAGTCTTAATGACAAAATGGCAACATTATTGTATGGTTGCAATACAGACTAATTCATAAAATCCTAGGTACTTGTTCAATGCTGCATAAAATGTTAATTGAAGATGACAACAAATGCCTTTTCTTTAATGTGTCTTCAGAAACCTTAATTCAGTTATTCTATTCATATCCAAAAGTTAAGCTATTGTGGAAACAGCTTGAGAATTGGGTTAAATCAAAAACAAGCATACCCTTAAAATTGACTTTACCTGAAATGCTATTTGGCTATTTGAAATCTGACCATTTTATACCTGTCAACACAATTGTATTGTGTACAAAAATATATTATTTTCAAACTCAAGAAGTGGACAAATTCTTTTAATTTCTAAACTGAAAATCAAAATAAAACTGAATATTAAGAACAATATTTTTTAGCAAAATTAGACTTAAGAAAGGATTACTTTGAATAATCTGGGTAATTTATAATAGTATCTTTCACATAAAAAATTTGCATCCTTAATATGTATTCTCAGTTAATTTACGTTTCATACCTATCATAATAGAGCCGTATTCCACAACTCTTTTACAGGTAGACATGGGAGCTTGTTATCCTCCTTCTTATTTCAATGTGTAAATAAATAGGTCAATTTTATTTATTTTTGCATGTTTGTTTTGAGTTGAAAAAGACGAAAAAAAATCTGATTATGCTTTATTTGCTACTATGTATATTGAGCCTGGTGACTGTAACTATATTATAATTAAATTGATCTGAAATAAAAAAGATAAAAACAGGATGATAGTACTATAAACGATGGTCACCATGAAGCAACCTCAACTCACCTTTATTAGCCGTTGGATGAAACGAACAATACCTTAACTCACCTTATGTTGCAGCATTACACTGAAAGACAACTGAATCATAACCTTATATACACCGTGGCCCACACCTTTGGTTACTGTAGTAAGAAATTCATATGTGCAGGTGCGAAATCATCTGCACATGGTCACGGTACCGAAATCAGGGGTGGAAATTTGACACTGTTGGAAACAACCACAAGACTCGCAAGGTAATGGACAGTTCGCCACTGAGTCATGAGGCCGCATAAGGATATGTCATGTGGTGATCCAAAGACAGGGATGTTTCACCAAACACAGGTTACTGTGAGTGATACCGCCTGTAATGTGAATGGGGTATTAGGCAATACCTACATAAAACATTCCAAACAGGTCTGTTAATTACTTTTGAACATTATTGTCAACACAAACAGTCAGGTTGTTTCTAAAGTTCGGAATTTCCGTTGGGCGATACGGAAAATCGCCTAAATATCGCCTGTTTTACTTTCAAATGACCATCTGAACAGAATAGAATTATCAAACAGTTCCTTAATCAATTAAACAGGGGAGGGGGATAATATATCTCAACAAGATATCTTACAGGTAAAATATTAATCAACATCCACGGAAAAAATCGCCCAATTAGGAAACACTGTGAAATCAAGAGCTTAGTTAAAATCCCTGTAAAATGCTTAATAATGGAGCGATTTTCATAAAACGACCACCCAAGTATTCCTTGTTATCTGCAGAATTCTCATGTATAACATAAAACTAGCCATAAGGTGTTCTAATAGTACTTCATATCGTTTTTTATATTAGGCGATTTTCCGTTTCCGTCACGGAATTCCGTCACTTTTCCGTGGTTTAGAAACCATCCAGGTGGTAATTCAAATAAATATGCCTTTGTGTCTGGTATTTCTAGATGATGTGTAAGGATAGTGTATCTCATTCAAGTACATTCACTTTATATATGATCAACCCTATTTTGAGGGAAACCGGTACAAACAGATGTTCAAGATTCTATACTCTAAACAGGTGGAAAACAGCAAACAAGTACCAGATTTCCCACTTGGGGTCAGGTGCAGATTCTCCTCAGATCTCAGCAGATGGAGGTCAATGTGTCACTATTGTACCACTGTGCAATTTTTCATTTTTCTGCAACAAAATGTAGCACTTCCATAGATGTTATGAAATAAAAATTCTTACAAGTTTGAATTATTTTTTTTGCTTTACATGTCAAAGCTGTAATAAGGTGATAAGCTACAGTGTAGAACACTAACAATAATGTTATTGATATTTGATCATTAATTAAGCAAAAAAAAACAAGGCCAAAAGGGGTTTGGGTCTCCAAGCACGAACTGCAAAGCCATCAGAGGCACGACCAGTGCACTGGGACAGTCAACCACCCATGTACTAATGTAGCACATCGCTAAGAAAACCTGGAGTCAGGATTCAAATAATATAAATAGACAGATTTAAAAATTCAATGAATATATGACAAAATTATTAATATATTCAAGGCAATAATATAGATTTTGATCATATAAGTATAACTGTCATTATGGTGTTATTTATGAACATCATGTAGGGTGAGCTTTATGTATTTGAAAATGCAAATGATCAAACTACGTTGTTCAGCTGATAAAAGAGGTAGCTTGTACAAGTTGTATTGTCAGTTTGTACAAGTTACAACTTGTACGACTTTTCAAAAAACAATCCCTGTACACAACATATACATGCATAAAGTTAAACAGAGAATTACCTAAGTCTTTCGTGAAGCTAATATATTCACAGAGAGTAATATCACGTAATAAGATAATGTATAAGGCACCAAACTGACAAAAGTTAGAAGTTTCTGTATGATATAAAAAGAGAGGCTTATTTCTTTGAAAAGTCACAGTCTGAAAGGGTTCATCTATTATAAAGTGCAGTGGAATGGGTGATGTGTTAAAGAGAGGGGGGAGTCACTATATATTTTATGTTTTTCCTAAACTGGTCAATTTATCTTCATTTTTTTGGCATTTTTGTTTGCCTCATTTAACACAGGAATTATCTACACCACGTCATAATATTTGGTGATTTCAATGCAGCAGCTCTTGTACATAATATTAATGTTATAGAAATTACCGTATCTTCAATTTTAACTGGTAATTAATTTATCATGTTAATCTAAGAATTTGTTTATTTTGCTTTTGATATAAATCTCTTTAAAACTTCATTTCTCCGGCCCGGGTGTTTGTGTGAATCTTTATTTAGATTTTGAATCGTGACTGGGTGATAAGAATTTTGCTTCTTGTAAAAAAATGTGTTTTTCTCCTGTTCGTTTTTTTATAAATACTTACATAACTGCTTCATACGGTCTAACAGATTTGCTGCAAAGAATCATGACATCTTTGGAACCAAGTAATATCTTCATGGATTGTTAAAGCTGCTCTGTTTCAAAGTTTTTGAAGTTCATTTGGAGTAAGTTTTAGCGAACAGCTACAAATAAAGTAAGACGTAACAGTGACTTTAAGGTAAGACTATCTAATTTATCTCATTTTGATTTTCAAAAGTTGCATTGATTGCAGTAAATAAGAATAAAGTGTCTAACAAGAATTTATCAAAAATAATATTAATACTGAGAAGTTTTATGTTCTTACATGATATTGTTCATGATGTGTTTAAGGTGCATCTGTGAAGGTGGGTGCCAATAAAAATGTCTAGTAATAAAGTAAAACATTTTTGTTGATTGTGTGAAAGGTTTTGTTTAATCAGAGTTTGTCTGTCCGGATGTCTGCTCAAAGAAACTGTCATTGTGTGAAAACAAATGGCCAACTGACAATGGCTTAAGAAACACTGATCAGGGGCAAGATTCACAAAAGTTCTAAGCCAAACCTTAATTTGGGTGTATTGCGTAGAAACATTAAGCATATGATTTACCTAAGATCTTTCGTGAATACAGCCCCAGGTTCTATTTCTGTGCACTCCTGACTGATGGAGTCTACTCATCCTTTATCTTTTAAAAAGATAATCTGAAACATAGAAAATATCCTGTTAGTGGTCAAATAGGAACAAAAATCATTTATACCTATTGGTTTTTGTACATATGTTACTGTCACAGTTTTTATTATTTTTATGTGAAAATTACATATTACGTAACTGGATATATCCTTCAAAACAGAAATGTAAAATCGTGCTTTTTATTCAATTTGCATTAAAATGCTAAAGTTTCCATGTATAAACGAAAAATCATCAAACGTGAATTCTGGACAACTTAAGAATTAATAAAATACTTTTAAAGAAAAAAATTAATACTATTTTTAAGAAAAAATATCAAAGAAAATGTTTAAGTAATATAAAACATTTTGGTCTAAGGGTTGTTATTGCAAATGGCAATAATATATCAAATCATTTTAGAGGTGATAAGCACTCTAGAGTTATTTACTGTTTCCTATTAACCTGCACCACAGATCATGCACCATTCAACAGCATTGTTGTTGAGCCTCCTTGGCGCATGCGCAGTGTCAGTATATGCAGATGAGCCCTGGGGTGACCTTGATATGGACAGGGAGATCAGGATGCTACAGAACGAACTGGCAATAATGAGAAAGCACATCAATAAGATGTATGGAAATATAGGAAAAATGGAGAACGGTATGTTCTACAGTGTCAATGTCCTCCTGGAAAATATAGTAACAGAAACATTATGGAAACCCGCCCCCCCCCCCCCCCCCCCCCCCCCCATATTTTACCAAAGACCAATCTTTGGAACTTGGTAAGACAACTAATGTTAGGGAAACATGTTTCATTTTAACCAGCCAGCGAAAAAAGTTTCTTATTGACATCGGGAGTAAATAACAAAAGAAAAACAATATAATCCATAGTTTTAAGCCCACTTGTTGAGATTTCTCAAACCTGAAGATGGGTTATTTTATGCTTAAGTGATCTAGTGATCTCTTATATGAATAAGATAATACACTTCCCTTTGTCCCTTATGCATTTACATCAGTAATAGTAGCACTGAGGCAGTACCTGTATTATTTTAAGATTTTGAAGTATTTGAGCTTGTAAATAAAATACTTTCATATGATCACACCTAGTAACTGACAAACCCAGTGTTATTTTCATTTAATATCATTGGTGTTCTAAGCCAATTGACTGGTTCCAGCAGACGATTCACTTTGTCTTAACAATAAAACTATATTCTGTTCAGGACGACCTGGAGAAATTCCGCCACAGTTTGGGCCCCCGGGACCACCAGGCCCCCCAGGCTTCCCAGGTGCTCCTGGACAACCTGGATATCCAGGTGCTATAGGATTACCAGGAGAAAAGGGATATCATGGTTTGTCATTAACATATGATGGATCATCTGGATATGTAGAGGTAATTCAGTGATATTTTTCCAGACTTGGTGAGTACATAGTTTAAGGACCTCAGTGGTCACCTGGTTATGAAGTAACTTTTAGTAGTTAATTTTGACTTGCTCTTTCAACAAAGTTGACTTGTGTTCAAATCTCTGTGAGAAATAGTAATAGCTTGTCACAATAGGACTTTAATGAAATAAGACTATTAAAAATGAACCTTTGACTTTTGAGCATGTAATAATTTTCACTGGTGGCAAAACCGGAAGATAGAATATTTAATAACATTTGGTTGTGACCCGTCAAACAAGAAGAAGAATGCCAGTGAATATGATCCTTTGGATTACAACATTACACTTCTAAGCTTATATATTTCGTTTACAGCTGGTTGGCCCCCTTGGAGACACAGGGAGGCCTGGTGAGCCTGGTCCAATGGGGGAAACTGGAGCTCCTGGACCCAGGGGACCAACTGGCCCAAGGGGTCAATCAGGAGAACCAGGTCCTAAAGGTAAGATTAAAATTTTCAAGTTCTGGCACTTTATTTACAAAATATTTTCCCAAATCATCGGCTCAACTTCTGTATAAAAATGTGGCAAAATTTAGCCTGAGATTTGGTAAAGACCTTTCATGTGTAAGGGCCCATAGTTTTACTTACTGATGAACAGGTATGACTCTTTTGGGCCAGGCCCTCACTATTGCCGCTTGAGGGAGTTGAACCCACACAAAGGTCACAGTCCATGATTATATGCTATATTACTAGCCTCTAGGCTAACGGTAATGTGTGGTTCTTTTTCTGGTAAACCTACAGCTACTAACGCTAGTACTGTTAAAATATTATTATATTCTAATGCACAGGCACCAATTGATGCCAATTTTAACTGTTTTACTGGAGAAACTGAATAGTTTTAAAGTACATGGGCCTGTTTCACAAAGGGTCTCAGACCTAGCCCGGACTTAGGCTAAGCCAGGGACTTAAATCTGAGCATTTTGTCTTTGGGCAATTTTTCGAATGGTTTAACCCTGGTCTCGGGCTGAAACTTGAGGCTTTTGTATCAAGTTATTGGAACATTTTCTTTATGGAATTCACAAAAGGTCTCAGTCTCAGCTTTGGTTGAGCCACTGGCTCAAATGCTGAGACTGGTAGGTAGTGGGCTTAAGTTTTGTAAACAGATACTCAAATATGGATGCCATAATTAATTCTTCACTTCAAAATTTGAAATGGCTGAAAGTAAAGTACAAGTATTGAAAACAACCTCCTGAAGTAGTCTTTTAGGTACAAGTTTTCCCATTGCAAAATAGCATTTGACCAGAGATATTATGTGTCAAACAAGGAACATATATGTCATCAGTAGAATATTGTGACTAAAATAGGGTCACATAACACAGAAAACCACTGTGGTTATATGATAATCTTGGTCTCAACTAAGACCTCTTCTGGGAAAACCGTTTGAAACAAAGCCTTAGCTGAGCCAAAAGGCTCAGATTTCAGCCAGTGGCTCAGCCTGAGACTGTACTAAAGTCAGAGACCTTTCATTATATCCGCCTCTGTACTTTCCCATTCCTGGGTAGACTTAGCCAAAGCCTAGACTTGGCAGACTTTTGAAACCCTCTAAGTCTAAGACCACAGATTTAGCCTCATTTTAAAACAAAAGTCTTAACTTTAAGTCGAAGTCCGGGCTAAATTTTTTTTGTAAAATTGAACCCAGGGGCCATATTACAGAAAATGTTAGGCTTAACTTTTGTATAAAAATATACCCAAACTAAGACTAAGATTTGGGGAATACCTTTTGAGAATAGAGTCTCTGTACCTTAACTTTGGCTAAGATAAAATAGGAACAGCTGTAACATATGTAATATACTTGTTGACTGTGTAGCCTAAAAGTATTAATATCACGTTACCCTAAATGTAATTGTAGTTTCTTCCATTAATGTCATAACAGGGCCACCGGGATCCCCTGGATATCAAGGGCCCACAGGAATACAGGGAGAGCCTGGACAGACGGGACAGCCTGGTGAACCAGGACAACCTGGACAGAATGGTGAGCCCGGTGCACGGGGTAAGACTGGCCGAGGTGGAGGACCAGAGGGCCGAACTGGGGATACTGGAGCCACTGGGCCACTTGAAGGTCAGACTGGTGCAACAGGTATGTGTAACTTTATCACACTTGACAACCTTTGAATTGTTGCATAAACTGCCTCATTATAAAAATGGGATAAGTTTATTGTGTGTTACCTGAAATATGTGTATTGTAAATATTTAAAAAAGATAATGAAAAAATGCGTCTGTTGCATTATATTTGATGCTCATTAATGTGAAAATGTGTTTATTGCATAATACTTGATCCCCCCTCTTGGTGTGGAAATGTGTATGTTGCATAATACTTAACACCCTCTTTTTCTGTGTTATTAATTAATTTAGACTGATTTTCATGATTCACTGAGTCTGTAAGAGACCTCACCTGGTAGTTGAGAATGGTGCAAAGTAGTGTATACAAGGTGATCTTCTTTCTGCCTTGTGAACCATCAAGCAACGACTTTTCCAAATGATGACACTGGACAGTGAAAAACTCACCCCACCCCACCCCCAACTCTCAGGCAGGCCAGACCTGAAGTGGGAAGGTTGCTTGCCGGTGTCTAGTAGTTTTTTTTCAGTGCAAAATCTTGACAAATCGGTCTACACTGCTTTTCTCAATTACCTCATCTACCCACCTTAATATGACTTATAAAGTGTGCTGAAAGATACATTAAACCAAAATCAACCAATTAATCACTCATTCATTTATTCAATCAAACAGTATGTCAGTAAGTAAGTCAATCAACTGATCAAAGGTGAATATATAGCACTGTGAATTACAGATAAGTTTCCAGAGTGAGTTCTCTTTCCTTAAACAGCTCAAACTCTAACCAAAAAAAATGAAACTTTTTTTCTAGGTTCGCAAGGACCATCTGGCTCACAGGGAGTGAGAGGTTTTGATGGTCCTGCTGGTCCAAGTGGAATGCCTGGACCACGTGGTAGAGGTGGTGACACTGGAGCGACTGGAAGCCGTGGAAAACCTGGTGCTCCCGGGTCACGTGGGGAACGTGGATTTGTTGGACCAAGAGGAGCTCCAGGTCCAGCAGGTTTGTCAGGGGCACCTGGAATTCCTGGGATAGCCGGTAAAAAGAAGAAGAAATGAAGCAGTCTATGTTGTTAGTGTGGTTGATATGGAGGCCAGAATATAGACAGAACTTATGTGTATTTAAAAAAGCATTAAAACACAGTTTAAAAGTACTGTTATTTTGTCTGGGTTATCTGGTTATTGAGCTGAAGAAGAAGAAAAACAGAAAGAGTGTTGGTGTTGTTGATACTGACGAAACGTAGACAAACAATTTATTACTAAAATATATGTATTTCAAACATCTCCCTTAGATTTCATACATTTTGTGGTTTTACCGCTTTCTTTAGGATAAAGACAAGAAACAGGTTAAATACAACATATGTTGTGGATAACAATGAAACCGACACAAATAAATATTAATTATGTATAAACGTATAGAGTTTACAAACATTTTCATATTGCCCTGGGTTATCTGACTCTTCAGGTGATAATAAAAGCAAATATATAAGTCTGTCTTTTTCTTGTCCCTTGTGAAAAAGAATGGGTTTTGTACTTTGTGAATCTGTATTTTTGTTACATTTACTCCTAATATTACCATCAAATCTATCTATACATGGACTAAATACATAATAAATTCCAACACTTAATAAACACTGTTTATTTCATTTGCATAAAATTAGTAATTTGTTAAGGGCCTATTCAGAAATGTAATACGCTTTCATATAAAATATTTCAAAAGAAAGAATTATATATATATTCAAATTAAAGGAAGACATTTATGATAATTTTTACTTGCTTGTTGCGTCAGGGCATAAGGGATTGAAGAGGCTGGATTAAAATAACGCATGAACTATTTGGATCATTCAATATAAATTTGCTGTCAAATTATAGCCATCATGGCTTAATCAACATGGCTTGAGATCGTTTTTATTTCTAGGAAAAAGCTCTATATACCAGCTATATATAAGGCCCAACAAATTAAAAAATTAAATGTTTAAGCTCATTTTTCTGCAATGGTAAATTACAGGAAACTTGCCTGTTTCCAGCGTCTGTACTCACAAGTTTGTAACCAGAATCTTTCCAGTTGCAGCACCATCAAAGTGGAACAGTTTTTATCACTTGAAGTCACGTCATAGACAGCTATGTCTTCTTTCGGAAACAAACTAGTTACTCGTATTTTCAGACTTGCCTTCCACCAGCTTCCTCACGTGGATACTGTTTGTCAGTGTTAACCTCATGCCATTGGACTATTCCTTCCGTAAAGATATGCTCTTTGGATGATGTCCACATCAATGTGCCACTACATAAATAATTCAAAACAAATCAAACATGCTTTAAGGAAAATATCCTTGAGGACAGAAATGCTAAAATAGATTACAGTGTTAACCCACGTAAGAAGCAAGTGGTGTATTTACACACAATTTGAAGTGCAAGTTAAAAACAATGTAAACTGGCTTGTAAAAGTGAGATTACTAAGAATTACTCACTCCATGGTGCAACATTAACAAAATGCTTACAATAAAAATACATGGGAAGATTGTACACCACATAATAAAACAACATAACATTATTGTTTGAACATCATACTAAGAATTGGAAGAAGATGTGATTACACAATTAATGGTGACAACATCCCTGATGCTTGAGTAGAGTTTCTTACACATTTCCCGACCCCCACAGAAACTAGCAATGGGATTATATTTTTAATTACATTTATATATACATGTAAATGTGAGTATTAAAAATATTGTATGGCTACATAATAATGTACTCATATGTACAACAACGTTATGTTATATTCTCTGGTAAATAAACAAATGAAATACAAAGTTAAAAGGTCAAAGTTAAAAAATGTAGGTTACAAGGTCAAAGTCTTGGTTCACCCAGGTAGCAAAAACTCCAATGTGACCTCCATGATGGCCTAAGGCCAAACCAAGCTACAGCTGAGTGAACCAAGAATGTTGGAAGTACAAGGTCAAATTTTAGGTCCTAAGGTCATATAATTCACAGCAGAACCACATACTAAAGATAACTCAGCAGCCTTAAAGGTCAATGTGAGAACCTGAATACAAAAGAGCACTAAATGAAAGGTGAGCAAGCAACTGACAATGCATGTATATCTATATACCCATCCTAACCAGGACAAGGTCATTGCGATACAATCTATAATTAGACAGGAGACTACAATAAAACATGAGACATACTGGAAGCAGGGCAAATATTAGGTCCCCAAGCACCCAGTATAAAGTAGTCCTGTAGAAAGGTTGCCACAAAAAGAGGCAGCGAGCGGGGAAGCTGCAGAGGAAGGCAGCTGAATGTACCTCAAGACACACAAAGAAGACTAGGTCCCTTGGGCCCGTATATCCTAGAGGGGAACCCCATCCCTGAAAACCAAAGTCACCCCATAATGCCTTAAATCATGGAACGTAAAATGTTTCTGGAAACCCAATAATTTAAATATATCTATTAGATGCTTCCTGGCCACAGAATCAGTCAGGTGAACAGCGCCTGCTAAGGAAGAAACCTGAAAAGTGGAAGGTCCTGGTCCACAGACCTGGAAGTCAACATGGCCTTCAACACTTTCCAAGGACACAGCTGAGACTTGCGTAAGGCTGAAAAGAGAAATCTTTAGCCTTGCCCTGCATTGTCTTGGACCTTTAACCACCACCACAGCATCCTGTTATTAAGTCCCCAATACAGAGATGCCTGAAAGCATTAACAGAATTTATGGTATGTGGCAAAATATTTGACAATTTCAAAAATGAGAAATAACTGAACAAATATAAAGTTTAAACACGACAGGATGTTGTAACCCACCCACAGGCCAGTACCATGGCCAGCAATATGTCTTCACCTGTGAGTGTTTTAAACACAGGATTTAAAGGTCTGTTAATCTTAATAGCCTTAATAAATAAAGGAATCCTGTGATCTCTGAAGACAGATGCATCACAATTATAAATTATCAATTGGTGATATTAGCTGCTGACATACCGGATTGTAGCAAGTACTCCATGAATGCTAGGACATCTAATGTAGAGATCTGGGGAAGTGACAGGTCCAGGGCCACCAGGAACACCAAAAAGAGAGCAAACTTTCGCTTGTAAGCAAGCAAGGTAGCTAGTCGAAAGCCTTGCCAAAGTGCTACAAATCATGATTCAACAATGTTAAATCAATATGAGTATTCATCCATACTGAACAAGAGATAAAGCTATACAACTTATCATTATCTTCCTGTGTATATGTCCACCTAGGTAAGAGATCAGCAACAGTATTATTACAACCATCTATGTGAGTTACTGTAAGAGATATATTGTAAATTACTGTCAAAGGCCAGACATTACGTGCTCAAGTAGCAAGGATGGCATCCCTTGCTTTGCCATATCTAAGGATATCCACAACAGCCCTCTTATCACAATAAATCTGAATGCGTTTGTTTGCCCAACACTGGCCCCAAACCTTGAGGGCCACAACTACATTTAACATATACAAATGAGTAATGTTATATGACCAAGAACCTTTAGGAATTGGAATGAAATACACCATATTATTAAATGCTCCACCTAGGCCTGAAAGACAAACATTTAAGTGAATTTGCTCAGTAAGACGTCTAATATCAAAGAAAGTAACTCCATTATATGAAGTGAGAAATACTGAAAACGAGTTTAAATCTCTCAGAAATTCTTAGGTAAGCTTAATACAATGTTTATCTATAAGAAGTTGAAGCATTCTATTAAAATACCTGGCTGGTTTGACACATTTGCTTATATAAAGCAAAAAACCTAACAAAGACTGTAATTGGTTTTAGTACAAACTCTTTTGTCCGACCAATCTGCACATATTCCAACAATTTGCTGAAGTTGAAAGAATGGAAAAATGGACACAGCTTGAATAACCAAATCAATAAGGATACCAAGGCAAACAGCCTTGGTATCTGAAGGATGGAGCTTCTTAGGACTGATGTCTAAACCTAGGTCTTGAAGCAATACAATAGTAACTGATAAGCATTATCTGTGGACGAGGGCAAACCAATATAGATTAAATTATCAATATAATTCTGTAGATAGGGATAACCCTGTTGCTGCATTATATGACAGATGGCGACACTGAGTTTCTGGAAGAAAAAAACCAAAGACAAAACCCTAATCCCAAACTTAGATCCAGGAACAGCTGATCCCTATGAGTTACTCCTAAAAGAACAATGTCTACAGGATCAATACAAATATGTCGTAAACCTCGACTGATATTGACTTTAAAAATCTTGGCTGCTGGACCTGTATAAACAAGTTGGTACCAATGTACGGATAATGTAAGTCAAAATAAGTACCTAGATAACAATTTTTGCCGCCCATCATTTACTGAGGTGCCTTTAGGCCAATTTAGGTCAATAATAGTATGCCTAGTGTGAGAACTGGATTCTTCTTTGATGCTCCTACAAAAGCCAGCCATCCACTGAATGGGGGCAGCTGGTTGTATGAGATTTGATCTTTATTCTGACCTAACAAGACATATTCATGAGGCCATTTAACCCTTTTTGAAATGAACACATCAACAGAACCAGCTCACTGAGATTTTATATTCTCATTTCCTACTTCTTGCCCTGTCTGCCAGATGCAGTTGTCTAGCCTGCACCTCCTTCTGTATGTTAGCCTCCTGCTAAAGTTTATCAGGGGGAGGAATTTCATTGCTTGCACACCCTATACCAGCATCACTTTGCTGCTGAATCGGACTTCAATGTGAGACAGCCACTTTAGAACATGTTTACTCATATTACAGATAAATAGATAGATATTATCTGTGAAAAAGTTATGTTTTCCAATTGAAAGCCTTGTAATCACATAAATATGTCCAAACATTAATTCAGGAAGGTGTTCTATATATTTACTCTTTATTTTCAAGCATTTCAAATTTTGAAGTGAGAAAAATATATTGCAGGCATATTTAAGTCTTAATTTACAAAAGTTGAGCCCTCTCCCGGGTAGACTTAATATAAGCCTAGACTTAGCAGCTTTTCAAAACCGTCTATGTCTAAAACCACAGACTTAGCCTCATTTTAACACAAAATCTTAACTTTAAGTCTAAGTTCAAGCAAATAACTTTTGTGAAACCGATCCTAGGTCTTAGCTTTGCCTGTGATGCTCCAATGAATTGGAATGACTTGCCCGACAATGTTCATGCTGCCAATTCTTTTTTCTGCTTTAGAAAGAAGTTGAAATATTATCTCTTTCCAATAGCATCCCCGCCCTTTTTACTTATCCATTTTTTTCTCCGTGATATTCATGGATATTTGGTCAATGTTTCTGATTATGTACCTTAAAGCCTTTCTTCACTACATATATTAAGCATATTAATTTATAAATTTCATTTATTCATTTGGGGTTTTATGTCACTTTCAACACTGTACAGGTCATATCACAACAGGTAGTTGGAAAGGCAGAGGAAACCAGAACATACAGTTGGTCAAGGTTCTGTACTGTAAACTGCCAACCAACAGCAAGCAACTACCAGCTTTCCCCCTTGAAGTAGGGCCGGGAACCGAACCTCAACCTCAGAGGTGGGAGGCAAGTGTTACAACTCTGCCACTGTGGCCCCCATAGAGTAATAAAAATTAAGCCCACCCAATGCAATAAAGTGTTACACCTGTTGGAATTAATCATTAGCCTCTCACCTTATTAATCAGTAGTTACAAATATGAGCTGAGTTCAGGAGTTGGATGTAGGATGAACCAAGTGTTCACTCATGTAATCATAAACCCAATGCATCTTCAAGAGTTTGGCCTGATCAGCCTGATTAACACTTTGTCATATAGAATGAACATTGCATGACATGATGGCCTGATAAGTACATCCAAGTATATGTCATGATACATATCCAGTTACTCACAACATTTGCCTAGTGCAGCATTGAACATTTTACCTTGTTGTACGCATTATTCATTTTGTGTACAAATTAACCTTCAAGTAAATAGAATTGAAAGATGGAACCCTAGCAAGAACACGCCTTCAGATAGATCTCACAAGTTGGATCTGACAACACGTCTGATGTTTGTCATGACAAGCCAGGAGCTTAGATAATGCCAAGGAAATGCTTTGGATGCCCCTGATTATGTCCACAGAAGGGATGATGGTTTCCCTGCTGGCTTCCATAGCTCTAGTGTTTAAAATCTGCATATGATGAGTTAGCTGGTTGAAGGGAATCAGCAGAATCTTCACTTCCTTGCAGGATGGGACCCCAGGGGAGGCAAATTGAAGCTGGCCATCTCCCTGGGTCACGTCGGGTGAACAGGAGTAGAGTTAACCTTAGTCCCCCCCCCCCTCCATCCTATCCATCATACACGATAGATCTTGGTTAGCGACCTCAAGGTGGTTCAACACAGGGTAGTCTGGTTTCTGTCTCAGGCTTCAAATTTGTTTGGAACAGAAGGCAGTGTATGAGAAATGCTATTTAGAGACGCATTGTGAGATCCGACTTGAAGGTCAGATCCATCCGAAGGTATGTTCTTGGGAGTGATCCTCTTTCTGACAGTACAAACTCCTATTGCCAACGAAGACTTCTTTGTTTACACTGAAAATGATGCTTTTCCTCATGTAGATGGCATTTTACTAGACGCAACTGTTTGCATTTAGGCAGCATCATTTGATGAATTCAAATTACAGTTACACCAGCCAGTTATCATTCTTTGGACAAAATATTATCAGATGGGAATTTCTATTACGATGTTTATGTGGACTTTAAATTTGCTTGTCATTTGTAGTTATGGAAGTTTAATGTAAGTTCAGTTTGGTTCACAGTGATTTATAAATTCTGTGTGCCCATAATGTCTCCTTAAAACCTTGAATTGGATTATAAAGTGGGCACCATGCTCTCATGTATTGATATTTTGCTGGTTTTCTCTTTCCTAAATTTTAAAATCATTGAAATTAATTGACATTTAGCAAGTATATTTTTAAAAAAAATTCAATATCTTTAATCAATTAATGAGAAATTCTTGTGCAGGTACAAAACAAAGTGGTAAGGGAGACAGCACTGTGATCAAAAATAGCATCATCTAAACTTTTTCATTAAATTTAGAAGACATAATGTATCCGTTAAACACACAATTGAATGTTACCCAAGCCAAGAACCATATTATAATCGGAATACCCTCCCACCCCCATCCGCCGGAAAAAATAAAAAATACAAAAAAAAAAAAATAAAACTCAAAACAAACATAATTCTAAAGTGAAAAGTGGAATGCTAGAAACACAAGAAGGAAAATAGTCTATCAAGACATGGCAGTTGCAATTAGATTACAAATATAGTATGAAGCTCTAGACACCAAGAACATTAACCTTTAAAGGTCATAGGAAACGTTTTTCACAAAAATTGTGAATTTAACTTAATTCAGTAGACAAACACCCTATAAGAATGAAAATTTGGTTTATTATAAGAAATATATGGTACAGGAGGCATAAATAGCATTAGAAAAATAAATATCATGAAGTGGAGTAAAAAGCTCACATATTGTTTTTCTCGTAGCAGATGATTTATGACGTCACAGGTTCATAATGAAGTTCTGTTTAGTTGGAGATATAATGTATATATTTACAAACTGAAGGAAGAGAACATGTTTCTTTGAAGTTTTGCCAGATAAAAGCTCACTAGCCTTTATGTTTTCCATATGCTATTTTTTCTCAAGTTTTACCTCATTTTTAACCACTAACAGTTCTAACAAACACAGGAGAAATACTATAAGTACAGTTGTCTTGGAATGCAGAAAGCGTAAACATCTGTATGATATATTGCCTTTTCCCATTTATTTTCAAGGTTTGTTAAACTTTGATTGGATAGTAGCCTTTCACAAGTTAGATATTTACATAAAACTAGAAATCTGTTGACAAGTTCAAACGTTGTCATTAAAAACTTGCACTGGATATTGTTTTTTGCCTTTAATTACCGGTACTTCTATCAAGTACTTTTAAGTCTTGGAAATCAGTTGGTAACATTTTCTTCTCAATTTAAGCCTAGTCTATCAAGACATGGCAGTTGCAATTAGATTACAAATATAGTATGAAGCTCTAGACACCAAGAACATTAACCTTTAAAGGTCATAGGAAACGTTTTTCACAAAAATTGTGAATTTAACTTAATTCAGTAGACAAACACCCTATAAGAATGAAAATTTGGTTTATTATAAGAAATATATGGTACAGGAGGCATAAATAGCATTAGAAAAATAAATATCATGAAGTGGAGTAAAAAGCTCACATATTGTTTTTCTCGTAGAAGATGATTGATGACGTCACAGGTTCATAATGAAGTTCTGTTTAGTTGGAGATATAATGTATATATATATTTACAAACTGAAGGAAGATAAAATGTTTCTTTGCCAGAAAAAAAGCCCACAAGCCTTTATTTTTTTCCAGATGCTGTTTTTTTCTCAAGATTACATAATTTTAAACCACTAACAGTTCTAACAAACACAGGCCTGTCTTGGAATGCAGAAAGCATAAACATTTGTATGAGTTATTGCCTCCTCCCATTTTTTCAAGGTTTTTAAACTGTGATGGGAAAGTAGCCTGGTTAAATATTTACATAAAACTAAGAATCTGTTGATAATCCAAAAGTTGTCATTGAAATGTACTGAATACTGTTTTTAACCTTTTATCACCGGTACTTCTATCAAAGATAAAGTATGATGTACAGTGAAATCAAAATATACAATTTGTTTTCATTTGCATAAATTATTTATTAAAGCATTCTTCCTGGGTGTTAGGGCACTCAGGGGGTCAGTCCCTCAGACCATAAGTTCAGTGTATGAGGGTCGGTAACCAGACTGGGGTGCACTTGGGACAAGATATCCTCATTACTGGGCAACCTTGGGGACAATTTAAATTTCATTGGTTAAGAGTGGGGAAATTTCCTGGCGGGAATCTCCTCATGAATATTCATGAGCTGTGGGGTCCACACATGAGAAAGGAAAATTCACTAGTTTGCTATTGGTTCCTCGAAAAATTTCTAGGAATTTGGGGACTGGTCTTTTCATTATGAAAGAAGAGCCAGAACAGTGAACATTGGTTTTAAAAATTTGTGGGCTCTTCGAGATTGTTTATTTAAAATGTTATACTGTTTTATGACTGGTTTTTATCATTTTAGTGTTTTTATATGAACCTGGCTTTTAATCTTGAACATTTTAGAGACTGATTATATGATGGAAATGATTTGCAGTTGTAGCATGCGACTGAACTGTTGAAATATTATGCCAGCAGCTCTGGGTTTGAACCTGGGGTGTCTACTGTGATCAGCGTGTTGATTGACGACCTTAAGCTTGATTTACCGACTCTGAGGGACGGTCTAACCTATGTTTTCTTGCTTTCGGCCTATGGCTGAGATTTGATTGCATTTTTGAATAATTTTACCTCCAGTAAGTCAAGCATAAAGTCAATCACTCAACACGCTTGTGTATGTCATTGGTTTCAGATCTATAGGACATAGACATAATTCAATTAAGGGTTGGACAATGCCCAATCATAAAGTCAAATGTAGCAAGTGTCTGAGCAGACACTTACCACCAACAGGAAAGAAGTGTAAACTCTTGCAACAAGTTACAGCTTCAAGTGATGCTGAGGGTGAGCCTGGTGGAAAGTCTCCAGTAACACGTCATCAAGAGAGAGACAGCAGCAGCAGATGTACAGATGCAGATACTACAGCAACTTCAGGCCGTCAACAAGCAGCTAGACAATATGGAAGGAGAGGTGGCTGATATTAAACAGAAGTCTGCATCTCACAAGATAAGTAGCCTTTCTCTGACTAAAAGTCCACACACTGACCAAGATCATGATAGTGACTCATCATATGATGATTCATTAGTCCTGATGATTCATTAGTCATTTAAAGTCGGCTAAGAACATTCAGCGTCAAGTTGATCAGCGTTTACGTGAGCTTGAAGATTGTAGTTTCTCCCCCAAAGGTAAAAAGCAAAAAATTAAGTCAAAAAGAGGCGGCAATGTTGATGTAATTGTAAATAAAAGAGTTTCATGGCCTCATGATACAGTATTAGGTAGTAGCTCTAGGCAACGTATGTCATATGACCAACTCACCTGGTGCCAGTGGGTGCAGGGGTTTGCAAGGAATATACTTGAGGAAAATCTGAAAAAACAAGAGAAAACATGTTAAACTACCTCTCAGATTTGATGGAAGATGCCAATGATATTAGTTGGCATGGGGCAAAGGCGGCTCATGCCATTTTAATGTGTGATATGGAGAGGGGGGCTGTTACTTGGGATTACACTGCCCGTATTGATAGGGTTAGGCGGGCTCATGCCCAAAAACATGTTCAAAACTTCAGAAATTTTGGCAAAAACAGTGAGATGGTCAACAGAAGGCCATGGTTTTGCAAGTCATATCAGTCAGGTGCCTGTACATTTGCAAAAGATCACGAAAGCAATGGCAAATTACACAGACATATCTGTGCCAATTGTTTAGAAAAAGGTAGGCAGTTAAATCACCCGGAAAAAGATTGTCTATGGTCCAAAAAAACAGTCAAAAACGAGCAGTCAGCTGCTCTGGGCCCAAAAAACCTTTGAGCAGCTCGGGAAAAAACACAGCTTTTGATCAATCTTGTTGCACTGAAAATGTAAATAAATGTAATGTAAATAATGAAAAGGTGTATGCAAACAGATTTGTTTGTAACTCTAATGTTAGTCAGTCAAAAATTGAGCCACTGTTAGCAATGCCAAAAAGCAAAGCACTAGAGGTGTATAGAAAATCTTGTACTTCATCAGTCCGTACTAGTACTGCTTGCTCAGGTTTTGCCCAAGATGGCCGTTTGTTTTCTTCTGTAGTTGCAGGCAGAGCCCCTGACAAGGCTAACTGTACCCGCAGTGTCACGGGTAGTAACAATGCAGAGGATGACAAAGAACGTGGTCATATCATTTCACCAATACATAGTACCAGTATTGAAAAGCATTCTGATGATTGTCACAAGGTTGTTGGTGGTGCTGACTATGCGGATGAAAAATTCAAGATTTTTGACATTAATGGACTTGAAGATAAGTACTTGAATTCTATTTTTAATAGATCTTGTCACTTTACAAGTACTCCCGATTGTGACTTAGAATCCTTCAAAAATTGGAAAACTCAGAGCGACTTTGACTTTGGTTTCCTACCAATGGGTGAATTTCGATTTTCCGAATCTGAAGAAATTCATGAAATGTTACAGTATTGCCCCATTAAAGCTCATGCTATGGTTAAGCAACATCAAAAACCAAATTTCTTGGGTGCTCGCTTGAAAGTTGATTCCCAATTGAATTTAGGCGCTTGGAAATTCCACTTGTCGGATTATTGGGACAGGCAACTCATTGACATCCTGTACTTAGGTTTTCTGTTGGATTTTAATAGGACTTTTCCTTTAAAATGGGAGGGATCAAACCATAGTTCTGCTGTTAATTTCCCAAGAGACATTGAAGCATATTTATCTGAGGAACTTGCTCACAATGCAATTGTTGGCCCTTTTACAGAACATCCATGTCCTGGTGGTCATATATCTCCATTTTTAACACGAGAAAAGCCAAATTCAGATAATAGAAGGGTCATAGTCGACCTTAGTTGGCCTCTGGGCTATTCAGTGAATGGGGGCATTGACAAAAATTCGTACTTGGGCACTGACTTTACACTTCATTTGCCCACAATTAATCACATTACTGACCAGCTTAAAAAATTGGGCAAAGGATGCCATCTATATAAGATTGACATATCTAGAGCATTCAGGCACATCAAGGTGGATCCTATGGACTATGATCTCTTAGGTCTGTCGTGGCGTCACGTTTACATTGATGCGTGCGTTCCGTTTGGGAGCAGGCACGGTTTCCAAATTTTTCAGCGTTGCAGCGACACTGTACGCTTCATCATGAAAAAAATGGGTCACAAAATTATTGGGTACATTGATGATTATGTTGGGTTTGGTACACCATCTGACGCCAAAGCGTCTTTTGACTGCTTACATGATCTCCTCCAAGAACTAGGTCTCTCTATAAGCTCTAAAAAGCTCATTCCCGCAAGTACTGTGGTCACATGTCTTGGCATTGAGGTTAACACGGAACAAGGTACTTTGAGTATTCCTGATGAAAAAATGGGGCAAATCTCTAGTATGTTGCAAACATGGAGAGGCAAAAGATATTGCACTAAAAGGCAACTCCAGTCCCTGCTTGGTCACCTTTTATATATCCACAAGTGTGTAAAACCAGCTAGGTACTTTTTAAACAGGATGCTGGAAGTACTTCGAAATGCACATAATGCTAATCTCATAGGTTTGAATCCTGGCTTTCACAGAGATCTGTGATGGTTTCTCACTTTTCTCCCAGATTTTAATGGAGTAGCTCTGTATGATCACAAAAGGGTACCTTTTCAGGTGCATTTGGATGCCTGCCTCCATGGATTCGGGGGTGTATTCCACAACCTGGTGTACCATGTCCCTATACCTCCAGGTTTTTGTAGCTTAAACATTGTCCACCTAGAGATGATAAACATACTTGTTGCGTTAAAGTTATTCTGTAACAATTGGACAAGACAAGCGGTCAGGTTATTTTGTGACAATAGTGCTGTGGTGCAGGTATTGCAATCTGGTCACACTAAAGACCCATATCTGGCTGCAGTTGCCAGAAATGTGTGGCTGCTGGCTGCCAAACATGATATTGAAATCACTTATGTACATATTAGTGGCAAAAAGAATAGAACTGCTGATTTGTTGTCTAGATGGACAGCTAGCACGAATGATATGCAGGAGCTTAACTCCTTAGTCCCAACATTTTTGTGGTTGAAGACTTCCTTGTCTTTGTTAGACTTAGATTGTGAGATATAATACTAACATGATACTATGCTTTGTTTTAGGTCATTCAAAGTTGGAAGCACTCACAGCCCAAGCCATGTCTAGGCTCAGCTCTGCCTTTAGGCCATCTACTCAAGCAGCCTACACATCCATGTTCAGAGTATTCATTGCCTTTTTTATTTATATGCGAGTTTCAATGTGTGATGTTCATGTGGGTGTTTTATTGGCCTTCCTTGAGTGTCTGAATGTCAACAATGTATCAGTTAGTATGGCATGTAATTATTTGGCAGCCATTGGGGCTAAGTTTATCATGTATGGCTTATCTACTGTGTCTTTGGATGACAAAAAGCTACACTATTTTATCAAATCTCTAAAAATTAATCGCCCCTTGTCCATCACAAAATGCAATATCATCAGTATTGAGGATTTGTACGCAATGGTAGCTTGTTGTGATTCCCTGTATATGGGTCAAGTATATAAAGCAGTATTCCTTCTGGCATTTTTCGGTTTTTTCAGGTTATCAAACCTATGCCCTCACTCCTGTAACACATACGACTGTACCAGACATTTGGCTGGTGGGGATGTTTTCTGGGATAACAATCAGTTAAAAATCTTAGTGAAATGGTCCAAAACTCTGCAAACTCGAGACAAAGTAAAAATTATAACACTTCCATCCCTGGGTAGAGCTGCCATCTGTCCTCTACGTGCTGTTAAAAAACTACTAAAATTATATAATCCCACTAAAAATGAACCCTTCTTTCAATTCAAGTACCCCTCAGGATGGCGAGTTCTCATTGATTCCAAAGTTAGAAAAACTCTATCCTTCATCAATTCGCAAATTGGTTACACTCCCCACTACTTTACTTTTCATTCCTTTAGAAGGTATGGGGCCTCTTTGACCTTTGCTTCTCATGTGCCCCTTCAACAAATAAAAATGCAGGGTACATGGTCCTCGGACTGCGTTTGGAACTACATACATAGTGATGCAGATAATGCTAACCAAGTTGCATCTACCTTTGCTAGGTTATATGTAGTAGGTTGGGTTTGAGGGTTCTCTTTTCATAATGCACTTGTTCAAAATTTTACACTTTGTCATCCTGTAGGTTATTGGCATGTAAGTTTGTCAAAAACCAACTTAGTGTGTACATTAAAATTCTTCAAAAATTTTAATGGTCACCTTGTATTGTGTATTGGTCTGATGGTTGATAGTCATCTGGCATGTATTCCAGTTAAGGTGACCTTAATTCTGTTATCTTACATGTTAAAAATTTATAGTGTCATTGCATTTGATTGTGTATTGATTGTGTATCGTAAGAATATGTATTCATGATCAATTTTGTATTTAAAATTTTGTGTATTGGAAATTGTGTATTTAGGTATATATCCAGATTATGTATTCAGTCTTGTGTATTCCATGGGACTTGTGAATAATTATGTAGTGTGATAGTATGTATTATCATGTTAAAGTATTAATAAATTCATGGTACCCTCATGCTGGTGTTGTAACTGTCTTGTGGGCTGTATGGGGGGACTGGCTGTTGTAGTCAAATTTATTAAATATATTCTGAAAGAATCCTTTTATATTATCTGTTCATGAAATAATTCAGTATATAATGGGTTTTCCTTAAGATATATAGTAGTTCAGTACTTCTTGACATTATGTTTGGATAATTTTAAGTTTTGGAAATTAGTTGGCAACATCTTTTTCTCCATTTAAGTCTTTGTTGAGACCAAGAAAAAGGAATGCCTGCAATCACCCCCGTGGTGATTGTATGTCGGTCCCTTTGGGCTCTTCCGCGTGAATGGCCTGGTCCACAGTTCTCCACCAATCATCTCCCCTGTTTTATGTCCCACCAACCATACTTACTTCTCTCTTCAGTCCGTTTACTACTTATAGGGGTCACACGTGGCATTTCAGCTAGAGGGTTTTTAGTTATTGATTTACCTCTTGCCTTATGGCTTCTGTTACAACTTCAGAGAAGGCTTTGCCTCACTGTAAGAAGTACAATGAACTGCATGATAAACCTGTGAATAACAAATGCGAACGTTTTAAAGCAACTAAGGATGAGAAGAGAGACGTTAGCAGGGAGAGTGCGACAAAGAAAACACCTAAGAATAAAGTGTCTACGGACAACGCACAAGGTGATAAAATGCTTGATTTAGTTCTCAACACCATGTCCTCATTTACTGACAAGCTCAAGGCCATGGAGGTCCAAATCTTGGAACTCACGTCTCGTATGAACTCAGAGTCTGTGGTGACCCCGGTGAGGAAATCAAGATCTCGCGAGAAGTCTAAAAGGTTGGATACTTTGGAAGTTTCAGAGGAACGGGGAGGATTATTCAGTACTGGTGCAAAGGACTATCAGACTGTACACAGTGACGGGACTTCTTTGTTCACACAAACATTCCCTGACACGGCTGTCACTTTCAAGACTGACCCAATCCCGGCGAGAGCTCAGAAGCCTAAACCAGATCTCGACCTGGGCGTGAAACCATTGGACAGCACCGTTCAAAAGTCATTGAATTACAAGCCAGTGCAGGAGAGTTCTAAACTGCCACGAGTTACAGCAACTATTATTAGGCCTGTTAGTCCTTCAGTGACAGCATGGGACACTGTGGCCCAGAATATTGAGACATCCCAACAGGATACGGGTGACAAGTTACAGAGAGATATGAATTATAACTTCCCAGTTCACACGGATCAGTATGGGAACGTCGTACAGGTACAAGCGCGCCAGTGAATCAGGGTTTACAACAACAGGACATTATCCTGCAAGGCGTAGAACCCACATTCACACAACCCATGCAGGACACCCCACAACCTCCTAATATGGATCTACTGAGAGCAAACCCAGTCATACAGAGATTGGTTGAGGAACGTGTGTCCTTATTGGAAGCCCGCATGAAATCGGAATTTAGCCAAGGTAATGCTGGAAACCGTAAGAAAAGCGGATGTTTTAACACCACAGAGACACCCTGTGCCCCAGTGTTTAGAAGGTGGCCAAACGAATCTTGTCCTACAGGGGCGAATAGGACGACCCGTCCCTAGGCCAATTTGTCATTGGGTTTCTCACGAATATTATTGATACCCAGAATGCTGAAATGAGTCGCCACATGATGATAGAACTTCTAGAGACAGTGAAGTTAAGCGAGAATTTGTCATGGCCAATAGCATGCGGCGCATTCGCGGTAGCAATGCATAAAGTAGAGGACGAGACTATGACGTGGGCGGACACTCGTTTTTTGGCGGAGAATAGACTCACATACTCTCAGACTGCAGTTTTTAACGGATCTGTTACTCTATCACCTAAAACAGCTCAGCCTCACCCTTGCCAAGCCTTAAGCGCATAGTGTGCAGATGGTTTAATGAGGGGACGTGCCCTCACTTACAGGACCATAATGACACTAGTGGATCGATGACGTTTCGACACATTTGTTCCTATTGTTTCAAGGTGCTCAAGCGCAAAAATGGCCATCCCGAGATGGAGTGCCTGAATAAGAAGAAGAGTAATGATTAGTATACAAGTGACCATAACTCTGTTTGCAAGACAGTAAATGTGACTTTAAACATATTGGTGGTGGGTTTTTTGTAAGGGGGTTCCCCCAGTACGTACAATGCACAACGTGTCATGTGGTGTTATACCGTTCTCTTTTGAACATTAGTAAGATACATTCAAAGGGCCCTTATGGCAATATTTTGGACCGTCATGTCCAGCATTTCATTGGTTCTCCATTGTTGACTGTATGTAATATTAGTTCACTTTGTGGTGAGGATCAGGTCAGTAGTAAAGTACAGCGAGCTGAGCATAGATCCCACCAGGATTGCTGATCTACCAAGTCAAATGTTGTTAAAATGCAGGATAATATAATTTTTCACAGAAATGTGGGTTTTGTTGCCAATGACACAGTGTGTTGTAAGTTACCATGTACACAACGTATTGACACCAATGGCCCTAATACATACCTTAAAGTTTTTTTGTTTTTTTTGTTTTTCCCCATAAGGGTCTTTTTATTGATCTAAAGTCGAATTACAAAAATTTAAGGCACAATTGCTCTAGGAACAAAATAATAAAATTGGTACAAACAAATGCATAAATCATTACATTTTCATTCTGCAAAACTGAAAAAATGTACTTCTTTTCTCTTTTTACAGAGCAAAATATAGAATACTAAGGAACATTAAGTGATCATTTTTTAATGTAACAAAGGAAAAAAACACTTGAAAATGTGGTTGTGGAGTACATGACTATTAATTCAGAAGGAAAATGGGGATGAAACCAAAAGGAAATGAAATTCAGATTTATTTACAGAAGAGTTGATTGAATCCAACCCAACAATTCTCAAAATAATTTTCCTTAGAATTTACTTTTGCCATGAAATATTGGTCGTTGTATAATAGTTCCAGTTTTGGTTTCAACTTTAAAAGTGCTAAACTATGATTTTTTCTTGAAGCAAAAAATATATAATTCTTTGTTCCCAACATAATTGTATTCAATGGAATAAAGTAATCAGATTTCAGATATCCAAATAAAGTTTCTGGTACACTCAGTTTTACTTTAATATTGGTCCTAAAATGAATCCAATTTTCTACTTCTTTCCATAGTATTGCAACTTGTGGACATAGACAGAACAAGTGGATCAATGTTTCCGGGGAATTATCACATAAGAAACATTTCCCATTGTTTTTTATTGACATTTTGTGGAGTAATTGTTCAGTCCCAAGTATTTTATGAATGATTCTGTATTGGAACCATATAAGGTTTTTATTATTTATAACTTTAAAACAAATAGTGAATATCTTAGTCCAAGGCTGTTCCTCAATTTTACAATTTTTTTCCATTTTTGTTAAGGTGAACATGTAGATTCCCTGGCTTTTCAATCAGAATTTTATAAAAACCTTTTGGCTCTTCCTTGTTAGATAATACATAAAGGATACACCTAGGTATTTGAGGTCTTTTAAAATGAACAGGTAATTTAATATTTCGAGCTGATATATATTTTCGGATTAGCCATTTTAGTCTATAAGTCTCTAAAAAAATTGATTGTTTTATACTGTATTTTTGCTCCAGACAGTTACTATCAAGAAATTCACAGTTACTGTCAATTAACTCACCAACACATTCTACTCCTTTTTAAACCATGTTGGAAAGAATAACTTTTCATTAGAAATGTTACAGTTATACCATAATGGACTTGAAAGTACATCATTTTCAGTTTTTATTGGTATTTTATCACAAAAATCAGCCCAAGTTTGTAAAACTTCAATCCAAAATTTGTTGGTTATTGTGTTACTTACATATTTGCACCAGGTGGGTCCAAATTTAGTAATTTTGTAAATTGAACACACCGATTGCTCAAAAATGTCTATCCATGAGGAACTTGTTGACTTGAACAGTCCAGACATCCAAGTAAGTTTCAGTGATTGAATAAAAATATTGTACGTCCAGCATTCTAAGACCTCCTTTATTAAAATCTTGAATGATAATGCTCCTTTTTATTTTGTCAGGTTTCTGATTCCACAGGTAGCCAAATAAAAGGGAATTTATTTCTTTAATAAATTGATGATCAGGGGAAGGAATTGTGGTAAATAAATGTACAAATTTGGATAAAATAAAAGTCTTTATAACTGCTATTCTGCCAATAGGTGTTATAGGTCTCCATTTTCAACACTGTAAAAGCTTCTTCGCTTTTTCAAAAGCAAGAGAATAATTTAAAGTAGTCATTTCATCTAGATTAACAGAATACCTCAGTCCAAGTAAGTCAAACTGGGTAGTGCCCCAGTCCAAGTTGGCATCTACAGACAATTTATCTTTTGAATGTTTTTGTTTACCAATCCAAATCACCTTTGTCTTATTTTTGTTCATTTTTAAGCCTGAAAAAGATCCAAATATTTTAATAATATTAAGTGCTGATTGAAGTGAATCACAGGAACCATCTAAGAAGACAGTTGTATCATCTGCAAATTGTGATAATTTAAATTCTTTTTGTCCAATTGTAATACATTTACATTGACAATCGAATTCTAGAAGATAGCTCAAAATTTGACCACAAAATATAAATAAGTAGGACACAATGGGGTCACCTTCTTTGCAGCCTCTAGCAATTGTTATAGGTGCCGACCTCACTCCAGCCTGAACAACAGAGGCAGGTCTCCAGTTTTTTAGAAAGATTCTCTCTTAACTTCCTTTAGGAATGCAATTAATCAATGCATGTCTTAAGCTTATTGATAATTCACCTTTATGAAAGCAATGGTTCAAAGCTCTAGTTACAAGAAATTTTAATTTACTCCAAAATATTTTGAAAAATTCAGCTGAAAGCCATCTATCCCTGGTGTTTTATTATTTTTCATATCTTTTAGGGTTTTTCCAAGTTCATCAGATGTTAAAGGTTTGCCCAAAGCTTGAGAATCTGTAGAAGTTAACTTATTGATATGTCTATTTTTAAAAAGTTTGTTAAGATCAATATCAGATATTTCTGTATCTCTGCTTTGAAATAATTTGGAATAAAAAAATTCTATTTCTTTCAAGATGTCAGCTTGATCTGTAATTATGCGTCCGTCTTCTGTTTGGATTTTTCTAACAGTTTTTTCAATATAGTGTTTTTGTTCCAGAGAACAGAAGAATTTTGTTGGTCTTTCTCCAAGATGTAACCACTGAACCCTTGCACGGACCATGTGTCCTTTTAATTTTGATTCTCTTATTGCCTGTAGTTCTAATTTCCAATTGTCCAAATTTTCACGATCACATTGATCAGTACAAATTGGATTTGAAATACAACTTTCAGATCTTTCAATAAGTTTCATTAATGTTCTTTCTCTATTCAGGTTTTTTTAAAGATTTGATGAGAATTTCAAAGATGTACCCTTGATTTCAAGCAACATCACCTCTAAAAGGAGGTCAACATCTATCGTATACATACCTTAAAGTTGTTGACGGAGTTATCAAGTCTGGCGTTCCTAATTATCAACAGGTCTGCATCCCTTTGTTTTCTTCCTTCCAATACCAGTACCTACAACAGAATATGGCAGACTCTCATGATAAAGCCCTATTGGACTACATACATTTTGGTTTTCCACTTGGCATTTTCCCTGATCATGATATTAAGTGTAATGCTGAAGATAATCATTCTTCTGCCCGTGAGTTTAGTTCTGCGGTGGAGGAATATTTACAGACAGAACTTAAGGAGGGCGCATTGCTGGGCCCCTTTAATTCCCCCACATGATCAATTTACATGGTCACCCCTTATGACATGTCCTAAGGGTAATTTTGGATCTTTCATTTGGTTCCCATTCTGTTAACAAAAATACTGATACCTGTACATATGATGGTCTCCCCTTCAAGCTTAAACTTCCCAATATGAAATCTGTTATACCACAACTCGAGCAGCTGGATCAGGACGCTTGTTTGTTTAAGGTCGACGTGGTTCGGGCCTTTAGAAACGTCAGATATTTCTTAGATAAAAATTTGGCATTTGGAGCCATACACGGGACAGCCATTTTCGGCCAAACGAGGCTTTAAGGTTCACAACTATATTGACGACATATATGCCGTGTGTCATCGAGATCACGCGGACAAGGCGTTTGAGACCTTGAAACAGATTTTGACCAATATAGGTCTCCCTCTGAACCACAAGAAAGTCTTTCCTCCCATGTACAAAGCTTGACATCATGGGAATTCGCGTGGACATAAATTTCCGTACCTTTAGCATAGCACCTGAGAAGATAATGGACATCATGCGTGAATGCATGTCAATGTTTTTACGTGACACGTTTACGAAACGTGAATTGCATTCCCTGCTTGGCAAATTATTGTTTGTATCTCGCTGTGTATCACAGTCAAGACGTTTTCTTAATCGGATGCTTGCCACACTCAGTGTGAATCACGTTTCACGTTTTATTTCTCCTGATGATAGTTTCGAACGAGATTTGCTTTGGTTCATCCAATTTTTGATTTCGTTTAATGGTGTTGTGACTTTTAGACATTTTCCCGTCCAATACCATGTGTATGTCGACACGAAAATGAAATGGGGAAAACGAGTATACACTGCAGAGTTCCCATTGGCTTTACGAGGCTCTTATTCAATTACCCAATACGAGATGTATAACATCGTGGTGGCTACTTATACACGGGGACATTTGTGGAAGGATAGGGTTGTACTAGTGAGTTGTGACAATCAGAGTGCGGTCAGAGTCTGCTGTACTGGGAGGACAAAAGATCCTTTCCTTAATGTGTGTTTGCATGCCCTATGGTTACAGGCTGCTCGTTTTAATATTTCTTTAAGGGTGGTACATATCTCTGGTAGGGACAACGGGGTGGCGGATGCATTGTCTCTTGGCAAGTTCCATAGTAACTCATGAATATTGGGACATGGTTTTATGTGACGTTCTGCAATTATCTTTGTAGATCTCCCTAGGCATTGTTCAACAGATCTGCAGGCAGCCTTGGAAAGAGTTGACAGGGCCCTCCGTCCTCATACCAGGGGACAATACCAGAGACAATTTCGCCTATTCCTGGCTTTTGCTATATCTAGACAACTCCGCCGACTAGATACCACTTCCACAATTTTATTGTTTTTAAAATTTTTGGCTTCTCATACATTGTCTCACCGTGTAATTTTAAATTATGTGTCAGGTTTGAAGTATATGTTTGCTCGTTACCAGTGGCAGTCGCAGGTTCTGGATTCTGGTATCAAGTTGACTGTCCGCCATGCTCCCCTTTCTAAGTTCCATTTCTCCCTCCCCCAAGTTGAGCAGATCCTTCATTTATGTTCTAGGTTCCCTGACCCTTTGGTTTACAGATCAGCCTATTTGATGTTTTTTTATGCGTTCTTTCGCATCTCTAATGTGGCCCCCCCCCCCTTTCCGGAAATCTTTTGACCCATCACGTCATCTGTTGAGACGCGATATTGAATTTGGGGTACATGTCCATATCAAATGGGCCAAGAATCTTCAAGCCCCTGAAACTAGACACATTATTAAGTTACCACAGGTTCAGGATCCCGTTATGTGCCCAGTATTTAATCTCAAAACCCTTCTTGATTCTCCCCCCCTTCCCCCACCACCCCGCTCTTTATGCTCCCTTCTGGCCATCTTCTTACACAATCTATGATCCGCAGGCGTCTCTCCTCCATTTTGACCTTGATGCACGTGTTTCTCTTCAGGGGGCGGGATTTCACACTTTCCGTCACTCTGCTGCCACCATAGCCTTTGATGCCAAAGTCCCACTTCAGACGTTGCAGATTCATGGTCTCTGGCAAAGTGACGCCATATGGTCATATATTTCCCGTGACACTTCCCTTTCCCTCCAAGTTCCCCTTATTCCAACCCGTATTCTCATTTATATATTGTGGGTGTATACTATGGTTTAGTCCTCGCGTCATCCTCACAGGATGGGATCTCATCTCCCGCGAGATCTTATCTCGCATTTAAATCTCACGGGGGCACAATAGGGACTGTGCCTACAATCACCCCCGTGGTGATTGTATGTCAGTCCCTTTGGGCTCTTCCGCATGAATGGCCTGGTCCACAGTTCTCCACCAATCATCTCTCCTGTTTTATGTCCCATCAATCATATTACTTCTCTCTTCAGTCCGTTTACTACTTATAGGGGTCACACGTGGCATTTCAACTAGAGGGTTTTTAGTTATTGACCCACCAAGACTATTTTATTCCACCCTCCCCCCCAGCTGTTATTTTAGCTTTGTATTGTATAATGTTGTTTTTAGTGAGGGGCCTTTCCCTCCATGTTTTATTTCTTGTATCTGTTTCTTGTAAACTCTAATGTGTTAATGTGTTACAGTTTTGGTGGGAAAGTTCTGAACTAATTTGGGGAACATATATTATTATCCTTGCTTGAGGCTCAGTTCTAAAGACATTTATGTTGTATTTGTTTCATCTCCTAGCAATAATTAGTTTTCAAAATTAAAAAAATAACTATCAAAACTCATCTCAGAGTTGAACCTGGTTGACTGCATTGTTTTGTGATTTTTATCCAACTTGCTTAATACCTCTCTAAATATTTTTTTTATCTAAACAAATATAAACGATGTTCCCAAGGATATTTCAGAAACTTACTGTGGCAGAGTGATGTCTTATAAACAAATAAACTTCATAAAAACAGATAATGCAATCTTTTAAATATATATGTATGTATTAAAATGCATACGAAAACGATAGTTTGTTTACATTGTCATGAACCTGTGATGTCAGGGCTAGTACTTTTTACGGGAGTTGTCAGTGAAAAATAATGGCTGACAGTTGTGAAAATCTTGAAAAAACAGCCACAAAGTGACTGAATATACCATGTAACCTTATCCAAATGCATCTTATTTTTACAAAAATTGAACTTTCATATGTATATGTAATTGTTGATGAATGATCTGAAAATGTTTCATATGACCTTTAAAACCCAATAGTCCCACGCAATCGAGGGAATCATGGTGGAGATGCTAGGAATAACAAAGCCATTGTTATCTCCCACATTTTAATTGATTCTTGTAAATATTGTGCATTCCACAAATTTACATAAATCACAAGAAATTGATTACATTACCAGCGAACTTGGGAAAAATCCATTATTGGTTAATGTCTCTTTCATCCGCAAAGGTCTTATCCATCAGGCCCTTACTGCATCCCATATGTTGATATGAGCTGGTCACTATTAAAGGTGTAAAATCTATTGCCTAGGCCGCAGCTTTCCATATGTTTTGTATGTAATTGATATATACTAGATAAGCTTGACCTAATTGCTCTAAACAGAAACCTTGGTCTTGGTAGAACATGTTGAAGAACTAGCTGCCATGCATACCCATCTCTCGCCCCCTGCACATCTCCAACATGCATATTTAGGTTAGCTTGTTAGAGAACCTATATTTGCAAAAAAAAAGTTCTCCCAGATGCCAGTTACATTGTCCTTCTTTTCGCACGTGCCGAAGACATCTTGCAAAGACAATGAGGCAGGACATATAACAGTGATCTGCAGCTAAAAGTCCACCAGCCCCTTTTTAGCTCATGACCGCAGCTTAGATTTGGTGATTAATTTAAGAAAGTAACTACTAAGGTCTGTCTCTGGAGTAACGCATGACTTGCGATACATCAAACTGGTTATATGATGACAAGTAGTTAAATTGTGGAGTAGATAAATTGATTCTTTGAGCTAAAAAATCTTTTCCATATACTACATGGAACCACAGTGGTGCAGTGGGAAAGCTGAAATTTGCTTGCCATCGTTCAGCAGTTTACAATACACAACCTTGAACAACTGTATTTTAGTTTCCTCTGCCCTTCTAACTAAGTGTACTGCAAGTATTGTTGAAAAATACGAGCATGGCCTGCTAGTGGGGTAGCAGAGATTTGCACTTGCAAACAATGTAAATTCTTTGGAAAGCAGAGAAAATGTGCATGTCAACTTTCATTGTGGGGTCTTTATTTTGTTATAAAAATTGCAAGTGTAGCTTAAGTTTCCCTTCAAAATCAGCCAATTTGTAACCAGGACGCACATGCACATACTCTCAGGATGGGATGTAAGAGAGGCTTTACATATTGTATAGGTTAGATGATGAAAAGAAGTTGTTTTTCCTCCCTTGTAAAGGAGACATAAAAATCTAAACTTGGACTTAGTCTAATATTTCATATGCAACTATTTGCCACTGGGTTGGTGTCACAAAGTGTCTTAGATTTAGTTTTACGATATTTGACACACAAAATGAGATCTTGGCTAAGGCCAAGCTTGAACTGATTTATTAAACAACCAGTGTAGTTTTCTGTGTCGTGTGGCCCTTTATTTCTACACAAAATATAGTAATGCTCAAATATATTCTTCTTTGACACATTTATATTCCGAAAAATGGCATTTTGTAATGGAAAATGTAACCACATACAAACTTCCAAAGGTTATTTTAGGAATGTTTCCTTTTTATTTGCACTTTATTTTTAACAATTTCAAACTATGAAATGAAGACAAAAAATCGCCAATCAAATTAAAGCCTTACAAAACTTAAGCCCATCCCACTCCCAAGTGGAATAAACCTTAAACCCAAGACTTAGCCAAAGCTAAGTGTAAGTGTAAGGCAAAAGTCTTAACTTTAAGTCTAAGTCCAGGCCTACTGTGAAAGTGCATCAGGGTTAATATCCACCATTATTAATCTTAGAGTTACTTTTGATGTTACAGAAGAAAAAAGTCTCAACTTCTTGAGAATATTTAGAATGCTAATACTTAATGACAAATTTGATTTAATAGCTCTGTAGAAAAGAGATGGCACTAATCTTAAAGCTGTTGACAAACAGCAGGGTATTATTCGTGCCACTAGTAGAAAATACTGTTTCAAGGCAACTTAAATAACACTCATTAAGAATTTTACTATTTTACAATTTCTTCTTAAGAAATATTTTATTTTTGAAACAATATAAGTATGTAAAGGTATCCTAAAAATAAGAATATTGAATATGGACAAAAACTTATGTGACATATTTTACATGTCATGTGTATATCATATAAACACAATTAAATCTTTCTCTGCTCTACAGTTTCTGTCATGGGAAATAACAGATTGGTAATAACAAGTAGACAAGCAACTGTGATCAGTACACCACTTAAGGTCCCACACACTTACAAGTTTATATTAGATTATATAGACCATATCTATACAGACCAATGAAGTACGGTAGTTAAGTGAGCAACCTGCCTCAGTCCAACCACGTTTTGGGTACTAAGAACTGGAAACTGGTCTGATCCGGATTTGGAAGATTAAGCCTCATGTACATCCCACCTGACACAATCCTACATCCTGGCTAACAGAGAAATTGAGTCAATTTGCAAGAGACACAGAAATGAAGCACAAGTAAAATGCAAGCTTTCTGCAGGTATTGTCATCATGCAGACAGCATGCCATGACCTGTGAGTGGAAATTGGAATGCATATTCTTTTCTGTGTGGTTATAGAAATAATTGACACAATCAGGCTATAAGATTTCCTTGCTTCGTAGTAAGACAGAACAACCGACCATTTTCATTCACTTTTTTTCCACATTAAGCTTGTGACAACTGGGGGAGTGGACAAAATTGGACACAATTGAAAACATATACTTTCCAAATAAACTCGCCGTTGCTGTAAATTTGAAAAAAAAAAGATTATTTATTTGCACAGCTTTCCTATATTTCCTTAAGCACTTGTCATGAAATGAATCATAGACATTGATGAAGTGCTGTTAACCCCGAACTAATTAATTAATTGATATAGCATTGTCAAAAAGGTGTTGTCTGTATCTTCTTCAAAGATTGTTAATACAAAAATGATGATGCCCATCAATTTCGAAGTATATTATTATTGGTTGGAAGTAGCAGTGGTTCATTGGCATATCTCTTTGAAACTGCTCGTAACATAGCTTTTCAGCTTTTGAATTTGGAGTTGCATGTGTTGTAAAGAGTATATTGTTCATTCTAATGGAGGTGTCAAGACAAGAAGTGTCGAAGTCTTCGACCATAGAGTTGGTAACATCTTAGTAGGACAAGCCTGGAACACATCACAACAAGCCATAAACAGAAACCCCCAAGGTGGTTACAGCAACAGACAAGCTGGGAATTTTGAAGGACAAGCCAGGATGTCAATTATGAAAACTATGACTATATAAGGCGAGTCAGTTTGTGCAATGCATCATTTAGAATATGGCAGATTACTTCTGGCAGCGTTTAAGATAAGGTTAAGATACAAGTTGGGCTGACTTGTAGGAGGATTTTAGTTTTTTTACAAATGCAGCTTTGACAAAGAAAAATGGGTCCTAAAAGAGGGAGAAGAGTAAGGAAGACAGATGTCCCTATGGACACACCGACAGAGTTTGAGTTGGTGGATACAGCTACTGATATACAGAGGAGGAGGGAGGAGAGGAAGGCAAGAGAAAGGGATGAAGAGGCACAGAGACAAAGGGAGGAAGCCAGGAGGGAGGAAACTGCACACTCAGCAGATGAGGGACTGGCAAAAAAGCATGCAAGAACAGACAGAAATGACACAGAAATGGATACAGAGGGTGAGGGAGAGGCGGGAACATCTCAATCGAACTCAAGGCACAAGAAGGGACACATGACAAACATCTACCTGATAGACTCAGATGAGGAGGTTATAATGGACTTTTTGGCAGAGGTTTACCAACAGCTGCAAGCTGTCTGTCAAAGTATGCAAGACTTGAATTCCAAAGGATTTGCTATGGTAAACTCACGCAGTCCAAGTCTGGTCAGGCTCCAAAAGAAATGACATCATCAGTTCTTTCAGGACCACTGCTGTAAAAGATACAAATGTCCTGTTAAGGACCACAGCAATCTTTCAAAAAATATTTTTTCAGCTGCATGTTTAAAAAAATCCCAAATCAAGATGCAAATTTTTCAAACCTGAAATTGAAAGATTTTAAACTTAAAAAAAAAAAAAAAAATTTAGATTAAGAACATAAACAAAAAGCTTTGCCAATAATGCGGCAAAGCAAATTAAACTTTGAAAAAAATGAAAATACTTTACTTTTAAGAATCTTTTTGGGAAAGTATTTTGACGTTTGGATCTTACCTTTTGAGAAGCTTTTGAGGTTCCTGAAATATTTTGATGATTTGGAAGTTATAGAAATAACTAGCAAATTTGCCAGAAAAAAAAATTTGAAAAAAAATCCCTTTTAAGGTTGTAAATTTTCTCCCTCCAATTGTTTCTGTTAAAAATTTTTTGCTGATGAAGATCTACTTGACCCAATATTGATTTAGAGGAATCAATATTCTGCATCGACCCGGGCTAGCACCACCAGAGAAAATAAGCCCTTGTAGTTGTATTAGTCACTCCCAGAATTCTTTGGCTTCTTCATGGCAATATGCTTCCTGTCTATTCTAACTAGAGCATGGGGGACATTCCACCTGGTTCTGAACTTCTCCTCAACCTTTTCTTCAGGTCTAGTAGGGCAGTAGAAATATGCATTCTTGAATTCAGCAAGGATGGCTTTGCAGACCTGGAGGACAAATTAACAGAGGTGAAACACACTGGAAGGAAGGACAGGAAGGTCACCTACAAAAAATAATAAAAGATCTGATGATCTACAATTTAAGGTGGGGGTATGAATGTGAGTATGCACATAACATGTGCAACCCCACAATGGACATTTGAGTTTGTAACACTCTGTGTGTCGATTTACAATCGGTTTCTACACTATAATCACCAAAACAACTATTTTTCTTAAGCTAAACATGCTATGTTACAGTCTTAGATTTAAATTAAAGCCCAAGAATATTATAAGATTAAGAGTTAGGTTATTCTTAATCTAAGAAAAATTCAAAGAAAAAAACGCAAGTCTTTGAAAATTCTAACAATAAAAATAATTCTAAGAAGTTCTAAGAATTTCTAAATAATTCTAAAAGTTCTAAGAATAAATGTGTTTTTAAAAGTAAGAATCTTTGTGAATATCAGCCTAGCTAGCATTGGTTGCATTATCATCAACCTCATTTCATTCACAAATGCTCCATTTCATAAATGGATTTCATTAACAGCTTATAAACCACTGACAAATAGATTCCCTATTGCATTTCACACATACATGCTCAAATATGATCAAAGGGGGTTGCATCAAAGAACTTTGCGTTATTTATCATTGATATAGTTCACACACAGTTTGGCCTTTGATGTGGCTAGCATCTGTTCAACTACAAAAGAGGTTGACGCAATTGTGTACAGATTATCAAAGTGTGGTTAAGACAATGGAAGAATTCTCAGTTATAGGTCCAAACTAAAATAAGTTCTGTTGATAACAAAGCCAAGCTCACCTGGTGGGGCTCTTTTAACCTTAAAACATTTAATAAGTAAGGTTTAAATAAAAAAGAACTGTGGGCAAAGTTCCACCCCTGAAAACTGGTGATGAATATATTTCTGGGCATTGTTCTGATGGGAGTAGTAACTGATGGGCATTTTTCCTGATGGGCATTCTTCCGTACACAAACATGCTTTCATTGAAACAAATGGACCCCCACTACTTCTGTTTCATGATAGCACCTACTTTTCTTAAATGATTTATGTTCAAGCCGAACTAAATTTCTATTACAATTTCTATACGGCCATGCAAGCTAAAGACAATTTGGGAAACGTAAATCCTTTGGGGGAAAATATCAAGGAAGGCGTACCTTATGTCATGTTTACACTTAATTGATTTTGTAGTTCTTACATGTTGGAACAAATGTCATATACTGAAAAACAGTTACAGCAAAAGCTTTTTAGATACTAATATGAGTAGAAGAGCATATGACTATAGTGGATTCTAGCATCATACGGCAGTGTAAATGAATCTGAAACTTTGGCTCTTCAAATGATGTTAGTATACCCTCTCGTGCAATTGACGGAACAGCCAGTTTGTTTTACTACACACGAACCTGAAACAATAGAATATTTCAAAGATAAAGTGAATTCTATTAAAGTTAGTTTATTATTTGAAAATATGTTTGCCATATCAAAATATATGCTGTAAATATATCTATTGTATATGTAAATGAACAACTACAAGCTCCATAATAACAGAAATAGTCATGGTGGTTAATATGTGACAGAATATTTGCTCCAAAAACCAACAAAAACAGTATTATTTCAGTTGATAGAAAGGGCAAATGTATGTACAGGTATTCCCGATTATTTCCAAAATGGACCCATGCCCTTCCCTGTTCCCTAATTCCTATGGGATAAGTCTTTCTGTTCGCATTTTAACACTAAAGCTGCACTATGTAAGTCACTGGAAAATGCTGTGAAGAATAAATGAAGCAAAGATGAATGATGCATGTATATGTGACATGTGTTATTATCTGGTTCAGTTTTTTTCTATCACAATGTACATGAAGATAAGAAATACCCAATTAAGTATTTTAGTTTCAATAAATTCAGAGCATAGTACAGATCTTGGATAAAGTGAAATTGTGAAAAAGATGATGTTAATTCCATTTCTCTGGCGTTTTTTTGTAGTTGTTGCCAGTGATTCCAACAAGGCATGCTTTTTTATTATACTGTGTTCATTAAGGACAAATACAAGAGAGAACAAGAGCAATCAGAAAGTGCTTTTCACCACCAAGGTCCAACACCTCCAATTTTGCTTGTATTTGCAATAATAAAAACTCCTTTAAAATTCCTGGATCAAGTCCATCCATCAGTAACCTTTCTAGTTATTTTATAAACAAATGTACACTGCCAACTGCATAACAAGCGTATTTTTGAAGGGCTAATAAAAAGCATGTAAAATATATAAAGGTGCTAGATACTCGAAAGCTAGTAAACCAATCTACCTTAAGGATAACATATCCATAGGAGAAAACTTCCACTTGGCTCAAACATCCACTAGATTAACTCACACGTGAATTAAAACCAGCTCTAGCCAGTTTGACTTCAGATGCAACACTCCTGATTCAGTTGTGAATCATTCAAATGCAAATTTACAGAAGATGCAAGATTAAATGTTCCTGATCCTGAATGACTTAACAGTCTGTAACATATGTGTGACATTAATCTCATTAAACCTCAAACATTAAACCTCAACCTACAAAGAGGCTTCTCAAGCTCACACTGCAGGCCCCTCAGATAAATAAAACAAGCAATCAGTGCCCGTGAACGAGCTCTGTGTCAGTTGACTGTGTGTTTTGAGTTTCAGAGTAGAAGTGAGAGAAAAAAATACATAAAAGTTTTGCCCTGGAAATGGTATTCAGAAGGAAAGTAACAAGGTAACTGTTTAGGTGTAAAAAGTAGGTTAAAAACATATCTAAATAAAATACTGCAAATGCAATAGTTTTCGAGTTACAACTGATTTACTCAACAGTGAGAATCTCAAAGTAGCTTTTGCTTAGCTGTGCAATCAGTTAAAGGGCTGCAATTTTAATATGGTATAGCTCACACAAAAATATGTGAATAACATATTTAAAGAAATACTGTAAATGAAATAGTTTTTAAGTTACAACTAACTTACTCAACAGTGAGAACCTGTTAGATTTAACAAAAGCATTAGACTTAATGGCAAACGATAAATCTCTTGGTGTCGATAGATTTACAACAGAATTTTACAAGTGTTTTTTGTTCAGATCTAAAACTGCCACTCTATGAAAGCTATTTATACAGTTTTGAGCATGGTAAATTAGCTGATGCTCAAAGGTGTCGTCTCTTAAATGGAATTCCAAAGCCTAATAAAGACTTGCGCCTTTTAAAATCTTGGAGACCTGTTAGCCTCCTTGTAACAGACTATAAAATTTTAACAAAGGCCTTGTCTATAAAACTATAGAAAGTTATCCCAAACGTGATAAATGGTGATCAGGTTGGTTATATCTAAGGTAGAAATATTTCTAGATCTTATATCTTTCACAGCTTTGAACAAGTCTCCAGGTTCTCTAACTTTCATTGACTTTGAACAAGCTTTTGATACTGTAGAATGGCCCTTTTTATTCAAAACATTAAAATATTTAAATTTTGGGGACATTTTTATTACCTGGATTAAGTTGTTATGTACAGACATCTTTTCCTGTGTGTCAAATATTGGCTATTTGTCAAGCTATTTTTCACTTAGTTGAGGAATCAGATAAGGTTGTCCAATTTAGGTATTACTATTTATATTGGTGGCAGAAATTTTAGCTATTAATATGTTTATTTATTTATTTGGGGTTTTACGTCGCTTTCAACACTGTACAGGTCATATCACGATGGGTAGTTGGAAGGGCAGAGGAAACCAGTACATATAGTTCGCTAGGGTTGTGTACTGTAAACTGCCGACCAACGGCAAGAAACTACCAGCTTTCCCACTTAAGGCCGTCACGGGGATCAAACCCCGGCCTCAGAGGTGGGAGGCGAGAGTGTTACCACTCTGCCACCGTGGCCCAGCTATTAATATAAGATTTAATTCAAAAATAAAGGTGTTTAAGTGTTGGACCAAGATTTGCCAGCTGGCCGATGACACCACATTATTTTTAAATGATATTCAGTCTTTTTAAAGAGCTATTAATTTACTCCAAAAATTTGGAACATGTTCAGGTTTGAAGCTTAACCTAGATAAAGCTGAAATTATCCTACTGGGTTCAGCTAAACAGAAAAACTTCTTTTCATATGGAGTTCAAGACAAATGTCTCTTAAAGGGAAAATAACTGTACTTAAAAACCTTAATAGTACTACAATTTATTCATTTATTTAGATCAACATATAAACCAAAGTTGATCCTTAGTGCACTAGATGAAATGTTTTTTTTTTTTGCATTTTTGTGGAATAATAAGCCAGCAAAAGTCAAGAGAAATATGATTACTGATAACTTCACAAAAGGAGGGTTAAAATGCTTGATATCAGTAAGATTCACGCTTTTCAAAAATATTATTGATTAAACACTTTACTGATAACCGTATAAAAAATTGGAAAAGTTCAAGAAAATGAATTGGAATGGAAGAAAAGTTTTTGGACTATAAATTACCTGAAGAACATGTAACTCGCAAAAGCAAAGTTTTACCAACAAGTCTTAGATTGCTGGTATCTAATTAAAACTGCCAACCTAGTACCAGAAATGAGATACTGAATGAATATATTCTATATAATAAATTTATTCAAAAGGGAGGTAAGTGCCTGGATGCTACCATTCTGAGGGATAAGGAAGCACATATGAAACTGAAGCTTGCAGATATCATAGACCTGAATGGAAAAATCCTAGATTATGAAAATTTGACAAAGAAAATATCTTTGAAAGTTAAAGTTTTAGATTACTATGGGCTGATAAAGGCCACAGAAAAAATGGCTAACAACCCTCTTATCAAAACAATCAACAGAGGAGGTTCAATTAGTTAAACACTATCGCTTCGTATAAATGGAATATTAAAATTGATGTGTAACGTTTAAAACCAAGACATATATTGGGAACTAATGGATACAAACAGTTGAACTACCCACTGCTATTAATATTTGGTGCAATTTATTTTCATTCCTTGAAACCTGTTCTTGGGAAGACATATTTGAGAGAATATTTTCTGTAATACAGGAGTCTTATTTACAATCATTCCAACATAAGATTGTAAATAGGATAATAAATTGCAGGTATAATCTTTTTAAGTGGAGAATTGTAGAATCCCCTACATATATAGACTGCTGAGATAAAAGAGTAGATACATTAAAGCATTTTGGCAGGAACTCAAGAATTGGCTTAGGCATAATCTAAGAATGGTCTTTGAAATCACAACATGTGACATCTTATTTGGAATTCCTTCTTATTATAATCATTTTGGCAGGAACTCAAGAATTGGCTTAGGCATAATCTAAGAATGGTCTTTGAAATCACAACATGTGACATCTTATTTGGAATTCCTTCTTATTATAATCTTAGTCTTCATACTGTTAATTTCATGATACTACATGATACAACTATCTGAACAATAGGAAGAGTAAAAATAAACAACTTTATTTTTCAGCATTTCTGTCTAATATGAAATATAAAACAGAAGCTCTGTGAGAACTGTACAGATACAGGAAGATAAGAAATCTAATTTTTGAAATTTACAGAAAAATTTATGAACTATTGTAACCATCAATAGCACATCTGTATTATCATCGGTGTTATAATAATGGAGTGATATCCAGTGTTTGTATGTACTGTATTTTGTACCTCTGTATATTTTATACCTCGGTATGTACCATACTTTGTATCTCTGTGTATTATATGTCCTGTTGCACTTGTCTGTGTTTTTGTATTCTAGTATGCATTTGTATCTATAATATGTTCAAAATAAAAAACATTAGACTTGTCTTATTTTGACCATTCATTCCTCCTAATAAACATTCAATGAGACCAATGTCTTTTAGTTCATCTTATTCTCTAAGGAGAATATTATATTTTAAAGCCCTTAAAGAGCTTTCTATACAACTTCCAAAATTATTATGTAGGATTTTCCATCTGGGTTGTTCTATTTCCAAATTAGTTGCAGTTTTCAGTTTTTCTTCATGACCCATTTTAAATTCTAAAGCTCCCATCATCTTTTGATAAACAAACTTAAACACTTTTGTGACTATTAGAATATCCTTTAAGACTTTTTGCTTTACACTGTCTTTATTTTATTTCTAGCTCTGGATAACCCCCATTTTTGAGGGATTTGGTGTGTTAGACTATAAAAATTTATGAAATTTAGAATCACTTTGTAGGTCTCTATGAAATCCTGATATCCATATAGACCCCCTGTATCACTTAACAAATCATTGATGTGCTGAATTCCTGGATCAACTAACATTGGAATTTCTTTGGTTAAATTACTATTACATTTATAGTCTAGTACCTGAATGGGGTATGTTTGTTGATCAATTTCTCCTTGGAAGGACTATTTGAATTCTTTCCTGATATTTATAATATTCTTCCAGAAGGGGTTTTCAGTTTCAAGCTGAATTCTATCCAAGGTATATAAGACTAACACCCATATTACTTTTTATATGCATATATATCAGAGATAAAGATGTTTTGCCAGTTTACAAAAGTTGTGATTAATCTTCTAATCCATGTTAGCTTTAAAGCTTTATCAAAGAGTTCAATATTTATCTGTTTTAAACCACCTCCCTCTATAGTCTTTTCCAGTTGCTCGGTTACAATTTTTGCCTGTCCTTCTCCCCAGAGAAAATCCATAAATAGGTTTCTTATTTTTACCAATGTGTTATTATCAGGGTTTGGGAGTACTGCAAACATGTATACCAGTTTTGGTAAAGCTTTTAGGTTTTAATAACATTTACTTTTCCAGTTAGACTTAGCTTAAATTTCTTATAAAGATTTACCGCCTTTTCTATTTCAATAATTTATTGGTCAAAATTTTTTGCTATCATCGTTTTAATGCCTGAATCAAAAAATATTCCAAAAGTTTCAAAATTGTGGTTTGGTAGAACTATTACTTAACCAAACTGCCAGTGTTTTACTCATACTTGTCTTTAGTCCAGAACATTTATAGAATGAGTCAAGAATATGTAAACTTCCTGTTAATGACTTTTTTGTGCCATCAAGAATTAAAAAGGTATTGTCTGCATACATTCCAATCCGTAGTTCACTATTATTTGCTTTTATTTTTTTTAAACTATTGCATAGTATAGTTTCATGCTGGTTGCACATTGTAGTGCTGAGTAATAGCCACTTGGGAATTCATACTGTTGAGTAAATCCATTGTAACTCCAAAATTATTGCAGTTAGAGTATTTTTCTAACATCTGCTGTTTACCTACTTTGTCCTAACTACCACTTGGCACAGATATGAGCTCCATTGCATATAATAAATGAGTAATAGCTATCTTCTCAGTTAGTTAAATAACTGAAGTAAATGTTTAACAGGTTTACAGCTAGGCCAATCTGGGTTACCTATTGGTCGTACAGGTTTTTGTATGCTAAATCAATGTATAGGCAATCATGTGTTGTGAAAGTTTTGATGTTGTTGGATTTGACCTTTGGTCCCCTCCTTCAAGGTTAAACAGGGATATATATTATCTCCAAAGGGCCTAAAATCTCATTTATTTTTGCTCTTACAATTTTGGGATGTTAAACTAACCTCTAAGAACCATGGGCTGTGGATCATTTGATTGTTTTTTCACTCAGTTACCTTTGGGTCAGGCATAACATACTTAGATTTCAGAGCTGTAACTCATTGCATACCAATCAATAGCTATTTTGAGATTCTCACTACTGAATACAGCATGTATAACTTGTAAACTGTTGCAGTTGAAATATTTTGTTAAAGTATTTTACCCATCTAAATATAGGTCAGCTATAATATAGTACGTTTGCAGACCAGTAGCTTATAGCACTGCTGACAATAGCAATGCTCAGATTCTCACTATTGAGCAAATTGTTTTTAATTTGAAACTATTGGTTAAATTATTTACTCATTACTTTCTGAAATGACTAAATTTTTATGTCTATGTTCCTGTATACACTGTCAGTTTACGTACAATAATTCTTCAGAATTTCTTTACATGTATATATCTGTTCATATATATTTGTGTATATGTGAAACTCCTGCGTGAAACTTATACGGTGAGTGTATTTTTCTGGTTTCATCTTTTCAAAGGAGTTCTGTTTTTTGCTATTTTTGTCTGTCATGTATATGTTTTGTGGGTTAATGCTTAAAAATTTTTTGGAAGCTTATTACCCCAAGTTGTATATCATATTTATTCTGCAATGTATTTATACCAAATGGCAGTATATTCCTGAGTATATATTCACTTTATTGTATACAATTTTTATATTTGACATATGACATGTTCTAATATCAGGATTATCTCGGCAAACTGTCAAGGATTAAGAGATATTTACAAACGAACAGATGTTTTAAATTATTTAGCTGATAATGGCCCGGATATTCTCTGTCTGCAAGACACACACTGGTTAACTGATGACCAAAAATTTATTAAAAAACTGTGGCCAGGTGAATGTCTTTTAAATGGTACAAGAACAAATGCTAGGGGGGGTTGCAATTTTGATAGGAGAAAATTTTGAATACAAAATTTTGTCGGGACAAACTGATGACTGTGGTAACTTCATTTCTGTCCTTCTAACTTTGAGTGAATTTAGTATTAGAATAGTAAATATTTATGCACCAAATATTGATTCCCCCAACTTTTTCAATTTTGTAAAAGAGAAAATTGAAATGTCAGATCATGATTACTGCATCATTTGTGGAGACTTTAACCTTGTATTAGACCCAATAAAAGACTGTCACAATTATAAAAACATAAACAATCCTAAAGCTAGAAATTACCTGATTCAGTCAATGAATTCATTAGACTTGAAAGATGCTTTCCATTATTTAAACGAAGACTTAAAGCGCTACACATAACATCGTAAAAATCCAATGAGATGCGCTCGGCTCGACTATATTTTGGTGTCTGACAACCTCACTGATTTGATTAATAAATGTGATATCAAACTAGGATACAGGTCGGACCATTCATTTATCGAGCTACATTTAACAATTTGTAAATTTAAAAGAGGTAAAGGACTGTGGAAGTTTAATTGTTCACTTTTAAAAGACAAAGACTACCTGATTTGCATAAACAATTTAGTTGACAGAGAAAAGTTAAACTATGCAGTGCCTGTCTATAATCCTGACTCGATCATGCAAATACATGATTCCTGGGGTGGATGGGTTTCCAGTCAAATTCTTTGGGTCAAGTTTTTTGGGGGAAACTGAAATATTTCATCTTGCGATCATTGAACGACGGGTATTCATCTGGACAAATGTCAATCTCATTGAGGCAATGTGTAATTTCTTGTCTCCCTAAATGTAACAAGCCAAGGCAATTTTTTAAAAACTGGAGACCAATATCCCTACTATCGGTCATATATAAGATTGCATCTTCTGCTCTTGCTTCAAGATTACGAATGGTTCTAGAAAAAATCATTTCAAACACACAATCAGGATTTATGTGTGGTTGCTTTATTGGTGAAAATACAAGATTAATTTATGACATAATACACTATACGAAGGAAGAAAACATCCCTGGCCTCTTAATGCTAATCAACTTCCAAAAAGCTTTCGATTCTGTTCCTTGGAAGTTTCTACATTCTGCCTTAAATTTGTTTGGATTTAAAAAAGGCTTTTGTCAGTGGGTTAAGGTTCTTAACACCAGTGTAAAAGCTACTGTTCTTCAATGTGGTGTACTTTCGGATTTCTTTGATACTGAACGAGGATGCAGACAGGGTGATCCAATATCTCCTTATTTATTAATCACCTGTGCTCAAGTTATATTTCTATTAATAATAAATGAAAAAATGAAAGGCATATATGTAAATGGCATAGAACATAAGATCACACAGTTTGCTGACGATACAACCTTAATCCTAGATGGAAGCAAAGATTCCCTAATAGCTGCCTTAAATGTCCTTGAGGTCTTTGGCTCTATATCTGGACTTCAAATAAATACTAAAAAAACCAAGCTGATTTGGATTGGAAAAAAACAATACTCTAGTGACAAAATTGACATTGGGAAGAATTTGGACTGGGGAGCCACCACTTTCACTCTCTTGGGTCTCAAATTTTCAGTAGATCTCAGTTCGATTGTAAAGTTAAATTATACACTAGTGCTTCAAAGCCTGGAATGACTTTTTCATGTTTGGAGCAAAAGACACCTTACACCACTTGGAAAAATAGCAGTCATAAAAACATTAGCCTTGTCAAAGCTCAATCACCTATTTCTGTCAATACCATCACCAGGAAAAGATATTTTCAAAAAAATAGAAACTTTATTTTTTATTAATTCATTTGGAATGGTAAGCCAGACAAAGTGAAAAGGACAATTTTGACAAAACAGTGCTGTGAGGGTGGCTTAAATATGATAGAATTAAATAACTTTGACTGTGCACTTAAAATAACTTGGATACGCAGAATCTATTCCAGCTGCAACACACCTTGGTTAAAAGTTGCAGAACATTACCTTGGATCTATAAAAAAACTTCTCATGCTTGGATCAAGCTATTCTTCATACTTATCTAAACAAACAAATAACAATTTCTGGGCTCAAACGCTGAATTATTGGAGTCGCCTGATTGCCAGTATTCCAATCAATAACACAAATGATGCTTTAAGTGATTCCCTCTGGAAAAATCCCAAGGTGTCTAAGCTTCAACTTTTTCTACCAAATTGGTTCAACAAAGGCATCATATCAATTGGCGACTTAACTTATGAAAATGGTGACTTTCTGTCTCAAAATATCATGAAAAAGACAAATAATATCGAAACCAATTTTTTAGAATACGATCGAGTTACTACTTGTGTAAATATATGCATGGCAAAACTGAAGGAGAAATGTACAAGGCACCAAAAACCCCTCCTTCCAAATCAAATAAAAGTTTTACAAAAGTCAAAGAAAGGAAGTAAAGATTTCTATAGGATCCTCATTAAAGCTGATCCAGGAAATCTTTTTTCGAGTTACTCTTTTTGGGAAGAAGCTTTGCATATCAATATATCAAAGGACAAATGGAATCTAATATTCAGGATCTGTTTCAAAACTATAAAGAATAATGACATCATATGGATGCAATAAAGGTGCTATACAGAATTCTTGGAACAAATGATTATCTATTCAAAATTAAGCGACATATTGATGGTATCTGTAACTTTTGTAAACAAAAAAATGAAACTATAATACATGTTCTAGTTGAATGTGTTAGTGTAAGAAGATTCTGGTCTGAAGTTAGTACATTATTTAAATCAAAAATTGGGCTAAACTTGCCTGTGAATGCATGTAGCATAATTTTAGGAGATCAAATAATGTATCAAATTTTCCAGTTAATGTAATCTATCTAACCGCAAAGTTTTTTATTTTCAAAATCTCAAGGTCAGCTGGCATTTTGTCTGTTGGGAATTTCTGTGAATATTTAAATAAAATATATCTTGAGCAGGAATATGTTGCTAAATTGGAATTCAAACATGGCAAATTTACAAATACTTGGAGTAGCTTTATTGCATTGTTCTCTTGTTGAAAGTTAATGTAACCTTTTAAAATTGCAATATTTTAAGAAATACCCACTGTGATACTGTACTATGTTGTTTGAAGTTTCTTGCTTTTTGTGAAATTGTATACTGTGATTGTGATGTCTTTTAAAAAAAGTTAAAAAAATTATTTGCTTTTATTCCATGTATTATGTCACTATTCCTTATTGTGCCAGTGAGAGGTTCCACTGTTAAGATGAACAAATATGGACTAAGAGGATCTCCCTGTCTACATGACCTGCCAATCATGAAAAATTTAGAAAAAAGCCATTATTTATTACACACCTATTACTGTTTGCATCCAAAACTGAGAACCATGCAAAATCAGGACCAAAATTGTGTGCTTTCATGACCATTAATAAGAAATCTCATTCTAGAAAGTCGAAAGCTTTCTACAAATCTATTAAAATTAGCATATCTGTTGGTTTTCTTATTTTAGCATATTATATGCTATCAAATAGCACTTTCTTAATTCATGCTGCTAAGACTCCAGGAAGTAATTTGTATTCTACATTCAAAAGCGTTATAGGTCTCCAATTTTGAATAAATTCTCTAGGTTTATTATTTTAGGGAGAGGTGTTATGATTTCCTGTTTTGGGGTAGTTGATAGCTCTCCTGTATAAAAAGCTTTATTCAAACTTTTCAGAACTTCAGTTCCTATATCCACCCAGAAGAATTTGTAATATTCTGCAGTGAATCAATCAGTTCTGGGAGACTTCCCATACTATTTCATACTATTTAACACCTCTATTCATACTTTCATACTATTTAACACCTGTACTAATTCTACCTTATTCACAAGTCCCTCGCATAACATTTTGTCCTGATTTGAAAGAGAACTGATATTAGTATCACTCAGAAAATATTCATGATTTTGCACTGGATTCACAGATCTTTTACTTTGTCATCACTATATTGTTTTTAAATCTTAGTCTATGGATGACTTTATATAATTTCGTTTTTCCAAATTGCAAAAATATTTTGTTGTTTTTTTTTCAAAATTGTAGTAATCTTCCACCTTTGCCCTTATGATGGACCCTTTTATTTTTGCTTGTCTAATAATTTGTAATTCATGCTTGAATATTTTCGAGCAAATCCACGTTATCTCTGGGTTTTGAATTTAATTTAGCCTCCAAGTTATCAATGTCCTTTTCAATTTTTTTTTCTGTTTCCCAAGTTATTTTTTTTTTGGCACCAAGCTGAATAGTGACCCCCCCCCCCCCCCCCCCCCAACTTTAATTTTATTATTTCAAGTATTTTCTTTATCTAGTTTTATTTTTATTTATTTGTCTCTGTGCTTGTTTGTAATATCATGGCATATGTACACACAAAAGTCTAAACAAAACATAATAACAAAAAAATAAAATAAATACACATTAACAGACAGTTACAATAATCAATGACAACAAAACACAACACAAAAATTTTATAGCTTCATATTTTTGTGAAGATTGATTTTAATAGCATTTCATTTGTATTTACATATGTAGATGCTCCCAATCTTTTGAAGGATGAACATTTATATTTTCCAGATTTTTAACTATTTCATACTGAATTTGAATTTAGTAATATACATCAGAATATAATGTTTTCTAAATTTTCACCTTGTTTCACATATCCTTAAAAATCAGTGAAGTTTATAGCTGCTCTGTTTTGATCTACATGTATTAACGTACCATTTACAATAACTAACTTTTGAGATTATTTATCATTATTTTCAGGTTTTGCCAACAGAAGTTTATAAATCCTTCAAGTCTATGGTTAAATTAAAGGTTACCGAGTGGGTTATCCAAAGAATGTTTATATTTTAGTTGGATGAACTGGAGACTGAAGTAATTCTAGACAGAATATCAGCCTTACAAGAAGAAAACTCCCAGTTGAAAAGGTTATTCATACTCAAATTATATTTTGTTCCAATGTGCTTAGCCATTAGACAGGTCTCTAAAGCCTGCCACTGTCGCATCATTTAATTGAGGGTTAGTGCTTGACATCAGAACTTGGCACACACTCGACATAGCACAAATCAGAATACAGAATATTTATTGACAGTTGGCTGTCACTGGCAATACTCCTGCATTTCTGCATGCCATTTAAGCTAGCCAAAGTTAAAGTGGACATAAATATGTTGATTGTGGAAATTTCTCAGTGGAGATTCCTCAGATTATGCCAAATTCTTTTTAGTAGAAATAATATCATCACCCCTTAAAAACGTCATACAAGGTTTATTGAATTATGTTGGTAAGATACCTATATAGCTTGCACTTGTGTGAATCCATATTTTCAAACTAAATAAATCCACATAAAAATATAAAGTTTTTTGTGTTAAAGTCGTCCCAAGTTTTGTCAGGGATATGTACAGAAGCATATTTTTTTACCAATACCAATCATGAATATTTAAAACTATTGGATTGCAAACAAAAGGTAGCGATGTTTTAGGTCATGTGTGGATGATGTTGTCTGGACTTTCCTTTTACACCAACTATCGCTACAATGTATACTTTTGACCAGTTTAGAGATAAATTCTGACAAATCAGAACAATACCAGTGATCATAGGGACAATAATGCATAAAGTTGGAAAACTAGCGATACCTAACTTAATATGAATAATGGAATTTGCATTATTAACCATCACCTGTCTAAAATATTGACTATCACCGGTGACTCATACAATGGTTTAGATTATTCAAAGTTTTCTGAATTAGGATGTGTTGCCAAATGAATAAATTAAAACACTCCTTGTTAAAATTATTTTCAAATCAATGAGTAAATATTTTATTGGCTTACTTTTTAAAAGCATATCAGACTATTTCTGATGTTTATTATTTATTATCTCAAATTTGTTGATATTTGTGTGCATCACTTCTAGCCTTTTTGTGATTGCTAAAAACTTGGCAGGCAGGGGTGGAACTAAACTAAAAGCATATAGCAAGTGGGCAGAGTGTATGAAATGTCCATTTGTTGAGCCACAATCATTTGGAGACAAAAATGACCAAAACAAACCAAGAAGTACTTTGTGCTGGAAATTACTGATTTTCAGTTTGTGGTAATTGGGAAAGGTCATTTTTACCTAAGTTTATGCGACCCAAGTTTAGAAAAAGCATGTATTTTTGTCCAAATTTACAAAGTAATATTTTTCATGCCTATTTTTCACTTTTCTTGATATATTCCCATCTGTTGACTTTAAATGGTTTATGAAATGCAAATTAAGAACTTCACAACTCAACTGGACTGTGAAACATCCTTAAAAATTGGCATCTATCAACAATGACTAATATATATGTTTTTATCTAAAATTGATTTACATTTTAAGCAAAAAAAAATTCATGATCAAAATGTCCCTTTAAAATTTGGGACCAAAATGATAACCCCATTAAAAAACTTTGGGCAAAAAGTACAACATTCAATGGATTTGTTGTGCTGTTTTACCGAGTTGGAAACTTAGCCCCTGTACAGAAAATTATTGTCAAGCTTCAAATACCATAAAACTAGTATTTTCTGTCAACTCAGGTTTGAACCTTGAATTATTCAACATAAAATAGTTAACACTTTATCAGATCGACAATGTATTTTATTTTTAATCAGTTCAAAGTGAGGTTGTGGTAGCACTGATAGTAGTTTCTTTATATTGTGTGTTTATTCAATTTGTATAGGCTCTAGGTATGCAGCAAGACTCAATTAATGCCTTGAAAAAAGAATTTGCCATCTTCAAACAGGTATATACCACACATTGTTTTGGTACTTTGGTAACTATATTTCACTAATGTTAGACTTAACAGACCCAAATTATATAGGTTTGAAAAGGGAAACAAATTACTATCACCCATATGAAAATAAATAACTACTACATGTCAATATCACGACAATTGCAATATCTGTTCACACAGTCAAAATTTTAAGTTGCACCCTGGACCACTACTTGAATATATTGGTTTTTTTTTTTTTTTGTAAATTAAGTAGCTCTTGGAAAATGAAAGTACCATATCCCAGTCTGTATTTCCCCTATTTTTAGAAATATACCCTTGTATGGATAATAAATTACTGCTGTTATCTCTCTGTATACAACTTAACACTGCTATATCATTAGGAGCGCATGCTGGCTGGTGATACTGCCTTCAGTCCTTTTGATGACAGTGAAGTCAACTTCTACAGTAATGGCCAGGTGGTACCATTCAGAAATGTTCATCTCAACCGAGGGAATAACTATGACACAGACACAAGCACATATACTTGCCCAGTCACTGGCATATACTTATTCAGGTAAGGTGTTATGATAGTAGAGGGTAGGGTATAACTCCCCCTCGACAAAAGCCAATGGTCTTGTAGGGGGTGATATATATGTATGGCTAGATAGGCAATGGGATATCGTTTCAATCAAAAAGAGAGAAAGCAGGGATTGGGGTCTTGCTACTTCAAAATTTAGGTGGGACAGGGGCTGGGGGAACTTTGGTTTTACTTGGCCAAAAGGGGGAGGGTTTGTCAAGAGGAGCTCATGTCCTAAATAATATTTGCAACATTTTTCCTCCTTAGCTTATATGATAGAACGATTGTCTACAGACATCGAATGGTTGGCAAAATTTACATTAGTAGTGATGTAATGCTGCATGTAACTTTTCATAATTTATTTATCATACTCAAGATACAAAGGGCACAAAAACAAAAATCAGTAAACACAGATTGTGAGTAGTAAAAGGCTTTATACTAAGTAGGTAGTATTGTTTGATGTAATATTTTACTCTCTCCTTAGGGATCATTATTGGTCCCCGAGGTTCTTTAGACAACCACTGGGATAACAAACATGCAATGATAGAGGATTGTCATATTTATCGGTCATCCAAGCATATATGTAGCTGTCTGTACCTGGGGTTGAACCCTACGGTTGTTTGTTTCCCATAAGGCCAGAATGACAAATGACATGTAAATACTTACTTTACCTATTTAAGTGGAAACACAGAAGCATAATATATTGTCCAACATTGTAGCTCCAACATTGAAATTATAGTGGAAATGGATCAATAAACTACCAACAAAGTGTTGAAATGTGACTCTAAGGTTCAATCGGATATGATAGGCTCAAACACGAAACCTATTCAAACTGACGAGAAGGGTGAAAAATGTTCAAATTCTGACCATGATGGTAAAACGTTCTAAAAGTGATACTACTGAAGTTGTTGAATTACTTCAGTTAAAGATGGGGTTTTATGCCCCTTGAAAGAGTTAACAGCATACCCTCCACAATGATGTCTCTGTTTCATGCATCATTGGAAGGGTTCCTGTTATATCACATGACTGCTTTTATCCTCTGATCCTGCCTCTAGCACCACAGAGTCTTATTGTTGAGAGAGTTTAAGCACTATAAAAATATTCATTATATTATGTAATGTCACGTGTAAGAGCAGAAACCCAGTGCACCTCACATATTGAACAGAGCTGGATTGAATATGGTGAGAGCCACATTTAAAGCCCTGACAATTCTCCATTATTTCTTCATGCTGTTCAACATACAGACTTTTAAACTATTTTCTTTCAGCACACAATTGTTGGCTGATGGTGGCCAAAAAGCTGAATTGCATATTGTGGTCGGAGGCACAAATACTGCTGGCTTCCATACTGACTCCGGTGATGGGTCTGGTACGACTCCTACAGCATTGGTCATAACACAATGTGACCAAGGTGAAACTGTACAGGTCAAGGCTGCACAAGAGGGTGTATCAAGAAGGGGGAGGTATAATAGCATCTGGGTCTCTGTCTTCAGTGGAACCCTCCTTGCCCTATTGTAAAATTTTGGCCGTTTGCGTTGATTTTGAAGCTCGCAAGTGATTTTTCAAGAAACCTTGAGCTAATTCTTTCCTACTTTCATGTTGTAGTTTCAAATCTGCTGCCTTTTGGTGAATACATTACTGACAAAACTGGTTGTTAGTTTCATTGTGAGTCGACATTTTGCCTCTACCACAGCATCTCTGCATCAATCTTTTAAATAATTTTTCAATAATTTTAATATATCATCTCAACTTTTAATTCCTTAATGGGCTAAGCCTGGATAGAATATGAATACATACACATGGCATAATGATTAATAACCTCACTGTTGTTAAGGCTTTCTGGATCAATAATTAACCAATAAGTAAAAGCAAGACGTTTGATCCTGCAAAAGTAATAAGGATTGCAATCAGCAGCAACTTCACTTTTTGAGGATCGTTAATGTCTGAAATCTTGATGTGACAATGCAGAAGAAGAGAACTTAAGTACAGGTCAAGAGGGTGTGTCACAAAGGGACTTAAGTCCAGATTTAGACTTAAATTTAAGACTTTGGTCTTAAATTTTGTCAAAAGAATGTTAAGTCTGTGGTCTTAGACTTAGCAGATTTCACAAAGCAGCTAAGTCCATGAAATTGCTAAGTCAGTGGACTTAACTTTAAGTCTGGGAGGTAGTAAATTTTGTAAAGAGGACTTATAAATATGGCCGCCATAAACTTTTCTCCACTTCAGAATTTGAAACGGCTTTAAATAAAGTATTATTACACTGAACACCTCACTAAAGTAGTCTTTGGGAAGTTTATATGTGGCAACAAGGTTTTCCATTTCAAAACAGCCCTTATTCTTAGATAAAATACATCAAATGAAGGATACATGGCACCAATATTATATTTTGAATAGATACAAAAGGTCACATGACACACGAAACTACTGTGGTTATTTGATAACCTTGGACTTAGCTAAGTCACCTTTGTGAAATCAATTTTAAGTCCCAGACCTAGCTAAGACCAAAGTCTTAGATTTAAGTCCCTGACTTAGCCAATAAAGGGACTTAGTTTAAGTCCTTTAGTGAAATCGGCCCCTGGTGATTTTTTGTCTTTGATTTTTTTATTTGGGGTTTTTACGTCGCTTTCAACACTGTAAAGGTCATATCACGACGGGTAGTTGGAAGGGCAGAGGAAACCAGTACATACAGTTCATTAGGGTTCTGTACTGTAAACTGCCGACCAACGGCAAGCAACTACCAGCTTTCCCACTTGAGGCCATGCTGGGGATCGAACCCCGGTCTCAGAGGTGGGAGGCGAGAGTGTTACCACTCTGCCACCGTGGCCCCCCCCTTTTTTTTGTCTTTGAATCTCAATAATACATACAGTATTTTATATATTTTAATTTTAATAGCTCAAATATCAGGCTCATATATATCATAGGGGAAGATATAATAGCTGACATATTCATTCATTTATTTATTTATTTATTTATTTGGGGTTTTACGTCGCTTTCAACACTGTACAGGTCATATCACGATGGGTAGTTGGAAGGGCAGAGGAAACCAGTACATACAGTTCATTAGGGTTCTGTACTGTAAACTGCCGACCAACGGCAAGCAACTACCAGCTTTCCCACTTGAGGCCATGCTGGGGATCGAACCCCGGTCTCAGAGGTGGGAGGCGAGAGTGTTACCACTCTGCCACCGTGGCCCCCCCCTTTTTTTTGTCTTTGAATCTCAATAATACATACAGTATTTTATATATTTTAATTTTAATAGCTCAAATATCAGGCTCATATATATCATAGGGGAAGATATAATAGCTGACATATTCATTCAGTATGATCTGCCATTTTTCAAAGTAGACCCACAACACATGCAGGGATTTCAGCAATCATAATCAGAAAAAGTAATAAATTCAATGTCTGTATAAAAACAAGAACAATGACATACTGATGAAGGCATAACATACATATTATTTGAACTGTAAACTTTAGATTTAAGTCCCTGACTTAGCCAATAAAGGGACTTAGTTTAAGTCCTTTAGTGAAATCGGCCCCTGGTGATTTTTTGTCTTTGATTTTTTTATTTGGGGTTTTTACGTCGCTTTCAACACTGTAAAGGTCATATCACGACGGGTAGTTGGAAGGGCAGAGGAAACCAGTACATACAGTTCATTAGGGTTCTGTACTGTAAACTGCCGACCAACGGCAAGCAACTACCAGCTTTCCCACTTGAGGCCATGCTGGGGATCGAACCCCGGTCTCAGAGGTGGGAGGCGAGAGTGTTACCACTCTGCCACCGTGGCCCCCCCCTTTTTTTTGTCTTTGAATCTCAATAATACATACAGTATTTTATATATTTTAATTTTAATAGCTCAAATATCAGGCTCATATATATCATAGGGGAAGATATAATAGCTGACATATTCATTCATTTATTTATTTATTTATTTATTTGGGGTTTTACGTCGCTTTCAACACTGTACAGGTCATATCACGATGGGTAGTTGGAAGGGCAGAGGAAACCAGTACATACAGTTCATTAGGGTTCTGTACTGTAAACTGCCGACCAACGGCAAGCAACTACCAGCTTTCCCACTTGAGGCCATGCTGGGGATCGAACCCCGGTCTCAGAGGTGGGAGGCGAGAGTGTTACCACTCTGCCACCGTGGCCCCCCCCTTTTTTTTGTCTTTGAATCTCAATAATACATACAGTATTTTATATATTTTAATTTTAATAGCTCAAATATCAGGCTCATATATATCATAGGGGAAGATATAATAGCTGACATATTCATTCAGTATGATCTGCCATTTTTCAAAGTAGACCCACAACACATGCAGGGATTTCAGCAATCATAATCAGAAAAAGTAATAAATTCAATGTCTGTATAAAAACAAGAACAATGACATACTGATGAAGGCATAACATACATATTATTTGAACTGTAAACTTTACAAAATGGTCTTTACCGGTGTTCTCAATACACCCTTTTCCTTGGGACCTGATGGGTAGTGATTCTAACGTGGGGGACCCGTGTACTCTCGCCATAGTTTTGAAATTGAATTTCAGAACTATTCTCGTGAATGGCCGATAATAGGTGATACTACAAGTATCGCCAAATTTACAAATTAAAACTGACACAAATCAAGGAATCCAACCGTTTGTTTTATTTTTTATCTGCCACTATTTTCAGTTGACGAATGACACAGTTAATGCTGTATTAAAAAGACTTCGGTGCATCAAAAGACTATGACACAGAAGACAAAATAAAAAAGACAAATTTACATACAAAACATGCTATGCATTGCAGGACCGCTTTCAGTATAAAATATATATTGATTTCCGAATACATAAAGTTTTGTATAATGGCTTTACTCTTCATACTGTTACCTGTCAACCTGGAAAGGTGCCTTGGCGTCAGATTCCTGAAGTATTTCCTCAACAATCGCAGGGGCGGGTCCAGCTTTTGAGTAAGCTGGGGGTTCACATCAGACATACTATAACTAGGGGGGGGGGGTGCCAAAAATATAGTGCATTTCCTGTAAATTTAATAATTTTGTACTTTGGGTTGAACCTCTTTACATTATTTTTCAAGGGGGAGGGGGATTCAAACCCCCTGAATCCCCCCGTGGATCCGCTAGTGTAATGGCATCGTTTTATTGAATAATTTTGTGTATTTTGCGGAATCTAAAAGTCTTTATTCACCAATACAGATATTGGACCTTCAATTCGATATACTTGGCAACATAAATTATATTGTTGAAGCATTCAAGTTGCCAACAGAAAGGACACAACATTTAATACTGTCACACTCTTTAGCAATAATTAGTTGTTGGTTCTATCATTAGCCATTAGTACAGATTTGGTTAAACCACAATTCACTAACTTGATGGCCATCCAGTTGGCTTTGATACACGAAATTTAAATCAGATTTTTTGTTGACTAAAAGATTGTTTTTATCAGCACAATACTAGTAAATTTTTTATCATATTTCTTGTTATTCAACTGTGTATATCCAATGTTTTGACCTTGTGAGTAACCATGAACATGTAAATCTACTTAATTTAAGCAAAATGTTTAAAAGGTGATATAGGGGCCACGGTGGCAGAGTGGTAACACTCTCGCCTCCCACCTCTGAGGCCGGGGTTCAATTCCCGACACAGCCTCAAGTGGGAAAGATGGTAGTTGCTTGCCGTTGGTCAGCAGTTTACAGTACAGAACCCTAACGAACTGTATGTACTGGTTTCCTCTGCCCTTCCAACTACCCGTCGTGATATGACCTGTACAGTGTTGAAAGCGATGTAAAACCCCAAATAAATAAATAAATTAAATTAAAGGTGATATAAATATGGTTTAAACTGCCTTTAATTATTGTAGACTTATTGTGACTCTTTTATTGTGATTTTGTTTATTGGTTAACTATCTTTGCTTTTTCTCATGCACACATGTTATAATTCAAATCACTTATATAATGTGATTTCCTGAAAGTGCCAATTTGACATTCATGAGACAGTTCTTTATTGCTTTCCATCTAACCGGTGACAATACACCTAAAATACAGGAATGAAGCTTATATAAATAGAGAAATAAATTTATTAATATGTTACAAAGTATTATAAATGCTATCAGACACATTTACTCTCAATGCTATTATTAATGATATCTGATATAAGTTGTCCCTTGCATTGAATGAATCTATAAAATGCTTAACTAAAAAAATATATGTCAAAATATACAGGCTACTGCTATGAGCTAAAATAAATAAATATTATCCTGGACAGCAGGTTTCAAAATGCCCCCTTAAAAGGGAAAACTCATTATTTCTACAAACAAGGTTCCCTTATACAAATTCAGGGAATAACCAGAAAATTAAGATCGTTTCCAAACAAATGAAACAGAAGGATATGTGTGTAATTTGGATAAAAACAATTGGTATATCAGTACTTGTAATATAATTCAACCAATTGGCAATTGTTTTGACCATGTTATCCTTTAAAGCAAATCTTCATTTCTAGGTTTCAAGGTCATAAACACGAGAGCAATAGAGTAGAGGCAACCACATTTATCACAATCATCCACTGTCCCTAATATCCTGATTGGCATTCCTAAATCCTACTCAAGGCTCGAGTAGTAAAAGATATTGTCAAGTTTGATTGAGTATTTTTAAAGTATACAAACATTAAAACAAGCTATTCCCTGTTGAACAATTATGGTCAGTTTACCAATTGTGACCAACACCAAAGTAATTCAACTCCCTTTTTAGCTTAGCAGCAAGAATTCTTGATGAAACTTAGTTACTGGCTAGAACTTGAAGTGTTGGTAAAAGTAAAAAAGTAAGTCGTTCCCACAAGTTAGCAAGTCGTTCCCACAAGATAGCAACTCGTTCCCACAAGATAGAAAGTAATTGCCACAAGTTAGAAAGTCGTTACCACAAAATACTAAGTCGCTACCACAAGATACTAAGTCGTTCCCACAAGTTAGAAAGTCATTTCCACAAGATACTAACTCATTCCCACCAGTTAACAAGTCATTACCACAAGATACTAAGTCGTTCCCACAAGTTAGAAAGTCGTTTCCACAAGATACTAACTCATTCCCACCAGTTAACAAGTCATTACCACAAGATACTAAGTCGTCCCCACAAGTGAGCAAGTCGTTCCCACAAGATAGCAAGTCATTCCCACAAGATACTAAGTCGTTCCCTCAAGTTAGAAAGTTGTTACCACAAGTTAGAAAGTTGTTACCACAAGATACTAACTCGTTCCCACCAGTAAGCAAGTCATTACCACAAGATGCTAAGTCTTTCCCACAAGTGAGCAAGTCGTTCCCACAAGATAGCAAGTCATTCCCACAAGATACTAAGTCGTTCCCACAAGTTAGCAAGTCATTACCACAAGATACTAACCCAATAAACATTAGAAATGTTTTTAAATGGTTTAAATGTTTACAAAACGTTTTTAAAACCTAATTAAACCATATCTTATCAGCACATTTCCAAGTAAACGTTTATGCTGTAATGCTTAAAGAACATTTTATAAACATTCTCTATACAAACAGTTTGACTGGAAACATTTTTAAAACATTTATAAAATAGCTGAAGAAATGAAGGTTTCGCTGGAAATGTTTTTTCAAACATTCATCATGAAATGTTTGATAAACAGTACACATAAAATGTTTAAACAACATTGCTTGTCAAATGTTTTAAAAACATTTTATCAAAAACGTTTTTTAAACCTATATTTTTAAACCTTCAAACTTGTCCAAACAAAGATGGTGGTGAGCAATAATAGGGGAGTTTAGAGGACTTTGTCAAAAATTGCCCCACATGCAATGACTAAAAGTAGGAATTGAATGGGGGCACAATTTCTAAGCCACTGTCTTACAATTTTAGACATAAAAATAATATTTTCAATAGTGAGCAACCATACAAAGATATTGAATTTCACCTCTGAGCCCATTCTTATTCAGACATTATTATGTTCATTTATAATGTTTTTCTAACATTTATCGTTAAACGTTTAATAAACAGTATACATAAAACATTTTAAAAACATTCTATTACAAATGGTTTTCGTACCCATCATTTTTTGACCTTTGCCAAATGTTTCCTTTCAAACATTTACAAAACCCAAAAATGTTTACTGGGAAGTTGTCCCATCAAGTTAGCAAGTCGTAAGTCACATATTGCATATATATTCATACATAGTTGTATTATTGTCACTATTTAAAACTACAAACAGTTCTTACATTCTATGATGTATACTAATATACACTATTCCAGATGGTTTTATCGATGCACAACTAAGTGAAACTTTGTGTTTTCTTCCATTCTACAGCCAGGAAAGATATTTGCCATCTGTGATTATTCCTAGAACTTGCTAACTTACTAGGCCAATGAGGGCCTTTTACAGAATTCAACTTTCCAAACCAGTTGCAAAGCCATTGTTGGACATGTGGAATTCACCATCCGAGGTAATCAGTCTTCCCTTTCAAAATTTTATGTAACTATATGGGGTCTCTTGTTGCCCTTGATGCAAAATATTGGTAGAAATAGTGATTGTTTTGTTTTACTTTAAAAGCGGTGAATTCCTCATACTTACAAATGTGATAAATAAGATTATAACTCTGTGTAGAGTAATGTCTGCTTTATTTATCAGCAGTATCTCTCAGTTATTTATCAGAATATTGAGGTCACTGACTTGAGATAGTAGGTCACATGCTATCAGTTTGTGTCAGCAGCTTTTAAACCGGTACATACCAGTTTTCTGTGAGTAAGAAACTTGTCCTTGGTATTTCATAATTGTCCTACGTGATATAATTTATATAATGCGAAATAGCATATTGATAATATCCCATTAAGGGACAGCTAGCCAAGTAACTGTGGTTCAGCACAGCAGGTATGATCACATACACATATGCAAGTTGAAATCAAATTTGTAGACAGTTGGACAATGTGAAATGAGTTGCTTGGTTTTGCCTGTTGATTTTCAGTGTAGAATCTTGATTATTTACTGTGCGCTGCTTTTCTCCCTCCTCTCAACTATCCCTCAAGATATTATTTTTCCAATGTGTTGAAAGCAATGTTTAACCACACTTAGGATACTAAACTAACACTAAAGATACTAAACTAATTATAGCACCGAATGGGAAGCATTATTTTGATGACTGTCTGAATTAATTTAGCATTCTCTAAAATTGGTTATATTTAACCTTTTTAAGGATTGGTGATAAAAAAAGAGTGTTTATCATTTATGAAATATCACCATTATTGACAATAAGTAGCAGAAGTGCATTAAGAAAAGTCTTTGACACTCATAGCATTTTCAGTTGTACATGTCTTTTAGCGAGTGCACAGTTTAATCTAAGCCTATTTTTAATTTTAAAGGCCAAATTTCTTGTGTCATATGAGACACTATAATTCAGTTGGGGCCTGAATCGATCTATCATATATGAAGTGGTTATCTTTCAAACCTAAGAAATGACTAAAGATAAGAAACTTTTTTAAGCATCATGTTTCACATTATATTTAATTGTATGTATGCATGCACCTGTAGATAACTGTTTAACCTATTCTGACCAGTATAACATTCTAAAAGATCTGTAATCGGAAATCAGTTAGAGATGAAATTTATTGCAATAGTTTGTTTGTTTGCAGTTGTTAACTGTGACTGCAGTCAGGTATGTTAACATCTTGATTTAATGGTACATTTTTGGCAAAAAAAAGCTGAACAAGATTATATTTCAAATATCCTTATGGGGGGCCATATGTATTAACACATTTATAACCATAATATAGCTTTACTATAAATCTGTAGTGATTCTTTATAAGCTTTAGTAATAAGAAACTAGGTCTTTGCAAGGTATTCGCACACTCAAAATGGAATGACTGTTGACTCTGCCATATTTACATTAATTGTACTTTCACTAAACTGTGGGCACCTGGATTCAGGCCAATTAAAGTAAGATATAAGTTATTATTAGTAAAGCACCGAATTAATGAAGACATGTTCTAAGACACTGAAGTTAGAAAAAGAAATGGTCCAATTAGCAGAAAGTCCATCTCACTGTTAGCGTCCGATTGGGAAGAGGTTTATGGAGGAAGATAGGGTGTAGTATGAATAGTAAGGTCATCTGAACCCAGTAACACAATCCTGAGTTATGATGGCTTGAGGGAGTATGTTTCACTGACCAGGAGCAGCTACAACAAAAAAGCTCATATCCTCTGATTGTCCCAGATTTATACCTGTGATGAAAACTATTAATGGGGCATCACAATATATTTTATGGATAGATCGTTTATACAAAGGGAATTTGTCATACAAGATTTGTAATGTAATATGATTTATGGCGCTTAATCTCCATCTGTGAAGGGTTAATAATATTAATATGCATAATTGTGGTAACACAGTGTTTGTCTCGGTAATTTATCACATGTTTTATTTTAACAATAACAAAAAGTAGTCATGCAAACAATCTATTCTATCTATTTAAATTGGACTTTCATAGCACTTACTCTCCCCTTAACAAAAAGAGACTCCAATGCGCGAAAGCACCAAGACAGTTTCATTACACTGTGATGGCAAAGGGGTTGAGCACCACAGAGAACGCCATGATATGATTAAGACTAAGTTGGGTGTACCTTGGTGTACAGGTAGATTTTAAGCTGCTTTCTGAAAGAAGAGGGGGTCACACAAGTCTCATTAAGAAGTGTTCCAAAAAGTGGTAGCATCAAAAGCAAAACTATGACCAAACTATTTGACAGACTTATGGGTAGAAGAGTAAAACTTTGGAACAACAAGGAAACTTTCCCTACTCTGACTATGCCTGGTACTGAGAAGTACTGTAAGAAGATATGAACGGAGCAAAATTCTTGGGGAAAAACAAGTGTGAAGAAACTTGTAAACGAGTGTGGCTGTTTTAAAAGGTGAACAATGTTCAACTGGAAGCCAATGCAATTTCTTAGGAACAGGAGTTAAACTGGTATATCTACTGGTGTTTAAAACAATTCTAGCTCCACTGTTTTGAATACATTGTAATTTATGTAGATTGAACTTGGGGAGAGACTCTTGAAAAGTGAATTACAATAATCTAAGCGACTACTTACAAGATACAGAAGTATTATAAGAAACTACATGCTCATTATCACTTACACAAATATTAACCCAGTAAACATTTTTGAGTTTTGCAAACATTTTAAAAGAAACGTTTGGTGAAGGTTGAAAAATCATGGGCATGAAACCCCTTTATAATGGAATGCTTTAAAAACGCTTTATATATACCATTTACTAAACTTTTAATGGCAAATGTTAGAAAAATATTACAAATGAACATGGCAAAGTCTCCAAAATATTACTTTGGTAACCTTAGTAATTGGGGTCACCCAAAATTGAAAGATAATGGTTTAAAAATTGTGCCACCATTCAATTCTTGCTTTTAGAGATGTCAGGTGGGGCCATTTTTGACAAAGTCCCCCAAAATCCCCTATCTTTGTTTGGCAATGTTTGAAGGTAAATGTTTGATGAGCGTCCTAAAAATATGGGTGTAAAATGTTCGTGATAGAATGTTTTCAAAATGTTTCATAGAAAATATTTTAAAAACATTTTAAAATGATGGGCATGAAAACCAGTTGGTATTAAACATTTGGCTATCTATATTGATTTGTTGTGTGCAGATTTGGGGCTATAACTCCATACAAATATTGTGTTGCACTGTTCAGCTGACAATAGTAACAATTTTCAACAGAAATGATTATGTTTAAGGTTAGCAACATTACCAAGCCAGATAGATGTTCTTGAGATAACTTTAGAATACTTATAATTTTTGCAATATAAAATACAGTTTTTCAAATGCATGTTATGTTAAAAAATAGTAATGTTGCAAAATAAAGATTTACAAATTGCATACATTAATATTTTCTGGTCTCTTCTTAGAAATCTGATGATGAACTAGATTCAATAAAAAAATGGATGTCTGATCTGCAAGCAGAAAACTCCCAATTGAAACAGGTGACAATTTATTTTGGTGAATTAATTGCCCACACAAGGCATAGAAAACATTCTATTCTATTCTAGACGTTTAGAGAGCTTAATCTCTGTCCAATGTATAATTTAGCGCACAACACCAGAAACCAATTCAATAGCCAGGTCGATAAATCTAATATACCAGGAAATATAGACCATATAAAACCCAGATGGGTGACCCTTCCACTGTCTCAACTCTCCATTATTTTTTGCATAATGGAGAGTTAATACTACATTATTTTCTAACAGTGGATTCTGGTTCAGTTCAATGACCAGTCTGCCAAGAACAAAAGGGTACTTAGTATTTGCCAGTCATCCTCAGCACAATGCATTCAACATTGAAATGTTTTCACAACTTCTTTCATATTAATTAGTTCAGTGGGTACATTTACAAAGTCTTGTCAGTTCCGAATGACATTCAGCGTTCATAGAAAATGTAGTGTTAACTCTCCATTATGCAAAACTAATTGAGAGTTGAAACAATGGAAGGGTCGCCTGTCTAGGTTTTATTCATTTGTTAATTCCCTAGCGTTCTGAAGTAGGGATATAATGTAGTGTTTCATTATGAACAAGGTACAAAACACCAACTTTGACTTTGAGGTCAAATGTATGAGACCCTGATGACTTCTAGACTGAGAAAAGTTAGGCATGTGTAACCTCACCCAGCACAGGGAAATTGACTCAGTAATTAATAGTTATTAGCGCCAGTTTTTGTAACAACTGACAGTTATATTTATCATATGGGAGGGTGTCATGAATCCAGTACCAGATATGGGATGAATATTCTTTAACTTCAGAATTTGTCCTTTAATGTATAATGTTATGACTGTTATTCAAGATTAATTGAGTTACACTTGATCGTTGAACTTTGAGAAACTGTACATTTACCTTACAAATTATGAACTTTTACCCACAAGATCACAACTACATTGCTTTTTGTGAGATTTGGTCCAACACAAGCTCTGTTCAGTTATGTTGAATGAATAAGTAATGCTTTTGTTGGCACCTTAGAATCCGAAAGTAGAGATAATAAGTGTCTTAAATGTCTTATTACAATGGGAAAATGATTGATATTTTCTGGTTGTTCTAGGAACTCAGGAAACATGAAGTATCCTTTGCAATGCAGCAGGAGACAATTGCAGCCTTGAAAGCAGACATGCTTTCAATGAAACAAGTGGGTCTCATTAATTCATTTTTTTTACAATTTACTTAAATGATTATTTTACATTAGAGCTAAAATAAAGTCCCATTACCTTTCCTTAATAGAACTGTAAGCTGGTGGTAAATTTTTGGAAATATAAATAATCAATGATTTAATATACAATGTATTAATGTACATTTCAGCACACGAAAGGTTTGTTACATTCTATTATTTCATTTTGTTTTGTTATTATGTTATATCATGTTATGTTGCAACTATATACAAACCAAAATGTTACTATTTTGTCACTATTATGTTACAAACATGACATATGACTTCAGTTATTAAATTGAAAGGATTTTGACCTTTATAAAGATAAACTATCATTGAGATGCTATTATATGAAACTTTTTTAACTTCATCACAGGCAAACATCTTAGCTAGTGGCTCGGCGTTTACTGCATTTGAAAATAGTGCAACAACGGCCTATAATGAAGGAAGTGTGATAAAATTCACTGAAGAAGTGCTGGATGAAGGAAACAATTATGACCCTGCCACCAGCAAATACACTTGTCCAGTCACTGGCAATTACTTGTTTAGGTGATTAACTTTTTATATTCTGTAGCAGTTAGCAAGTTGTTACCACAAATTAGCAAGTCGTTCCCACAAGTTAGCAAGTCGTTCCCACAAGATAGCAAGTCATTATCACAAGATATGAAGTCATTCTCACGAGTTACTAAGTCATGTTTTGATGCCAATGTACAGGCAATTTCTTTGTTTACGACACCTAACTTGTATAGAGGTCAGCCCCCAAGGGCCAGGAAATGAAAGATACAAATGGGTTATAATAATATATTATCTATCATTTTCTCATTGGCACATTATACACAATTCCAATTCCAATTCAACTTTTATAGCGCTTAATCTCTGTCGAAGTGACAGACTCTAAGCCGCAACATCATAAGCATAGTTACAAAAATCATTGTCCTTGTCCATAGCTATGGTCGACATCACAGAGAACGCCATATGAGGTGGAAAATACTAAGGAGGATAAGCTTGGCAGAATAGGTATGCCTTAAGTTTTTTTCTGAAGGAAGCAATGGAAGTGGCAGATCGTACATTATCAAGGAGTTCATTCCATATTTTGGGAGTATCATATGCAAAGCTTAGACCAAACTGCTTTGTGGATTTGTAAATAGATGGTTGGTATTGAGGAACATGTAGAATTATACCATCAGATTGACTCAACCGAGTATTATAGGCACATTGTCTAACTTTGAGAAATGGGCTGAAATATTTTGGACAGTTAGTATGTAGGTATTTATATACCAACAAGGCAGTCTTGAAGATGCAACGGTGCCTTATGGGTAGTCAATGAAGCTCTTTTCTTAGTGGAGTGGTGTGGGAAAGACATGTGGTTCTGCAAACAATTCTGGCCAGACTGTTTTGAATGCATTGTAGCTTGCGTAGGTTAGCAACAGATAGACCCCTAAACAAGGAGTTACAGTAGTCAAGCCTACTGCCCACAAGTGCGTTTGCAGCCGTAAGAGCAGCATCACGAGTCAAGTACTGTCGAATTTGTCTAAGATCCCTCATCTGGATGAAACATAGTTTACATATAGTTTTAACATGTTTGGTGAAGGAAAAGTCTGAGTCAAACCAGACACCCAAATTCTTAACGGCATCTGAAGGTATCAGTGATTCACCCAATATATTTACTGGAAAGAATGGGTTAAACTTTTCTTGTTGAGACTTGGCACCAAATATAATAAAGTCAGTCTTATCAGCATTCAGCTTTAGGTTACCCACCCAGTGACTATCAGAGGTCTCCTACTTGTTATTTCAGGTATACTGCATTACTGTATTTTAGAGGTTTACTACTAATTGGGATGTAGTGTCAGCATGTGGCACCTTAGAGTCACAATATTTTACTCTAACATGAGTTTTGCATAATTTAATAAATATTCGCCTACTAACATGCTGAAGGTACCTGAATCAATTCCTGAGGTGACCTTGATGGATGTAAGGTCAAATTGATATTTTTCATATGAATTTGTGGAAACCCCAAGCTGACAGGTGAAAAGGAATTTAATGGTGATTAGAATCTACTTGGGGTAAGATGAGGTGACTTTATGATTGGAACCCAATTTTAAAACAACCCCAAGGTTAACCATCAGTAAGCAATAATTCCAATCAAAAGAAATGGAAACCCAAAGACAATTTATTTGACCTTGGGGTGAAATATGGTAGAAAGGTCAAAGTATGATGAAATTGTGTGGATGTTGGAATTGATTCAGGGACCAATTAGTCAGTGTGTTTACTATCTGGGTAGACCAGAAGGTGACTAAACAATACCCAGCTTGACCTTGTCAAAAGTTAAAGGTCATATACAGCCAAGGTCAAAGGTCAAGGCAAGTTACATTAACTCTGTAAATTATGGGTGTTTAACTGTTTTAGATTTAAGAATGGGGGAAAATGACACATAAACACCAAGTAGGCACTTGTCGTTCCCACAAGTTACCAAGTCGTTCCCACAAGATAGCAAGACATTATCACAAGATATGAAGTCATTCCCACGAGTTACTAAGTCATGTTTTGATGCCCATGTACAGGCAATTTCTTTGTTCACGACACCTAACTTGCATAGAGGTCACCCATCTACTAGCATACCATTCAAGTTTACATATGCCTGTAGGCTATTAGTGACCTTCGAGGTGGCATATTACATGTCCAACTTTTATACCATTATGGTTATCATTTTAGCAATTTTAATGGTTATTCTTAGTTCCCCACCCAGTGACTATCAGAGGTCTCCTACTTGTTATTTCAGGTATACTGCATTACTGTATTTTAGAGGTTTACTACTAATTGGGATGTAGTGTCAGCATGTGGCACCTTAGAGTCATCCACACCATTGTGTGCTCATCTACGTTGTAAATAATTTTCTGTTTTTTTATCTAGTAACTATCTTAGATGAATTTATATATTATTAGTTTCAGTAATAATTGATAATACTGCAAGCTGTTAGTAGTCAATGTTATAACTGCTATGTATAAGAAATATTTTAACCCTTGTTTGCATATTATTGGTCCCTGGTAATGAGTTAATAAGTGGTGGGAACAAGTTTCTAAGTGGTGGAAACGAGATAGTAAGTCATGGTAACAAGTTAGTAAGTGGAGGGAACGAGTTAGTAAGTGGTGGGAATGACTTAATAAGTGATGGAAACAAGTTAGTAAGTGGTGGAAACGACTTGATAAGTGGTGGGTATGAACTAAGACAAGGATTTACTATCTTGTGGTAACCACTTAGTATCTCGTTCCCACAAGTTAGTATTTCATGCCCACAACTTAGCATTTTATTACCATGAGTTAGTATCTCATTACAACAACTTAATATCTCATAACCGCAACTTCTCAAGTTGTAGGAACAACTTGATATCTTGTGGTAACAACTTTCTATGTTGTGGCAATGACTTGCTAATCATGGGTGGTGTACAGGCATCACGGTTGACAGTCCCCACCCCAAGAAGCCTGGGGTTGTAGGGGTATTATTGTGGTGTACCTTAAATCTTTGTGGGGTTCACTGATATTCCAGCAGGGTTATGTTGTGCTCTCTGACTGACCTTTGGTGTCAAAGGGCATATCCCCTTCATTCCCTACAAAATTGTATTTTCCCTCCAGAATTGTATTTTTCCTTCAGTTGGCTGAAGTCCCATGAACTGGGTGGATGGAAATGATGAAACAGACTGTTTAAATATTTTATTTTAGTGTTTTTATGAGAAGTTTTTGAGCTGGGTTGTATATTGAACCGTTTTTAACTGATGGAAATAACTCTACTGATCTGCACTTGTGTGTTATGTAAACTATGGACTGGAGTTTGTGGCAGTGTTGCAGGATTTTGTCTTGACGGTGTCAGGCTTGACTTGGCTAATGAAAAAAGACTGTCAAACCTATTTTATTACCCCTTATTAATGCTTAGCCAAATGAATTCTGAATCTGTGGAAGTCAGATTGTGTGGGAGTCTGTTCCCACTATGTGTTGTAGTGTAATGATTGTGATTTAAATAAATAAAAACGGGCAATAATAAGAACTGGTGCACAAATTGCACCAAGAAGCACTTTCCGCCAACTGGTAAAAATGCCCTGTAAATATATAGAAGCAGAAACAAGAGAAGGCAGCTGTGAATGTGACAGTTGAGGAAAGCAGTGATGTTCCGGACAGTCTGTCAGGTCATACCGTATCCAAGAACCTGTCTTTGGCTAGGGGCAGCACCAAGGCACAAGAAGGACTTGTTTGTAGTTGGGTCTGATTCGACAGACACAGAGGAAGAAAAAGGGGGCAGTGGTGATATTCAAGCAAGAATTCTTCATGAACTACAGAGAGTGAACAGTCGCTAAGATGTGGTGGAGCAGCAGGTGGCAAAGAAGTCAAGATCAAGCAAGAACAGTAGGAGAACACAAAACTTTTGTACTGTTTGCAAATTCTGGTAGTAGTGACAGTAACTTAAAATGCAAAGAAACAAGTGTTGTGTTCGGATGAGTCAGATTTTCCTAGTTTGAGTGATATAAGGTCCTCAAAGGCTGTTCAGAGGAAGATTGACCGGTTGATTATGAACCTGGACTCAAGCTATATCCTGCAAGGTAATGACCATACCCAGAAATTGAAATCTAAGATCGGAGGACCTGTAGAAGTGGCAGTGAACGAAAAAGTTGCCTGGCAACATGAATATATATTGGGAGGTTTGAATTGTCAGCTGGTCACTTATGACTAGCTGAGTATAACTCAAATTATTGTTTTGTGAAAAACATCATTGATGAGCAGGATAGGGATTGCAGAGAAAATACTGCATTATCTACGGGACTTAATGGAGGATGCAACTGATATTAGCTGGTCAAGTGCGAAACCAGCCCATGCAGTCCTCTTGTGTGAGATGGAGCGTGGCTCACTAGATTGGTTCAATACAGAGCAAGTTAATCGCATCAGGCTTGCCCATGCTTAGCGTCATAGTACTCCAGCCAAACACAACTGACAAAAAAACACTAAGCAAAGGCAAAAACCATGGTTTTGTAAGGCTTTCCAGGTGGGTATATGTTATCACAGTAAACATCAGAAGAATTATGGTAAAAATCATAAGCACATTTATGCTCAGTATCTCTCAGGGTCAAACTCTGACACAACCAGAGAAAGATTGCTTGTTTGCCAAAAAATCAGGTTGGCCAACGATCTAATGGCTGTTCAGCAGAACTAAGGCTGGGCAGCTTGTTTACTCCAAGAACATCGTATACTGGTACATTGAAACCTTGTGACAAGGAGGTAGGTCATGTCAGTAATGTAGAAGTGGCTATACATATCCCAAAGGTGTGCACTAGATTGTTTTCTACTCACTGGTGAGTAAGAAAATTGTTGAAAGTCTATTGGCCAAGGTAACAAGATTAAATCCTCGAAACAAGGCACCAGACACTATGGTAAGAGAACTAGTGCAGTTGGTATCACTGGTGAAAAAAGTGATTACAATGGTCGCATTGTAAAGTTTAAACAGAATGTAATAACCTCTGTTACCAATGTTATTATTCCCCTTGTTGCCATGAAACATTGTCAGAAGGGGTGCAATGATAAAGGGGTCTGAAAATGCTGTTAAAAATGACCAGATCCTTAATGCCGGATTTAAGAAACGGGGTGATGTTTCTGGCAATAAATTGAACATTAGTGTCACAAGTAATAAGGGTGATATCGACGCCTGTATTCCTGAAAGGGTCGTATTGTTTGATATCAATGGTAGTAATGAAAAATTCTTGAATGTAACAGGAAAGAAGAAATTAGAGGAACTACTGCACTCAAAGGGGATACAGATATTAAAATTTTCATTGAATGGTGTAGTCAAACTGATTTTGAATTTGGTTTTGTGTTTTTTTCTGCTTTTATTATGCCAACTCTGAATGACCTTGTATCTGACCCTGTGGTCGACCCCTTTATGTTACATAAACAAATCAAGGAAAGTGGGTACCTAACTTTTTGGGGGTGCAGAATCCCTGTGAGCTCCCAGTTCAATTTACAGGCATGGCAAGAAATGTTGGTGGGGTACTGGGACGTGCAACTCATGGAACTTTTGACTTCTGGTCTTCCCCTGGATTATAATAGAAGTTATACTTTATGTTCTGAGAGAAAAAAAAAACATTCTTCTGCAATTAAGTTGACGCCTATCTAGAAGAAGAGACAGGTTATGGTGCCATTTTGGGCCCTTTTACAGAAAATCTGCTCTACAATTGTCATTATTCACCCTTTATCACCCGGGAAAAATCCGGATCCGACAAGAGGTGTGTAATAATTGACCTTTCATGGCCCAACAAAAATTCTTATCTAGGCACATTTTGCTCTCACCTTTCCTTATGAGGACCATATAACCTCTGAGTGGACTCCTTTGGACACTGATGCTCACTTGTACAAGACTGACGTCAGCCGGGTGTTCCGTCACGTCAAGCTCGATCTGTCAAACTATGACTTACTGGGTTTATGAATGATGTCACATACATTGGTACTTGTCTGCTGTTCGGTGCACATGACAGAACGCAGTTTTTTCACATATAAGCATTTCCATACATTTTGTCATGCGTCAAAAAGCTATATCGTCATAAACTACGTCCATGATTTTGTTGGTGTGGAGATGATGAGCATCGTGTCTGCAACATATCAGTATTTACTTGACTTGTTATGTCGCCTGGGATTTCATATCAGCCACAAAATGTTATTACCACCTAGTACTAAGGCTGTATGCTTGGGCATCGAGATTGACACCATACTATGCACAATTTCCGTCCCTGAAGAAAAATTGTGATGCATATGCCAGATGGTAAACAACTGGGGTAATCTTCATTTTTGCTCGGTGCATCAGTTACAATCTTTGTTGGGTCATCTGATGTATTTTCAAAAATATGTCAAAAGATCCAATTATGACACAAGAAGTATCACTTTGAATCACATGATTTTGTGTTATGTCAATGGTACTGCATTCTACGACCATAAACCCGTCCAACAAGTCTTGGAACATATCAGTATTTACTTGACTTGTTATGTCGCCTGGGATTTCATATCAGCCACAAAAGGTTATTACCACCTAGTACTAAGGCTGTATGCTTGGGCATCGAGATTGACACCATACTATGCACAATTTCCGTCCCTGAAGAAACATTGTGATGCATATGCCAGATGGTAAACAACTGGGGTAATCTTCATTTTTGCTCGGTGCATCAGTTGCAATCTTTGTTGGGTCATCTGATGTATTTTCAAAAATATGTCAAAAGATCCAATTATGACACAAAAAGTATCACTTTGAATCACATGATTTTGTGTTATGTCAATGGTACTGCATTCTACGACCATAAACCCGTCCAACAAGTCTTGGAACTTGACGCTTGCCCATTTAGTCTAGGAGGGAGATGTGACAATAAAGTCTGGTAGACAAAATACCACAGTAAACTTGTTTTCCAGATGGAAAAATGCACCAAATCAAATACGTGTTCTGTCTCCACCAATCTGTTGTGGATGGCCACTAGTCCTGAGTTGTTAGAAATAAATAATGGTATTTAATTTGTTATCCTCCCAATATGTTATAAGCTGGTAATAATGGTGAGATGCCCTCTTTGTTTTAACTCTATTCATACCGACATATTTTACACCCTATTCATACCGTGTGGGGTCATAAATGACCCCATGAATATTTTTGAGGATTTGCCAATATAATGGAGTTTTGATTAATACATTTATTTTGTTAAGCATATTAAAGTTAGTCAGTGTAAAAAAAGACTTTTTACAGGTATTATTCTAGTATTAATAATCAATTATCAGAACAATTATGCAAATATAGATGGAAAATTCATAGTTTTTGGCAGTAATGTTGGAAATTTTGTATGCATATACTTATTGGGTACTTTCTACATTCTTGAGGTTACAGAAGTGGCAAAGGTTTCTTTACATTAATTACATGTTTTATATACCTACTGGTAAATGAAAATAACTGTGTTAAGACTAAACATTTATTTTACTGCAATACATTAGACACCAAAATATAACCGTGTTAAGACCAGTTGTTATCTTAATAACACATTAAATTGTTAATTTACTTTTGAAAACTTTTTGTTAAATGGCAAAAAAGAGTATGGATTTACTATCATGTATTATGTTGGACATTATAGAGAACTCATGTATCAATTTATACATTATTTATACATTATGCAGGAATGTTGTGATTAAATTGACAATGGCAAAATATTTTTCCATATCCATCTTCCCACATACCCCCAGCCCACCTTTGATCTGAACCTTTTCCACCATCTACATTTCCCACCTACATTGCTAGCTATTATTTGTATTTCAGTCACACTTCAATGTGGCAAGAAAATTAGATAATAATTTGAACAAAATAGTCTATTTCAGCGGGGTCATTTATGACCCCAGGAGCAATTAGCATATTGTTTTGTACACATCTCATACATGAAGTCCTTTGTCTTGGTTTGTGAAATAGTGGTAAAAGAGTAACAAATTCATGAAATATGATAAGAAAATTGACTGTATTGAAACTTTATCTAGCATTTCTAGTGTGTGAGGTAACAAAAGACCCCACACAGTATGAATAGGGTTAAGGTCAAGTGTGCATTGCTTGTTTCATCTGTGGGGCAAACTCAAGGATCAGAGATGCTTTTAGTCCCTCAACCAAAAGGTGTTACCAGCTTTTGTTTAGGAACTTTGTGGGTTTTTGCATATGTACCCAGATAAGTGAAAATTGTATATCACTGGGCATGGTGTTAGAGTTTTTAGCATGGAATCAAGTTTCTGTGCATATGATTGCAAATAACGTGTCTGCTATAAAGCCTAATCTGGTCCTCCATGGCCTGGATCACTCTTTCATGGACCTTCCGAGAATAATATTTTTAAAGTCCATGAAAATTTCTGTTACTGACAGACCAATCAGGTCCATTGAAACCCTGCATCTTTTCATATCTGCGTGCTCCTTTATTCCTTTTGCTAAATTATATCTTTGACCCTTCTAAGCATCTCATCCCTTCAAAATTTCCAAATATTTAAACTGGTATAAAACCAATCAATCCAGGGACAAAGCCCAAGTCATTACACATCTTAGATTTAAAAAAATGGCTTTTAATGTGCTGTCAATGCTTTGAAAGCTGCCATGGCACTGTACAATCCTGGCTCAAATGATCCACTCTTTCAAATTTTCTGAGTATGGTATGTGGACTGTGCTAATTTATTCTCATATCAGAAAAGTGTTGTCAAGAGTAAATTTAAAATTAGGTTTTCCTTCTAATAAATATACATTCCACACATTCCAACATTCAGGGGCCACTCTGGCATGTAGGTTGAGCGCCTCACTGCAGTCCATAAAGAAACACGGCTCCTGGACATCGGACTCTGTTTGGATCTACATCAAGGAAATCCCTGATATATATTTATATATATATATATATATATATATATATCATATATATATGTGATACAATCACATGTATATATATTGTAACGTTCCCGGTTGGTGTTAACAGCTAGAACGTTAGTTGTGTGTTAATGTTAACTGGTTTGTATGGTAGTGTGTTAGTTGTGTTAACTACAACGTTTTGCCTTAAAATCTTCAATCTTGTCCAAGAATCAAATCATCAGGTAAGTTTCAAATCAATCACCCAATCTACACAGTACAGTCAAGATTCTCTGCTTATTGTAATCTTAACCAGCTCACCACAGGTAAGATAAATAGTCAAAGTACCTGCTCATCACAGGTAAGGTTGCTTGTTTAAGTACCTGCTCACCACAGGTAAGATAATTAGTCAAAGTACCTGCTCATCACAGGTAAGGTTGCTCATTTAAGTACCTGCTCACCACAGGTAAGATAATTAGTCAAAGTACCTGCTCATCACAGGTAAGGTTGCTTGTTTAAGTACCTGCTCACCACAGGTAAGATAATTAGTCAAAGTACCTGCTCATCACAGGTAAGGTTGCTTGTTTAAGTACCTGCTCACCACAGGTAAGATAATTAGTCAAAGTACCTGCTCATCACAGGTAAGGTTGCTCATTTAAGTACCTGCTCACCACGGGTAAGAGATCAGCCAATCAAATAAGTTGCAGAGAAACCCTATGCATGTACCTCAATTCAATCATAAGTCAGTCTCACTCATGCATTCTAACAAAATAACTTAAAAGAATTGCAAAACAAATAACAACTTTATTTAACTGATGTCAAACTGGCATATTTAATAAATAATAATACAAGTAATTCCTAAAGTCAACTATGGTGCACTAATAAAATCAAATGCAACATGCACCTTAAATCTAAACTTGAATACAGTCAATACAGTAAATACTGTCAATACACTCAACACAGTAAATACAGTTAATTCTGTCACTTAATGTCAATACAGTCAAACATATGTCAATACAGTTAACACTGTCAATACCGTAAATACAGTCAACACAGTCAATACTCAAAGAGTTTCAAGACTAATATTCACATTTAATAAGAATGTGTGCAATTCATTAGTATTCCACATACTAATAGTCAAAATATACACACCAAATATCATAAGAGCACAAAGTCACACACTAGTATTCAAAATCATATGACATCCAATCAGACTATGTGCAATTCATAAGCATTTGATATGCCAACAGTCAAAAATATGCACATCAAATGTCCAAGTACATCAGTAACACACAGTATTCTAATATCAATGTGTGACATTCAATTTCAAAAGCACATGTAACACACACCAAATTATAAGCAATTGTATCAGTGTGTAAGTACCAATATGTTTAAACAAAGTGTATAAAGTATACTGTCACACACAAGTATTAACAGTCAAAAAGTCAGTGTGTAACCAATAAAATGCTCAGTGCAATGAAAAATGTCACACCGAGAAATAATGTGCACCCCTTATCTGTCTACATAAATGGTAAAATCACAATATTTAAATCAATTATCAATGTGTATGAATGTGTATTCACAGCATGTACATGAGTTTTCAGTGATTTATAATTTGTGCATTTCAAAAGAAAGATTGAATTTTTAAGTTGACAATAAATACAGCTCAGTCCAATGTAAATATGTTACACTGGAGTCAATGGATTAACTCTATCTCTTCATATATACTACTTCACTACTCTATTTCCAAATATGGAAATGCCAGTGAATGAGTGAGTACAACCTCACTACTGTTTTTCCAAATATAGAACTGTCACTGCTGATCAATGGGTTGTAGGAAGGGTTTTCATTGGCACAGAGCCAGACATGATTATTGATTAGCAGGTAGTGTTAGAAAGTAAGAGGTCATAGGTCAGATGGAATGAGTTGTGTGAAGGATTTTCATTGGCTCAGAGCCAGACAGTCAAGGAAGTTGGCATTTTGACAAAACACTTGTTGAATTTACGTGTGAAAGTTACCAACTTAATGTCCTAAAGTATAAAGTGCTATCAAGTACAGAGTGTTGGATATCGAATTTAAACTACTATAGATGCTTTATGCTGTGTTAAACTTTCCCTAAACTGGATATTTTATGATTTAATGTGCGCACATGTGAACTGTCATTTTGTCAATATTTGGTGCACATGAAGATCAATATTGGCTAAAGGCTTAAATTAAACAGCTTCACGTCATGGGATATTGAAATTAAGCATGTACAGGTTGTTTTAGCACTGCTAAATGGTGCCTAAATAGGACATATGAAGGTGTGAGGTGCGCATATTACACCTGATAACTGACCTTAACAGTCAAGTATTATGTGCACATATAAGTCAGTGCTGCGCACGTGCGCTATAAACCACAGTGATTGTGTGCACAAATCTTGTGCAGATCGATGTTCACACTTGAGTCTCTCAAAAGAAACTGACACTAGAGCGTTACGTTCGCCCTTATATAGGTTTCAGAGACCCCTTGGAGTAGGAATATTATTGCAAAATTAACATTCAAGTTGTAAAACATGAATCATTACTTTGGATATCATCATAAAATGACTTTAGCACATAAATTATAAATGGATTGAGACACAATATGGATCAAGTAAGTGATAAGCCGTGGCACTATATTCTGTCAAACCCTGGATCAATACACTCAAAAGATAAACAAATGGAGCACGTACGTGAATTTTGACAGTTTAATCTTAAACATTGTGGGTATTATGAATAATGAGTGAGGATAATATAAAACCAATGTTATAAATTGAATATATGGATGAATAGAAGGATTTACCCAAATTTACAGGTAAGATTTATGTTTCCATTATTTTAATATTTACTGTGCAACTGTGAACTGTCAATTGAATTTTGACCGGTAAGATCCAAGTTTTGACAAACAATTATGGTTTATCAGCACCTGTAAATTTTAAGCATTACAAATGAAAACACAAGTGAAATTATTCACTGTTAATAATCCATACATACCTTGAAAATCTGAAGTGTTGTTATTTAAATTGTCAAAGAGCTGATCTTTATAAATACCATCTATCAATACTACTTTCTAACAAGAGAGGGGTAAAAGAGAAAGACCAACCCATCATTGACCAATAAGAATTATAAAGTAAATAAATTGGTAAAAATGAGTATGCCAAAATATTTTACCCAATTCAAGTACTGTAATAAGTTAAAATAGGTATTGTTAAAATATTATGGAATTTAAATTGAATAAAATTTACATTATATTTAATTTGGTTGAATACCCCAATTACTACATTTTATACATGTGATTGTATCATATACATATATTTCAATGTATATTTATCTAGGGCTGATCTCTTGCATTAGTGAATAATCTCCCATTAGGGCTATGATCTTATTTTTTGGTCAACAATCTGGCCTTAGTGGTTGACTAGATGGTACTAGTGGTTGACTTTGTCTATTGGTCTTCTGGGTTGAATCCTGTATGTCTTTTATTCATCAATCCTGGGTGCAACTGAACTCAATTATGTGTTAATGTGATAACTAACTAGCTAATTTTATTTACATGCACAGTTACTTTATTTCCTCAGTAAATGTAATTATTTATGTAGTAAATGTAATCCTTTACTTGTGTTAGCTCTGTAATTGTATACTGCTACTGGACTATAGTTATCATGTATACTTAAATCTGTATTGATTATGTATAATAATAAAATCAATTCTTCGACTGTGTCTTTCACTGACTTCCTTGGGTGGGGGGACTACTGTGGGAACAACTTGGTATGTTATGGGAACAACTTTCTATCTTGTGGGAATGACTTATTATCTTGTGGTAATGACTTGCTAAGTTGTGGGAATGCCTTAGTAGCTTGTGGTAATGACTTGCTAATATGTGGAAACAACTTTGCACCTTCTGGTAACAACTTTCTATCTCATGGCAACAACTTCCTAACTTGTGGTAAAGACTTTGTATCTTGTCGTAATGACTTGCTAACTTGTGGGAACAACTTAGTATCTTGTGGGAATGACTTGCTATCTTGTGGGAACGACTTGCTAACTTGTGGGAATGCCTTAGTATCTTGTTGTAATCACTTGCTATATTGTAGAAATGACTTACTAACTTGTGGGAACGACTTAGTACCTTGCGGTAACGACTTGTAAACTTGTGGTCACAACTTAGTATCTTGTGGTAGTGACTTTCTATCTTGTAGTAGCGACTTGCTAACTTGTGGGAACGACTTGCTATCTTGTAGTAACGAGATGAAAAAATGAAAACAGTCCTATGTCCCTTCCTGGGTTCCATACTTATCAGGTTCTTTTAACATAGATTTTACACGTTTTCTTAAAGGGCATGTGACCAAGGGGAAAATATACAATATAATAAGGATTGTGGATGAAAGTGTCCATATATCTATGCTATATGGCAATATTACGTTATGTCAGAATAGGGATATCCTGTAAATATGTATGGTTTATGCAAGTGTACACACCAGGCTCTATAGGTAAAGAAGTACTCACAGTGGTTGCTTTGTGACAGAAAACCCGCACCTGAATCAAGTATTCAGTGGGCATTTCAGTTGATATAACTGGCAAATGTATGCATAAATATTCCTGATTTTGTCCAAATTGGATCCAGGTCTGCCTGACTCCCCACATTCAAAAATATGTGTTTCTGTTTACATTTAAACAGTAATTTCCCCACAGTTTAAATCTCTGATACAGAAGTGATGAAACTTTTCATAATAGGAGCATCATTTTTGGTTGATCATGGAAATCCGTTGCACAAATCTGTTGATGCAAAGATACAGAAGGACAACACCCATTTTCTACTGTATACTCTTATTTTAAGAGATACAATTTTTTTAGAATATAAATATGTATTAAAAATATTATTGGGACTGCCACCGCAATTTTCTCCACAAACTATATCTTTACCGTTGTCAACAGCATACTCAGTCTTCCTTCTGTCCAGCATAGTACTTAACATTTCTTTGAGTTTTAGAGCCTCAATTTATTGCAGGTGAAATTGCTAAATGTGATTCTATTGATAAGAATATCTACAGGGCTGTATTGCATCTAGGCAATTTGTCCTATAAACTTGAACTTGGTTAGACAAGAAGAAATAAGCACTGGTTTACCAAACCCAAAGAAAGTTAATTTTTATGAGTTTCTTTGGATCTGTTTTCAGCGCACAGGTATTGTCTGATGGAGGGAAAGCCTCAAATGTCCAAATATGGATTGGAGATACGGCATCAGCAGGATTCCATACAAACTCACTGGATTCTTCGGGATCTAGTGCTTCAACTCTGACAATTGCCCTGTGTAATCAAGGTCAAGATGTTCAGGTGAAGGCTGCCTTTGGGGGTGCGACCACTTGGGGAACATTCGACAATATCAAGGTGTCAGCCTTTTCTGGGGTTGTTGTTTCATTGTTGTAACATCTAAACTGGTTTGCAATAAACGTCATTTAATATCATCTGATTTGTATTTATGATTTTATACATATTTCAGATAACTTGATCATAAAGGAGTTTTACAAACACTTTTATAAATCTTTGTGAGACTTTTTGGAGATAATTCATAAAATATGAAGGTCAAAGTGAAAGAGTGATAGATTGCAAGAGGTCATAATACCAAATGATTCATTTGTGGACATTTTATTTACATGTTAGTAAGTTATAAATGGTACATTGTTAAAACCCCTTTTAAAATTTTCAAAATTATATAAAAATTTTTTAAAGCCCATACAAATATACATATCACAGCATCTCGTGCACAAAATATCACAGATATAAATTGTAACTCGTACATAACCCATACAGTGGTAATTTAGACAAACAGCATACAGACTTATTCAAAAAGGTAGAAGTAAGGTCTCGCCCACTTCTCCTGAGTCAATTCGTGAGACACAATCGAGAAGGGGCCACCAGGATCTTGCCTGGCCCTGCCTTAAATCTACTGTATTAGTGGTATTGTCATTTTGTCAACTTCGAGAGGGAGAACCCAGGGTTACCCTGGGGCTGCCTTAAGCATCCATAGCCAGCCTAATCGACTGCTAAAATGAGATGTAGCTCTGATGTAACATTGAGGGAAGGAGGGAATTTTCAATCCAGTTGTTTACCCTGGAAATTCAAATTCCAAAATGGCTATGCTGGAAGTGAACCCTAACTACAAAGGGGGGGGGGGTGTGACTTGGTCATGTGATTAGTTACCAATGTCTAAAATTAAGGTTGGACGAAACTGAGTTAGCAGGCCCCTTTTCAGGCCATGTTTTGCACAGTTTCCCAAAAGGTGAAATGAAGGTCAAAGTGAAAGAGTGACATGTTACAAGAGGTCATAATAGCAAATGATTCATTTGTAGACATTTTATTTACATGTTAGTAAGTTATAAATGGTACATTGTTAAAACCCCTTTTAAAATTTTTAAAATTATTTAAAAAATTTTAAAGCCAAAGCCCAACTAGAAACGTTGAGGAATGATGGAAGCAATAGTAGCAGGAATGATGGAAGGAGCTAATGAGGTGTTTTGGAGGTAGTTCCAAACTGCAGAGCTCCTCCAAAGTCCGTGAGCCATGATATGTTGAAGCTGAACATTATTGTCAAAAGCTAAAGTGGCTCCAGAATGCCTAATGGTATGGAGACCATGGCCTAGTGAAGGAATACCAATGTGAGCCAGAACCTTGTGAAGGGCATCTCTAGTAGTAGTATCCATTACAGGTACGTAAGGAGGTAAGTTAAGAGTAAAAAGCGGAGAAGAATGTGTCAAAGGCCTGGAAGCCATAAGCTTTCTGATAGCTGATATCGGCTATAGCAATGTGTTACTAAGAGAAGGAATCTGAACAAAATGATGAGCAGAGCTCTCCTGCAAAGTTTTCATCCACTTAAGTAAAATGTGAGCACCAGGTTGGGCAAAAATAACATCCCTCCTTAAAATAATTATGCTTATTCACATCAAACTTTTATCTGGAATGAGGTGCACTGTTGGACATTGGGAATGCAAAGAAAGCTAGCAAAATTACTGCTCTAAAGAAGATCGGGTCATCCAGGATATCACAAGTTTGAGAAATTAGAGCCAAGGTAAAGATATCAAAAATACCTCTGTGAGTAGGTGCAAATGTACTATTGATGGATATACTTGTAAGGTACTCAGAAATCAATCTGTGTGAAAAACCTCAGGCTGCCATGCATATCTCTGTGCAGCTTTCGTAAGTGAAGATCTGTAGTTTAATATAACTTTATGAGAAATTGAATTAGTAATAGGTACTCAAGAAACGCTAACAAAGAATGAACCGAAGGTTCGACTGGCAATCCCATGAAGGTAATAAAAGACAAATAAGTTCTGATGTGAGTGATGTGAGCACTTCTGGTCGCTGGTATAAATGCACTTTTTGTTCTTTGCAATACAGACTTTAACAGTGAGGTAGCAGAAAGATCCAGATCTGAAATTACAATTTCATATTCAGGTCAAAATAACAGGCAGGTATGTTATGCCAGACAGAGCTATCTTGCAACACCTTAAGCAGCTCAAGATTGACTGTTTTATCTGAATAAACCCTAGATTATCACAGAATATGGTAATAGAGGAGTGACGCCAATATTGAGCCCAAGAGTCCTTAAAGCAATGACAAGATGTACGATCTTCAAGTTCAAATCCCCACAATTTTGGATAGGGGTGACATATACTCTGTCCCTCCACACTGCCCCCATACCGGTCAAACTGGCATCCAGGTAGAGGGATTGATTTTGGTCAACTTGGTGTTTCTTTAGGTATGAAATTCTGTTATACGAAGGCAAGAAGGTCAGAAACCACTGAATGTCAATATGAAATTCTTCTGACAAACATATGTTTTTCATTTGGGTATTTTTCCTAAATACTGCCAGAATTCTATTAATGAAAACCTGGGGGGTTTAACACTTTTGTAATAAAGATTGATATTTCCTTTTCAAAATACAACTTTTTGTACTAACATCTAAACAGATTGCATAAATGTCCTCCAATTTTTCTTGTGAGATACTCATAGTATTGTTGTCCACATCAATATCAATGGCTAAACAGGTCAAGCGTTTTGTAGGAGGGGTTAATTTTTCAGAGTTGATAGGTAGACACAGTCGCATGAAAGCTTGTTGAGCCTTAGATTTAGGGACCACTGCTATGTAGTCATCGATGTAGCATCGTAGTCTTATACCTTCCTTACCCATAATAAATGATATTGCGTCTGACAAAATTTGAAATGACGCAGACCCATGCGTCCAGCCAAACGCAATCCCTACGTCGACATAGAATGCATCATTCCATTTGATCCCAAACTTAAGGCTATCAGCCTGGTCTACTCTAAGATTCCTGAAAGCGTGAGCCATGTCCACTTTGAATAACACTGCATCTTCTGTGCATTCTATTATATCTCTCGCAATATCATCTACTGTGGGGAATTTCAATATGAAAGGCGACCCATCAAAGTTGTCTTTGTCTTCATGGCTATTTTGAGAACAACCATATGGGTGTGATAAATTTAAAATAACATACCTTTTGTCAGTGTCCTTAGATCTAGTCAACAATAGAGAACAATGAAATTGTTTAATGGTTAATATCATTTATTGGGCCCAAAAGCGTGCCTAGGCTTATTTCTTTGTTGATGTAATCTTGTACTTGCATTGGATACTGAATGGGCAGAAAAATGATTTGTAATTTCAGTGTTATGTAATTCATGTGGATTAATTAACGACAGAGGAAATCCAAACTTGATGTACTTGATTACTCTTTTATCCGAATAGTCAGAGAGTTGTTTTTCCCAGGCTCGAACCTTCAGACCCAACTTTATGGGTATTCTAATACCTCTATAGTTAGGTAGGCCCAATTCTCTGATCAAGTTTGCCACTTTTCATAATTCTTCAACCAAATTCAATTCACTGGCTCTCTATGTGGCCCTATAAAGCAAAAATCAGGATTAGCCTGTGCCAGATATCCGACTTTTTTTCCGGATAATTGAAATCTCTTGGTACTTTCTGCCATGTGGTTGAGTTATCAATTTGGACCGGATCCATGTTTGAATGAACATAATTGTTCTGAGCATAGCTCCAAACAATTATTCCCGAATTTGTCACATACGGTTTGCTTGATGATACCAGATGTGCACTGTGTATCATTGTCTATAATCATGTCAATAATTGTTTCCAAGTACGTTTCATGACTACAGTTATAATATTGCCTAGAACGCAGATCCTTGCAATAATTGTCATATGTCAAGCGTGGATCAGGGTTCGAATCTCCATTATTATGATGCCTACTTAAATGAATAGTTGTGATATGACAGTCCATAGTCTGAAATACTTGTGAATAACCATCAGGTAAATGAGCACAGTGTATTAACTCATAATTGTAACCCTCATAATTGGAGCATAGGTAATAAAACCCACCCACCCCATGAGCTTGTGCATCTTGAAGATGTGTTATATGAACCATCTGACTTTCAAAAAGAACAGAACCATAGAACATTGTCAACGTGACTGTATTGAGTTCTCCACTATTCTCACCCAATTTTGAAGTTACATTGTGACCACCCGCGCCATAAGGGACCAGCATATGGGGATGATGGCCCTGAATATTATGTAACTTGATTATCATTCTGTTAACTGAACACATAGGACTAGTAAACTCATTGCTAGGTGCATGTACATTTACATCCTCCATAGTATCAGCTTTTACACAATCATTATAGTTATTTGACATTTCATTAATAGACTTGTCTGCATTATTTAATTCAACACCACCACCAAAACAAAGTTCATATTTAACATTGATTTTACAAATGTCATATTTATCATCAAATAAGTTATTCATGTGTTCATATAAATGATCACTGTAATTTATTTTACACTGCTGTCTCAAATTTATGTCAGCATGCTGAAAATTGCGTCTATCTGCAGGTTGTTGAAAGTCATATGAAGTCGATGTGATCAAGGGGGGTCAGGGGTCTGAGCAGGATCCTATTTACTTGCTGCTGCTTTATGTTCCTGGCTATGACCCGAGCTACAAGAAGCACATCTATATTCAGAATGCATCAAAGAGCATTCTTGTTCATGGCAATATGCACAGTAATGCTTGTAGATTCCGTGATAATTCTCATTGGTACAGATACCTTCATTGTAAAACTTACAAACTTTGAACTTCTGACCATTCTGAGTTACACTGTTAGAATTAAGCACTGCTAGCTGCGGGTTACCTATTCTATTGAGACCACTGCATGGAATCAGTCCAGGACAACCTTCCTTCTTCTATATCCGTCATGGATACCACCCAAGCTGAGCGTACCGCAGGTCAAGGTAGGGATACAGCATCACGCATTTTCATTGAAACTTGTGTTAAAATGTTCCTTAACGTTGTGTTGCCCTCATTGGGCCATCTGTACTGAGGGCTCACTAAAGAAGTATCTGTCACATTATAATGCCCAGATTTCTTTCTAATACTGTTGGTCTTACCTGGAAAGGTCTCCTGGTCAGCCCGGTCTTCATATTGAACCAGCAGATGTGAGACAGCTTGGGTTTGAACCCTGGCACTATTAGGAACAGCCTGAGCAAATGGAGCGTTCATCATCTGAGTGCTAGTAAGACCTGGGCTTATACTGGCCACTGACTGTGTAGTGAAGGTACTTGCCTAGGTAACAGTCCCATGTCCCCTCCCTTGTTGAACATCAGTTGGAAAACCGACTATCTGATGTTGTGATGTAGGTGATACCATGGGTGTAGAGCTAACACTACCTTGCCACTCTAAGTTGTCCATTCTTTTACTTAAAGCTTGATTAGATGCATCAATCTTATGTAGCATTTTAAGGATAGCCTGGTTAGACAACATACCTTCTTTGTGATGTTCCTGGGCCTGCACAGTAATATCAGTATTCCCAGCCCCTTACGTTGAAGATTGGGTGTGTGCAACCTAAAGGTACAAACCGTCATTCACTGTAGTGACACTCTTCTTCTTCTTGCAGCCAAATTTATATCCAAGGCCTACAGGCAATATTTGTTTTGACCTTGACTTTGAGTATAGCATGGCCTGAGAAGGGGCCTGCTAACTCAGTTTCGTCCAACCTTAATTTTAGGCATTTCCTTTTCGTTGGTAACTAATCATGTGCCCAAGTCACCCCCTTTTATAGTTAAGGTTTACTTCCAGCATAGCCATTTTGGAATTTGAATTTCAAGGGTAAACAACTGGGTTGAAAATTTTTGATTTACGAAAGATTTATTAAAGTTTTAGTGTTTTATTGTAAACAATGCCTTCAACAAGAAGAAATCGCCTGCTATTACAAGCAAGAAGGTTTCTTTATCCCATTTTTAGCTTTCGTTGAAGCTAACGCTTTCTTCTTGCTTGTTTTTACTGTTAAATTTCCAAGGGCTGATTGGACTAGGGTGTTATTTCCAAAGGGGCCGATTTGACCAAAATACTTTTTTTCTGGGTAAAGGGCCAAATTGTCTATGATTCCCAGAGGCTATCTCACATGTAATGCTGCTCTTAAGGCTACAAATGTTTTGGTCGCTAGTCCACTGGACTAGTATAACTCCTTGATTAGGAGTCTCTCTGCTCTTGATCTTTGTAAAAAAAAATACTGCTCTAAAGAAGATCGGGTCATCCAGGATATCACAAGTTTGAGAAATTAGAGCCAAGGTAAAGATATCAAAAATACCTCTGTGAGTAGGTGCAAATGTACTATTGATGGATATACTTGTAAGGTACTCAGAAATCAATCTGTGTGAAAAACCTCAGGCTGCCATGCATATCTCTGTGCAGCTTTCGTAAGTGAAGATCTGTAGTTTAATATAACTTTATGAGAAATTGAATTAGTAATAGGTACTCAAGAAACGCTAACAAAGAATGAACCGAAGGTTCGACTGGCAATCCCATGAAGGTAATAAAAGACAAATAAGTTCTGATGTGAGTGATGTGAGCACTTCTGGTCGCTGGTATAAATGCACTTTTTGTTCTTTGCAATACAGACTTTAACAGTGAGGTAGCAGAAAGATCCAGATCTGAAATTACAATTTCATATTCAGGTCAAAATAACAGGCAGGTATGTTATGCCAGACAGAGCTATCTTGCAACACCTTAAGCAGCTCAAGATTGACTGTTTTATCTGAATAAACCCTAGATTATCACAGAATATGGTAACAGAGGAGTGACGCCAATATTGAGCCCAAGAGTCCTTAAAGCAATGACAAGATGTACGATCTTCAAGTTCAAATCCCCACAATTTTGGATAGGGGTGACATATACTCTGTCCCTCCACACTTCCCCTATACCGGTCAAACTGGCATCCAGGTAGAGGGATTGATTTTGGTCAACTTGGTGTTTCTTTAGGTATGAAATTCCGTTATACGAAGGCAAGAAGGTCAGAAACCACTGAATGTCAATATGAAATTCTTCTGACAAACATATGTTTTTCATTTGGGTATTTTTCCTAAATACTGCCAGAATTCTATTAATGAAAACCTGGGGGGTTTAACACTTTTGTAATAAAGATTGATATTTCCTTTTCAAAATACAACTTTTTGTATTAACATCTAAACAGATTGCATAAATGTCCTCCAATTTTTCTTGTGAGATACTCATAGTATTGTTGTCCACATCAATATCAATGGCTAAACAGGTCAAGCGTTTTGTAGGAGGGGTTAATTTTTCAGAGTTGATAGGTAGACACAGTTGCATGAAAGCTTGTTGAGCCTTAGATTTAGGGACCACTGCTATGTAGTCATCGATGTAGCATCGTAGTCTTATACCTTCCTTACCCATAATAAATGATATTGCGTCTGACAAAATTTGAAATGACGCAGACCCATGCGTCCAGCCAAACGCAATCCCTACGTCGACATAGAATGCATCATTCCATTTGATCCCAAACTTAAGGCTATCAGCCTGGTCTACTCTAAGATTCCTGAAAGCGTGAGCCATGTCCACTTTGAATAACACTGCATCTTCTGTGCATTCTATTATATCTCTCGCAATATCATCTACTGTGGGGAATTTCAATATGAAAGGCGACCCATCAAAGTTGTCTTTGTCTTCATGGCTATTTTGAGAACAACCATATGGGTGTGATAAATTTAAAATAACATACCTTTTGTCAGTGTCCTTAGATCTAGTCAACAATAGAGAACAATGAAATTGTTTAATGGTTAATATCATTTATTGGGCCCAAAAGCGTGCCTAGGCTTATTTCTTTGTTGATGTAATCTTGTACTTGCATTGGATACTGAATGGGCAGAAAAATGATTTGTAATTTCAGTGTTATGTAATTCATGTGGATTAATTAACGACAGAGGAAATCCAAACTTGATGTACTTGATTACTCTTTTATCCGAATAGTCAGAGAGATGTTTTTCCCAGGCTCGAACCTTCAGACCCAACTTTATGGGTATTCTAATACCTCTATAGTTAGGTAGGCCCAATTCTCTGATCAAGTTTGCCACTTTTCATAATTCTTCAACCAAATTCAATTCACTGGCTCTCTATGTGGCCCTATAAAGCAAAAATCAGGATTAGCCTGTGCCAGATATCCGACTTTTTTTCCGGATAATTGAAATCTCTTGGTACTTTCTGCCATGTGGTTGAGTTATCAATTTGGACCGGATCCATGTTTGAATGAACATAATTGTTCTGAGCATAGCTCCAAACAATTATTCCCGAATTTGTCACATACGGTTTGCTTGATGATACCAGATGTGCACTGTGTATCATTGTCTATAATCATGTCAATAATTGTTTCCAAGTACGTTTCATGACTACAGTTATAATATTGCCTAGAACGCAGATCCTTGCAATAATTGTCATATGTCAAGCGTGGATCAGGGTTCGAATCTCCATTATTATGATGCCTACTTAAATGAATAGTTGTGATATGACAGTCCATAGTCTGAAATACTTGTGAATAACCATCAGGTAAATGAGCACAGTGTATTAACTCATAATTGTAACCCTCATAATTGGAGCATAGGTAATAAAACCCACCCACCCCATGAGCTTGTGCATCTTGAAGATGTGTTATATGAACCATCTGACTTTCAAAAAGAACAGAACCATAGAACATTGTCAACGTGACTGTATTGAGTTCTCCACTATTCTCACCCAATTTTGAAGTTACATTGTGACCACCGGCGCCATAAGGGACCAGCATATGGGGATGATGGCCCTGAATATTATGTAACTTGATTATCATTCTGTTAACTGAACACATAGGACTAGTAAACTCATTGCTAGGTGCATGTACATTTACATCCTCCATAGTATCAGCTTTTACACAATCATTATAGTTATTTGACATTTCATTAATAGACTTGTCTGCATTATTTAATTCAACACCACCACCAAAACAAAGTTCATATTTAACATTGATTTTACAAATGTCATATTTATCATCAAATAAGTTATTCATGTGTTCATATAAATGATCACTGTAATTTATTTTACACTGCTATCTCAAATTTATGTCAGCATGCTGAAAATTGCGTCTATCTGCAGGTTGTTGAAAGTCATATGAAGTCGATGTGATCAAGGGGGGTCAGGGGTCTGAGCAGGATCCTATTTACTTGCTGCTGCTTTATGTTCCTGGCTATGACCCGAGCTACAAGAAGCACATCTATATTTAGAATGCATCAAAGAGCATTCTTGTTCATGGCAATATGCACAGTAATGCTTGTAGATTCCGTGATAATTCTCATTGGTACAGATACCTTCATTGTAAAACTTACAAACTTTGAACTTCTGACCATTCTGAGTTACACTGTTAGAATTAAGCACTGCTAGCTGCGGGTTACCTATTCTATTGAGACCACTGCATGGAATCAGTCCAGGACAACCTTCCTTCTTCTATATCCGTCATGGATACCACCCAAGCTGAGCGTACCGCAGGTCAAGGTAGGGATACAGCATCACGCATTTTCATTGAAACTTGTGTTAAAATGTTCCTTAACGTTGTGTTGCCCTCATTGGGCCATCTGTACTGAGGGCTCACTAAAGAAGTATCTGTCACATTATAATGCCCAGATTTCTTTCTAATACTGTTGGTCTTACCTGGAAAGGTCTCCTGGTCAGCCCGGTCTTCATATTGAACTAGCAGATGTGAGACAGCTTGGGTTTGAACCCTGGCACTATTAGGAACAGCCTGAGCAAATGGAGCGTTCATCATCTGAGTGCTAGTAAGACCTGGGCTTATACTGGCCACTGACTGTGTAGTGAAGGTACTTGCCTAGGTAACAGTCCCATGTCCCCTCCCTTGTTGAACATCAGTTGGAAAACCGACTATCTGATGTTGTGATGTAGGTGATACCATGGGTGTAGAGCTAACACTACCTTGCCACTCTAAGTTGTCCATTCTTTTACTTAAAGCTTGATTAGATGCATCAATCTTATGTAGCATTTTAAGGATAGCCTGGTTAGACAACATACCTTCTTTGTGATGTTCCTGGGCCTGCACAGTAATATCAGTATTCCCAGCCCCTTACGTTGAAGATTGGGTGTGTGCAACCTAAAGGTACAAACTGTCATTCACTGTAGTGACACTCTTCTTCTTCTTGCAGCCAAATTTATATCCAAGGCCTACAGGCAATATTTGTTTTGACCTTGACTTTGAGTATAGCATGGCCTGAGAAGGGGCCTGCTAACTCAGTTTCGTCCAACCTTAATTTTAGGCATTTCCTTTTCGTTGGTAACTAATCATGTGCCCAAGTCACCCCCTTTTATAGTTAAGGTTCACTTCCAGCATAGCCATTTTGGAATTTGAATTTCAAGGGTAAACAACTGGGTTGAAAATTTTTGATTTACGAAAGATTTATTAAAGTTTTAGTGTTTTATTGTAAACAATGCCTTCAACAAGAAGAAATCGCCTGCTATTACAAGCAAGAAGGTTTCTTTATCCCATTTTTAGCTTTCGTTGAAGCTAACGCTTTCTTCTTGCTTGTTTTTACTGTTAAATTTCCAAGGGCTGATTGGACTAGGGTGTTATTTCCAAAGGGGCCGATTTGACCAAAATACTTTTTTTCTGGGTAAAGGGCCAAATTGTCTATGATTCCCAGAGGCTATCTCACATGTAATGCTGCTCTTAAGGCTACAAATGTTTTGGTCGCTAGTCCACTGGACTAGTATAACTCCTTGATTAGGAGTCTCTCTGCTCTTGATCTTTGTAAGTTGCAATGCCTCCAGAACAGTCTTGCTAAAATCATTACTAATTATACCAAGTACTCAGAAATTATTATTCCTGTTAGAAAGACTCTCCATTGGCTACCTCATTGGCTACCTCTTGAGCATCTCTCCATATTTAAGGCTGCCTTACTGGTGTATAAGTTACTACAAAGTGGTTATCCCAAATACTTTAAAACTTTTTTTCCTTTCACATAGTGTGTACAATATACATAGATGTCAAGCTGGTGGTGTGTTGCTCGAGGTTCCACACTTGGCCCCCATCAGTACATAAGTCTACTACGCATTTTTGCCTCATTTTTGCTTATGATGCTCTAACGTTTTAGAATGATTTGCCTGATGATGTACAATCAGCCACTTCTCTCTGCTCATTCAGAAAGAAGCTCATTATGGCCTGGGTTCAAGAAATATCACCAGATAACAACAACAGTATCAAAACACAATATCAGTCTCTTTTCTTTTAAAGTGGACTGGTGCCGTGTCTAAATGGGTTATAGCCACAACAGTTTCTTAAAGAAGTTGCTTTCCCCCAGATTTCCCTTGTGGGATTTGTGAGTGAACAGTACCTTATCATATCACGGCACCATGGCCTAGTTTTTTTCAAACCACTGAAGAGTGTTTTGACACGTGAGGTGGTGTACTCTGTATGCAAATTGTCCAAGTAGATATCATGTTCAATATTTGGATCTTCTGTATCACGACACTTGGCATAATGTCTATCTTTTGTAGTTCTCCTTTTTAAAATAAATGGGTTTTCAAGTCGTGCAGACTCTTGACCAATATCTATTTCACCAAAAAGACATCAGGAAGTGGCTTTAAAGGGAGAAATTAAAATTTAAAATATAATGCACCGACTATTCATTTTAACTAATTTACTCTTAGCTTTGACCTGCTTATGTTGCTCTGAGACCTGGAATGCATTAACCCAAAACGTCTTCACCTGAAATAATATTGAATTTTACAGAAAGTAAATTGATACAGTTATTATCAACCAAGGAGCTTATATTAAGAATGGATTCTGTTTCTTTCATTATATGTTAACAACATCACAAAACAGTGGATGGGTCTTCGTCTAACATAGAACTGGCTTAATTTTGGGAGTGACCCAAACTTATTCTCAATCCAGGATGTTTATAAAGGACTTTTAGGCCTTGCCTTGAAAAAGAGTTAAGCACTCTTAAAGTGCTCTTGTTTGATACTGCTCTCGGAAAAATTAAAACATTAAATGGCTACTGATGCTATATTCACTTATAAACATATCTTGGGTTGCACAATATTCTGATATTGCATTGTTTCCCTGAAAACAAATTTTAGTTTAAAAACAGAGCTGGGGAACTTGTTTCATGAGAACATAAGTCTTAAGAGTCTGCAGACTGATCTTCTCTGCTGTTCATGATTGTTCCTGACTTGGTGTTACAAGTAATAGAACTCATTTTTGCCTTAATACAATAACAGAGTAATTGGCCACTTACAAGTTTTCCCCGTCACTTTTTCAAGGATCAGTCTTAACAAGCCCTTTATTTTAAAAGCTTCCTGCTTTAATGATAACTTGCGTATCTGAAACAGCAGCACGGAAGATAAAGAAAAAGCAAATCACAGAGCACAATTTAAAAATTTGGTACATTAAAACACAAACTGGCAATAGGATCAAATAGGGATGACTTTTGGTCGACTTGCCGAAAGATTGAGTCCTTTCAAAATTGGAATACAAATAATCAGTTTATACAATACTAGGGCAGAGACTTGAGCATGGCTAGTGTTTGGGCTGTCAGTAATAATCAGAAAATTTTTGGAAGCAGGAAAAATCAGACCTTTGCGAAATCGATCCTCGGCAAGTCGACCCCCTAAAAACTTGGCCACTGGCAAATTGGCTCTCTAAAAATTCGACCCCTGCAAAGCCAACCCCCATGTAGTAAAATGTAATGCAATAAGAGTGCTTTTATAGAGCTTAATCTTCATCATATATCTGGATCCAAGGGTGACAGACATTTACTTATAAACAGTAAATTATGTAAGTGTGATCACCACATATCAAAGACATATGGATATTGTAATCCAGTCATTTTAATCTGTATCATTCTGACGCTTTTTATGTTACATCGATTTGATGAGGATGAAGTGCTATAAAAGTTTGTATATTATTATACATGAGGTTAAACCCATGGTTTCTGTTCTTTACTAAACTGATTTTCCCCCTTTATTTGAGATATTCTATTTGAGAGTATAGTAATTTTCTGGAGGAAATTTTTCCCTTCGAGCTGATTGGACTTGAGTATTTTATCTTTGGGGCCGATTTGACTGGGGTATTTTTTCTTGTGAGCTGATTTGACTAGGCTATTTTTTCTTGGGTGTCGATTTGACTAGGGTATTTTATCTAGGGGGGGGGGGGGGCAATTTGATGGGGGCCCATTTGGTAAAGGGTCAATGTGTCTATGGTTCAAGTATACTCAGTCAACCTTTGAACAACTGAAAACACAACTGTAAAATATAAAGATCTTCAAAATGCAGCTTTATCCATTCAATATGTTTTATCAATACTTAAGATCTTTAAAAACATCTTTAAATATCAAAGATCATCAGAACGTATCTGATCAATAGATCTCAACAAATATTGATTGATTGTATTTTGGCGATGAGAAGAGACTTCATTAGAGTGTTCATCGAGGATCAATAGTAGGACCTGGTGGGCAGTCTGGCTTTACTAAACCACTGTCCACAACTTTTCAGATAGATAATCCCATCAGTGCATACAAAATACGTTTTGATCCAGAAATTCTAAACAAAATCTGGATGCTATGATTCACAACAAGAACCAATAGGGGTGCAAAATACTGCTTGGCGAAGGTCTGTGCCCTTCGAGTGCTTTTTTAGTTTTATCATGAAATTACCCAGGACAAACTTGGCAATAGTAAAAAAGACAGGGTCGTGAATAAAAACTTTGTAACAGGATCAACTTAGTTTTTTTATATAACTAGCATGACATCAATATTTCTATATTTAGAACTGAATCGTGAGTGATCTTCTGTTGAAGAAGGGCCTGTTATTGACATGACAAAACTGAAAACCATATATAAAACGTTGATATCAACGCGATTCCATTATTTGTTCCCTCTCAAATCTGTGATAATAAAAGGAGACTTGAATGATAGGCTAAGCTGGAGAACTGGTGTGTATTTTATCAACATCAAACAAACTTTCCAATCAAAAAACCAAAGACCTGTATTTATCTCTTGGGTTTGACTAGAAGGTTGGTTGGTGACATAAGAATTTTTTTAGAAGAAGGAAGTTAATTATGCTTGAAAGTTTGTTATATAATTAATGTTAATTGAAAAGATATTCTGCAAATATATATTGTAAAAGTTACAAATTTCACTGGCCTTTAATTTTAGCTATTTTGGCTAATTAGTTTGGATAATGAATATTCATTCCTAGTAAAATTTTCAATCTGTATTAATAGTTCAAGTAGAAAATATTTCAAGTAGAAACTAGCCATTACTGAAAAAATAATTCTAGTAAATTTCTTAAGAATGGAGAATAAATGAAATTTTCTTATAGCTAAAACTTCTACTTATGAAGTATGTGGTAACTTTTGTATAACTTATATCTTATGGAATACTGAGACACGTACACAAAACATATGGCCAATGTTTGTCTATTCTTTAGTTTAACATGCAGAGGAGACACTCGAGTTGTGATTTTTCAAACTGGAGGACTATCACTTGAGCTTACCTGATCCATTTAGGTGTCAGTTAGTTTACAAGTTTATTAGGATCTCAGAAGTCAGTACACTGGATAATTTTGTGATAAAGCATTTCGGGTGGTTTACATTTAGTATATATAATCATTTAGTATAGAGAATTTTGCTTACTTAATATATATTTTGATTAACAGAGAGCTAAAGTAACAACTAGGGAATAAGACTGAGAATTGTGACAAACAACAACAAAGAACCTTTTTGTTCTCATGTTTTGTTATAGCTTACAAAATGCTATTTTAAAGCTAATTTAATATTAAATTTTACAATTGTCCTACAAGATTGTTTCCACTGAATATTGGGGAGGCTTGTTGAATGCATAGTTCAATATGTTCCAATTCTATTGGATGTACTTTGCAAACAGAAAATGTTACTGTGAAAAATTTGAGCTTTATGGCAGTAACTGTATAAGTAGAAATTTCAGCTAGAAGAAAATTCTACTTTTACTTTTCAAGAAATTCACTAGAATTGTTTTTTTCTCATAACTAATCTCTACTTGAGATATTAATATAGATTCAAATTTTCACTTTGAATTAAATTATTAAATTACACTATCCAAGCTTATTAGCAAAAAGAGCTAAAATTAATGCCTAGTGAAAATTTCAACTTATACAGTATAAGTTCAATCCAGATGTTATCCAGATGTATATCCATATATTTCAGGTTGTGAAGGTGCTGCTAGATCTCTGATACAGCATCAGTAAGAATGAATCTGTACATCCTGATGTTGAGTATAGCCCTATACTCGGTGACAGCACAAAATGAAGTTAGCAATAGTCAGCTAAATGGAAAGGTATATAAATGATTCTTGAATGCATGCCTATATATTCGTATTTACCAGTGAAAGACAACATGGGAGCATACTTATTGACAATTTATGAGAAAATAGGTATTTTGTAAGAAATTTAAAATAATATATTCACACTTTTCAACAAGTATTTATGTCATTTGTTTCTATGTTACCGGGACATTCTGTTGCAGTAAGGTTTATGTATAAGTGAATGAGAAACCTGAATCTAAACACTGATTATTTTTTTATATTCACTCGCACTACTGGTTTCATAGCTACTTTTTGTTTTATTCTGGCAAACATTGGCATGTTTTCCTTATTTTTGAACCAAAGTGGTGAATGTTTATAGTAAAGTAATACTTCCTTCATTTAGACAAATGAGAAAAAAGTATACATAGCCCTCATGCACATGAACAGTATGATACTCTACCTTTGTGACATTTATTTTTCGGATATGTCATTCTGGACGTCTTCCTATTGTATTCATTTAAAATGCACAAGGACTGTCCCTTATCATTCGATGTCAGGCCTCATATTCACCGACACTTCTGTTCTAGAATACTTTTTTGTTAGGAAATGGGGCTATTAATAAACTTTGCATACACTGCTAAGAAGGATCAGTACATGAAGCCACATGGAACATTTCCAAGCACTTGATAATGATTGCTGGGCAGCTGTGATTATTGTGTCAATAATGATGCTATATTACTCAACAAACTCTGTTGTCCTTTTGTTTTGTTTATCTCCATCAAAGTCATAACTCGTAGACTAATGTGAGAATTCTCTCAAAAAATTGGGGCTAAGTTGCATTTTCCTTCACGACCTTGTCCTTATCGCTCTGTAATAGAAGATTATGTTGGTACTGTAGGTTTAAAAATAAGGCACCCCATAAAGCAATCCCCCTCACCAACCCGGTACACACATTTAAGTTTATCACAAAAGTTATTATTAAAGAAAGTTTTTACGTCTCTAAAAGGCTATCCATTCTCTGTCAAATATCATTCTACTCAAATACAAACCCGACTTATTACAACAAGCAGATACTACTAAACCAAGAAAAGCATGGAAACACACAAGCCGTGATAGCCAAAACAAATTGGTGCTGGTATGAAGCTCATGAGGCCATTACAGAACAATGTGATCTAGGCATTAGCAGAAAATAGTATTTTAGGAAAGTCAGTGAAAATTATTATTCGATCCATTTATTACTAGAATAACTATTTTCAAATTAAGTAACCCACACATACGAAAAATCTAAGGTAAATATTCTAGAGATAAGATATGTCATTCTTGTTCTATATCAGGTGGTGGCTCTGCAGGGCCAGATCACAAGTTTAGAACAGACTGTGACACGGTTAAGAGATGCACTGGATTTGGCCAACATGAACATTGCACAGCTGAAAACCAGTAAGTCAGCTTTATGAAACACTTTGTTATCTCAGCAGTTTTGTATATATTACATTTACTTGCATTGGTATGTTACAAAATTAATGTTGTTCAAGTTACTATTTATTCATAGAGGTACAAAAATTTCATAAAACTGGTAAAACAATTTGATATTAACAGTAAATTTGAAGATTTAAAATTCCTTTGAATTATTATTACACTTTAATTGATTTCACGTTTCTTGCAAGACAATAATTCAGTTTAAGGAAATATGATCCAGTCATAAAGATGCAAAATCATACATTGTTTTGTACCGACAATGGTGTGATATCAGGCAACACAAAAATGAATAATTCTTTTCTAGGACTGGTTGGCATCATTACCATTTTCTTAATTTTAAAGAAAGTTTGTATCTATGCATATCACGTGAGATCACATAGGTTTGGTGCATACAAGCCTTAAAATTATGCCATAAACCCTGCATTCAGTTTAATACTCTCACCTATACAAATATCTTTATTGTGATACTTTTCTGTTAGTGATAAACAATGGCCAAGTTGGACCACCGGGTTTCCCAGGGCCACGAGGTTTACCGGGTAGAGATGGAGCCACAGGAGCCACTGGTCCAGCAATTAGATCAGATGGTGAGGTCGTACAGGGTCCACCAGGACCTCCAGGTGCCACTGGTTCAACAGGAATTAGCGGAAGGCATGGACAGACCGGTGCAACAGGATTCACTGGGAGGAGAGGGTATACAGGAGCTAATGGAAGGCAAGGTATATTCATAATATAGCTTTTATTAGGTTACTTTATAGAACATTCGTAAACATAAGTTTTGTTCAATTTTAGCAAAATGCCATGTTTAACTCCGCCCCTCTCCAAAATTAAATCCATGCATGAGGTGCAGTATTCATAGAAACAGGATATAAATAGGCTTAGAGGTTTCATGCATTGTAGGTTATTGTACGGGATAGCATTGGAAGCTTGTTTACATGAGATATTTACCTAAGACTATTGTTGGAAATATATTATTGCATTCAAAGAAACAGGAGTATAACTACATTATAGCGGGTTCACAATGGCTTGCAATATATTGTAAAGATTAGATCACCATGGATAGCTTCAGTATTAAGCTGACTTGTGAGTTTAAACATTTAACACTTTGTACATTTACTATCACTGATTGTAGTTGAGGTAATGAAAAAGAAGGCCCTACTGGTTGTCAATTGAAAAATTTCCCAATAAAGGCAGATCAAAATCCACACTCTCACCCATGGCTAGCGGCAAAGGTTTAAAATGGAAATTTTCCTTTATATTTTTGTCACAGGTTTTACTGGAGCAACTGGCAGTTCTGGCAAGGATGGGAACACTGGATCCACAGGATCTACTGGGGCATTTGGTAGTCCTGGTGCCACAGGTGCCACAGGCTTGTCAGGTTTTACAGGAGCAACAGGTCCTGGTGGTGGTCCCCCTGGTCCTACAGGACCAACTGGAGCTACCGGACCATCTGGAGGGCCTCCAGGAGCAACCGGTAAGTCAGATTAATCAATGATCAAAATTAAGATAAAGTCAAGTGCGCATGTTCTGATAACTTGGATACTATGCCATAGCCACATAGGGGATCCCCAAACTATGTAATACCAAACCATGTTAACCACTTAGTCAATGTAGCCTAGCATACCCAAACTACTGGATATAACCTTTAATTATGATTTTTGTTTATTTGGTTTAACCTTGTTACAGTGGTTGGTTTTAAGGGCATAGTTAACCAATACATACTAGCCAGGCATCGGTAAGCAACCAGCAACTTTCACAAATATTGTCCATCTTTTGAACTGCATACCTCTGCCATAGCAGACAGCTGTGTTATCCAATATACCACCAACCACAGGCTGTCACCATTGTGTGGGTTTGACTCCCACAAGTGGCAATGTTATGGACCTGTCCTACTATGACCCTAGCCATTGAACTGGACGTAAAACCCCAACTTGGATTATTGTCCATTCTAACATGACACGCTAGTCGTGTGTTATTTCTACACTACACCGCGGAACCCCCTATTATTTTATTATGTTAAGTGCAGGTCACTATTGATGAAAAACTGTGCGGAATGAAAAACAGTGCATCCCTTTTAACAACAAGGGCATATTTGAACATTTTATTTGTATTCTAAGACCTAGATATTACAATTGTTATATTATATTGGTCATATATTGATGTAAATGGGTATATATTTAATATATACTATGATATATATTTACGAAGTGTGTTTGTTGTAAAATATATATGCAAGTTAAAGTACAAGGGAAATTTGAACAAAGGTACACAAGCAGTTTCTGAGAGAGATATTTTTTCAAGAGAAACGAGGCCAAAAATGTGTTGCGCTCTACATGCACAAGCCGCAAAGCCATCACAGACACAATTAGTGCACTAGAATTTATGAAAGTCTGGTGACAAAAAACTAATTTCAAGTCAGATTTAACCCATACCTGGCCTAGAGCTGAGACAGTCACCCATCCAGGTACAAACATAGACAATTGCTGCTTAACGTCAGTGTTGACACTGGTACTCATCATGCTACAATTCATGAAAGTCCTGTGACAACAAAGAAAACAACCCAAAACATATCTCTAGAAGCCTTGATAGAGCTCACGCTTAAAAATCTCATGAGATATTTCATTGAGCAAGCTAATTACAAAACATAACAGTTGTAGATAAGACAACAACCATTCACTGATACAGGTCAACAGGTTTGATATATCTGCGACCTTCAAGCATTTTACATATATATGTGGCCGTATTCAAGGTTTTATTATTGCAATGTTTTCTGTTATGAATATATTCAATAATTGCCATAAATAAACAAAAGTAATAATATTTAATAAGATAACCATAAATGGTCTCCCTGTCTGCACAAATCTGACGCTACATCAGTAAGATTCAACTTGCAACATACAGTGTACACTGTAATAAATAAAAGGAAAATTATCCTGGTTTGTGTACATCTTTAAAGTTTATCTTTATTGATATAATCTGAGTCCTATCTGTGTGTTTTGTCTTATCAAGAGCTAAAATATAATATGCGTAAAAGGGTTGTTTAACTTTAATAGAGCCACGCTTCAATCTGTACAAGTTGCAATTGTTACAAAGTGCTTGTACACATTGCATTTTTTAATCAGGTGTATCTTCAATAATCACATAAAAGTCTAATTTAACACTGCTGTTAAAACACTCCTTGTACACATACCCACTGTTAATCTCTTTCTCTTCATTCTAGGATCCACAGGTCCATCTGGTACGGATGGCAGAACCGGAGCAACGGGCAGAACTGGATCCACCGGGCCAACAGGAAGGGAGGGATTGAGAGGTAGGGATGGGTTTACAGGAGCAACAGGTCGCAACGGTAATGAAGGAAGAACTGGTGCCACAGGAGCAACTGGACCAATAGGAGATACAGGTGCAACCGGTTTGCCTGGGAGCTTTGGAAGGAAGAAAAGAAAGTAAAGTGAAGAAATATACGTAGCACTGTATCAAAGAAAAGTGACTTCTAGAATGAAAACAGCTTATGCGTGTTTTAAAATAGGACTAACCATCACATTCTAAGAAATTTATAGAGAAAAGAAAAATATTTCATTTTCTCAGTTAATACTTTGGAATGACTAAGAATTTATTGTAGAAAGAGTTATAATTATAGAAAAATAAGTTAAAATTATTTTTGCATGGTATTTTAAAATTACCACAGACAGATGCATGACTGTGTTTTACCAAACCCTAATATTGTTCCTTATTTTATGTGGTTAAATAATAAATACAATATATTAAAGCTTGCTGTTTTCATTAAACCTGGGATTATTATAACAGTTAAGTAATCAACTTAAAACGGTTTAGCTGATAACTACAACCAAGACATAAAATATTAATTATAGTAATATCTTATTTTTGTGAATACTATGCATTATCACATATTAAAAAGAGAGAAAATTAAAACTGATAAGAACAGTTATCCTAATGTGAGATTGAAGGTCATAGAAGGTCAATGCTGAGGTGAGTGAAGGTGAAAGTAATGTTCAAAGGTTAGAAGGTGAAATGAAGTTGTAAAGGTTGAGGAATTTTATTTACATGTTAGCAACAAGAAGAGATTTTTAAAAAGGGTTACATTAACATGGAGATTTTTAAAAATATTTCGCACCAACCAGTGCTATAAAACATACTCAGTAAAACCGTGTAAACATTGTATATACTAAAACAAATAAAATATTTGCATAGAGTTGGAAAACATAATCAAGCCTCCGAATGTTATGAAATCAACAGATAATGACAAATTAGGTCTTAACAGTGTCAAACAGAGAGGGGGATACCAGGGTCAGCCTGGTCCTGCCTTGAACCATGTTGACCATATGTCAACAGGGGTGCCTGAGAACAGGATTACATCATTGAAAACCTTAACTTACCAAATTAAGGGAACATCTAAAACTCAGGGATCAAGATACTCTCTAGTAGTGATCAAGATACTAGAGGAAGAGAGGCATCCGCCTGCGAAACGAAAGGACAAAGTCAGTAAGGGGTGATCAGGGTCAGCCTGTCACAACCTATCCCAAGACTCAAAGGCCTACGTCTATCCCAGTGGAGACCTCCCTTGGGCTGGGACGAGGCCACAAGGGGTCACAGCCTAAGAGGGTAACTGAAGCCCGGATAACATCAAGGAAGACCTTAACTTACCAGGTTAAGGAGCACGGACAACAGGATCCATTAAACAACTCTAACTTGGATCAGGAGTTTAGAGTATCCCAAAACTCTGAGTCCTACATCAATCCAATGGAGAACTCCCAAGTGCTGGGACCGGGCACAAGGGGTCAGGGACACAGAGGAAATTTAAAGAAACATTAGTGAAACAAGCCATTAAGGTCTTGGGTGTGGATGGTGGGTTAAAAAGCAGTGTTACCCTTGACTAGCAAATTCAAAGTGAAGATGGAGGAAATTCAAATTACTAGGGAAGGAATCTGATTCGTTCCTAGAAATTGGGTCAGAGAAATAAAACAAGACTAAGTTAAGGTTGTAGTAATATTTATGTGGAGATGACAACTGCCGTACCAGGGCCATAACAGCCCTGCTTCCCACAGTTATCCTAATGTGAGATTGAAGGTCATAGAAGGTTAATGCTGAGGTGAGTGAAGGTGAAAGTAAAGTTCAAAGGTTAGAAGGTGAAATGAAGTTGTAAAGGTTGAGGAATTCTATTTACATGTTAGCAACAAGAAGAGATTTTTAAAAAGGGTTACATTAACATGGAGATTTTTAAAAATATTTCGCACCAAACCCAAACTAAAAGGTGGGAGGAATCTTGGAAGCAAAGGTCAAGGGAACAGTGGAGGCAGCCTGAGTGGAGTGTTGTAAATATGTCCAAATGGCTGAACTTCGCCACAATCCATGGGCCATAATATTCTGGAGGGAGACATTGTTGTTAAAACAGAATGTAGCTCCAGATCTCCTAAAGGTATGGAAGCCATGACCAGATAATGGGATGGAGAGGTGGGTTAGAATTTGCTTGAGGGCATCTCTGATGTGGGTGTCAATTATTTGATGATGTGGGGGATAAGCCACAGCAAATAAGGGGGCCGAGGGTGGGAGGGGTCTGGAAGCCATCAGTGCCCTGAGTGCCCTAACTGGGCAAAGATACATATTGTTTATAGCAGGGAGTTGGACCATGTGATGGGCTTTGCGATCCTGGAGTGTCTTAGTCCATTTCACAAGGATATGAATACCAGGGGGGGCAAAGATGAGGTCTTGCCTAAGTATATGTATGGTGGGGTCAAAGGCTTTCTTACTATGAGGGGCAATGTTTGACATTCGGAAGAATGCATAAAATGCAGTAAGGAAAATTGCTCTGAACAGAAGTTGATCCAATAACCGGTCACATGTAATAGAAATAAGGTAAAGTGTATGAATATTAAAGATTCCTCTATGAGTGGGTGAAAAAGAGGAATTAATTGAAATACTTCTCAAAAATCTTTTTACTGGCTCACTTTGAATTGCCTGATGGGGAATTCTGTAGAAGGAAGCCACGGAAGCTATAGAAGAAAGGTAGTTCTTGACTACCTTGGGTGAAATGGATGATTTGACCAAATATTCAAGGAAAACAAGTATGTTATGTGTAGAAATGACAAAAGGAAGATTGAGAAACAGTAAAAATGCAATGAATGTCCTGAAGTGTGTAGAGTGAGCTGAAGCAGTAGAAGGTCTAAATGCCTGGTCAATTCTCGTCCAAGCCCCAGTGAGCAGGTGAAGAGATGACTGTGAAGCATCTGAAATTATATAGAAAGATCCAATTGTAAGTGTTTGGCTTGAACTCTTTCCCATATACAATTGGCTTGGAGATTATTAAGCAGATCTTGGTCAACATGTTTACCAGAATTTAACCTTGACAAAAGGTCAGCTTCGACATTCAGAGTGCCCCTAATGTGATTAACCTTAAGGTCTATGTTCCACATAGCACATATGAACCAAATGTTGCGCACACATGCTGCTAAAATGTTATCTTTAGTTCTCAAGTTCTGTACTACCTGCACAACAGCCAAGTTGTCGCACCTGATGCATACAGATGCATTTGCCCAAGACTTTCCCCAAAGCCTTAAAGCCAAGACTATGTTGAACATCTCAAGGTGGTTTATATGTAATTTGGTGCCTGGAATAGTAAGAGCTGGGCATGAATACACCCTATTGGACCAGATACCCCCCATGCCTGACAGGCAGGCATCTAAGTGAATGGTTTCCTGAGAGGGTACAGCTAATCTTTTTAACATAGTAACGCCATTGAAATGTGGGAGGAATCTTAGGAACCAATCTAAATCTGAGAAAAATTCAGTTGTAAGTGTGATCCTTCTGGTATCCTTAGCACTCCTCAGGAGACCTAACATATGGTTTATGAAAGCTCTGGCAGGAGACACACACTTGTGGATATAAATGAGCTTACCAATGAGGGATTGCAATCCTTTCTTTGTGATAAATTTTTTGTAACTGGTCTTAATACACTCCTGATGGATGCTGTGTAATTTGTCAGGATCAATACTAACAATGGCATTGGGTATATCAATCTGAATTCCCAAGCAGGTAAGGATGTCTGAGGGGGGGGGGTTCTTATCTTCATTCATGGGCAGGCCCAATTCTTGGAGTAAGTTAACCAAATTGTTGAAATGCTCAAAAGCCAGGCCCCTATGGGCCACAATGACGTAATCATCGATATAGGCGTGAACCTTACATCCCATACCCTTCATGATGAAGACAATGGCGTCAGAGGCCATCTGAAACGCCGCACTGCCGTGCGTCCAGCCGAACACGATGCTAAGATCGACGTATGACCGGCCCTCCCATGATATGCCAAATTTGACGGCGTCAACTGGGTCGACGCGCAAGTTGCGAAACGCCCTAGCCACATCAACCTTAAATATGACAGGGTCATCAGTATCAAGTATATCCTGGACTATGTCATCAATCATGGGAAATTTCAGTGTAAAACACCTACCGTCAATATGTGACTTACTGACGCAGTCATTGACTGAAGCCCCATAGGGGTAAGAAAGATTTAGTATGACACGACGCTTATCTGTGTCCTTTGGCTGGGTAAGAAGGGGGGAGCAGTGATAATGGTCATTCTTGTGGTCAGAAGGGCCCAGCATGGCTCCAAGGGCCACTTCCTTAGATATATATTGATCAACCGCCTCAGGGTAAGCCAGGGCTGAGGGGTGGTTGGATATACCTACATTGTGAAGACTAGTAGGGTTAGTTAGAGACAGGGGAAATCCAAACTTAAGATACTGAATCAAAAATTTGTCAGGATAATCCCTTAATCTATATTCCCATGCCTGTAGATTAAGACCCGACCTAAGGGGTATTCTGGCCTGCCTATAGTTGGGAAGTCCAGTATCTCTAATGACTTCTGCAATTTGAAAACATTGTGAAATTGTGGAAATGGTAACAATGTCCCTGTCGGGGCCAATGAATGTGAATTCTCCTGAACTGTGGTTAAGAAAACCTCGAACTTTGTCGGCAATGTCGAAATCGTGTGAAACAGAGAGGTCAGAATCAAGGTCATTATTGGTTAAATGGCCCCCAATACCATTGGGGACAGGACAAGTGTCCTGGCACTTGATGATGGCGTCTCCATCATGAAATAATAAACTGACAGAATCATTTGCCCTATCAGTTTGGTCAGCATGATTACTTTTTTCAATCATGTTATCAATAATGTTACATATATATTCATTATAAAGTATACCATGACGGTCAAAGGTAAGACAATCTTGCAAGTAATTATCGTGAGTTACTTTGGGGTTGCCTGATGAATCAGCTACTTCCTTGTATATCTCTACCATGTGGATAGGGACTAATCCCGACCCCACAACATTTAACTGACCACTAGGGACCTGACAGCACTTGACAATATGTGTAACTGTCAAGTCAACGCGCTGAAAGTGACAGAAGCCAACACATGCATTACCTGACGTAGGATGTACATATAACAACTGTTGTAAACTGTCATTAACTTCGTTATATATGTTAACAAAATCCACTACTTGGTAAACCACAGTACCAGCATTTACACTATCACTGTCAAATACACAAATACTGTCAAGTATAGCGTCAAAACACACGTTACCTTCCTGCACTGAGTCACCATTATAATAATATGACCCCCCATTGTATTCTTGCCATGAATAATTATTGAACCCCCACTGAGACTTCTGTACATTACTCTGTGCATACGGGTTAAATGCATAATTCGTTGATTTATCAGTTAATTGATTGTTATCATTCAATGAATATTGGCACTGAGTGTCAGAACATGTAATATCGACGCCAGAGGTCCTGTGTGCAAGACTAAGAGCCTGTTCCCCTATAGCCGAATTGTGGGACAAATCATCCCTAGGGTACCCAAGAGACAGTGGGACATAGGGATACCCCCCCCCCCCTCACAGGAACTCTGGCACAACGTAGAATAAGTATGAAACAAATTATACAACAAATGTTCATCATTACAAGCTCTGTCCCTGGTAACTAAATCTTCACAATGAAAGGTATTATGCAATTTACTGTCACTAATGTCCTTTGGCTGCTGTGCAGATAGTTGTTTGGCCTATTTACTTGTCTGTCCTTCTTGTTTGAGTTTTGTGTTACATTTCACCTCTGGGTGAGTCAAGATTCTGCCTGACCTTGCACAGAATGAGCAGTGGTGCCTAAAGTTACCATGACTTGACTCATGAGAGCAGGAGCCTTGGTTGTAAAACTTACAAATCTTGTCCTTCCTCTGTAGTGACGGTTGGTTGACGGTACGAGCATTAGCTAATGCGATCTGGGATGCAGAAAGCCTATTGAGTGACCACTGGACGTTGTCCTCCCATGAGAGTGTTCCTTGTTCGATCTCATGCATGGAATTCCCCCAGGCTGATCTGACAGCTTCCCAAGGTAGGGAGGTGGTGTCCTTAAGGGCTAGGATCACTTGGAGTAGGGCCTGCCTGGCTAGGTTAGTGTCCTGTATGTGGAAGACATTCAACAGTTGTCCTACTGCCCATTCAGTTACTGACAGATCATCATATGGGATTCTTTTCTTGGCACTAACCCCAAGATACCCCTCATTTGGCCACCTAAGCTCAGGAATAGACGTTACTGTGTCTGTGGTGTTAAACCTTCCCGACTTCTTGGTAGCAATCTTACCTTGGAAGGAATCCTGCCATGCCTGAACGTCGTATGCCGCGAGGATCTGTGACACTGACTGAGAAATGTGAGGATTCTAACGCAGTACACTAATATCTGGCATCACCCCATCGCGCGAGAAATGTTAAGCTGTCTCCTGCGCTCCCTGACGTCCTATCTCATGGGCAGGGACCGTAATTGACTGAGTCCCTTGAAGTTGACGCGCCGTTGACGCTATAGCTGACGCCTGGGCTCCCAAAAGAGGTTGCGAGCTCACTGGTATGGCTGAGCTGCCTAGTATGGTTTGGTGTTGACTTCCTAACCTGTTTGCCTCTAAATCTTGGACACGTTTCGTTAAAGCCTCATTGGATGCGTCAATCTTCTTAAGATAAGCTAATATGGTGGCGGAATCAGATGGATTGTGTGATGACTGTGAAGGAATTCCTTCAGAAGTTGACGGAAGACTGGTACTTACAGGTTGAAAGTCCTGTGGAGTTTGAGGCAATGAACCAGCAATGTCGAAATCTGCACTAAGATCCCTTCTGCTGTCGTCCATAGACGTAGATGCCTTTGTTTTCTTTCTAGGAGTGTCCTTAGTATTCTTCTTGTTCCGTTTCACCATGTTGTATTTTATGAACTTGTATAAAACTAAAATATTCAGTAAAATCTTCTTCGCTTAAAAAGCAGTGTTACCCTTGACTAGCAAATTCAAAGTGAAGATGGAGGAAATTCAAATTACTAGGGAAGGAATCTGATTCGTTCCTAGAAATTGGGTCAGAGAAATAAAACAAGACTAAGTTAAGGTTGTAGTAATATTTATGTGGAGATGACAACTGCCGTACCAGGGCCCTAACAGCCCTGCTTCCCAAACTAATGGGGGACTTATGCTAACAAAGAAAATACAAATTTATTGTGAATGTCTTCACCACTTGCCATAGCTTTTACTTGAAAGGTTTTTCAATGTCAAAGTTGGAGTTTGCCTGCCTTTCAAAAAAAAATAGGTCATATCAGGAGAGACTCATTTTCCCATATTTTCTACGAAACTTGATTTCAACCCATGATCACAGTGGTGAAGGCCAAGTGATTAAAACTTTAAAAACACTGCCCCCCCCCCCCCTCCCCCCCCCCCCCCCCCCCCCCAGGCTGAGGGTGTGATTTACTACTCCTGTTTGAAAGACATTTAAATGAAGTTGTACTTAAGATTAAACTAAGATATCTAAGAATCAGCATGTGGTTTACCTTGAGAAGTATTCACCTTGCAATACACATATAAGCCAGAGAATTTCCTTCAGTTAGATTCCCTGATTCTTGCACATCTGTTCTCAATGTTGCATGACAGGGAGGGGAAATCTGCTTCTTTGGCCTTTCAACTGATTGATATATGAATAATCTAATATAATCTACCAATTTATTTTCTTCCGAATATGGAAGTCACAAGAATGGGCAAAAATGATAGTATGAGGGGCATTCTGGGATGATTGCCCATAGTTGTGGGTATGAAAAGAGGGGGAAACATGAGGTGAAGAGGATGATCTTAACATGCTTTGTAAAAGATATAAACGTTAGACAGGTTTCTATATGAAGCAGAAGAGAATAGCATGAAGAAGGTGCCTTATGATGGAAAACCTTATGAATATAGTTGTGAAATTTGAGAACTTTATAGTCAAAAAGAAGGGATTTGAAGGAACTTGAAGGATTGTCCATATTTCATAAGAATAATAATGGAAATATCTGTAGAGTGCTGAATTGTTGTAAACATCTTCTAAATCGCTAAAGCAAAGAGGCAGTATCAATTCTCAAGACCAAAGATTGTGATGAATTGTTTAATAGTTTGAATAGTGCCCTATGATTTTTTTGAACCACTGATTGTTTTAATTGTGGGGTAATTTGGGAAGACTTGGAAGATCCAGCGACAGCCCTATGAAATGAATTTTAAACACACTGGAGTGTCCTGAACTACAAATGTGTGAGTCAGGACCTTTTGGCAGGGCAAAACTCTGAAGTAGGTCCTTACCTTAACAGAGTCATAGAAACCAAATGCAAACTGGCATATTTATATTCATAATGAATATATTTTGGAAAAAAAACTTTTCAATAAAACTCCTAACTTATTAAAAGACGTGTATTATTTTGTCTTCTTTGTTTACCTTCTCTCAAACTCAAACCTTCAAACAGGATGGGAGGTGAGCTGGTAGATGTGTACAATGATTATCAGTTGAGTAGCTTACTTATTTTGGGGGGTTTACATCACTTTCAACACTGTGCAGGTCATATCACCACCGTAGTGTTGTGGTCAGAGAAAACAAGTACATATAGTTGGTCAAGGTTTTGTCCTTTTAACTGCCGACCATACGTAAGCAACTTACAACTTTCCCACATAAGGTCGAGGGTTTGAACTGCCGATCTCAGAGGTCAGAGGCAAGTGTGTTACAGCACCACCATGTTCAAGCAGGGGGGTTTATCAACAAGTGAAAATCCTCATTATAAAACTGAAACATATTTTTGGTTTTTCATCATACACCACTGTGATAAGCACCTATTCTATTTATAAATACAAATATTAATTGCTCTCGATACTTTTTATGGCACAGGACCAACTTCACTTGCTGAAGAAGCCGAGAAAACCTCTTGATAAACAGGTAATGTCTCTATTAGACTACATTTGGTGCTTCTTATGTTTATAAGAGTCTAAAATTCATGTAAACTGCCAGATTAAACGTCTGTGTAGGTGGCCAAGCTAAGTTAAAATTAAAGTGCAGAACATGTATGTGTCATATTGCACTATTAACAATAATAAATACTAATATTCACAAATAAGTAAACAGATACATACAAGAAAAGCCTAAAAAACATGATTTTTAATGACAATAATAAAGTAAAAACAAAAATAAACAACAAAACTGTATAGAAACAACAAATAAAATAAAATGTAAAATAAACCAGATATAAATTACAAATATCATAATAAAATTGTTAGTAAGACACGACTACACAAAAGCAATAAATAAATATCACAATACAATGCCAGACTATAAAAAGACAGAATAAATTAACACAAAGGGCAAAGCACAAAACAAATTAACTAAAACTTTTTAAACAGTCCAGAAAAAAATTATTATATTAAAAAACATTTTCACTGAATATTTTTCCATTGTATTTACATTTCTATAATATTTAATTTTTGTGTCACATAGGTTAATACAGTCTAGTAATATCTAATCTAACCTACTGCTTTGCAGGCGCAATATCCTCCCCACTTAGGGGAACTCAGTGCGCTAGTTAACAAAAATCATTTCTAATAAGGAGAGTCGAGGGGCTTTCAAGATCAGTGTTCCAGAGTTGGGGGTGATACCAATAGGGGATGGGGCCACGGTGGCAGAGTGGTAGCACTCTCGCCTCCCACCTCTGAGGCTGGGGTTCGATTCCCGGGATGGCCTCAAGTGGGAAAGCTGGTAGTTGCTTGCCGTTGGTCGGTAGTTTACAGTACAGAACCCTAACGAACTGTATGTACTGGTTTCCTCTGCCCTTCCAACTACCCGTCGTGATATGACCTGTACAGTGTTGAAAGCAATGTAAAACCCCAAATAAATAAATAAATAGAGACCAAGAGGGAAGGAGACAAAGTTGGAAAACTAGAATTGAAAAGGTGGGTTTTGAGGTGTTTAATATGTGTTTGACTGTATCAGGACAATGACATAGAATACAACAGAGTATATCTTCACCTTTTAAAAGGTGTGGCCTATATGGGCTCGCATAATAACTATTTCTTTCCAACGAGATAAACCTGTCCTACTCCTAGAGTAGGGTTTTTTAAACAGTTTATCAGGACATGCATTTCATTGGGCTTACCACTTTTGTTTAGAAACACTATTAATATTCACTTTCAAGTCTGTATAGGGACTTTCAAATCTAAAAGATTAAAATTCAAGGCCTGTTTGGCAAGCTCATCTGCTTTTCCATTGCCCCTTATGCCTTCATGAGCTAAAACAACTTTCTTATTTGCTGACAAACAATCATCAAAAAAGTTTAAAATATCTTGTATAAAAGGGTGATCACAGTTGTTGCTATCAAGAGCTTAAAGACTAGATAAGGAGTCAGTAAATATAACAAAATGTTCTCCAACACAATTTTTTACAATATTTAATGCCACTTTAAGAGCCTGTAATTCAGCTGTGAATATACTACCATTGCCAGAAAGTCTGACCTGATACCAGATATAGCAGATGCATCAACCCTATCTTCTGTTTTCGATCCATCAGTATATATAGCCCTATGGTGAGAATAACAGCTTTTTATCTCAAATAGCAAATAGACTTTGAAACATACAATTGTCACCAAGATGTTTCTTTTGATACGTGAGTTACAAATCTATGTGAGGCATCTGTATAGTCCATGGTGGGTCATCAGAAAATAGCACAGTCTGAATTAGATCCAGCTGTGAACAGACAAGAGACAAATCTTCCATTACACGATGCCCAAAAGATTTTATTGCAAATGGTTTCTTATCATAAAGATCATGAAACTGGGGATTAAGAAAACGTCATCAGCTAGATTTTCAAGATTACTTCTTCATTTCAAAGCATACTAAATACATAACAAATCAAACCTTATAGCAATATACTCAAAGAACACAAAAATGAACCTTGATTGACCTGTTAAGCAGCTGCCTCCTAGATACTCTAAACAAAGCACAAACAAAACACCAGCAGAATACAATTAAGAACAACAGTGTAAACCATTAGTCATCATTAATTTGGAGCACTTGGGCTTGGCAGTACAAGCCGATTGATTAAGCCAGGCCATCTTAACCTTACAACTAAGTGACATTGAGGCCAAAGCTGTATATTGCCTCTTCAATGTTGTAACAAAGTATTGACTCAACAGTCAGGATCCTCTCTTCCACTGACACGGATCGCAACCCATGGCAAACAGGCTGCCCCCAATTAGTCACCTCTTATGGCACGCAAGATATGTTGGGCCTATTCCACTACCCTGGACCCACACGAGGATACAAAGTGAAATGATAGATTACTGTCTGTATTTTGCTTGGGGTATAAAAATTAGGAAATAGGAGTAAACAGTTTGGTGTTAATACCAAACCAAGTAACGATGTAGGTGCGCTATAAAATACAAATTGACAGTACTCTAGAACTCAGCTACCAACACTTGAATAGTACTCACAATATTTTTTCACCCAAATAAAAATAAAAACAACTTCCTGCTCGCCTTTTAAACATTTGGCAATTTTAAAATATTGAAAAGGACAAACCCAATCGGCGAGGGTCCATATACCATTGCAAATAAAAGGGAACCTGAATACTAATCACTTGGCTTCAACAGAGAAATCCCTAACTTCTGGCCACTTGGTTGCTGTCTTAGTCTAGGGTATATGTACTAATTACATAGGGATTATGTACTAATTACGTACACAACAAGATGTATTTCGCATCTTCAAATACTTATCTTGTCACAGATGGTCAACTCTGTACAGGTTCAACTCCCATAAGTGGCAACTTTTTGGATATTGACCAATGCCTGTCCCTGGACTATCCTTTCTTGGACTTTAGTGCATTAGAGGATCTGTATCGATTTTACACTCTATAAATCCTTTTATTATTAACAGCTGAGGGCCTATCCACATATGATCCTGGTTGTTGAATATGGCATAAAACCTTAACTTTGTCTTCACAAATATTCAAGATTCTTGGTGCCCTAGTAACTAGCAAGTTGTATATCCAGTCAAAGATTGTAACCTGTGTGTTGGTTTGACTCCAGGGACAATACTGGGGGTCTGCCCCGATATGACCCCTGCTGTTGAATGGGATGTAAAACCCTAACTTGAATCTTTCTTTAAATATTCTCCTCTCTTAAGGTGTAATAATTCACCTCTATAGGAATTTACTGGGGGTCACACATCATTAAAGCATTGATCAGTTTATGGAAATAATTTGGCTAATTTTGTTACTTTGAAACTCCATAACTCATCCAGTTAATGTTAATTGATTAAATAATGGATTATTATTATTATTATTTATCCTTTTTATCACTGTGTCAGATAATTTTATTCTTTTGTTCATAAAAAAGTATTAGGAATATTACTTTTTCTGTTTTTCATTGATAAAAACACTGTGATCTGTTGCATTTGTTGGAATTTGGATTGGATTCACTTCCTCAAATGTATATGACTAGGGAGTTGTAACAAAGATATCATTTCTGAAACAGTTATATATAAACTATTCCAATATTGGAGAATATCTCGCTTAGAAGAGGTGCCTTACATCTTAAGAATAATTTTTTTTAAAATATGATTAATAATTTTCTTAAATGCGGACTTTCCTATTATCTCAGGTTTGTCATGTTTCTTATTGTTTAAAATGTGTTCTTTCCACTTGGAATGCATTGAATAAATCAATGAGTCGTAGAACAGAACCCGGAATGCCACATGCAATTTTTTTCATTTAAATGCTCCCAAGAAAGTAACACATTATTTTTAAATAGGTCACTCAAGTGCATTGCTCCATTTTTTGTCAAACAATCAAATTCTTTCCCGAGAGGCATCGCACAAACTTGGATTTAAGTATTGTTACAAAGTTTCTCTTGAAGGATTTCTAAATATAGATTGGGAGTCACTGTTACCAAGGTTTGAGTATATGACTTGTAGATATCACTTAAAGGACTCATGAAACGGTCTTTATGGACATTTGTTTTTGTAACCAAATTTAATTGTTGGTTACCCTTAACATTTTCTTTGCAAGGTGACACCATTTATTTGCTGAATTTACTGAATCTGCCAAATAAACATGCTTTGTCCAGGTGGCCTTTAATGAAATAATTGTTTGTTCAAAATTGCTCATTCTTAAAACCCCCAAATTTAGTATCATTCGTTATTGCTTCTTTTTTAACCTGTGGTCTTTTATTTTGGTCCCATAAAAAGCTAACATTATTTTGTATCTAAATAACATTTGTTATAATACTAAAGTATCAAGAAGGAAAATAACAAATTGTGCCATTTACAAGATTGGAAACAGAGTAAACACAAATATCAGTAGCAGGTACACTCTTGGGTCATGAAAGAAAAACTGGTCTTTAAGTGATAAAATGCAAAATTGATGGCTTTAAATTGTTAAAAAATGTATGAAAACAAATTGCCACACAAACTTCAAGCATATGTCAAATCGACTTGTATTGAAACATTAAAGGTTCTAAATGTTCTACCAGATTCTACAAGTTAGAAAAAGAAACTTAATAAAATGAATATTTCTTTGTGACACCATGTACAAGCATCTTACAATATGGATAAAATAATGAACCTGTACATATGAGATGAAAATGTCATTCTTGGGGGGGGGGTTATGTGAATGAGTACCAAGAACTGATGAAAACAGAGTAGAAATGAGTTATGTAGCTCTCAAAAAAATTGTATGCAAGTTTTATGACATAACAATATCATTACTTTCCTATGTTAGTTAAAACTGGTGACCAAATAAACATATGTTGACCATTGGTGTGTATACCCCTATTCCACATTCACAAGTTTGCCTGTCAACTATTTTGGTACTGCATCCGGGAGCAAAATTGCATCACTCATGCTATTTATTTTTAAGTGCGAGCCATAGAGATCACTTTTTGGGGTTGTTTTTTTTTATCTCTGGACTTGTAACAGTTGGGTGCTACTGTGATGCCCTACTCATGATATTGTGGCTTATGACTGTTGATCAAAAAACTTTTCTGCCTGGTTTATCCATGCAGACTTTCAGGGTAATCGAGGTGACTTTAGGCCTCAATCCCATTTTTTTTTTTTCAAAAATACGTGAAAACCTACGCAAGTGAGACTTTCTCCCACAGCTACTCATATCTGGCATTTTGAATCATAGCTACCTTACAGCCCATTTTTAAGTGGGGGCTCTAGTGAGGCCTGTGCTTCAAGAGATCACTTTTTTTTTAAATTTTGTCTTTGGATTTGTGAAATGAGTCCCCATCTCATAACTGAAGTTAAGCAGGAATGGGCTAGGTTAGTACTTGGATGGATGACCATCTGAGTTCTTGGCCAGGTATGCTATGCATCTGACTGGAAATTTGTTTTTGTCATCAGATTTTCATAAATTTTAGTGCACTACTGATGGTTTTGCAACTTGCGCATGTAAACCGAAAGACTTCTCGGCCTTTTTAATCATATGATCATACTATCCATCACTGTTTTGTGTAAAATGGAGTTAAATAATCTTGAGAAGAGAGGTCAATCAATCATCATTAATTTTTATTCCATTTGCCGATGAAAGCTTTTATTTACCGTTTTTGGGGGGATTGAATTAAGTAACATATGCCACTGTCTGGTCGCCACAGACAATGAGAGGGGTTCATTATAAAATGTGTTATATCACACACATTAACCAGTATTACAACAACGACTGGAGATCACATTGATAAGTGAGCATCATTCTGGTCTCTCTTAGATATCTTGACAATATTTCAGGTTTAATGTCTCTTTGAGAGTTAAGTCAAGAACAAAGGTCTTTCATTATGTTCACCAGCTAGGGTTATATTAGGACAAGGTCTCACCATTGCTAGTTGTGGCAGTGGAGACAACGCAGAGGTGACATCATGTGTTTAGATAGAAAAACGAGCCACAAAGCCATCAAAGGCAGCAGTAGTGCACTGAAACGCCACAAGTCATGAAAGTCAAAAACTTGCTTAAAAATAGACCACCAAGGATCCACTTAATAACTTTTTTCAATGTACATGCAGTAGTGTATGGTGCTACACAACACCAGATACCTTACTGGTTGAATAGACTGGGAACCAAACCTACTTGTTACATCAAGGAACTTGTAGTGATTTCTGAGACTTTTACCACTTTTAATGTCATTTGATTGTACATTTAAATGAAAACTACTACATGCCAAATATAATGTCTAATTGACGAATGTAAATGTTTAAATGATTTCAGCTTTAATATCATTTTGTCAGGAAGGCATGCTGTCATCCCTGGGTGTAAAAGGTAGAGTAAGAAATCTAAAATTCGCCAGGAATCTAAAATTCGCCACCTCTAAAACCTTAGTTAATTTTATGAAGAAAATTATGTTTTTGTCCAAAAATTGGTATTTTTCAGTTCAAAAAGCTTTAATTTACTATACAGTCAACAAATCTCACCACAATTCATTTATTTTATTAGTATTTTCACATGTGGCGAATTTCAGATATGTGGCGAATTTTAGATTTCTTACTCTAGATATTTTTCAACCTGTTCTGTCTGGAATCATATATGACTTGACTGGAGTGCATTTAGACCTTATCAAACTTATTACCAGGATATATTAGGATATAAAAAGTGGTTGGTGGTGGCAGGTAGCAGGCTCTTCGGTAGTTGAAATGCATTCTAAATTTCATGGCTGGTTTCAAAAGTGGTTGCTCTTTGCAGGTGGTTGCTCTTTGGAGAGGTGGTTGCTTGAGTAGGTTTGGCTGTAGTAAGTTTAGAAACAAAATGTCAAAGTATTTGAAACTATGACAAGTACACAGCTAATCCAATGTTTATGTGAAAAAATAGAAAGTGCAACTTGTTTTATGTTAACCAAAATATATAATATTCACACATATGGATATTGATATAGAATACTTTTATCACTACAGTTAGCTGAAAAAATTAACAAAGATTTGGTACTGCAAATCTTAAAAGATGAAAGTGGCTACATTGGTGTTGATTTTCTGCCTCGCTGCTGTCAGTGGACTTAAATCCGACCCGAAAAAGAAAAAGGTATGTCTTTCTTGGATCCATTATAAAGTACAATTATACTTTGAATCATTTAAATTTTAAAAAAGGAAAAATTATACTTTAGGGGTAGTACAACCCCCTAAGACTCAATTCTTAGTCAAAAGTCGGCTTAGGGTAGTCTTGAATTATATACTTAAGTTTCAATGAGAATGTCTAAGGAGATCTTACCTGAAACAATTACATGTATATATATGATATGACCATTTAGTCAAAATCTTGTGAAGTTTTTTAGATTTCCATTATGTCAAAGGAGTCTGATGTTCAAGAGAAAACTTCAGCCAAAAATAAAAATTAAAGTCGTAGATTTGAGAAAAAATTAGATGTAAGACCTTTTGAGAATATGTCAACATATATTTTATAAATATGACCATAGGAAATCTGTCCATTGCTCAAAACTTCAACAATTCACAGAACCAAATGAAGCGTGTCAGATTTCACTGTTATAATACGCCTTGCTTTATTGTTACAATATGACACACAAACTCATTAATTGTATAACTCACAAAATTATGCAATATATTGCTAATTTCGGATTTAAAAGTAAACAGTACATTTCTGTCGTGATTTGTGTGTGTGTCTGATCAGTAACTAATCAGCTAATCAGCGGATATTGCGATTGCAAAGCAGTAGCTTAGATTAGATATTCAATAATAGAATTGTTTCTAAGTATAAAAATGTTACATGTGTAAAAAAATGGTTAAAATGTAAAACATTACAGTTAGTATTTTACTCTGAACTGGTGATAAAGTCAGAACTAATCATACTATGTATGATGTGCAGCCCTGTACAGCATTTGATGAGGGGCATTGGCTACCCTTGCCCCTCTAAGTGCTTTGCACCTTGTTCAAAAAGGGTAAATATATACATTGGAAAAAGGCTAATCAATGATCACAATGTTTTAACTGTGAGATCTTTAAAATGCTGATGTCTTATATTTCTGTGTTTCAGATGGAAAAAGCATTGCTCTTAAAAGGACTTTTATCCAAATCCTTATCAAAGAAGCAATGTGAGTGATAAGTATTTGAAAGATGTTTTGTAAATTGTATATTTTATTTGTAGCATTGTTTTAATTTCATTTGTAAATTTATATAGCTGTTTGAAATTTGCTTCACCATCACATTTATAGTTTATATCATAGCCAGTAGTGGAGGAAACAGAGGACATGGGTTCGAACCCAGGTACAGGCGGATACATAGTGGCTAAGATGACCACTTAAAATGGCAGGCCTCTGTCATTGGGTTCTATACTCAGTGACAAAGGCTAAAGAACCTAGTGTATATTGGTAAACGGTCATCCTTGAGCCTATATCTTTCAGTGAGGGGAATGTCAGTCAGTAGAGAAGTTGGACCTTACTTCTGTAGTCAGGATGGGTAAAAGAGCACTTTCAAAATAAGCCTTAAAACGTATGATTGTCACTGTCAACCCCATTCAATTTACTGAATTTTTCAGACATAAGTTCAGAATGGATTCCTGTGACAAGTAGTAAGGATGTTATACTGCATTACTTGCTCAGTCGTCCACATAAAAACATAAACAAATACACGAAATAAGACACATACAGCAAGTAGACTAGTACTAAAAAGAATTAATCACGAACTTTAAAAATTGGTTTTGTTTTCAACTACAAATACCAAGGAAGGTTATCCTCTTAACCATTTCCTTGTAACTGTGGAATCTTGGTACATAGCATTTTGATCTTTCTGTTCATAGTCAGCATATTAAATCTTACAATGAATATAGCTATATGGCATAGGCCTCGATTGGCCATAAAAGACGAGGTAACCAATGAATTCAAACTCTAGCCAACCATAGCCTTTACGGGGAGAAGCTAGGATTTTTGATTTCGTATGTCCGGATTTTTCAGAAACTTGTGGTTATATCGAACATTTATAAGGGGATTGGGTTATTGTATATCTAATGCTTCTACTAACAAAATGATATTACTGGACGTGCTGGCTTATACATAAGCTTCGCCCCTGCCCTTGATATGAAAAATATCTTGTAAACTATACATAAATACATAAATCCTGTAAGCTATACACAAATACAGAGAGAGAGAGAGAGAGAGAGAGAATTTTTTATTATAGTGACAAGTACATTAACATATACAATGTATTAAATATTAAACATTTTGTACCCAGCCCAATTGGGCTTATTTGTCACTTCAAAGCAAGTATCTGCCAGTGTGTTGTAACTTCAACAAATAAAAGCAGGAAAATGTTACATAACACAAAAATTCAATAAGCAAAAGTAAAATATATATATAATTATATATACCAATCTACATAACAACAGTGTTTGAGTAATGTAATACTTTCATAGTTTTATGCAGTAGCATATAGTAACTCTCTGCGTTTCTCCCATGAATTAAATAAGAAATCAGCAACTTGCTTTATACAATTATTCATTAAATATTTAAGCTTATTATCGTTCTCAAGAGACATAAAATTTTCATTTTTAATGGAGGCTATCTGAAAGAGTTTTTGTCGCATCTGGTTGTAACAAGTACATTCAAGCAGAAAATGTGTTTCGTCTTCAGTAAGACCTGCATTACATACTAAGCAAAGTCTTTCTTCAGGTTTAGTTTTTCTAAATTTACCTAGGTTATCCTTTATAAGCTTATATCTACCAGTTTCAATATTGAGTGGTAATATCCCTAATCTAAATTGTGCTAGTATAGATCTTTTCCACTTGGGCAAGTTAAAATATAAATTGGATTCTGTACTAAAATCATGCTTGAAAAGTTTGTAAATTCTCAACTTAGGTTTGTTCCCTATATTGGAGAGCCATTTCGCCTTGTATTGATCCAACATACATTCTAGTGAACTATCAGTTCCACACTTTTCCTTTAACAAAAATTTATGACTTTGATCAGACTGCTCAAGTAATTTCCTGATTTCACTTGACCAATTATTTGTTTTCTTTTGGTAATCCCAGTTAAAAATGATCTTAGTTAATCTCTCATCGCTCATATGTAGCATTCTATTCCAAAATGATATCATGCTCCTGTGGCGTCTTAATAGAGAGGGTACCCATGCAACTTCTCCTTCAACTCCAAGTAATGGTGCAAATTTGTGAATACCCAAAAAGAATCTCACTGCCCAATTTTGTGTGTCATCAATACATTTGTAATTTTTATAACCCCAAATAGCAAACCATAATCAAGTATTGGAGCCACCCCTGAATTGTACAATTTTTCATAAGTTTTAAAAGTGCAATCTTTCAGTGTTTTGAATTTGGAAATTATACTACCTAAAGCCCTACTTCCGGATTCTGCTAATACTTGTGAACACTTTTCAAATGTTAAATGTTCATCAAACACGACGCCCAGATATTTGTATGATGAAACCATTTCGATGTAATTTCCACTGAAATTAAATACAAAGTCTGTTAATCTATATTGCTTTGGTCGAAAATGCATAATTTTAGATTTGCTTTCATTAATTTTGATTTTCCACTTATTACACCATTGAACTAGCTTATCCAAAGTCTTTTTCACATTCAGCGAGCAAAACAACATCATCTGCAAATAGTAAAATCGGAATTACAAGTTCGTTAATTTTGACCCCTATACCAAGTTCTTTTAATTCACGTGCCAGATCATTTATAAAGAGGGCAAACAATGTAGGAGATAAGTTGTCGCCTTGACGAACCCCAGTTGTAGTCAGAAAAAAGTCAGTGTAAATAAAATTACTTATCCTGATGCATGACCATGTTTCACTGTAGAGGGATTTTATTGCTTTGTATATCTTTCCTTTTATATTGTAATTAAGTAGCGAATAAAATATCAAATTTCGGTCAATTTTGTCAAAGGCTTTTTCCATATCAACAAAAGCACAAAATGTAGATTTCTTCTCCGAAAGACGTTTCTGGATAACACTGGAAAGACAAAAAAATAGACATTTACTATACATAAATGATAGTATCAGATAGAAATTACAGTATTTCACCTTAAAGAGCACTTTAAAGGGTTGATTGGTAACTAGTTACAAAATGTTCATTCGCTTTACTTGTAATCTTGTCTTTCAGATTCCACTCCTGAGCCTCCATTGTATCCTGAGACAAGTGGTATGAATACTTAATTGAATTACTTTTTTTAAATCTTTACAAAATCTTTATAGGTGGTGATAATGCAACTCCAACTTCAAACTCTAGACAATCATAACCTTAAAGGGGAGAAGCTAGGATTTTTGATTTGATATGCCCTGACTTTTCAGATAGTTGTGATTTAGTAAAACATTTGTTGTGATGTCTAATGATTCTACAAACAAACTGGTATGCCCAAGCGTACTGGCTTATAGATAAGATACTCCCCTGCCTTTAATATGAAAAACATTTTGTAAGTTGTATGTTGATTGGTCATAAATGACAATGTCATGTAGACATTGTGCTATTGCCCCCTCAAGAGCACTTTAAAAGGTTGATGGAGAACTGGATAAAAGATTTTTATTCACTTAACTTGTAATTTTGTCTTTCCGATTCCACTCCTGAGTCTCCATTTTATCTTGAAACAAGTGGTAAGAATACTTAATTGAATGACTTGTTTAAATCTTTACAAAACCTATTTGAGTGCTTTATAAGTGGTGATAATGCAACTCCAACTTGAAATCATTGCACAAACTACAAACGACCAATCAGCATATAGCCTACATAGCTATATTAGATCAACGATTATGATTGGCTGGGCATTGATTAATTGTTATCATTTTTCGGTAACAATTCAAGCTATCTCCCAATTTGTCAAGCTAAGCTCTGTAGTCCATTTTAGTCCAAAAAATGGATGAACTAGTACAGTCTTAAGAATCATATTACTGACTGTGTAACGAATATTTTCACTTGTGAAAGTCAGGATCCTGATTGTGGCAATCTTAGATCCTCAGTTGAACAGATTCAACATTTAATAGCTTTGTGAAAGATCATTTCAATCTTTTTGGTGTTATGGCCGATTCTTTTGGTGCTATAACCTATTTTGTACATTCTTTTCATGATGTGACCAATCTGCCTGTTGATTAAAAACAGAAGATTATTGACAGAATAATTGTCCATGTCATAAGGCTGGGCTTGCTTCAGCTGTTGCAGTCCAGAATAATAGTCTGCATACTGCAACTGTAAATTGGGCTCATGGTAGGAAATTGCCAATGACATTGAGGTCAATCAATCACCTATCAGTCCTTGCTGCATGACTGATTTTCCTCCCTTAATGCTTGACCATTTGAACTTGAGCTAACATTGGAACATCACCTAAAAATAACCAACCACCTCCCCCTTGTTTTCCTCCTAGTTGTTTTTATGGGCTTACGTTGTAATTCTGGGAACTAGTTGCTAAAAGGATATGCCTGATAATGGGCAGGTTTATAAGTAGAAGCTAGGCACTAGATGCTGTTATTAATTTAATATTAGAAATTATGTGGCAGAAGCAGAGTTCTAACTCGTGTATAGAGTTAGGCACTAGTTGTTATAATTTGATATTTGAATGTTATGATGTGATCTTATTTGTTCCATTATATGGGGCAGTTAAAACTTTATCAATTTTATCCTGTTTTATCTAACACAATGTGTATAACTGACATGTGTAATATAATTCCACAAATCTTGTTTCAATGATGTGTCAAAGAAATGGGTGATGTATATTTGTAAATAACCTCAGTTTGTAATTGACCTTTGATTGACCAATTGATTGCGAAAGTTGAACTGAGCTACAACAGTTTAAATCGCTTTACTTGTAATTTTGTCTTACAGATTCTAGTTCTGATTTCACTTCTGAGCCTCCAAGTCTTCCTGGTAAGCACCAATCAGCATACAGCCTACATAGCTATATTAGATCAACGATTATGATTGGCTGGGCATTGATTAATTGTTATCATTTTTCGGTAACAATTCAAGCTATCTCCCAATTTGTCAAGCTAAGCTCTGTAGTCCATTTTAGTCCAAAAACTGGATGAACTAGTACAGTCTTAAGCATCATATTACTGACTGTGTAACGAATATTTTCACTTGTGAAAGTCAGGATCCTGATTGTGGCAATCTTAGATCCTCAGTTGAACAGATTCAACATTTAATAGCTTTGTGAAAGATCATTTCAATCTTTTTGGTGTTATGGCCGATCCTTTTGGTGCTATAACCTATTTTGTACATTCTTTTCATGATGTGACTAATCTGCCTGTTGATTAAAAACAGAAGATTATTGACAGAATAATTGTCCATGTCATAAGGCTGGGCTTGCTTCAGCTGTTGCAGTCCAGAATAATAGTCTGCATACTGCAACTGTAAATTGGGCCCATGGTAGGAAATTGCCAATGACATTGAGGTCAACCAATCACCTATCAGTCCTTGCTGCATGACTGATTTTCCTCCCTTAATGCTTGACCGTTTGAACTTGAGCTAACATTGGAACATCACCTAAAAATAACCAACCACCTCCCCCTTGTTTTCCTCCTAGTTGTTTTTATGGGCTTACGTTGTAATTCTGGGAACTAGTTGCTAAAAGGATATGCCTGATAATGGGCAGGTTTATAAGTAGAAGCTAGGCACTAGATGCTGTTATTAATTTAATATTAGAAATTATGTGGCAGAAGCAGAGTTCTAACTCGTGTATAGAGTTAGGCACTAGTTGTTATAATTTGATATTTGAATGTTATGATGTGATCTTATTTGTTCCATTATATGGGGCAGTTAAAACTTTATCAATTTTATCCTGTTTTATCTAACACAATGTGTATAACTGACATGTATAATATAATTCCACAAATCTTGTTTCAATGATGTGTCAAAGAAATGGGTGATGTATATTTGTAAATAACCTCAGTTTGTAATTGACCTTTGATTGACCAATTGATTGCGAAAGTTGAACTGAGCTACAACAGTTTAAATCGCTTTACTTGTAATTTTGTCTTACAGATTCTAGTTCTGATTTCACTTCTGAGCCTCCAAGTCTTCCTGGTAAGGATGTCATCTCGAATTAATTGTTATTTTTTTTCTATAAACTTTTAGAGTGCTTTATAAGTGGTGAGAATTTAATTCCTACTTAAAAGCAGTGCCCAAAATTGGCATGTCCAATCAACAAAAAGGCTTAAATTCACTGTCTTCATATTACTTACCCTTTATGATTAAAGAGGGGCCACGGTGGCAGAGTGGGAACACTCTCGCCTCCCACCTCTGGGGCTGGGGTTTGGTTCCCAGCACGCCCTCAAGTGGGAAAGCTGGTAGTTGCTTGCCGTTGGTCGGCAGTTTACAGTACAGAACCCTAACAAACTGTATGTACTGGTTTCCTCTGCCCTTTCAACTACCTGTCGTAATATGACCTGTACAGTGTTGAAAGCGACGTAAAACCCCAAATAACTAAATAAATTTATGCTTAAAGATGGTTTCTTTTAAACTCATTCTATCGATTTTTAAGCTAGATAGATTTAGAAACTCAGAACTTACTTATTTGGGAGTACTTTTCAATATCACCATGCCCTTCTACGCATCTCTCTTTTTATTTGTTTGATTACATGCACCTAATTAAAATTTGATAAATTATGCAAACAATACCTTCTTCTCTTTCCACTTTTGCTGTAACTAGACTCTAAAATATAACAAAATATATCATAAGTTACCATCTCAAGAAATCATTGCAATTCTCCTGCTACAATGTTTGAATAAAGTTTGTACCTTTATATCTAAATACTTTGTGTTTCCTAGATCCAGATTTTAATGATGAAGACTACCCTGATTATGGCAAGGATAGTGTGCATATATCATTTAAAATCTAAATTTTGAAAAGCTGCCACAATTCCTTGGCTATATCATTTAAAAAAACTATTTTATTTCTGTTTCAACCTTTAAAGTATTAAGTATAAGTATAACATTGACAAATCTCCATTTAGGTTTTTCCAGTTTCAATCAATCTCAATCCTTGTGGCAAGATATGTCAGAATATCATTGTCAGGTTATTATTTCCATATTTTAATCAAAGAAGCTCTATTTATTCTTGTGTCTGTGTGCAGGGGTTTGTATCCAGGCTATCACACAAGATTCAGTCAGGACCTATCCTGATATAAAATAAAGTATTGACAGGGATGTGAAAACCCCAAATTTGACTAAATAGGAAGAAATTGTTTATTGTGGCTGTTTAAAGCATGTTTAGCTTAAATTTGTGTCTATGCTGACTATGTTTACCTTTGTATCAAAAGATTTGCTTAAAATTGAGTAGCTATTTGCAATCGGTCCTCACAGTAAACAGATAAAGCAATATACATCTCAAGTTTTATTTTGCTGGAAGCATAAAATACAAAACTTTAGCATACATTTTCCGGAAATAGACAATTTCACACATGGGTTGTAGCATATATATTTGGTTTACATAGTTATTACTACTTGAGTCATGAATGTTACTTAATTATTGTTTTATGAATTATTGAAATAATTTTTTGGACACATTTGACATAATTTTTTTAAGTTATTGTCTCCAGTTGATGAACTATATTATTATTATTCATTCATTTGTTATAATGACATGCACCTACAATTGCCCAGCCCATATGGGCTTATCAGTCACTTTTAGTACACAGATATAGTTACACATGTGGTTGTTTTTCCAATACAAAAATAATATAATTACACATAGTCATTAAATATGTACATGTTTATAAACATTTAATACTGCCATAACAATGAAGTATTACACACAGAATCTCTGAATAAGAAAAGGTGAAACTGATATTCTTTGTAAGAATAACACTTTTTTGAAAAAGGGAAATATAGTTGTAAGGACAATAACAAGTTGCCATAAATAATTGACATAATAGTTGACATAAAGAATTAATATTGGTAATAATTTTTTACAAATATTCCATGAATCATAAAGATAAACAATTAGAGGTTTTTTTCAAAATTATTAAATGTCAGACAATTGTTCCTCATTAGACATGTTTAAGAAATCTTTGTAAACTTTTGTTATTTTAGTAAACAATAATTTCTTTGTTCTTTACACATGGGACAATGACATAAAAAGTGAATTTCATCTTCTATCAAAAAACAAATGGCAAAGCAGATATGTTTATTCTTGAGTTTTCTATAAGTTTTTGATTTAGGATCCTTGGTTAAGTGGTAATGGTCAGTTTTCTGTGTGCAAAGCCAATACACCAGCCTTAAATTGGGTAAAGAGTGATCTTTTAAATTTAAGCATAAAACTATGAAGACAATTGGTTGGCTGTAGATCAGTTTTAATTGTCTCATAATTTCTAAGTTTTGGCTTTGATTTCATATCTGCTCTCCACTCTTTATCTGCTACATTGAACAACTTTGATTATACTTTTGTGAGATGAACTATATTCTGTTGTATAGAGTTTTTTGTCATATCCGAATAAATGAAAATATTTTTAACACTATCTGGCCAGTTTGATTTAAGTTTTTTAGTATGCTTTAGTATGGGCCCATATTGAGGAACAGTAATAAAAAATTGTAGAGACTTGGGAAGTATACATCTTTGTGTATGTTTTATATCTTACATCTTTTAAGTGTTTGAACTCAGTGCTCACCCTAATGGGTCAGCAAGTGTCTTGATACAACAGTTAAATGTCAAGTGGGGATCCAAATATATTCTTAAGTACTTATAGGAATCACAGTATTGAAGGGATATATCCTCAAAACTGAAGTTAACATTTGACTGTTTTTTCTTATTGTGCCTAAAATGCATAATCTTAGCTTTTTCAATATTTACATTGCGTTCCCATTTATAGCACCAGTCTTGTGTTATATCTAGAAGGGTTTGTGGATCTTTTTCATTTTCTGCTGGAAAAACAATATCATCTGCATATAGTAATATGTATATAGTATGACCATCTTTAAATTACCCCAATATCTTTTCATTTGAGTGTCAGAGCTAAGTCATTTATGCATAAACAGAACAGAATTGGTGACAGGTTATACTTGCCATTTTAAAACCATTGGCCGTTTGAGAACAGCCGTGGCTGTGTACAAATGGCCAAATAAACCTGATGCCATTTCAAAACCATGTCACTGGCTTTCAACAGCCAGTGTTTTCATATGAATTTAAAAGTAGATAATCTCAATTGTTATGAATTTGTAGTGGCACTAACATATAATTACTAGTATACCTTGTTTATAATCTTTATAATGCAATTTTGATGTCCAGCTTTTAAGAAGCTCTGCAATTGAACTAGTGTTTAAAAAGTCTTAATCCTACCAAGTTCGTTCTTTCTTATAATTAAATGTCTTTCTATGACTCCCTTAAAATAGTGGAAATCTAATGAAGTGAATACTTAAAGAATGACTAACAAATCACCATCAAAGGAATAACTACTTTTAATTTAAGAAAACACAGGGTCAGGGGGGAAGCCATTCCTTCCGTGTGGATTGGTTTGAGGTGTAAATGTTAATTGCAGTTAACTCTGTTATTGACTGGTTATAGGCCGGGTATATTCAGGGGCCCAATTGAAGATCATAGCTTAACTCTAGCTGCTGAAGTCACTTATTGCCTGTTCATTTATTTATTTGGGTTTTAACGTTGCTTTCACCACAATGTATAGGTCGTATCATGACGGGTAGCTTTATGGGGAAAGGAAATCAGTACATACAATTGGTCAAGGTTCTGTACTGTAAAATGCTGACCAATGGCAAGTAACTACCAGCTTTCCCACTTGAGGTCGGATTGGGATTCGAACTCCAATCTCAAAGGTGGGAGTATTACCACTCTGCCACCATGATCCCTTATTGCCTGTGCAGGAAATCCTTTCAGGTCAAAGGGCCCAATTGAAGACATAGCTTAAATGTACTTGCTTAAGCTCTACAATTGAAGAAGTGTTCAAACAGTCTTATTCCTACCCAGTTTGCTCTTTGCTATAATTAAAGCTTAAGTGTACCTGCTTAAGTCACTTTGGTCAGTTAGGTTTTGAAACAGCCAAGCCATTTCAAAACCAAAAAGGGTTGGCCATTTCAAAATAGCCAGGAACAAACTATATATAAGCCTTGTAGTACTCCAACTGAATGTCACTTGCCATGCAATATATTGATTAAATAACTTTAAATTTGGTAAATAGCATTACAACCTGAAATGTGCAAATATCTTGGAAAAAGGTAAAATTTTATGTAACAAGACATATGTAATTTCAAGCTTATTTTTGGACCCAGGGAATACTCAAAAGTTAAAAAACTGTATTATTATTATTATTTTCTTTTAACTTTTGGTATCCATCATGGGATTCTTGCAACCTTACAGAGTTTACATTTTTGACCCCAGAGGGTACTCAAGAGTGTTGAGAGTGATTATTAGAGCACTTTAATGTTGGCTGTATTGCTTTGTTTTATGGTAATTAAACCTGAGATACTCAACAGTAATAGAAATGTAAATTTTTAATAAACAAATAATGGGTGGGCAGCATTTATTATTATGCTTTCAGAGTTTCTCCCAAGGCCAGGCTTGTCTCAGAAATGATAGAAGTGACTTCATTAATGACCCGACACGGTGCACAAGAGTGATCTAATCCAATGTGGACCTTTATAATGCTTAATCTCCATCAAATGACAGACTCTAAGGTGTGGCAGAACATAAGCAAGGTGAATTATCATAAGTCCAATAACTTAGCCAGGTCATACCAGAGAAGACGCAGGGGTGACAGGAAGGCTATTGTGGATAGACTTTTGCAAAAAAATATAAGTTTTGAGCTTTTTCCTGAAGGAGACAACAGATGTTGCACTGCATACACTATCAAGGTCATTCTAAATCTGAGGAGAGTCAAAGACAAAACTATTGCCAAAATGTTTGACTTGTAGAGTGAGAAATAGAAAGGAGGAAGTGTGAGCAATGGCACCCATATTCCATGTTTTTTTCCAATTTTTATTTTGTGCAAATTTATGCAACTTAATTTTACATTTTCAAAACAAAAACGTCAAATACCTCAGAAACACTTTTTAAGAGATGTGAGTTTGATTGCTTTTTATTTTGTCAACTAGGTCATAATGTTTGTTGAGGGGTTTTTTTTTGGTGTTTTTTTTTTTGGGGGGGGGGACTTCAATATATTCACCCGGTATTAAATAAATCGATTTCGACCTCATTTCATAACTAAAAGTGGACTCTTGTTCAATTAGGCCAAACAAACTAATGAAGTCTTTCTCACACATATTCAAAGCTCAGGGCTGGTATTCTTGAAAAAAATCCAAGACCAAATCTCAATCTCCAAAAATAAACATAACTATATTCTCATCTTTTTGGGGAACCTTTAATATAAAATCCCTAGATAAAGGACTTATAAATGAGTTGGAGCCTGAGTTGAGAATTTTAAAAATATTTAAGCTTGAGTTTAAACTCAAATTAGAGTATGAGTTTGAGTTTAAACCCTAAATTATATGGATTATATATAATATTGAGCTTAAGGTTAAGAACTTTTATGAATACTAGCCCTAGGAACTTTGACCAGATTAGTGGCAAAATAGTTTAGCATTACACCACTTAACTCTTACCATTGTGACTATGGGTTCCAATCCAGAGTATGCCTTAACTAATGAGGCACATGCTGATGGCCTGCCCAGATACAACCAGGATTGTTGGCATGCTTTTGTTTGATGATATAACATAATGTTTCTATTTCAGATGATGATTCACTGGATGAAATATACCATATTCAACAGATAATATATCACTTCTTTGATGCAGCAATGGACGAAACGCTTCATGAATTTGTTCAAAGTAAGAATTAGCCCATGATTATTAACAGAGTAACTGTAAACGCCTATTTAAACTGACTACAATTCTATAGATGAACCAAACCGATAATAAAGTATGAATTGGTATGACATACTTTGTCTATACTCACTGAGAGCACTGAGAGTATGGACTAGGAACACAGATGACATGGGTTCGAACCCATATGCAGGCAGATACATATTGACTCGGAGGAGTCAGCCCTGTGTCATTGGATCCTATCTTCAGTTAAAGGCCAATGAACCTAAAGGCCATTGATAAATAATCATACTTGGGCCTCTGTCTTTCAGTTATGGGAATGGGCAGTCACTGGGGGGCCTGGTCTGTACTTGTACAGTCAGGATGGTTATTTTGTTTGAAGAGAGCCCTTATTTGAGAGCATTGCATCAGTTTGATATGTACAGGATTTTAATCACATTCGAAAACTGGGAAATCAGTACTTTTTACATAGGTTTATGTCATTAAAGAATGTAATTTCAAAACAGTTTGGGAGCAAAAGCTATCAAAAGATCTCTAGATACAAAATATACACACCCACAATATCTCCACCCTTACGCCTGTGCATTATAACAGTGGCTACTCCTTTTATGTTGTATATTTTGTATACATTTGAAGTTATCATTCTTATCATTGATTGTGTCTATTGTCATGTTTTCCAGTGGTATTTGGTGTTGACCTCCTGCCATATCATGAACCTTGATACTATGACTACTACTACTACAAAAAGTGAATCACAGAAGAAGGTGTATTTAAATAGGACTACAATGTGTATCAAATGCAAATAAAAATGTTGTATAAGTTCAAATTTTAAAAAGTTAATGATATAGATATTTGAAATCAATAAATAAATTACTCTAAAAGGCACTCGGTTTAACTGACAGTTTTCTTTCAAACAATTCAAAGTCAAAGTTCGACAATTTTCTACTTTTTAACACCTAAAGTCAGGTCACACCTAACCCTTACATCACACATATTCAGCATCTTGGTGGTCAAAACATGTAAACAATTAATATAAATAATAAAAACTAAAAATCCTAAAAATGCAACAGTAAAATCAAGTTGCATTAAGTAATATCAGACTGTAAATTTTCAGATGTGACCTCGTGTGCTTCTAACATTCAAATGGAAGAAGCATGGTCAATGATTGGTTATGACAAACTCTCGACCAATCAGAGCCTGCCACATTGCAGATTGGTACTTTTTAAACTAGATTTTCAAACTCCTGACCACCCAGTGCTGACCTTGCCGACAACCCTATGTCGACCTAAAGACATGCATTGGGTCTTACCCTCTAACTGCCTTTTTAACAATTTGGCGCTTAAACCTCTTGCAGAAATTGTGGTTTTCAGAAATTACCATTATGTAGCGCACAAACTTTTTAAAGCGCAAGCTCTAGCAAGGCTCACACTTCTAGACATCACTCTTTTTCTTTTCTTTTTTGTCTCTGGACTTTCATGAATTGTAGCATAGCATGATGAGTCCCTGTCTCTTCACTGGGGTGGTTGATCGCTTCAGTGCACTACTCGTGTCTCTGATCACTTGCACTGCTGGACCAAAACCCCTTTCGGTCTTGTTAATGTATTTTAACAACACTTTAAGTACACTACATAACTGTAAGACCTATTCTATATCCACAAATAAATCCAGGCTCCGCGAGAACACAAATAAAAACATTGACATTGTCTAGGCCTTGCCACGATGGTTTGTTAAATATGCCCCATTCACACCATGGGTGGTATGTCCGGCGGTATTCAGCTGCCTCCATGGATTCCTCATACCTTTCAAGATTTAGTGTAGGATTCACACTACAGGTGGTGTAATTTATGGTTAGAGGCATTGGACAAAATGCCCCTGTCCTTCATCTACCGCCCGAGGTTCGTATCAGACCTTGTTACACAGTGGCAAAACGACCATGTACCTCAACTCGCTTTATGTCACTGTATTAGATCTACACCAAAAGGCGACCAGTTCACAACCTCATATACACTGTGGATCACACCTTCAGTTACCGCAGCAAGAAATTCATCTGTGTATGCCCACGGTACCAAATTCAGTCGCAGAAAGTTTTAACATTTTAAAATTTCCATAATGGACCATAATGCAATATAATGGATGGTTGGTACACCCAGAGATGCTGAATAGGAAACTTTGAAACTGAAATTATAAATTTTAATTATAAGTTAGTGCTATTTATACAATTAAAAGTATCATAACACAGTTAACAGCATCTAGTATTTTATTGGGTTTATACACTTTACCCAGTGGACAAATGCATTTGCCCGGTCTGGCCGGGACTGGTAGTGTCCTGTTCATTTGCCCGGTGGCGTGTTGTCCCCAGCGTGTCTGCAGCGCATGCGCATACATATTTCCTCCTTTTGTTTGGCGCAAAGACAAGAGGTCATCTGTTTTTTGGGGGAGATATTTTGTTTTAAAATATAGTCTCTTTACAGAGTGTTTTTGATATTTTTTTTTTGTGTTAGAAGATTAGTGTTATTGCATGGCATCTCCTGGTCAACGTCACGAAGTTTTTGGGCATAAAATGGCTAGATTTGACATGCATGAAATATGTGCCAGAAGACTTGATAAAGCACTTGGATCTGATGCCTGTATAGTGGGAGGCGCAATTTGTAAAATATGTGATAGCTTCAATGAGAAATGGTGGCTACACCACAGTAATAGATACGCAAGGACAAAAAACGTGGAATATTAGTGATGTTACCTAAAGATGTTACAGTTCTATCTCCAGAGAATTCTACTCAACAGCAAGATGCAGGCACTATGCATGCTCAGGCAGTGAATTCTACTCAATAGCAAGATGCCAGCACTGTGCATGCTCAGCACCTCCCTGGGGGTAGCGATAATGTAAGTTCTTCTGAATATGTTTCCTTAGCCAACAGAGCAATTTGCTCATATTGAAGCACTGCTGTCATGTGGAAGCATCTTTGCTACCCCCAAAGTACCGGTCACTGTTGTTAACCCACCAGTGTCTGAACAGCCATTTATTGATCCTAGTGACTCTGCCTGAGGCTTCTACAAGATCTGGCTTGAAAACTAAAGATTCAAAGAAGAAACACATGTCTTCTCACCACAAATCTACAAAATCAAAGGTAGTACCGGTTGATGAACGTATCAGTCCAATACAGAATAGCCCCTATGTTTCGACCAGTGTTGCAAGAAGTGTTGTGTTGGCAGGAAAATGATGTGCTAGTGAGATCCAAGATAAGTTGATCAGTCAAAGCCTTTCTCCAGGCTCATCTGAGTAAGGGCAAGTCAGCCAAGGGGGTTTCGGATGCTCTGAAGGAGCACTAGAATGTCTCCATTTCCCTAGGTACGGCTATACAACATCTGGCCAATAGCCTTTTTATACAGCAGGAAAATTTCATCCGGATGCAAAGAGTCTCATATTCAGACCATGTACGTCCCAGTATGAAAATGGACACCTGGAATGAACTTAGGAACGCTCCTTTATTTGGATATGATATTTTCCCTGATGCTGCTCTAAACGTCGTGGAACAGGACATCAATAAGTTTGAGGCTCGGTATGTGTCAGAACCATCTCAGGTTGGACCACAAAATTCACAGAAACCAAAGTACCGCTACAAACTATATGACAAGAAGGACTTTAAGCCTTTGATTCAGACTTCAGCTCAGCCTCAACAACCATGGAGGCAGTTTGTGTCACGAGGTCATGGTTGTGGTTCAACTAGCTGCTGCTTTTCAAAGTATGCCTGGAGATGGCAAGAATTTTAAATGACAATTATTGCAACAAAGAACCATAAGATCAGTTAGAGTTAAGTGTGTGGGGTCCAAATCAAAGTTGTTAAATCGAGGTTCCACCAACCTTGAGTCCCGCTCCTTGTCTGACAGAAATAAAGCCTGTCAAAAGTGTTTCTTTTCTCTCTACTTGTCGTTCTGTCCCTAATGTTTAAAGTGTCCCGGGTGTAGAAAGTCCACCTGTAGGGGGCAGGTTACAAAGGATTAGTGAAACATGGCTCAACCTGGGTTCAAATCCTCTCCATCTTGCAAAAAGGTTACAACCTACTGTTCAAGATGATGCCACCACTGACCAGGCCACCCCTGATAGTCAGTGGATACGCCAATCCTCTCAAGAACAGCTACTTGAAAGAGGCATTGTGGTCCCTGATCACCAAACAGGTGGTAGAGAAGGTAGTGGTTTGGTCCTCTCTAGCCTTTTACAACCGGTTGTTCCTAGTTCCCAAACCGAACAACAAATGACACCCCATCTTAGATCTGAGCAAACTTAATCTTTTACTCAAATTGGAAATCTTCAAACTGGAAACGTCAGAGACAATAGGCTCTCCATTCAACAGACGGAGTGGGTCACATCCTTGGATTTCAGCGATGATTATGTCCTTGGATTCCCATCAATCCATGGTCGGAAATTATCTCAGGTTTGACCGAAACAGTCAAATCTTCCAGTTCATGGCTCTGCCATTTGGCTTAGCAACGGCTCCGTTGGAGTTTACAAATTTTGTGAAGGAGGAAACTGATTGTTCAGGCCAGGGGTATATGGATCCACCAGTACCTAGACGACTGGTTGTTTCGAGTTCCTTGTTGGGAGACAATGAAGATGCTCAGAGATTACATCAGGCCCATGATGTCCGTGCCTTTACAGCTTAAAATTTTTCCTGTTCCACTTCCTCAGGAATCCTTCGGTACTGAACTCTTATGCCCTTCCCCTCAGAACCCAATTCCAGGGTCTAAAAAGAAGGGGGGAAATAACTAAGGGATTGGGTACTTAGAAATCCCTCATCCTATAGGCCTTAGGGGCAGAGTTTTGACAAGAGTCCCTGTTTAGGTTTAGCTGCCCTCCATCCACTGGGTAGTTATTCTGCATTGTCTACTAGGTAAGGTGTCTTAATGTAATAAAATGGGAAATTTAATAAGTTAAATTTTTATAAGTTAATACCTTACCTAGTAAGGACAAAGGGATTCCCCCCTACCCCTTAAAAACATTCCCAAGGGACTCAAACAGGGTGCAAACAAAAGGAGGAACTATGCATGCACGCGCACATGCAGCAGACAAGCTAGGGGTGACACGCCACCTGGTGAATGAACAGGACACTACCAGTCCCGCCAGAGCCCATCTCAAGATGTTTTGATCTAACGTTTGGCGAGACCGGCAGCATTCCAGGCAAATGCATTTGTCAACTAGGTAAGGTATTAACTTATAAAAATTTAATTTACTTGTTAAATTTTCCAGTTACATGACTATGAGTAATGTAATGAAATTAATACTTCTATAGAACTTAATCTCTATCAACAGACAGACTTAAGAACACAAGAAACAGATTCAAAAGACAAAAACAGAAGTCATAAGACATAGCAGGATCTGCTTTAGAGATACCCAAAAGTGCAATCTCCATGGAGGGTATTCTTCAATGGAAAAGAGAAGAAATACTAGAGTGACCTTGGATTTCAGTTTAAAAGGTTGATAGAGGCAATGCATAATAGACCAGATTGTATCATGAACAAATGTGTCCTTTCCACGACCAAATGAGTCAACATGATGGCTTCAGATCCCTTTTCAAGACTGATTCATTGACTGTGAAATGAACTACACTATACAAAATAGGTTTCATTCTATTGATTATTTATTGTGCTGGTACTCCTTGCTGTTTAAAATGTCTCATTTTAACACCATATACATGGAACATTCTGCAACAGTAGATCTACATCCAGCCGGGGTCCCATGTTCAGCTCCTACCTTAAAGTTGTGAACAAATTTTGGATATATTTACAGTTCCTTTGATGGAATTCTGTCAGGCTTTTTGTTTCACGTAATTTAAGAGAGAGAAAATTTAAAATTCACCATCAAGAAAACCTCTTTCCAATTCCTTGATTTTTTGAGAAAGTTTTGACAAATTTGTCACCCTCGGGCCAAAAGGGAAGGGTCGAGGATACTGTAATTGGGCCTCTGTGTCTGTCAGTGTGTCCATCTGTCGGATCCGAGGCATAGTTTGACACAAGATGAGCTCTATCCTTGGTACAGTCCTAGTTTAGCTAGTTTCAATATATTTTATCCTCACTTAGACAAATGATTTAACAATTATATCAAGCCTTCTTTGACAATAGGATCTATATACAATGACAAATGAAATGAGAGGATGCTGCACTATCACATCATGAACACCAAACACAATTGAAACCGCTTGCTGTAAGGGCTGCATTAAAGATTACTTTATTTTGATCTTTTTTTAAAATTTCTTTTACCGTGTAAGACTAAGTGTGCATTTATTGATATTTTGGCTTTGTACAAATTGAAGCAATTCTAAGAGATTGTGCCTGATGTTGGCATACAAAGGGCAACTGATGGAAAAGGTGGTCAGAATCTTCAGCTGGAAATCCACCGAGGCAAGACTCAATTCTCTTACATATCTTTCTGTAAAAGTTTTTTTTTACTACTGTAACCCAGCCTGGTTCAATCCTCAAGATAATTCGGATCTAGATCCAGGCCGAGTCTCCTGGATTTTTTTTCCTATTTATAAAGCAAATTTTAATACAAACTCTAACAACACAAAATACCATATACACAACGCAAGGAAGGTGTTTAACATAGTTATTCTTCTTCAATATGATTCATAAAATTGACATTTGTTTCACTTGTTTTTATAAATATTTTGGATGTTTGTTTTTTTTTTTGTATTTTTTGTAAATGTCATACCCAGATGTAATTGTTTAGAACCTTACAAAAACCTGTCTGGAAATAGTGCCTTATTTGTCACTCACTACACACTTAATGGGGGTCTATATGGCATACTGAAAATGTGCAGAAAATAAAGAATGTGCATTTACGATTATTTAAAAACAAAGGAGCATGTATAAGTCAAATCAGTCATATACCCATTTAGTTTGTTTGTTTTTATGTGTTATAAATATCATACCAGATGTAATTGTCTAGAACCTTACAAAAACTTGTCTGAAAGTCGCACATTATTTATAATGCATAAGACATTTTCATGGTGTCAATATGACAAACTGAGAATATGGAGAAAGTAAAAGAACCCGTATTTGCGATTGTTTAAAAAGAAAAAGTTTTACATTGTCTATTTGAATAACTGTTGATAACTGGATTTAGTAAAGGTCTGTATGTGGGCTTAAAATTTGAGTTCTTTACAGCATAAACCTAATACAACAAGTTAATAGATTTAGTTGTAAAAAGGTCTAGATTGTGAAGAAACATCTTCACAAGTTTAATCAATATGGAAAGAAGACTGGAAAGAGGATAACATATAATAACATCCCAATTCAACTGTAATGGTTTTGTATCTGGGAAAACCCTGATTACACAGTCACAAATGCAATCATTTTGGTCGTGCAACTGATCTCATGAGTTGTGAAGGAATGGGACATAATTATATTAACGTTTACAGTCGTAACTTCACTATGACCTGCCTTTTAGATGTTACAACATCTATTTATGGTTATGGATGATACAATCTATGTTTATCTATCTGATCCTCTCTTTTGCCGATATGACAAATATTTACATTTGCATAGAGGGTAGTCATATTGTTAAAAGATAAATTAAAACATATAACATATATAATGGGGTGTTCCACTGAGACGGCATTGTCAGTAACTATGGATTTTTGCAGGGTCAGAAGAAATGTTTACAGAGTCTAGTAGGATCTGTTGTAGTTTCTCCGTTTGTCGCAGTGGGTCGGCAAATCACCGACTCTCCCTGATTATGGCTTTGCCCACATTTCATCCATCCTGTTGTGTCTGTCTACAGCTTGTAGAAGTCACTTCCATCTTGCCCCATACTCTTACCTTCTTGTCTGGAGGCACTTGCCGGCCTGTCATAGTCAAGTACCAGGACATCAATCCACTACAGGCCATGGAATACATTCAGATAGGTTTTTTTCACAAATTAGCTTTAGTGTATTCAGGATTTAGTGTAGAGATACAAGTTGGGCTGACTTGCTGATAGGTTTTTGTTTTGAGTGGAGGAGAGACAGGCTCATCTCAATTACAGTCTAGATGCAAGAAAAGGCATATGAACAATAATTTAACATACTGAGATGAGGAGGCTATTGTGGACTTGGTGAACGATCATGAGGAGCTTCATAAAAAGACCAATGAGCACTTTAAGGACAAGGCCAGGAAGGATTGCCTGTGGAAGAGGTTCACTAGCAGCTGCAACCTGCAAGTGAAAGTGTGCAAGACTTGGTTCAAATCCCAAAAGACTTGCTACGGAAAGTTAACCCAGTGCAAGACTGGCCAGGCTTTTCTAGGAAATACCAGAGAGGCAGAACTGGATTCAAAACAAATTTAACTTCTTAAAGACACACATCAGAAGGAATGGACTCAGCAAATCTTCAGCCTTCAGGCCCCCAGGGAGGAGCCAGTGCAAGTGCAGCCTCAGCCCACAACATTTCCTGAGGTTCCACAGATTCTGACAGTATGGAGATCAGTATATGCTCTGACATAACACACCGGCCAGCCATTGCCAGCCCCAGTGTAGTGTCCCAGCATTCAACAGTTGACCAGCAGGTGATCGATCAGTTTGCACAGATGAAGACTATGCTATATTTGTTTTATGTGTTATAAATATCATACCAGATGTAATTGTCTAGAACCTTACAAAACCTTGTCTGAAAGTCGCACATTATTTATCATGCATAAAACATTTTCATGGTGTCAATATGACATACTGAGAATATGGAGAAAGTAAAAGAACCTGTATTTGTGATTGTTTAAAAAGAAAAAGACAAGTTTTACATCATCTATTTGAATAACTGTTGATAACTGGATTTTGTCAAGGTTTGTATGTGGGCTTAAAATTTGTGTTCTTTACAACATAAACCTAATACAACAAGTTAATAGATTTAGTTGTAAAAAGGTCTAGATTGTGAAGAAACATCATCACAAGTTTAATCAATATGGAAAGAAGACTGGAAAGGGGATAACATATAATAACATCCCAATTCAAATTTAGTGGTTTTGTATCTGGGAAACCCCTGATTACACAGTCACAAATACAATCATTTTGGTCGTGCAACTGATCTCATGAGTCGAGAAGGAATGGGACATAATTACCTTAATTTTTACAGTCGTAACTTCACTATAACCTATCTTTTATATGTTACATCATCTATTAATGGTTATGGATGATACAATCTATGTTTATCTATCTGATCCTCTCTTTTGCCGATATGACAAATATTTACATTTGCATAGAGGGTAGTCATATTGTTAAAAGATAAATTAAAACATATAACATATATAATGGGGTGTTCTGGGGCGGCATTGTCAGTAACTATGGATTTTTGGAGGGTCAGAAGAAATGTTTACAGAGTCTAGTAGGATCTGTTGTAGTTTCTCCGTTTGTCGCGGTGGGTCGGCAAATCACCGACTCTCCCTGATTATGGCTTCGCCCACATGGCATCTGTCCTGTTGTGTCTGTCTACAGCTTGTAGAAGTCACTTCCATCTTGCCCTACACTCTTACCTTCTTGTCTGGAGGCACTTGCCGGCCTGTCATAGTCAAGTACCAGGACATCAATCCATGACAGGCCATGGAACACATTCAGATAGGCGTTTTTCACAAATTAATTTTAGTGTATTCAGGATTTAGTGTAGAGATACAAGTTGGGCTGACTTGCTGATAGGCTTTTGTTTTTACTAACACTGCTTTAGTTTGATTTGTAATATGGTTCCTAAAAAGAAAGAATGTGAGGAAGATAGTGGTCCCCACATACTTTATCAAGGATCATGAGGAGCTTCATGACAAGACCAATGAGCACTATAAGGACAAGGCCAGGAAAGATTGCCTGTGGGAAAGGTTCACTAGCAGCTGCAACCTGCCAGTGAAAGTGTGCAAGATTTGGTTCAAGTCCCAAAAGACTTGCCACAGAAAGTTAACCCAGTGCAAGACTGGCCAGGCTTTCAATGAAATACCAGAGAGGCAGCACTGGATTCAGAACAAATTTAACTTCTTAAAAACACACATCAGAAGGAATGGACTCAGCAAATCTTCACCCTTCAAGTCCCCCCCCCCCCCCCCCCCCCCCCCCCCCCCCCCCCGGGACGAGCCAGTGCAAGTGCAGCCTCAGCCCACGACATTTCCTGAGGTCCACAGATTCTGACAGTATGGAGATCAGCATTTGCTCTGACACAACACACCAGCCAGCTATTGCCAGCCCCAGTGTAGTGTCCCAGCGCTCAACAGTCGACCAGCAGGTGATGGATCAGTTTGCACAGATGAAGACTATGCTCACATCTTTTTTCAGGACTCAGGAGACCACCAAAACAGCGTTGTGCAACTACCCAGCATCTGACTTTGAAAATTGAAGGAAAGAGACTTTTAAACTTTCAAAAATGAGACTGTAACACTTTAAGCAGGATACAGAGCAGGGCAAAGGAAAGGAACCCTCAGCCCCAGCAACCCACACTTCCAAGGAGCTCCAGTGCCACCAAGTTTTCAGACTTATCAGCAGCAGCCACAGCAACCACTAGCCACCGCCAGGGAATACATAGTGACTATTCCAGAAACTCAAACGCCAGCAAGCCGGGTCATCCAACCAGTTCAGCAGAGCCAAGTGGTGCCCAGAGGATAGCAACAATCCAGAGGGCAGCAGACGTCCTACTTAGTTGTGGACAAGCAACAAGCTGGCCCTTCAAGATAGCTACATGTCAGCAAGCACTTCAACCCACTATCAGTAGCCTCTGTCACGGGTGAAGGAAGTTCACACAACATATCAGCAGATGAATACACCTCAGTCATTTTCACCTAATAACCCACATCAGCATGCCGCCTCTCCTCCGATCACCATTCAGCAAGAGCTTCCTCAGCAGCCAGCAAATCCCAGCCCCCCAGTAGTCATCGGAGCCCAAACAGGAGCCTCAGTAGACTTACTACACCTATCTACAAAAGGTCCTTTTCAGGACCACTGCTGTAAAATGTCCTTCAGAACCACCCAAATTGCTGACTCATAGGTCCTTCTCAGGACCACCCGAATCTTTCATAAACAATTAATAGCTACGTGTTTAAGAAAGGACCAAAACAAAAAACATTACATCGCCCATCAACAAACACATAACCACTAAACACAAGAAACAAAATGGGTGAAAAGTGAGTGTGTGAAAAAGTTCTTAAGAAACTTCAACCAATTTTTACGTGGAATAATAAAATTTAATTTTTTGGAAAAAATAACTTGGGGAAAACATTGAAAAAAATATTTTAAAAACTTTGAAAAAGACTGACTTTTGAGAAATTTTGAAATGTTTTTGACCTTTTAATCCGACCTTTGAGAAACTTTTGAAGCTATAAAGAGATTTTGACACTTCAGAGAGTTATACAGTTAGAAATATTTATGCAAATTTGCAAGATACAGTGATACTGTATAGTAAGGATCTGTACATTTCTCCTGTTGCCAGGCATCTCAGCATTATTGCTAGTTTCAATCCAACTTGTACGGGCTTCATAAAATTGGTGACTGACTTCTTGATGTGGTTGTGTATGTGTTCTTCAATGAGTTAAAAAAATGCAGGTGGCATCCTGAAAAAAATATTGTAACCTGGGATAACTGTCTGTATTAAGTCGGCCAGGACGGTTCTATAGTATCCTCTTTCTTCTCTTTGAAGGATCCAGGACATGACCCCTGGGTTTTGTGGCTTTCTTCTTCTCCCGGGGGCTGTGCTGTGAAGGTGCTGGCTGTAGGACAGGTGCTGGTCCTGGGTTCAGATGAGTCATTTTTTGTCTGCAAATCATAATGAAAATCAAAACATCACATTCAATAAAAATAAGAGGGTCCTAGGCTTCTGTCGAAAGTCTCTCTGATGTGTAGCTGGCATTTTTGCAGTGATAAATGAAGAGTAACAACAACCAGAAGTGGTTTATACACTGTTGCTCAGATCCCGACTTATGATTCTGACTCCAGAATTTCATTGGTCCAGTCAGGGTGGGTCGGCACACTGCTCCAGTCTTACCAGTTTGTCACTACGGCTTGCCGTGGCCTGATACGGCTTGCCCATTAGGAGTTTACAGCTTCTGCTGGTAGTTTTCCATCTTGTAATAGAGAAAAGCACCCCGACCCGAAATGAGGTCAGGATCTTAATCCAGGCAAACCGGGATGCACTATGGCCTGTTGGGGTGTTAAAACTGACTCAAATTTTTCAGGCTCTTTTTTCTGGATTTTTGTCCCCGACTCCTGACTTTTCTAACCAACCCTAGGGTTGTAGGGTCGGTTGTCGGGTCAACTCTAGTGGAACACCCCCATACATCATACCGATGTCTCTGTAGTAACAACCATTACTGTGCCAATGGACTGTTGAATTTTTGGATTTCTCCTTCTTCAGATTCTGCAGAGTTTATGGTTTATTCTTTTTATACAGGTTTCCCCTGTAATTCCACACAAAGCATTATCATTAGAATTAACAAGGTCAGAATTGCGTACCAGCAAACATGAAGACGGTTGCTCTGTTGTTGATTTTGTACCTCACTACTGTGGAAGGATTAGCACTTAAAGGTTACAGGAGAAAGGAGGTATGTGTTACCAGCTGTATCAGGGTTGTCATGTGCAAAATATCTCTCAAGTGCTTTAACACTTTGTCAGATGAACGGATCTGTTGTTAATATACCGCAAAGTTAAAATAGTATAAAATGAGTGTATTTGTGTGATACCACTCTACATAGTGGTAATCAGAACCAGAGGACTATCAACAGTGGACGTTTGTGGTGATTTTGACAAATTTTTTCAACTGCTCATCATGCTTAGAGCCGTTATGCCACTGAGACTGAAAGCAGGTCTAAACCTGTCATGGGTACAGCCTTGGTCCTTGAGGGCTTTATTTCTTTTATAACACTAATTACAGTGTATTTAAAGCTAGAAGTGAGATTTTTCCAAACTAACTGGGCATTATTTGCTCCAGATCACTTCCTTCTAGCTAGTTTTTCTCTCTTGTACATAGGTACTTTAAATGGGTGGCTTCAAATTGCTCTGTGGTGGTCTTTTGTATTCAACAAGTATTTCCAGTATTTGTAATGATTTATTGCAGCAATAGAAAATGCAATGGTATAATGAATTCCCTTGGTGCACTGGAAATTTCACAATATTTAAAAGTAAAGATTTTTGTTTTCCGTCCCCTTCAAGAGCCAAGGACAAACACATTTGGCTAGACCCTCAGGATTGTTTCTTGTTTGAGTGAAACCCACACAGAGGTGACAGCCTGTGATTAGATGCAACAAAGTTACTATATATAGCGGAAAATTTATGTAACATCCTCTAATGTGCTTGAGGTCAAAAAGGGGAAAGTCCAGGGATGTATCAGGTCGAGATCCAAAATTAGTGCCCACCATGGAGATGTACTATGGTGGAGGATACTGTAAACAAATAGGTTTTTAGCTGGCTATGGAAACCTGTTATTGTTTGTTGTGATCGTACTGATTGTGGGAGTCTGTTCCATTCTGTGGGGGAAGCCATTGCAAAACCTCGCCTACCAATGGCCTTTTTGTGAGAGACTGAGGAAAGAGAAAGACGATTTCCACACGTTAAACAACTGGTTTTGATCAAGGATGATAGGTATACGGGTTGGGAGAATTTGATTGAGTTTTTGAAGAAAGAGAGTGACATGGCTAGTTCTATCAAGTCTAAAAACAATTCTACAAAGGGCATTTTGAATGTTTTGGAGTTTAGCTACATTGTATTTACTTCGCCATAAAGTAGGGAATTGCAGTAGTCAAGTCAACTGCTGATCATTGAGTTTGCAAGCAAAGCTGCAGTATCCACACTGAGGAATTTACGGATGCGTCTTAGGTCCTTAAGGTGTTTCTGGAGTCAAAAGGGGAGATAGAATTTCCAAGAAGTTGAGTAGGGAATTTGTTGATGAGGGACTCTCTGGCTTGTCTATCACCAATGATAATAAATTCAGTTTTCTCAGGGTTGAGTTTAATCTTTACACCAGCCATCCAGTTTTGGACACATGTGAGACACTGGAATCAAAGTTCCTATGGTCCAATGCTAGATATATTTGGGTGTCATCAGCATTTTGAGGATGTCGCCCTCAGATACAGGCTCAAAAGAGGACAGGGCGGTGCTGTTAGTATTCGGTCTTGTAAGGGAAACAGGCACTGATGACTTTAGTGCAACTCTGATTTTCGCAATTTTGTCACTAAAAAAATGACCAAAAGTATTAGCTTAGTCGATAGGACTAATATGATCAGGTAGGATGATAGTTGAGGATTTGTGCAAGATTTTATTGAAAGTGTTCCACAGAGCCTTGGGGTTACCATTATTTTCAGCAATAACTGTAGAATTGTGCCTGCGTCTTGACTGTTCCAGTAGGAAATTGTAGCATGTATGTATGCTGTATGTTACAGAAATTCTATACTTTATACTAATTACATATTTTGTATACTAATACTTGGTTTATTTTGACATTTCAGAAGGCTTTAAAACCCACACATATTTCACTCTTGAAAAAGCATTTCTCTGAAATCTTATCAGAGAGCGAAATATTTACTCGTCAAAGTGGTAGGTAACCCATATTTGTTGACAACTATTGCATTACATGTAATTCGATTTTATGTCACTTTCAAAAAAAGCATCTGTGGTTGCATGTCTATGTTTTTACATTACGTGAACAACTTAAAAATATACGTAAAATATACATATAGATATTGCATAGCCCGCAATTAGCTCATTCTTACAAAAATGGAACAATGATACTTATTGATACACAAGAATTATACAAATTATAAACCTCGACAGAAAATCCATTGGTCCAGAGAAGATCACGTGATTCTATGTCCCAAAAAGTGCCAAACATATCCCATAGTGACCTAAGTTGCTATTCGTAAAGTCCGGAGTCAGTCAAGTTTGAGGGAGGAAAGCGTCAGATGAACAAATGGATCAAATAGCTATTCAAAAAAGGAAAGGGGTGTTTTGAGCTGGAAGATCAAATATTTTATCTGTTTTTTTATCTGTTTCAACATAGAAAAGACTTCTTTACAATTTAGAAAAACCCTGAAATATTGTCTGTCATTCATTCTTTCTCTGTTTTGATCGAAAAGTTAATCCATGAAAGTGCAGTCAGGGAAAGTTATTATAGAAATAACACACGACTAGCGTGGGTTATGCAGGGTTTTACAATGAATAGCGAAATAAGTAACACAAAGGTGAAGCCTGAGTGTTTCTAATAAGCTATGAGTTGTAAAACTATGCATAACCCCACGCTAGGAGTGTGTTATTGCGATTCTAACATGACATTTATCATTTATTCATTGTTTGTTATTATTTTTATGAAGATTTGCAGTGCACATTCTTTGTAATTTGACTTTTAAAAAGTGAAGTGGGATTATCGCCCACATATGAAAAACTGTCCGTGAAGTTATACTAGGTTTTATAACGACGATTGACTAATCAGAATCGTGGACACAAGCTTGTCATGTTAGAATCCATTATTTATTTAGTGTTTTAAGTCACACCTAGTACCTTATTGGTTATATTGTGATGGTTAGTTAGAAGGGAAGAGGAAACCAGTGCGTACAGCTGGTCCAGTTTATGTACTGTAAACTACCGATCAACAGCAAGCAACTACCAGCTTTCCCACATGAGGTCAGGCCAGGATTCAAACTCTGATCTCAGAGGTGGGAGGCGAGTGCGCTACCACTGAGCCAGCGTAGCCACTGAAAGTTATTCCAAAATTTAATCCAAAATTAGGATCAAATATAAATTTGTGACTACCAAAATAAAGCTTTGATAGGTTAATTGTCGGGACTTTGAAGTTCATCAATATAACACAGAGGTAGTTAAATATATGATGTTATTTTATCTGTTAATTCCAGATGGTTCAGTGAGTTCTGATTCGGATCTAGTCAACAATTCGGAATCAACTGGTAAGAATAATATTTTGGCTTTAGCAAAAAAATATAAACAATAAAAAGAATAATAATTTACAGAATGTTTAATAAAGAATTTCATCAACCTATTGCATTTGTAATTTACAACTTTAAAGATTGAATTGTTCTTACAGAAGAGTAGTAGGAACACCCTGAATGTCTTTTTTTCTAATTGTCCCAATTACTTATCTCGATTTATTGACTTACTATCTTAATAAATCGAGATAGCTATCTCCATTTATTGAGTTTAAACAAATTTGGCAAGAGTATCATTTTTTCTCTATTTGTCGACTTATTAACTGGATGACTTAGCATCTACCAGTACCCCATCCAGTTACCTTAAAAGTTCATGCATAGGAAGTTTGTTATTCATTTTTGTTTATTTTTACAAAATTCATGCTAAAACACAGAAATAACAAAATTATAATATTAAATATGACTACTTCAACAAAACTTTAGCATGACTATTTTGTGAATAAAAGGTCTTATTATTGAGTTCAGACAACAAAACTATACAAGGACATTATGGAGCCCTTGCTTGTGGAACTCTGGAAAATTTGCCATATTAAAACATACAGACTGCATGGAACTTCTGGCTATTGTTATAAACCTTATATAACATACGAGTCTTTATTACACTGAATAACCTGGTCAAATTGTTGTCATAATTAGACCACAAGAAACATGTCCTGGTCTTTGTGAATGAAGTTTTGTTGTGTATGCTTATGATACCTACTGATTCAATAAAACTTTGAGAATTCTTAACAACATTATTTTTTGTTTTGTTTGTTTTACCTCTTAGTGTTTTCTTGTTATGAATAAACAAGGTTTAGAAGTTTCAGCTTGAAGTATGTTTTGTTTGGTTTGAATCTGTCTTTTCTATTTACCTGTGTATTTCTGTTTACCTGTGTATTTCTATTTATCTGTGTGTTTCTATTTACCTGTGAGTTTCTATTTACCTGTGTATTTCTATTTACCTGTGTATTTCTGTTTACCTGTGTGTTTCTATTTACTTGTGTTTTCCTATTTACCTGTGCTTTTCCATTTACCTGTGTTTTTTCTGCTTACCTGTGTATTTATGTTTACCTGTGTTATTTTTCTATTTACCTGTGTATTTCTGTTTACCTGTTTGCTTCTATTTACTTGTGTTTTTCTATTTATCTGGGGTTTTTGTATTTACCTGTGCATTTCTATTTAATTGGGCTTTTTTTCTATTTACCTGTCTCTTTCTATTCAGTATATGTTTTTTATTTACTTGCGGTTTTCTATTTACCTGTGTATTTATATGTACTTGTTTATTTCCATTTACTTGCGCTTTTCAGAAACAGATTGTCATGTTAAAGCAGACAACATTGAAGATGGTGAGAATAGCATTTTTGTGTTTCTATATTATTATACACACTGCTTTGTATATTGGTCCATGCCTCACTTTGGCACTAATTAATATTAGCAAATAATTCAACACCTAGGCCGGTATTCACGAAGGGTCTTAGCCAGGGCTTAGGCTTAAAGATGAGACTTTTGTCTCAAGTTTCTGCCCCAGAACTTTCGACCACATATAAACTTCCCAAAGACTGCTTTAGTGAGGTGTTCTGTATAATTATACTTTATTTACAGCCATTTCAAATTTTGAAGTGGAGAAGAGTTTATGGTGGCCATATTTAAGTCCTCTTTACAAAATTTAAGCCCACTACCAACCAGTCTTAAAGTTGAGCCCTTGGCTAAGCCTAAGACCGGTCTTAAATTCTTTGTGAATACCACTAAGCCTAAGACAAAAGTCTTAGCAGTTTTTGGGCAGAAACTTGAGACAAAAGTCTCAATTTTAAGCCTACGCCCTGGCTAAGACCCTTCGCGAATACCGGCCCAGTAGTCATTACAAAATAATATCAAAGTGGAGAAGACTATTGAGCAGGAACAATCAGTGTGAAGGTACATATTTGATGTGACGTTTGATACCACTGACCTATATTCGGATCTGATGAATTGGGATAAGCCAGTATTAGGTCATATTCTTAATATAACTTTTGGGAACAGAGACCTCTGTTATGGTCTGACAAATTAAAATGAGCCTGTTAAAAGGGATATGACTTTCTCACCCAGTGACCTGTGTTGTGATCTGATAAGTTGTGGGACAACTCAGTCTGAACCAAAAAAAAGGTTAAATGTGACTTTTGGAGCCAGTGGCCTGTCTTGTTATCTGCAAAGTTTTTCTTTGATTGTCAAAAGAAGTGTCCGTTCATTGCCTTGTTTGAAAGATAACTTTGTCTGGAATCTTTAAACCACTTTTCCTGGGCAGGTCTGATATCAGTAGTACTTATGCATTCTTCACCAAACCTTTACATATGTCTTTGTATTTTTTGAATTTTCAGAATTGGAAAATATATACACAGTGCAACTCTCCATGTATGATAAGGTTAATACCACAGTGACTTATGTACTTCATGACATATTTCAAGGTAGGGGTTCATTTCTATGGACGTGATCTGTGAGAGGTCAGTTGCAATCCGCAAACACAAATTTCCGTTCCTTACCCTGAAAAGGGAGATTGCATTCATAAAAATAGCATCAGAGATGCCCATAACCACAGCCTGGGGAAATAGTTTTCAACACCATGAGATCTAGAAGTAGTGAAACAGTACAAAGATCGGGATACTTTCAGAGCAGTGTTAGTTAAAGCTCCAAAAAATGTTTAAATAGAGAAAATAACGTCTAGGAGAAGGAAAATGTATGTAAACATAAAGTATTAAAATAAGACAATTCAATAGCAAGATGACAGCATTAATCAGTAAACTAAAAATTATGAAGCTGCACACCCGCCCACACAGCCGGACACCATGGGTGAAAACCAAACCCTGACAGCCCTTAAGGGCTGTGGGGTAAAAATGCATGAGATTTACGGATGGTGATGACCATTAATGGCCTATTCACATTGTTCTGTGCGGTCATATCAACACATATATGCATTTTGCTTCACGACCTTGTACTTATTGTTATGTCAATGGACCTTGTATGTGGGTAATATAGATTATAGTTTATCATGTGAGACCTTGCGAGAGGTTTTTCTTTAAATTTAAAACTTTTTTTTTTGCGTAAAAAGGTTTCCTTCTGTTTTGTGCCGAATGTATGCTAACTAAATATGAATTCCGACTTATTAAACCTAATAGCGTTTTTCCGCTGGAGCCGACCCTTCCAAACCCAAGAGCCAGCTACTGATTCCCTGATCGGGGACAAAAAAAAACAGAAAAAATCACGGGCAAGATATAGGTCAGTTTCACCTCCCCGACAGGACATAAAACATCCCAACTTGTCTGGTTTTGGACCTCATTGAACAACACATACACCACCGTATCAAGAAGGAAGACAGCAATTTTGGAAAGCCCTTAGAAGTTTGCCTGAAATTGGCAATAACACTGAGACACCTGGCAACAGAAGAAACCTACAGGTCCTTACAGTATCTTGCTGGGTGACCGAACCACCACATGTAAATTCAGCCCAATTGTCTGCTGAATTCCAGGAAGACTATTTTATGGAAAAAACAAATGTAAATGAAAAAATACGTTACTCACTCTTCTCACTCATTTTGTTTTTGTGTGTATTGGGGTCACGTGTTTTGTGTAGGGCAGTGTAATGGGGTTTTTTTAAACATTCGGCTAATTATAAGTAATTGCTTTTGGGAGATTTGGATGGTCCTGAGAAGGACCTTTTGAATCAGAAGTGGTTTTGAAAGGAGCTTTGTCAGAAATTAGCCTGAAAAGCACCTTTTGTAGGGTAGTTGCAGTAGTCTATTGCTGATGACTGTTCTTGGCTGGGCTGATGAAGAAATGTTGCTCTCTTGAATCCCAGGTTGTTGGCCGTAGACAACTAAGTATGAGGTCTCCTGCCCTCTGAGTTGTTGTCCTTGGGACATTCCCTGGCCTGGTTGTATGGCCTGGCTTGCTTGTGAATGAAGCATCTGGGTGTCTGGAACAGTCAAGATGTATTCCCTGGCAGTGGCTGTTGGCTGCTGGTTGTAAGTCTGTGGCATATATGTGGAGATGTTACTGGAAATGTATGTTGCTGTAGCTGACAGGTCCTTTCCTCTGCCTTGCTCTGTATCCCACTTAAAGTTTAGCTGCCTCATTTAAAACAATTGAAAGTTTCTTTCCTCTAAGTTTTCTTCAGATGCCAGGAAGTTACAGACGGCTGTTAGGCTGCTCTCCTGTCTAGGCACAATGAAAGATGTGAGTATACTTTTCATCTGGGCAAACTGATTCAAGACCTGCTGGTCGACTAATAAAGGTTGGGACACTACACTCATACTGGCAGTGCTGGAAATGGTCATGGATGGTTGGGGTGTTTTGTCATAGCTGATGCTGACATCCATACTGTCTGTATCCATCTATCCTTTGAAATGTCGTGGGCTGAGGCTGCACTAGCACTGCCTCCTCTTTGTGGTGACTTAAATCCACCAAACTTGCCGAGGCCCTTCCTTCTGATGTGGCTTTTCAAAAACTGGGACTTATTCTCAATTTAGTGCTGCCTTTCTTTCATCTCCGTAGGAGACTAGTTCTGAATGGAGCCAGGTGTGTCTGTGGGGACTTCTATCTTCCTGACATTCTTTCTTGACTTTTAGGGCCCATCTTATAAATCAAATTGAGGTCGCTTTTTAAAAAGCCTTCAGCTAGCCAGCGAAAATATATCTTTGCACTCAATCCTAACTTTATTTCAAAATAAGCTATTTCAGTGCTAACATTGGTGTTAAAAATCCAAATGATGCATTCCCCAGGCCAATTCGCCGTTTATAGCCACAGATCCCATAATCAACAAATGGTGTATCGGTGATAAGAAACAGACCTGTCCTTTACATTTTTCAGCTTGTATGTTGCTGTAACCACCAAGTCAGTTTCTTGCTACATCATGTCCTGCTATGTTCCCAGCCCATCCTGCTGTGATGAAACTGACTCTGTTGCCAAAATGTGGAGACTCCTGGTTTTCATGTGAAACCACCAAGTCTGGTGTTGGTTGATTAAGACAGGCCGGTTTCCTTTAAAGTAGAGTGGGTATTGTTCTATGGCATGTCATGGAGTGAGGTACTTGAATACGATAGGTCAGCAAGTGTTTCCAGACAAAACAGTAACACTAAAGGACAGGTGTGCAAGTAACCAGGACAAGACATAGGGAGACAAGCTGATTTCCTGGTGGGCAGAACCATGGTCAGGATTAAGTGTTTGGATGGATCAGTGCAATATCAAGCCGGGAAACCATAACCGACACTAGCCAACAATGTAAACAAAGGTAACTGACCCTTGACGTGGGGGGCTGCTCCAGTGGAACAATTCATCTGCATTGGTATAAATATTGCAAAATTCTATTCACCAATCATATTAGCCCATTGTTTACTTTACATGTTTAAAAGGGACATTTAGAGTTACCTCTTCACAATTTGCTTTCACACCCATGTCACTATTGTGGAAATGCCCAGGTAAATTTATATAGCTTTAAACAATGTCATGTTCCCACAGCTAGTAAATGGTGCATTTGTAAATGCTAATGCAGCAACACCTATCTTCCCATTCTTGGTCACGTGTTGTATACTTTTATATTGTATATTATATATCGTACCATTAAGATTCAATACTTTTGCTATATTTCTTATATTAATTATTATTTGATGTGGATTTTGGTTTGATTAGTGTTTTACAGCTAGTACTTTCTTATCAGTTATATCGCGATGTATAGTTCGAAGAGTGGAGGAATCCAGTACATACAGTTTGCCAAGGCTCTGTAATGTAAACTGCCAACCAAAGGCAAGTAGCTACCAGCTTTCCCACATGATGTCAGGCACGGAGTCAGACTTTGATCAAAGAGATGGTAGTCGGGTGTGTTACCACTGTGCCTACCATGGTCCCCTTTTCATGATGCAGAAAACCAGAAAATATTAGTTAAAATTTGGACCCTTATCCCTAAGTGTGACTTACGTCAGTAAACTGTAATATTTTCATGTACATCAGTTCTATTAATACCTGGGCTTCCGGGGATTCCCCTTTAGTTCAGCTGGTTAAAGAGCTAGACTTGTGTTTATATTTGTGGGATCGACTCCCAGTAGAACCAATCAATAATCTCTCTCTTCCCACAACATGGTGGATGCTTATAAGATCCCCCCTCTCAAAGGGGGAGTGTAATAATGTATATCAGTTCTATTAATTCCCATTTAGCTCAGCTGGTTAAAGAGCTAGACCTGTATTTATATATGTGTGTAATCCAAAGTCTGTGGGATTGACTCTCAGGAGAACCAATCAATAATCTCTCTATTCCCACTACATAAACTACTGTGGCTCAGCTGGGATGCATTTCTCAATGTAATGCAATCTGGTTAACATCTTATGCTTATTAACCCTATATAAGCATATATTCCTTGAACATGATATTCTCTTAACACATCCAATAAATAGTGTCAATGTGACTAATTTCAATCCTGTTTTATAGCCATAATTGCAATAATCGCAATAAAATGAAAAATTTATTTGGTATAAATCATGGGGCATTTTTTAGCTAAAGTGGACAAACTATTACTGTCCTTATACTTTATTGCTATGGGACTGTTATAGTGACAAGTTTTACCATCATAGTGAATCAAAATTCATGATACATTTAACCCATTGGGGCTATATGTAGCTTCTTTTCCATTGCGAAATCACAAATTAGAAAAATATGGACACTTTTAACTAGGTTTGCCCACTTTCCTGATCCATTTTTCGATATTTTTATTCCTCCAGAAAAATATAAAAATCTTATAATATATTTTGTCAGACATGTTTGGAGTAGATCTAGTGTTAGATGAAAAGTGTCACTACACTGTCTCCAGAAAATGAAGAAGAGTCACAGATGAAGTATTTGAGAAGACTTATTTTGTGCAACCATTTGAATTAAATGTAACGTTTTAACTCATTGTAATGTTTTCATTTTATTAAAACTAATAAATTGTGACCGTTAGTATGGGCACTGGAAATATTTTATTTCTAATGCAGATATTTCTGTCACCTTTGCAATACAGAAGTGAAAATATCAAAAAAGGGCATATATATATTTACACAAAATTAACATCAGCTATGCCCAAATAGATTATGTGCAATGGACCTATATTAGAATAGCAACATATATTGACATTTGCTTTCCTGTCGGGAGTCTTTTGGCAGCAATATTTTTCACACAAAATATTTGTAAGGTGGGAAAAATCTTAGACTGACAGCTATTTCCATATATATTTTATCCTTTGTCAAATGCATTTATTTCTGATACACCAAACGATAAAGTAAAATAGACAACAGAAAAAGCCTTATCAACATCTATAACATTGTTTATTTCATAATGTGCTTGCCAAGACCTGGCAGAGGTCTTGTGTTTAAGTTACACTTACCTTGATCACTATTGAGAGCTTTCAACCCAAATAGTTCAAACTTTCAACTCTGACCTTTCATTTGTGTATCTAAAAACAGCCAATTATCTAACAGGCAAGCCCCATTGGTTCAATTCGTCCTAGTCTATGGTAACTTATGATCTGGACTGTAACTGAAATACATAAACAACAAATGTAGAATCAGTAACCAGATTGAATTCCAGTCTCATAGAGCCCTATTACTATTAGTTAAAACAGACCATTAAACCAGTACCAGTTATTTAGATGCACCATAAAACTACAGGAAACACAAACAGACAGCCAGATCACACAGACGCATGCAAAACATAATCTTCCGTTGGACAGATGCACATGTCAGATATTGACCAAAAAATGTATGTTAGCGTGCTCAGTTATTTTTGAAGACTATCGGTGTCTCATATGGACCTGCTGGATCAAAGGTCAAACTTGGGGCTTTAAGTCCCATTCAACAACCAGAGTTATTTTAGGACATGTCCTCAGCATTGTTACTTGTGGAAGTCAAACCCACGCAGAGTTGACAGCCAGTGAGTCTGATGGTACACCTGCTAACTGGCTAGGGACCAGCTGCAAAACCATAGAGTCATCAAGTGAGCACCCTTTAACTTTTCATACAAAACAAGGACTTCAGGTGTGAATGACACTACTTCTTCACACATACAACTGGGCTAAACTACTTTGGAAAGTCATTTGTATAATAAACTCAACAAATAGAGATAAAGAAGCATCTATATCCAGAAACCACTCATCAAACCCCATCAGGGTTCATTTTCAAAAAATACAGATTTTTTTTTTTTTTTTTTGGAGGGGGGAGTTGTATCCAGAATATGATCTGGGTCCTCCCAAAATAGAATCATCTCTTCCTTTGACCTAGTCCTGGCCAAATAAATATTCATAAAGATCCAGTCACAAACTTTCATTAATGTCAACCAGAAATCCAAGGCATTGAAAATACATTGAAGTGGTGCCTTTGGAAAATCCAGGAATTTTTTTGTATCCAGAATATGATCCGGATCTTTCCCAAAATTTAATCACTTCTTCCTTTGGTCAGGCCTCACCCACATAAAAATTTCATAAAAAACTGTTCCTTACTTTTAGGGTTATCGGAAACACAAACAAACAGACACACAGACGAAAAGAACACATGCAAAACATAATATCTTTCATGAACATATGCACATGTCAAGACATTGACAAAAATAATCGTGGTTGGCTTTGATTTACTTTGGCTTAACCTGACATCTCAAGTTTAATATGGCCTATTGTTTGAATCTACAAAGAGGGATGGGTCTTGGTGAGCTAGTACCCAACTTGTTCTTATTTCACAGCTTTATGCAAAATGAGAAAAAAATGTTTGTTTGTTTGTTTGTTTGCACCTTCTAGGCCACAATTTGGGAGCTAGGATTCTCTTTTTTTCACCCTATAGCATTGCCATTGGTCAGAATAGAGAAGGACCTGATTTCAACAAAATCGGTAGCATTTTCAGATAGCTATGACCATTTTAGCTATTCTAAGTAAATGATTTATAACTCTGAAACTATTTACTATTACTTTACTATTTAGAGTATTTCTGTTAAATATGTTGTTCAGGAACTTTAACTGTAGCTATAAAATGATACATAGTCTGGATCTCTATTGTTTTAGCTAAGCGAGTAATAGCTATTTTCTGATTTAGTGCAAAATTTCAAAATGAGAATGTGTCAAATTTTTGGTCTATTTCTTTATGTTCTCTCTCACATACTGAAGTATCCTAATTGAGGTAATCTTTTCTCAGTGTATTAAACCTCTAAAGTAAAATATGTGGCAAAATGGATATTTAATCTAATGAAAACTATTATTGAAAAAAAGAAGGAAGAGTCATAATAAATTGTTTAAGAAATTGATAACTGACAATCACACGTTTCAATTAATAATCAAAGTGTGAACTGTACAACAAAATATAATTGATTGAAACAGTCTTTAAGTCATCCTTTTAAATAAAGGGTACGTAACATTTTATGCTATAACAAGTATTTTAATCCAGTTTGGGTATTTTAATTTCTGAAAAAAGTCAGTATTTGAGCCTCTGTCTTTAACCTTTGGCTTTAGTCCTATTTAAGGAGAGAACTGAAAAAAGCTTGATCCTCTTCAGATTTTAAAACATTCTCCATTTATCAAACCTGTTATGACATTTTACTATGAATATGAGTGTAACAACTTTTCTTTTGTCAAGGTTACCCTCAAAGGCTAAACACAATAACACAACAAATGAGACAGGGTCGTTCATAATAGGTAATGCATTTTCTATTCATCCTTGGTGAAAGAGGTATGCTCAATGAAATGAAGAAGCCACTTCATTCAAAACTATCTCTATGGGAGTTACATAAAATTCATCTACCAGAAAGCCTATTCAAAATAAAATAGTCCCACTGAGTTAATTATCAAATAATCTCCTATAAATACTAGAGAAATACTTTATAAACATGGCCTTCCATTTCTTGCAATTACTCCTGTAAACCCCTAATTATATATTTAGTATGTATACTGGCATGCAGACACTGATAACTTCTTCATACAGGAACCACAGAAGAAACTGTATGATGGCATTATGTTTCACAAAGGGGACTGCAGTTATTTACATATTTGTAGTTGGATTACACTTAGGCTTATAGAAAATATATAAACATTCACAAGTGGTCAGGTTTATGACACCTCAAACTCATGATTTAATGTTATCACAATGCATGTTATATCCAGTTCACACCATGCAGGCCTTATGAGCTACATATGAGCTGTAAATATTTAACTCATCTGGGTATTTGGGTATGAAACATTTGACACAACACAGACAATATTTTTAGCAGGTGGTAAATTTTGTTTAATTTGTTTGAAAAACCTACTCTCATGTGCTAAACTAAAATGTAGACGCCAGAGAGATGAAGGGTGGCAGAGTGGCTAAGAGGTGGGTATTTTTAAGCAAGAGTTCGAGCGAGACTCGCGCTTCTAGGAATCACTTTTTAAATTTTTTTTTTGTCTCCAGACTTACATGAATTGTGGCATAGTGCCTGCCTCCTCACGGAAGTTAAGTGGCAGTGGACTATGTTAGTACTGGTATGGGTGACCACTTCAGTGCACTACTCGTGTCTCTGATGGCTTTGCAGCTTGCACTAGTAGACTGAAACCTCTTTTGACCTTATTTAAATGTGTACTACCCATGTAGGGGTCCAAATCTGAAACAAACAAGGCAAGGTCATTAAGAAAATTTCAAAAATGTGTTGATACTACCAAACAGACTGGTGTAAACAGGCCTTTAAAGGATAAACAGATAGCAAAAGACTGACTACTACTTGCATTAGCATTTACTAAATCAGAGATAAATTAATATTAAAGTGTAGAACCTTAGTCAAAACAGTTATATTTATTTAGACAACATAAACATATATTGTAGACATTATATAATAGACATTATCATAACCATTTTCATTGCTATAAAATATGTTTCAAACTATGAGTTACATAAACAACCAGAAAGTACTCATAAAGCTTAGACCTTCGCCAAGACAGAAGAGTATCTCATTATTGTAAATGTACCCAAATACTGGTTTTTATTATTTTGGAGTAATGTCAACCACAAGCCCAAAATCATTAACACAGGAATGTTGATAATTTTGGATTTTTATGTTATATTACTTTTATATTATATACATTATAATCTGGATATTTCTTAAAATTTTACCACTTCTGCCTTGTTCAGGCCCTAAAAGACTTAAAATTTCATAATGATGCCTCTATTAGTTTTGAAGTGATTGCAAACAAACGGACAGACAAATGAATACATTCAAAAACATAATCTCTGTGGAAGAGATAATTAAATGACAAAGTATTAGATTGCATCTGAGTAATCAGGAAAGATAATTGATGCATTTACTTCATTTCGGATTGGTGTTATTATATTAAAATAAATGGGATGTCATTACATGTTACACTAAATTAAATTTAAACAAGCTCTCTCAGAGAGTGCAAACTTCTGCCAGTGCAAGTAATAAAAAGTAAATGGGAAAATCCGAATTATTATTGTTTTTTTTATTCAGCCGGCGATCCAGATCAGTCGCAAAATTAAACGGGATCGGAGTTGGACAATGACCCATCTTTTGAATTTTTTCAGGAAGATTCTACCAGTAGTATTTGTATAATCCTGCTAAAGAAACAGAAAAACGGTCATGAAAATAATAATAATACCTTGATAGAGGTTAAAAACGAAGTAAGTTAAAACAGAAAAATATTTTGCAGGAAAAGGTACTGTTGTAATTTTGCATTAAAAAGTGTACATCTTATAAGACTCTTACAAAGTTATTTTGTTATTACAATTTTTTACATTCCTGTTATACAAGCCTGAGGAGACACTATATAAATAAGACAATTTGGATTAATAAACCTTAAACACATCTGATTACACCCAAAGTGGGATTTTACAGAATGGGTGTAAAGTGGAGATGCGTTATAAATATTCTGTGAGAATTTTGAGATCATCTACTTTAAAGATTGTGTGAGAAAAATACAAGTTATGATGCAATTTATTTTGTCCATAAAATGCATCTAATGGGTAATTTCCAATTATCCTGTCTAATTTTTATGTTGTCTGTGAAATGATTAATCATGGAAGATGGTGTGGAAAATATGGTAATTACTATTATGAATGTACATGTCCATATTTGCCTCCGACAGGAGGCTATGTTTTAGGATGCATTTGTCTGTCTGTCAGAATTGATTAAATTTTGGGGAAGATCCAGATCGTATTCTAACTACAAAAAATCCAAATTTTCAAAATTCCAATTTTTCATGTAAGCATAACCCTACTAGATCAGAGTCAGATGTTGACGTAGTGATGTGGTCACTTTGATCAATAACAAAAACATATTGTACACTGAGATATAAAAAAACATTGCGACAGAAATTTCCCTGATTCTATAAACTTTTCTTTTTAGGAAATGGTTGTTTTCTATCAAATATTAAGAAGTGAAAAGGACTCAAAGAGCATAGACCTCTGCAAAGCAGCAACCTCCTCTATTTTCCTAAAAGAATTCTTGGATCCAGGCGGTGATGAGGATCACCAAAAATATCGAAGCATCTGTTCCTTATGCCGTTGTCAATATTTCCTGAAAATTCCATAAAAAAATCATCCATACATTTTTAATTATTTTGCAGCACACAAAATGATATCCTCCTTCGATGAGGTAATAAGGATAAATCTAAGAAAATTAATGGAATATTGGCCCAGGCCCTGTTTCTCCAGGGAAATGTAACAGCCCAAAAATACATGTATTATTGTATCTTGCAAATTGGCTGTCCAGGATATCAATCAGAATGTTTGAAAACCCACTTGAACTGAACATAAACCAAATTGGAACCTTTAAACCTTTATTAACCTTTTGGGAATAACTCCTGACCAGGTGTTTTGGATCTAGAACCAATTGGACATTTCGGGGGGGTGGGGGGTGGGGGGGGGTGTTCCCAATTATATTAAATGTTTTAATATTATTGTAACCTGTTCCCGATGCTTATCAGATCTTACAATCAGGTTCGCAAACCTATCTTAAATTTATCATACTGTTTTTGCAATTACTATTATGAATGTACATGTCCATATTTGCCTCCGACAGGAGGCTATGTTTTAGGATGCATTTGTCTGTCTGTCAGAATTGATTAAATTTTGGGGAAGATCCAGATCGTATTCTAACTACAAAAAATCCAAATTTTCAAAATTCCAATTTTTCATGTAAGCATAACCCTACTAGATCAGAGTCAGATGTTGACGTAGTGATGTGGTCACTTTGATTAATAACAAAAACATATTGTACACTGAGATATAAAAAAACATTGCGACAGAAATTTCCCTGATTCTATAAACTTTTCTTTTTAGGAAATGGTTGTTTTCTATCAAATATTAAGAAGTGAAAAGGACTCAAAGAGCATAGACCTCTGCAAAGCAGCAACCTCCTCTATTTTCCTAAAAGAATTCTTGGATCCAGGCGGTGATGAGGATCACCAAAAATATCGAAGCATCTGTTCCTTATGCCGTTGTCAATATTTCCTGAAAATTCCATAAAAAAATCATCCATACATTTTTAATTATTTTGCAGCACACAAAATGATATCCTCCTTCGATGAGGTAATAAGGATAAATCTAAGAAAATTAATGGAATATTGGCCCAGGCCCTGTTTCTCCAGGGAAATGTAACAGCCCAAAAATACATGTATTATTGTATCTTGCAAATTGGCTGTCCAGGATATCAATCAGAATGTTTGAAAACCCACTTGAACTGAACATAAACCAAATTGGAACCTTTAAACCTTTATTAACCTTTTGGGAATAACTCCTGACCAGGTGTTTTGGATCTAGAACCAATTGGACATTTCGGGGGGGTGGGGGGTGGGGGGGGGTGTTCCCAATTATATTAAATGTTTTAATATTATTGTAACCTGTTCCCGATGCTTATCAGATCTTACAATCAGGTTCGCAAACCTATCTTAAATTTATCATACTGTTTTTGCAATTACTATTATGAATGTACATGTCCATATTTGCCTCCGACAGGAGGCTATGTTTTAGGATGCATTTGTCTGTCTGTCAGAATTGATTAAATTTTGGGGAAGATCCAGATCGTATTCTAACTACAAAAAATCCAAATTTTCAAAATTCCAATTTTTCATGTAAGCATAACCCTACTAGATCAGAGTCAGATGTTGACGTAGTGATGTGGTCACTTTGATTAATAACAAAAACATATTGTACACTGAGATATAAAAAAACATTGCGACAGAAATTTCCCTGATTCTATAAACTTTTCTTTTTAGGAAATGGTTGTTTTCTATCAAATATTAAGAAGTGAAAAGGACTCAAAGAGCATAGACCTCTGCAAAGCAGCAACCTCCTCTATTTTCCTAAAAGAATTCTTGGATCCAGGCGGTGATGAGGATCACCAAAAATATCGAAGCATCTGTTCCTTATGCCGTTGTCAATTATGGTGTTCCCAATTATATTAAATGTTTTAATATTATTGTAACCTGTTCCCGATGCTTATCAGATCTTACAATCAGGTTCGCAAACCTATCTTAAATTTATCATACTGTTTGTAAAGTCATCGTTTTGCTCATTTTGTGATGTTGAACCTAGCTCTTAACATTCACAAAGCCAGCTTTTCCATCTGAAGTCAATCCTAACAATTGTATAGGGCTTCTTTAGTGTCAACCAGGCCGAAAGGGGTTTCGGTCTACTAGCGTGAGCCTCAAAGTCGTCAGAGACATTAGTAGAGTGCTCAAGCGCCGCCCCCCCATCCCAGTACTAACATAGCCCATTGCCGCTTAACTTCAGTGAAGAGACAGGTACTCATCACGCTACACCACAATTAATGAAAGTCCAGAGACAAAAAGGTGATTTCTAGAAATGCGAACCTAGAAGTGCGCTTCCAAGTTATTGCAAACTTCGCAGGAGCCAACTGGACAATTTCTTGAAGAAACTGCAAAGTCACATGGAAAGTTATTGCATAAATATCAGAAACATAACCTTAAATACACCCATGGTTTTGTTGTGTCTTTTCAGTCAGGAGGTAGGTTTATGATCAAATCGCCATAATGAAACAGCCCTATAATAGTTGCCATATATATATAAACATACATGCGATCACCCAAGTAGACCATCAATTAGCTAGAGGGGCTCTGTGAAATCTATGTATAACATCCATAGCTTTAGTTCACAAGGCTTGTTGAAATCTCCTGCCTGACGTCACTATGGCAGTGATGCAGATATGATTGCTATACAAAAAGTTTGAGCTAAGTGGCTGGGTCCCATATACATACACTGGATATCACATTAAGCCTTTCTCTTCTCTCACTTTTAATAAATATTAATTAGAATGCAACAATTCAAATGCAGAAATATTAGCTCGTCAATCTTGACCTTGGTTCAACTGATTTCTCTGTAACTGTTATTTATTTCAGTATGACTTTTTCAAGGCCATTGGTCTTTATCTCTTACTTCATAGGTCTAGGGTTTGAATTCTCGCTCTCACCTCTTCAAATATTTTATATAAAAAATTTTATTTGATGCATGTATGTATTTTACAAGTTGCTTGTCTGTAATCTATAATATATTTTAACAAGAATTACATTTATTGTGTTATGTAATGAATAAATACATTTAATCCGATTATTTATTTGGGTGGCCTTGGGGAATGCTATTCATAAGGTTAAGAACAATTGATTGGTATTGGAGGCCATGATTAGTATTTGCTCATCTTAGATTTAGTAGCTATTTATTCATGTAATGGAAACACAGATGTGATTGGCTATACATGCGTTGAAATAGTCAACGCATTGCCAAATTCAACAAGAGCACTCGGAGTTTTAAAAAGGCTCTAGAATAAGTAAATGGTGAAATATGGATAAATCGAACTGATTGTGCTCAAATTTGGCCATGCTTTATTCTGGCCAATGATAATGTTGTGGAGGGAGAATGAGAATCATACTGAAAAACTGTGGCCTAGAATGTGCTAACAAACAAACAAGCAAACAAACCGACTAACTAACATGCTTCAAAATAGTAAGTTTCAAAGCAATAACAAACGGCCATGGTGTTAATGCCTCTTTGGCAGAGGTAATAACACCGCCATATTTTATTCTCCGAAATACACATTGTAGAAAATTTTCTGATGGAAATACTTGCTGATAGACTTTGACCAAGTCCTTTTATCATTTGTGAAATATATGGGTACTGTATGACTTTCGAATAAAACAGCTAGCCCTGACAATTTTTCAGAGACCATCCCCCTAACCCCAGAATGCTTGTGGTATAATGAACTCCTGCAAGTTTCCAATTTAAACTTAACTATTCAGGTTAGTGATGGATACAAATACAGAGACTTGGAGGAAGTCTAACTTGCTGACTATGTATAAAAATACAATGCACAACAATTGCAACCTGCCTATTATTAGTATTTTCTAAAATATTTTATTCATAGAAAGAGGTGATGAATAATTGTCGTACCTTCATGTGCATTTGAAACAATTTATTTTTTCTTAAAATTTCTATTATATCAGAGACTTTCCCGAGGCTAGGTGTAACATAGCCAATAAACAGAAATATGTGCATGTTGATGAAATGATCTCTTGCTGTCATTCTATTCACATAATAGAAGGGTAGTTTTTCTTACTTTTCACTTGTAAAGAATTTATTTTTACGCAAACAGTTGGATTTTACATGAATAAATTACACACACCGTAAAATTGTCAACACAGGCGTTATAAACATGATGTGCTAATAACTTCAATAGATGGATATATCAACACTAATAAATTTTTAAATTGTAGAAAGTCGTGGATAGAAGTTTCATATATATTTAAAAGGAAGAACTAACTTAGGATCTCTTAAGGGTAAGAAGAGTTTATTTTAGTATTTAATTTTTGTAACACTGAATGCTATAAATCTAACATTTTTTGGTACAATTTAGCTTAAAGTTCTTATTAAAAATGACCTGATATATTTACTTTCATTCAATTTTCTTGACAAAAAGATATATCTTATCTAAAGCTATCTATTGTCTCCACCTGATATATGTTCACCTATTTATGTTCCTGTTTTTATTTATGTATGCAAGGTAATGTTACTGTTTCAAGTTTAAAGTATTGTACGCAGCCATCGTACCAGATAAGACAAATTAAAAATGCCAAACTGAAATGGGATATCTTATTTTGAGACAAAAAAAAATCCAGTCTTGGCTTTTAAGAGTTGGGGGCTTAGACTGAGTTCTTATTTTTACTTAAAAGTTTTTGTGCCCCAAGTTTGGAATAAGAATCTGAGTGAAATGAAACCAGACTAAAAGCAGTTTTCGTTTGACACCCCATTAAAAGGAAAAAAGATGTATTATCATTAAACATTAAATCCCTCAGCTGAGAATAAGTATTAGACTCATTCTAATTCGTTTAAAATTATTTATTCAGTTTCAATTATAATTATTGCAGTTGTCTTGAAATATTGCTCTGGAATACCCATCAAGCATATATACTCAAAAAAACAAGAACAGACATCTTTATCAAGACTCACGCTTACAAAAAGTTTATGTTTGTATATGTTTGTAAAGCCAACACCAAATATTCACCATATAAAAGTCAGGTACAATGTCTCACATAAATATAAAGTAGATGGGTATAGTTCCCCCATCCAAACTGTCAAGACTGCAAAAGGCCACATACTTGACATAGCTCCTTTTATTGAAAAGCTTGATGACATGATGCATACACCTTCACTCTATGTAAAATAACATTTATATATGTCCCTTGAGGAAGTTTCACTTAGAAATAAAAACAGAACATAGCTATACTGGAGGTGTATGTGATAGATAAGTTGAGTTTCTATATACACCTGTGAATTATTTGTGAATTTCTTCTATTAAACTTAGCTTCAGTGTTTTCAAATTGGGTACTATGTATAAAACTGGACATAAATAGTAAAATTGTGACAAAAAGAATAACTTTGAACTACTGTATTGTAAAATATTGACAGTTGTTGGGTAAATTAAGTACATATCTTTGTTATGTATACATTAGGATGCATTGTTGTTACATTTGCATCAACCATTTTTCAATAGTTAGCAGCAACTTTTGTCCATAGACTGTTAACTTTGGGTTTTACCTCCCATGCAACAGCCAGGGTCATATTGGAACAGGCTCTCAGCATTGCCACTTGTGGGAGTCGAACCCACTCACAGAGGTGACTGACTGTGATTACATACCAAACTTGCAAATCACCAGGCCACCAAGGACCTTTTTTCTCCATAGTAACAAAAATATAAATGGAGTGTTAAGGCCACACTTTAAACAAGTTTCGTGTTTTGTCTTCTTTGAACAGATTGACTGTTGTAACAACCTAGAGTTTTTAAGTGCTCTAGCACCACCTTTTTTATTTCTTTATTTATTTATTTTTTATTATTTTTTTGGTCTTTGGACTTTCATGAATTATGGCATAGCGTGATGAATACCTGTCTCTTCACTGAAGTTAAGCAACAATGGGCCATGTTACTACTTGCATGGATGACTGTTTCAGTGCACTACTCATGCCTCTGATGGCTTTGTTGCTCACGCTAGTAGACCGAGACCCCCTTTTGGCCTTGTTTTCATTTTACTCTGCTGCCAAAGGTCAAATTTGGTCATGAATTGAAATCAAACTCACCACCACAGAGTGGATTGCTAATTGATTAAATACAGTACCTGTGACCCACTAAGCTACTCAAACCTCCTACTCTCCTGTCAGAGTGCTGAGTATATCAAATAAATAAACTTAGGGAGGAATATAAATAATGAACCCAAGTCAAGCCAAAGGTCTGCCAGCATGGACCTTGACTTGTTACCACTCATACACTTATATATCGTATTATTTGAACCAGTTGTATAACTTTTATATCAAATATACTTATGATATAGATAAACAAGGGTATCATTTTAAAAGTTTTAATGATTAGAATACTAGTAGGAAATAAGGTGTTGTTGTATAACTCTTGCACATATATATATTGTGTACATTATCACCATATTTAGTTTCTGGGTGCTATTAAAATATTATTTCACACATTCCACGTGATAATTAAGAAAATCCATTTCGGACTTAGATTCACTTTCCAAGTAAAACAGATTATGAGGTCTTTGAAAGGGCCCTATAAGGGTTTATGGCCAAAGGGCACAACTAGATATGGATTTTTGGGTCATCGTCCCCAAGCCGTAAGCAGATCTTCTCTAAGGCAATAAATTGTGATAGTGCCTCCCCAAATGTCTGCATATTCTGTAAATAAACCTGATGTAACCAAGAACATTTCAACACATAACACATTGGTTTAAAGACATAACATTTTTTTTTAATTTCTGAAAAATGCCTTTATTGTGACTACACCTTTGTGAGACTATTTTTGTCAATTCTGAAAGTCCTTTCACAATTTTGTCACACCATATCTTCATCACATGTAGCATTGTTCAAAATACTTCAAGAGTGATGAGATATATCTGTATTGATCTGTTGAATGATGAATGTATTTACTTTCATCGCTGGCATCTTTCTACCCACTCTTTGTCATTGTCCTCATTTAATTACTTTCCAGTGTACTTATGGTATGGGGTCTATACTAGAAAACCGTTTGAAATTCAATTTATATTTTTATCTGTATACATACTTTTTAAAAAAACTTTTAAAATGTGTTAAAACTTTGAAATTCCTGTATGTTCTACGAGAGTAGCAATTAGAAGGTAGCAATGACATGTTTAAATATATACTATTAAATGTTAATTAGAAATTATTAAAAATTGTACTGTCTTGTGAACATTTGAACATAGCAAACACAATTTCTGAAATATTCACATTGGAAACCCACATTGCATATTATAATTTTTAAGAGACCCTTATTTTCAGAACTGAATAACATTGCATGTTAAGCCATGGTTGAAAAATCTTCCCAACATATAAACTTGTGTTACACAGTAAGATACATTCAAACGCCCTCCACATTTTTTTCTTTTTTTTTTTGTTAACTTGGAATGACAAGAAAAATATCATAAGAGTAATATCCAATGGGTAAGTGATTGGGTGGCCATCAATTTTGGCAAAGGGTCACTTGTTTCTAACTTCTGCGGCCATGGATTTCAACCAATCCCATGTAAACATGTGTGACATGCTACAGGTCTGTTCCAATATGTTCCCTTGCTATAAACAGTGACACAACAATAAAAGAATTTCACTTTGAAGCTCCAGCAAATTATACACTTTTGTGGACGACAATTATACTGTCTCTGATTTGTACTGAACTGAAGCCTAACCAAGTCAAATTTAAATGTATTTTCTGTCTCGTAACTATGATAAAAATATTCTTTGTAATTACATAATCAGGCTATCTTGTTGCTGCAAGTTAGAAATGTTAAACCTTGTAATTGTAAAAGACACTCTCTTGTAATTATGAGAAACTACTTTCCTGTAATTACAAGATAAAATAATTTCTTTTATTTGAACGGTACTGGCTTCTATGGGTAAGTGAACATAGCAAAGGTTAACAAAACATTGGTAATGTGACTTCACATAGAATTTCTTATCAAGTGCCCTAACAAACCTGTGTACTGTTGTTTTGGTCTTAACCATTCTAAAATTTAAAATAAAAGCTTTCTCTCATGAACTAATTAATTAGTAACGGTGTTACATCATTACTGTGAATGTGATAGAATTTAATAGCACACACTGATACATATATTACAATAAGTAGCAAATCAGTGTTTCTTTGTGTTAAGATTTTGGCCTCAATTGAGCTTAATTACTCTTTGTGATTGCAAATCAATTCTACATTCCCTCAAATAAACATATTTGGTTGGGTGGTTGGGCGGTTGGTTGGGTGGTTGGTTGGCTGGCTGGCTGGGTTTTAAATCATATTTCATAGAATATATGTCATATCATTGAGAAGAGTTGAATGGATGGAAGAAATAATGCATACTAGTTGATCAAGTTTCTGCACTGAAAACCATCAGGTAGAAGTAATCAGCTACAACATTCCAACTTCCAGCCTAAAAGGACTTCCAGTAATATACCTATATACAAGCATTTACCAATATACTATGTCATTCTTTCCACATTAACATCAATGCCACAGAAGTGATATATAGTCTCTGAAATATACTGTCTTACTGGTATAGTTGACTTTATATCTCAAAAATTTAATTACAATGCAAGCACATTATGCCACGTATAATTGCCTCTTAACATGCTAAGTTGTAATATATATTGATGTCTTGTTGGAATGTAACAGAAACATCTTCAATTAAAAAGCATGTCACGTTACTAAAGTTTGAACCATAGAAATGGTAAATATGACTGACATGTGAATGGTGCTGTTTCTGAATTGTCTCTTTGTCTCCATGATAAATGACCCTTTCAGGGTGTTTATATGCTTTTGGTTTTATTTCACGTATAGATTAAGAGTTTTGGCTCAGATGAGACTACATTAACAGTCATTTATGTAAAGCTGGCTAAAACTGTTTTGTCCAGTTATAACCACTGCTGGATAAATTGAAGATAGCCTTTGCTGAATTCAAAGCTTTTGAATACCTCTTTCCTGAAAAATGAAACAGTTCCATTGTTTAAACTATCGTCCACGATAAGGGCTATTCTTACAATTGAAGAATAATCAGTAAATATAAGAATAATTTTTTTAAATAGATGAAAATTCTTAAATCTTGTTAAGGAATATTTGTAAATACAGTTCTCAATTACAGCTCAGCTTGACCTGAGAGATCAAACGGAAATTGGTTAAGCAACATAATAATGTGTAGCCTAATCCAAATGTTATTCTACAATAGTTCCTCTGTCAATAGGCCTGATCCTTACTTGGCAGGCTAAAGAACCTTAGGGATGTCGGTAAATAGTCATCTCTGAAACTCTGCCTTTCATTTAAGGGAATGCCAGCCACTAGAGAGTCTGGGATGTGTTTTCGCAGTTTGTGACGTTTTTTTTTCAAGAAAATAGCTCTTTGAGTCATGTTGTAAAGGAGTATTGTGCTGAGTATAACGAAACAGAATACAAACCTATTAAAAGGGGGGATTTTGTGGATTTTCAAAATGTATTTGGAAATATTCGATTACTTCACAGTCTTGTCCAATATTATGGTGTAGACTCTAATGTTGCAAAGCTGGAATTCTAAAATTGATATCAATCAACTTGAATGTAAGTAGTCTGAAGAATGGTTTCTACCCACATGGAGCTGTAATGTGTGAATATCAGCCTCTATAGCTTTAAGGTTGTTATGCTATAATGCTAAGTTATGTAACATTTACAAATGCCAACAGGCAAATGATTTAATCCATCTGGCATTGTTTAAGCAAACTCATCATTTGGCAGATTAAATGTGAAAAGGATAGCAGTATGTTCAATACTCGTACTATAGACAATCAATAAGCCTCGCAAAACAAAAAAGAAGTATATTAATACATTGGCTAACCAAATGTATAACCTTACATATATATGAATTCTGTTCTTTAGTGACATAATTAATGACAATGTTTTTTAAACCTACAAACATATTTTAACTTATTCAAGAATACATATAATTCAAAGCCTTGCATAAGAAACACATTATATAATGTCTCTGAGACAAATATATTCTGTGGAGATAGGTTATCCTTCCATACCCTTAGACAAGTGATTTAGTTCTCAACAGACTGGGTGTACAATAGTCATTCTTGAACTTGATAGTGGCTGGTATAATTTATCTAGCCTCCTTAATATCACACTGTGTACATATCAGTAACTAGCACACCCTATACAGAGATTTAGTGATAGTTTTGTATATGTACATAAGAGTGTAATTCCAAATGCCAAACATTTCTAGCTATGAAGCTAGATGGGGGACATGGGGGCCTAGGGAGGGTGTTTCAAACTAAAATGGTGATCTGAGAAAAAAAACACAGAAATTAGTTGACAAATACGTGGCTTTTTGAAGAGGAACAATTTCCATGATGTGTGTTGAAGCAACGTTAATGGGGAAATAAAGGCATTTGAACAGGAAATGATTTGTATGGATTTTGTGAAGACATGCAGAAAATGCTCCAAAATGTTTGCAAAAATGTGACATTGTAACGGCTTTGGGATATTTATAATGTATTTTAACCTCTATATGGCCACATGATCTGGAAATCTTTCTAAAAATGAAGAGAACTACTCTTATTAAAATCAGGTACACCACGGTAGGTAGAGAATAAACCTTGTAAGAATAACTTCTTCTTGATTATACATTCTGTTGATATTTTTTCTATATAACAAGAAGGCTGTCCAAATAACGTTGATGTTTTAATCATATCACAAGTAAAGAAAATAAACCACTGATTGCATACAAGTATTATCATCCGTTTCCATAGCAACAGGGACAGCAATGAATGTAAAATAAAAAATTTTAAGTTGATATTTCACAATAAGCACAACATCTGTGTAAAACATACATTCTAATGAAGCAGAATGAAGTATAAACTCAAATATAGGGTTTAAACCCTAAATTATAGGTATTATACTTAAATTTGAGTTTGAGATTAAGAAAAAGATTTTTCATGAATGCCAGCCCAGGGCTGCTACCCTACTGGCAATACACAGTGCCAAACAGAATTACTAGACTAAACTGAAAAACTACACAAACAAGTCAATATTATGAATATATAATTATATAAAAGGAATTGCATTTAAGATTTTAAAAGAAGTAAAACAAGGATGGAAATTAAATATGTTAAATTATTGGTTGGTTGTTGATAGCTAGCCTAGCATTCAACAAGTTTATACAAACTACTTCGTGAAATAAATATCACATGAAACTGTGTAGCAGAGAATAGGTAACTTCTTTTGTTTGCACTTTGACTGCAGAAGCATTTTACAGCCAGAATTTTCTGTAAACATAACTAGGATAAATAAAATTGCTATTTAGAAATTGTTGGTAATAGTTCCCAAGTAAATGCGTGAATAGCAGTTCAAGTCAAACCAATGCTTATTTTAGAATAATTTTCAAACTTTAGTCAGAACAGTAGGTTTCATCAGCATATACCATAGACTTCTGGTTATAATGACCAAACTTCCTTATTCTGTACCAAGTTAAACATTTTTCTCCATTTTTGGCTTGTTTAGCCTTCTATTTAATGGGGCCTGTACTGCAAACTTTGGGTAAGGGATGTGAAGTACAGTTATCATTGGCAATGATACTCAGACAAGGTTTGACATTTCCCTGGGCACTGGTTTTAATAGTTTGAAACCATTTAACTTAATTTGTTAGAGTGAAATAATAAAACAATATATTTATACTATTGTAAGGAAGATCAAGTAATTCACTAATTTTGTCATGATTTGTAAATCAAGAACTATGCCAATTTCTTTATGATTGATGCTTCAAGGTTAATTAAAAATGAGAAAAGTTCAATTCTTTTGTTATTCATTACAATAAATACATATCCCCTTGTTTACATCAATGCTGCTTCAAGCTAATGTTGTATGTGGTGTATTTATATCGCGACTGTCACTTCATTGTATATTCATGCGTTTGCCTTAATTTGCATAAGAATGTTCTGATTTGAAAACACAAATATTGCTGAGTGTCCAGATACAGAAAACTATCAGATTATTAGAGAATCACTACATGGTTTATAAATGGGAACACAGCTGCAGTCAATTAACATTAAAGTAATAAAGCATGCTGACATTTTTTGAATGAAAGACCACCCTGTTTTGGGTTTTGCAGCCTATTCTTTTTAGCTTTCAAGATTTCAAGCAATAAGTGGCCTCTGAAAATGTCCAGATATACTACATTTACAGGCTTTATACTATGTTTAGAAATGGACTTGCATGTCTATGCTGCCTTTCAAATGGGGAGGTACCAGGGTATAAGAACGGAACAGTGAAGTAGTTGTTTAAAAATCCAATTAGACTAATCACTGACCAAAAGTTATTCACTTTGCTCAAGAAGAAGAAGAAGAGTTTTATCAAACCTAAATAATCCATTGACACAACCGTGTTATTTCTTTTGAAATTTTGGAGTCAAATATAAATGACAACTCAAACACCATGTCAGTGGAAACTTTGCGCTGCAAGAAAATTTCAATAATTTTCAGATTTTATGAAATTCAATAAAGATAGATTTTCACCAATGGACAGTTTTAACTGAATAGATTAACACAGATATGAAGTGTCAACGATGAGTAACTTTCTGTACTTAATCTATCAGATAAATAGTAAATGAACGTTTTTTATGAATAATTCTACCAATACAGAACATGTAATAGTAATTTATCAACAGCCACATCAAGGCTACTGATTTTAATTCTATTCAAATGTTTACCTTCATTTGCATAATTTCATCTCACAGTAAATATACATGTATAAAATGTTTCAGTGACATGATTAAGTGAGTGATGTTTTATCTTTGTCTAGTGATGGTTTTCTGTTATGAGTTTGTATGACCCTGTACAAGATATATATATTTTACATGCAAGCTGTGGAAACTTCAGACAAGTTATATACTACCTGACTCTGTGTAACTTTGCAATGACACCTTCTTAATCTCAGACTGATACATACTGGTTTTGTACCATTTCAAAATGTCACTATGATTCAACAGGTATAACTGATGAATATGTTAATGATATTTTATTTGTTTATTTAATATTTTACGTCACGCTTACTGCAATTGTATAGGTTATATTGTGACAGGCCTTTAGAAGATTGGAAGAAACCAGTGACACTGTGTGAACAGGCCTTTAGGCATGTAAAAATACGTCAATATTTAGAAATAACATTGTCAACATTATTTGCTAATTTTCAACATGGCTGACAGATTCACTTTCACCATTGTACCAGAAATGAGTTCATAAACTAAAATTAGTTGACAGATGCACACAGTGAAACCTCTGTCTTTGCATGCAAAATTAGAAACACAGAGATATTTGAGATAAATGTACAGGCACTCTAACCTTTTTTACCATCAATTTCTTAATGCCCTTGACTTGGGTATTTGTCTGTTCCCCCTCTCTCTGTTACAAGATGAATACATTTTCTGATGTAATTATATATATTTATCAGTGGAGAGCAGAAAATGGAAACTCTTGAAAAACAAATTCAGCACAAGGTTGCAATTAATCATTTTAAACAAAGGCTTCTTTCTTCTCTTAGTTTCCTAACTTCAACCTTATTTTTAAACATAAAACATTACCATAGAGGTAAGACTAATTAGAATAATTTTCAGGTAATAGATTTATCTAATGTACAAAGATATGACTGTCATTAATCATAATAATTTTCATTTTAATAGCAATGCCATATGTTAAATGTACACAAGAGAACAAGGTTAACATCTTATCACCGAATCATTACAAAAACCTCTCATTTTAAATACATTCTACTGTGAAGTCAATGGGCGGTTATTCATAATATATGTGAAGCAACACACTTATCCCTCAGTCCTGAGGTTGTGGTTACTCATTCAGCTAACAGCATGTCTGCAGCATTGCATGACTTACCTCAATCTAAACCATGTTTGTGAAACATTATCACTTGACTTTTCCCCCACCCCAACCCCACCCCTTCCCCTAACGTGGTATTGGGTTCACATTAGGTTCATTACAAAATGTGTGAAAAAATTATAATTTGTCCCAATATGACTCTAATTGTTAAAAGGGGGGGGTGTAAAGAAATTACATCATTCTAAGTAACATCCATTGAAATATACACCAATCTTTTACCAATAAAGATGGGGGGGTCTTGGTTTCAGTGACATTGTAGGTAACAGAGTTGCCTCATATCTCACAGGTCTTGAGTTTGATTTGCGGTTCAGACTCGAGGTTGGATTCCTAACTTTTGTTCAATTGTCTGTGGCCAATTTTCAGTTCAGAGTTCACAAGATTGACCAACATCGCAATCTTCTGAACTTGATATACATTGCTTTCCCCCCACCTCCTCAATTATAAATCCTGGGGCCGTATTCTACAACAATACTTAGATCATTTCTAACTTAGATTTAAGTATTTCTTAGATTTCAAGTAAGAAATGATGAAACTGAACATTCCTAACTTTTGTTTCATGAATACAAAGTGCAAGAAAAACATAAGTGAAAAACCTTACCTTACTCAGATCTAAGGTCACCTTGTCTTAAGTATTGCTGTAGAATACGTCCCCTGGTAAGGTTTACAGAATATTTTTAACTTAACATTTAAACCAAACCAATTACTCATTTTACCAGTCAGTTACATGTTAATTTGCACAGAAAGAACGTCGTGAACATATCCTGAAAACATTTAATGGCTACTTAAGTCAGTTAGGGTCGATGGCCCTTTAGTCAGGGTCAGTAGTTTGTGTCAATTTGACTTACCACTTCTATGTATACATGGAAAACACCTGTTTTGAGTGCTGATAAATATATCCTGTGTCAAAACTCAAACTAAGATTTATTGAAGAAGACACCTGTTTATGTCAGTTTGTCAGTTTCACTGATACGTCTCATCTGACATTTTATTTTAAAATAGATTTTTAAGTACTGAATTAAAATACTGATCAGATATCTGACAGGGTAAATTGTAACACAAGTTTTGATACTTCAAATTTAAATATTTTATAACTCAGTCGAAAAAAGGGTACATGTTAAAGTAAAATTTCACCAGCCATTCATTTTAGCATTTCGGAATAACTATGTTAGGGTAATGACAATTTCTACTGAAATCTTAGAACTACATAAATCTCATACTTGTGTAAGTTACCATTTATGATTTTCTCCATTGACCTTCTTATAATTTGACAATTGGTGGAATTTCTTCAGGTTCAAATTTCCACTTATGTTTTGTGATGAGCACATCCAATGATCTGTTAATGTCAACATTTAGGACAAATGTGTGATTGAATGGAATTTAAATCTGTTAAACACAGGTGTCCTCATCGTACATAAGCACAAACACCTTTCACAAATGAAAATTCACCTACATTAATAAGTCTTGTCTGTTCTAACCTTAAATAGATTTGAAGTTTATACTTTAGTTATCACGCAAGTTGAAATTACATCATCACCTGAACTAAGATGTGGCAGAATATATTTATCTCGTGTTTATACATTGTCAAACTTGACATTTATATATGTATATTAGCTGGAGGTAGCTTTTAATAATGCCCTTTCTAAGCTTTAAAGCTGTTCTATTTTGTCATAACACAGAATAAATACATGGTTTTGTGTTTAGTGGCACATTGTATGTCATTCTTGAAACATATTCTTGACAAACAAGGTTTTATCAAAGCCTCAATGAGAGATTTGTTTTGCTACTTTCTAGCAAACGTGAAAGAAACACATGGAACTTGTATAAGTATAAAGGCACCTCGAGTATGTTCAATTATGAAGGAAAAAGGTTTCCACATTTTGACTAAGGCGACCTGGGGTTGGCAATATGATATGTCTGCATATTTTGTTTTCACCAAAGCTATGTTCCTACACATTATTCCTGCCTTTGTATTTAACCTTTTAGCAATTCAAACATGTTGTTTTGCACATATAGATATGACATCCATTCTTAATTCAAACAATTTTCTAGTAACCTGTAGTTGGCACTCTGTGAGTATATATTTGTGGTATTCGCCACACGCCTGGTTGGGCTTTAATGAAAGATGAAATATGACACTAGAACTGGCTCTTCTCTAAGTTAATAGTGTGGTGTTTGGGTGACAATTGCATTGGCCTTACTATATCTGTCAACATTCCCGGGGGTCTACAGGTGTAAACACGTCCTTAAGAGGACTGTAAGAGATCTAATGTAGATGACATAACATATGAAAGGATACGTGGCCGGATTATATAGTAGAATATATCCTTATACAGAAATATTGTGTGGAATCAGATGTCTTTGCAAGAAACTTAACAATAACTGCAACAATTTGACAAATACTTTGATTAATGTGTCTCATCTTGCAACTGATGCTTTTTTTGATAATAACCGCAAAGCTACAGCAATCTTTTTTTTTCTTTTGGATTAAATAGATGTGCACTTAAGATAGTCTCTTGTAAATTTGGGACACTTTTTTGTTTGTTGAATTTTTGTTTAAACCTCTATTTCCCATGTATGTAATAAATACTGGGAAATTTGTGACTTACATTGCAGAGGGCTATAGAGTTTGAATTTTAACACAGGCAACATGGATTAATTAACCCATTTAAGGAATATTTATAGAATTTAATAGACGTCACACCAGTGCTGATATCTCAGTTGGTATGTTTTACACTAGGGTATTATATGGTAATATGAAATGTTGTTTTGAATATTCCTTTTAAGGTATTGATTGCTTAACATAAATTACAAATGGTTGGTAACATCACATATTTTAAAGAAAATAGCAATGTTTCATTTATCGACAAGCAGTAGATTAGAGTTGATTAGATTAGATAGACTTCATGACTCAAAATGCTATCTGACCAATTCCAACCGGGCAACTACAGCCCAAGCCCCCCTAACTGAAAGATAGATGCTCATTGATGAGCATATCTCATATCTTGAGGTTGTTTGAGCAATCTTGAGATAGGCGCGCGATCTTTTGATGACGAGATTGCGCAAGTACCATTGGTAATTTGTGCCCAACATTTATACTGCCACGGGGTAAAGGACACAGTGACAAACATTTTAGGTGGTCAAAGACATTCTAGACACTCCTTCTAGACCTGAATTAACTAAAATAGTGTGCATTGGTTTCCTCTGTTATTTGTTTAAAAGAAAATTAAACATTAAATGTCTTTATTTTTTTCAGAGAACCAGAGACTTCTTAGCTATGCCCCCGAGTCCTGAGGAGATCCAATGGTCAGACCTGAACAACATCTACACACCCTCCAAACTCCTGAAAGAGTTTGGGGAGACCGGGAGACTTCCTGTGATTGTGCAGGTGGTGAAAGGCCATCATGGAGAGAATACTGTGGACTGCATCAATACTGACCAGGTTGGAAGATTTGTTAATGTTCAATTAGCACTTTAGAACCATGAAGGTGAAGCCTGAGTAGTACTTAGCTGTAAATCAGACTTTATTTCTGCATAAAGTGGATTATTACCATAATGATATGAAAAAGATGTAAATATATACATATTTACCATAATTATATGAAAAATATGTAAATATATACACATTGTTTAACTTAACATAGTTAAATGTTCAACATTTTTATTTCCTAGGCCAACCTCTATTCAGTTTTATTATCCAATCGTTTTTGATGCAAGACCAATGAGAACTGTAGACACAACCTATAGATTCTAAAATTATTGGCTCTTAATGTTAACTCTTCACACACTGACTAACATTAAAATGCTTTAAACTGCTCTTATTCCAAGAATTTTCCAAAAATACTACAAATTCTGGGGCGTAATAATTGTTTAATTCCCCAAATCTTTTAGAATTCTAAAGAAGATAATAAAAGAGTAAATAGAATAGTTGTATAGAAAATAGGTTCCATAATAACTAACAACTGTAGCATTAATGCTACTTAGAGTATTGGTATTCCAGATGTTGATCAGCATAAAGGTAAGGTCTTGTCAACTATACAAGAAATACAATACACTTTTCTCACTCTTCAATTTTTTTCTCAGGACACCCTATTTTCTAAAAAAAAAAAGCCCATAACAATAAGACTATTTCTAAAGTATTTCAGTGAACATTTTGATATAAGTGATATAAGACATATTAAGTAAAAGTACAGTGAAGTACCAAGAAATATATCAACATCTTATTCATTCTGGTGTCACATTTATTTAATTCTAACTGTTTCTTTGTTTCCTTCCTTGCTATTTGATTGTTACTGTTTCCTTGTTAATTAGACCGTGTTTTGAAATTGTTATAAAACAGGATCTTTGTGTAATACGTACAAACTTTCAAATTTACAAGATGCCATTCTAAATTAATTGACATTCGTTTGTAATATCTTTAGGTGTTACTGGTGACATCCTTTGAGTCTCAGAGGCGAGTGATAGCACGTGACAGACATGGGCGGCTGATCAGCATGCCAGAACAATGGCCTGTGAAGTTCAGGGTCAGAGAGACTGGGGTCAAACGTGAGGGAAAATATGTCAATTTTTTAGTGAAAGATTAGTGTCCATATTGTTATCATGTTTTTATTCTTACAATTTCTCACAAAAAAAGTAATTATTTCTAAGAGCATTTCTTGGAATAATTAATATAAGATATTCATATGTATCTTTAGACGTCTAATAATGACAACTTAGATGCAGTAGCTGTGTTTCTTGATTTTTCTTCCAGTAGCCAACTGGCAATAATCTGTACATTTCAAATAAATTTAAATTTTTTCATGTGCTTTCCTTTCTTTTGATGGCACGTGTTATTTTTGTTTCATTTAAATTTAATGTTTAGATTGTCATAAAATTAATACATATCTCATAATTCTGAAGAAAGTAAGAGCTTTCCTTATGGTCAATTCCTCAAACAATTATACACTTTATAGATTCAAATGAATTTAAATATCATAAATGTTATGTCTTCTTTCTTTTCATGACACTTTAGTTTTATATCATTTCAAATTGATCCAACTTGACTTGAATTTCTATGGCTTTCCTTATTTGTAATCCACATAAGATCACTTGTCTGCAAATCACTCGTCAAACAAACTTTATTTTAGGTTCCAAACCAAAAACTCTACAAGAAATCTTTAGGGATTACAGCCACAAGCTGCCAGTAAATGCTTACTTTGACAAGCTGCCCAAATGGTCCTTCAAGGCAGGAAAGAAGACCAAGAGCAACCTGAAGTATGGAGGTGTTGAGATACTAAGTCTCTACACTGAGATCTTCATGAAAGGCATGCCCATTCATAATGGTGAGAGTTTTATTGTGCACTGAAAATTATATGCTGCCAAGGGTGTATTATTTTCATGACCGTTTGTCTGTTTGTCCATGTGTTTGTTAGCAGGATTACATAAATCCTACTGGTCGTATCTTCATGAAGAAATCAGAAGATGTGTTGTGGTACCACTGAGATTCAAGTAAATTTTGAGACTGATCTGAGTCACCATCTGGATACACAAAAATAAGCCGGATTTTCCCATTATTATTATTGTAAGCCTTGGGGAAGGTATGCACTCTCTGAGAGTTCTTGTTTGAATAACTCCTATGTATAAATAGAGCAATAACTGTAACTGCACTTGCAACAGCTATTCATTTCCCTCATTAATAACCATCTGACACACAGCCAATCAACATACAGGTTACAAAGGTATATTTTTCTATTAGTGATCTAGATTATTAGTGATATAGATTCTTGTTTTAGTGACATTTTTGTGCCAGGCTAAGGTGTATGCAAATTTACCAAGCCACATAACTCAACACTTAATCTTGGTATGATCTCTCTTTGATTTAAAAAAAATCAATTTCACCATATTGTATGGGGCATATTAAGATGGATTGTGTAGTTGTTAGACATAAGTTTTGTATTGTATATTCAACATCTCCTTTTACCCTCAATATCTCCTTGTACTCCAGGACTCAAAGTGCTATTTAACCAATCTGACTATGAAAGGACAGTCCAGGTACTAGTGACTGACATTCTACTAACCAAAAGACAGAGGCTCAAAGATGACCATTTACTAATGTCCCTGGGGGTCTTTTACCGGCCACTGGGGATAGGACTCAATGACAGAGGATAGCCATTTTAAGTTATCATCAAAGCCACTGTATTTACGTGCACCTGGGTTCGAACCCATGTCCTTTATTATCGAGGGAAAGTATGTTAACCACTAGGCCACAGTGACAGATAAGTAGCCCATACCAATTGATCAAGAATTTAAACTAGAAACCAGTACATCAGCATGCAACAACTAACTTCCCCGCTTTATTCAAGATTCAGAAATTCAAACACATGATCCCTGAGGTTTGGACGCAGGTGTGTTAAACTGATTTTGAATTGTACCCCATTTAGAATTTCACACTGACAAAAAAAAACAGTCTTCCTGAGATCCACAGCTTACATTGTACAAATATGTATTTTTTTTTATAATTTACAGGCATCATTTCAGTGTATGAACGGGAACTGATCACCTTACCCTTGTATGTTTTGGTCCACATGCGAGTTGCTCAAGGACTAATTGAGAGTAACCAGGCAGAATGGCAAAAGGTCAAGGACAAATACATGGATGAAGTAAAGCACATTAACTTTAATAAAGTGCATGGGTCTTCTGGTGAGTGAGTTCTTTTGTGGCTTTATGTTATCTGTTTGCGAGAGGATGTAAATAAGAGTGAATTAAAGTGGGATTGGCAAATTGGCAAAACAGTTTTTTGGAGAAGTAATATTACAATTTCAATTGCCCCAAAACTAGGTGCAATGGTATTTTTGTCTTGTCTGTCTGTCCCTTTCTGCCTTGTCTGTCTGTCCAACTCAAAATCTTTTGAATCATACTTTCACACAAGATTCAGGTCTGCCCATGGTTCAGTCCTCCTCAAAGTAAGCAGAATCTGGACCTCGAACCCAGAAATGGCTGAATTTATTTGGCATAACTCGAAAAAACTATTCATCAAATTCATTATTAAAAGTTAAGGTGGAGTCTATCAGTGAATAGAGAAAGAATAATGTCTCTGTTAATGCCTCTCTTTGCAAGAGATACCTAGCATTGACATTGGTCCTCTTCAGGGTTGACCTGGATCTACACTGATGATCCTGAAATGGATCTGGATAAAAACACTTTCTTACTTTTTTTTGGGGGGGGGGGGGAGTCAGTGTTAGCTGGAGGAGAAGGTTTAAGCATTCTTGGTCCTCTTTAGGCTCGAAATGGATCTACATTGATGATCTTGAAATGGATCTGGATAAAAACAACTTTATTTTCTTTCTCTTTTTTTTTTGGGGGGGGGGGGTGGAGAGGGAGGGGGTTAGTGCTAGCTGGAGCTTGCTTCATTGGCATTGCTTCTTAAATTTGTTTCTACATATAATTTACACACTAAAACCAACCAGTTATTCTAATTTGTCAGATGTTTAATTTCTTGTTTACATCATTTTGTGAAAGTTTAGGGTTTTTGCCAGTTGATTAAGCCAACCCCTTGCTCCTGAATAAAGGATGAATGTCAGTAGTAGAGAAAATAACAACGACTAGAGAGTTTTAGTTGTAGGTTGTTTTTATGTCAAATACCCAACTTTTTAATATTATACATCCTGAACCATTAGATGATGGTTTATATCTGATCATAATATAAATTGATGGTTCTATAAAACAAATAAAAAATTAATAGTAAGTGCTAGGCATCCCTTGCAAAAAGAGACCTTTAAAGAGACATTGAAATATTGTTTAGTTTAAATGCCATTGTAAAGATTAATTCGTTTTAAATTGTGTTAACTTGTGTTATGAAGAAAGTTTATAGTATAAAGTTAGGTCATCTATATTGTATTAGCTTACTGGTCACTGTTGTAAAAAAATACTTCACAAATAAAGCATACTTTCTTTTCAGATGTGCTACTCTACGACCACAGATTCTACATGTTTTATGAGGCTTTGAAGAAAGAAATCCACCCAGAGGAGATGTCCTTTCACTTCAGCATGCCGTCTGATCATGTGACCACAGAGATGAATCCCATATATGGGAGTGTGGAGAGGAGGGAGGACAGAAACAACAACACTGCATTAAACAAAGATTCAAAGGACTCAGCTCCAGGTTAGATTTTAAAGGGTTATTACCTCCACCTAGAGATCTGTCTGTCTGTCTTGTTTTTGTACCCAGAACATGATCCAGATCTTTTCCCAAAATTTAATCATTTCTTCTTTTGGTTTTTGCCCTAGCCACATTAATGCAATTTTAGAAAGCTCTGTTCATAATTTTAGACTTGCCGCATACAAAGACAAGCAGACAAAGAAATGCACCAAAAACATAATCACCGATAATCATAATCCAAATATTTGAAACTATTATATTTATTATTTGATACAATGATCTCTAGCATTAAAATCGATATCTAATATATTCTCTTGATGTGTGATTTTATGTATTTCATTAGTACAAAGGTTTCCAGAAAGGACCATACATTACATATATTTAAATAAGTCGTATCAGAAAGTCCAATCCATCAGAATTTCACATCCTGACATTACAAAATCTGATTGGAAGTTCTGATGTCAGAAAGTCCAATCCTGTTATTTAATTAGAAAATTGCTCTGGGGTATGAATTTGAAGTTTTGACATCAGAATTTCAAATTCGAATGGGTTATATATATTGTACACAATATTTTATTTAAAAATCTAAAATTTCAGTGTGGGAGGGCTCGGTGGTGTAGTGGTTAGAGTTCTCGCCTCCAACCTCTGAGGCCGCCGGTTCGAATCTCGGGCCGGCCCCTTCATGTTGGAAAGTTGGTAGTTACTTGCCGATGCCCGGTGGTTTACAGTGCAGTATGCACTGGTTTCCTCCACCTGTAAAACTACTCATCACAATATGACCCTGGCTGTTGAACACGACGTAAAACAACAAATAAATAAATAAATAAATTCAGTGAACCTTTTAAGAAACTGCCGATCAAGAGAAATGCCATCTACAATCTTAGGTAAATAAGTACCATGGCCAAATCTTGGCTGCAGTTTTAAATATCATTCCCTATGCCAAGTGGGGTTATGTGATTGTTGTATTCTATTTGTATGCTAGTAAAATTACAGAAAAGCTAGTGCATTAAGTTACATCAAATTTTCACAGTAAGAGAGGTCTTGGTTTAACACAGAACTGATTCAAGTTTAGCAATGATCTGCAATAAGGGCTTGGCGGAGGTATGCACTCTTTAAGTGCTATGGTTTATATCATGTTGATAACCATATTTATTAATTCATTTACCCATTCATTTATTTATTGTTTCACGTCGCGTTCAAAAGCCATGGTTATATTGGGATGGGTAGTTTACTGGTGGAGGAACCAGTGCATACCAGTTGGTCAAGATTCTGCACTGTAAACCACCGGGCATCGGCAAGTAACTATTTTGATATCCAGCTCCTATAGCTTATACCTTTCTTTTTCTTTGTGTCGTAGTTGGCCAGTATATGCATACTGATGAGGTTCTTCATCCAAATCACCAAAACTCTTGCCAGAATGGCTGTCACATTTCTGCAGATTCTACCTTAATGTGAAGTAATTATGGAAATCATCTGCAAATTCACTAGACAAGGCCTACTTTCTTATTGCCTGGGGAAACTCTTAAACTTCTTGATATGAGGTTATCACAAATGTTTATATGACACAAATAAGATAACGTAACAGTCATATCAACAAAACTTTTAATTTTCAATAATGTTTTGTCGTCAAATGGTAAGTTTATGAGCACCGTTTCTTCAAAATATGAATATTTTGTTGAATTACCATATACCTTGGACACTTAATATATGGTTCTCCGCGGCCTAGTGGTTAACAGTCTTGGTATCTAATCACAGACTGTCCCTTTTCAACACTTGTATTTTTCTGGGGATATATCAATATCATATAAAGTAGCTGACCACGAGCATAAGTGAATTATTTTTCTAGAAGTTCCAAATCTTTTCATTAAATTTTGTGCCAAGATTGGGTGAGTGGTTTTTAAGTGCAAGTTATATTATCGCCCCTCATAAAGCACTGTAAAGAGTTGATGATTTATTGTATTTTTTCTTGGTAAAGTACATTTAAAACTTGTGCGCGTGTCAATGCATATTTTAATTAAAATAAATCCAGGTAATCATACTTAAAGCAAGGTCAAATAAGGATTCTGTGTCCAACTTTTTGGGGTTATGGGTTATGGGTAGAGAAGTATACTTGCAAGAGTTCTAAAAATACTGAAGTATACAAGCTCTAATCAAAAGACACATTTCACACGACAGGAACATGCAGCATGGTTTGTAAGAGGGCTGTTCCATATCCACGAGTGGATCGTAAACCAACCTCCCAAATGTAAAAAATAAAACCAGTCACAGTCTATGGGTGGATTTTATGATAAGGTTCCGATAGCTTACCGAGCCATTGGGTCTGGAAACCTTTCCATTGGTTCTTACAAATATTCTAATTGGTTTCCAATTCTTCCCAAATAGGTCTATACAATTGCTAGGATCGACTTAAAACAGAAAGGATTGCTTCATGAATATTAATATCTGATAAGAACCAGTGATAGTTTATGATAAATTTAAAGCGTTTCAATTTATCACTGACACACACGATTCACTCCTAAATGCTCCCAAATGTTCCTGATCTATAGCTGCCAATCCCAATAGCTAGCCCGAAACATTTCAGTCTTTGCTTACAAACGTCCCAAATGAAATGATCTACCTCCGGACACTTTTGGCCAATTTTCATAATTGAGAGTTAGGTAAAGGTCAACTCGTGGATGTGAAACAGCTGTTTCATCATTTTCATGAACAAAAAGATTTCTATAAGATTTTAACATTCAGAGTAAGAAAAGCAAAATTTACTGTAAGGTGCTTAATTTCACCAGCAAGAAATCACCCCAACACATACCCCCTCCATCCCTTTATATATCGATTAACAATTGATGCACATTTGTAATTCAAGACCTCTCATCTCCCTTGACGCAAACTTGGCTCAAAATTTTATCATTTCATCTTACTTTTTAGAGTGTGCCCCCCAGTGGTGCATTCAATAGTTATTACTCTATCTCTTCACTGTTAAAGTATTTCTGTGTTCTTTGTCTCAGTTTCAGATGAGAACGTGGACAAAATGCCCCCAGTGGTACATTCAATAGTTATTACTCTATCTCTTCACTGTTATAGTATTTTTGTGTTCTTTGTCCTAGTTTTCGATGAGAAAGTAGATAAAGTGCCCACAGTGACAGTCACGGAGGACCAAATGAGTAAAACTCAACGTGCAGAGAAAGTGGAAGCGATACAGACAGCTCAAGTAAGGCAAAATACTGAACAAAAGGCACTAGTAACCAACCCAGAGCCAGTGGTGACACAGAGTGAGACAAACCACAAACCCAGCACCACACAAGGAGGGTCCAGTACACAACCAGAGACCGTACAAAAGAAACAAATGGTGGAAAGTGATGTAAGCTCTATACAGGTGAGAATGCATTACATTGCTCAACAATAAGTGATTATATTTAAATATATATGGTTTAACAATTTTTCACAAATGGCTCAACAATAAGTAATTATTTTTAACTACATGATTCAATAATGTTTCACAATTTTTAGCTTCTGTGCAAATAAACTTGTTTTGCTCCTGAAGGGAGAAAATTCCATTCCAAAGTCAGCTACAACTGCAAATCCTATTAACATACTGCATAAGTAGAGATGTTAGCTGGAAGAAAATCTTCACTAGTTCTAGTTAAAATTAACGCCTAGTGAAAATTTCAACTGATACAGTATTTGAAAACATTCTGAATGAGAAGGAAAAATCTATGATACATCAACATTGACAATAGGAACTTCTGTACTTGGAAACATAGTCTAATTGATATTATTGTAAAAATATTAAAATTACAGTCTTTGACTGAAAGACAACTATATTCAGGAATGGGATAGAGTACAAGTGAAACATCAAAGCAAAGTACTATTCTAAGTACAAAAGCATTTTTGAAATTGAAAAATACTTCTCAGTAGTTGGCATAAGAAAGTACAGGCTGAAGTCATAATCTTTGCATGCAAAGAAAAAGGAAACAAAGAGTGCTTACTATATGAAACCTTTTTGTCTAAAAAGTTAAATATACATAGAAAAGGAATTTCATGTACGTGTGTTATTAATTTGTCCTTTGTATAAAGAACTGAGAATAAGATATCTCCCTCAAGCACGTTATGGTGATATTAAAATGTTCATAAACACGTTATCAACAAAATACCTATGCAGGATAACTGAGATAGCTTGTTACTTATTCCATTGCTTTAGTAAAAAAATATTCATATCTGGCGAATCAGAATATAACGTCTTGTCTCTCCAAGGAAGTATTTTTATCATTTCATGACAGTTTAGCTTGGCTAACATGTTAATTTCCATGCCATTCAAAAGACAGAAATGCAGTCATGAACTAATGCCAACAGAGTAAGAAATTTCTTACAGTTTCTGACATTCTCTAGAGAGAAAAGCTTGCTTTTTCTTTGCCTTGTGGGAATTTATTGAAACATTTGTAATATTTAGGACAACATTACATCTCTGGTGTCTTCTGATTCAAAATTGGCTCAAATATATATGTATATATATTTTTTCAATTTTAAAAGGTGCCACCCAGTGACAAATGTCACAAACTGTGGGTAATTTCACAAATTCTTATTGTATCCTGAAGCCAGTACAACACTGGTCCTCCAATTGCTTACATTTGTGAGTAAAAATGAATGAAAACCATTTTACTACATGTTTTAAAGGGTGAAGTCATTGATACGCAGACCGAAATTGATGAGAAAGGTCGTAAAACCACAGTCTCTATACAGGTAGTCAATACAGAGGATGATCACTATCATTCCACTGACTCAGGAATACAGGTACATTTAAAAGTCTTTTAACAACTAGCTCCAAGGGAACATCATAATGCATGTGCTGTAAGGAGAGACAATCAGTACCACATGTCAGGAACTGGATTGAAATCAAAGGATTAAAATGTAGAAGTCCAGTGGTTATGTACAAGAACAGATAACCACAAACCTCTGCCTTGGGGTGAACAAGAAGCTATATTGTTGAATCTAGATAGTAACTCAAACAAATACAGAATACCTTCAACAAACACTTGATTCCAATGGAGCAAATGATAAAAAGCTTATTAACACTATTTTATAGAAATTTATATCAATACTTAACTTGTTGTTCCTTTGGTATTTCATGTTTAAAAGCAGAATAACATTACAAATTTAAATATTTGGACAAAGAAAAGTTTACTTCAACATTAAAGGTTTAACATCATGTTCAACAGCCAGGGTCATGTTGAGAACATTTAGATAATACTGCCTAAAAACTAACATGGCGGCCAGGTAGAACCAAAAATGATGAATTTTTTGAGAAGGAAATACATGAAGTGAAGCCAATGTTTGTTTGGTTTTCAGACTAACAGTCCACAGAATATTAGTCCACAACATCAACCACATGCCAGAGTTATAGACATTAATGCAAATAGCCCACAAAAGACCGCCTACTCAACAGAAGTCAGTCACTTGAGTCAAGATGAACAGATATCCTATCCAAGAGGTCAGATTGATATAGATGGACAAGGAACTGGTATAATTAATGATGAAACTCTTTTATCACAAGGAGGACCACATATTTCTAAAGTTGTCTGGGTGGAGCCTACCAAGCAAGCACCTGCTGCCTATCAATCATACCAAGCCCAAGTAGACCAGCCAATGAAATTTCACCTGAGTCAAACTGAGACCCAATCAAATCAAGCAGATTTGCCAGCGTTGTCCCAAAGCTATACAGATGTTAGAACACCATCACAAAAAGCTGTGTACTTTATGAGATCTGATAGGCCAGTGAATGAGCGGATTTCAAGTTCTAGAAGTATCCATGGTTACCCAGCTAGGTAAGGATGATTCTTGACTCTTTACAACTCATGAAAATGTAAGATAACACTGTAATCTGAATGAGGAAAAACTGAAAGATGTGATTGATATTTTGTAACACAGACAATTGAAGGGTTAACATAATTTACGATTGTATAATTCGTATTACTTCGACTAAATATTGTTATCATCAGGTAACAATGAGAAAAAAAGGAATAACAAGACCTGAAAAGTGAAAACCTCTCTGAAGGCGTAACAATCGACAATCCACAATTGGTTGCAGAATATTCCCCAAATTAAGTCAGTTCTTTTTTAAACGAAGACCCATCTCCAGTGAAAATCTGGTGTAAATCCTTACAGTTTTTTTTTTTTTTTTTTTGTAATATTTTAAACATAAAGCAACCACAATCCAACAGCCACCTTGGCAGATTTTAAGTTGGCCAGACAGTAATGCGCCTTTTCACACGCCACAGGGTATTTCTTATGTGTATAAAAGTTCTGTATGCCTGATTCCTCCATGTATTGCCAGATTTCTTTTAGTAAACTTTGTGGCATTCTGTACTCCCCATTGCAATCTGCACAGAATTTTGAACTGTTCAAAATTTTCTTGTGTGCATTTCGATGTGTTTTCAGCTGTTGTTTACATTATTTTGGCCTGTAGTGTCAGTAGTGTGGATCATATATCTTTCTACTTGGGAAAACAATAATGATTCGCAAGTGACTGTTAATATTCCATGTATAGTTGTTTTAATTTTTACATTGATTGTAATACATAATAGTATATTTACATCACAACAAAATACACTACCTTGAAATTGACAATGTAGGTGGATCTCCACCAGATCTCATACAGTGCTACAGGTCTTGAATTCAACACTATGGAGCTTTGATATAACAGTGTTACCACAGTGCTCCACTATTATGTGCTATTGAGTGTGACGAAATATGTGTACATATGATATGATTTAACCTGTTTTGGAAAGATGTGAAAATGTAGTGTAGTCCAACCAAGTCAAGAATTGCCAGTGTATAGATTTAATTAAGTAATACATGGCCAGGTCTACTCTTTAATACTCTTTATACTGTGTACTTGTATCCCCAGTGGCAGGCAAAAGAACCTCATAGATGTAGATACACTCAGTCTTTCAGTAAAAGTGTCCAAATATCTCATAAAGTAAAGACAATATTACTCTGAGTATAAATACCAATACAATACATTACACAATACTCAACATCAGTTACTCTTCAAGTAAGACACTAACCTGATCCCATGTTACGTTAATTCCTCTGTTTGGTCACCAGATACCAGCTTTCCAGCAGCAATTCTGCCATCAACAGAAGCAGACCAAGCTATCCCTCTTCTTCATCCAGTGTGTTCTACAGTCTGAAGAAGAATGAGCCAATGGTGGATATGAGAGACACAGTCAGTGACATAGCCATGGTACCTAACAGAGGACACTATAGAGCTCTACATGTGGACATACCTGACAACAGCCACACCCACAATGACGCCTTTGACAGATACTATAATGTCAACAGGGAAAATTCTTACTTGCTTGGTCCAGCGCAGCAAAGGGATAGGCCAGGCAAACAAAGGTCACATTCAGCCAAGCGACATTATGATATTACACCGAGACAACAGGTATATAGAGACTGTATTATCACCCAAGAACTCTTTTAATGCACTCATCAAACAAGAAAGTTAAGACTGGTACCTGCTGGTTGTCTGTTGTAACTTATATGCAGTTGTTTAATTTGAAAACCTTTTTTTAGATCTTTTTATGTTTAAATACTGAAAGAAAAAAAATCATTTTAGCTTCTTTGGTTAAAAAAATACAACATGAAACACTTTCGTAAAAACTATTTGGAATTGGAAGTGCCTATTTAGTTATAACAAAAGTAGTTTTATTCATTAAATTTAATCAATTATATTGCAAATGTGAGGTGATGGTGGTAGAATCCTTACTGGCTTGAATTAATAATACAGAAAACCATGTAAACTCAATGAGACATGCTTGTATATAGACATGCTGTTGTATTCTATTGCTTCAAGGATGAACTAGAGGTAACAGTAAAAGTTGGCTTGCTAACAAACATTTGTATTTCATTCATATGCTTTATGTAACATTTTGAATATTATCAAGCAACTGCATGTGAACTTGATGGTATAGTAACTTATCCATGTTTGAGAGCATAATATAAATATAGATTTTACTAAAATAGTGATAAATCATCTCTGAAAAAAAGGTTGATCTTGGAAGGAAAATACCATATGATGAATATTTAATTCCTCTCAGGTTTTGTACAACCAGTGGTTACTTCTTCAAAAGCCTTGAAACAATGACACTATAAACACAGCTATAAAAGCACCATGGCCAAGCCAATATTTCACTTCAGAATAACAAGGATATTAAATTATTTTAATATTTGGTAAACAGTGAAAATCTACAAAAATCAAGAAAAAAAAGAGATACACTTGTCCAAAATTTAAGTCCCTCTAAGTTCCCTCTTAAATTTACCTCGTAAATCCCTCAGATTTTTCTCTTGGCATTTCAGTCGTTATACGTCTTGGGACTCTCTTCAATTTCATATAACAAACAGTTCCTTAGTAATATCCTTCAGGAAGCAAGTATCTTATTACCCACCTCTTTAACTCAAGTTTCTCCATTTAGCATTTTCACCGTATATCACACTCACTACCCAGGATTACTGACCTAGAATATCCCTCGACTTCTGACTTGTTTGTTCATTCTTTTGGTAGTTTAACTGCTTTCTGCCCTACTTTGAAAGATATTGTGCCCAAAAAGTAGCAGATTAGATTATAAAGTTTGGGTTATTAAAATCAAGATTAATTGGAACAATTAATGGACTATTGTTTTAATCGAAACATCAATCATTCTGAGTGATAAATAGAATATAATTTTGTAATTTAAACACTGATTTAAAAAATTAAACTGTTCAGCTAAACCCCAGAAACAAAGTCCTTGAAAACAGCATTTTATACTATTTCCTAGATAATTGGTGTCTTGTATCATCTTCATTTTGACCCAAAATTCTTGCACTTCACTATCTAAATAAAATTACTAACTCATAATTATGTCCTTTTAAAATATAAAGTATATATGTAGTTTAACAAGTGGTTAGTTTAATATTTAAATGCTTCTATAGATATGCCAGTTGCACTTTACATTTTAGTTGGAATGAAGTTTTGTTAACCATATTGTACATAGATTTTGTGACATATATTAGTTTCAATTGTTTATCAAATATTATCTGTTCATATGATGTATTTATATTCTAAATGTTGATAATTTTACAAATTTTACACATAAAAATCATACAACATATCTACAGACTTACTATCAAATAAATGTTAATACAAAACATTAAATATGCTTGAAACAAAATGTAAAGCTACCAACTGGTATGTAGTTTTAATCATGCTTTATTTTGCTTTTAGGTACATGTGATTGACAGGCAAGATAACAAAAACCTTTACCCTCCCACATATGTAGACCGAAAAGGTCATAGAAGTTCCAGCACTCATTTCCCTAACTCACCAGGTCATTCGCCAGTACGAGTAATTCATATGTCCAGAGACCGTGAAGCCAATAGGAGCTCTAGTTTTGTGGATGTCATTACAGGAAAGATTGTACGCAAAAAGAGTTCAATGGGAGATGAAGTAGACAGTAAATTTGAATTCCGGTCTCTGGGTCATGGAAATCAGAACAAAAGAAAGGAGCGTTGGACCAGAGAAGTGCCATTAACCCATTCTGATGATGAAGATGATACTGAAGGAACCAACCATTACACAAGAAGTTACCATAATAGATATAGATCACCCTCTCCAAGGGCAACAAGGCAATATGGTCAAGCAGAAGAACCTCTGATAAAAGTACATGGTCCAGGTGTTGAAATGATTTCACCAGGGTACAGTAATAGCTCTCATCGTTCTTACCAGAGAAATGATCAGAACAATAAAATTGCTTCTGAAGTAAAAGAAGAAATTATTGTTCCAAAGAAGAAGAAAAGCAAAAGGTATGACCCTGCACCACTGGCACCCAGAGAAACATCCAGTGTTTCTTCTTTATCTGAGAGTGACAACGAGGTCAAAGTACACCATGGGATCTATAAATCCAGTGTACATGTTGGAGGAAGAGTTGATGAGCATTCTTCCAAGACATCCACAGATTCCTTTTCTCCAAAGGATTCCACACTTACCAGTGCTTCAGTGGAGCAACTCACACCCAGATCTATGAGTCCTTCCACCAATATTCCAGAACCTCTGACACCCACCAAGACTTACAGAACAAGTCACACTGTGTTCAAAACTGACATGGGAAGCCATTCACAAACTGTCCATAGTCAAACTGTTGAAGACATTACAGATGAAAAGGAGCTGCAAGATCTGAATAGCATTGCATCACAGTCTTCAAAACCAGAGAAAGAAAGCACACGAAACACTGCAATTACTACACACAATGAAACTTCAAAAGTAGTGATGAGGGAGAAGAGAAACAGGACTGATGGTAAAAGGTCGTCGACCAATTCATTACGTCAAGTGTATTCTGAAAACAGAGACTCAATAGAAGGTTCAAATATTGGTCTGTCAGTCGTTAACAAAGAAGATCCTACACTGCAAGATGCGTTGAATTCTCCTTCTATGAAACTGAATGGCGAGTCTTTGAAAGGCACCACCAGGAGCTCTGGATATGGATCTTTGTCATCAAAAACTGAGGAACAGAAAGTGGTGAAAAGGAACAAGTCTACACATGTTCAGCATCAAAATGATATCGAGAAAATGCCACAGAACTATGACCGGGCTGTGAGGGACAGTATTCTCAGTATCAAGGAGCTAGATGAATTTCTTAAGACTCAGGTGGCTGTCGAGAGTGATTCAGAGTCAACGAAAGAACCTGATGTACAGATATCTCGTCTGTAATGGCAGAAGTTTGGATGTACAGCAAGTATTTGCTAATGTCGTTGAATTCATCCATTGGTCATAAACACGGATAGCATTCCCTTTTTAGAAAGGGACTTAACAAGAATACATACACAGGGATGATATTAAAACGCTTTGGGAAGTTTAAACCAGTAACATCTGTGGCTCAGCTATTCACCCATAGTATACAAGCACACAGTAACAGTTCAAAAATTCAAAGTTTAAGCTTTCATGTCTTCTTCAACAGCCAGGGTTATATTGGGACAGATCAAAAGCCTTTCCACTTGTGGGACTTGATCCCACACAGGGGTTATACACACTGCACAGGTTCTCCATTATGGTTTGGAGATTCCTCTCATTGTGTGAAAACACATGAACTTCAGTACATTTTATTTCTTGAACAGCTTAACAGTTTGACAGAGATGATGCACTTTTCCCTGACTTCAGGGCAAAAAGGCATATAATTACTGTATGTACTTATACGACACATTTGTTCAACAGCAAATTCCAACATAAGCCCCTCTTTACACAGCAGTTGTGATTGTTTGAGATGGGTGTACATTTTAAGTGTATGCCATGTATATGATTGTGAGATTTTTCAGGTGAATTGCTGACATGCTGTTTGAGCTCTTGACATTGGACTTTAAGCAAATAATTTTATGGGATGAACTGATGAGGGACACATGATCTTAGCTTTCAACTTTTGACATATGACCTTTGAAAGACGTAGGCAATAGAAACTCCCCAAAACATGTATAAGGACAGTTGTGTTCTATAAAAAGCAGCTTTCCTCATTAATTGCCATATGATATTGATCTGGTGCCGATGATCGATATTAGCTGCCCATCTTTTACAAATGAATTACTTAAGGATTTCCTGCAATATTTATGTAAGTTTTGCATATGGTAATTAATGTTGTTTTGTTATTGCCTTTTAACGAAATGCTTGCCATTCATATTTAAATACTTTGTTGCATATATATAGCTTTAACACAGTTATTGATTTTCCCCCCAAAAAACCTGCATTTAGTGTAATATTTTTATCAAAAAACTTATGTTAACACTGTTTCTAATTACAATTTTGCAGATGTTACAGATTACTTGTGTAGCTGTCTTTTGTGCCATACTTTACTAACATGAAACGTGCATTAACTGAAGTTTATGTTTTTGTCAGTAATATGCTATACACCTCCCTTGCCAGTCTGAACCTTCAATTGTGTGCTTTTATATATACATATTGTGTCATTATTCTTTTTCATATTATTAGAAGAAATTGCTTGCTTTTTTGCCTCAGTAAGGCTTACTATGTATTATGTTTCAAAATACATGACATAAAACAGCTGAAAAAAAACCAAAATAATAGATTTAGTTCAACTTTTAATGACAAGAATATTTGTTTGTGACTGTCTGATTGCCTTTTAAGATTTGATCATTTGACTATGTTATAAACATATTTAAAACCACCAATCAATTATTGACTGAATGTAAAAGCTGTATTCATAGTAACATATCTTTCTAACGTTTTATCTAAGCAGTACAGAATGGAAATTTGTTTATTGTTACTGGTAGTGTATTTTATAATTCATTTATTACATCTTAATACTGTTATGTACAGGAATATCTTTGAAAAGTTAAAAGAATAAAATCTTAACAAAATTTAGTTGGTCTTTGTCAACTTTCAAGCACTTTTTCCTTGTCCCTCAAGAATAAAACTAGTAATTATTTATTACAAGCTAGCAAAGGATTCATATTTTATGTGCATTGATAATTTTCTAAACTTCATTGATTTTTTTTTAACTTTTAGCCCTGAAGGGCTTTGTGGGCATTTTTTTCATCCACGACGTCTGGCTTGGTGGATAGTGAGAAAATCTTACCTGAGCTGTATCTCAGAAACCATTAAGTTAGAAAATACATATTTGCTGGAGACACTGGCTTGGGGTATCGGTATGTAACCTCATGGTGTGACCTTTGACCTTTCCAAAGAGGATGTAGATGTGCAACACCATGGTATGGCCTTGATTTGACCTTGTTATAGTGACTGCTGCCTTTAAAACCTGAACTGATAGGGACATTGGATGAATTGTGTAGGTGTGCAACGTCATAGTGTGACCTTTGGCTCTTGCCAGAATGTCTTCTGTTGCCTTATTTGAGAAATATTTCTCCTTTTACAAAGATATATGGATTGTTTCAACTGATTATTATTATGTGTACTTTCACCTCATTGAGCCATTTGCATTGCCATCTATGATCCAATCAAGAAATAGAACAATTAATTTTACAGCCTCATAGCTTTAAGTTCACAAATTAATGCTGTCATCTTGCTATTAAATTGTCTTGTTTTGATATTTTTTCTTTATATACGTTTGCTCTTTTGAGTGTTTTTTCTCCTGTATTTTCACATAAATAATAATCTGTTCTGAAAGACTTCTTATCTCGGTACTTTTTCCATCTTTTGTGATGCCCAACGCAATTTCCCCAGACTTTGGGGTATAACCTGTTTTATGAGATACACTTACTATATCCACATAATACAATTTATGTGGTTATTACACATATAGAAATATATTATTACACATATTTCACATATAAAGACTCAAGCCAAATCATGCATACACAACCATACATTACTGTATAAAGTAGCATTAATGATAAAAATAAACGTTTACTGTGAATTACAAGTGATATCACTCAAAATTTTATCTTGATTTTATCTCATAATAAAATTTGCCTAGCTTGTTAGTAAATACGTTGGAGCCCAACTTAGGAGTCAGTACATTTTAAGATGGACTATAGTCCAACTTAGGATCTTAAGTTGGATAGCCTATCTTAAGATGGATTCACCTCATCTTAAGATGGATTAGAACCTATTAGCCCAACTTAGGATAGGTAAACTCACGAATGATATGAGAAACATGTGGGTGATTTTATTTTAAACAGATAAACAAAACAAAACTGTTTAAGGTTTTTGTGGCTTTCAATGCTTGAAAAAAAAACAAGAAAATAAGGTGGCGAAATTGTTGGTTAAAGCAGAGAACATAATAAATTATATCAACAAATATATAGCTAAATTGGTGAGCTATAATACTGTTAAAGATGAATGTACAAGCAAGATGTATAATCAAGATGTCTACTTTTACTAATGTTAAATATGTCCATAAAATATGTTAATTATATTGATTCAAATCCAACTACATGCTAGATAATAAAAAAAAATTTTTAATTTCATTCATTTTTTTATAATTGGCGTTCGCAACCCTGTCGCCGTCATTGCCACATGTAGAGAAATTTTTGGCGTTAATGCTCTCAGAGGTAAACTACATGAGCTAGGTTCACCAAATTTGCAGGATATCTTTATTAAGAGGTAAGCATCTCTGGGAATAAAATTATCTTCATTCTGAAAAACAAGATGGCCGCTGCAGGCTTTTTTTAAAAATTATATACCTTTTTCTACTGGATGGTTCTCATAGGTAGAAGGTTGATTCTCTTCATAGGTGATACATGTCCTCTACAACCTTGCAGACATTTGACCTTTAAGCTCTTAATTCAAGGTCATCCACGGAGTGCCAAAGTACCCCATGTAGCTGACTTTAAAAAATGCCTATATCTCCTTTATTATTGGTCCTAGAGGATTGCAATGTGAAACCAACTTTTGGGCTTTTAGGAAATCATGGGCTGGGAATCTTTTGATGAGGTCAGATTTGACCTTGGACCCCTCCTTCAAGGTCAAACGAGGATAGCCAAACTTAAAAGTGCTTATAACTCACTTATTTTTGGTCCCAGAAGTTTCCAATGTGAAACCAACTTATAAGAAATCATGGGCTGTGAATCTTCTGATGTGTTCAGATTTGACCATGGGCCCCATCTTCAAGGTCAAACGAGGATAGCAAAACTTTAAAGTGCTTATGACTCGTTTATTATTGGTCCTAGAGGCTTGCAATGTGAAACCAACTTGAGCCTCTCCTTCAAGGTCAAAAGAGGACAGCCAGACGTAAATGTACTTGTAACTCACTTATTATTGATCCTAGATGTTTACAATGTGAAACCAACTTATAGGAAATCATGGGCTATGAAGCTTTTGATGTGGTCAGATTTGACCTTGGACCCTCTTTCAAGGTCAAACAATGACAGCCAAACTTAAAAGTGCTTATAACTTGCTTATTATTTGTCCTAAAGGTTTGCAATGAGAAACCAACTTATAGGAAATCATGGGCTGGGAATCTTCTGATGTATTCAGACTTGACCTTGGGCCCCTCTTTCAAGGTCAAATGATGGTTCACTGGCTTTGGTGAGTTGTCTTTCCGGTGGATACAAATTTGCATTGGTTCTCTGATGTGTAGGTCTAGTTAATGTTGCCAATTCATCCAATTATTATTATGTAACATACCCACCTTTGAGTTTTTAACATATTAATTGTTTGAAATAAAATATTCACATAATAAATGCATTATTATATTTGTATAGTTTTATCATATCTTTGTAATATTCTTTTCAGTGGTTTGATAAACTCTATTTGACTTCCACATGTTCTGCTTCTCAGGATGCAGAATTCTTCTACAGCATTTTTCAAACACTGTATGGTTGCAGTAATATTGTATAAATTATTATTCACAAAACACTGATAAATTGGTGTAAAGTCACTTTGTGTAAAGAAAGTATTAATAGTTGTATGGAGTAATGATACTCCTCTTCTGTTTGCCAAAGGACATCCATGTATACTTGCAAAGTGACATTTTTCCATGGACATTTGGTAGTTCCAATTACAGCTAAAAGGAAGGACTTTCTCTGCATTGTGATCAAAGTAAGCATTCAGTACATCTTGGTCATCTGTATTTGAGATCCCTTCCTGGTCAAAACGCCCCTCCTCCTGCGATGTCTTAACATAATTCACTTCAAAGTTCACCTTTCCCAGGTTTTCTAGATGAACTAATGCCACGCCTGCATTAAGACCATACAAGTCATCATAAACTGTAAAATTGGGATGGAAGAAATAGCGCAATCCTGCCCTGCCAAGAGACATGACATGCATGCTTTTGAAATCACTGAAGATATTCCAGAGGTGTGATATATCATCCAGTAACAAAACATCTAGATCCACATAGATGACTTTTTGAGTATGGCCTTGGATATTGGTGGACGGCAGACTACACAGCATACAAGATTTGATTCTATACCACTTAATCTCTTGCAAAGTCAGCCCGTGTTCTGATAACCATCTGAATCAGGTTAGGTTGGCTCGAATCACAGAAATGCGAGTTTGAAATGCTTGGGGCCATGAGGCAATAGCTTTGATCAATTGATCAGTCGAATTATCCGTTGTAAATATATACCACTGAAGGCTTTTATCCGTGAGTAAAAGTATGTTCTTCATTAGAAATAAGTTTTTCTTTACATAGGCTGGTCCATAAGTAATACTGGCTATATGAATGACTCATCAAATATATCTGTAAAAAGCAAACTAAGATAGTTATATATATAAAGTTGGGAAATTTTCTTTGGCCCAGTAACATTTTGTTTGGATACATTTGTCATCTACATATTTCACATCTAATGTGATACAAATATATTGTACCTGTACAGTCCGATTGGTTAAATAGCGCTTTGAGTCCTGTAGTATATGGAGATATTGCGCTGAGTATAAATACATAATAATAATAATAATAATATCAAAAGATACTTTTAAACACTTTCAGTTGAAGTCATTTTCATTAAAATGATCGTTCACTGAGACAAACATGTTAATGCTAAAAGGTCCATAACATCTTCATAACATATAAATATGTTTTACTTGATATTGTTGAAAGTGACAGGCAAAAATTGAAACACAATTGTGGTACGTAGATGCTTCAGGCCTTGCTTAAGGCTGAAATTTGTACCACATCCTTTTCAAACATTGGTATCCATAAAGCAGTCATACATGTTATAAAACTCAGGCTCATCAGATAGACTCTGTCTCTGCAGTATACGGATATAAAGAAAACCAGTAGATGTATATGCAAAAATACACTGTGCAAACTGAAACTGTATTATGTAAATTTCCCCATTATAAAGAAACTAAAGCCTTAAACAAGGTTTAAATATTCCCAAAATATTCATAAAGTAAAACGGTTTTCCTTCATATTAGCCTGATTATTCTTTCTTTTTTTATCTCTTTGTGCTATTAGATACACACCTTTAATGAAGACTCATGTTAGTTGTTTCCTGCATTTATAATTAGTGATAATTTTGTGACAAGAACAGAAGCAACACACAGCATAGTTGTGTGATGTAGAATTTATAACGTAGACAGTAATCCAACTTCATTAAAAGAAACATTTTTGATTTTCTACCAAGCCATTGTAATTACTTCACCTATCAAAAGTCAATTTTGAATTTTTAGGCCATTTTCAACAATGAGGTCATATCAGAACATGCTCAGTGAATGTGACACATTGCCATTCAAACGCACATCCAGAGGTGACAACCAAGTGACTAATTCTATTAGTATTTTTATAGCGCTTAATCTCTATCTAAAGACAGACTCTGGGAGCACCAAGCAGAAAAGGCAGAAATCCACAATCATTATCCGGAGACATAACAGGACTAAATGCCTGAATTAATATATGTAAAAAGACAGAATATTTAGGTGCATAATCAATGACACACATATAACTAGGTGGGTATGTATACGTTGACTGTGGTTAATAAATCAATCTAAGGCTTTCTTTTTCAAAAAAAGCAATATAGATTGGATTAATTTACAACCTTTTAAACCAACTAAATGTGGTGATGCTTTTGAAAATAATTGTTATTCAAAACATTTCCACAAATATGGGCCATTGTACCAGACTTATTAAAACTATATTGATATTCTACAAATAAACTGAATTGTTGCAAAACTTCGATATGTTCAAATCAATGAAAATCCAATAGATTTTTCATACTGCAATCTGTCACATACATGAAAGAAGAATTCCTTGGTTCAGCCTCGTGAGTTCACCTTACCCACTACGTACTTCCTCTACAATTATCTTCATACCATGGCACAATTGATAGACAATTCTATTTTACTGTCACATATCTTGTAGGTTTGACAGGGAATCCAATTCTGGACAAAAATGAATCAATTAAAGCAAGTACCACAATGACGTTTTACATTTATATATGAAATTTGGCCACTGTGAGAAAGTGATCATAGACACTATACTGACCATGACTGGTCTGTATGCATTTATTAATTTGGGGTTTTACGTCACTTTCAACACTGCACAGGTCATAACACAGCAGGTAGTTTTATAGGCAGAGGAAGCCAGTACATACAGTTGGTCAAGGTTCTGTACTGTAAACTGCCAACCATCGGTAAGCAACTACCAACTTTCCGACATCAGGTGCAGGGTTTGAACCGCCGACCTCAGAGGTGAGAGGCGAGTATGTTACCACTGCGCCACCGTGGCCCCCTGCTCACTATGCAGTAGACTACCAAATACATGTTGGTAGGGTCAAAGTTATCGTTTTACATCATGTTCAAGCAGCCAGGGTTATGTTGGGGTAGACTCTCAGCATTATCACTTGAGTAAGTACCACCCACACAGTAAACGTAATAGGGATACAGTCGTGGATGATTTTAAATCTTTGTATCACCTTATTGAGGATGCAAAGTTTATTCTAAAGCTGAACAACCTTGATACAGACTATGCAGACTGACAATGCCCTTGAAGATTATGTAAGGGTTTTATGTCCCTCATAACAACTTAAGGTCAGTTTTACACTTACCTATGATAATAATTCCAACTCTGTTGACTGTCTCCCAAAAGCGAGAAATGTATATATCCATTAAATGGAAAAGTCCACTGCTTTACAGCTTTTTTATTCTGGATATCCAACACACAAAAAGAAAACATTAATTGGAATACTGTTTTTCTAAATCTCAGACAAAATCTCGGACACTGGTATGGCATGTGACTTTTGAACATGTACAATGACATTTTTATCATCAACCATTTCCTTAATATACACAGTACTGTAGTGATGAATGTCTGTGCATACAAGCTAAGTTACAGTAAATCCTGAGGTAAAGTAATTTATTGTTTTGAATTGCTTCAACCTCAATTCCCTTCACAGGACACGTTATATCAGGGAAAGGTTATCAAGTATTTTCAGTACATTGTTCATGTCCACCATTCTGTTACACTAGAAACTATTTAGTGCCTTTTAAGGTATGTCCAATGTGCTCTGTGGGGTGCGCGGAAAAATACCTCCTAGAAAATATGCCTCCTAGAAAAAATGCCTCCTAGAAAGAATGCCTCCTGAATATTTTGTGACTAGGAAAAAATGCCTCCCGACAAAAAAATATTTTAACTTGTAATACTTTCAAAGTATTACAGCACTGCAGGTTAACATTACAATTTCGGAGGCATTTTCATTTTTTCACTTGAGTCTTATAAATTGCCAATGCCTGTCAAAAAAATTCACAGTCTTTTGCCCATTTTACCTAGCTGTTTAATGATACTTAAATTTCTGTTGCAAGGTTTTAATGGTTCTTCTCACTCTTTTGGCTAGCTGCTCAGCCCTGGATTCCATCATTATAATTTTCTTGTTTCTCTTGTAATTATGTTTCTGCCTCTCCTAGTGTATCTTACTGCAATCAACTCCTTACAGCGGGGATAGTCTATATTGTAATTTGATCACAATACATATTCTAAGCCACAAAGGCCACAACTATATGCCATTCTTTCTAGGAGGCACTTTTCCCCGGATTCGCTCTGTGGACAGAGTACTACTATCAATGTAATGCAGCAGACAGAAGAGTTTCCCTTAAGATGTGCATTTTGCAGGTCCTAACATGGTGGACAATTGAAGGGAAAGCATTACATACCAGATGTAGTTGGTCAATTTAAAGTAGGTATTCTACGACGTCTCCAAGAGCTAGGATCTCATTGAGACAGGCCTTCAGCATGGCCACTTGAAAGACTCTGACCACACCAAGGGGCACCCTGTGATTAAATGCCCAACTTCCTTATCACCAGATATTGAACAAGATGCAAGACACAAACTTCGACTTGGCTTATCAGCAAACAATCAGAAACCAACTACACTGTGTGCCTCATAAGGTCTGGATTTCCAGCACACAACCAGAATTAGAGGTTGAGTGTACTACTAATTAGACCATCTTTGGATCCAGTGGAGATGTCCCAAGTTCCCTAGTCGTTAACAAGTCTAGTATCTAAACACAGGTCACCTCTGCAAATGGAAACTGCAGAATTTGAAATTGTATCCAGTGGAAATCTACCATGAAATGTCTCCCAATAGCTCTCATCTTTATATTTATTTCCATGTATACTAGTGGGTCAAAATCATCACTGTAAACCACCTCGGCAAACAAGTACTAACATTCCCATTTAATGTGTGAGTCAACATTTTTACCTTGAATCAGGTCCTCAGTGGCCTAATTGATTAGCAGGTTTGGCATCTAATCACACGTTGTCACCTCTGTATGGGTTCAACTCCCACAAGTGATGATATTGAAGGCCTGTCCCAATATAAACCTGGTTGTTGAATGGGATGTAAGACTCTGACCTTCATCAAACCTTGCATTTATGTGAAGGGCAGCTGGTGTCCTGAGATACACGGAGAAACTCCCACTCAATTTTATATATGGGTTAACATCCAGGTTAGCTTGCCACAAGTCTCAATGTCGGTGTTTCTGTACAGATAAGCACCTTGTAAAAGGTTATGTCAAATTACATAAAGAACAATGACTCTGCTTATTCCACAGGATTTAGTTTTATGTTTTGTTTTACATCACATTCAACAGCCAGGGTCATACTGTAACGGATAATTTAAGGGTGGAGGAACCAATGCATACTAGTTGGTCAAGATTTTGCACTGTAAACCACCAGGCATCGGCAAGAAACTACAACATGGAGCGCCTGGGCCGAGATTCGAGTGGCAACCTCAGATGTTGAGGGCAATCACTCTTACCACTACACCACCAAGCCCTGCTTTGTTCCACAGGAACACCAGTACACCTGATAAATACTTGTTAACATCACACATTGATTCAGAGGGACTGTACTTTCTGAAATTATAAGATATTGTGGTCTGATGGTGAGCAAAGTTTGGCTTTTAATTAGAATCTGCCACCTCTGTGTAGGTTCAACTCCAACAATTGGTAAATACTTTAAACTTGTCCCAATATGACCCTGGCTGTTGAACAGGACATAAAACCCTGCCTTTCACCTTTGACTTTCATTGAAATCATAGTACACTGGTGTATGATGGCCAGAATACAAAAAAAAGAACATTGGAAATCATAATGCCCTGATGTATGGTCACTGGATTGACTGGAATGCAAGAATGTTGAATGAAAGCATGATGTACAAGGTTTATCAGTCAGAAGACCTGAAATAGATGACAACCACTGAGGTTTGATATCATAAGAAAAGACTGAAAATACTTAACCCTGTGTTTTATTTTAAATATCATAATAGAAAGAAATGGTATGAGCAATAAATCACTGAAATACAACTTATTTATAGAACAGAGAAAATACTGTCATGACAGAGAAGAAATATGTTACATTAAGATCTTAATTACTGTAGAGAAGAGATGAAGTAACAAATAACAAAGTGAAATACAAGCAACAAATACTACTACTTGGTTTGGTAATATATACACAACTTAATAATTTGAACAAACAATGTTTATTTGGACCTGTTTGGTTTATTTTTTATTGTCAAATGCATTGACATATAACTGTAAGTTTAAGCATACTTCACATAATATTATCATCAGCTAATTAACCTTCTGGAGAACTAGTTTTAAAGGAGATACACTACTATTCAGTAATATTGGCAAAATCACTGTATTATGATCCACTGCCGGTACCGCAAATGCATAATCATAGTCTCACTCATGGTTATCCAAACCTCCCAATTATCCAAACTTAAGGGATGTCTCCCAAGGGGTGCGGATAAATGAGAGTCTACTGTACTATAATCTCTACTCGAAATCAGTTTCCCAAATCAGGACATAATCATTCAACATACTGCAGACATCTTCATGTTAATATCAGCAATCTTGATTGGCCAGTTTGAATTCATTCTTTAGTTCATTTTTGTTCTAATTTTAAGGAATGGTGCATATTACCAAACCATGCAATGTAGTACAAAATATATTCATGTTTTCAACTGCTGTGACTGGTCACACTGCTAAATATGAAACAAAAAAAAAATTACAACTACCATCAACTTTTGAAATATGCTATAAATACATTAATACTACTTCAAAAAACCTCTCCAGCAAGACAGAAAATCACAAAATGAAATTGCTTGTGTCATGATATCTAGCTTATAAATTCTATAATACAAATTCTATTCATGTTTTTGAATGCTTGACATTGTATAAAGTGTGCCAAAAAAAAAAACTTTAAATACAAAAGTTTACTTCAAAAACCCTAAAGTAAAAAAAATAATCATATTCCAAAATCAAATTGGAGATGCTATGATATCTAATTGGTCTAATATACACCATTTGGCTCATTATCACACTGACTTGAGAATGCCATTCACAGCAAAACGATTCAATCTGTATTACTGATTATTTTCTATTATTGCCCAGTAGGGAAAATGTAACACTCCCATCAGTTCCTTACCATTCTATATTCCCTTACTTCTGACAGTTCCCTTTTTTCTACAACACACATCCATTACAACTACACACAAGGCAAGACATCCTGGCGTTAACATGTTTTACTGGAGCACATCCTATTATTATTACTTTGGGGCCATATTCACAAAAAGGGATCAGTGAAAGATTGGCAACAGTTTCCCATATCTGCTGTCTGAAGCCCCTCTGGGTAATACAACAAATTATAAAGACTGGAAGTGCGCAGACCACACAAAACAATGCAGTGCGCATATTTTTGCGTGCATTTATCTGAGGCAATAAAGGATCAGTGAAAGATTGGCAACAATTTCCCATATCTGCTGTCTGAAGCACCTATGGGCAATATAAACAGTTGGAGAATGGTGGTTGACATAATTTCATCTGATATCTTGTTTTAATGGAGTTTATTTACCTTGGAACAACATACGAGCAATCCTTATGGGCTTAGGTTTAGATTTATTTGTTGTTTTACGTCGCGTTCAACAGCCAGGGTCATATTGCGACGGGTAGTTTTACAGGTGGAGGAAACCAGTGCATACTGCACTGTAAACCACCGGGCATTGGCAAGTAACTAGCAACTTTCCAACATAAAGCGCCCAGCCCGAGATTCGAACCGGCGGCCTCAGAGGTTGGAGGCAAGAACTCTAACTGCTACACCACCGAGCCCCCTTTATGGGCTTAGGGGCGCTTACAAAGACACAGGGCTTTCATAGCATGGCAAGGGTAGCTTCACTTTTGTAAAAAAGACTCTATACTTAGCTAATTCTTGAGCTTAATCTTTTTGTAAATAAGGCGCCTGGGCTGGTATCCATCTAAACATCAGAGATGATTCAGCACAAGTATAGAGACTTTTATAGCAAACTTCAGGTGATTAGTGGCTGATTTTATACTTAATCCTTTTGTGAATATAGCTCCGACTTCTTTTTAAAAGTTAAATTAAAACCTGCATGTGATCATATTTCTACCACAATATATATTTGTCTGGTTTAAAGTTAAGTCATATGTCAACCTAATAGGCTACATACTTTGAATAAATGAAATTTAATACAGGAAAACATTCAAAATGTAATAAACATCACACGATTTAAACCTCAACTGAAAAAGCTCACAACTGTGTAGATAATAGTCAGTGTATTGGGGCTTTGGTACAAAATATGAGAGTAAACACATTGATTCAAACTTTGCAAAGAGTCATGTTCTTACATTTGTCAGAATGTCATATATGTATAAAAAAGAGATTACAAACAAATAGCTTTCCCTGAAATCAAATCACTATGTATATTATAAGAATATTATATCTTGGGATCTTGTACAAAGAATTAACTTGAAAAAAAACATGTCATTTAAATCCTGCAGATTTTTTTTAATGAAAAATATCATTTATAAGTGTGGAAAAAACCTTCCAAGATATCTCATCTAATTCATTTTCCTTTTTTCAAAAACAATACTGCATAGATACAAAAAAAAAGAACAATACTAAGGATCTTTGTATACAGCATTATCATTAAATAAAACATCAATATTTTTAACATTTGTCAACAATCAACAGACCATGTTTACGAATAAACAAAAACAAAAAAATAAATAATCCCAACAAATTCCTAGTAAGTCCAACTTTTCCAAAATATCTGTGCTGGTATTAAAAAATGAAAGTACCAAAGATGCGTGAAAAATTAGCTTAATTATACAGCTTTTTTGTCCTGACACTTAAAAGGCTGTTTGTTCAGCTCTACTGTCACCAATCCTTTCCATCTATGACTATGGCCCTAGCTCTTTAAAGTTTTCACTGACAAAAAGATATAGAGTAAGAAATCTAAAATTCGCCAGGAATCTAAAATTCGCCACCTCTAAAACCTTAGTTAATTTTTTGTACAAAATGATGTTTTGTCTGAAAATTGGCATTTTTCAGTTCAAAAAGCCTTAACTTACTGTACATTCAACAAATCTCACCTCAATTCATTTATTTTATTAGTATTTCCACATGTGGCGAATTTCAGATTTGTGCCGAATTTTAGATTTCTTACTCTACAAAGACTAGTGGTGTGAACGATAAACCGGTATACCGCATTTCGTTTCGTTTAGGTATAAATGACGAAATCCGCAAAGAATATTTAAGTACCGGTTATTGAAAACGTCATTAAATTTGGCTTTCTACTGGTTAATATTTCGTCAAAACAATAAAGAGCATATACATTTGAGGAAAAACTTACATTTTTGCTTTATATTCATGGTAAATGAAGTTTACAAACTTTAAAATATCTCGCGAATCCATATTTCCTATTGAGAATGTAGCTCATGTACGCTCGCATAAAACTTTTTATCATATATCTGTACACTTTCGAAATCCCGGATTTCGTTCGGTTTCAAAGCCCCGAAAACCGATTTTATTTTCATAACCGGTCTGACCACTAACAAAGACTAAAGTATCCCTTCAAACCTTTACTTAACATTTTAGCACTGCTATGTACACACTCCAATTGACGGTAAGTCATTACATTAGATCCCATAAAACAGTAGTTGAACACAAAATGCACCCATACATTGAACGACACAGTGGAGTACATGACTGGGTACATTATGATGTTATAAACATGTGACAATTTTGTGCATGCAACATTCTGCATCACCAATTATAAAAACGTACATTACACACCACACCAAAAAGGCAAAAGTACTGAGCCCCTGATGGGGCACTGATATAAAGTAAGAAATCTAAAATTCGCCACATATCTGAAATTCGCCACATGTGGAAATACTAACAAAACAATGAATTGAGGTGAGATCAGTTGAATATATGGTAAATCAAGGCTTTTGACTTGAAATATACCATGTTTAAGACAAAGCATGATTTCTCCATAAAATTAAACAAGGTTTTAGAGGTGGCAAATTTTAGATTTCTGGCGAATTTTAGACTTCTTACTCTACATAAATTTTCATTCAACTTGGTCAGTCATGCTGATGTGGTGATAATACGATCATCTGGGGGGTCAAGACAAAATATATCGTGAGCACCAGATCACTTGGTGCTCACAAACCCTCAATTATAGGGATTACATTTGAGTCTGAGTATGAGCTTTTTTACACCAACCCAGATCACATCATTTCGTGCTGAAGTAGTGATCAGCTGTTCATCTGGTTATCATGACATAAGAATTCGTGATCACATGATATTGTCAATTCCATACAAAAGTGACAACTGATGAAATACTAGCTATTAGCACAATTGCAACATCATCACAGCATTTAAGCATATCATCAAACCCTTCATACAAAGTCAGTTTTACATAGCACATCTAGTGGGATTAACAATGACTGCTGAAAAAAATATGTGATGAGAAAAAAAAAACTATATCTAAACCGAATTCCACTTAAGGAATATTTTTTATATATATACAAGAGTAACATTATTATGGTAACCTATGAATAGGTTTCTGTAATGTAACTTCTCATGTCAAGTAAGTGACTACATGGTCCCTCAGTGACTCAGTTTTCAAAATATTGCAAAAATAATTTTATCCTACTACTCAGAAAGTTTATTGCCCCATATCATCAGGGAAAGAGAGACAATAGAGAGTTTGCGAACAACGTTTCAGAAACGCCCCTTGCAAAAATACGCAACATAATTAATCAATGGGGGGGGAGAAAGCCATTAGTGGGGAGTTTTGTTTGCGAACAGCGTTTGAACCATGAATTTTACGAGTATTTCTTTTAAATATATTGGGAGTTATACAAGTCAATAAAGATAAATACACTGGTTTTAATCATCTACAGTACTGAATGAACTGGGTACTGATATATATTACAAACTGTATTGGCCCAGTAGCCAATAAACCCACAAGTTAAATAGCTAATAAAACACACGTATAGATAAAACTTTGGAGGATTGTGTGCATTACTTCAAAAAAATTTATGACAGGGGATGAAAAAAGGCTGGTCGTTGTACACTTGGGTTTTTCAAAAATTGACAAAGTTGCTAAAAATAATCTACAGTCTCTCAAGAACTCTGTACGGACATGTATAACACACTTTATTGCTCCAGTAATTAATAAAGCCACAAGGGAAACAGATTACGTGGCAAAGCCGTTTGCCACGTAAAAAACGTAACCTTGTGCAGTTAAAACCTTATGAAATGACATCACACACAGAAATCAATGACGTGTAACGTAGCGGAAAGTAGATACGGGCATAAAAAACGTTGTTCGCAAACTCTCTATTGTTATTATGGTCACCCACAAATGGCTTAATGGAATATACACAGGAATATAAAGTGACACTACAACATGTGACATTCACCACAGTATGTGACACTCTCTGATGTATGTGATATTTTGTCACAGTACAAGACATTAACCAAAGAATGTGAAACCGACTCAAAGTATGAGAATACACTACAGCAATCCGAAATTCACCACTGTTTATGATAATCACCACAGTATGTGTGAAGTTTGCTCTTGCATGTGGAAATTTGCAATACTAAAATCAAAGCAAAGTATAAGAATTTCACTAGAGCATATGACATTCACCACTGTCTATGATCTAATGTGGACTTTAAAAGCGCTTAATCTCCATCGCTGATGGACTCTAAGGCGCAAATGATAATCACCACAGTATGTGAAGTTCACCACCGTATGTGAAAATCGCCATACCACATGAATTTTTATGGCAATGGCATATTCTGATACGTGCGCTAAATGATCCACTGTTTATTTTTTGCATTTTTTTTTTTCAATGTACAAAGATCGTATGATAAGTCAAAAAGCCTGAGAGCACAACGTTCCAAAGGTAATTAATGCTCTGTTAGTTATACCAATATGCCATGTCCGTGAGGACAAATCAACTTCAAAAAAGCTTTGATGCACCAGACTCCAATTCTTAGTTCTCAAAACTGTGGCCATGAGTTCAAACTAGTGGGTAAATCGTTAGGCCGAGTGGATTTCGATATTGAATGTAAAAACATTTTAGTATCGGCCGATATGGGGGGGGTGATAGTGTCTACCAAATAGTCTGAATCAGGGATACCGAAAATGCTTTGTTCTGGCATATTCCCAACCGTTAACAGGAAGCAAAATTTGTCAAAACAAAAACATTGCAATTTTCATCAAAAACGCATTGAAAACTTCAAAAGTGCGAGATAACAGTGTACAGTTTCTTCAGATTTAGGCTTTATTCAACTATTTGCAGTGTAAGTTTACAGGTTTCATTAAAATAGCGATATTGATATATGTCTTCAGACATCGATATTGGCAACCCTGTCCCAAAACAATAAATATCAGCAAAATTGATAAACGATGCACCCATTCCTTCAAGCCAAACCAAAAGCTTGTATGATCAAAGCCTCACCCTTCATAGGTTTACAAGTCAAGATATTACCATTTGTTTAACAATATACATGCTTTACCAATATCTTCTTATGCTTGAATTCTTTATGAACTTGCACAAACAAAAATTCTAATATGAAAAAGTGTGGATCCTTGATCATGAATGATATGTAAACCACTCAATTCACATGTTCTGTACCAAACAATTTTTATTTCTTTTCACTTGATTTGTTACACCCAGAGAGACAAATCACTAGATCTTATATATGCTGTCTCCTTTTATTTTTCATTTAAAATGAGCAAACCAATGTTCAGGTCAATTTAGTGTCTATTTCTATGTACATCTGTCTAAATGCAATAAGCAAAAATGATCTGCAATTCCACGTTCTCTCACAGCAAAATAAAACTGAAGGAAATCACATCATACAGTGAAGATATCATACATTGATATTTCAATATTGATGAATATGTCTTTCTGTATTTCAATATTGATTCTAAAAGCATGAATTTCAATATCATTTCCAGCACCCACCAGCAAGAATTTTCAAAATAAGGTTGTAGTTTATCAGTTCCCTATAGTTTGAACATTAATATTTATGCATTAAAAGACTTACTGTGAGATTTTTTACGAAATTTCATTGCTTTTATAGGCAGATTGTATAAAATTCATGGTCAGTTTTGTAGTATTTTGTATATTAGCAGACCAATTTTTGATAACTGAAGGAGATTAGTCGGTGCAAAATAATACATGTTACGTTGGGGAGACGATATTTCAATATTGATAGATATGCAAAGCCAAATTAGAGTAGATATCAATTTTGAAATTGCATTTCAATCCCTACACTAATCATGTTCATCATGTTTTAGTCCCTATCAGGGTTCGACTTATATGACTGAGACAGGTGGTTCATTTTGGTCAAAATCACAGCAAAAATTCACATATAGATGAGGACATTTCCACTAGTCATGTATTTCAACACAGCATTGGGTTCTTAAACAAAACATGAATGCTTAACATGTATTGATATTGCCACTGTAAACATTCAAATTAACCTTATTTCCCACAACACCATCTAGTACATGCAACTCCTTCTGCCTCATTAACTAAATTATACAATACGACTTTCAGCAGAATTCCCACAATGGAGCATATTCTATGGAAGCCTACCCAGTGCATTAACCTCGGGGCTTATTAGTCACCGATGACAGTTTATGACTCAGACTAATTGTATTTTCCGTTGTCAATGCTTCGATCTGATAAACCCTGTTTAGTAGTGTTTACATACATGTGCAGTAACAATAAGTTTTACATGCTCAAAAAACAAAACAAAATTGACTTCACTTTTCCAGTCCATTTAATCTAACTGCTTCTGCTATAGCACTTAATCTAAGTCAAAGCATTCCTACCCTCAGAAATTTAGCGGAGGTACTACATTCACCTTTTGGTCAGGTATATATTCATGAATATTGTTTTATAATTTCTTACTTGAAAATCTAAGGAATACTTAAAATATAATTAAGGGATGGTCAAAGTATTGTTAATGAATAAAGCCCAGGGAATTTAAATCTATTTCAACAGCTAATGTCATGAATAACAGAACGGGCCCAAAGTGCATCCCTCCTACACACTGCCATAGCTAGATTTGAACCCGTAACCACTGGACTGCGAACAAGGTGATCAAATGCCAAAGTTGTTCTAGTTTATTGTAGAAATAACATATGCTCCTCAGTCAGGTGAGTTTCACCTGTACTTGCAAATTTTTACCTTTGTTATATATACATGTGATACTATTTTCAGCATATTGATTACTGGCACTTAATGAACTCTGGTAACACGAAGCTCTTTTAAGCAAACAGTAAGCTTGATATATACAATAATGCCACCACAATGTTCAAACTCATGTTTAGACTTTCATTTCTAACTGACTGACACCCAAATGACAAGTATCATTTTGTATCAAGTACATTAATCATAGCCATTATTATTACACCGCAATATTCACAAGTTATGCCAAGCTGTCACGTGTAACGTGATACAACAATAAAAAATGTATGAAGACACACAATTAAACGGCCTTAATAATTATAGATATGTAACACATGGAGAGTCAGAAAACATGAAATTCTAACAGTATGTACAGGTCCCTTAAATAAATACGTTACACAGATGAAGACAATAGATACAAACCACATAAAGTTGCATTTTCTGTGCTTCACAAACGACATCATGGAAAAACTGCCCACTCAATAATGAGTCACTACATAACTTACTAGTTTTGGAGGTAGCTGGAAGATGGGATTTTGATTGTGCAAGATAATGCATGTAAAGTTGTCTAACCAGCATATGTGTGGTCCGCCCATAATCTCAAAAGTGCTGGCAGTGATATAGACTCGGACTAGCCCGCTTAGCTATATTGAGTAATCCGGAATATGTTTAAAATATGAAATTTAAAAAAAAACAGTCCTATTAAATACTTGGACATTGGCAGTTTTCATAGATATTTCCAACATGAAGTGACCTAAAATAGATCAATCTCTGTTAGGCTTGAACAGGAGGTCCTCAGTGGCTTATGGTTAGCAACTTTAGCATTTAGTCACTACCGCATCTAGTCACTACTTTCCACAATGAAGCATATGTCAATCCGGTAAAATTCTTGTCATTTAGCATCTACCGAAAATGCTCACTTCCTGTAAATATGGCGGTAAACTTAAACCCAAAATATGTGCAGAATATTATGGATATTCAGATATATACAGGAAGGTAAGATTTAAGCTGAATAATCGATTATCAGAATTGTTGGTGACGAACTGTGATGGTACACAGTCACTGACGATTAGTCCAGCACACCTCTGAAATTTACAGACGGACCGTGATGGTACACTGTCACTGTGATTGACTGACCACTCGTCTAATTGTCCACCCACGGTTTTGATTTTATAAAATGACTATGACACTACAATCAGTACATATAAATTTTCTGAAAGTTCTCAGAGACAAAACACAGCAAAAGCAAAACTGATCAATGCTGCAAAAAGGTGAAACTTGGGCTTAACATCCTTGTTAACGATTAAGTTCATATGAGAAGGTGCACTCAGTACACCCTACATGTTGTCAAAGTCAAAGTTGGGGTTTTACGTCCCGTTCAACAGCCAGGGTCATATCAGGACAGGTCCTCAGCATTGTCACTTATGGGACTGTCAAACCCACACAGAGGGGACAGCCTGTGATTAGATGGCAGACTTGCTCACCCACTAGGCCATGGAGGACCTGTTGACCCTTCACTCAGTAGGCGTATTTCACAACCGTAATCCGTCGAATTTAGATTCGTCAGATCAACGGATTCGCTTGTTTTGTGGCGTGAATCTGAATCTGGATTATGAATCCGTTGATCTACCTCTCAAGGTAGATCAACAGATTCAGTGTCCTTGGATTACCCATAATTCTTTGTAAAATAATGGCAGCAACATGTGAGAAAAAATTTTAACATTTGGGAAATTTTTATTATATTGTAATATGATAATATTATTTTACTATATATTGGCATATATTAATATATTATATTTATGTCGGTTCATCTTATTTTCATATTTTAGATTCAGATCTATAGAAAATTGCATTTCACGAATCTAGCTAATCCAATGAATCCAAATCTGAATCTAGATTTGACGGATTATGCAGATTCTTGGTTGTGAAACACGCCTACTGAAGTTTCTTCATTACAGTTGCCAATTGCATGATATTTGTAAGTAATATTACATGTTAGTTTACTCAGTAGAAATTCATCTGGTTTCTGTCTGAAACAAGAGAAAATCCTTTAATCATCTGCATGTTAACACAATTACGAAAATTAGAATTGAAAGAAACTTCAACAGCCAGACACAGATTTAAATAAAAACAAAACAGCTATCACTATATAAGACACCCTTTTCTAGCATCATTAGCTAGATTGAAGTACATTCCAAAATTATTCACAACCTACCACTGGAAAATAAAACTAGAGGATCGCTCGCAAAAAAAAAAGATAATGTTTTTGCATAGCAAAAACAAAGCGTCCCGAAAAGGATATAAAGGTGAGTGCTAAAGTATTAAGAAAATGCTTCGTTTCTAGCCTTATATTGTTGTGGCAACCAAAGTCAGCGCAGCTCTCCCAAAAGTAGGTGAATGAGTTATTTGAGAAAAATTGGCTATCTGCAATACTTTTAGAGATAATTCGCATTTACTCATTTTGAGTAGGTGAGTAATTAGCTATGGGTCTGAAACTTCACCAAGTGAAAGCTCTCCCAAAAGTAGGTGAATGAGTTATTTGAGAAAAATTGGCTATCTGCAATACTTTTAGAGATAATTCGCATTTACTCATTTTGAGTAGGTGAGTAATTAGCTATGGGTCTGAAACTTCACCAAGTGAAAGCTCTCCCAAAAGTAGGTGAATGAGTTATTTGAGAAAAATTGGCTATCTGCAATACTTTTAGAGATAATTCACGTTTACTCATTTTCAGTAGGTGAGTAATTAGCTATGGGTCTGAAACTTTACCAAGTGAAAGCTCTGCCAAAAGTAGGTGAATGAGTTATTTGAGAAAAATTGGCTATCTGCAATACTTTTAGAGATAATTCGCATTTACTCATTTTGAGTAGGTGAGTAATTAGCTATGGGTCTGAAACTTCACAGAGTGAAAGCTCTCCCAAAAGTAGGTGAATGAGTTATTTGAGAAAAATTGGCTATCTGCAATACTTTTAGAGATAATTCGCATTTACTCATTTTGAGTAGGTGAGTAATTAGCTATGGGTCTGAAACTTCACAGAGTGAAAGCTCTCCCAAAAGTAGGTGAATGAGTTATTTGAGAAAAATTGGCTATCTGCAATACTTTTAGAGATAATTCGCATTTACTCATTTTGAGTAGGTGAGTAATTAGCTATGGGTCTGAAACTTCACCAAGTGAAAGCTCTCCCAAAAGTAGGTGAATGAGTTATTTGAGAAAAATTGGCTATCTGCAATACTTTTAGAGATAATTCGCATTTACTCATTTTGAGTAGGTGAGTAATTAGCTATGGGTCTGAAACTTCACCATGTGAAAGCTCTCCCACAAGTAGATGAGTGAGTTATTTGATAAAAATTGGGTATCCGCAATACTTTTACAGATAATTAGCATTTACTCATTTTGAGTAGGTAAATAATTAGCTATGGGTCTGAAACTTCACCATGTGAAAGCTCTCCCAAAAGTAGGTGAATGAGTTATTTGAGAAAAATTGGCTATCTGCAATACTTTTAGAGATAATTCGCATTTACTCATTTTGAGTAGGTGAGTAATTAGCTATGGGTCTGAAACTTCAGAGTGAAAGCTCTCCCAAAAGTAGGTGAATGAGTTATTTGAGAAAAATTGGCTATCTGCAATACTTTTAGAGATAATTCGCATTTACTCATTTTGAGTAGGTGAGTAATTAGCTATGGGTCTGAAACTTCACCAAGTGAAAGCTCTCCCAAAAGTAGGTGAATGATTAATTTGACAAAAATTGGCTATCTGCAATACTTTTAGAGATAATTCGCATTTACTCATTTTGAGTAGGTGAGTAATTAGCTATGGGTCTGAAACTTCACCAAGTGAAAGCTCTCCCAAAAGTAGGTGAATGAGTTATTTGAGAAAAATTGGCTATCTGCAATACTTTTAGAGATAATTCGCATTTACTCATTTTGAGTAGGTGAGTAATTAGCTATGGGTCTGAAACTTCATCATGTGAAAGCTCTCCCACAAGTAGATGAATGAGTTATTTGATAAAAATTGGGTATCCGCAATACTTTTACAGATAATTAGCATTTACTCATTTTGAGTAGGTAAATAATTAGCTATGGGTCTGAAACTTCACCATGTGAAAGCTCTCCCAAAAGTAGGTGAATGAGTTATTTGAGAAAAATTGGCTATCTGCAATACTTTTAGAGATAATTCGCATTTACTCATTTTGAGTAGGTGAGTAATTGGCTATGGGTCTGAAACTTCACCATGTGAAAGCTCTTCCAAAAGTAGGTGAATGAGTTATTTGAGAAAAATTGGCCATCTGCAATACTTTTAGAGGTAATTTGCATTTACTCATTTTGAGTAGGTGAGCAATTAGCTATGGGTCTGAAACTTCACCAAGTGAAAGCTCTTTGGGATAGGTGCTCTGCAGAGATACCCTGAAGATAAAAAATTTCATCGAAATCGCTCTATGTAGCACGGTTTTCGAAATATTAGCATTTTTGTGTTTTGCAATTTTTGCGCAAAAATTCGAAAATTCAACATGGCCGCCATTTTTGGCGAGACAAAAATTTTTTCAAAATTGGGATAACTACTCTGCAGAGATACCCTGCGGGTCAAAAATTTCGTCGAAATCGCTCTATCTAGCACGGTTTTCGAGATATAAGCATTTTTGTGTTTTGCAATTTTTGCGAAAATTTCGAAAATTCAAAATGGCCGCCATTTTTGGTGAGACAAAAATTTTTTGAAAATTGGGAAAAGTACTCCGCAGAGATATCCTGCGGGTCAAAAATTTTGTCGAAATTGCTCTATCTAGCACGGTTTTTGAGATATAAGCATTTTTGTGTTTTGCAATTTTTGCGAAAATTTCGAAAATTCAAAATGGCCGCCATTTTGGGCGAGACAAAAATTTTTTGAAAATTGGGAAAACTACTCCGCAGAGATACCCTGCGGGTCAAAAATTTCGTCGAAATCGCTCTATCTTGCACGGTTTTCGAGATATAAGCATTTTTGTGTTTTCCTTATTTGGAAAATTCGTAATGATTAATTAATCATTAATTATTCGGCCATTTCTTGACCAATCAATGCCAAAATCTAATGATTTCCAGATTTTAATAGAATGAATGCATTTGCCAAGTTTCAGGTGAATTGATAAAATTCCTTTCAAGTTATCATCCGGACAAGCTTCCCCATCGAAAAAAGACATTTTTGGTCATGTGACCTCTCTGATTGGTTGAAATGTCACTGCAGCATATTCAAAAAAATTCCCCAAGGCTACTGCCTAAACCTGCCAAATTTGAAAAGAATCCGCCTAACGGTTACAGAGTTATAAGGAAAACAAAATGCGGAGCCGGCGGAGCCGGCGGAGCCGGCGGAGCCGCAGGAGCCGGCGGAGCCGGCGGAGCCAGAAGCTCTCCCATACACAAACAAGCGTCCCTTGCGGGACGCTTAATAACAATTTTAAGACATTTAAATGGTTCAAGTCTTAAAACACAAATTTGGCAAGTTTTAACACATGTACAATGTTTGAAAGCATCATGAGCCTCTGACTGTACATATTTTTTTACAGTAGTTCCCATTTTAATGCAAACAAAACTGGTTATAAATTATAACTTTCCTGTTTCGTTGTACAGTTGTTCCCTGTTAGTGAACATTTCTCCAACTGGTTTTCCCCATGCTTATAAAGTATTTTGAAAAGTAGAGAACTTGTGTTTTTCCCCCAATGATTATTCATTATGTAAACCTTAGCCTCCTCAAAGAACAACAAAAAAATGGTAAGTTTTTGTTTCGAAAAAAAAAATTGTAGTAATATATGAAATAGTGATACACATCCAGTTAAGCCTACTTTTTGTATGAGGTTATTATTGTTCACATGTTCTGATGTCATTTGATTGATGGGGCAAATAAACCAATAAGAAACCTTGTCTCCCCTCTGTAGTAGTGTCAGGTTCATTATACTTTTGTCTACTATATTTCTCCCAAATATAAGGGGCCACGGTGGCAGAGTGGTAACACTCTCGCCTCCCACCTCTGAGGCCGGGGTTCGATCCCCGTCACGGCCTCAAGTGGGAAAGCTGGTAGTTGCTTGCCGTTGGTCGGCAGTTTACAGTACAGAACCCTAACAAACTCTATATACTGGTTTCCTCTGCCCTTCCAACTACCCGTTGTGATATGACCTGTACAGTGTTGATTTTTTTTGTTTATTTGGGGTTTTACGTCGCTTTCAACACTGTACAGGTCATATCACGACGGGTAGTTGGAAGGGCAGAGGAAACCAGTACATATAGTTCGCTAGGGTTCTGTACTGTAAACTGCCGACCAACGGCAAGCAACTACCAGCTTTCCCACTTACGACCATGACGGGGATCGAACCCCAGCCGCAGAGGTGGGAGGCGAGAGTGTTACCACTCTGCCACCGTGGCCCCCTGTACAGTGTTGAAAGCGACATAAAACCCCAAATAAATAAATAAATTCTCCCAAATATACCCCATAATTGCAGTATACCTATTTCAGTGTTTGCTTTTGAAGAGGGTATGGGGTACATGTGTACTATTCCCTCTTGGAATGGTACTCTCACTTTTGCTATTGACGATACTACACATTGTAAACCTCAGACTCCTCTATATGGTGGTGTCACCATTAGTGAGCTTCTTCTTTTCTTCAAGCGACACTGACAACTCTAAATATTTCTCGTCCTGTTCAATTGCTGTCTTTGCCGCCCGCTGGCGACGTAAATCTGACTTGATAACACATGTACCAATGGTACCTACAAGTAATGTAATACATATCGCAATATTCGCCCAAAAGGGACCATACTTATTTATAAGAGAACCCATACCTAATGTTAAGGCAATACCAAATGCTTGAGCAGATGCATTTAAAAAGCCCGAAGATGTCCCTTCAGATTCCGGGTAGGTCAGCTCTGCTGCAAACTCAAAGCCGACTGGTAGATATCCTGTCATGAAGAAACCTAGAGCACCACTGCATAAATATGCCACCCAGATGCGATTCACACTAAGTGTGAAGGTAAACACTATCATTCCTATGAAAGACATCAGGTAGATGCCCACTGTGGTCCACTTGAACATCTTACTTCTGTCTAGCCAGATACCTGCCAAGATTGAGCCTAAGACTCCAGCTAGGACTAAGGTCAGACCAATCCTCCCGGCATCTTCCAATGAATTGGGGAAATAATGCAAAACTATGAGATTTAGCAGTGTCCCAATGGCATAGTATGACCCTGTATTGGCTCCATATGTGATGGTCAACAAGATGAAACCCCAATTGGTTACAAGGCGTCTCAAAGAGCTGAAGTAATTCTCCTTCTCAGCAGCTTGTAAGATCAACACCTGGGCTTGGCTGGGAGGAACTGGAGGCTTCTCTCTGTATATTGCCAGAACAAGGCACATGAGTAATGTTGTGTAGCCGGCAGTGCCATAAAGCATGATCCTCAGCTTTTTTGTGAGAATGTCAAAGTCCTCAACGTCTGGAACAATTTCCGGAGGGATCAGGAAGCCAACAGCACAACCAATCTGGTTGCCAAACACCCCCATGGCAGTAGCCGTTGAAACTTCATTCGATCCAAACCAAACTGCTGCAAGTCTGGCAGGAATGCCCAATATGAACACCTGGCCAATGGCGCATATTGTCTGACCCAACATCAACACGGCAAAGCGGTCTGGCTTGATGGCAGCACATTTGATCCATGCACCAAGGGCATTCAGAAAAGCAGCAATGATGCCAACAATTCTAAGTCCCTTTTTGTCCAGCAACCAAGTGACTGGCCATATGAGTGGGATATAGGCGAGCATGTAGATCATGGAGAGCCAGTGAATGGATATTTCTTGCTGTAATGTGTCTCCTGGCAAGGATTCATTGTAATATCGATGGATAACATTGAAGATGATGTTCAGGTGAATCCACTGATATGCATTGCTCATGGATAAAAACGCAAACAGGAAAACCATGATCCACCGTCTTTTAAAAGTTCTTGGGGTCAAGTTATTGAGGTCATCATCGGACTTCTCCTCACTTTTCACTGTACTGCCATTCTTCTCCAAGAGATGTTTTTCAGTGTCTCTCTTCTCCCATGGGTTGTTGCTATCAAAAGGATCCATTTTTTTTTTCAAATTTGCTCTCTTTTCAATTTATTTCTGGATCTTATGTGGAATTCTGAAAATACAAATAAAACACTTGAAGCAATACACATCACTATCATTCGTGTCTTCACTACAAAACTGACTCATATTTAATTATAAAACTCAATCCAGCTTAGTGCAATGCTTAAGTTCCACTCTTCCTTGCACAAACCACAATCTAGTAAGTTGAAAAGGCTTCAGTCGAGAAAGTCACCGAGTTTCAAACTTGCAACCTCTGAGGTCAGTGGTGAATGTTTAGAGCAACAAATGTGCTCCTCGCCACATTATGTGAAATTACCACAATGGGACACCCTTTCAAAGTAATTCAAAATAATTAAAATTTTATGCCAATTTTACATAAGGGGTGATCAGAGGCCTTGTTGTGGTAAAAAAATATAAATATGTAAGTAATTTCACACAAATAAAGAGAAATACAAGATTTTTTTCTCACTGGTGAGTTTCATACAGTTTGCCATATTTCATATAATTCCTGCTTCACCAACCAGACTACCTTGAGTCCTTCATCATCTTGTGACTTCATGTACAAGACTGCCACCTTGACACAGTATGAAAACCTTACCCCATCAAAATACCTTTGTGTACTTACATCAAGGATTATCAATGCATATTTAATCAGTTTCATTTGTGTGTATATGAAAATTATCGGATCTGCAAATGTTTACACAGTGTGTTTATTGTGGCTATTATGTTCATAAAAAGCACCTGTATTGTAACTCGTTTCAGATTTTGTGACACAATATTTCTGTTGCAGTCCCAAAATGACTTTTTTTGTTATGACAGGACATTACATCAACTAAAAACGAAAATAGAAAAAATGGATCATACTATACATCTACAGCATGCATGTATTACACTTACTTTGATGCAATGTTCTGTACTTAAACAATACTTGGTAAATCACCATATAAAGTAAGTGTTTATCGATCTAGTATATTTTTACACTTGGTCAAAATTATAGAAAAAAGTACTTATTTATTCTAACAACATTAGAATAATAAAGAAGTATATTTTTCAATATAATTGTGACTTATTTACAATTTTGCTTACTTAGGATGAAGTAAATTCTGATCAAATATCAGACTTAATCACAACAGTCAAAATGCATATTAACTTCAGTATGCAGTCAACTTTACGGTGAAGTTTATCAATTAATTTGTCTCCTTTTTCAAGCTGTAGTATCTACAGAATGTATAAATTTTAACATAATTTATATACTTCCTTTGGTATTTTCAACTTGTTGAACTACAATTACACACATATGTATATGTAAACATACAAAATTCTACACACCTAATCTGACATATGTTGAGACATTTTACTGTTGTAATTGTTCAAATACCATTTCTTTAATTCCACAATGTAAAATGTGTCCAAAAGGTTTGATAATCTCCAGGTCGTATATTACTCTTTTAGTAAATAATACCTCAAATTCTCATATTTACAACTATAAAGATGAAACACTCAAAAACAGTTCAGCACACCTTACAACAAAAATTAAGCAAAACTGTATGGTTAACCCAATGCACTCACCAGATTATTTTATATGTGCAAGACCCTTTGTACATTAATAAAACCAGTACCACTTACAGTAAGAAGATTGGAAAAGAATGAACTTCTCATGTAAAATAGCTGTATATCAATGCAAAACAAACATCCCATTGTTTCTCTGAAAAGTCCAAAGAGCACTTTGCTTTATCTTTTTCTCAGTAAATAATTTTTCAATATAATTTCTGTGAATTTTTTGTCCAGTCACTTGAGAACAATTGAAGGCCTATTTCATGACCCCAATTAATTTGTATATGCTAGAATTTTTCCACTGTTACTTGATTTATATAGGCCTTAGCAAAAATTGATTCAAGTATTATCTATTGTAAGTGTAATCAAGCAGGAGTTTATAATACTGCCGTATTTTCAAAGAAATTTGGCAAACTGCAGAGATAAGCTCAATGGATTGTATGCTCTGCCTTTAAGATTCCCAAACTGCAGAGATAAGCTCAATGGATTATTATATGCTCTGCCTTTAAGATTCCTAACAAAAAATAATCTAATTTGGCAACTGGATGAGCATTCAGGCAGTGCGCCACTTCAAGGATCTTTATATAACCAATCAAACTGAAAATAGCGCAAGTGCTTATTTAATTTTTGACCTGAATAATTTCACAAAAAGATATATATTTGCATTTAGTTATACAATTACAGAAACTCATGTAATCTGGTATTCAGCAATGGGGGTACTTTTCTGCATATTTTGAAAACTTGACTTTTCAATTCTTCCTTAGTGGATATTAATGCAATGCAACTCTTCCATTTTATTTTAATTAAAGTTACAAAAGCCAACCTCTGAAAAAAAAATTTTTCAGTGATTAAGAATTAAGGCAAACTATGTGTATTACAAATACTAACACTGAAGGTTTTCTGTAAGGCTTCCAAATTCTTAACTTGCTGTAACTTATATCAATAGGAATACAATGTATATAATACAGTTACATGTTTTGGCATAGAACAGTGTTACAAAGATCACAGGTGAAAATATCAATGTTGAGTCCAAATAAAATTAGATGTTAGATTATAAGCATATTTTCAATTAATTAATTTGGTTTATTCTGTACAAAACCCACATGTATCACATATCACTTATGTTCAATTCTTTCAGAATACTCCATTATCGGACTATTGTAAAAACAAATGTCTAAATTTGCAGACATGCAAGCACAAGGAAATAACAATCATTGTATGATAAAGTTTTAGGAAACCTCTCCAAAAAGTCTCCATTGGCTATAGTGACAGGGTTTTAATAATAGATATAGCGTGTAATGGATATAAACCACCATTGACCAAAAGAAAGGAAAAGCACGTCAAAAAAGTCTTTTTATCGACAGGCGCGAGCTGCACTACAGTTGTATCCAATTTCAGGGCGTCAAGTTACAAGTGGGTCTCAGAAAATAGGAAAATAGGAATTTCGGGAGTCAAAAAATAGGAATAAAATAGGAATATTACTGAAAAAATATAGTGAAAATAGGAATCTTTTTTAACAAGATAGTCTCCTAACACCCCTATAGCCATCATGATGCACCACATTTCCCTTTATTTTGCACTTATCTTAGAACAATGGAAAAAATATAGTCAAAATAATACACGTGTATCTCAAGTAAGCATCATACTTATTGAATTACATCCAAAAAGCTTATAAATACACATTCTATAGAACTACATATGTACATGTAACTCAGTTCAAAACTAGACCAAGGACCCACAGATGCAAGATGTATCCACCGGAAAAGGCCAACTAACATAGTTTAGAAGAAAAACTGCATTTTTCAATAATAAGTTGAAAGCACTTTTAAGTTTGGCTACCCTCATTTGATCTTGAAGCAGGGGCCCAAGGTCAAATGTGACCACATCGGAAGACTCACAGCCCATGATTTCCTATAGGTTGGTTTACCATCCCAAACCTCTAGGGCCAATAATAAGCAAATTATAAGCACTTTTAAGTTTGCCTAACCTTGTTTGACCTTGAAGAGGCAGCCCAAGGTCAAATCCGACCACAGCAGAAGATTCGCAGCCCATGATTTCCTATAGGTTGGTTTGACATTCCAAACCTCTAGGACCAATAATAAGGGAGATATAAGCACTTTTCATGACTGAAAAGAAACGCCCGTGATGGCCATCGTTTTTTCAAAATGAGGAAAAAAATATTTTTAATCAAGATTTTGTAATGATGAACATATCCAGCGAATTTGAGATTTCTACCTAGAATTCCCTTTGTTCTAGAGGCCTGGAGGGCCAACAAAACTCCTTGCTGAAAGTCGAAAAACGCCCGTGGCAGCCATCTTGTTCTTCAAAATGAGGCCAAAAATATATTCCCAGCCAAGATTTTATGGTTATGAATATAACCTGAAAATTTAAGAAATCTACCTACAATACCCTGGCCTCTAGAGGGGTAACAAGAAAATCTCTACACACTGCTCTCCGGTGGATACAATCATAACTAGATTGATGCCAACATATCCCCAGACAGGTCATTTCTCATGCATTCAGTGGGTATTTTTGCAGCACTCATTTTGTGAAATTCACAATTATAATAAACCATTTTTCATTTTTCAATGATGCTGTAAAATTTATACTTCATTATGATTTGAGAAAATTAGTCATTTTCCATGTGATCAACAACATTTAGTGACTTAAAATACATCATCATCACCAAAAATAGGAAAAAATAGGAATTTTCCTGGAAAATAGGAATAAATAGGAATTTGTTAAAAAATAGGAAATAATAGGAAAAAATAGGAACTTGACGCCCTGCAATTTATAAAAGTACGCAGACAAAATAAAAAAGGAAAAAAGTAATCTCTAAAAGCGCCTTTGAGAGCTTGTATGGGCTCTAAAAGAGAGAATATGTTATCTAGTCCAGTGGAAAATCACTTAACATCATTTTAACAAATGTTTTGATGTTGTTTCTCATAGTATAAATACCAAACTAATGATATTTCAAAAACAGTATTTTTGCTAGTTTCCAGTGCACTTACGAGTCTCTAGTGGACTTATTTTGACTTAAATTTGCATTGACACAAGTACAAGTTATAAAGTTTTTTTTACTAATACATATACAAGATCAAAACAATAAAACCTTTATATTCGTTTTCAAGGGGCGACAATACATTTTCAATGCAATTACTACTTGACAAACCAAACCTGACACAATCTGCATATGGGTATCCTCGAAGATATATAAATTATTTATGTCATCACTTTTGACTTCCTTATTTGGTATGTAAAAGAGTATAAGTATTACAGATGACAACCAAATGCTCTGTGATATTCCATCTTCCAGTTTGTGTTCCAAGATGTGGTTTGTGCCATGATTAGGTTTCAAGCAAAAGACAACAATGTGAAAAGTTGGAAACTATACAACGATCACAGCCTGGCTGGCTTAATTATTGATAAATAGGACACACTCCTAAAAATGCTACAGTACAAAGATAATCTTAAATTAATTAAGCACAAAAATAACATTGTTTCTCAGTATAAATTGTACACGGGTGTCATTAATGTTAGACGTCATTAATCTTAGACAAATTAACATTACTGACATCTGTGTACTATATAATAATATGGGTTGTTTGCCAAATTAGGACACAGATTCATGCCTAAATTATATTATCGCCCGTTATAAAAAAATAAAGGAGGTTTACATGTTAATACAGTAGGTTTTAGGACATGAAAATTAACTACTGAACTTACTGTATGTATCATGAAAGATAGGAGTTTCAAAAAACAAATAATGCAATATATATAGTATATACAAACCTCTTAACTTATGAATCCACGTGTTCATTGTGTGAGTGGATTAGATAGAAATCCCTAATTTTCTATGATTTGTTCCATTATTTTTGTCAGCCGCTGATGAAAACAGCACGTACTTGGAAATACATAAACAATATCAAATACATATTACTAAGGTCATTGACAACGTGTTACTGTCCGCAGGAATGTATTGATCGCCTCAATATTACTCTGCACGTGGTCAGACCAATATGAAAACAATATTGCCTGATCGATTTTTTGTGCAGTAAGTAGGCGTCTTGAAATGAAAACTGTAATCTCTTAAATTAGGCTCGAGTTTTTTTGACGTGTCAAATAAATATCTTTGTAGGCACAAAATACAAATTGTAAATTAATTTCAGTGGCGGATCTAGCTTTAAATGGGTGTGTGTGTGTGTTAATTTAGTCATTTTTAACACTAGTCTCGAAAAAAATATTTATTCAATGGATATTAACATCTAGCTGTGTTTACATACCATTCATTTCAAGATTTCCCATAAAAGTTCGTTTACGGAAAATTTAAATAGGTTTTTAAGCCTGATTGCATGAACATCAGCAACATGAGATTATAATACAATATTGTGAAATAGTAAATTTATTACTACAATTTGGATGAATCTAGATCAAATGCAGCGTGTTCAACTTTGGAATCTGTTTCTATTGTTTTGTTGGACTTTGATTTAAACCCTCCAATTAATGTAAACGTAGTTGTGTTTCCTTTGGTAGTTTAAGTCTGAGAATTGACCTTGGCCCGTATTCACGAAATGTCTTAGCCAGGGTTTAATTAGGCTTAAAGTTGAGACTTTTGTCTCAAGTTTCTGTCCAAAAACTGCTAAGACTTTTGTCTTAGGCGTAGTGGTATTCATAAAGTCTTAGGCCGGTCTTAGGCTTAGCCAAGGGCTCAACTTTAAGACTGGTTGGTAGTGTGGTTAAATTTTGTAAAGAGGACTTAAATATGGCCACCATAAACTTTTCTCCACTTCAAAATTTGAAATGGCTAGCTGTAATTAAAGTATAATTATACAGAACACCTCACTAAAGCAGTCTTTGGAAAGTTTATATGTGGTAACAGGGTTTCCCATTTCAAAACAGCACTTTTCCTTAGATAAAAAGGATATATGTCACCAATAGTATAGTTTGAATAGAAAAAAAGGTCACATGACACAGAAAATCACTGTGGTTATTTGATAATCTTGGACTTAGCTAAGTCACCCTTTGTGAATACGGTTTTAAGACAAAACTTAGCTGAGACAAAAGTCTTAACTTTAAGACTGGATTTAAGCCTATAATTCCTGGCTAAGTCTAAGACCCTTGTGAATACCAGGCCTGGACTAAGCTAAGTCACCCTTTGTGAAATCCATTTAAATCCCAGACCTAGCTAAGACCAAAGTCTTAGATTTAAGTCAATGACTTAGCCAATAAAGGGACTTAGTTTAAGTCTTTTAGTGAAACCTGCCCCTGGCCTGTGGCGGATTTCATGTAAGGTCTTTGTTAACCCGGATTCAGGCTCAAAGGTAAGACTTTTGTCTCAAATTTTTGGAGCATTTTAGTTGAGCACCATGGATTCAGACTTTTTACATTTCACAAAAGCACTAGGTCTCAGCTGTGGCTGAGCCACTGGCTCATATGCTGAGACAATCTCAGCAAAAATATAAAACTCCCAACTAAAGTAGTCTTTGGACGGTTTTATGTGAAATACAAGCTTTTCCATTGCAAATAACATCTCATCAGAGATCATTAAAATTAGCCAAACGATAAATATCATAGTCGAATACTTTGACTAGAAGGGTCACATAACAAAGAAAACAAGTTAAACCACTGTGGTTATTTGATAAGTTTGGTCTCAGGTGAGACAACTTCTGTCTTCTGTGAAAACTTTTGAGATAAAGACTTAGCTGAGGCAAATGGTTCAGAAATGAACCTGTGATTCAGCCTGAGACTGGGCTAAGTCTGAAACTTTTTGTGAAATTGGCACCTTATCTTTCTTTAAATGTTATCTTCCTCTGAAGACAGATAAAGCAGAGCCTTAAAAGAGTAGTTCGAATTTTCTTTAACTTCAACATTTTCAACCAAGTTTTTTTTTAAATATTATTTTATTTTTTTAATCATATCACGCAAAAATATTCAAAGATATGAAATCATAGATGCATATGAACAAATGAAATATTTTTTCTTATTTCACAATTACAAATCTTCCTCAGCTCATTCGTTATTTTTATTAGGTATTATAACATATGTTGTTTTCCTTTGATTTCATTCTGAGTTACACACAGTTTTTTTACCAATTTACACACCTTTTCAAAAAGACCATTACAGACCAAAGTTAATTTTAGTAGGCCCGCTGTATATTTAAAAGAAAATAAAGGTTTCCAACTCAGATTGAACTGTAGTGCTGAAAAACTAGCTGGACTGAATAGAAACTGAGTTGATTTGCTTCAACCCTCAATCATTGACAAGTTTTGCCTTGTATGTGAACTGGACCTATTAAACCATAGTGGTCAGTTACACAGAGCTTGTCCAGATAAGAGATTATCTTTGACCAATGTTTATGTTCGAAGGGCGCCACCATGCTACCCATTCATCACCAATCTGACATGAATGTAATCAACAAAGGGCTACTGTTGGTGCAAGCCAGTGTCTGTACCTGATAAACAAGGATTATGAAAGATTAGTCCACCAGTGCAAGTTGGATAAGTAACACACCATTAAAGATGAGGATATAATGTTAGTCAGTAAAATATAAAGAAATCAGAGTACTCAGACGAGCTCAAACCTATCCCGGGACAGAGAAAATTAATAGCAGTGTTTGCGATAATTCTATATATTTTTTTCCTTTTGTCATATGAAAACTAGTGTTGTATCTCCTTGTATATACAAGATATCTTGTAAAAGTTTGCCTTATTGTATAAAACATCCATTTGTTTGGTTGTTTGTTTAAAGAATGTGATTAAAGTGGGTTTTTTTGCTAACATATTCTTTGGGTTATGTTAAGGCTTTCCAAAACAGTTTCATAAAGTTACTTTACACTAAAATATGTGTCGGTCTCCTCCGATTAACATCAACATCAATATGTAACTGCTTATGATAAGCATTGAAAAATGTTGTCATGCCCGTCCTTTGATCCTCGGGCTGGTTTCACAAACAGTCTTACCACCTGTTCACACTGTTTTGTGTGGCTGTATCATAACACATGTGAATTTGGTTGCACATCCTTATCATAACACATGTGAATTTGGTTGCACACCCTTATCATAACACATGTGAATTTGGTTGCACACCCTTATCGTAACACATGTGAATTTGGTTGCACACCCTTATTGTAACACATGTGAATTTGGTTGCACACCCTTATCATAACACATGTGCATTTGGTTGCACACCCTTATCCCTATCGTTTTGTAAAGGGATCTCGTCAAACCACAACCGAGGCCCAACAAGTTTGATATTGTACACTCGCCTGTAGCTCATGAGACCAGTAGAACAGTGTGAACTAGGTCTTAGATTTACAGAATTTCAGTTTTGGCGTTGATCATCGTGAACAGCTATGTAACCAAGTGCTATTTCAAATGAACCAGACTTTCATATATTGTGCTTGATTTTTATATGTATTTCTGAGAAACTACACGTTTATAAGATATACTAGTGTTTGTATAACTAGCTCTTAACACAACTTGAACAACCCGGTTAACGTTTCTGAAACCCCAAAGACTTTGCATGTTGAATAACTTGTGCAGCTTCCATCAAACATGCCTGAACATTTAAATTATAGCATACATACAAAAGATATAACTAGACCAAAATCCCAAATTGTACACGATGCATATACACAGATAAATGCTTTCCCTGTTTGCATCACCAATTATATAAAGATGTGTGTGGTTTTGGTTCAAATGAGAAGATGATCTCAACATAGCAATCAAGCTTTATTTCACAATTTTAATTTTATTGCAACCTAATTTGTCCGACTCTGTGACACACTAAAGCTTTCACCAAAGATAAATCACAGCAGCACATGATGCAAGCCTTAGACAATCTCAGTATTAACAACAGCTTCCCAAAAGATCAAATTCTTCTGCAAAGTCAATGTGGGTCTTCTGGATCCCTTTAAAACAACTGTCGGGGCCATGGTAGTGCAGTGGTAATACACTCGCCTCCTACCTCTGGGACCAGAGTTTGACTGCCGGACAAATTTTAATTGGGAAAGCTGGTAATAGCTTGTCATTTGGTCAGCAGTTTACAGTACAGAACCTTGACCAACTGTATGTACTGGTTTGCTCCACCCTTGCAACTACCTATCACAATATAACCGATACAAAGGTATGAATTTTATTTGTTTATTTAATTGGATTTTAACGCCGCTTTCAACACATTGTATAGGTCATATGACGACAGGTAGTTTTATGGACTGAAGAAACCAGTACACACAGTTGTGCAAGGTTCTGTACTGTAAATTGCCGACCAACGGCAAGCAACTACCAGCTTTCCCACCTGCAGTCGGGCCAGGAACCGAACTATGATCTCAGAGGTGGGAGGCGAGAGTGTTACCACTCTGCCACCGTGGCCCCCAGGTGTGACGAAAAACATTGAATACTATCAAGAGCTAACATATCAAGACATATCCTCAGTAAATGCCACATGATGCTATGAGCTGGGTTCAAACACACGACCTCAACTAGAGATGACAGATGTGTGACAAAACACCAAACTTGTGACAAAATACCAAACACAATGAGACCACTGTTAAATTTGATGAAGTAAATGAAGTAAAATTTTATAAACTTTATACATTTTATCTGATGAGAAATAAAACCATAAAATACAGTAAATTATATGAACAATGTAATAAATTATATATTTAATGTAAGTATATTACAACTTACCACTAATGTTATGCCCGATGGTAGAATTACCAAAAACGTTGACAATATATTTGATATAGTATCCCTTTGCATATATATTCATTTGCATAAAGTCTCTGCAAATAATCTCCTCTTAAATCAACACGAATATAGCTCACCAACTCCTGTTTGAGCTTCTGTATCTGACTGAGTTTTATACTTCAAAGTTACTATTATGCATTACCCAGAGGGGTGCACAGAATTAAAATATATACACTGCATAATAACTATTATTTACACCAGATTTATCGCCCCTTCAGATATACAAAGAAGCCTGACCTCTTACATTCAACACAATCAGGTTCAACTTGTTTGTCATGAGGCAAACACAGCTACCATCTGTGTTATAAGTTATCAATATTATTCCTCTGCACTCAACCCTAAAGTGGGCGGTTGAATATATGTTGGATTTTCAATATTTTTATTGGCAAACAAGCTACAGTGAACATGCAGTTAATAAAACTCCTTCTTGTTTGTAGGCGTATATAATGTGTGCAAGAAATAGTTGTATATATCATCAATTGAACTTACATGGGCTCTATTAGGGGGTTCATTTAGATTAGCTTAATTTCTATAGCTATAATAACATTTGAGGAAACATGTGGCTTTGATAAGGTCACATTAAATTCAGTAAGCATTTCACTACAGTGATACCGTATATGATTTATTGGTAACTGAGATAAATCGTGGACACTGGGTCTGTATACTTGACAGTTGATAATTGCATTCAGTCACTAGATCGTTTCCTCTTCAAAGATAATATATACAACACGTATCTGGGCCTTTCAGTTTTAAACTGATGAATTGGTTCAAAGTGGGCATATCAAATTCTGTCCCCGTCGTATTTCTGTTCTGATCAACATCTAGTCATCAAAATGGGGGACTTTTAAAATCTGTTAAACGTTTGGACGTCACAAGAGGTTACTGGCATATATCTTGATGAAGATCTTTGAATGCAGCCAATTCGTTAACTCCCCTGTGTGAACTGGTGGTCAGGACATTAGACAAATGTTGGAACTTTGAAATAATTAAAACAATAATAAGAAGACATGATGGTTGACTATTTGATTTTAAACTTACATTTGATCAAGGATGCACTACAGTAGAATTTGATCTCAATAAAAGCACAACGGTGAATTGTTAGAGACAAAAATTCTATGGTAGATCTATTTGTGTTAACCTTTTGTAAGATCACTTTAGACTTAATGCCATAAAACAATGAAGCGGCCTATTGTTGAAGGACAGACCAAGGCTGAGACCATGGTACATCTAATTCATCATAACATTACAATAAAATTGCATTGACTTCTCCCCAAATAAGTGTGGGATGGTTTTGCTGTTGCGATAAATCCTTGCATAAAGTCCTGCAAAGGCATTTGAAGTCACAATGACTTCTGCGTGTGTATGAAAAGAATATCAAAACAATGCACTATATATGGGCTCGCCATCCATGTACAGTGACCCAAAAATGCATGATTCTTTCTTTCTTAGTTTCTAACATATGAACCAACTATTTCTCTTTATAATTGCAATTTAACTGTAGTTCCTATTTATATTTCATAAGTGGCATTCTTTAGTTTGTTTATTCGGCAACAAACATGAACAAAATAATTTAAACAATAACATATCTTGTAAATAAGATTTAATGTGAAGTCATCATGGAGACTCAAGCTTTCAAGCGTCAAGGGCACTAGGTCCAACACTTGAACCACCAGATTATAGTTTATGTTTATTTCATTTATTATAGTGACATGTATACAATGTATATATATGCAAACAACAACAAAAAATACAATGAATGTTATACCCAGCCCAAAGTGGGCTTATATGTCACTTCAAATCTATTTTATACACAGTGGTCAGAAAATAGCAAAAAAAGAGAACAAACAATACAGTATACTTTTCCTGGTTTGCCATATCTCATTAATGTAATTTACCAACAATTTATATTTCTCTGTTTTAATTATATTATAAAACTGTTCATATACATCCATTTCATAGGTAGAAGGTTGAATCTCTTCCTAGGGGATATGTTTAACAGCCAAAGATAAAATGCTTATAACTCGCTTATTATTGGTCCTAGAGGTTTGTGATTTTAAAAAGTTTGTTAAAATGAGGAAAATATCTCAATCTAATATCTGAATACGCCGTACACTTGCATACAAAATGAAACTCGTCTTCAACTAAGTTATCGTTACAAATTTGACAGACACGATTTTCTAGTGGGGTACGGTAATAACGACCAGTTTCAACGGAAGCCTATAAAGGTCATGTTGAAAAAGAAATAATCATAACTTGTAATTACAGCTTCTGTGGTTTTTTCCAACAAGGCCCTGACATACTTCCATATCATGGCAGTTCCCAGTGGCTATTTTCATGATGCAACAGACCAGAGGCCTCAGAAACCTGGGGCCGTATTTTTCAGCAATACTTAGAGTGTTCCTAACTTGGATTATAAGCTTTTCGCAACAGCTTTTACTTACTTAGTGGGAATAATCATAACTTGTAATTACAGCTTCTGTGGTTTTTCCAACAAGGCCCTGACATACTTCCATATCATGGCAGTTCCCAGTGGCTATTTTCATGATGCAACAGACCAGAGGCCTCAGAAACCTGGGGCCGTATTTTTCAGCAATACTTAGAGTGTTCCTAACTTGGATTATAAGTTTTTCTCAACAGCTTTTACTAACTTAGATCAAAATGGTATTCATCAACATTCGTAACCCTAAGGTCACCTTAGACCTCTACTTAGATTTCAAGTTATCTGTAGAGGTACCTTATAGATGACAGAATATTTTTAAAATATGCAATTACTGCAGGTTGTTGTTGCTGTTGTTGGTGGTGGTGGTAACTTTGTTGTAAATACTGATGTTTTGTGCAAAATGTGAGCTTAGATATTAAAAAAGAGTTATCACCCAGTTGTGACTTAGATGCACATAAAGTTTTATTACCTCCACCGTTTTATTTTGTCTATATGCCTGTTTGTCTATAGTATTGTATTGTGTATTTACACTCAGCGACATAGATCCATGTACTCATGGGACTCAAAGTGATATATAACCAATCCGACTGTACAAGTACAGTCCAACTCTCAAGTTATTGACATTCAGCTAACTGCAAGACCGAGGCTCAAGAATAACCATCCATCAACGTCCTTCAGGTTCTTTAACCTGCCACAAGGGTGGGACCAAATGACAGGGGGCTGCCATTTTAAGTGGTCATTCGAACCACTATGTATCTGCCTGTACCTGGGATTGAACTCACGTCCTCTGTGTTCCTCGGAGAGTATGTTACCCACTAAACCACAGTGGCAGATATATAGTCTACATATGTCTGCTTGTTTTTCCTGCGTTCGTAAAAAACTTTAAAAGTAAAGAGCTGCTTATCAGTAGTTAAGTCTAACTCAGACTTAACTACTCTTATCATGAAATTCTTTTTATTGGTCTGGCCCACCTAAAGGAAGAAGTGATTACATTTGGGGAGAGATCTGGATCATATTCTGGATTTTAAAAACGTCCTTATTTTGGGAAAGACGACCTGGCGGAAGTTTGCACTCTAGAAGTGCTTCTAGCTTCTTTAAGTATTTTGGTCCAAATCAGTCTTATGTGGAGACCCTTATCAGACAGTTCCTGTCATTGGCATCCACGTGTCACTAACACAATGTACCCTTGTATGTTCATTAAGATCATTTTCAATTATAACATAAAGAATTAATGAACATATGTTTTCAGGCATACATCTACAAATATAAAACTTTTTGAAGTAAGGATATTTTGAGACTTTTGCAGGGCTAAAGAACACTATATACTATATGGGAAAGAGCCGTTTAATAAAAACTATAAAGTAACTTCTTAAACTATTTTGATAGGGACCACAGTGGCAGAGTGGTAACACTCCTGCCTCCCGCCTCTGAGATCGGAGTTCAAATCCCAGCCCGACCTCAAGTGGGAAAGCTGATAGTTGCCCACCATTGGTGTTCAGTTTACAGTACAGAACATTGACCAGCTGTATGTACTGGTTTCGCCTGCCCATAAAACTACCCGTGGTGATATGACCTAGACAATGTGTTGAAAGCGATGTTGAAACCCAAATAAATTGATCAAAACGCACCAATTCTTTGACATGTAGACCATGAATATAAGTCAATTATGCTCGAACTGTCATATCTTTTTCAGAAAAGCTTCTGTAATGGAAGAACATGAAATGCTTCTTGGTATAGCCTAATATGGCTACATGCAATTATTAAGAGTTTTATTTAATTTTGTCTTATGTACTAACACTATTATTCATATTATATTCATATTATATATTAAACTGCTCAACTATTTGGAGCCACAGAAATGTTAAATTCACAGATAAAGTTCAAAACAGGGCTATATGGTATTTTCTTGGCTTGCACTGTAATGCTCTTACATTTGGACTTCAAGCAGAAATGGGATGGATGATTCCAAAATACAGGTATTACATTTCGAATCTACGCTTTTGGAACAGACTATGCTGCACTAATAATACCCTTACCAGGCACATATTTGAATGAAATCTACAAAATTATTTAAACAATTGTTGGGAATCTCATTTAAATGAAATTTTTAATGACTTAGATATAGGAGACTTCTTTGAAAATGGTTTGGAGGTAAATTTAGTTCAAATTACTGAAAAAGTGCTGACCTTAATGCATCAAGAATGGCAATTGAAAATATTGTATAAGCCTAAATTACGTACATTTTCACTATTTAACCAAGACCTGGAAACTGAAGCATATATCAAAACTTACTCTAAATCTAAACACTCAATCCTTTGTCAACTTAGAATAGGAATCTTGCCCTTAGAAATAGAATTGGGTCGTTACGTTAGACTAAAAATTAATGAGAGAATGTGTAAACTGTGTAAAAAGGATGTAGAAGATGAGATACATTTTGTTTGTGTTTGTCTAGTTTTAGAGCTGATTCGTATGAAATATTTCAAATTCAAAATATAAATAAATCTGAATTATTAATAGACCAATTATCAGGAGGGTATTAACTCATGTGAATGTCAATATGGTTATTAATTTTATTTTTGATTTGTGGCAAGAAAGAAAAAGTAAATTATATTGTTAACTTTTATGCATGGGATTGCTTTTTTATTTATTGTTTCCTAGCTCAAAACATGTTTGCTCTGTTTGTTATTTACTATCTGTTTAAAGTGACTTATAGGCCCATATAGGGCCGGATATTACTTCAATACTTTTTGTATAATCCGTGTCAACATAATACATGTCACTATAATAAACTAATAAACCAAACCAGTAAACCAGTATTATTCAAATAACCTGTTGAAAAAAAAGAGATTGCACTGTGTCACTTGTGTTACATGTGTCAAAAAGCATCTGTTATGATGAAACAATGGTGATGATATTTTTATAAAAGGGTCATAAAGCAAATAATTGCTTTGTTTCATTTAAACAATGTATTCGCTCTTATCTTTGAGTCCTCTTAATATGTCACTTGTTAATGGTCTGGGATATTTTTACAAGTTTTATCAATTAGATATGTATATATATGCATGTCTGCACTGATAGGGGGTGACTTTTTTATGATACACACTTGGCCATTATAGACAGTCAAAATAGTTTTATATATTTTTCATTATTCATCGGGTCAAGATGGCTTTTCTGTGACTGTCAAGTACATCAACAAACTTTGAAAAAATAGCTCTCTAATTATGATAATAAATATGTTTAACACAGGATTGTCTTTACCAAAGCAATAATAAAGGTAAAATTCCCTCGACAATTGTGTACCTGAATGTCTGTAGGCGGGTGTGCCTAAAAACAACTGATATTATTTTGATGTATTCTCCATAAACAAGAACTATCATTTGAAGAAACACAAGTTTTGGCCAATTGCGTCTGGCATTTCTAGGTGAGGTATAGAGATGGAGCATCTTCAATGACACATACTGATTAGCCATGTTTTGAAAGTTTATATGTGATAAACCCAATTTCGTACCTCATATTTTTTACTGACAGGCATTGCAGTTTTATTTTTCAGTTGTGGGGTAATGTGGGGAAACTTGATATATCAAGTCACTCACTCACTCAACCACTTACTCACTCAGCCACTCAACCATTCCTTCACCCACTTATGTTGAATAGCTTACAGTTGCTTTGAATAGCTTCGAGTAACTTGTATTGTAAACATTAGTAAAAGTAAAGGAGAGATAAAAATTAAACAATGACAGATGTTTTACATTTAAAATAGAATGTCAAAGTTTCTTAGTTATTTTTATAATAAATCGCACCTTGTGAAAAACATCTTGCAGTCAAGAAATTATAGATATTAAAATGACTGCTGTGTCTAATTAATTGCCTCTTTAATAAACAATGAATACTAAAGTCTAAAGGTGTTTTAAACAATTGCATTGTTTCACAAGTTTTTGGGGGAGTTATTATATAATATTTTTACATTACATTTTATCCAAATATATTTTCCATAATGTAAGGATGCCAAGTCACCTTCACATTAACAATGAATTTGAGCCCACATACATGCGGCACATGCAGTACTTTTCCATTATTAACAGAATGCACGACATGTTGACTACCATTATCTAGAACTAATCTAATGGTACAATAACAAAGTTATCACTGAGATTGGGAATTTTATTTGTTTTTCTTTCAACTTCTACTGGGCATTGGTCCACAAAGTACAGGGTTGTTTTTACATATGTTGTAAATGGAAAAAAGAATATTAATACTTTTTCATACTTAATCTTGCATTATGTGTAATTATCTCTCTGCAGATGTTTCACACATTTCACTCATGGCATCTACTTCAGAAGTGGGGTGGGCAGGTAGTATGAAAAATTGCAGAAGCCGTGAGGTGTGGGAAGTAATGACATTGGGGTTGGGGGTTTACGTGCACAATGTAGTGACCTGCAGCTATACCTAGCTGTAGATACCCTGATCTTTAATATCTTGTCCATGGTAATATATCGGAAACTCAAGGAAGTTCATTCTTGGTAGAGACTCGCAAGGACATTGGTTGGGGAGTGTAGGTACGTGTGCAATGTCATGTATAGTGTAACCTTGATATGATCCTGGACATTGCTGTGATCCTTACCTTTAAAATCTTATACGGACTAGATCACAGACGCTGTAAGTTGTACAGGGTTCATGCTTGGTAGTGATATTAGTTGGGGATGTAGGTGTACCAATTCATGCATGGTATGAGGTTTGCTTTACCTTTGACCTGGCCATTGTGATCTTGAGCTTAGAAATCTTGCCCAGGCTATAACTCGGCAACTGTAAGGTGTAGAATGTTGTCACTTGGCAGGAACAATGGTTGAGGAGGTGGTTGGTGTAGGCATGCAATTTCATAGTGACTTTAGTCTGTGCCGTTGGCTTTGTAACCTTGGCTTTGCCAGACTGTTTTCTAATGCCACATATTTCTCCTGTCAGAATGTTATATGGTTTGTTGCAATGAATTATTGTATGAACTTTTACCTGATTGTGCTATCACCCTTCACAGATATACTTCAAATAATAAATAGCTTTATAGCTTTTAGTTTACAAATTAAAGCTGTCATCTTGCTGTGTAATTGTCTTGATATTTTGTCTTAACCTAAATTTTCTTCATGTTATATAAATTACACTGTCTATTCTGCAAAACTCTTATCTTTTTTACTTTTTCACCTCTTCTATATCTCAATGCTATTTCCCAGGCTGTGGGTTACAGTTATCTCTGATGCTATTTTATGTGTTTACATAGCAAGTTCATCATACTGTTAATCAGGTTTTAAAGTTACAGTGTACATTTAACATCAGAGGAAGATTTATCATCTGTACGTAATACTTTGAATGTGTTGGGTGTATAGATACAGGGAAACATACAGCAAATTTAGCCAGTCTGTATTTAGTAGCTTTAAGTATATTCAGTGAAAATACAGTCACAAGAGATATGGCATAGAATTTCTATATTTATCCATCTTCTGCTATATCTGTATAAAGTACATTTGGCAAACGTGGCAGCAAAATAACCCCAGACATTTCATCACCCACGCCACAGGTTTTGATTGGGTATTTTTGATGGAAGCCATCTGCTGTATGCCATAAATATTAGGAAAACATAATTACCCACTATTATATAAAATTGAGCAATTCAATCTACTGTGTATTTATTTTGCCAAGCAAAATGACGTATCACCAGAAGGTGAGTACATAACTATAATGAAAAATTTTGGTTTTATCATATTCTCAACCATCCTGCAATTGTAACTCTGAGCCTTTTTTCCAAAGTATTTAAATCATTGATGATTGAATGTCCATTCTAAATTAATAATCCCAAAATAACTTATCTGTTTCTATGATTGTAATATATTTGTGGACAAATGAAATATTATAAAATAAACATGTGATTAGATCTGAACATCTGAACTTTTATTTTTAGAATTTGCAGTTTTCAATTCCTCAGTTCTTCATCACCTACATGTTATCCATACATGTATGCTTTGTGCATACCTAAATATATGACACAATATCAGTCCTCACTAACCTTTGTCTTATTAGGTAATGAAGTCCCCTCTCCCTCCCCCATATCTCACTGAGACTCTGTATGAATGGTCCAGACCATTTTTCTGATTTCCAGACTATGCATTTAACACAACTTACCCCCTAAAGATCTGTTAATGAAAATCTGAAAAAGGTGTACATTATGAAGAAGGAAAAAGAAGGCCAACGAGAAGAAGGAAGTACTGCACATCAGTATCGTTGTCACTGAATAGCTGGGGTACAACTAAACCTCGGTAGGGTCATTGAACTCCTTTTTTTCCTGAGGGTTGGCGGCCTGAAGTGCAGCGGCCCAAGGCAATCATTGAGTCCCAGATGGCAAGCTATTGGAGCGCAATAAAACACAATTTCTTAAGCTTAATATAGCCATAACGTCATTAATATTAAAATTTTAAGTTGACAGGACCCCTTTGAAAATTTTCATTGTCACTGATAAATTAAAAGGACATATTAATATATTCCCAGATGAGATTTCAGCTCTATCAGTCACATAGTTTGATAGATATAGGGCTAAAAAGTGACCAAAAGTCCAAAAATTGGTTTTCTGTACATATTTTAGAGATCTCAAGGCGACCTTACAATCAAAGTTACAGACTTAAAATTTTCACAAAGACTGCACAGACAAGATATATCTAATACATTTTGAGATTTATAAGCATTATCAATTCCAAGTTACAGGACAAAATATGTGAAAAATGTCAAAAAAGGGTCACTCGGGTATTTAGGGTCCTTATACACAGGTTAAATGTCTATTTAAAGCCTTGATTCTTTACTACATGTAAAAACATCATATTAATATATTCCCAGATGAGATTTCAGCTCTATCAGTCACATGGTATGACAGCTACATTTGTGTATAGAGCTTAAAAGTGGCAAAAAGTCTATAAATTGGGTCTCTGTGGGCATTTTAGAGACCTTAACGTGACCTTAAACTTGAAGCTACATACCTTAAATTTTCTACAGACAGAGATTACATATAGAAGTTCTATCTAACACAATTCGAGATTTGTCGGACAAATCATTTCCAAGTTACAAGGCTAAATATGTGAAAAATATAGAAAAACGGTTACTCGATTGAGGGTGTTTAAGGTCCTTATACACAGGTTAAATTTCAATTAAGGCCTAAATTTTTGGTATATACAAGAATATCATACTCATAGCTTCCCTGATGATATTTCATCTAGATGAGAGACAGAATCTGAAAGGTACAGGGCTTAAAAGTGGCACAAAGTCCATAAATTAGGTCTCTGTGGGCAATATTGAGACCATAAGGTGACCTTAAAATTAAAGCTCGAGGCCTTAAATATTACATATAGAAGTTATATCTAGTATAATTTGAGTCTCATCAGAATTACCACTTTCAGATTACAGGGCAAAATATGTGAAAAATGTAGAAAAAATTCGTAAATGGTGAATTTATGGGCCACAAACATAATTTTATCCTCAACATAAAGTTTTAAAATTTGGTACATGTATGAAGAATACATTATTGTGTTCTCTGGTTAAATTTTAGCCAGATGGGCTTCATAGTTTGTGGCCTAGAGGGCTTTAAGTGGCCATAGGTCCATTTGAGCCTTAAGATGGCCAGAAGTTCTTTATTATTACAAGTTTAATGTCACCTTAAAATAGAGATCTTCATTTGGACATCCTTAACATGTATATCAAGTTTGAAAAAAAATGCAAATTTAATTAGTAAATTAAATTTTATAGGCTTATACCTTACCCAATGGACATACTATACTGGTTGGTGCAACCGGTCCTGCTAAACGACAGAAAAAGCCGTCCTGCTATTCCATCCGGCAGGACTGGCCACGGAGTGAGCATATTTTACGTCATCGCATATTTTGCATTGTTTAAACCTATTTAGACCCCTAGTAAGCTGATAGTGGGGTCGGTTGGGAGGGCCTTGCCTGTCCATTGGGTAAGGTATTAACTTATAAAAATTTAAATTACTTATTTACTTATTTATTGTGTTAATATATCCTAATGGACATATGCTGAATAACTACTGCTTGGTAGGTGGTTAAGTTACTGGGGACTTCAAGTGAACTCAAATTTCCGATCAAGTTGACCCAAAACAGGACTTTGAAGGTCATAAGGTCGGTTACTGGTAGTGTACCAATGTTGCATCCCCCTCTTTTCAACAGACCTGCTCTGAGGTAGGGGAAGAGAGGTATGAGTTTAGTCCCAAAAGAAAAAAAATAAACCTCCCTAAGAAAGCATGTCACAGTTATTTATTTATTTACCTATTTATTTATTTACCCATTTATTTACCTATTTATTTATTTATTTACCTATTTATTTATTTTATCTCCTTATATACAAGAAAATATATACAATATGTACATATATACAGATCTCATTCCTAGGGTTACTGGTGGATCTGTTGAGCAGCCACCACTGGCCCCGAATGTAAAAGCTCTGAATCAGCCCAAGCCACATCCTTCAAATAGAACTATGTGAAGGTGTTGTGTTACTTCCAATGGCAGGCTGATAGGATCTAAGGAAATGATAGGTTCTAAGGAAATGAAATCCCAACTGGAAAGCCTTAGAAGCAGCAAAGGAGTTAACATCATGGGATTTAACCTGATGTAAGGTGAGGGCTTCCTGATAGATGGCAGATAGATGGTGAGATATGTTTGTTGAAGCCTTTCTTGAAGGAGACAAAGACCAACTCCTTGTTCTGCCTGAGGTCCTGTCCAAGTACTAACACAGTGCTCTGACCAGACATAGGGACCTGTCACCCTTGAGTGACTTATCTAGAGTTGGGGCCAGGGCTGGGATTACCACCAGGGCCACACTGTCTGGACCATCCTTGACCAGGTGGTTCTTGGACAGAAAGCTTTGTGAGGGGTAAAGAGACACCTTGGACCAGTCTGTCTGGTGTCTGATGTTAATATGTAGCCAAGCATGGATCTCACGTCTGTGTTTTCCTGAACCTAAAGCTGAAAGGAAGACAGTCTTGTAGGTTAAATGCTTCAAAGGCCTCCTTAAGGGGTTCAAAGGGAGCCTTTGTCGGCTGGTGCAGCATCAGGGAAAGGTTCCAAGAGGGGATTTCGCTTTGACCCTTGGGTCTGTCTCTGTGGAAACTATCCAAGAGACGAGTGAGATTCTCATCTTTGCTGACATTGACTGGCAAGTTCCCCAGTGTGTCTGCAATGGCTGACCTGTAGCCACCAATGGTGCTTGGCTGCAACATCCTGTCCTGGAACAAATACAGCAGGAAGTCAGCAATGGATTTCATAGGAGGTGCCCTGAAGTCCACCTAAATACTGTGGCACCACTTTATAAAAATGGTCCAATTTGCCTCATAGACTGATCTGGTTGATCCTCTTTAAGGAGCCTCAATTTGTGCTGCTACTGCCTCAGAGAAGCCCTAATTGTTTGATAGTTGAGGCTCTAAGAGCCACGCATGTAGATTCAGGTTGAAACCAAGGCATGTTGGGCCACCCTGGAGCAGTCAGAATGATCCTGTTGCACAGGTAATCCTGCAACTTCTTCACCACTTTGCCCAAGATGGAGACTGGTGGGAAGGCATATGGATCCAGACCCTCCCAGGACTGATTACATCCACTGCCCAGGAAGGGGGTCTGGAACCAGTGAAACAAACTGTGGTAACTTGTTGTTGAACCTGGTGGCAAACAGATTCCCTTGAGGCTGGTGCCACCGGGAGCATATTGCTTGGAAGAACTCTGGATGGAGGGACCATTCTGTCTGGATGATCTGGCCTAACCTGGATAGTTTAACTGCTATCACATTCAGCTGGCCGGAAATGTGTCGGACATAAGGAGTAACCTGTTTTCTAGAACACTGGGTCAGGATACTCCACAGAAGGGCACACAGAGGGCCTGACGTGATCCCTTCTCCTTGTTTATGTATACAACCACTGTGGTGTTGTCTATAGCCTTGAGAACTATGTTGTTCAAGCAGAGGTCTTGGAACTCTTTTTAGGCCAGAAAGACTGCCTTTAGTTCCAGATAAATTATGTGCAACTTGCTTTCTGGAAGGGACCAGATTCCCCTTGCAGTGTGCTCGTTTAAGTGAGTGCCCCACCCTTCTTTTGATGAGTCTGTAAAGATTTGCAGAGAATGTTTTAGTGGGTGTAATGGTTGACCTTGAAGCACATTGCTTTCCTCCAGCCACCATTTCAGATGGGGATGCAGAGATCTGGAGATAGGAATCACCTTTTCAAGTGACTCTGGGACCCTCCAATTGTTTTTAAGGTGCCAAAGTATCAGCCTCATAAGAGTTGACCTAGGTAGACCTGCTTCATTGTTGATGTGAGTAACCCTATGAGGGACATGAGCCGCTGGACCGGACAGGTCAGTAAAGCTTGAATCTTTGCTTTTAAGGTCTGCCCTCGAAATGGTAACCTACAAAGTCTAAGACTTGTTTGGGATCCAGTTCTGATTTCTCCCTGTTGACCAGCCAACCCAATTCACAGACACTGGTAAGAGAGATACCAGTGTCTGTGTATGCTGGGGACAGGTTTAGTGGGATTTGGCTCTGACCAACCAGTCGCCCAGTTACTGGTGGATCCTTAAACCCCTTTGTAAAGCAAGGTGTTTGACCTCTTTTGCATATACCATAAACTCCATGGGTGCTGTGGACAGATTAAATGGGAGAGCCTTGGACTGGTAGGCCTGACCCTGGACATGAAAACGTATGTACTTCCTGGACAGACCTTGATTTCGTATATGGAAGTATGCATCTTTCAAATGTATGGAGGTAACCCACTCCCCTGCCTGTAGGAGGGTTCTTATTGTCTCTGGTGTCTCCATTTTAAATTACTCTGTCTTTAGAAATTTGTTCAGGGTACTGAAGTCTAGGCTAGGTCTCCACTGGTTGTTGTGTTTTGGAACCAGAAAAAGTCTGTTGTAAAACCAGAGATTTCTGAGTTGTTACTGGTTCCACTGCATTTTTGTTCAAAAGCTGATGCAATGCCTCCATCAGGTAGAGGTTCCTGTGTGGATCTACATAGCAGCTTATGACCTAGTCAAACTTGGCCAGAACTGGAAGGGGAGGTTGTAGCCTTCCCTGAGGACTGTTACAACTTTGGGACTGACACCCAGGCCTGCCCATTTTTCCCAAACCTGGTGCAATCTGGCCCCTACAGGTAAATCTGGAGCAATAGTTGGGACATTTGTGACACATTTTACAGAACTCAAGTGATCTACCCAGGAAACATTGTTCACAAATTTTAGTTCTGGACGATGACCATTGTCAGGATTTACACCTTTGTTTTGCAAAATGAACACGAGTTACAACACAATAGTTTTGAGGTAAAAAATTTACTGTCTCTCTCTTGCCGGTCACAAATAACAGTCCTCTCACTGGTACAACATTTAAACTAAAATTTTAATTACTTAAATGTAAGCTACAAGCGTACCATGTGGGACTGAATGCTAACTCGGGAGGCCGAGGACTCCAGCCAAGGACCAAGAAAAATGGACGTTTGGATTTGGCCGAGTCTGTGGTTTAGTATGTACCATAGCAGTGTCGTTTGGTAATTCTGTCCTTCTTCTCTCATGGTAAATTTAGCCCGTAGCTCCTCAGCTGGAATACAGGCACCCTAAATATGAGATTATGGTACACTGATAAACACTAAATACATTATACAGTTAAAAACATAAGACACCTTGCCGTAAACATCTGGAGAGGTAACTAATACCTAGACCCTGGGATAGACTCCCGAAGACTTGGCTGCAGCAGGTGTGCCCCCCCCCCTTCTTTTCTTCCCGAAGATGAGTATGCTGAGCGGAAGGGTCTAGGTCTTGTTGTGCCACTGCTACTGGTCCCAGATACATATTGTTGTCATTGTCTGACCAAGTAAGGTCTTTTAGGTAAAAATTTGTAAATGTGTTGTGAGCTTTCCAGTGACATGCTTGCATGATTTGGTCCACCGATACCCCACTGTAAAAGGCCTTAGAGGCCGCAAAGGCCCTAATGTCATGCGCTTTGACTTGGACCAGGTCCAAGGCTTGTTGATCTGCTTGTTTATAACAAAGTAGGATAGTTTGTTTTAGCCAGGAAAAGAGTGTAGCGGGTCTGATGTCAGAGGTATGTCCTTTCTTAAAGGAGATGAAAAGAAGGGATCGAGACCCTCTTAGGTGTTTGGTTCGATCCAAATAGTACCTCAGGGCCCGTACCGGACACAAGGTCCTGTCTTCCTTGAATTGTCTATCTACAATGGTAGTTACAGCAGGTAGTCACCGGAGACACACTTTGAGAACCTTCTCTTCCTAGTTGATTTTTGGCTATGAAATCTGAGGAGGGGAACAAGGCAACCTTTTCCCATTGGCCTAGATTAGATACTTTGTTTGCAACCCAGGCATGGATTTTGCTGCGGCGCTTGCCGGAGGCCAAAGCTAGCAAGAAAGCAGTTTTGAGAGTAAGATGTTTGAGGTCTGTGTCTTTCATAGGTTCAAAGGGTGCTTTTGTGAGCTCATTGAGAACAACAGAAAGGTTCCACTTAGGGAGATTCCTGGAACTTTTAGGACAATCCCTGTGAAAACTGGAGAGTAACCTGTTAAGGTCTGAACTCTTGAGAGATATGGAGCCCCGTTGAGCCCAGGGTGTCAACATTGGCTGTCCTATAACCATCAATGGTCGAAGGGCGCCTGTTTAGATCTTGGTACAAGTACATAAAGAAGTCTGAGACTTGCTTTACAGAGGGAGTGGAGAAATCCACCGTATTTTCTCTGCACCATCTCTCAAATAGGGCCCACTTTGACTTGTAAATGGTCTTTGTTGATGATCTGTGAGGGGCAGCAATTCTCTCTGCCACCTCCACAGAGAAGCCTTGTTCTTGGAGCTGTCCACTCCTAGACACCAGGCGTGGAGGTTGAGATGCTGTGGATTGCTGCGGAACACATAATTGTGGGACTGTTTGAGAAGAGTTCTTGACACTGGAAGTTGAAGTGGGATCTCTGTTGAGAGCTGCACTAGGTCCCAAAACCAGGGCATCCCTGGCCAGCCTGGGGCTATTATGGTGATCAGGAAATTAGATTGCCTGACATTTTGGATCACCCTGTGAAGGAGAGCCGTGGGACGGTAAGCATAAGCAGTGAGACCAGACCAGTTTATGTTCAGAGCATCTATGTCCCAAGCATTTTGGTCTGGGACTGGAGACACGTACAGTGGAACTTTGTGGTTCAGGCGAGCGGCAAAAAGATCTACATGAGGAGTGAACCACTTAAGACAGATCTATTTGAACACCTGTGGATGCAGTGACCATTCTGTTGACTGAACTTGGTTTGACCTGGGCAGAAGGTTGACCATCACATTCTGACACCCTGGAATGTGTCTTGCTTTTAATGTTATCTGGTAATGATGGCACCAGGTCATGATCTTCCACAGGAGAGCGCACATCTCCGCCGAGTGGGTTCCTCCTTGTTTGTTTATGTAGGCTACCACTGTTGAATTGTCTGTAGCCACCAACACTGTTTGGGTTTGACACTGGTCCTTGAACCTTTGAAGGTCCAGAAAAACCACCTTCAGCTCTAGAACATTTATGTGTAGCCTTTTTTCCCTGTCTGACCACAGACCTTTTGTAGAGGTTTGCTCTAAGTGAGCGCCCCAGCCTTCGTTTGAGGCGTCTGTAAAGAATTGGATACTGTGGTCTTTGCCATGAAGGTCTGCACCTTTCATCACGTTTGTGGGATTCTGCCACCATTCTAGGTGTGCTGAAATGGTTTCTGTCCAAGGAAGGAGGGTGTCCAACGACAGAGGAAATCTCCAGTGCTCCTTGAGGTGAAACTAAAATGGCCTCATGTGAAGGCGTCCCTCCGGGACCATTTTCTCCATTGAGGCAAGCAACCCAATTAGCGACATCAAACATCTTGCAGTTAAAACATGTTTTGATTTCAGTCATAGGGTCAAATCCTGAGGTTTGAGCCATCTCTCTTGAGTGGGTTTTACAAGGGCTGAATCTAGATGGTATTCATAGCCCACAAACGAAAACAGTAGGTTTTAGTTCGGACTTCTCCTGATTCATTATCCAACCTAAGGACTGAGTCAGGTCCACAACTGTCTGAGTGTTTATGTGTGCTTCTTCCTGAGACTGGGCCCTGATCAGCCAGTCGTCCAGGTACTGATGAGGTCTGATTCCCTTTGATAGGGCCATCAGCTTCACCTCTTATACAATCATTGTAAAGACCTGAGGGGCCGTAGCTAGTCCGAAGAAAAGGGAGGTGAACTGAAACACTTGTGACCTGTGGCAAAACCTTAGGTACTTCCTTGAGTTTGGGTAGATGGGGATGTGAAGGTAGGCGAGTGACAGGTCTATCGACGACACCCATTCCCCTGGAATCAGAGAGGCCCTGATGGACTCTGGTGTTTCCATTTTGAACCTTTCTACAAGTAGGAAGGTGTTGAGCCTGCTTAGGTCTATTACTGGCCTCCACCGTTGGCCTAACCATTGGTGATAATGTTTAACACGTTGTCTGAACATTTGTTTGTGAGCCAGTCTCTTCTGAAAGAACGAAGTCGACCTCCTACTGGTGGACTGAGGGAGGCTTGACAGGAGTCATTGGGAGGAGGGGTTTCCACGCCCTCATCCCCTCAAGTGGGGTCGAAAATGACCCCTGGAGCCTCTGAAATTTGGTTTCCCCCTACCTGAGGAAAACAATTGGTTACTGCTTTGAGAGAAATTGCCCCCATAGGGGCGTTTACTGTAGGAGCCTCTTTTCTTGTTGTGGTGGGGACCACAAAAGGGCTTGTTTTAATAGGGTACAAAATCCTGAGAGTCTTTAGGGGTGCCTTTTTAAGGAGGAAGTCTTCTCCATCCTTCACAAGTTGAGACTTGAAATGAGGAGAAGGCCAGAAAGGCGAGTTCCTCAGTTCTTGACATCTTGAGTCCCCTAGATATGGTTCAAGAAGGGTCAGTTCAGCCTCTCATCTCAGAAGGCCAGTGTTGCCCATAGCATATAGCTCCCTCTGGAGTATGTGGGCCAGAGATTTGCTGAGGCAGGCTAAGGCTCTCTGTTGAATAAGAATTCTCTTATTCATGATTTCAAAATAATCACAGGCGTTTTCATAACCACATCTGGCAGCTCTTTCGGGATCGGCACCCTTTTGAATTTGGTTCTTGACCCTTTTGCAGGTAGTCTTGATACTGTACTGGCACTTCTCCATAACAGTGTTACAGGAGGAGGCAGTCCTAGCGAAAGTAGCTGTAAAATTGATGGTAGAAAGATTCTGCCTAGCTTGATGTTCAAGTTCCTTAAGAACTTGTAGGGGAGCCTTGCCCACAGAGGCCCCAGAAGGCTTTGGGGAGATACAGATTTTAGCAAAATCTGTAATGAGTTCTTGAAGCTTATCTTCAAAACAAGATTGTCCCACCTTGTAGTATTTGGCTGTTGAAGCCGGGGGTTTAATGTATTTAACCTCAGCTAAATTAGAGGCCAAGTAGTCTTGTTCGAATTGGATTTAAGGGGAGCATAGCAGAAGGGCCTCTTGGCCTAAGCTCCTGTTGGCCTTTCTCGTTGTCCAGGCCTAGCACAGTTGTAGAGGACCTAGACAAGGTCTCCCTGGGATCAGACATGTCCACCTCCTTGTAGAAGACTGGATCTGTGCTGTCCTGATGTTCAGGCTCGGAGGGAGCCTTGTGTTGAGGTTTTGTAGACTTTTTTATTGTAGCAGAGGACTCATCTTCCTCTGAAGAAGATGACTGAGAATAATACTTTGCCCGTACGTTGTGCTTCCTTTTGTCAGAATGTTTTTTGGCTTTTGAACACACCCTTGTTGGTTGTTCAGACTCGGAATGATGATCCGAGTGGTTGGATTCAACATCCGAGTGCCTGGAAGCATGCTCGGACTGGATAATTTGAGTTGACCGAGGAGGAAGTGGAGGTCCACAATGTTCAGTGTCCATTGGCTGAGCATCCGAGTGGTCGGATGCCGGAGTGGTAGAAATAGAAGTCCGAGTCGGAATTAGGTCGGGCTGTTTACTGGGTCCAGCTTTAGGTAAAGAGTCGGACGTATGAACTACATCTGACTCGGAGGTTTTTGTCATGGAGTGGATTTCGTCTCTGAGAGACTTCACTGCCTCCAGCATGGATGCCTGAAACACCCCCATTTGTTGTTGAAGTTGGATGTTAAAATGCGCACCCAGGGATTTTTCTAGTCTACCCTCTATGCATTGCAGTACCTAGGGTGGGTGGGACAGTTTGTTGAGTCTTTAATAATAAAGATTCAAAACATAGGGGTAGGGGACGGGGAGGTGAAGAAAACAAATTTTCAGCAGCACCCTCAGGGTCTGCTTGAGAGCCAGAAAACGCATCCCCATTGTCACCCAGTAGGTCAATATCATCTTTGCTAGTATTAGGATCCAATGTCTTCTGTTTTCTAATATACCAACGTCTATGTTTGATTTTGATTTTCTGTTCCTCGGAGAAACTAGCACAGATATTGCAAAGACACTGATTAGTGACACAGGGGTCATCTCCCTTGCCAGATTCCCTGCATGTGGGGCAATAATTGTGAGAATCAAATGGAAAACAGAAGTGACAGCATTTAGATGATCTTGGCTTTGCACTCATTTGGTGGGAAGACATTTTAACTGCAATAAAGAAATCTAAGTCGAAACGCGGAAAACTCACAAAATTACAAATTTAATAAGTAAATTAAATTTTTATAAGTTAATACCCTATCCAATGGACAATTGCTAATCTGGTTGGCGTAGACCGGCCCGCCAAACATCAGAAAAAGACGTCCTGTGTTTCCACCGGCTGGCTGGTCCGTAGTTCTAGTGCACTCGCCAGATGGCGTGTCGTACTTCCTTCCTGTCTAGACAGCGTGACGTCATAGCATCTTTTTCGTTGTCTAAACCTAATAGACCCCTAGTAAGCTGATAGCGGGATTGGTGGGAGGGTCTCGTGTGTCCATTGGATAGGGTATTAACTTATAAAAATTTAATTTACTTATTAACTTTGCAATTTTATTGCGTTAAAACATCCTATCCAATGGACAACTGCTGAATAACTACCGCTTGGTTGGCGGGTAAGTTACTAGGGACTTAGGTGAACTCATAAACAGAACTAACAAAATTTCTTCCAGGCCTGCTCTGAGGTAGGGGAAGAGAGGGATGAGTTCAGTCCCATAAGAAGTAAAAATAAACCTCCCAAAGGAAGTACGTCACAGTTTGTTTTTTCTTAATATATGTACAACTATTTACATATGTACAAACTATCTGTTTATGTACAAAATCTCCTCTATTTCTCGGTTATTTGTGGATCTGCTGAGCAGCCACTACAGGTCCCAGACGGTAGAGCTCTGAATCAGCCCAGGCCACATCCGATTGGAAGGCCTTAGAAGCAGCAAAGGCCCTGACATCATGGGCTTTGACCTGATGCAAAATGTGGGCCTCTTGATCAGAAAGCTCATAACATAGGATCACTGTCTGTTTGATCCATGAATAGTGGCAGGTGAGATGTCTTTGTTGACACCTTTCTTGAAGAAGACAAAGACCAATTCCTTATTCTGCGTAAGGTCTGAGGTTCTGTCCAAATAGTAGCGTAATGCCCTGACCGGACAGAGGGACCTGTCAGACTTGAGGGACCTATCCAGAGTTGGGGCCAGGGCTGGTATGATCACTGGGGCCAAACTGTCTGGACCCTCCTTGGCCAGCTGATTCTTTGACAGAAAGCTGGGTGATGGGTATAGGGACACCTTTGACCAGTCAGATTGGTGTCTAATATTTCTGATCTTCCAAGCATGAATCTCACTTCTACATTTGCCCGACCCAAGGGCTAAGAGGAAAACTGTCTTGAAGGTCAAATGCTTCAGAGATGCCTCTTTAATTGGTTCAAAAGGAGCCTTTGTCAGCTGGTGCAAGACCAGTGATAGGTTCCGGGAAGGGATTCCCCTCCGACCTTTAGGTCTGTCTCTGTGGAAACTATCCAGGAGACGTGTGAGATTTTCATCTTTGCTGATATTAATGGGTGAATTTCCCAGCTTATCAGCAATGGCTGACCTGTAACCATCAATGGTACTGGGCTGTAACTTCCTGTCCTGAAAAAGGTACATCAGGAAGTCAGCTACTGACTTCAAAGGGGGTGCCCTGAAGTCCACCTGATGAGTGAGGCACCACTTTGTAAAAATGGCCCACTTCGCCTCATAGACTGATCTGGTGGATCCCCTTTGAGGAGCCTCAATTCTTGCTGCCACTGCCTCAGAGAAGCCCTGTTCTTTGATTGCTGAGGCTCTAGCCATGCATGGAAATTTAGGTTCGTCAGATTTCTGTGAGGAATCTGATTGAAAGGCTGTGTTAACAGATTGGGCAGAAAGGGCTGGCTCAGCGGGATTTGACTGGACATGGCCACTAGATCCCAAAACCAAGGCATGTTGGGCCACCCCGGAGCAATCAGAATGATTCTTTTGCATGGGGAGTCCTGCAACTTCTCCACCACTTTGCCCAAGATGGCTGCTGGTGGGACTACTTTTAGTTCCGGATAGTTTATTTGTAGCTTGCTTTCTGGTAGTGACCAGGACCCTCTTGTGTTCATGTAAGTGAGCGCCCCACCCTTCTTTTGATGTGTCTGTAAAGATTTGCAGAGCATGCTTTATTGGGTGTAATGGTTGGCCTGTGAGAACGTTGTCTTCTTTTAGCCACCATTGTAAGTGGGGGTGCAGGGACCTGGGAATTGGAATCACTTTTTCTAGTAATTCTGGTACTCTCCAATTGTTTTTGAGATGCCACTGTATGGGTCTCATGTGTAGTCGGCCTTGAGGTTGAACTGGTAACCTACAAAGTCGAAGACCTGCTTTGGTTCCAGTTCTAATTTTTCTAAATTCACCAGCCAACCTAGTTCTTGGCATATTTTAACTAGATCCTGAGTATGCTGGAGACAAACCTGGTGGGATCTGGCTCTCACCAACCAGTCGTCTAGGTACTGGTGGATTCTTATACCCTTGTGTACGGCCATCAGTTTCACCTCCTTTACTACTACAGTGAACTCCAAGGGTGCTGTGGACAGACCGAAAGGAAGTGCTTTGAATTGGTATGTCCGACCCTGGACATGAAATCTTAGATATTTCCTGGATTGTTCCTGTATTGGTATATGGAAGTAGGCGACCTTGCAATCTATTGAGGTGACCCACTCCCCTTGTTGGAGGGATGTCCTGATGGTTTCCGGTGTCTCCATTTTGAATTTCTCTGTCTTGAGGAAAAGACTCAATTTGCTCAGATCTAATATAGGTCTCCACTTGTTGTTGGGGTTTGGGACGAAAAACAGTCAGTTGAAAAACCCTAGAGAATTCTGATTTTGCACCAGTTCTACTACATTTTTGTCTATAAGCTGATGTAATGCCTCCAGCAGGTAGAGGTGCCTGTGGGGATTGACATAACAACTTATGACTGGGAGACCTTGTGAGATTTGGCCGGATCCAAAAAGGGAGGGTGTAACCCTCTTTCAGGATTTGAACTACTTTCGGACCGGCACCCAGATCCAGCCAAATTTGCCAATAGTTTTGAAGTCTGGCCCCTACAGGCAGATTTGGGGCAACATTTTTGACATTTGTTACAGGTTGAACACAAGACAATTAAGTGACACAAGAAAAACTTTTCACATACTTTAATGTGTAATCTTTGTAATGACAACCTGCTGACCCAGGACTTAATTCTCTCTTTTGGGAATGCCCGGGCGCAGTATGAACACTTGAATCAACAAGAGGCTTTACATTTCTTCTTGAACAAATGTCTATTGTCTCTGTTGGGAGAGGGCTCCCCAGCCAGCAGCCGTGCCTGTAAGTTTGCTACACAGTAATTGTCATTTATACGGCTGCTGGCCCTTGGCTGGTCGTGTAGAGTACTGATGTTTGCCCTTCCCTCTTCTATGTTGGCCATGAGATGTTCTTCCAGGCTGGTCGGTCCTGCATATTTACTATGGGTGATACCTGCCCTTCTTGTACACAGACCCAGAGCGATTCCTATCAAAGGCGGCTATGTCCTCCTCTGCTTGCTTAATGATACTGTTCGGAAACAGGGTGTCCAGCTCTAGAGGGGCCTATCTAAGAGCATTCAAAGTATCCGCCTTTACCCCAGCCTTGAGATAAGACAGGTATGAGTCCCTCCTCAGTAAGGTTGTGTTAGCCATGCTTACTAAAACGAAATCTGTCAAATGTTCCATTGCTTTGTCCAAGGCATGACATACACTGGAATTAAAGTCAAGAAGGAACTGTAGTTCATCAGTAGCTGATGAGACCCTGCTAGCTGCTTTTCCTTTAGATTCTGTCCGGATAGCTCTCAACTGTGTTTGCATATTTGCTGGACCTTGAGAAGGCAGCAATTGAATCCGGCTGCTTGATTGCAAATAATTGAGGATTCCCTGGCAGATCTCTCCCATTTATGTAAGTGGGTTTGAAGCTATACCGGCCTGTCGGGCTATCCTCAAGAAAGTGCTCTTTAAGCGTGAAGATCCGGTATTCCATGATTTAACAGTGTCACTAGAGTCCTTCTTAGTTTCTGTGTGCAAGCCATACCATTTAGTTTGGGACTTGGCCGGTCGGACAAACTGGTCCCTTTGAAGAGTTCCTGCTTCTGTCGTACATGAAGGGTAACCCTGGACCAATGTAAGATTTAACTTGCTCAGTTTGTTGCACAGCCATTTGTCCATAGGGAGATTGACAGAAACTTTGCCGGGTGTTTGTAGTTTAGGTCCAGCAAAAGGGTTGTCATCCGACATCTTGGTGCCTGAATCAACATCCGGAATGTGGGTCCACCCCATGTAGGACCGAATCCCCCTCATGGTCTCCCTATATGATTGTTCCTCTGAGAGGGATTGGTCAGGGTTGGTGAAAGAGACCTCATGATCGTCGGACAGTTCACCCTCTTCTGGGTATAGGGCTAGGTCTACTGGAGGTCGGTCAGAAGTGACACTTTCTGAGTCCGAATCACTTGAAGAAGTGTCTTTCCTGGTGATATCAAAGGGACCGGAAACTTGTCTCTGAGCAGTAGACTGGTCGGACACTCTGGAAGTTCCTGGTCGGTGGGAGGACTGAGAAGAGTCAGAACCGGCCTTAGAAGCAGTAGAAGGCTTAGCAGGGTCAGTGGCTGGTAAGGCAGCAGTTGCAGGTCAGTGAGATTGTTGAGAAGGCTGGTCTGAGGGTTTCAGAAAAGGCTCAGTTCTAATCATGTTGGCCGGTGGAGCATGGGTCGGTGTGACCTTGACAGCACTGAAAGTAGGCTCCTGAGGTCGGTCCATAGTTTTGGCCAACAACAATGCTTCCAACCAGTTGAACCAGTCCAAAATCGTCTGCGAAATCAGAGGTAGAAACTCAAATATTTCAAAACTTTGGTAGGTGTGCAAGGTAATGGACGTTTGACCACTCACTCACCAGGTCGCATTGATGTCAGATGGTGATCCAAGGACAGGGACGTTTCCCCAAAACACGTTTTACTGCAGGTGATACCGCCTGTAGTGTAAAAGGGGTGTTAAAACCCTTGGCCGGTTTTTGCTTGTAAGTTGAGGCATTGTCATGACCTTTCTTGCTCTGTTGTTGGTGTTTGATCTGTTTCTAGGCAGAAGAGGCATAGGGGTGATAGCAACCGGGTTTCTTCTGTGAGGTACCGGTTGAATGCCTTTCTTCATTGTGTGAGATCTCCTCTGCTTTCACATGTGTATGTGCAAGGGAGCATTACGTAGGGCAGTAAGTGTATCCTGTTTCACTCCGACTCTGAGATAGTCCAAGTAGCTGTCTCTGCAAATTAGTGTCAGGTTGGCCATATTAATAAAAATGCCTTCTGATAGGTCCTGCATAGTACAAGCCATGGCCTAGGTATTGCTCCTGTTAAATGTCCCTAATTAGTCCAGTTCATCAACAGCTTGCTGTGACCTACCGGAATACTTGCTCTTGCCCTTGTCACTGTGCAGAGTCTTCAGATGTGTAACCATAGATTTTTTAACCTTGGTGAGGCACCGGCTCAGTACAGCAGTCTGGCAGCATAGGGGCAGATGGCAGCATATGTCTGGCAATTCTGCTGAAACTGCTGTTCAACTTGACTGGGTCTGGTGACCAGGAAAACACCTTGGACCTTGAAAATTCTTTCTTACTGTATACATATCGTACCACTTAGAGCTTTTTGGTGTTTTCACAAACTGGTCCTTCAACAGTCCAGCAGTTTCAGAGTTCTTCGACAGGTAACCTTCAGAGATGGTAATGTTCAGCTTTTCCAGCTTTTTACAAAGTCACTCAACTGCTGGAAGCTTGACCAACACTTTACCGGTTGGCTGGGTCCTGGAACTGGCAAAGGGGTTGTCATCCAAATATGATGAGGAAGTGTTAAAATCTGGTACCTGGTGCCACCCCATAAACGACCTCATCCCTCTCATGGTTTCCCAGTAGTTGGCTTCTTCAGACAACTCCTGGTCCAAGTCTCTAGGGGGTCCCTGTCTGAAAGCTTGCCCTGTTCTTCACTAGTACCAGCAAGGGAGCCTGGCTTACTGCATTGGTCCCCCTCTGAGTCCATCTCAGAGTGAGCGGACACACCAGTAGCAGCAATAGGAACAGTGTTCTTACTGGTGAGGGACTGGTCTATTGGTCTAACTTCTTCACTACCAGCACCGGTAGGCTGGGAAATGACCACAGGTCTGGCACCGGGAGCCTCAACAGGCTAGATGGCAACTTCTGCACCGGGGGCCTCAACAGGCTGGATAGCTACTCTCATCTTTGCACCGGGAGCTTCAACAGGCTGGGTGGCAGTCAAACTGGCAACAACATCCCCAGTGGGCTGAACAGTACTCGCACAGGTAGTGACAACTTCTGAAGGCTGGGTGACCAGACCGGTATTCTTCTTACTGGTACCAGCTGCCGGATCAAAAAATGGCTTCTCACTGGTCACTTCATCACTGCCTGTCTCCTGGTCCAGCTCCACTGGTCTTCACCAGTTGTATTGCCTCCAAACATGCAAATCTCTGCGACCTCTTGTCATTAAGAGTTTTCAGGTCGTCAGAGGTAGACTTGCTGGCTTTGGGTCACTCATCAAGGAAGTTTCTTCTTGCCAGCAGGGGTCGCTTCACGGACCCAACCTCCCTCTACCCGCCCCAACAGCTTACAGTCTTTAGAATCCACTAGGGTGGGAGTAGAAGTAGCAGGGGAGACACTAACTGTTTTCTTGCTGTGTTCCTTGTCCTTTCGTACCTTGTAGGTCGGGGTAGCTAGATGTTGTTTCTGCTCAGCAGTAAATGCCTTGCATATAGGACAGTCTTTCTTCAAACACACAAATCTTCACCAACCCCTTGTTTCATGGCACCTCACACATTTAAGATGGCCATCAAAAACTGCCATAATATGGCCACAAGTGTCACGCATCTGTCCTACAGATGACATAATCTTTACAGAACACAGCAGTATCAAATCTTTGTAAAATAAAGTTCAAATTATTAAAATATCTACAGATTTCTTCAAACTTCAAGAGCTCTTCAAAAACACGTATGCACACTCCACACGCCAAACGAAAAAGACGCGATGACATCAGATCATCCAGACAGGAAGGAAGTACGATGCAACACCTAGTGAATGCATACTCTGTGTCCAGTCCTGCCGGTGGAAACAAAGGATGGCTTTTTCTGTCGTTTGGCCGGACCAGTCAAGCTGACCGATATAGCATATGTCCATTAGGTAGGATGTATTAACGCAATAAAATTGAAAATTTTATTTTAAATGTAGCTTTTATAAGCTACAATACCGCTACAATATAACTTTATAAGCTATAATATAATCACTTCACTGGAGACACCGGTACCGAGATGACCGGTTATATGACGACTGCGCAGCAGATCACGTGATTCTTCCTTCTTTTCGTTGGTGACCATCCCCGGCAGTGAGGTGTCGTTAAGCGGGGATGGACCGGGAGGGCTTCTATCTGTTTCAATAGGTAAGTATTGTAGCTTATAAAAGCTACATTTAAAATAAAATTTTCAATTTTATTACGCTACAATAGACTTACCTATTGAAACAGTATGCTGAATTCCAACATCTTGGATGGAGGGAAGACAGCTCACTGACTTGGTCCTGGTGAAGAGCCTTATCTGGTGAAGGAAGGAGACCCGAATTCAGCATCCGGCCGGTATGTTGAAGATCAGATCTGAGGGGTGTGCTCTTCTGGAAATCTGGAAGAGGGCCCGAAGGGAAGTTGTCCAGCGAACTGTAGCCCGTCAGTGTGGCACTTCAATATGGCTGCAAAGACAAGAAATAGAGGAGATAGGATAGAGGAATTGAAGTTAACGACAAATTAACAGTAATTCCAAAGAGATAATGAGTTGTTTTTTTTTTGGTAAGAAAAAACACCTCTAAGAAAAAAACTCAGGTTAATTGTAGGAAAAGGGTAAATATATATGTATGTGAATATGTGGTTACAATTTTTACCTTGGATGGTAGAAAGCCATGCTCTATGCGGTCGGAGGTTCCGACCGGCCCCATCTGCTGGATGCGTCGTCCCGTCGCCCCCCCTTGTTTTTGAAGGTGGTGTTGCTAGGGAGGAGCCACCACTTGTTGAGCAGCCACGAAGGATCCTAAATGGAAAGATAGGTCTTTTTGGTTCTGGCCAGATAGGTCCTTGAGATAGAAAGATGTAAATGTATTGTGAGATTTCCAATGGCAAGCTTGGAGAATTTGGTCCATAGAGACACCCCCATAGAAAGCTTTGGAAGCAGCGAATGCTCTAACGTCATGGGCCTTGACCCCTAACCGGTCCATGTCCACGTCTCCCACTCTAGAGTAGCAGAATTTGATAGTGTTTTTAATCCAAGATGATATAGTCGAGCATTGGATGTCCTTAGAGTGGCCCTGTTTGTAAGAGACGAATAACAGAATTTTATCCTGTCTTAACTCTGAAGTGAGTTTTAAGTAAATAGAGAGGGCCCTCACGGGGCATAGTAGGATATCCTCATTGCTGTTGTTTTGTGTAGTTTTGTGTAGCGGGAATAACCACTGGTGATACTGCTTGGATTCCTTCCTTTGCTAATTGGTTCTTGGCAATGAAGGAAGGTGAGGGGGTAAGTTGAATTTGGTCCCAGTTGCCTAGGCACAGTAATCAGTCCAATGTCCAGGCGTGTATTTCACTCCGTCTTTTCCCGGAGGCTAGGGCTAGTAAAAAGACTGTTTTCCATGTGACATATTTGATTTGAGCCTCCTCTAAAGGTTCGAAGGGAGGTTGTTGGAGTTGATGAAGGACCAGGGATAGGTCCCATTGGGGTAGTTTCCTGGCACTTTTCGGTTTATCCCTGTGAAAACTGGCAATAAGTCTAGCTATTTCTGCATTATTACTGATGTCTAATGGGGCATTTCCCAAGGTGTCAGCGATTGCAGTCCTATATCCCTCAATGGTGGAAGGGCGTCTGTCTTTCTCGTTAAAGAGAAAGCACATGAAATCACAGATGTGTTTTATAGAGGGAGCCCTGAAGTCCACCTGTTGTTCGATGCACCAACGTTCGAAAACTGCCCATTTTGAGGCGTAGATGGCTCTAGTAGAGAGTCTTTGAGGTGCAGCAAATCTGTCTGCCACTTCTGCAGAAAAACCATGGTCTTGGAGGATGGAACTCCTAGATACCATGCGTGGAGGTTGAGGGACTCTGGGTGAGTGTGGAATTGGTTGTTCAGTGGTTGTTTGAGTAGCGAGTAAATTGGTGGGAGTTGTCTTGGGAGGTCGAGAGACAGTTCCACCAGATCCCAAAACCACGACTTCGTTGGCCAGCCCGGGGCTATCAGGATGAGCCTGCATTCCTGGGACACTAACTTTTGGACCACTCTTGGTAGTAGTGCTGTGGGGGGAAAGGCGTAGCCGATCATGTTTTTCCAGGATATGCTTAGAGCGTCCACTGCCCAAGCCTGTGGGTCCGGGATTGGGGACACATAGGTTGGGAGTTTTGTATTCAGGTTTGTGGCAAATAGATCTATCTGAGGACGTTCCCAGAGTAGAGAGATCTTCTTGAAAATCTGGGGTGCCAGAGACCACTCTGTGTGTTGTATTTGGTTTCTCCTGGAAAGGCCGTCTGCAATTACATTGAGAGAGCCTGGAACGTGTCTTGCCCTGAGGGTTATCTGGTTTTTGTTGCACCATGTGAGAAGTCTCCACATGAGGGCACAAAGTTCGGTTGAGTGGGTTCCCCCGTTTGCTTATGTGGGCTACTACTGTGGTGTTGTCGGATGCTACTAACACCTGTTTCTTGTTGCATTGTGGTGAGAAATGTCGAAGAGCTAGGATCACTGCTTTTAGTTCCAATACATTTATGTGTAGTTGTTTTTCTACTTGAGACCATATGCCTCCTACAGAGTCGTGATTTAAGTGCGCGCCCCAGCCTGCGTTTGACGCGTCTGTAAAGATTAGAATGTCATGATCTCTCGGGTGTAAGTATTCTCCACTTAGAACATTTTGGGGGTTTAGCCACCATGTCCCGTGTTGTTTCATTTTCTGAGTCCAGGGAATTGGAGTATTCAGAGGCATTGGGAATCTCCAATGGGTCTTGAGGTGCCATTGGAAAGGTCTCATGCGTATCCTGCCCAATTTTACTGTTTTCTCTGTGGACGCCAGTAATCCAATGGTGGACATGAGAGTTCGTGCACTGATGACAGATTTCTTGGAAATTCTGTTGAATGAAATTTGGATCTTGTTCCATCTGTCGCTTGTGGGTCTGACAAGACCTTGGTCCAACAAAAAACGGTAGCCTATGAAGTCAAACCTCTGCTGGGGGTTGAGTTCTGACTTTTGGAGGTTTACTATAAACCCTAGGCTTTGTATCAGGGAGAGAAGCTTGACGGTGTGTTTCTGAGCTTCGTCCTGGGAAGAGGCCCTTATCAGCCAGTCGTCTAAGTACTGATGTAGACGAATGTCCTGCTTTAGAGCTAGGAGCTTTACTTCCTTCACTAGTGAGGTGAAGACCAGAGGGGCCGTGGCCAGACCAAAGGGTAGGCTGGTGAACTGATACGAGGTTTCCTTGTGGTGGAACCTGAGGAACTTTCTTGATTGTGGGTGAATGGGAATGTGAAGGTATGCGTCTGAGAGATCTATCGATGTGACCCATTCCCCTTGTCTGAGCGATGTGCGGATTGATTCTGGGGTTTCCATCTTGAATTTTGAGACCGTTAGATATTGGTTTAGGGAGCTGAGGTCTATCACGGGTCTCCATCTGTTCCCTGGTTTGGGAACTAAGAACAGTCGACTGTAAAATCCTAGACTGTCTTGTTTGTTTACTTCCTCTATGGCGTTTTTGGCCAGGAGGTCTAGTATAGAACTCGACAAGGCACTGTCTTTGTCGATTTTGTTGTATCCGCTGTAAATGCAAGGTGTTCTGGACAGCTGGGGATGATCCTTGAATGGTAGGCGATAACCCTGTTTGAGGATGTCTAGATGAAATGGGTGAGCGCCCTGTTGTTCCCATTGCTTTACAAACCACTTTAGCCTGCCTCCCACTGGGAGGTCTTTTATGTTTTCTTGGGTATATATAGATGCCTTGCTTAACTGTACACACGGAGTCTTTGCCCCCTCCGGTGGGGTCTGGGTGCTCAGAGTCTTTTGCCTCTCTGGTAGGCAAGTGCTCCCAGATTGAACATATGTGGTTTGTTGGGTACCCAGGGAAGCTCTAAATGGGTTGAAGGAGGCTGTCCACGATTGAGGGGGGGAGAGAATTGAGGAATGTCATTGATTTTGTGTTTGTTGCTGGTTTTGAGAGCCACTGTTGCTCTTGCCTCTACCCCTGCGAGATCCTCTGCCTCTGTGTCTGCCACGAAAACCACCCCTCTGTGGTTGTTGTGGGTAAAACTGTGGTGGCATGACATACTGAGGAGGGGGAACAGGGTAAAACCCTCCTTGTTGATATGCTCCTCTGCCTCTGGGCTTCTTCTTGTGTTTACCGTAGGGGTGAAACCTGGTGCTCTGCTGGTTTCCGGTTTTGACTCCGAGACCTATGAGATGTTGTTCATATTCTTGCATTAATGACCGTTCAAATAGGTCCGGTCCAGATATGGGGGCTGCCCTGAGGTTTTTGAGGCGGTAAGAGTCGAGACTGTTATGAGCGTTCTTGAGGTAGGCGTCTCGACGTATCAGCACCAAGTTGGTTAGTAAGTGGAGAAATTTCTCCAGTAGGTGTTGGTAAGCAACAGCTGTGCTCCTGCTGATGTCCAGCATAAACTGCATCTGTGGGGTGTCCTCTATTGTTGAGTTGAGCAGCTGTTGGAGAAACTGGTCCCTATTATTGGGACCTGGTTCTGAGGCCAATAACGTGAATGTCTTTTCCCTTTGATCCCTGGCTGCTCTGAGGTTATTAAGGGTAGACTCACTGGCGGTTGAGAGTGTGGATAAGAAGTTTGAGGTTGCGATACATTGTCAAACCATCAGTTCCAGTTTAACCAGTTCTCTCTCGTTGATAGAGGCTGTAGGGAGGCCCTTGTACTCAGGTCTGGCAATGTTAGAGAATGCCTGTGGTACTACTTGTGGTCTCTGTTCAAACTTTTCCCCTGCTACCGGATACCAGTTACCTCTATTTGGTGGGTTGGAGAGGAATTGCCCAATATCCAAGGATGTTGATGAGGAAGGGCCTGGTTTGACCACTGTATCCTGATTTTGGAGAAGTTTGGCAATGTCATCCATTAGGGGAAGTTTCAGAGACGGTGGACGAGAGGATTGCTCCATGCGAAACATGTTTGGGTCGCGGCCGAGTCCTGAGCCAAGTTTGTAATCCTCTGTCTTTGCCGGGTCGTCAATGCCAAGATATTGTCGAACTCGGTCAATGAAGGCATGGAAGTCTGCCTTGGGGGGAGGGGCTAAATTCTCCGGTTCTGAGTCTTCTATTTGTGAAGCTGCAGAATATGAAGATCCCGTCTCCACGCCGTAGTCTCCCGTCTCGAGCCTTTGGAGGGGGGACTCAGATTGAGGTTGTGGCTGAGTTGTTGGAGGCGGGGGAGGAGAAACTATCGCCTTAATGGTGGAAGGTGCGATGGATGCTGAGCCCTTCACCCCTTTTAGTCCTTTCTTGATAGTAGTGTGAGGAAAGGAAGTATCCATCGGTTCTGGGGGGTTTGGAACCGGTTGGTTGACTTGTTGTGTTTGGTCGACCTGGCTAGGTTGGGCCTGTACAGATGAAAATGTTGCTGTACTATCCGGAGGAGCTGGGGAGAATTTCTTAAACATTTCCTCCATGGAGGAGGTCAGAAACTGTTGAAGGCCTGATTGGAGTTGTGAAGAAAGGTCTATCATTTGCTTCTGATTTTGTTGGGATAAATTCTCCATCATTTGCATATTTTGTTGTTCAAAATGTGCTTTGAGCATCTGCGTGCGTGGGGTCGGAGGAGGCACCAATCTTTGTGGATCTGGAGCAGATGAGAACATAGGGTCCTGCATAATGTTTGATCTGACTGGTGCCGGAGTCTTGAAAAAGACTGAAGAAGTGGTGGAAGGTGGCACTTTGTGAAATGCTGCAGACCTCGGAGGTGGCATTGAAGGTTGAATAAACTGGGACCCGCTAGTAGCTGAGGCCGGTTGTAGTGGAGATAGGCCGGCGGGTGCTGATACTCCGGTCGGTGACACATATCCGGTGCCGGAGTCCTCCGGGTTGAGATCCAAGATTGAATCGTCTATTTCACCGGCCTCCGGATCCTCTTCATCCGGTTCCGGGTCGGCCGGTATATTCTTAGATGCACGCTTTGCGCTCCTTTCTTGAAATACAGTCCGAAGGTGATTCCACTCCACCTCTGAGAGAGAGGAACATGAAGAACAAGCCTCTAGAGGGGCACCTGAGGCACAAGGGTCTTCCCCTTTACAATGCATTCTACAGCCATAACACCTCATGTGTTTGTCAAATGCTGGCATCCAGTGCCCACACTTTCCCCTCTTCTCCGGTTGTAGTGGAGATAGGCCGGCGGGTGCTGATACTCCGGTCGGTGACACATATCCGGTGCCGGAGTCCTCCGGGTTGAGATCCAAGATTGAATCGTCTATTTCACCGGCCTCCGGATCCTCTTCATCCGGTTCCGGGTCGGCCGGTATATTCTTAGATGCACGCTTTGCGCTCCTTTCTTGAAATACAGTCCGAAGGTGATTCCACTCCACCTCTGAGAGAGAGGAACATGAAGAACAAGCCTCTAGAGGGGCACCTGAGGCACAAGGGTCTTCCCCTTTACAATGCATTCTACAGCCATAACACCTCATGTGTTTGTCAAATGCTGGCATCCAGTGCCCACACTTTCCCCTCTTCTGGTAAGGGGGAGTACCTACCATGATGGTAGTATAAAGTGTCACAATGTAAGAGACACACACAAAATATCTCACAGCAAAGTATATCAAAGTTGTCTATAAACAACGGTGAGATAATAGAAACTAGAGTCAGAGTAAAATTCCTCCTTGAACTGTGTAAAAAACTATCACAAAGTGAGAGTTCTAAAAAAGCCAACTGATAAGATGGCTACCAACGGAAAGAAGGAAGAATCACGTGATCTGCTGCGCAGTCGTCATATAACCGGTCATCTCGGTACCGGTGTCTCCGGTGAAGTGAGCCGGCTCCGGGGAGACCTCTTCCCGCACTCAGCCGGGAAAGTTTCCAACTTTTAACCCGTTGGTAGCTTTTCCGGTGATCAACGGAATAGCATACTGTTTCAATAGGTAAGTCTATTGTAGCGTAATAAAATTATCTGTTTTTGAGTTATCGTGTACACAAGGAAATTTCTATGGTGACCGTGGCGGCAGAGCTGAATCCAGTATATCTGCAACTTTCATCTGAGGATATAATTATACAGATACAAAATAATTTTAATTGGTATGGGTGCAGCCTTTACTAAGTTGCGCCTAAAGTTAGTTCTTCAAAAAAAAAACCAGATATAATTTAAGACTGGCAAATATTTCGAAGAAGTGGAAGTGTTTTGTTGGGATGAGTTCTGAGTTCAAAAGCTTATCACCCAATGTAGTTTCTGTACACAGGCCACTAATTGCTTTGATTTTTACAAGCAAATGTGTGACATAGGCGGCAGTATATAACCAGTGGTCTCAATACTGATGAATGTGGTGCTACACGGACAAATTCGAGTGGAGCCGTTGCTACACCAAAGGGTAGGGTTGTGAACTGAAAAGAACGACCTATGACAAGGTGCATTCTTTCATCAGCAAAGAAACAATGAAGCATTTAGCTGTACCTGGGAGTGAGGAAGAACGCGTCTGATAGATGTAACGCGACTACCTATCCACCTTCGCAAATGGAGTACTGATTACCTTGCGGTTTGCATCCTCAAAGCTGGGATCGTGTGATGTTTTAATTAATACACTACCCTCACAGGTCACACCAATGTGCTGTAAAACTGTAGGCTTGTACACATTTTACTGAGCTTATAAACGTATACAATCATTTAAAACACACTTATTATTGTGGTTTCTCCTGTCAAAATATATCCGCTATGAATTGTGGGAATTCTCGACAATTCAATAAGGTAGCTTCAGTGTTAAACCGAATTGCAGAATGTGCACAACTTCGAGATGACATTTGTTTTTAAAATAGATGTTGCAGTAAAACAACAGACAAGATCCAGCCATTATTTCTTTTATACCTTGGTTGTCACTTCCAACAGTATAACACTCCACCTCTGATGGCTTGTGATGCGTTCTGTTAGTTCTTGTCTGTTTTACTAAAAAAGAACTCTTGCCATAAAGTGTAGCTGTGGTCATAATTTCTATAACTGAAGATTCCTGCCAATCTCTGTCATGTTAGATAGATGCAGGAAAAAGCATGGAAAAGGCATGGTATCACGACTAGCCAGTTCATGTTGCAAATACTTATCATTGATACCTCTTCTATAATTTCTAAAACTTCCCAATAAATGAGAAGAAAGAAATTGGGTTTGAATGTGGCTGAGCAGTACTTCAATGCCTTAAAGAAGTGTTGGTCCAATGGATCCAAAACACTGCAGTATTTCGTCCAAGTTGAGGGTTACTAGCCGGTATTTATGACCAGAAGATGGACTACCCCAGCATTTGAATATGCTGTGTTTTAAAGTGCATGGAAGACAAGGTAGATAGAACAAATGCTTCTGAAGAATTCTTGGCACTTGTGAGCAGTTGTTGAGAAATCAATTGATGTGTTTTACAATGAGAAACCCCAACACAGATCTCGCACAAGGTAGAAAAGTGAAGAAAGCAAACCCTTTCCATACCAAATTGAATGGATGAGAAGGTTTAACTTAGGTAGTTCTTCTTGATCTCAAGCCGCTTCTGTTGTATCTACCTCATCAAAGACAGAGTTGTTAGTTGTTTGTAATTGATGTTCTGTCACCATGAGCCTCTTCCTCCCCAGTCATGGAGATCTTGTCCTGGGAGAGAGAAGACAAAGAATGCAGGCTTTTCAGAGACGTTCTAGCCTCTGAAAAACTATAACACTACGTAATAATTCCCTCTAGAAGAAAACCTTCATTTACATGGTCATCCTCTCTGTTGTTGTAAATAACTGACCAGTGAAATTTAATTATTTCCATTATGATCAGTAATATTGGAATGAAAAAACTGGTTGAGAAGGTCCGACTCCAGGAAGTTCTACTTGACCAAGTGCAGCATCTGCCGAGTTTACCTCACCATAGGAAGAACTGCCATTTGTTTTCAGATGAATTTCTGCAACTTGTAGCTCTGAAATTATCTGATGAGAAAACTTGTGTTCATAGTGGATTTTTCTTTTACAGGGGTTGCCTCTGCCATATTTACCTCACTAGAGGAGACAGAGGTACTACCCTTTGTGAGGTGGAGATCTTATTTGAAGAGGTAGATCTATAAGAACTGCAGTTTCTGCCATCTTTACATCTGTATTTAACTAGAGATTGCGTCTCGATGCAGTGTATCCCCGGACGGGACATAGTTAAGGCGTGAATATGTCGGTCTTGAGCCTGTTTCCTGGAGCACCAGGTCAGGATTCTCCATAGTACCAGATTACTCCCAAAAGCTAATCACTAGTTCTTTCACTTATATCTATCTTTAAAAATTACATTTCATGGATCCAGAAGATCCATATAGTGATCCGGATCACTTCCAAAATTCACTCATTTCATCCTTTTACCTTTTCAGACATATTCTAAAAATTTCATCAAAATCCGTCCATAAGTTTTTTAGTTATCTTGTACACAAACACATCTGGCAGCCTGGATCCACATGATCCAGACAGTGATCCAGATTACTCCCAAAAACTAATCACGTGTTCTTTGTCCCATTTAAGACATTTCCTGAAAATTTCATAAAAATTCATCCATGACTTTTTGAGCTATTTGTCTTTAAAAATTACATTTCTTGGATCCAGAAGATCCAGATAGTGGTCCAGATCACTCGTAAAATTGAATCATTTCTTCCTTTTACCACTTCTTCCTTTTACCATTTGTAACATATCCTAAAAATATCAAAGTCCATCCCAAGATTATGTGGCAGCCTGGATCCAGATGATCCCGACAGTGATCCAGATCACTCCAAAAATTTAATCACTTGTTCCTTGTACCATTTAGGCCATTTGCTGAAACAATCCATCCATAACTTTTTGCGGTATCTGTCTTTAAAAATTACATTTCATGGATCCAGAAGATCCATATAGTGATCCGGATCACTTCCAAAATTCAATCATTTCATCCTTTTACCTTTTCAGACATATCCTGAAAATTTTATCAAAATCCGTCCATAAGTTTTTGATTTATCTTGTACACAAACACATCTGGCAGCCTGGCTCCAGATGATCCAGATCACTCCCAAAATCTAATCACTTGTTCCTTGTCCCATTTAGGACATTTCCTGAAAATTTCATCAAAATCCACCCATGACTTTTTGAGCTATTTGTCTTTAAAATTATATTTCATGGATCCAGAAGATCCAGATAGTGGTCCAGATCACTCGCAAAATTGAATCATTTCTTCCTTTTACCACTTCTTTCTTTTACCATTTGTAACATATCCTAAAAATATCATCAAAATTCATCCTAAAATTCTGTTGCAGCCTGGATCCAGATGATCCAGATCACTCCAAAAATCACTTGTTCCTTGTACCATTTAGGTCATTTGCTGAAAATGTCATCACAATCCATCCATAACTTTTTGCGGTATCTGTCTTTAAAAATTACATTTCATGGATCCAGAAGATCCATATAGTGATCCGGATCACTTCCAAAATTCAATCATTTCATCCTTTTACCTTTTCAGACATATCCTGAAAATTTTATCAAAATCCGTCCATAAGTTTTTGATTTATCTTGTACACAAACACATCTGGCAGCCAGGCTCCAGATGATCCAGATCACTCCCAAAATCTAATCACTTGTTCCTTGTCCCATTTAGGACATTTCCTGAAAATTTCATCAAAATCCACCCATGACTTTTTGAGCTATTTGTCTTTAAAAATTATATTTCATGGATCCAGAAGATCCAGATAGTGGTCCAGATCACTCGCAAAATTGAATCATTTCTTCCTTTTACCACTTCTTCCTTTTACCATTTGTAACATATCCTAAAAATATCATCAAAATTCATCCTAAAATTATGTTGCAGCCTGGATCCAGATGATCCAGACAGTGATCCAGATCACTCCCAAAATCTAATCACTTGTTCCTCATCCCATTAAGGACATTTCCTGAAAATTTCATCAAAATGCACCCATAAGTTTTTGAGTTATCTGTCTTTAAAAATTAAATTTCATGGATCCAGAAGATCCAGACAGTGATCCGGATCACTCCCAAAATTTAATCATATCTTCCTTTTACCATTTTGGACATATCCTAAAAATTTTATCAAAATCCATCTGTCAGTTTTTGAGTTATCTTGTTCACAAACAAACAAACAAATAGAGGGCCAAAAATGACCCTCGGTCAGGTACTTTGGCGGTCAGTGGATGACCTTAAATGAAGATCTGTAACCAGTAAGCCTGGATGGTAGAAGTCCATCATGTACTCAACCTCCAAAGCCATTTTCAATAGTTTCCATGCAATGTAGTCCGCATTAAGTGTGAAAATATCTCCAAATTTGCCACAAATGACCCTTGGTCAGGTACTTTGGCGGTCAGTGGATGACCTTAAATGAAGATCTGTAACCAGTAAGCCTGGATGGTAGAAGTCCCTCATGTACTCAACCTCCAAAGCCATTTTCAATAGTTTCCATGCAATATAGTCAGCATTAAGTGTGAAAATATCTCCAAAAAGGCCAAAAATGACCCTCGGTCAGGTACTTTGGCGGTCAGTGGATGACCTTCAATGAAGAGCTTCAAGGTCAAATTTCTGCATGCTTACAGAGGACATATATATGTATTATATATACCAGCCATAGGATGATCTGACTTTCTGTATAGGAGAACTGGGCCAAAAAGTGAAAAAATGGCCAAAATCTGACCTTTAAGAGGCCACCAGTGACCTTGAGATTGAAGGTCAAGGTTACAAAACAATAGCGTTCGTGGCATTGCCCATATATACCCACATACCAAATTTGAAAGTTGTAACTAAAATATTTTTTAAGTTATCGCGTCCAAAAGGAAATCTCTGCGGCGGCGGCGGCGTGACCGTACTGAATCCTAAGTATCCCCGACTTTCGTCCGGGGATACAATAACAACTAGACCTATCGCATCGGAGAACCGATGCAAATTGTATCCACCAGAAGAAAACTCACCAAAGCCATTCTAACATCGCTTAACCTTGAAGAAGCCCAAGGTGAAATCTGACCATATCAAAAGATTCTTAGCCCATGATTTCCTATAGGTTGATGTGACACTGCAAACCTCTAGGAATACGAATAAGCAAGATATAAACACTAATTTTGGCAATCCTCATTTGACCTTGAAAGAGGGGCCAAAGGTCAAATCCGATCACACCAAAAGATTCCCAGCCCATGATTTCCTAGATTTTGGTTTACCATTCCAAAGCTCTAGGACCAATAATAAGCGAGTTATAAGCACTTTTAAGTTTGGCTATCCTCGTTTGACCTTGATGGAGGGTCCAAGGTCAAATCCGACCACAGCAATAGATTCCCAGCACATGATTTTGTGTACTATCCTCGTTTGACCTTGAAGGAGGGGTCCAAGGTCAAATCCGACCACAGCAATAGATTCCCAGCCCATGATTTCCTATATGTTGGTTTACCATCCCAAACCTCTAGGACCAATAATAAGCAAGTTATAAGCACTTTTAAGTTGGGATATCCTCATTTGACCTTGAAGGAGGGGCCCAAGGTCAAATCCGACCGAAGCAATAGATTCCCAGCCCATGATTTCCTGTAGTTTGGTTTACCATCCCAAACCTCTAGGACCGATAATAAGCTTATAAGTTATAAGCTTATAAGTTATAAGCACTTTTAACTTTGGCTATGCTCGTTTGACCTTGAAGGAGGGGTCCAAGGTCAAATCCGACCATACCAAAAGACTCCCAGCCCATGATTTCCTATAGGTTGGTTTACCATCCCAAACCTTTAGGACCAATAATAAGTGAGTTATAAGCACTTTTAAGTTTGGCTATCCTCGTTTGACCTTGAAGGAGGGGTCCAAGGTCAAATCTGACCACACCAAAAGATTCCCAGCCCATGATTTCCTATAGGTTGGTTTACCATCCCAAACCTCTAGGACCAATAATAAGGGAGATATAAGCACTTTTCATGACTGCAAAGAAACGCCTGTGGCGGCCATCTTGTTTTTCAAAATGAGGCCAAAAATAATCCCAGTCAAGATTTTATAATGAGGAACATATCCTGTGAATTTGAGATCTCTACCTATAATACCCTTTGCTCTAGAGGTCCACCAAAAGTCCTTGTTTAAAGTCGAAAAACACCCGTGGCGGTCATCTTGTTTTTCAAAATGAGGCCAAAAATATTCCCACGCAAGATTTTATGGCTATGAATATATCCTGCAAATTTGAGAAGGCTAGCTATAATATTTTTTTCGTTAGAGCGGTAACAGTGAAAGCTCTCTACACACTGCGGCGGCGGCATAGGCGTAACGAAGTCAAATCCATAGTATCCACCGGATAGCATCCGGTGGATACAATGAAGCAGAAGACTATCTATGGGGTTCTTCTGTTCATTAATAAGACCTTGCATAGCTTCTAGACGTGCTACTATAAGCTGCAGAGGGTCAGAAGATGAATTCTTTTCGTAAAATGTCGTGAAAATCTTCTTAATTGGCGAACAGGACCCTACCACTAACTATGTAAAAGGTCTGTAAGCGCCGTAGATCCACTCAAAAATGCAGACTTCCTGATGAAAAAGGCTGGCAAACATCAAAAGAAAGAAGAAAACCTTCCAATTTTTATTAAAGCGTTAATTCATTTAAAAAAACATCTCCTTCCTTGCCAGCCATGTTGAAATTCTTCGCAAACGAAGATTGTGTTAAACGATGTTTACTCCCTCGTGACCAAAATAACAGTGAGGCTTAACAGGGTTCTTCCAGTGCACGCGCATGCGCGGTCATGCATATACATACTGGTACCGACAAGAATATTTATTTTAAAATATTCTCATTTGGTCATACATGTTTGCTCCCGCCAACACATAAGCACTAGTGAGGATAAGGTAAGGGTATTTTATGCAATAAAATATAAAGGTTTGGGGCATTGCATGCAACTTGCATGTATTTAACAGGAATTATTTCACTGGTAAGGAGTAACATGATAAGGAGTTATTAAGTTGAGTAAAGGCAGTGCATACAAGCTGGTGAAAATATATGTTGTTAATGTAAACTACCAGGGTTTACAAAGCAACTGTTAAATTTCCCATCAAAAAAAAAAAAAAAAAAAAGAAAGACATTATATATATGACTGGAATATTTTATTACAAAAATAATTAAAGTATAAATGAGGATACATCATATCACAGATGTAAAGCAAGATAAATAAAAAATAAACTGTGACAACTTGTTTTGAGAACACAAAGACACATGAAACTTTCTTTCCTATAGGCAACGGATGAAAAATCATATATAATATATGCAAGAGTTCACTACAGCATGAGAAAAATTACCACTGAGGCCAAATGCTGAAATTACATAACAAGAGACAACACTAAGTAAGAGATGAGAAATTTGCTAGTTTTTGAAATTCGTCACTCAGGGGCACCTTTCAAAAATAAGAGAAAATAATCAGAATTTGGGAAGATTGGAAGCCTAATGTAGTCATGAAAATCCGAAAAATGTTAAAATTTTTTTCTTAACAAGCAAACGAAAGAGAATGGGGTTTTCTCACTGGCAAATTTTACATTTCTTTCTTTATTTATGGAACTTTGTCGACTGATCACACAAATGACCTAACATTATCAAGGGTTGTAAGGTTTATTCAAATACTCATTAATGAACAGAGAAATGGTTTATATAGACTATAAAATCAGGAAAATACACTTTTTCTTGATTGACACCTTAAGTTTTGCAATTTTTCTCATACACCATATCAAAAATGAGTACATACTATATAGTCTCAGTTTGTAAAAGTATGAAAAAGAGATTTTTCTTTATTCGAAGAATATTTCTCAGAAAATGTCAGTTTTTTTCCCAGAAAACTCAGAGTATAAGGTTAATTGTGAGAATAAGAAAGTTACTGAAAATGGATCCTGGTTGTTCTAATACAGTGTCTACGTTATGTTATCTGTTATTATTGTTAACACCTCAACTTGATTCATTGTGAAAGATAAACAGATATATCAATGCTAGTACAATACAAGTGTTCTCCATTGACATTTCAATATCAATCAATATATGGTTGTGAGTTTTAATATTGACATCGAAAGCATCAATTTCATTATAATTTCAAAGAAATTGGTGAACAATTTTCACAATATTTCTTTGTTTTCCACAATCAGAAGGCATAATTGAATATCAATCGTTACAGAAAACCCACTTGTACAACTTTGATGCTGACATTAAACTTTCAACTCAATACCAACACTAGAAACTATAAAATCTCTGTGCGTGATATCATAATTACATATTTACACCAGAAAATGTACATAGAGGAAACTCCTGCTGTCCAAACTTCTAGCATGTGAATGTTCAATCTTCTCTTCAAATCGGGGTGTAACAGTAACAGCTTGCTCGTTGCTCGTGTAACTTGAAAATGGGACATACTCTGTTGAGAAAACACAGTATGAACCCTAGAGAACTGGGTACTTGTGAAGCTATTAACATATTGTTTATTTCCACAATTAACATGGGTGAAAGCCCAATATTCAACTAGATGTGTCCAACTAATATTCAATTTTAACATAACTCCCCCAACAGTCACACTATCAGATATATAACATGTTACTTTTGATCAATTTGCTAATATTATATATACTTATATATACACGCAAGCCGTATCCACAAACTAGTGTTACGATCGAATGTAAATATGGAAACCGGGTCCCGAAAACAAAAATTCGGCGGAAACCGGATTCGTTCGAATTAGTATACACCAAGCTGTAGTCAAGCTGTAAAACTTTCTGTGCGTGTACATGAACAATAATTTCAACTAAAATGTGGTTTATTTGATGATAAAACAGACGTTTTGGATATTATTTCAGTGTATATTGGCAAAATATTACAGAAGTTAATATTTTTAAACGTTTTTGTGCAATATTTTATACGTTTTGATGTGAAATATGTGACATTTCCGGAACCGGTTCTTGGAATTTGTCACCGGATTTCGTTTACTCTTTTATAAATCGAATAGAAACCAACTATCCGGTTTGCCGTCTTTATCACTACCACAAACCTCACCCGCATACATGGACGCCTACACTAATACATCAGATCTGCACCATGACATACATAAAAATAGCATCAGAGATGCCCGTACCCCACAGCCTTGGGAAATATTTTCAACACCATGAGATATAGAAGTACTGTACCAGTACAAACTTCAGGATACTTTCAGAGCACTGTCAGTTATATAAAGGTCCAAACAATGTCTAAATGAAGAAATAATGTTTAAAAGAAAGATAATGCGTATAAAGATGAAGTATTAAAACAAGATAATTCAATGACACGATGACAGCATTAATCAGCAAACTAAAATTCAACACTCTTTATAGACATCTGCATTTCCGAATTTGTGTTTAGATGGTTTGAATATTACCATGCATACAGAAGTGGTAATACATTTAATGAATACTTATGTGTGGTGTTGGAGTAAAATCTTGCGGCTCACTTGATGAAATTCTATCTCTTACAATGGGAAGTTATGAAAGTAAAATTCTTAATAAATTCTAATATGACTTTTGCTTAATCTGCATCAAAAGACAGACCCAAAGGTGCAACAAGATTTTAAAGGTCAAGGTCACTACGGCAAGGTAAAAGGTCAAATTAAGGTCACACCATGATAATACACACCTATAGCCAATAACCAATGTCCCTACCAAGTATCAACTTCCTACACCTTACAGTTTCCGAGATACAGCCCTGACGATTTTATAGGTCAAGGTCACTAGGGCAAGGTCAAAGGTCAAATCAAGGTCACACCATGATGCTGCACACCTACACCCCCTAGCTAATGTCTCTACCAAATATCAACTTCCTGCACCTAACAGTTTCCGAGATAAAGCCCGGACAATATTTTATAGGTCAAGGTCACTACGGCAAGGTTAAAGGTCAAATCAAGGTCAGACCATGACGTTGCACACCTACACCCCCTAATCAATATCCCTACCAAGTATCAACTTCCTACACCTTACGGTTTCTGAGATATAGCCCAGACAACATTTTATAGGTCAAGGTCACTACGGCAAGGTCAAAGGTCAAATCAAGGTCAGACCATGACGCTGCACACCTACACCCTCTAAGCAATATCCCTACCAAGTATCAACTTCCTACACCTTACGGTTTCTGAGATATAGCCTGGACAAGATTTTATAGGTCAAGGCCACTACGGCAAGGTCAAAGGTCAAATCAAGGTCACACCATGACGTTGCACACCTACACCCCCTAACCAATATCCGTACCACGTATCAACTTCCTACACCTTACAGTTTCTGAGATATAGCCCGGACAACATTTTATAGGTCAAGGTCACTACGGCAAGGTCAAAGGTCAAATCAAGGTCAGACTATGACGTTGCACAACTACACCCCCTAACCAATGTCCCTACCAAATATCAACTTCCTACACCTTACAGTTTCCGAGATATAGCCCGGACAAGATTTTCAAACTCAAGGTCACTACGGCAAGGTCAAAGGTCAAATCAAGGTCAGACCATGACGTTGCACAGCTACACCCCCTAACCAATGTCCCTACCAAGTATCAACTCCCTACACCTTACGGTTTCTGAGATACAGCCCGGACAAACTATTTCCCGCCGCCCGCCCGCCCGCCCATCCGGACACCATGGGTGAAAACAATACCCCAACAGCCCTTAAGGGCTGTGGGGTAATAAAACAAGTAACCAAGACACATGTAATGCAAGCTTTTTTATAAACTCTCAAACAAAGAAGATCACTATCAGACAAAATTTAGGTAACACAAGCAATTAACAAATCTGATCACAAAAAGGTAACACCCTTGAATAAATAACATTCTAGCTTTATTAACACATAACTTTCACTTGACATCAAGGTTTTGTTTTATTGCAGATAAAAATGTAAGGAAATTTACTTAAAATACATTATGCAGAGGAAGAATGCATAAAACTAAGTTGGCTTTACAAAACATTTTTTTAAAAAGTTGCTCAATTCTGCAATCACATCAGAAAGAAATGAGAACACTCGGTGAGCACAGTCCTCCACCTCCACCAAGCCATACAACAGTAATTAAATGGAAAATCCGGATTTTTTTTCACACAATCCATTTTCTTCTGTTCACTCAACTCGATCAAAGAAAACCTGCAGATGTTGCTTTGGTTCTGGCATTGTTGGTTGTTTTCAAAAATAGCTTGCCAAATTATCCATGCACAGTGTATCTGTTTTTCAGACATCATCTGATGACCCATCGCTTTAAAAAAGCGTATCCCCCCTTTCCTGGCCAATCTTCGGCTCGGATGCAATTTTGGCTAGGACCTATTTTTTTGATAACATTCTTTGACACTAGTGCTTTGGGGGATTATTTAAGAGTCTTTACTATTTGCCCTTTTCTCTCTCAGGTTTAAACATGTGACGTAGGCTGATGAGTTGTGACAGTTCTGTACGGAGGTGGGTTACTATGGAGACCCCCCGTATTGCGGGGTCTGACTGAGGCATCGCGAGCTACTGTAAACTCACGCAGGCGCGGGTGAACCTGGGTGGATCTTCTCACCCGACCTGCCTGATCAGCTGCCACTAGGGTGTTGTTCTGTAAAAAGAAACAAAAACACCACGGTAAGATATCTGGGGCCATACTCTACAACAATACTTAGATAACGTGACATTAGATCTAAGTAAGGGAAGGTTTTTTTCACTCAAGTTTTTCTTGGACATTGTATTCAGGAGAGAAACTAAGGAATGTTCAGTTTCATGATTTCTTGCTTGAAGTCTAAGAAATGCTTGAAATCCAAGTTACACATGGTCTAAGTATTGTTGCAGAATGCGGCCCCTGAAATCTCTGCACTTCTATATGCTTGATTAAAGTCTCTTTCTTTTCTCTGGCTTTTATCATTTATTTACTAATAGGCAATATTGTCTACTAATGAGTCTAAATCTAAGATACCAAAATTAAAAAAAAAAAAAAAAAAGTTACTGTAGCAAATCCTCAACCGTTAACAAGTAGTGAAGTTTATCAAAACACATCAGTTCTTATCAAAAATGCAGTAAAAATTACAAAAGTATTAAACAGTTATTTACAATTTTGTTAGATTTACATTATTATAAGATGTATCCCGTGCCATGCTACTGATTTTGTAAGGCTTACACTTATAATATTAGAATAGTGAAATGGGGTATTTTGAATATAAAATCAGTATCTTTGAAATGTTAGAAACAATTCTTACTGATGAAGCTAGCCAGGCTCGATCTTCTTCATCTTTACGCTTGTTTTTTCTGTCCTGTAAACAATAAATTTGCATGTACATTATGAGGTAATATGATCTCAACCATTTCAAATATTTTATTTTGACTTTTAACTTCTCATTACTCACTTTATAGTTAAGTAACTCACTGGGGAGTTTCAGAAAACTCATAACTGACATCATCAGGCAACTAAATCCAATTCTTGCAAAACAGCTGGCAATGTCAGAATATTACTACTAAAAGATCCATTTATAAAGTTTGAACCCACATCCTTTGTGTTCCAAGGCAAGTGTGTTACCCAGTATGCCACAGTGGTATGTAATAGAAGGGTGGACAATAGAGGTTGAGGTTCTATTCTTTATTATCCACCACAGGCTGTATATGATCTGTACAGGGGCATATATAGAGTGGGATATGTCTTTTATATAGACAGCGGCAACACGTTACCATGGACAATTGATGTCAACAAGTTTTGTTGTCTCCGGACTTTCATGAATTGTGGCGCAGCGTGATGAGTATTTGTCTGCTCACTGAAGTTAAACGGAAATGGGCTACGTTTTGAATGCCTGAGTTCTAGACAAGCTGTGGGATGTGTCTCAGTTGGTTTTTCTGTGTCACCAGACTTTTGTAAATTCTAGTGCACTACTCGTGTCTCTGATGGCTTTGCACTCGCGCTAGGGGACCAAAACCCCTTTTGGCCTTGTTAGTTAATATTTCGGAAACTATGAACTACAAATAGGTTATATATAGACCATTAGACAGGCATTTTTACAGCACTTCTGTTTCTATTTATTGCATAAAAATCTATGCAGATATGCCTGAGATAATGGTTTTATATTAATTGCTGCCGTTTTATATAAGACAGCCTTTTCCACAATCTCTCTTTAAATATGGATTTATTCAACTCATACATCATACAAAATGGTGGACAATAAAAAGAAAACAACTCTCTTTAGACATATACAGAAAAAAATATTTCACTCATTAAGAATAACAATATAATACTCATATAATATTAACATCTTCATTCACGATATATTTTTTCTGTAGGTCATATTTGGGAAACTTTCCTATTTATTTAAAACACTAAATACTGAGCCACAATAATACACTAGAACATCTATTATCTCACCCACTATAATCCAATTGTTCAATTTTCTGAAGTTTCACTCTCCTAAATTAGTCCTTCAATATTATTTTACAGTAAACTTCTTCTATTATTCAACTAGAATCTTACCCTTACAATGTGTTTGGATGACACAGTTTTCACTGTATTCTTACCACATTTAAGCAGGATTTAAGTTTCAAAGATACTCACAATATAGCAGACCACACAGCTGGCAGGTATCCATAGAAACAGGGACAAGATGATCACTGTCCCCACAATGTTTGCTTTCATGAAGGCCACTAAAAAATAACACAAATTTCCTCAACCATGTATTGAAAACTCCATTAAACCTAGAGCTGTGGCAAAAGGTCATACAAATATGTATTTACTTATTTGCTGTTTTTCATGTAATGCCTAGTACCTGATCTGTTATATTGTGACAGGTTGTTGGAAGGGCAGAGGAAACCAGTACACACAGTTGGTCAAGGTTCTGAACTTTTAAGCTACTGACCAACAGCAAGCAACTACCAGCTTTCCCACATGAGGTCAGGCATTGATTCAAACCCTGATCTCTGAGGTGGGAGGGAAGTATGTTACCACCTTTGCCCCACCCCCCACCCCTACAAATTTGAAATAAATCTATCTTAGTACAAACACAGAGGTAGCAATGACTTGGGCTCCACAAGGGAAAAAGAAAGAAGAGCAGGCCAAAGGAAACCTGGTAAAGAAGAGTAGAAAGAGAGAGACAAGAGATGGGAATCTTGGGATGGTCGAGTTGGCATGAAGCACAGTCTAAGGCCAAGACAGAGAAAACTGGAGGAAATTGAGTACCGGCTTATGCTCCACAAGGAGCGAAGAGGATAAGTGAAGTAATTAAGTCCAAATTTTGTACTCTAAACAGCCGACCAACAGCAAGCAACCACCAGCTTTCCCACACGAGATCAAGCATTGATTCGAAATCTGATTTCAGAGGTGGGAGGCAAGTGGGTTACCACTGCGTCACCTTGCTCCCCCCCCCCCCCCCCTACAAATTTGTAATAAATCTATCTTAGTTGAACTTCACTCACCTATTTTACTGGGATCTAGCTGCTCAATGATGTCCCAGAACCTCTGTACCAAGTCTTGGACTTGTTTTTCACACACACCCTGAAATAGTAAAATAAGTAATTTTAGTAATAAAATAAGTAAAATTTACCAGAGAACGTGAAATTTGCCAGTGCAGAAACTGTCATCGATTTCATAAATGGACAAAAAACATCTAGGGAATCGAATATAAACATTATTCATCTTTTATAGCAATTGATCTTTGCGTTATTTTTATTCTAAGGACATAGAAGCATAATATATCATTCAAAATTCATTTGCCACTAGCGGTGCACAGATCATTACTACAGATGCTGGTAAACCAAGGAAAAATCAAGGCCTACTAAAAGTCTTTGTATATAATAAGAAAACTTCCCGAATGACATACACAGATAAGATATATCGCCAATGAAGATGATACTATTACATGAGTGTTTAGCTTGAGTATTATAATGTTAACCTTCACGAGTGATATAAGAGGGGTGTTCTTTTCATATTCATCATTTTGTATGAATAATTAGTAAAATAAATCCATATTTAAAGAAAGAACGCCCAAAAAAATGCTGTAATACATATATATGGTCATTAGTGAATATAAATATAATTTCTAAATTGGAGTATACAAAACAAATATATCTGGATATACCCCTGTATAGGCCATATACAGCGCGTGGTGGATAATAAAATAAAACAAAATTTTCTCATCTTACATCCTGGCAGTAACCCTGCACACAAGGCATTCCATTAGGGAGGTTTTCAGCCGGCGTCACTGGTGTGCAGTTCTTGTCTGGTTTTGTGATGTCATCCATTCGTGCACGACAACACCACTTACAGGCTGTGGAAACTGTATGGGACAGAAGACAAAGAGGAAATCACTGTCTACATACTTACCACAATAGGTAAAATAGGTCACTAATGCAGAACTATTGTTATCTGTACAATGAGTATTGTGGTTGAATGCAAATTTTAGAACAGCTTTCCGAAAGCACAAATTCGGCAAAAAAACAGGTACGTTTGATTTTTAAAACACGAAGAAAAAAGTTTTCAAATGGGTACACGAGCTGTAACTTGCATATAAATAATAACTACGATGGACTTTTTGAAGACTTTCGAGGACAAAATGGGTGATATACTAATAGAATTTTATAAAATACTGTGAAATATTTGTTTTAGCTTAATATTTTGGTAAACTTAAGTTAAAATAATGAAATATGGGACGAGCCCGGTTTTGGTTAGAAGAAAACAAAACGTAACCGGTTTACCGTCTTCAACACTAGTACAATTTTAGTGAAATCAATTTTCATTATTCTAACTATATTTTTTTTTGTTAATTGAAAACATGGGTAGAAATCAAATACAATTCATATACCATATTCAAAGAGTGTAGTTATTGTTAATGCCCCTTTCTTATATACACGTTTTCAATAGGTGGCAAATGACGGTTATAAAGCCGTCTCCAACCTTCCTAACACCTTCTTTAAATCATGAACTTCTGCCTGCTACCTTTAGCTACCTCGTCTACATTTGTCGTTGCCAAGGAAACTTTGCTTCGGTCTAGTTATTGAAAATCGCTTCTGACCGCCTCACACAGTGGTAAAGCCAAACTTTGTTGTATGTTTCTGAGATCAAGCTCCTCTCTTTCCGTGAATTTCGACTGCAAATTCCCGCCTTACACTACCGCTGAGATGAGAAGGGGGCTTGAGATATTTTTTAAGGTCTTTAGTCTGGTAATTTTCAGTTGTTGAGAAAAAGGCTCTAACAAATACCTGCCATCAGGGTATGGTTTATATTTGAGCTCCATTAGCTGCTGTCAGGAAATGGTAAAAGTCTTTATCAAATGTAACCTTATCTACCGTGTGTCAAACTAACAACAGCATGGGCCTTATTGGGCAAAAGTAATGGCTGAGGGATGTTCTAGGTTAATAATTGATGGTTGCAGCTGTAAATTAGGTGAAATACTTTTTTGTTTTGTTCCTTTTTGTATTAATGGTTTTTAGTTATAATTCATATTAACATGAAACAACAGTTTGGTTATTTTAAGTAATTAAAAGCTATGTTGAAAAACATTTCTTCTATTTGCAAATTTTGGTATAAAATATGTCTTCTTACCCTGATCACAGGCACAGGAGATCATGTCGTGACTTTCACAGTATGGAATACATTCACCAGCTTTACACTGACCTCTGAGAAATACATAGATAACCATTACATCAACTCAAGAAATCACTTACACAATTTATTAATTGACTAAAGACTAATATTAATTATTCAACTTGTAAAACCGACTTATTTAATATTAAATTATGATACACTGTCTCACAGTTTTGTGAATGTGAATTTTATACATTGTTAACAAATTTTACATTTCTCACTATTCCAAGAAATACAGTAAAACTCTACTTACATTCCAATGCATTCTGGGACTTTTTTCAAAACAGGTGCTGGGGTGTTGATTAGAGATGAGAAAGTATAGTGCTAGAGTTGTATTTAACTTAAATGCCAAAATGAAATAGTATGCCCATTATATCAATCGTAAGCACATTAACTGTTGGTAAAACATAAAATTTTGAAAAACATACAAGTATGAAGAAATTTGACCTTTTCTACAATATTTTTGGCATTTTTTGTGATTTTAATGAGACTGCTTAATTTTTATTGACTGGACATCCTGTTAGTGGGTCTAATCAATTGGTAATTGTTTGGCATTGGCAGGATATACAGAAGCAAAATATGCTACCACCTCAATCCTTGTGTAGATCAGGCAAATGAACAAGCAATCAGTGACCGAATGAATCAAAATAGAATAGCATGGGGATTCATATTGCAATAACCACCCAGAATCTAGGTTTTCTAATTTTAGTAGTTCAGTGGAGAAGCTAGGATTTTTGATTTGGTATGCAATGATTTTTCAGAAAGCTGTGGTTATATGCATTATTTGTAAGGGGATATGGGTTGTTGTATATCTCATTAATGATTCTACCAGGCAAAATGGTATGCCTGGGCGTACTGGCTTATACATAAGCTACGCCACTGTGTTTTTACCAACTGGAAGTGTGACCACTGCTTTTACTACTATACAACACAGTAAACCAACACTTACTTTCCTATGCATTCAGATCCATCCTTTTTATTGGGTGGTGGAGGACAGGAAGCAGATGAGCCAGTACAATTAGCAGTGGCTTCACACGAGCCATCCTGACTGGGGTGACACACGGTGCCCTGTACTGAGAAGATACAGTTGGTGCAGCACTCGTCATTCATGTCACTACAATGATATATAAAGCATCTTGTGAGGCTTTGATTACTTTAACTAGTTCACCACGCAGCTGTTTGAATTAGTCTGACTTACCAGTTAATAATTTCCAATGTACAATATATTTGAGGACATACCGAGAACGTCAGATGAAAGCACTGTGCATGGAAACAATGCAAGAAATATGGCAGATCTCAGGGTGGTAGAAGACTAGAAAATTTAACCTTGATGCAAGGTTCAAAGGTCAAAGTAAATCCTTTAACAGATTACAGCCCATGATTTTCTATTGGTTGTTTTCACATTCAAAACACTGAGGGTCAATAATAAAGAAGATCTAAGGGTTTTTTTTAACATAAACCTTTTTCATCCAGGGAAACAATTTTACCAATAGTGATAAACCATGTATCCAAAAATGAAAAATTTCCAGTTTATTACTGACCTGCACTGAAATGATGGGTGCTTCAATTTACAGTTTCTGCTGCAACAATTGTCACCATCCACGTCTGAACTAAGTGGACCAGGGTCACACTCTTCCCCCTCCTCCCGCAGGGAATTGCCACACAGCTTCTCAATGGGAGCTAATAACAGAACAGAGAATTACATAGAGTAAGAAATCTAAAATTCGCCACATATCGGAAATTCACCACATGTGGAAATACTAATAAAATAAATGAATTGAGGTGAGATTTGTTGAATGTACAGTAAGTTAACGCTTTTTGAACTGAAAAATGCCAATTTTCAGACAAAACATCATTTTCTTCATAAAATTAACTAAGGTTTTAGAGGTGGCGAATTTTAGATTCCTGGCGAAATTTAGATTTCTTACTCTACGCTCTTTTGTATCAATATATTTGAAACACTTAAAAATACTTTTGAAAAAAAGTTTTTATAATACAAACAAATTAATAACATACAAGTTAACTATATATCTTGAATTCATTAGCTTAAAGAGATTTATCACTGAATGTCGCTTTCAATACATTGGTCAGGCTATAATAACATATAAGTAAACCATATATATTTAAATCATTAACTTAAAGAGATTTATTACTGAATGTCGCTTTCAATACATTGGTTAGGCTATAATAACATATAAGTAAACCATATATATTTAAATCATTAACTTAAAGAGATTTATTACTGAATGTGGCTTTCAATACATTGGTCAGGCTATAATAACATATAAGTAAACCATATATATTTAAATCATTAACTTAAAGAGACTTATTACTGAATGTCGCTTTCAATACATTGGTCAGGCTATATCACAAAGTGTAGATGAGGGGATGGACAAAAGCAATGCTTACTAAAAATCAACTTCCCTACTTTGAGGGCAGGATTCGAACCTAGGACATGAGAGGTGGGAGGCTGGTGTGTCACCAACTACACCATGGATACTCATTGAATGGCTGGGTTAGAAGGTTCTCCAGACATGACAGAGACAGTGGTATCTGAACTGACAGATTTACCAGATCCCAGAACCAGGGCATGTTTGGCCAGGCCAGTACAATTAGAATCAATCTTTTGTATATGTTACAGTAAATATGTGAAATCAGTAAATATGCGTATTTACTGAAATTTTTACTGAGAATACATGCAGACTTGTTTGGGTGTAAATCATGTCTTAAATGATAAGGTAAAATTTCTGCTGAATGAAAGTACAGTCAAAATTTAGAAATTTAAATTAATTTCTTAAACTTTTATTCATTTCCAATAAAAATGCTTTTTATGTATCAGTCACATAAAAATAGTGAAAAGTTAAATGATCTTTAATCATTTGTAGGGATGACATAGGTCCTTAGTAGCTTATATAGTTACAACTAGTGAACATCAACGTTTCATTTCACTCATTTACTAAAAGTCAAACCAGTAACTTGTGAAATAACATAGGTCATAAATCAGTACATACGCGTATTTACTGAAAATTTTAGGGAATACGTGTATTTACTGACCAAATCAGTAAATACACGTATTATTATACGCATATTTACTGATTTCACATATTTACTGTAACATATACATGGTCAAGCACTTTGGTGACTACTTTCTCCAGGATTGAAACTGAAGAAACATATAAGCGTCCAGATCCTCCTAAGACAGACTTAGATCCATATGAGGTCAAACACCTTCTGTAGAAGAGACCGCTCTCCATAAATCACTTGTTTGTGCCTGGATAGTTTGTCTGCTATCACATCTAGGCGACCTGGAATGTGCCTGGCCCTCAGATCTTCAGTGTCCCCCCTCCCCAATCCTTTTAGAGCCTGGGATAGAGTAAGAAATCTAAAATTCGCCAGGAATCTAAAATTCGCCACCTCTAAAACCTTAGTTAATTTTATGAAGAAAATGATGTTTTGCCTTAAAATTGGTCTTTTTCAGTTCAAAAAGCCTTACTTTACTGTACATTCAACAAATCTCAGCTGAATTCATTTATTTTATTAGTATTTCCACATGTGGCGAATTTCAGATATGTGGCGAATTTTAGATTTCTTACTCTAACAGTTTCTATTTTTACAGATTGATGAGTACATCACTGTGACCTACCAGTGAAACACTTGTGAGACTTGGCTGCAAGCACAGTTCCAATAGACCTCATACTACATGGAGAAAACACCTGTAAATACAAGGAAAGATATTGTGAAGACATGATTGCAGTGAGTCTAAGTGGATGGTTATGTCAGCCATTTACTTCTACTTCTGAAAACTTCTAGCTATACCCACTTGGACAAATGTGAAGTTCTTAAGATATCAATCAATTTAAATCTCTTACAATGTTTAACACTTATGTCATCCCTCTACTGCATAATATATTTTGTGTTCAGAATTAACAAAACACCACTGGTTTAATAGGCTTTTGTTAAACGAGCAACCATATATTAACTGGTTGATAAAATTACCATGTGCTATTGTGTATCCCTTCTGTGGGACTTAATCTGCAGTATCAGAAAAGTTGTTGGCACTACTTATACCCTGTTATTTCTATTAAAAAGTAACACTCTGTGCATCAAATTACATAACTAATTATGGCCACTTTCTGTACATCAAATTTCTAGTTATCCTTGCATTATACACTAACGATTGTCAGAACTTGGAAAATACTGCTACTTATGGCACAACTTTCACTCGGCTCTAGTTACAATATAATCTAATGTAGAGTAAGAAATCTAAAATTCGCCAGGAATCTAAAATTCGCCACCTCTAAAACCTTAGTTAATTTTATGAAGAAAATGATGATTTTGTCTAAAAATTGGCATTTTTCAGTTCAAAAAGCTTTAATTTACTATACAGTAAACAAATCTCACCACAATTCATTTATTTTATTAGTATTTTCACATGTGGCGAATTTCAGATATGTGGCGAATTTTAGATTTCTTACTCTATATCCAGTTAAATATTGTGTATTACTCAATTGTCACCGTGGACAATTGTAACAACCAGGTTCAATTGTATGTCTTTCAGGGATGGAGTTGCAGTTGCAGTTGGTGTTAATTTTTCAAAATCATTTATTGGTTTCTGAAATCAAGCAAATAACTGGTTTATTAACCGGTTTAAAAAATGTATCAAATTCTCTACAAAAACTACCAATGAAGCATGTAACTTCATCAATTTGGTAAATCTAATTTCTCTCAGTTTTGTTAACAAAAGCTATGAAAGTTCAAATAATGTGCTGTTTCATCGCATATCTAGCCTTTGATAGCCTTTATAATATTTTATTGGAAGTGTGAAAGAAATTGGCACAAGAATTTATACTTAATGCTGAACATTACACAAAATCTTTGAAAAAATTTCTGCCCAAACATTCATGAAGTGGGTAGATTTTTTAGTCAAAAATACTTCTCCCATATACATATTTTGACTAAATCAAATGTCTTTTTTGGATTTATTTTATTTAAAAGTTCATGAATAATCTTTACAAGAAAGAAAATATCAATAAACTCATGATCATTACAGTTGGTTTTTGAATGTGTCATGATACAATTGCAAGTCAGTCTTTTCCCTCCCATGAGGAGGGCAAAAATATTCAATTTAATAAATTATAAACTTTAACAGACATTAAAGCATCCAATCAGTTCTTTTGTAATGTATCTACGTACTGTGAAACTTAGTGAAAATACACCATACTTTTATTTGGGTAGAAAATCTTAAACAAGAGGAGAGTGCCCGTGAACGGGCACTGTGTCAGCTGACTGAATGTTTTTGATTTGTGATGGTGATAATGAGAGGAAAGCATAATTATCAGGGAAAGGGCTGTACAGAAATACAGTAAATGGTAACTGAACAGCATGTTCGAAAGATATTCCGAAGCTGACAGAAGAAAAGGACAAAAAAGTTGTGCCCTGCAAATGGTATTATGAAATAAAGTAACAAGGTAATTGTTTAAGTGTAAAAAGTAGGTTAAAAATATTAGATATTAGGTTAGAAATACTATAAATGCAATATCCTCGTTCGACCATGAAGAAGGGATCCAAAGGTCAAATCTGACCATACCAAAAGATTCCCAGCCAAAGAATTTAGGATGGTTTACCATCCCAAACCTCTCGGACCAATAATAAGTGAGTCATAGGCACTTTTTAAGTTTGGCTATCCTTGTTTGACCTTGACGGAGGGGTCTAAGGTCAAATCCGACCACACAAAAAAAATTCCCAGCCCATGATTTCCTGTAGCTTGTTTACCATCCCAAACCTATAGGACCAATAATAAGCGAGTTATAAGCAATTGTAAGTTTGGCTATCCTCAATTGACCTTGAAGGAGGGGTCCCAGGTCAAATCTGACCACACCAAAAGAATCCCAGCCCATGATTTCCTATATGTTGGTTTACCATCCCAAACCTCCAAGACCAATAATACGCGAGTTATAAACACTTTAAGTTTGGCTATCTTCGTTTGACCTGGAAGGAGGGGTCTAAGGTGAAATCCGACCACACCAAAAGATTCCCAGCCCATGATTTTCTATAGGTTGGTTTTCCATTCCAAACCTCTAGGACCAATAATAAGCGAGTTATAAGCACTTTTAAGTTTGGCTATCCTCATTTGACCTTGAAGGAGGGGTCCAAGGTGAAATCCGACCACACCAAAAAATTCCCAGCTCATGATTTTCTATAGGTTGGTTTTCATTCCAAACCTCTAGGACCAATAATAAGCGAGTTATAAGCACTTTTATGTTTGGCTATCCTCATTTGACCTTGAAGAGGGTTCCAAGGTCAAATCGGACCATATTAACAGATTCCCAGCCCATGATTTCCTACAGGTTGGATACAATGATTTACTCAACAGTGAGAACCTGAAAGAAGCTATTGCTCAGCTATGCCATGACATAGAGGTCTGCAATTTCACTATGTTATAGCTGACCAAAACGTTTGTGAATAACATATTTAACAAAATACTCTAAATGTAATAGTTTTCAAGTTACAACTGATTTACTCAAGAGTGAGAACCTCAAAGTAACTATTACTCAGCTATGCAATGAGCTACATGTCTGAATTTTTGCTCTGTTATAGCTGACCTAAAAGTAGGTGAACAACATATTTAAGCAAAATACTGCAAATGCAATAGTTTTCAAGTTACAACTGATTTACTCAATAGTGAGAACCTGAAAATAGCTATTGCTCCGCTATGCCATGAGCTATAGGTCTGTAATTTCACTATGTTATAGCTAACCCAAAAGTAGGTGAACAATATATTTTAACAAAATACTCCAAATGCAATATTTTTCAAGTTATAGCCGATTTACTCAACAGTCAGTGCCTGAGAATAGCTATTGCTCAGTTGTGCCATGAGCTACAGGTCTGTAATTTCACTATGTTATAGCTGACCCAAAAGTAGCTGAATAACATATTTGCACAAATTTCTGTAAAGGCAATAGTTTTCCAATTACAACTGATTTACTCAACAGTGAGAACTTCAAAGTAGCTATTACTCAGCTATGCAATGAGCCACAGGTCTGGAACTTCACTGTGTTATAGCTGACCCCAAAATAGGTGAATAACATATTGCAACAAAATACTCTAAATGCAATAGTTTCCAAGTTATAAGTGATTTACTCAACAGTGATAACCTAAAAGTAGCTATTACTCAGCTATGCCATGAGCTACAGGTCTGAAATTTTACTATGTTATAGCTGACCCAAAAGTAGCTGAATAACATATTTATACTAAATTCTCTAAATGCAATAGTTTTCAAATTATAAGTGATTTACTCAACATTGAGAACTTCAAAGTAGCTATTACTCAGCTATGCAATGAGTCACAGGTCTGGAACTTCACTATGTTATGGCTGACCCCAAAATAGGTGAATAACATATTGAAACAAAATACTCTAAATGCAATAATTTCCAAGTTATAAGCGATTTACTCAACAGTGATAACCTCAAAGTAGCTATTACTCAGCTATGCCATGAGCTACAGGTCTGAAATTTTACTATGTTATAGCTGACCCAAAAGTAGGTGAACAACATATTTAAACAAAATACTGTACATGCAATAGTTTTCAAGTTACAACTGATTTACTCAATAGTGATGACCTAAAAGTAGCTATTACTCAGCTATGCCATGAGCTACAGGTCTGAAATTTTACTATGTTATAGCTGACCCAAAAGTAGCTGAATAACATATTTATACGAAATTCTCTAAATGCAATAGTTTTCCAATTACAACTGATTTACTCAATAGTGAGAACTTTAAAGTAGCTATTACTCAGCTATGCCATGACCTACAGATCTGAAATTTCACTATGTTATAGCTGGCCCAAAAGTAGCTGAATAACATATTTATACGAAATTCTCTAAATGCAATAGGTTTTAAGTTACAAGTGATTTACTCAATAGTGAGAACTTCAAAGTAGCTATTACTCAGCTATGCAATGAGCCACAGATCTGAAACTTCACTATGTTATAGCTGATCCCAAAATAGGTGAATAACATATTGAAACAAAATACTGTAAATGCAATAGTTTCCAAGTTATAAGCGATTTACTCAACAGTGATAACCTAAAAGTAGCTATTACTCAGCTATGCCATGAGCTACAGGTCTGAAATTTTACTATGTTATAGCTGACCCAAAAGTAGCTGAATAACATATTTATACGAAATTCTCTAAATGCAATAGTTTTGAAGTTATAAGCGATTTACTCAACAGTGATAACCTAAAAGTAGCTATTACTCAGCTATGCCATGAGCTACAGGTCTAAAATTTTACTATGTTATAGCTGACCCAAAAGTAGCTGAATAACATATTTATACGAAATTCTCTAAATGCAATAGTTTTTAAGTTACAAGTGATTTTACTCATGATGGAAGTTACTGAAAAGCCCAAAAGTAGCTATTACTCACTTAGCTATTGAGACAGGCACCCAACTTACTCACCATATTGTAGCTATGAAAAAAGTAGCTGAATAACATATTTTAACAAAATGCTCTAAATGCAACACTTTTCAAGTTATAAATGATTTTGTGCATGATTTCATGAATTTTAATGCATTAAAAATTATTAAAAAAATTTATTAAAAAAAAAGTAAGACAGATCCAGGTCTCATACTCACACAAGAGAATCTACCTGTGGCCTAGTACATATATGCAAGATATGAGAGAAATCCCTGCAATAGTCACTGAGAAAATTGTGATTAAGTGTTGCAATTTTCACACTTTTGGTGGGGGTACCCCCCTTGTAATGTCTCTAGCAAACAGACGAACAGACAGATTTGCATGCCTTGAACAATTTTTCATCCTCGATAGATAAGGTATCTTTTAAAAAAAACAGCACGTCTCTAGGCCTTGTAGTTTTGGAGAAGTTGTTCACGCGGACGCGGACGCCCACGCCGCAGAGTGACGACATAATGTCAGCTGACTTGACATAAAAACTGACCCACTTCACGAATCGACCCACTTCATGCTAACCCATGTAGTTTCATTAAGATCATACAGCACTGGACACTACCAAGGCCAAAATAACGTCTACTTTGGTGCTGACATGAGAGGCATAGCCAACCCTATCAAGAAGAATTTACACTCATGGCCAGTAAGTGTTGTTATTTCTAAATTACAAACTGACAAACGACTGATGATCAGAATTACTTTTCTGTCATGTCAAGATAACAGTCCAGCCCTAATTTTTTACACTTTTCTCAGCTTATCAGCCAGAGGGGCTTTAACCCTTTCGCTACCACCTATGACGACTAGCAGTCGACATCAATGTGTATTATAAGGTATTATAATATTGATTTCTCCTTTCTCTTAAGTATACTGCTATACATTTTTCTTTGGTGTATCAGTATTATAACGATCGTTTAAGTATTTTATATGGAAGTTATGCTATATTTTAATAAATTTTACCATTTTCACCTATTTTAACTGGTTTCTGTAGATATTGCCGTATTTATCGCATATAGCTGCAGATTGTTTACTTGTGGTTACATTTATTCGGGGGATTCCCTGGAGTTTCCTTATTCGACATTTCATCAATTCCTAAATGAAATATGCCGCAAAATACCGCAAATGAAGTGTATAAGGTAGTGAGTTAACATCTTACTTCATACGCATTTCTGACGTCATATTGCTACAGTCCGGCGGAATAACGATCCTTCAGTAGCGAAAGGGTTAATGCAGAAAAGTTCAGTATTTACCAATGTACTGACCTTGTTATTGGTGTCATAGCCTGACACTGAGTAAGTATACATGATGTACTTCCCGCCTTTAAATGCATTGGGTGAACACTCGTCTGTATCCGGGTCATGCTCACTACCCCAGTTGTGTCCAAACTCTGAAACAAAAACACCACGGTAAAGCACAAACTTCTTCTTAGATTGAAATAACTGTCAATTAGGGGTGCGAACGGTTACTCGAGCCTCGATATATAGATGAGTCAGTTTGATCGAATGCACACTTCGGCCTCGTGTCCCATAAAACCCTCCCTCTCCAGACAAATGGAGTTACATGACCTAGCAGAAATGACATCATTGTTTGAATGTAGTTTTGGAATTACAACTTTGCTCTTTAATTTTTTGTTTAGTCCTTAAAATGAAGTAGATTCTTTTTAAAAATGTAAAAAACTGTGCGAATCAAATGTAGTTATGTTTATTTGAGGTAAATGTGTCATAATATAGACCTTGTGCAGCCATTTTTTACAATTTGGAAATAGTCATTTAATCAATATACTGGCGATTTTCAAAGAGATCCTGTGTTTGGCAATGCATAAAGAACTGGAATAAAAGACAAATTATATAATGTAGAAGCATTTATAGGCAAGGAAACAATAGCAGTTGACTGACACGATGGTTACTGGAGACCATTTTTGTGTTCCCGTCCCACTTATACTATCAATTATACTAGAATTACTTGCATTTAATAAGTTGACCAAAACAAGCATACATTCCACACAGTTGTGTTTTTCATATTTCAAGATACATTCTAATGTAGCAGTAAAGGACGGGGTTTGAGTACTGTATCGCCGAATAAATCATTATTCCAGGCGGAATAATGGACGAAGCCCAATATCCTACGCATATTATCTTTTTACCAAATTTTTAACACAGTGACAAGATTCTGTGGTAGATTTCTGGGTTCTTTTTTTCAGCTTTTGAAAACATTGGTTTGATGATCGAACTAAATCAAAGTTCGCTAGGTTGTAAAGTTACCAAACATCGAACCCAAAATTCTGACTGATTTCACAGCACTAATGTGAAGCCAACTGGCACTCAATAACTAACACCAATTCCAGTTTATTAATGAATCAACACCAACATGCTAACTTATGTTGGGGGAGCGGGGGTAGATCTTCCACCTGACGTGAATTTGCAAAGTTTATGAGGAAGTTGCTTGCTGGTAAGCGATGGTACTAAGTACAAAGTCTTGACCAGTTTGCATTATTTTCCTCCAGCCTACCAACTACCCATCATGAAAAGACCCATGCGTTATTTTGAAATCAATGTTCAACACTAGGGCTGTAATCATTATCGATTTCTGTAGATCGAGGATCACCTGTTAGATGCGAGTTGAACTCGAGTAAATGACACAAGTATAAATAATGTTTAAATATTGTCATTAAGGGATCCGCCATTAATCGTGTTTAGTGCCATTTTATTGCAAGGAAATATATTTTGTTGCCGGTTAAATTGTGCAGATATGTATGTGCACTTTATGGAACAGCCACGTAAATAAGGGAAATAAAAAAAATGACCATTGCTAATTGATTTTTACGTGTTTATGGTTTGATAAATTGCTAAAGTGCTAGTTTGTAACAAGATTAGTATATCATTATTTATTTCTTACAAACTCAAGTTTAAATTGCGTAAACCGATGTGATGCCCAAATATCGCCCACCGAGTTACGACTCGAGTTTTGGTCAACTCGTTACAACACTATTCAACATAATCACTTTATCACTCATTTGCAAGTCTAAACATGAACAGGGGAGGGGTTGGTGATTTAGCGTATCCACCCTCTGAAGCACCCATGTGCAATGTGACCAACTATTTGCAAAAGTTAGGGATGGGTGTTTACAACAATGAAAATGAGCTGGGCGTTCTGAAAAAAAAAAAAAAAAATCTGGAGGAACCACATTTTAGCACACACCAACTGGAAGTAAAATGCGGTTAATAAACAAATCTCTACAAAATAAAATGTGAAATAACTACTAAAACAAGGAAAATTTTGTTGAAAAAGTAATAAAATTAGACCGATTATTGGGTTTTAATGGAGAACGTTCACATATTAGCAATTTATTAGCAATAATGTAAGATAGTGGAGGGGTGCTTATGAAAGCACCGATATAAGCAACAGTAGCCATTATCTACCAGTCAGTGGGTGTTATCATACACAACAGAACTTTTATTATCTGAATACTTCATTTTAAGACTTTATCTCCATTCTCTCACACTTGTAGAGTAAGAAATCTAAAATTCGCCAGGAATCTAAAATTCGCCACCTCTAAAACCTCAGTTAATTTTACAAAGAAAATGATATTTTGTCTTAAAATTGGTATTTTTCAGTTCAAAAAGCCTTAATTCACTGTACATTCAACAAATCTCACCTCAATTAATTTATTTTATTAGTTTTTCAACATGTGGCGAATTTCAGATATGTGGCGAATTTTAGATTTCTTACTCTAATTTCTCTCTTGTTTCATGCCAAACTACCCTCTTGTATTATAACTTATCATTTTCGTATTACCCAATGAAAATCTAGCTCTTCAAACAAGGTCAGCTTTAACTACTGGTTGGACTGCTTACAAATATCAAAATCAGCGTGTGCGGCTTTAAAACTGAATGAGATATTGTAAGTTAATAATTTACAAGTAAACTGTGCTATATTTGGCCAAATTTATATATTTTTATTGTTTTGATGAATTATTAACCATTAAAAAGCCCCCCAAAACAAGCCCCCATTCATATTACTACCTATACCTTGGGGACTAATGAATACTAAACAATATATTAGGAAATACTGGCTTGATGTTAAACTGAATTCACTTACCATGTGTTGTAACTAATAGAGCTTCCTGTGTGAGCAACTTCCTGTTGTAACGGTTGAGTGAGCTGCTCCAACCAGTGTTCAAGTAAAGCTGGTAACCATCTTTGTAATAAGCTACAATCATTGTTATAAACAAATGCATTAGTACTGTAAAATATTGCACAATGCATATGAACATTACAATCGTGATTTTTCAAATTTAATTGTCACTTCTATAATAAGCCCATTGCTGTACAGTAATACAAATGAAATTTGCCACAGTGTGTGAAATTTGCCACCCTTTAAGACTAAAAGTAAGACAAAATAATCAAACTTTGTGCCAATTTTGCATAAAGGGACAGCAGAGGCCCAACATAGCCTCAAAAATCACAACTTCATAAAGAATTTCCCACAAAAAAAGGACACAGAATGGGGGTTTCCTCACTGGCAATTTCATGAACTGTGTGTAACATGAACAAAATTCTAAAAGTACAAAGAAATTTTTATATAATAAAAATGTTGATTAAAAAGAGTTAAATTTTCAAGAAAGTTGCTTGAGTAAGACTTTGGCATTATTTTAGACATTAATATCATTTCAAAATTTAAGAAGAAAGATTGATAAATATTGATGCAATGTTCCCTGGTCACCTTGCTTGATTATGTTAAGAGTTACATAAAATACAAGACATTGTTATGAGTAAATTTAATACTTAGGATCTTACAAATTGCTTAAAAATATATTAACATTACAATACCACACTACTGAACAAAGTTTAAATGTAGTGTCTATAAATTCATATTAAATACTTCTGAGTTAAGATAATCAAAAAAACACACCAAAAAACACACTTACAATGAACAGTTAGTAATTACAAGTGACAAAATAAATTAGACGAAGTATTTTTTATCTACTACTGATTACAATAACATGTACTGTCATATTTTTATATATACATTTACTATCAAATTACTGAGTTAATATGGATCAACAGCTACTACAAAAGGTTAGACTGCAATAAAAGATCAACTAAGCAAAGAATGTATATACCAGAGTACTCTTTTCCTATCACTTTGATCTTCATCCATTACTGGTCGAGTAAGAAATCTAAAATTTGCCAGAAATCTAAAATTCGCAACCTCAAAAACCATAGTTAATTCTGTGCAGAAAATGATGCTCTGCCTTAACCTCGATACATATTTTAGTTCAAAAAGCCTGGATTTATTATACATTCAACAATTCTCACCCCCATTCATTATTGTTATTAGTATTTCCAAATGTGGTGAATTTCAGATATGTGGCAAACTTTAGGGTTCTTACTCTACTCCCTTTTTCATAGTTAAATTTTTGGATACCAGTTTCTTCATTTGAAAAGTTTCCAATATAAAACAGGAAAACAGAATTCTTTTGTACTTGTGTAAGTTGACATTGCTCTATTCTTTATCAGGTACTTGCTTATTCTTCAGAGCTTTAATCAGATCTTTATTTATCTATGATCATTATTTTTCTTTATTGTAATCCTACCAAACTTTTAAAAAATAATGTTTTATAATTCTTTATTTAAAGCTGACAAAGATAAAGAATCTTTGTAATCAATTATACACAGGGTTTCTGCATTGAAATGATCTCTGCTGTCTGAAATTCCTTAATATACTAAGCCAAAAAAGAAACCCGAGATATACGGTAATTTATTCCGTATAAAACTCGAGTTTCTTTTTTGAGTAAGTATAGAATTGTTTATATGGTCCTGTTGATATGTGACTTTCAAGGGTTTAACCACTGAGAAACCAATAAGTTCACCATAACTTCTTTTATTCAAACAATATGATGGATTATTTCTTGTTTGGATAACAGAAGAAATACCATATGAGTGATATTAAGATATAATTTACTTGAATATATTTTTGAAGTATAGTGAAAGGTAACAGAGGGTCTCATATGTTATAAAATATTAAATATAAATAACATAAACTATCACATTAATTGATCACCATGTTTCTAAGGTAACAACAAAAATGGTTGAAACTTAAAATCAGTTGTTTTTTGTAATTTTTTTTTAATTTTTTAAATATTTTTACAATTTATAAGTCTACACAAAAATCATCAAGAGTTAAGTTACAAAAATATTGGTATAATTGCACTGTAGATTCGTACACAAAATATAGAAGAAGCAGTAAAGAGATGGCCACATATATAGGGTTTAATTTCATCCTTTAATGTACCAGGTATAAACAAACTTTTTCAGTCACCACTTAACAAAACCGGAGATCGGAAAAGACTTTTATTATCAACCATTCAAGTCTATTTATGACATACACAGTTAATAAAGTGAAATCTGAAAAAATAAGATAATCTTGGTAGTTTTCATAAAATATCTTAACTATTTAGATTAACATGAAGCATACACATTTTACAAAACATTAGTATTTCCAAATTGATTAAAGAAAATATGATCCAGTTGCATACTAAATGTTCTACAATTAAAAACAATTATTTGTGTTGGCATCAAACTATGAAGTTGTAAAAAAAAACTTCATTTTAAATAACTTTTGCTTGGTAAAATACCAACCCTAGAAAAAAAATATATAAAAAAAAGAAAAAATAATAGAAATTGAATGAAGAAATCAGGCAGAGAAATATGGGGGCCAGTGTTCACCAGGCACATGACACTCTGTCACATCACAACAATTAAAATGTTTATATTTTAAATGTTAAACACATTTTTATGAAGAAAAAATGTATATACCTTACATATGAAAACACTTGGGTTAAAGATGGCTAGGCATCGGTGACCACCACATACACTTTACATGGAATTTAACCTATAAGGGAAAAACCCTAATTAAACCTTTATACTTACCACCCTTTGACCTCTGGTGACCTAATTCACTTTGCCATGCCCATAACTGCCAAAAATAGTTTATTCTCTTTGTGGTGGTTGTACACATTAAACAAGCGTTTTTGCTACTCACATTTAAGTCACTGGACTAGACATCCCTAACTCAAGTGTGTTCATATGGTAGGGTATATAACATTTTTATGAAATAAAAACATACAATTTTCAAAAAATAAAATTACGCAAATACACTGGACTGGTGTCAGAATTAATAATAAACAATATTACAGCTCATCTGACTGATGTTTACAACAATTTGGCTTGAGAAATGATATTAAATTTTTTTTTAAAGTGCTTGCCAAGAAAAATTTTGGTCAGAGACAAATACACATAGAGCAAGAAAAGCCAAATTCATCACAGTATGTGAAATATACCACTGTATGTATAATTCACCACTGTATGTGAAATTTACCTCAGTATGTAAAATTCACCACAACATGGGAAAGTGGTGAATTTCACATACAGTGGTGTATTTCACATACTGTGGTGAATTTCACATACTGTGGTGACATTCAAATACTGCGGTGAATTTCACATACTGAGGTGAATTTTACCTTTCATCGTTCTATTTCCTCTATGAGATTTTTAAGATTATTCATGTTGACAACATTAATCTGAAGTTAACACACATTGCAGCAAATACAAAGACACACAACATCCACTATTTTTTATCTTCATTTATTGTTTTTTATATTTACTGGTTTTTTTTTAAAATTTTCTATATTTCTCTTTCTTTTTGATGGGAAGGCGAGGAGGGGCAATGATGATGTCAGCTATTTTTTGCTTCCTATTTTTTATTCATTTATTTATAACAAACCATTCCAGGCTCTTACTGAAATAAATTCTAAAGCATCAAGACATATATTTCTTGAGATACCCCACACACTGGGCTCTATTCACAAAAGGATCACTTGTAGGATGGGCCCGAAATTAGCTCAGTTTCATAACCTGTATACTTTTATTACTTTATCAGAAATTTGGTTGAACAAATAGTTATGTTTTGGCCTGGTGGGTTACACACTCGCCTAGGAACACAGAGGATGTTGGTTTTAACCCATGTACAGGCAGATACACAGTGGCTCTGCTGGCCATTTGAAATGTTGGTCTTCTGTCACTGGGTCCTGCCAGAGTGGCAGGCTAAAGAGCCGTATGCCCCCTTCACACTACAGGTGATAGTACCACGGTTAGAAATTTTTCTCGGTGGCGGAACCGCCCACCAGGTCATCCCCATTTCGTCCAAGTTGTTCACACTACAAGTGGACGGCCACTGATTGTACACAGTTTTTTAACCATCAATAACAGTAGAATGACAGTGCTACAAACGTTTGTCACCATGAAGCAACCTCAACTCACCTTCGGTAGCCGTCTGATGAAATGACCAATACTTTTGACTCACCTTATATCAACGTAATACACTGAAAGATGACCGAATCACAACCTTATGTACACCGTGGACCACACCTTCGGTTACTGTTGTCAGAAATTCAAACGCGCATGCTCAAAATCGTCTGCGCATGCCCACGGTACTGAATCAGAGGCAGAAATTTTAATCAGTCTAAAACTTCCATAGCACTCGCAAGGTAATGGATGGATCGCCACTGACTCGCAAGGTCGTCTACGGACATCTGACGGTGATCCAAGGACAGGGACGTTTCCCAAAATGCGGGTTACAGTGGGTTATATTTTTTTTACTGCCTGTAGTATGAAAGGGGTATTAGGAATGTTGACAAATGGTCTGAGCCTTTGCCTTTCAGTTAGGAGAATTGTGAGTTACTTGAGAGGTTGGGCTGTACTTGTGCAGTCATGATGTTGTTGTTAAACTTGCAGGACAAAAAAAAATACAACAGATTCAGTAGAACTAGAACCTTCAGTATCCACAGGATTTGGTTCTACTTTTGGTTACATTCTACTATATACAGTAGACTCTGTATAAACAAAACATCGAATATCAACAGGATGTGGTTCTACTGATACCTAACCTCCACACATATTGCTAAGAAAAATATTGCTTATTCTGATGTCTGGACCTTACAATTGGTTCCACTTTTGCCTTACTTTGACCTATACTGATTCTACTTGTACTGAGTGAACTATATTATCACATTTCATTAAAATGGCAGGACAGCAGGGAACATGCTTTTACTTTAAAATAGGGATGGGTCGGTAAGCCCAGTGTCTCGGTATCAAGAGCATTTTCATGAAATACCACTTCACTTATCAGCACATATAATGGAAGGAGAACTTCAAATATTGGGAAGATACCCTAAATCTGAAGAAATTTGCATGATTATATTCTATATTTTTGTACACTTTCGAACTTTTATAGCAATTTTGTGGTAAATATGTGACAACACTTTATGACCTCAATCTCACTTGTCAACACACATAATGGAAGGAAAACTTAAAAATATTGGACATAAACCAGAAATCTGAAGATATTACACACTTTCATCCCATATTTTGTGTATTTTGAGATTTTTATTGCGATTTCATTGACAGGAAACATCCATGTTTGATTGGGGTAAACTAAAACATGGAGTCCCGAATTAGGAACGGTTTTGCATTGGTGGCCTCCAGATGTACACATTTTTCATACCGACCCATCCCTACCTTAAAACTACATTTCAAACTCATATCTACAATCTACATGTTCATGCATTATACATACAACACTAAGGATGTCCAATAACTTCAGTTTGTTTCCCCAATTTTTGATACATGTATCATTTCTTGTTGAAATTTGGCATTGACTGTAGTCTTTCCCATTAAAAAGGGAGTAGTACTACTTAAAGCAGATGAAAACTTTTCTTAAAAGTTCAATGACATGATAATGAACCATCAAGTTGTGGTCATCTGTTACATTTTTCAAACAAATAATTACCCATAGGTCACGTACAGTAAAGCTTCTCTGTAGTAAAAAGCTTTGAATATATTGACCTACTGGGAATATTTCACAGCTCAAGGTCAAATTAAGGTAAACCACTTATGTCACCAGCGGTGTAATTATTTCCGAAGATCATTACCAGTTTTAAAGGGCCAAAGAACAACTTACAGTAATTTCATTTTGTTTGGCAACAGTGAAATAAATGGCACTGCAAGATATTGTTAAGGTTCATAAATACAATTTTTATTCATACATTCCAAATAAATAAATTTTGTGATATGAAAAACAGATCACTGATATTCTATTAACAGAACTAGACAATTAGAATTTTAGACTTACTAAAAGTAAACAAAGAGAGGTATAAAGATGCAGATGTAAAGATTTCTTCAAAAGACCTACTGGACTGATTTTTATGCACTAAATAAAGGTGATAAACCAGGCAAAGAGAGAGGGAAAAGGGAATAAAATATAATTTTTTGAGAGTTCAGAAAAGGAAGACACTATCCTTTCACTATCCCATATCTACATCTGCTACTAACAGATATCAATCCATGACTCAGGTAATTAAATTGTAAAACAGGTGTGATATTTAATTTGTACAGAAATTCAATCCTTAATACAACATGCAATATAAATCATGCCAAAAATAATGTAAAATGTGATAAAACACTGAATCCTTACTTTTCTGAATGCCTTAAACTAACATGCCAAATGAGAACAAGCATGGCTAATAATACCAACGCAACAATCCAGTACAAGCCCCTACATGCTTATGAAGAGAGTAGCACAAGTATTTTTGATATGTTTATCAAGGGGTAAATGTATTTTTGTGTAAGCTATCTCACCTTTCAAATATAAAGACAGTATTATGTATACCGAGCAGTCTTAATTGCTAAGCACGATTGCTACACTACTGACCAAGCCTATTAAATGGTATATGTATATTTGGCAAGCTTATAAAAACCAGTTTATGTATATTTGTCCTATAATGGTGAGTACCTGGTGAACAGAGACCCCCAGGGTTATGTGACAGCGGGGAGGCCACATAGGAAAGACCCAGAGAACCGTCGGCAAAGTTCTTAGAGGTAAACAGGTGGGACAAACAAAAGGCGTCATGACGACCCGATCTGCTGAATACCTAGAAATATACACACATTGGGTTTAAGTTGCAGTTTTTACTTCCTATACAGCAGACAAGGTAATTTTAGGACCGGTCCCCATTACATCTCATATTAAACAGGGGTGTGACTCTGGACGAATGTCAAGGTCAGGGTTTTTAGGTCCCGTTAATTGGCAAGGGTCACATTAGGACAAGTCCGCAGCATTTTGAAAGTGATACACTGACTGAAGTAACACACTGTGATTAGATGCCTAAATTGCTATCCGAGGGACTAGGGATACAGAACAAAGTCATATGTCTAGATCACATGACCCGAATTGAATCTAGGTATTTGCATTTTAGTGTGAACCACCTAGAGGTACCAAATTTGAGAAAGAAAATATTTTGTGCTTAGGTTTCACCCATGTTTTTTTGTGGAAATATAAAATATTTTAATATTAATTTTTTCGAGTACCTAGTTTGTTAGGTCGTGCTACGTTTATCAGCATACTAGAAACAATTTCGATGACTCAGACATCCCGTCATTGTCCAAATTTAATGCCAAACTTGTTGACCACGAGACCATGATTTCACAAAGTCTCCTTTGGTAAGGACAGAGGAGTACCTTACATAAAGGCGCATCTTTCCTGCTGAAAATCAATAAAATGTATGAATACAAGTCAAATAGCTGCCAAGACTAATTCATCAAGTCAGAACATGAAATACTTTATACTATCACTACCATCTTCCGCATCTCGACACTAAGGGCAACAAAGATCAAAGTCGGTCTGCATACATTCTCGGTGTCTTTTATACTGAGTACATGTGTATGTCATAGCCTATCAAAAAGCAAGCACAGAAATAGTTTTGCTGATAAAGTTATTATATTTTACATTAAATATTTGTGTCACCACTGATGATCCATCTTCATTCTACAACCTAAAACTGCCAAATTGTGAAAGTTATGAAATAGTACATGCTTCAGGGAAAAAAGAGTAGGAATTCAGCACTGCTACATTTTCCGAAATGGTTAGAGCTCTGAAAATATTTTACGTTTAACCAAAGTACTTAATATTCTGACAAATTGCATTATAATGATTGCAATTCCTAGGAATACAGAAATATGGTCAAATTCACCAATTTTGGTCAACAATTTTTGCACACAGTCATTGTGGTTACTTGCTCAATTTTGCCTCCACAGAAAGTCAGTACATGTATGATTAATAAATTAAATCAGTTGCCAATGTTAGTGTTTGTTTTCAAGATATTTTATGCTCAATGTAATACAACAATTAAATAATCCATACATTGTATAATGTATATACAAATGTAGACATTTTATACATATGCTTAAAATAAACACCATTATATACAGCAAAGTGTACAAACCATTGGACTCACACCACAAGAGTTTTGAGTGGAATATGCTTCTATTGTTTACAGAGTAGAATTTGAAAAGCTGAAAGCCTTGTTAATTCAGACAAGGGAGACACTTATGTACTTTATTTTATTCAAGTCTTGTCAGTTATATATTTTGGGGTCCAAATCATTCAAATCAAGTCGCAACTGATAACTTAATACCAGCAACAAACTTCTTAAATATATCATTAAAGCTGTAAATCGAACAAATGGTACTTAAGGATAAATTGATAAAAATTTACATCTTCTGAAAGATAAGCTGAAATGTAACACAGAAACATTGAAAACCTCTAACTAATAAAACTGAAAGAAACCATACATCAGAGGCAACCCTTCACAATACCTAGCAACAAATTATTAACCAAATATTAAACATAAAATGTTAGCATACATATCTCTGAAATTTATCAGTTAATTTTTATTTGATACAGTAGTACATCAATCCTTGTGGAATCATATAATTTTACATTCATTAAAATTTAATTGTATCAGACTTACTATCAATATTCCATATCTATTATTTGTCACAGGTTCCATTTTAAATTATATAAAATATTATCAGAAACCTGATATAGTCAGGTGCCACAAAAAATTTAGTGAGACATCTTGGTGGTATAACTTTTACTGGTGGACAATTGGTTAATACTGTAAAAAAACATATGGTTTAAATCAATGCACAAAGACCATAGATGGGGTTTTATATCACTTTCAACAGCTAACATCATATCAGGGCAGATCACATGTTTATCATATGTTTTCTTGACCTGGGTTTAAACCCAGAACCATAGAGAAATTAATGGTTAAGTGAGATTATGTAACTTTGTCATAAAAGCCTAAACAGAGATTTTGGTTATATGTAAATAACCTTGTTATGAAGATTCAGATTTTTTTTCTCAAAAAAAATTATCATTTATAGTGCAGAACTAATACACTATAACTTAATTAAGAAATTTTCCTAAGCATCGGTGATTATTTCTGAATACTACAAAATAATTTTCTCCAGAATGTAATCAAATTAATAGCAAAGGTTAAGTAGTTTATAAACTAATTTTCACTAAACCATAGGAAGTTTTTTCAAGAATTTAATATCAACTGATCCCTTATTTAGAAAAGGTCTTATCTGTGTCTCAAATCTGAGACATTTGTCGTAAATGACAGTCTAAGCTGTATCATATGTCTTTGTCTTAGTACCATTCATTACTGATTTTAATCTTCTCTAAGTTTTACATATAGTCTTAAGTTTATTATTTTTTGTAGCAGCTAAGATCTTTGTGAATGTATATTTATGACCATTCTTTGCCAAGACAAAAATCTTGGATTTATGAATGGGCTATGCCTTAGATGAGGCAAACATTAAGACCTTTCATTAATACAGCCTGGCTTAAATAAGGAAAGAGACAGATGTGTTTTGGAAAGATTTTACCATAGAGAATAGACTGTTCCTTTCTATAGTAAATGAAAGCAAAGAGTCCAAGCCAAACATTCAAATATTTGGTGATTGTAAATTATGCTGCTTTTTAACAATAGAGAGACCTAGGTTAAATTGTAGATTAATAAGGTTATGTGACAGAAAAGTTAAGAAGTATGACTAAAAATTAAGTAGTTGAAACACAGCAGAGATAGTGGCGGAAAATTAAAAGAGATATTTGCTAACATTTTAATTTCTTTGCAAGTACAGGTAGCTATGTTACAAATTAGACATGTAAAATAAGAATTATTCTTATTTTTTATTACTATGTGTATACCAGTTGAGGCTAACTCATAAATAACAAAACAAGTACATGTTTGGCAGGTGTTTTAATTCCAATCCCAAAATACATTGTATGCAAATAAAACAAGCAGAGCAAAAGCAAACTTTGGCTCCATATCCACTAGACTATGTCCTATAAAGGTATCCAAATATCTCAAAAAAGACTATACTTTTTTGTATAGTCATAATTTTGGAAAGAAAAAAACAACACCTGCCTTTATTAACATACAGGTTTTATATCGTATAAACATAAAACTACAAACATGAAAATTCGTGCGTAATACTGTTATGTAAGAGTAACACCCCAGTGGTAAACACATCAGGCGAAATTGCTTCAAAATCAGGGCTCTCTACTTCCCCTTCGAATGAATAATCCTACCAAAGTAAGTGAAAATAGAGATAAAGGTCAAGGCTAAATGCCATTACTCAAAATCCAAGAAAAAACAGTCAAGTTTTAAACAACAAATTATTGTCTTCTTACATTTTGTTGCACAAATTTTGAAAATTTATCTCCAGTTACAAGTCTGACAAAAATATTAACAGGGAGCCCTCTTCAAAACAAATACCACCACAGTTGAATCCATTTGAGTTGAATGTGGTGAACCAAGATTTCCATTTTCACCAGAAACAAATACAAGAGGAGAGTGCCCGTGAACGGGCACTGTGTCAGCTGACTGAATGTTTTTGATTTGTGATGGTGATAATGAGAGGAAAGCATAATTATCAGGGAAAGGGCTGTACAGAAATACAGTAAATGGTAACTGAACAGCATGTTCGAAAGATATTCCGAAGCTGACAGAAGAAAAGGACAAAAAAGTTGTGCCCTGCAAATGGTATTATGAAATAAAGTAACAAGGTAATTGTTTAAGTGTAAAAAGTAGGTTAAAAATATTTAGAGAAATACTATAAATGCAATATCCTCGTTCGACCATGAAGAAGGGGTCCAAAGGTCAAATCTGACCATACCAAAAGATTCCCAGCCAAAGAATTTAGGATGGTTTACCATCCCAAACCTCTCGGACCAATAATAAGTGAGTCATAGGCACTTTTTAAGTTTGGCTATCCTTGTTTGACCTTGACGGAGGGGTCCAAGGTCAAATCCGACCACACAAAAAAATTCCCAGCCCATGATTTCCTGTAGCTTGTTTACCATCCCAAACCTGTAGGACCAATAATAAGCGAGTTCTAAGCAATTGTAAGTTTGGCTATCCTCAATTGACCTTGAAGGAGGGGTCCCAGGTCAAATCTGACCACACCAAAAGAATCCCAGCCCATGATTTCCTATATGTTGGTTTACCATCCCAAACCTCCAAGACCAATAATACGCGAGTTATAAGCACTTTAAGTTTGGCTATCTTCGTTTGACTTGGAAGGAGGGGTCTAAGGTGAAATCCGACCACACCAAAAGATTCCCAGCCCATGATTTTCTATAGGTTGGTTTTCCATTCCAAACCTCTAGGACCAATAATAAGTGAGTTATAAGCACTTTTAAGTTTGGCTATCCTCATTTGACCTTGAAGGAGGGGTCCAAGGTGAAATCCGACCACACCAAAAAATTCCCAGCTCATGATTTTCTATAGGTTGGTTTTCATTCCAAACCTCTAGGACCAATAATAAGCGAGTTATAAGCACTTTTATGTTTGACTATCCTCATTTGACCTTGAAGGAGGGTTCCAAGGTCAAATCGGACCATATTAACAGATTCCCAGCCCATGATTTCCTACAGGTTGGATACAATGATTTACTCAACAGTGAGAACCTGAAAGAAGCTATTGCTCAGCTATGCCATGACATAGAGGTCTGCAATTTCACTATGTTATAGCTGACCAAAACGTCTGTGAATAACATATTTAACAAAATACTCTAAATGTAATAGTTTTCAAGTTACAACTGATTTACTCACGAGTGAGAACCTCAAAGTAACTATTACTCAGCTATGCAATGAGCTACAAGTCTGAATTTTTGCTCTGTTATAGCTGACCTAAAAGTAGGTGAACAACATATTTAAGCAAAATACTGTAAATGCAATAGTTTTCAAGTTACAACTGATTTACTCAATAGTGAGAACCTGAAAATAGCTATTGCTCCGCTATGCCATGAGCTATAGGTCTGTAATTTCACTATGTTATAGCTAACCCAAAAGTAGGTGAACAATATATTTTAACAAAATACTCCAAATGCAATATTTTTCAAGTTATAGCCGATTTACTCAACAGTCAGTGCCTGAGAATAGCTATTGCTCAGTTGTGCCATGAGCTACAGGTCTGTAATTTCACTATGTTATAGCTGACCCAAAAGTAGCTGAATAACATATTTGCACAAATTTCTGTAAAGGCAATAGTTTTCCAATTACAACTGATTTACTCAACAGTGAGAACTTCAAAGTAGCTATTACTCAGCTATGCAATGAGCCACAGGTCTGGAACTTCACTATGTTATAGCTGACCCCAAAATAGGTGAATAACATATTGAAACAAAATACTCTAAATGCAATAGTTTCCAAGTTATAAGTGATTTACTCAACAGTGATAACCTAAAAGTAGCTATTACTCAGCTATGCCATGAGCTACAGGTCTGAAATTTTACTATGTTATAGCTGACCCAAAAGTAGCTGAATAACATATTTATACTAAATTCTCTAAATGCAATAGTTTTCAAATTATAAGTGATTTACTCAACATTGAGAACTTCAAAGTAGCTATTACTCAGCTATGCAATGAGTCACAGGTCTGGAACTTCACTATGTTATAGCTGACCCCAAAATAGGTGAATAACATATTGAAACAAAATACTCTAAATGCAATAATTTCCAAGTTATAAGCGATTTACTCAACAGTGATAACCTAAAAGTAGCTATTACTCAGCTATGCAATGAGCCACAGGTCTGGAACTTCACTATGTTATAGCTGACCCCAAAATAGGTGAATAACATATTGAAACAAAATACTCTAAATGCAATAGTTTCCAAGTTATAAGTGATTTACTCAACAGTGATAACCTAAAAGTAGCTATTACTCAGCTATGCCATGAGCTACAGGTCTGAAATTTTACTATGTTATAGCTGACCCAAAAGTAGCCGAATAACATATTTATACTAAATTCTCTAAATGCAATAGTTTTCAAATTATAAGTGATTTACTCAACATTGAGAACTTCAAAGTAGCTATTACTCAGCTATGCAATGAGTCACAGGTCTGGAACTTCACTATGTTATAGCTGACCCCAAAATAGGTGAATAACATATTGAAACAAAATACTCTAAATGCAATAATTTCCAAGTTATAAGCGATTTACTCAACAGTGATAACCTCAAAGTAGCTATTACTCAGCTATGCCATGAGCTACAGGTCTGAAATTTTACTATGTTATAGCTGACCCAAAAGTAGGTGAACAACATATTTAAGCAAAATACTGTACATGCAATAGTTTTCAAGTTCCAACTGATTTACTCAATAGTGATGACCTAAAAGTAGCTATTACTCAGCTATGCCATGAGCTACAGGTCTGAAATTTTACTATGTTATAGCTGACCCAAAAGTAGCTGAATAACATATTTATACTAAATTCTCTAAATGCAATAGTTTTGCAATTACAACTGATTTACTCAATAGTGAGAACCTCAAAGTAGTTATTACTCAGCTATGCAATGAGCTACAGGTCTGAAATTTTACTATGTTATAGCTGACCCAAAAGTAGGTGAACAACATATTTAAGCAAAATACTGTAAATGCAATAGTTTTCAAGTTACAACTGATTTACTCAATAGTGATGACCTAAAAGTAGCTATTACTCAGCTATGCCATGAGCTACAGGTCTGAAATTTTACTATGTTATAGCTGACCCAAAAGTAGCTGAATAACATATTTATACGAAATTCTCTAAATGCAATAGTTTTCCAATTACAACTGATTTACTCAATAGTGAGAACTTCAAAGTAGCTATTACTCAGCTATGCAATGAGCCACAGATCTGAAACTTCACTATGTTATAGCTGATCCCAAAATAGGTGAATAACATATTGAAACAAAATACTGTAAATGCAATAGTTTCCAAGTTATAAGCGATTTACTCAACAGTGATAACCTAAAAGTAGCTATTACTCAGCTATGCCATGAGCTACAGGTCTGAAATTTTACTATGTTATAGCTGACCCAAAAGTAGCTGAATAACATATTTATACGAAATTCTCTAAATGCAATAGTTTTTAAGTTACAAGTGATTTTACTCATAATGGAAGTTACTGAAAAGCCCAAAAGTAGCTATTACTCACTTAGCTATTGAGACAGGCACCCAACTTACTCACCATATTGTAGCTATGAAAAAAGTAGCTGAATAACATATTTTAACAAAATGCTCTAAATGCAACACTTTTCAAGTTATAAATGATTTTGTGCATGATTTCATGAATTTTAATGCATTAAAAATTATTAAAAAAATTTATTAAAAAAAAAGTAAGACAGATCCAGGTCTCATACTCACACAAGAGAATCTACCTCTGGCCTTGTACATATATGCAAGATATGAGAGAAATCCCTGCAATAGTCACTGAGAAAATTGTGATTAAGTGTTGAAATTTTCACACTTTTGGTGGGGGTACCCCCCTTGTAATGTCTCTAGCAAACAGACGAACAGACAGATTTGCATGCCTTGAACAATTTTTCATCCTCGATAGATAAGGTATCTTTTAAAAAAAACAGCACGTCTCTAGGCCTTGTAGTTTTGGAGGAGAAGTTGTTCACGCGGACGCGTACGCGGACGCGTACGCGGACGCCCACGCCGCAGAGTGACGACATAATGTCAGCTGACTGACAAGTCAGCTGACATAATAAAACTGTAACTTCATGTGTACTATTGGATGTCATATGATTTACATATTGCTACTTGAGCAATAAATGTGTAGTTTAATGACACTCAAACATGAATTTGAATATGTACATATTAGTGTTGGTATCGAATTATAATATGTATATCGATATCAAACCATATTTTTGCTTCTGTATCGATCGATATTGAAATATCGGGTAACGGGTGTTTTCTGAGAAAGATCTTCCAAATGCTTTCACGAGTTTTAGAAGTTGCCTGAAACATAAACAAATATGGCATTTCCGGTTTAGCGGTAAGTGAAATTTGACAAAAAACGATAGGAAAACCAATATATTTCTCAAATTTTATATTTTATTTACATGGAAAACAGCTTAATTGTGTCTATTTAGTAGTATGTTCCGATATTGATATTGTACCCTACATTATCGATATCAGTATATTTAGCATGGATCGATAAATATTTCAATATCGATAAACAATACCAGCACTAGTACATATGAGGTAGCAGAAACTCACTTGGTTATATTATGGTATGGAATGGAATTGTACAATCTACTCACACCTCATATGATGGATTTCAAAACATATGGACTGGAGAAATAAGACGTCCATTATATTAATAGTTGTACCATCATCTGGAATGTCTTTTACAGTGTTAGTATGTAATGATATATCGTGGTGACCTGAGTTTCAACTCTACAGAATTCAACTGTCATGTTAAAGCAGACATATTTACCGTAAAACCTCTATTATCCAATTGTCATTTATCCAAAATACTTCATTTCATTAACACAGTTTCCACTGTATATCTTTGTCTTTATATTAATTTTTAACTTACATATTTTGTATATTTCTTTTGAGTGAATAAACTGATGAAAACTGAAGTTAGATCAAATTTATTATTTCCTCTCATTCAACACTAATATACCTAGGCGTTTCTTTAAATTTTCTCACTCAAATTCTCATTCATCCGGTATGTTCGAATAACAATAGAGATTCTACTGCAAATTGATGAGTAGTGTGTAGGAATACAACAAGAGAAAAAAAAACCCTATCACACACACAATGTACCTTGTGTACATACACCTCCCACAGAATAGTCCCTGGGCGCTGCAATATAGGCCAGTCCAAGAACTCCTCCGTCAAAGGGCTGGTGTGTGAACAGGTGACCCAGACAGGCGCCCTTAAACTTGGGGTTGCGGCTAAACACCTGCCGGAAAGTGTCAAATTGCAGATAATAAAGGATCGACCAAATAATTGATTAATTTTTAAAGCTATGATCTTATCAATTCAAGCATATCATTAATTTATCGTTGAAAACCAAATATTTACAGGTTCATTCAAACATATTTTTGATCATTCTTTGTAGCCTGGTCTCACCTATACATTAGATCACATTATTAACTAGAAAAATCTTTTGGCTGACAAAACTGAAGCGTCCCAAAAGGATAAATGTTATCCAATTTAAGGAGCAGAAATGCAAAGGTGGAATCAATAGATGTGCTCAAAAGACCCATTGAATAAAACCCCACTGGTATTTGCGTGATTTGGTATGCACATTTTTCCTCTCCATAAAAACAATGGGGGTTTCAAGTAATGATATCTTTGCATTGAAATAGTTGTGAATGTATTCAAAACTTATTATTTTGTTTAAAAAAGAGGAATGTTATATGAAACTACCCAATATACAAAACTATTCGTACATTTTACTGTTTTGTCATGTTTCGTTGTGATAAAAAACCTCACCTAATGAGAGACAATATAATATATTGTAGTAGCTGATGATTATCAAGTGAAACAGAAGACACTCGAGATCTTCCCAAATTGCAAATATGGACCACCCACACAAACTTTACTATAGCCAATATTACCATTTTAATTTAACTTTAGTTTTATGGGCACTCAACTGCTCCTTTGTAGAACTGTATATGAAATGATATCTATATGTCTACCCTAACTAATCATGTAACCCAACCCATTAATGTACAAGTGAGGCCAACCTTAAACTACGGAAAATTTCAAACCAAAACAAGTCTATTGCTGTAGTGAGTATCTCCCATCAGGTATTAAGTAAAAGTGGAAGTAGTGCAACATTGAAACAGGGGTAACATAACCATACTGAACGGTAACATTTACAGCAATTACTCATTCATAAAATATGACGGCCATATTATTTTTTAAAATGATGCCACAAAATGTTGCTTTCACAACCAAGCTCCCAAGGACACATTTTGTTTTTAAAACAAGGCAAAAATTACTCTCAAGACAAGCTTTCCTAGTCATATAATATTATTATATATTGTGCAAATCTGATGAAGCTAGCTGCAATATTTCATGCTTCAGAACATCTTAATGATTTTCGTACAATCAGCTATTTTCATTTTCAAAATGAGGTCAAAATATTTTTACAGACATGCTGAAGATACTTCATACATGAATGAGATATAAAGGTTTCTGTAAAAACATGACAAATGGAATCACATGGGCATGCACACACATAAGCATGGAAGACGTTTTATAATCTCCTGACCCAAGTTTTTGGCTGGTGGGAGATAATTACTGGTCTATCTAAAATGGTCCAATATTTTCACACAAAACCTGTGATTACTTATACTCAAACCTCAAAAATTATCATTTCTTTTTCAATTATACATATGGACATGTAAATAAAATCTTAAAAGATTTATATGATTTACTTATTAAATATTCAACATATGGCACGGACAGTACATATTATTATTGGCTAAAACTGGAAGGAAACTTCTCATATCTTTATAAATTATAGATAACTTTGCTACAAGTTACAACACAGAAAACTGACACAAGATGCTCTCTTTTTACACAAATTTTAAACAATAAATAACAAAACAGAATTATCAACGACTGTCACAACACATTGCTATTATTTTATTGTTAGAGTAAGAAATCTAAAATTCGCCGGGAATCTAAAATTCGCCACCTCTAAAACCTTAGTTAATTTTATGAAGAAAATGATGTTTTTGTCCAAAAATTGGTATTTTTCAGTTCAAAAAGCTTAATTTACTATACAGTCAACAAATCTCACCACAATTCATTTATTTTATTAGTATTTTCACATGTGGCGAATTTCAGATATGTGGCGAATTTTAGATTTCTTATTCTACAAGATGATGATCACTAGAGAATGATAAAATAGCCCCAATGGTATGTTTAAAAAATTCCAACAATATGTCAACTTCATAAATAATTTTCTGAATGCTTTAAAACTCAAAGGGAGTAAGTAACCAAAAGTCGCATGCGCATGGTATACTAGGTCAAAGTTCAGGGTTGTGGGTGCAAGAAAAGGAAAACCCATATTGGGAAAATAAATTTCAAGAGGTTTTACCCTTCGAGGTTTCAATATTCATTGATCATGTGACTTGCAAAAATTTTTCAAATTTTTTTACTTTTATATAGTTGGCACTTTTTCACATATGTACTTAACTAGCCGAACATTAAAAAACAAAATAAGTATCATGGAGGAAGAGTATGTAACTAAAAAGAAACGCCCGTGGCGGCCATCTTGTTTTTCAAAATGAGGCCAAAAATATTCCCAGTCAAGATTTTGTAATGATGAACATATCCTGCGAATTTGAGATCTCTACCTATAACACCCTTTGTTCTAGAGGGCAAACAAAACTCCTTGCTGAAAGTCGAAAAACGCCCGTGGCGGCCATCTTGTTTTTCAAAATGGGGCCAAAAATATTCCCAGACAAGATTTTATGGTTATGAACCTTTTATTAAGGACTGGCCACCTTAGTCTTCAGGCAACTATGTTCTCTGCACAAAGTGAAAGATTGTTTTATGTCACTCGTAACAGCTATGATCAGTTTGGGATAGACCCAAGTATTTTCCACATATTATTATGAGTTCAATCAGAATCCACAACCATATATAAGAGCCAAGTGTTTGTTTGTCAGACTTAATAAACCTTTCGGTCAATGAGTTGCCTCATACACTTGTCCTGATGATTTGTAATATTAATCGGCTACACTGGCTTGCGTCACAAGATAATGTTTCCAGGGGACTCGAACCCACAACCTCTCACTCGTGAGGCCCAGACTCTACCAGGTGAGCTATGAGGGAAATCCCTATTCGCCAAGTAGTAGTGATTTTATCACTTCTTGGGTTCTGTCACATTTTGCATAGTCACAATTGACGAGTTTGGATGGAGATCCAAGGTGTCCTAGGACAAATATTTCTTGCATGTGCAGTATAACCACGTTCCAAACATCTAGGAGCACCTTCGGAAGATATTTACATTCATTTGCATAAATTGTGACGTCATAAAATATCAAAATATGCAGCTATAATGTTGAAAGAGTAACATAAATATGAGCAATACTTCGATTCTGACATAAAAATAGATATTTGACATTAAATTCTTTAAATAGTTACAACTCAGTATATCTGATAGACTTTTAAAGATTTTCCATTGTTGTTTTTTCATGCCGCCATCTTGGACATCCTTGTGCTGCCACTAGAAGGGAGGATTACTTGGCGTGGCTAAATCCAGTGTCCGAGGAGTACTTATCCTCAGCGTTTGGATGAAAATCCACGGTTCGAGGACACCTCGGAATGCGATCCAAACTCGCCAAATTAATTATGCTTTAAGGTATTTATCTTTGACAGCCAAAAAAAAAATTGAATAATGCTGATTTTCTATTGAGATCTGTTTGTTTTACGGAATTTAATTGATACTTACCTCCAGCAGGTGCTTGGTTTCCCAGGTATCTACTTTCATGTTATAATGTTCTTTATTTCCTGCCACATGTGTCCATTCCTCATGGATATGAATCTGTGCACACAAAAATTGTTGTTACTGTATAAACTACTACAGTAACTTTTTTTCTGATACATTTTTAAGTGTGAGCTCTAGCTAGGCTCGCACTTCTAAGAGATCACTTTTTTTTTTCGTCTCCAGACTTTCATGAATTGTGGTGTAGCGTGAGGAGTACCTGTCTCATCACTGAAGATAAACAGCAATGGGTTATGTTAGTACTTGGATGACTATTATCCAGTGACATATATCTACAACTATTTTAGTATGAAGTTTTGTTTTAAGTACTTGACTAACCCTCCATGCTAAACAAACATGTGTATTGAATATTTGTTCAGAGCCCTAGCTTATTACTAGTGTTATGATCGAAAGTAAATATTCAAACCGGGTCCCGAAAACAAAAATTCGGAGAAAACCGGATTCGTTCGAATTAGCATATACCAATCTGTTGTCAAACTGTAAAATTTTCTGTACGTGTACATGAACAATTACTTCAACTAAAATGCTGTTTATTTTATGATAAAATCAGATGTTTTGGATATTATTTCATTGTATATTGGTAAAATATTACACAAGTAAATATTTTTAAGCGTTTCTGTGCAATATTTGATGTGAAATATGTGACATTTCTGGAACCGGTTTTTGAACTTTTGTCACCAGGTTTTGTTTACGTTTATATTAATCGAATAGAAACCAACTATCCGGTTTGCCTTCTTTACCACTATTTATTACCATGACTTTTTTGTCATCTATTACACATGCATTTTACATAGGTTGTATTATATCAGTCAATAAATTTACAAACCTCTTTTATTCCGAATCCAATACCAGTGTATCCATTTCCCCATGTGGTGTGTCTATAGATGTTGTTAACTCTGTCTATTAAACTGATCTACAAAAAATTAAAACTAGAAAAATGTTTTTGCTTACAAAAACAAAGCGTCCCCAAAGGTTAGATGCAATATAAGTAGAAAAAGGTTTTTGAAAAGAAAAAGCAGTAGTACTGACAGAAGAATGTGGAGATTTATGCATTAACGCGAAAGCAAAATGTAAGCTTTATTGTTTGTCATAAACTGTGAAAAGTTAATTTAATAAATGCATCTACAAAAAGTAAATTTATCAAGAATGGTCCATTTAAACACTTCAGTTTCATGAGTATCAACTGCTAAGTATGAGCACACTCAGTGTGCCAGGTTTGGTCAATCAAATTTCAAATGGTCGAAGAAACTAGTAAATGTTCAAAAACTTCTTTTACACTCATTTCAACCTCAAATTAACTGCAGCTCATATTCTGACACATTTTCACAAGTTATTATGTATATGTTAAAGTAAAGTTGCGTTACCAGTAAATTTACAAAATTTCTGATTTAGTCAGTAATTTCACAAAACAACTTGTGTACATGTTACAGTCAAGTTCTGTAACCAGTAATTTTGTGAACTTCCTGAATCTATATATATTAAGGATGAAAAGATTAGCTTAATGTGGTCACCCAGTAGCTGTTTGTATTAGCCACTGACAAAACGGTTAATTGTTTCTAATTTGTATTCTAACATGACACGCTTGTGTTGTTGAATCTGATTGGTCGAGGGATATGGTAAAATCCCAACATACCTGTTGGCTGTTCCCAGAATAACCCTCTGCAAAGAATAATGGATGAAATACCCTTAATAAAAAACTGTCCTTAGCTATTATCCAATTTAAAATTAGAATAGGAATTACACCTCCAAACCATGGTATACACAGAATTTTACCATGGTTTGAGCTTATAAACCCTGAAGGAGAATCCACTGACAAACCAGTTAACAGTCTCTAATATATAGTATCATTGTAGTGAGGAAATACCGAAAATGTCAGATGCGTATGCGATATGAATGTAAACTCTAAAAATAGCATTAGAGATGCCCATACCCCACAGCCTGGGGAAATAGTTTTCAACACCATGAGATATAGAAGTAGTGAAGCAGTACAAAGATCGGAATACTTTCAGAGCAGTGTCAGTTATATTAAGGTCTAAATGATGCAAAATGATATGATATAATATTAAGAAACAAAATGTATGCAAAGATAAAGTATTAAAACAAGACAATTCAATAGCAAGATGACAGCATTAATCAGTAAACGAAAAACTATGATTCACACCTACAACCCCTAAGCAATGTCCCTACCAACTATCAACTTCCTACACTTTACAGTTTCAGAGATATTGCCTGGACAAAATTTTAAAGGTCAAGGTCACTACGGCAAGGTCAAATCAAGGTCACACCATGACATTGCACACCTACAACCCCCAACCAATGTCCCTACCAAGTATCAACTTCTTCCACCTTACGGTTTCTGAGATATAGCCCGGACAAGATTTTATAGGTCAAGGTCACAACGGCAAGATCAAATCAAGGTCACACCATGACGTTGCACACCTACACCCCCTAATCAATGTCCCTACCAAGTATCAACTTCCTACACCTTACGGTTTCCGAGATATAGCCCGGACAAAATTTTATAGGTCGAGGTCACTATGGCAAGGTCAAATCAAGGTCACACCATGACGTTGCACACCTACACCGCCTAAGCAATGTCCCTACCAAGTATCAACTTCCTACACCTTACAGTTTCTGAGATACCGACCGGACAAACTTTTCCCGCCACCCGCCCGACCGCCCATCCAGACAGCATGGGTAAAAACATTAGCCTGACAGCCCTTGAGGGCTGTGGAGTAAAAAGGAAAAGGCAAATCTCAAGGTGCACAAAAAGTAAAAAATTCACACAAATTGTTATATTATTTGCTAATAAATAACACATTCTATAGCGTTAGCATAATGAACAAATAAAGTGCTTTAAACTGGTTTCTTTTAAGGTTTTAATTCATAACAATAAGAATTCTAAGGATCGTGTAAAGTACTGTAAAATCCCATATAAGGATATACTGAAACAAAACTGTTAACCAGTCCAACAATATTAGTGCCTGCTAGTGCTCAAAAATTGAGAGACAGAATATTCAGTCTCACCAGATAAGTGGTGGTCTTGGAGAGACTTCCTTGTCCCATCTCTTTATAAAATCTGTAATCAGCCACCAGTAACAATGGGCAGGTGTTCAGTGGAGGTGTGTGAGTATTGGCCTGTCGTTTGTACCTATCACTAGGGTTCTCTGCATCACCTGAAATCAACATGTCAACATGTTCCTTCTTAAAATATTAAAAATTTTGGAACGACCTCAAGAAACAAAATGCTAAGACTGTGACAGATGATTTCATTACATGTTTCTTACTTATATGTTTGAAGTAATGATCAATTTTGTATGCTTCATAATATGAAGTTCATATATGTTTATAGGTTATACACCTAAATTGTGTTTTTCGTATGATATATAAGGGATTACTTTCAAAAATATAACCAATCATGAATCCAAAATGTCAACTGATATTACTCCAAACAAAATAGTCAGACATGGTTTACGAAGGGTTAATTATTCACCAGATCGGCATCTTAACATTCTTTTGTTGGTTTATTGTGACCATAATATAAATTAGACTCTTGATTTTGATGTAACAAGAGTTTTAAGTGTTTATCAATCAATAGCATGGGTATTCAATGTAACAATCATGTTTGATACGTTTAGTTCGAGTTTCACATTCACTTATGTTAGGATCCCTCATGATCATGGTCCCTAATGTAGAGTAGGAAAGTTTGCAGTTACTTACAGCTGGTTTAAATTTATTTATTTATTTATTTGGGGTTTTACGTCGCTTTCAACACTGTACGGGTCATATCACGACGGGTAGTTGGAAGGGCAGAGGAAACCAGTACATACAGTTCGTCAGGGCTCTGTACTGTAAACTGCCGACCAACGGCAAGCAATAGTGCTGCAACTCGGTCCGCAAAAATCACTCAATTATCGCCCACATGTGAATGATGCATCGGCAGACATTAAAATCATACAAAACTTACAGAGTAAATAACTAATCTAAACTTTCATGTAATATTTTTGTACATTTCAACAATTCTAAGGCAATATCTTTGTGACAAAAACTACTCCATGTTTATTTTACGGAAAATCACTTCCTCTTTCATTTGATTTGACTGGAAACATACTAGAACTCAAACCCTTTTTGGTTTTTTGATCGATGCATTGGAACTAATGCCGTCATCGATCAATGCGTCGAATGGACCACTAATCGGCCCAGCACTAGCAAGCAACTACCAGCTTTCCCACTTGAGGCCGTGCCGGGAACCGAACCCCGGCCTCAGAGGTGGGAGGCGAGAGTGTTACCACTCTGCCACCATGGCCCCTCTACAGCTGGTTTAAAGCACAGAATCTTGACAAATGACAATAATGAACTAGAGGATCGCTCGCAAAAAAAAAGATAATGTTTTTGCATAGCAAAAACAAAGCGTCCCGAAAAGGATATAAAGGTGAGTGCTAAAGTATTAAGAAAATGCTTCGTTTCTAGCCTTATACTGTTGTGGCAACCAAAGTCAGCGCAGTCTGCTCTATCTAGCACGGTTTTCAAGATATAAGCATTTTTGTGTTTTGCAAAAAATAAAAAAATTAAAAATGTCCGCTATATTTGGCGAGACAAAAATATTTTGAAAATTGGCATGGCTACTCTGCAGAGATACCCAGCAGGTCCAAAATTTTGTTGAGTTTACTCCATATAGCACGGTTTTCGAGATATAAGCATTTTTGTGTTTTGCAAAAACTTTGAAATTTCAAAATGGCCACCATTTTTGGGGAGACAAAAATTTTTGTCAAGACCACTGCCGTGGTGTGTATCTCCCGCCGAGCATTAAAGCAGAATAAATAGCTTTTCCGAGATATTCACAATTTTTCATTTTCGTGTGTGAAAGGTCTTCCAAAAGTAGGTGAATGAGTTATTTGAGAAAAATTGGCTATCTGCAATACTATTAAGAGATAATTCACATTTACTCATTTTGAGTAGGTGAATAATTATCTATGGGTCTGAAACTTCACCAAGTGAAAGCTCTCCCACAAGTAGGTGAATGAGTTATTTGAGAAAAATTGGCTATCTGCAATACTTTTAGAGATAATTCGCATTTACTCATTTTGAGTAGGTGAGTAATTAGCTATGGGTCTGAAACTTCACCATGTGAAAGCTCTCCCACAAGTAGATGAATGAGTATTTGATAAAAATTGGGTATCCGCAATACTTTTACAGATAATTAGCATTTACTCATTTTGAGTAGGTGAATAAATAGCTATGGGTCTGAAACTTCACAGAGTGAAAGCTCTCCCAAAAGTAGGTGAATGAGTTATTTGAGAAAAATTGGCTATCTGCAATACTTTTAGAGATAATTCACATTTACTCATTTTGAGTAGGTGAATAATTAGCTATGGGTCTGAAACTTCACCAAGTGAAAGCTCTGCCAAAAGTAGGTGAAGGATTTATTTGAGAAAAATTGGCTATCTGCAATACTTTTAGAGATAATTCGCATTTACTCATTTTGAGTAGGTGAGTAATTAGCTATGGGTCTGAAACTTCACCAAGTGAAAGCTCTCCCAAAAGTAGGTGAATGAGTTATTTGAGAAAAATTGGCTATCTGCAATACTTTTAGAGATAATTCGCATTTACTCATTTTGAGTAGACGAGTAATTAGCTATGGGTCTGAAACTTCACCAAGTGAAAGCTCTCCCAAAAGTAGGTGAATGATTAATTTGAGAAAAATTGGCTATCTGCAATACTTTTAGAGATAATTCGCATTTACTCATTTTGAGTAGACGAGTAATTAGCTATGGGTCTGAAACTTCACCAAGTGAAAGCTCTCCCAAAAGTAGGTGAATGAGTTATTTGAGAAAAATTGGCTATCTGCAATACTTTTACAGATAATTCGCATTTACTCATTTTGAGTAGGTGAGTAATTAGCTATGGGTGTGAAACTTCACCAAGTGAAAGCTCTCCCAAAAGTAGGTGAATGATTAATTTGAGAAAAATTGGCTATCTGCAATACTTTTAGAGATAATTCGCATTTACTCATTTTGAGTAGGTGAGTAATTAGCTATGGGTCTGAAACTTCACCAAGTGAAAGCTCTCCCAAAAGTAGGTGAATGAGTTATTTGAGAAAAATTGGCTATCTGCAATACTTTTAGAGATAATTCACATTTACTCATTTTGAGTAGGTGAGTAATTAGCTATGGGTCTGAAACTTCACAGAGTGAAAGCTCTGCCAAAAGTAGGTGAATGAGTTATTTGAGAAAAATTGGCTATCTGCAATACTTTTAGAGATAATTCGCATTTACTCATTTTGAGTAGGTGAGTAATTAGCTATGGGTCTGAAACTTCACAGAGTGAAAGCTCTCCCAAAAGTAGGTGAATGAGTTATTTGAGAAAAATTGGCTATCTGCAATACTTTTAGAGATAATTCGCATTTACTCATTTTGAGTAGGTGAGTAATTAGCTATGGGTCTGAAACTTCACCAAGTGAAAGCTCTCCCAAAAGTAGGTGAATGATTAATTTGAGAAGAATTGGCTATCTGCAATACTTTTAGAGATAATTCACATTTACTCATTTTGAGTAGGTGAGTAATTAGCTATGGGTCTGAAACTTCACCAAGTGAAAGCTCTCTCAAAAGTAGGTGAATGAGTTATTTGAGAAAAATTGGCTATCTGCAATACTTTTAGAGATAATTCACATTTACTCATTTTGAGTAGGTGAGTAATTAGCTATGGGTCTGAAACTTCACCAAGTGAAAGCTCTCCCAAAAGTAGGTGAATGAGTTATTTGAGAAAAATTGGCTATCTGCAATACTTTTAGAGATAATTCGCATTTACTCATTTTGAGTAGGTGAGTAATTAGCTATGGGTCTGAAACTTCACCAAGTGAAAGCTCTCCCAAAAGTAGGTGAATGAGTTATTTGAGAAAAATTGGCTATCTGCAATACTTTTAGAGATAATTCGCATTTACTCATTTTGAGTAGGTGAGTAATTAGCTATGGGTCTGAAACTTCACCAAGTGAAAGCTCTCCCAAAAGTAGGTGAATGAGTTATTTGAGAAAAATTGGCTATCTGCAATACTTTTAGAGATAATTCGCATTTACTCATTTTGAGTAGGTGAGTAATTAGCTATGGGTCTGAAACTTCACCATGTGAAAGCTCTCCCACAAGTAGATGAATGAGTTATTTGATAAAAATTGGGTATCCGCAATACTTTTACAGATAATTAGCATTTACTCATTTTGAGTAGGTAAATAATTAGCTATGGGTCTGAAACTTCACCATGTGAAAGCTCTCCCAAAAGTAGGTGAAAGAGTTATTTGAGAAAAATTGGCTATCTGCAATACTTTTAGAGATAATTCACATTTACTCATTTTGAGTAGGTGAGTAATTGGCTATGGGTCTGAAACTTCACCATGTGAAAGCTCTTCCAAAAGTAGGTGAATGAGTTATTTGAGAAAAATTGGCCATCTGCAATACTTATAGAGGTAATTCGCATTTACTCTTTTTGAGTAGGTGAGCAATTAGCTATGGGTCTGAAACTTCACCAAGTGAAAGCTCTTTGGGATAGCTGCTCTGCAGAGATACCCTGAAGATAAAAAATTTTGTTGAAATCGCTCTATGTAGCACGGTTTTCGAAATATTAGCATTTTTGTGTTTTGCAATTTTTGCGCAAAAATTCGAAAATTCAAAATGGCCGCCATTTTTGGCAAGACAAAATTTTTTTGAAAATTGGCATGGCTACTCTGCATAGATACCCTGCGGGTCAAAAATTTCGTCGAAATCGCTCTATCTAGCACGGTTTTCGAGATATAAGCATTTTTGTGTTTTGCAATTTTGCGAAAAATTCGAAAATTCAAAATGGCCGCCATTTTTTGCGAGAAATTTTTTGTTTGAAAATTGGCAGCTAATCTGCAGAGATACCCTGCGGGTCAAAAATTTCGTCGAAATCGCTCTATCTAGCAGGGTTTTCGAGATATAAGCATTTTTATGTTTTGCAATTTTTGCGAAAAATTCGAAAATTCAAAATGGCCGCCATTTTTGGCGAGACAAAAATTTTTTCAAAATTGGGATAACTACTCTGCAGAGATACCCTGTGGGTCAAAAATTTCGTCGAAATCGCTCTATCTAGCACGGTTTTCGAGATATAAGCATTTTTGTGTTTTGCAATTTTTGCGAAAATTTCGAAAATTCAAAATGGCCGCCATTTTTGGCGAGACAAAAATTTTTTGAAAATTGGGAAAAGTACTCCGCAGAGATATCCTGCGGGTCAAAAATTTTGTCGAAATTGCTCTATCTAGCACGGTTTTTGAGATATAAGCATTTTTGTGTTTTGCAATTTTTGCGAAAAATTCGAAAATTCAAAATGGCCGCCATTTTTGGCGAGATAAAATTTTTTTCAAAATTGGGATAACTACTCTGCAGAGATACCCTGTGGCTCAAAAATTTCGTCGAAATCGCTCTATCTAGCACGGTTTTCGAGATATAAGCATTTTTGTGTTTTGCAATTTTTGCGAAAATTTCGAAAATTCAAAATGGCCGCCATTTTGGGCGAGACAAAAATTTTTTGAAAATTGGAAAAACTACTCCGCAGAGATACCCTGCGGGTCAAAAATTTCGTCGAAATCGCTCTATCTAGCACGGTTTTCGAGATATAAGCATTTTTGTGTTTTCCTTATTTGGAAAATTCGTAATAATTAATTAATCATTAATTACTCGGCCATTTCTTGACCAATCAATGCCAAAATCTAATGATTTCCAGATTTTAATAGAATGAATGTATTTGCCAAGTTTCAGGTGAATTGATAAAATTCCTTTCAAGTTATCATCCGGACAAGCTTCCCCATCGAAAAAAGACATTTTTGGTCATGTGACCTCTCTGATTGGTTGAAATGTCACTGCAGCATATTCAAAAAAATTCCCCAAGGCTACTGCCTAAACCTGCCAAATTTGAAAAGAATCCGCCTAACGGTTACAGAGTTATAAGGAAAACAAAATGCGGAGCCGGCGGAGCCGGCGGAGCCGGCGGAGCCGCCGGAGCCGGCGGAGCCGGCGGAGCCAGAAGCTCTCCCATACACAAACAAGCGTCCCTTGCGGGACGCTTAATGATGAGACATATACAAGTTTAGAATGACAAATTATCTAAATCTCAGGGAAACTATGTAACCCCTGATCTAGTCACACATGTAGTGGTGGCTATGGTTATGGGTTAATCGAAGTCAGATTACAATGCACATGTATTTGCGATTCCTAGCTGTGTACTTTCTTTCCACTTGAACAGAATTGCAAAACCGAAATTCTGTGTTTTATTTGAACAGGCTGGGTGATATCATATTTTGGCAACAAGAGTCGGTCATTTAAGAAATGCCTAAAATGTTGTGAATTTAAAAAATGCAACAAAAGTGATAAAATACAACTTTATTACACAGTTTGCCTATAAGAAACCTGTGGAACAGAAAAGGAACAGACATTAAGTGGTGCTGCATTGTTTGTAGAAGGTCTTTAGTTCACACATTGACTGCCCTTAAAACAAAGTTTGGTTTAAATGTCTGAAATTCAAACTCTGCAAAACATCAAGAAATCACCATCACAATGCATGCTATTTTTGCCCACCTATAAAAACCTTCATTTTACTGAGAATGGTGTGAAATTTTCCCAAACAATCCATGAATTTTGTATTTTGTATTTGAATTTCTGTATTTTTACTGGTTTTGAAAACATTGGTTCAATGATCAAACTAGATCAAAGTTCACTAACTTGTACCGATACCAAACATTAAACCCAAAACTCTAATCGATTTCACAGCATTAAGTTCTTCTAACTTTACCGAGTTAAAACCACACAATGGAATTCCAGAAGACCTATTGAGGCACAGATATTTAATTCTACTTAAAACAGAATTATATTTGACAGAGCTGAGGGATTTCACTCTACACACTCTAGTGTATGGACTGAAATACAGTGTCAATATTGAATAAAAAACTGCTTTGCATACCAAAACATACTGAAATATTGTTTTGCAACATATAATAGGAAAACTGCCCGAATATAATAACTTTGGAATTTTGACATGATTTCTGAATTTTATATTCTGGATTTCCAAACCTAAACTGAACCTTTTGTAGAGTAAGAAATGTAAAATTCGCCACATATCTGAAATTCGCCACATGTGAAAATACTATTAAAACTAGAAATAGGCCGCCCTGTTGATAGTAGATGCGAATAGAAACAGGATAGCATAGAAGAACACACATTATCATGTGTAATGTCCACCCATGAACCTTTTGCCCAAATTGTACAGTAGTCTTACAAGACCCTGTTTCATTTGTAAAATATATCAATGATGCTTAAATATTTGATAGTGTAGATGTAATTTATTTCAGCTTCATGCCTTTTTGCATTGGTTGGGTTGAAAATTTTGACGAAATCACTCTATCTTGCACGGTTAAGAAGATAGAAGCCAATTCCTGTTTTTCTATTTTTGGCAAAAATTTGAAAATTCAAAATGGCCGCCATTATTGGGAAAAGGAAATTTTTTTGAAAATTGCCAAGAGTACATTTCTTAGATACCCTATGGGTCGAAAATTTCAACAAAATAACTCTATTTTGCACGGTTAAGGCCAGTTTGTGTTTTTCCATTTTGGGCAAAAATTCGAAAATTCAAAATGGCTGCCATTTTTGGGGAGGGGAAAATTTTTTGAAAATTGCAAAGATTACATTCCTTAGATACCCTGTGGGTTGAAAATTTCGACGAAATCGCTCTATCTCGCATGGTTAAGGGGATAGAAGCAAATTTGTGTTTTGCCATTTTTGGCAAAAATTTGAAAATTCAAAATGGCCGCCATTTTAGGGGAGGGGAAAATTTTTTAGAAATTACCAAGAGTACAATGCTCAGATACCCTGTGGGTCGAAAATTTTGACGAAATCACTCTATCTGGCACGGTTAAGGAGATAGAAGCAAATTTGTGTTTTGCCATTTTTGGCAAAAATTCGAAAATTCAAAATGGCCGCCATTTTTGGGGAGGGGAAAATTTTTGGAAAATTGCAAAGATTGCATTCCTTAGATACCCTGTGGGTCGAAAATTTCGACAAAATCGCTCTATCTCGCACGGTTAAGGAGATAGAAGCAAATTTGTGTTTTGCCATTTTTGGCAAAAATTCGAAAATTCAAAATGGCCGCCATTTTTGGGGAGGGGAAAATTTTTTGAAAATTGCAAATATTACATTCCTTAGATACCCTGTGGGTCGAAAATTTCGATGAAATCGCTCTATCTCGCACGGTTAAGGAGATAGAAGCAAATTTGTGTTTTGCCATTTTTGGCAAAAATTCGAAAATTCAAAATGGCCGCCATTTTTGGGGAGGGCAAAATTTTTGGAAAATTGCAAAGATTGCATTCCTTAGATCCCCTGTGGGTCGAAAATTTTGCCGAAATCGCTCTATCTCGCACGGTTAAGGAGATAGAAGCAAATTTGTGTTTTGCCATTTTTGGCAAAAATTCGAAAATTCAAAATGGCCGCCATTTTTGGGGAGGGGAAATTTTTTTGAAAATTGCAAATATTACATTCCTTAGATACCCTGTGGGTCGAAAATTTCGACGAAATCGCTCTATCTCGCACGGTTAAGGAGATAGAAGCAAATTTGTGTTTTGCCATTTTTGGCAAAAATTCGAAAATTCAAAATGGCCGCCATTTTTGGGGAGGGGAAAATTTTTGGAAAATTGCAAAGATTGCATTCCTTAGATACCCTGTGGGTCGAAAATTTCGACGAAATCGCTCTATCTCGCACGGTTAAGGAGATAGAAGCAAATTTGTGTTTTGCCATTTTTGGCAAAAATTCAAAAATTCAAAATGGCCGCCATTTTTGGGGAGGGGAAAATTTTTTGAAAATTGCAAATATTACATTCCTTAGATACCCTGTGGGTCGAAAATTTCGACGAAATCGCTCTATCTCGCACGGTTAAGGAGATAGAAGCAAATTTGTGTTTTGCCATTTTTGGCAAAAATTCAAAAATTCAAAATGGCCGCCATTTTTGGGGAGGGGAAAATATTTTGAAAATTGCAAAGATTGCATTGGTTAGATACCCTGTGTGTCGAAAATTTTGCCGAAATCGCTCTATCTCGCACGGTTAAGGAGATAGAAGCAAATTTGTGTTTTGCCATTTTTGGCAAAAATTCGAAAATTCAAAATGGCCGCCATTTTTGGGGAGGGGAAATTTTTTTGAAAATTGCAAATATTACATTCCTTAGATACCCTGTGGGTCGAAAATTTCGATGAAATCGCTCTATCTCGCACGGTTAAGGAGATAGAAGCAAATTTGTGTTTTGCCATTTTTGGCAAAAATTCGAAAATTCAAAATGGCCGCCATTTTTGGGGAGGGGAAAATTTTTGGAAAATTGCAAAGATTGCATTCCTTAGATACCCTGTGGGTCGAAAATTTCGACGAAATCGCTCTATCTCGCACGGTTAAGGAGATAGAAGCAAATTTGTGTTTTCCCATTTTTGGCAAAAATTCGAAAATTCAAAATGGCCGCCATTTTTGGGGAGGGGAAAATTTTTTGAAAATTGCAAAGATTGCATTCCTTAGACACCCTGTGGGTCGAAAATTTCGACGAAATCGCTCTATCTCGCACAGTTAAGGAGATAGAAGCAAATTTGTGTTTTGCCATTTTTGGCAAAAATTCGAAAATTCAAAATGGCCGCCATTTTTGGGGAGGGGAAAATTTTTGGAAAATTGCAAAGATTGCATTCCTTAGATACCCTGTGGGTCGAAAATTTCGACGAAATCGCTCTATCTCGCACGGTTAAGGAGATAGAAGCAAATTTGTGTTTTGCCATTTTTGGCAAAAATTCGAAAATTCAAAATGGCCGCCATTTTTGGGGAGGGGAAAATTTTTTGAAAATTGCAAATAGTACATTCCTTAGATACCCTGTGGGTCGAAAATTTCGACGAAATCGCTCTATCTCGCACGGTTAAGGAGATAGAAGCAAATTTGTGTTTTGCCATTTTTGGCAAAAATTCAAAATGGCCGCCATTTTTGGGGAGGGGAAAATATTTTGAAAATTGCAAAGATTGCATTGCTTAGATACCCTGTGTGTCGAAAATTTTGCCGAAATCGCTCTATCTCGCACGGTTAAGGAGATAGAAGCAAATTAGTGTTTTGCCATTTTTGGCAAAAATTCGAAAATTCCAAATGGCCGCCATTTTTGGGGAGGGGAAAATTTTTGGAAAATTGCAAAGATTGCATTCCTTAGATCCCCTGTGGGTCGAAAATTTTGCCGAAATCGCTCTATCTCGCACGGTTAAGGAGATAGAAGCAAATTTGTGTTTTGCCATTTTTGGCAAAAATTCGAAAATTCAAAATGGCCGCCATTTTTGGGGAGGGGAAATTTTTTTGAAAATTGCAAATATTACATTCCTTAGATACCCTGTGGGTCGAAAATTTCGACGAAATCGCTCTATCTCGCACGGTTAAGGAGATAGAAGCAAATTTGTGTTTTGCCATTTTTGGCAAAAATTTGAAAATTCAAAATGGCCGCCATTTTAGGGGAGGGGAAAATTTTTTAGAAATTACCAAGAGTACAATGCTCAGATACCCTGTGGGTCGAAAATTTTGACGAAATCACTCTATCTGGCACGGTTAAGGAGATAGAAGCAAATTTGTGTTTTGCCATTTTTGGCAAAAATTCGAAAATTCAAAATGGCCGCCATTTTTGGGGAGGGGAAAATTTTTGGAAAATTGCAAAGATTGCATTCCTTAGATACCCTGTGGGTCGAAAATTTCGACAAAATCGCTCTATCTCGCACGGTTAAGGAGATAGAAGCAAATTTGTGTTTTGCCATTTTTGGCAAAAATTCGAAAATTCAAAATGGCCGCCATTTTTGGGGAGGGGAAAATTTTTTGAAAATTGCAAATATTACATTCCTTAGATACCCTGTGGGTCGAAAATTTCGATGAAATCGCTCTATCTCGCACGGTTAAGGAGATAGAAGCAAATTTGTGTTTTGCCATTTTTGGCAAAAATTCGAAAATTCAAAATGGCCGCCATTTTTGGGGAGGGCAAAATTTTTGGAAAATTGCAAAGATTGCATTCCTTAGATCCCCTGTGGGTCGAAAATTTTGCCGAAATCGCTCTATCTCGCACGGTTAAGGAGATAGAAGCAAATTTGTGTTTTGCCATTTTTGGCAAAAATTCGAAAATTCAAAATGGCCGCCATTTTTGGGGAGGGGAAATTTTTTTGAAAATTGCAAATATTACATTCCTTAGATACCCTGTGGGTCGAAAATTTCGACGAAATCGCTCTATCTCGCACGGTTAAGGAGATAGAAGCAAATTTGTGTTTTGCCATTTTTGGCAAAAATTCGAAAATTCAAAATGGCCGCCATTTTTGGGGAGGGGAAAATTTTTGGAAAATTGCAAAGATTGCATTCCTTAGATACCCTGTGGGTCGAAAATTTCGACGAAATCGCTCTATCTCGCACGGTTAAGGAGATAGAAGCAAATTTGTGTTTTGCCATTTTTGGCAAAAATTCAAAAATTCAAAATGGCCGCCATTTTTGGGGAGGGGAAAATTTTTTGAAAATTGCAAATATTACATTCCTTAGATACCCTGTGGGTCGAAAATTTCGACGAAATCGCTCTATCTCGCACGGTTAAGGAGATAGAAGCAAATTTGTGTTTTGCCATTTTTGGCAAAAATTCAAAAATTCAAAATGGCCGCCATTTTTGGGGAGGGGAAAATATTTTGAAAATTGCAAAGATTGCATTGGTTAGATACCCTGTGTGTCGAAAATTTTGCCGAAATCGCTCTATCTCGCACGGTTAAGGAGATAGAAGCAAATTTGTGTTTTGCCATTTTTGGCAAAAATTCGAAAATTCAAAATGGCCGCCATTTTTGGGGAGGGGAAATTTTTTTGAAAATTGCAAATATTACATTCCTTAGATACCCTGTGGGTCGAAAATTTCGACGAAATCGCTCTATCTCGCACGGTTAAGGAGATAGAAGCAAATTTGTGTTTTGCCATTTTTGGCAAAAATTCAAAAATTCAAAATGGCCGCCATTTTTGGGGAGGGGAAAATATTTTGAAAATTGCAAAGATTGCATTGGTTAGATACCCTGTGTGTCGAAAATTTTGCCGAAATCGCTCTATCTCGCACGGTTAAGGAGATAGAAGCAAATTTGTGTTTTGCCATTTTTGGCAAAAATTCGAAAATTCAAAATGGCCGCCATTTTTGGGGAGGGGAAATTTTTTTGAAAATTGCAAATATTACATTCCTTAGATACCCTGTGGGTCGAAAATTTCGATGAAATCGCTCTATCTCGCACGGTTAAGGAGATAGAAGCAAATTTGTGTTTTGCCATTTTTGGCAAAAATTCGAAAATTCAAAATGGCCGCCATTTTTGGGGAGGGGAAAATTTTTGGAAAATTGCAAAGATTGCATTCCTTAGATACCCTGTGGGTCGAAAATTTCGACGAAATCGCTCTATCTCGCACGGTTAAGGAGATAGAAGCAAATTTGTGTTTTCCCATTTTTGGCAAAAATTCGAAAATTCAAAATGGCCGCCATTTTTGGGGAGGGGAAAATTTTTTGAAAATTGCAAAGATTGCATTCCTTAGACACCCTGTGGGTCGAAAATTTCGACGAAATCGCTCTATCTCGCACAGTTAAGGAGATAGAAGCAAATTTGTGTTTTGCCATTTTTGGCAAAAATTCGAAAATTCAAAATGGCCGCCATTTTTGGGGAGGGGAAAATTTTTGGAAAATTGCAAAGATTGCATTCCTTAGATACCCTGTGGGTCGAAAATTTCGACGAAATCGCTCTATCTCGCACGGTTAAGGAGATAGAAGCAAATTTGTGTTTTGCCATTTTTGGCAAAAATTCGAAAATTCAAAATGGCCGCCATTTTTGGGGAGGGGAAAATTTTTTGAAAATTGCAAATAGTACATTCCTTAGATACCCTGTGGGTCGAAAATTTCGACGAAATCGCTCTATCTCGCACGGTTAAGGAGATAGAAGCAAATTTGTGTTTTGCCATTTTTGGCAAAAATTCAAAATGGCCGCCATTTTTGGGGAGGGGAAAATATTTTGAAAATTGCAAAGATTGCATTGCTTAGATACCCTGTGTGTCGAAAATTTTGCCGAAATCGCTCTATCTCGCACGGTTAAGGAGATAGAAGCAAATTAGTGTTTTGCCATTTTTGGCAAAAATTCGAAAATTCAAAATGGCCGCCATTTTTGGGGAGGGGAAAATTTTTGGAAAATTGCAAAGATTGCATTCCTTAGATCCCCTGTGGGTCGAAAATTTTGCCGAAATCGCTCTATCTCGCACGGTTAAGGAGATAGAAGCAAATTTGTGTTTTGCCATTTTTGGCAAAAATTCGAAAATTCAAAATGGCCGCCATTTTTGGGGAGGGGAAATTTTTTTGAAAATTGCAAATATTACATTCCTTAGATACCCTGTGGGTCGAAAATTTCGACGAAATCGCTCTATCTCGCACGGTTAAGGAGATAGAAGCAAATTTGTGTTTTGCCATTTTTGGCAAAAATTCGAAAATTCAAAATGGCCGCCATTTTTGGGGAGGGGAAAATTTTTGGAAAATTGCAAATATTACATTCCTTAGATACCCTGTGGGTCGAAAATTTCGACGAAATCGCTCTATCTCGCACGGTTAAGGAGATAGAAGCAAATTTGTGTTTTGCCATTTTTGGCAAAAATTCGAAAATTCAAAATGGCCGCCATTTTTGGGGAGGGGAAAATTTTTTGAAAATTGCAAAGAGTACACTCGTCAGATACCCTGCGGGTCGAAAATTTTGCCGAAATCGCTCTATCTCGCACGGTTAAGGAGATAGAAGCAAATTACTCAAAAGTAGTACTGAAAATACACAATGAAGTACCTAAATGGCTATTACTCATGTACTGACAAAGCTATCAGTCCCAAATGCAATACCAAGCGAGCTATGGACATAACAATCTTGTATTCAAAATTGTAGTAAAATATCTTCAATTATTTTGGCTTAAATGCACGGAAACCAATGGGTACTGAAAATAGCTGTACTTAAGTATTACTCAGTAAGCAAAAGAGGTACAACAGCCAAAAGCAATCCCAAGCAAGCTACTGACCCAATAAGCCTGCATACCAAATTTGGTGACAATAGCTCTAATACTTTTCCTTTAAATGAGCGGAAACCATGCGTGACGCCGGACATCGGACGCCGGACGCCGGACATCGGACAACGGACATCGGACATCGGACGGCGAAAAAAGCAAAAATAATATATCCACCCCCCAGGGGGGTGGACATAATAAATGAATTGTGGTGAGATTTGTTGACTGTATAGTAAATTAAGGCTTTTTGAACTGAAAAATACCAATTTTTAGACAAAAACATCATTTTCTTTATAAAATTAACTAAGGTTTTAGAGGTGGCGAATTTTAGATTCCTGGCGAATCTTAGATTTCTTACTCTAATAGACTCTGTTGTCATTTTCAAAAATATTATTAAAATATTGAATGGTTACATGTATTTAATTACTTTTTAAATGCTATGTGCATTCTAAATTCATATTTGTGGTTTTTAAAACTAAACTTATATTTTCTTATAGAATGTAAAATAAGTCTTTGTGGACAATGAAATAAAAATGAAATTTATGTCTTGTTTGAAGACTAATCCTCATTTATCAATCATAATTTACAATGCAATGTTGCCTTTTATGTTATTAATTAAAGACCCAGTCCTATAGTGGCAGGTTGTTAGGAAGCAGGCAACCATGAAGGCTTTGAAGTGAATTTTGTCCATTCTTACATATCTTAATTACAATGCAGCTCTTTTCACCTTTGGGGCCATGTAACTGTTGTTTGATCTCTCCACACAAAGAGCCTGGTTATCAAAGGTAAAGTGAGCTTTAATGTTCTAAAATAACAGGGGATACTTAATCCATTCTTGTAATAGTTAATAAAGCTGGAGTAGGATAATTTCTGAGTACAAAGAGCCTGTCAAACTGATGTAAGTATTTCAGAAGCAAAATGATATGCTCCACTCATTGCCACAGCAGCTTATCATGTAAAAATAAAAAACAGACATTAACATTTGAAAAAAAAAACAACTTTTGTACACTTTGTGTCCTTATAATGGTAATAGGTTTATAGACTAAAAGGATTATGTGTAATAATAAAAAGTTGATAATAGTTAAAACAGATATTTATTGTTATTTTTTTTTAAATTCATTTATCTCAATTCAGCCATTACGCGTAATGACTGGACCTTATTTTCAGTCCTTACATGAAATGACCAAAAAGTTTAGTCATTACGCGTAATGACTGGTTTCACAGATTAACTGTAACATATACACAAAAAATAAATCACATATGAAGATAACAATATGACATAAGTGCGTAGCACGAGTGTTAGATTGTCAATCTTCATGAGTGATAGAATTTTACTGTGTATGTCAATGAAGGATGTTTTACTTTACAAGTTTATTATCTACCATTTTGTACGATTTTTGATTTAAATAAATCCATATTTAAAGAGAGAATGTGAAAAGGGCTGACCTATATACAGGGGCACAAAGGAATATAAAAACTTCAATCTTTAACTTGCACTTTCTCAGCTATTTCTGCATGGATTTGAACTATGAACTAGTTTATAAACAATAACAGCAATTTTGAAAGAATTTCTAGTGGGTTCTTGTAAATGATATTGTACCCATCACTTTCAGTATCAATATTGATATTTCAGAGCTGTATCTAATACTATCTATCAATATTAAAATATCGCTATATGATCAAATCCAAAATTCTGAACAATTCCTCAGCATTAATTATTATATGATCCCTTGCCTTATGCCCCAGTCACATTACCAGCAGTAGGTCCCGCGGTTAGAAGTTTTTCTTGGCGGCGGAACCAACCCCAGGTTCCCCCATTTTATCGGAGTTGTTTACATGACAGCCAGATGGCCACTGATTAGACACTTTTTTTTTAACCATCAATAACAGCTGGATGACAGTACTACAAACAATGTCCCCGAGAAGCAACCTCAACTTGCAAGGTCGCATACTGCTGTCAGATGGTGATCCAAGGACAGGGACCATTTCACCAAATGCGGGTTACCGTGGGTGATATCGCCTGTAGTGTGAATGGGGTTTAATGTACTCACTGTGTGAGTGAAGGATGGACTCCTCAACCTCTCGATTAATATTATCATAGGAAGCCTCGTCTCCTTCTGGTCTCACAAAACCACAGTAAGATGGCCTGAAAAACACATATAGACAAAATCAACAACCTTATACCCACTCAATTAATTCCTAAACTTTTAAATATGAATGTACAAAATATACACTCCTTAACCCTTTTTCATGGACCATGGAATTCTGAAAATACCTAAAATTTAAAATAAAATGTTGAGTGACATCTTTGAATATACATATCTTTCTTTGCTGAATATTTTATTTAATGAGATAACTAAATCATGTATATAATATGTAAGTGTCATAACTAACAAGATATGATAAAGAAGTATCTAAAATATTAATAAAACCAATTAAAATATGGAAAATTGTAATCAAACTCATAATTTTTATGAATATTGGAGGCACACTATCTAATCAGAATGCTTGAATTTCGCTTCTTTTCTCTTAATTTTAATTTGTGTGACTACCAAATTACAAATTTAATTTTGATATAGCTTACTCCGCATCCAACAATCTTACCCCAGAGTTTCATTCAAGATCATGTCTGAGCCTTTGTAAGCAATGAGATCATAGTCATCCGACTTGGGTAGATGCCTCCAGGAAGGCTGAAAAACAACAATTACTGTTGTATTATTGTATTGTATTTATACTCAGCTCAATATCTCCATGTACTACAGGACTCGAAGCACTATATGACCCATCTGACTGCACAAGTACAGCCCATGCTCTCAAGTTACCGACATTCCCCTATCAGAAAGACAGAGGCTCATGGATGACCATTAATCAACGTCCTTGAGATTCTTTAGCTTGTCACTGGGGATAGGACCCAATGACAGAGGATCGCCATTTTAAGAGGTCATCCAAGCCACTATGTATCTGCCTGTACCTGGGTTTGAACCCACGTTCTCTGTGCTCCTAAGCGGGTGTGTTACCCACTGGGCCCCAGTAGCAGACATTAGTCAAAGTTAATGTTGCATTCAACAGCCATCACCATATTAGGCTAGGCCCTCAGCATTGCCACTTGTGGGAGTCAAACACGCAGAGTTGATAGCCCGTTGTTAGATGTCAAATTTGTTAGCCACTGGACCATCAGGATAGCAAGAACAAGAACTCAAGAACTAGAGGATAAATAATCTGAAACTTGCCATAGCATGTTGTTTTGCCCCTGAGAGGCAAAGACATAATCTCCCTGACGGAGGTAACTTTTAGTCCAAAATCTGTAACCAAGTTCCACTTTTTATCATCTACCACAAGCCTTATGTGGCCCATAAAGGGGGATATATGGAGTGGGATATATGTTAGTTGAATACAACAGCGCCTCAGTACCATGGATAATTAGTGTCAATAACTTCCGGTTTTCACTAATATCTCGGAAACTATGTAACCTACATATGTGTATTAGATATCAATACAAAGGTCATTTAAGAGCGCTTCTGCTGGTTTTGTGGTGCATAAAAATCAATAAAGAAATGGCTGGAAATCAAAAGTTAAATATTGAGGTTTTTATATTCACTGGACCAGGTGCCCCTGTATATGTCAAGACATTTTCACATTCTCTCTTATAAATATGGATTTATTTTATTTACAAATCGTATAAAATGTTTGATAATGAAAGTAAAACATCTCTCATTACACATATACAGAAAAAATATATCACTCATGAAGATTAACAATATCATACTCTTGCTACATACTTGGATAATATTGTTATCTTTTTTTATTTTTTATATATTTTTTTTTCTGCATATAATATAATCTTTGCAGCAATATATGGTGGACTCTTTTATTTTTTATATATTTTTTTTTCTGCATATAATATAATCTTTGCAGCAATATATGGTGGACTCTTCAAAAAAAGCCAAAATCAGTTGCCAGAGTTACAAAACAAACTAAAACTGGAATTTCATAAGCTGGTCACAGATTTGGTGAATATAATCTATAAGCATACATGTGCCACCACATAAAAATGCCGTTCACAAGATATTTTAAACTGACTTTTAACCCCGTACACAGTACAAAAGTGAAATACTAACTAAATTTAAAGGTTTTTTTATTGTTTGGATAAAGTATTGTCCATTAGAAAGCCTCAAATAATAACATAATCAAAGTCAGGTTGTGATATACATAACAAAACAAAAAGCAGATTAACAATTTACCATTAGCACCACTACTAGACACTGGTGATAATTCTCACCTCAACAACAAACACATCCTCTTTAGTTTGTATTGTGGCCACCAGGTGTTGATTTTCATCATCCTCTTCAAAGTAAGCATGGATATTAGAGTCCTCATCGCCTGAAAAAAAGGATCAGCAAATCATATCAATCCATTTCAACAATGATGTGTACTTGTAACTGAGAAATCAATCAAATTCCTTAAAAACCATTTCTAATTTCCAGGGCCCCTGAATTAAATAAAATGCAAGTCATAATTCTGGTGATGTAATAAATAGTATTAAAAAAGTATGTTTGAATACCTCACTGCAAAACTGGGTAAGTAGAAATTTTAACACAAAGAAAAAACTTGCATGACTCTTCTACATAAAGCCATTATTTTTTATATTTCTCATACTGAATAATAAATGTCACATCCTAATATCTTTAACGACATATGAACCACACAAAAAGAAAATATTATCAGAGATGCCTGTACCCAACAGCCTGGGGACATAGTTTTCAAACATGGTAGGTGAAAACACTTTGGCAGAGCAAAAGATAAAAGTCACACTATGACATCGCACACCTACACCCCCTAACCAATGTCCCTACTAACTGTCAAGCTTCTACACCTTATGGAATCCAAGAAATAGCCTGGACAAGATTTTAAAACTCATGGTCATTTGACAAGGTCAAAGGCCAAATCAAGGTCACACAATGACGATGCACACCTACAACCCCCAACCAATGTCCCTACCAAGTATCAACTTCCTACACCTTACGGTTTCTGAGATATAACCTTGACAAGACTTTATAGGTCAAGGTCACTTCAGCAAGGTCACAGGTCAAATCAAGGTCACACCATGACATTGCACACCTACAGCCCCTAACCAATGTCCCCACCAACTATCAACTTCCTACACATTACAGTTTCCGAGATATAGACCGGACAAGATTTTATATGTCAAGGTCACTACAGCAAGGTCAAAAGTCAAATCAAGGTCACACCATGACGTTACACACCTACAACACTTCCTACACCTTATGATTTCCGAGATATAGCCCGGACAAGATTTTCAAACTCAAGGTCACTACCACAAGGTCAAAGATGAAATAAAGGCCAAACCATGACATTGCACACCTACACCGCCTAACCAATGTCACTACCAAGTATCAACTTCCTACACCTTACGGTTTCTGAGATGCAGTCCGGACAAACTTCTTCCTGCTGCCCACCCGAGCGCCCATCCGGACACCATGGGTGAAAACAATACCCCAACATTATTAGAGATATTAGAAAGCTAAATATCTGATGGAATAACATCATATTATTCTAACCTCCCTAGCTTCTATCAGTGAAAATTATGACATAGTTTTACCAAATAGATGAAGTTGTACACTCCATTTGTTGTGTTTGAAGAGAAGCTTCATGTTATTTTAAAACTGGTTTACAACCTGTTAATACCTGTTTTCAGAAATCAACAACAGGTTGTAGAAATTTAAAATTTAAACCCAATGGCAACTCTGACAGTAGATACCTTGTAACTTGCCAGCAAACATGTCTGTGTTGACATGGACGTCTTTGGTTTTGTCATATTTGTCAACAGTCAGAACTTTGAATCCTGGAGCTAAGATTTTGTTTGATTTCTTTAGTGTCATCTTAAAATCCCTAAAACACATACATAAAAGATAACATTATTTAAATCATTTATGAGACTATCATGACTTACACCTTTTATTAATTGAATTGACAGATTCAAGCATCACTTTGAATTTGCATCATATTTTAGGCTTTGGTAACAGCTTCTAGAGTAGTCTATGGCAATTTATCTTCTAACACAAAACAAGATGTGCATTGTGCACTGCACAAAAACTGTTGTAAGTGGAAATAAACTTATATAAATAATGAGTAAAACAATGCAAATCTTAGTGTAAGGAAAGTCTTAGTGTGGTGGCTGTTTCCATTACTAAGAACAAATTCCTGAAAGTACAAAAGTGAACGCCTCTTACACACTAATAAATATGGGGTAATTCCCAACACTGTAAAGCAATATATATGAAAAGTAATGCCAATTCCATCAATGGGTCAAGAGGTCTTAGTGGCCAGACTGTTAACAAGTTAGTTACTTGACTCTCACATCATGGGATCATACAATCAAGATCATTGCAACATGTTAGACTCACTGGGACATCTCCTGAAATTACCTTAAAGAACTTGTTACCTCCACCAAGGTAGATATGTTTTTGCCAATGTGTTTTTTGATTGTTTGCAAAATAAAATGATGAAAATTTCAGGAAAATGCTGACAATGACAAAAGGAACAGATGAAAAAATTTTGGTGGTGATTCAGATCACTGTCTAGATTAAGGAATTTTTTAACAAAATTTTTTGATCATTGCACTCATAAGCAACACTGGAGGTACTGGGCCTTGGAAGAGTCTGTGCTCTTGTTTTCACACTTTATTTGTTACTGTATTTAACTGTAGATCTAATTTGTCTTTGCATAGAGTATGGTGTACATACACGTATATACTATATGCCAATTCTCTGAAGACCCCATTACAAAATTTAACATTGAAAATGTCACTAGTTTTCTTAAAGATATTCAATTTTGGCAATTTCATGGGGTACCAGATAGTGGCAAGTAACCTATATATCATAAACTTAAAGCACCCTAGCTGTTTAATGGGATGTAAAAGCCTAGCACTGACTTTTGATTCAAAGGTTACAAACAGAATATGATTACCTGTCAAATGCTCTGAAGGAGACCTGTCTTTCCTCGTCATCCTCTAGTCCAGATGTACTGCGCTTTGAAATGCGATGGCTTACAACACGACTGTTGAGGGTTTCATATGAATGCAACACATCCTTCAGATCTGGTAAAAGAAAGATTTTAGAAACTAAGAGAAGACAATTGCACTGAGGTTTTTGTGCTCTTGAAATAACTCTTACTTTCACAAATTTCAGAGAAAATTAGCAACCACTTTAGTTAAGCAAGACTCTATGAAACAGTTTCCCACTCATTCGATACAATTTTGAAAAAAATTAATTGTGTACGGGCTTATTGACCAGAATGTCACATGCTAATAATTTAAAGAAAGTTAATATGCAATGCATAGTATATGTCATGTGGGGATATTGACATCTGTTATACAGCACTTTATCTAAAACTTACATTATGTTTATGACCAGATAACAAAAAAAGAAACCATCCGTAATTATATTTTAGGCATTGGTAACAGGAGCTTCTAGAGTAGTCTATGGCAATTTGTAATTATAATTTAGTTTTTGTATATCTGCTTGACAATGAAGGAGTAATACTGCCAACTAATGTTGCACATTAATTTAGACTAGACCAAGGATGTATTGTGGAACAATGGAAGATGTATCCAAAGGAATTACCTGCAAGTCGCCGACAAGTCAACTCGCTGACAGCAACTCGCAGACAGATTATTTAAATACAAAAATGACCCTTGCAGCTTTTTTAACACTAAAATATTGCCATAAATTGTTTTAAAATGTATGAAATATCTGCAATCATTCATTTCCCTTCATTAAAACATGTTATACTATGAAAATGTGATGAAACTTCTCAAGTTTAAGTATGTGTGTAACTTAACGGACCATTCACAATAAAATGACAGAGGAGTTTATCTCTTGGACAGTAAAAACTAGGGATGGGTCGGTATGAAAAATATGTAGATCGGGATGTCGCCAATGCAAAACCGTACCGAATTCGGGACTCCGCGTTTTAGTTCACCCCAAACAAACATGGACGTTTCCTCACCGACATCGCAATAAAAGCTCATAAATGCACAAAATATGTGATAAAAACGTATAATGTCTTCATATTTCTGGTTTCTCTCCAATATTTTAAGTTTTCCTTTATTTATATGAGTTGACAAGTGAAATTGAGGTTATAAAGTGTCGTAACCAAAACATGGCAGTTCTGCTCAACGTATCGCTTAGTGCACTATAAAAGTCTGTAAATGGACGAAAATATGGGAAAAAAGCTTATAATTTCTTCAGTTTTTGGGTATGTTTCTGATATTTTAATTCTTCCTTCCATTATATGTGCTGACAAGCGAAGTGGCGGTTGTAAAATCTCATCACGGTATTTCAGTAAAATGCTCTCGACACCGAGATACCGGACCTACCGACCCATCCCTAGTAAAAACGTGATTTGCCTGCTTTGAAGACATGTATGAATGAACATTTGAATATTGTAACGTCTTTCAGTGAAAAAATGGGGTAATAATGTGTCATTAATTTATTTAAAATTTGTCGGCGAGTTGTCTTGTCAGCGATTTGCTCATATACCTATCCAAAGGCATAGTTAGACCAATACTGGAGTATACTGCTACCCTGCATAAGTTGGCCGCCCTCACCACACCTTCACGGGGCTTTAACATGAGTGGCCTACTACACTCTGAAATCATGTATTATTGTTAAACTTATTATATGCAACGGTTTTCATTGGTGTACAATAACCTATTTGTCTTTCTGGAGCCTGTAGATGAGCCATGGCCAAATTATGGCTGCGGCCAACTTATGCATTAGTTTTCTTAAAAAAGACATTGAAAAACAAATGTAACAAAATGTACCTCAGTTATTACTTGTGGTGTATCTAATTTGTCAATCTGATGGTAGGAGAATAAAATTTAAAGCTGTCAATATAATTTAAATTCAAAATATTAACTTCAGCATGGGCGTTTACTGGAAGAAAGCCACTGAATCTTTACTGGTCGGCCAGTGAATTTCGTCACCCCAGTGAAGTTCATCACCTGTTGTAAAAACGATTACAAGAGGTTTCCTGGTATGGAGGTTTCGCATAAAACTCAATGGAGGATTCGCGGTAAACTTTTATTATTTCTTTGAAGTTAAGAGTGGCACAAAATCTTTATTAATGGACGGATTTTGATAATTGAGGTACCATTGTTTTCAGATTTTAATCCTGGATCTAATGGTATGTGATAATGTTAAATTATATTTTGATAAGATATTATATTTTGTAGCAACTACATCTAATTAATCCCACGTGGATATACTGATTGCAATTGTTTTGACTAGCTAGGATTAGACTCTCTTGTGTTGTAGCAATTACTTGACGAACTATAAGGGATTAATCGACATAATTGACTTCAAAGAAGTTATAGGGTTTTTATGTTTATCAATTAGTTTGTGGATATTATAAAGATAGGGATAAACAAATGAAATAACAAATAATACATCTTGAGAAATTCACACGAAACGTCACCAGTTTTTACCGCGAATCATCCAAATTAACAGCGAAACGACTAAGACAGCGAAACCTCTTGACTGCGAAATCTCTTGACACCGTAAAAACACTCAAGGACAGGCAATATTCACATTTAAATAAATGGAATAGCTTCTTCCAATGGCAAGATATACATATATGCCGTAACTGGACAGTAAAAACTCTTTAATATTGTCATAAAATGCAGGTGACGAACTACACTGGGGTGACGAACTTCACTGGCTGAGCAGTATGAATATACAGGTCCTGGTGGAGTTCTCTGTAAAGCATGATCTCTCTGAATTTGATGTACTATGAAGCTACCTACCACTTATGGCTTGCACAGTTAACACATTTCTGAGTATACATGCACACAATAAAGAAGAAACGATGAGTTTCAGCAACATCACTTGTGTTTTTCTTGTTTTTCCGGGTTATGTTGTACCAAACTCCGAATAAGTGGTTATTACTAAAGATTAAACTATCTGTTATGGTGGGATCAAGCGGTGGGCATTTTCCTTTCTGTATTTATTAATTGTAAGGATTATGTATTTTTAAGAAATAGTATAAGTCGTATAACCATTTAGTTGAGGGAATATGCATATGAAATGCAGATGACTAAGAATGTATTGTAAGAACTTAGTGTTTTTGTAAACCCAGATGCACATTCACTATAAATCTAATACTATGAAACGTTTTCCACATCACAACCTGGCTCACTCAGCAAATTGCAACCGATACGAATGAATAACTTTATTTTATTTGTTGAAAAAAATCTAGCAATGGGTGTTTTAGCTTCTTGTTTTTCTAAAGCCCAGGATCTTTTCAACATACTGTTTTATTTATGCTAATGCATTGGCCAAAGTGATTTTGTTTGTGTTCAAACTCATACACTTCTGCCCCCCCCCCCCCCGCCAAAAAAAAAACCAAACAAATATTATACATAGTAAAACTTATTCAAATATTAAAGGCTTTCACTTTACACCATTTCCATGTTACATCTTGTGGGGGCAGTACAATTATAAGATATGCTTCAGCTGCTTCCTTATCAACAAGCCTATGTTAAATGTTTCAGTAGTATTGTTTGTAATATCTGTGCTGTTATTGTTCATATATATCGCTGGAATAAATTTATTTATTTATTTATTTGTCTATCAATTTTACTATCTGCCTGTGGTAATCATAAATTAAGAAATAATGAAGGTATTTTGTGAAATATTTTTATATCGGTAGGGCATGGCCAAGGAAAAATGTGATCGATTTTTTTAAAAACCTAGATCACATTCTGGACACAAAAAGATCCTGGCTTCTTTCAAAGGTCCCATTTTAAAGGTACTTTAAGTGAATTTGGCTTTTTTGGAATTAGGAAGCACTCACAAATCATAGACCTCTGATATTAAACAACAACCACAAATAAGGATTTTGTGTCCCAGGTGAGCCAAGTTCTGGTGAGCACCAGTAAATTTTATATATTTATGTAAATTTTAAACTGAATTTTGATGGTAAATTAATTTTTTAATTTAATATCAAAGTGTATATTATGTGGCACTTCGCAAAAATACTCAAATTATCATGTGATTTGATTTTGGATATGTTTTATTTCAAGTTATAGTTAACAGCAATGGAATGGGTTTGAATAAAAGATTAAAAAATTAAACATATCAATATGGTTATGTTAGTAAGATAAAGTTTGGTAAATTTATATATCATTCATGTGCTGTAATGAACAGGATAAAATTAGCAAGCACTTATAGAGTGTAGACCACCATCAGGATGACTTTTCTATTCGGCCTTATTTGTATCCATAGTATAACCCAATCTTTCCTAGAATATAAACATTCTTTTTCTTTGATCAAGTCCTACCCATATAAAATTTCTGCACATTATTTTCAGCAAACAATAAAGCACAAATTTTTTGAAAACGACAAGTTATAAATTTCACTCTTTTGACAGATGTAAAATATATACCAGCAGGGAATAATTCAGTGACAGGTGGGGCTGTGGATACTGTTATGTTTGTATGGAGGACACTGAATATATTAACACAAGTATATGCATAGAACCACGTTTATTTACCGTCTTGTTTTTTCGCCCAGTCTACTAAAATACGGTAGCCTTGGTTAAGGCGGTGACGTATATTTATCGTAACATTTTCCTTTTTTTTTTTTTTTGAAACATTTATAACTTTAATAAATGTAATATAAATCTATCAGTCCAAAGTGTAATACAAATAAATCAGTCCAAAGTCTTTAAGAACTGTCTTCTTACTGTTGTCATCCTTTGACTTTAAGTTTAATCTATCATCCTGGATTTATTAGTATAGTCACTAAAATTAGCAAACAACAGGTAGTCACAGTTCTTCAATTAATCTTCTAGGTGGTTTTACTGCTCTAATTGATTTGCGGCTCAACTGAGGATCCGGGCTTTGAAGGTTTGTCACATCCTGTGCATTAGTTTCACTTTGGTTTATGTTCTCAGTTTGAATTTTGCTGTTATCCCATTGTCTCTCCTCTGTCCGGCACTGTGGCGCGACTGGTGTTGCGGGTCGACACGAATACATAGGCTTGATGTGTCGACTGGTATGGCGAACACAACTTCCACTGTCTGTCATTACAGCGTAAGATCTTGGTGCGGCTTCTTTAACTATGCGTGCAGGAGTGTCCCATCTACCGGTACATGAGTTTCTTATGCAAACTTGTGCACCTTGATTGAAAGGTGTACTGGATCTTGTGTGGCTGTCATATTTAGACTTTAACTTTTCTTTATCTTTCACTTTGACATCAACTATATCTTCTCCCTTTTCAGTCTTTAGTAGAGAATGATGGACTGGTAATGAAGTCTTTATTCGTCTTTGGAATAACAACTGTGCAGGTGATTTACCACAGTCCAGTGGTGTTGCACGATATGCCTGAAGAGACTTGTAAAAGTCATCACCCCTATCATGGCATTTTAACAGAATGTTTTTTACCACTTTCACAGAAACTTCTGCGAGTCCATTGGAACTTGGAAAATGTGGACTTGATGTAATGTGTTGAAAGTCCCAACTCTTTGAAAAGGTCTTAAACTCGGTAGCTGTGTACTGTGGACCATTGTCTGTCATGAGAACATCTGGTGTTCCATGTCTGGCAAACACAGTTTTATGACACTCTATTACACTTGAGGCACAAGTATTCGGCAGCTTTAAAACTTCTGGATAAAAGGAATAGTTGTCAGTAATAATCATGTAATCTTTGCCCTTACAGCTAAATAGGTCACTCGACACTTTTTGAAATGGTCTCAAGGGAATCTCCTGAGGTTTCAATGGTTCAGCCTGTTTTTGGGCACTAAACTTGAGACATGAACTACAATTTTTCACCATTTGTTCAATATCCGCATTAATTTGTGGCCAGTAAAGGACTTCACGGCCCCGTTTTCTACATTTCTCTATACCTTGATGTCCCTCATGTATTTTGGCAAGAATTGATTTACGCATACCTTTTGGAATGACTATTTTTGATCCTTTGAATATAATGTCACTAGCAACTGATAATTCATCCCTAACATTCCAGAAGGGTACTATATCAGGATCACATTGAGCCTTGGAGTTTGGCCAACCATCTAAGATAACTTGCTTTAGGGTACATAATACGGGATCAGTCTTTGTCTGGTCTCTAACTTCACTGAGCCTACTGTCTGTGAATGGCATGGTGGATACAATGGAACTAGCATATAGTTCTACATCAAGTGATTTGCTAAACTGGTCACTAGACCTATTTGGATCTGTTGCACGACTCAAGGTGTCGGCAGTTACTAACAGTTTACCTGGTACATATGTCAAAGTCATGTCATACCTCTGAAGCGTCAACAAGAGTCTTTGTATCCTTAACGGACAGTCATTTAAGGATTTCTTAAAGATACCAATCAACGGCTTGTGGTCCGTCTCGGCTATGAACGTTGAACCATAGATGTACTGATGGAATCGACTGCATGCAAAAGCGATGCTTAATAGTTCTTTCTCGATTTGTGCATATCGAGTTTCAGCCGGTATCAACGATCTAGAAGCATATGTAACCGGACGCCACTGGTCTTCATGAAGTTGCAACAGACATGCACCTAAACCATCTTTTGATGCATCACTTGAGATTTTGATTTTCTTATCCGGATCGTAATAAGCGATCACCGGCTGTCTCGTCAGTATTTCTTTTATACAACTAAATGCTTGGTCATGCCTATTTGTCCATTCCCACGTATTTTGTTTATGCAAAAGTTCTCGTAGTGGGGTTGTTTTTTGAGCTAACTCTGGAACCCATTTCCCTAAATACTGAACCATGCCTAGGAATCTTTGGACATCCCCTTTATATTTAGGACATGGCATGTTTACAATTGCGGACACCTTTGCTGGGTCTGGCTTTAACCCGTCTGATGTGAGTTTGTCCCCGAGGAATATCAGTTCCTTTACCCCTATTTTGCACTTATCTTTGTTGAGTTTTAGGTTATTTTCTTTAACCCTATCTAGGACTGCGATCAATGACTTATCATGTTCTTCATGATTTTTTCCGTAAACGATTATATCATCCATCGATGTGTCAACACCCTCTAGCCCTTGGAACATTTCTCTTATCTTTTTGTGGTAAACTTCCGGAGCGGATTTTATTCCATAGGGCAGCCTTGAATATCGGTACCTACCGAGTGGCGTATTGAATGTTGTCAAGTAACTACTTGCCTTTGAAAGTTTCATTTGCCAAAATCCCTGACTAGCGTCTAACTTACTAAAAACGCGAGCATTGGAAAATTGTGCCATAATTTCATCTCTTGTTGGTAATTTGTAGTGATGCCGTTTAATTGCCCGGTTCAGATCTTTTGGATCTAAACAAACCCTTACCTTGCCGTTTGGTTTGTTGGCGAGAACTATCGACGACACCCATTCCGTTGGTTCATTGACCTTTACAACAACACCGATTTCCTCCATTCTGAGTAACTCATTTCTCAGAGCTTCATGTTGCTTAAATGGGATTTTGCGACAAGGATGGACAACTGGTGTGACCGATGGGTCAATCTCAATGTTGTACTCCCCCGGTATACACCCTAGTCCCTCAAATACGTCTGGGTACTTTTCAAATACTGTACTGTCATCAAGTCTTTGGGTACTTGGTCTAACTGAACTAATAGTGTCAACCTTGCATGTCAGCTTAATCAAGCCTAGTTTTACACAAGTATCTTTCCCTAGCAAACTAGTATTGGAATTTTTGCTCACAAAGAACATAGCTTTTGTTTCCCTGTGGCCTGATCTAACTGATAGCACACATTTTCCTTCATGTCTTACTAGGTCACCTGTAAAGCTTCTGAGAGTTTCATTGGCTGAATGCAGTTTTACCCTGGTCATACCTTTGTAATCATCATAGGATAGAACATTGGCTTGGGCCCCTGTGTCTAACTTAAAGGGAATTATCTTGTTTTGTACTACCAGAGGGTGAATCCAATCTTTGGGAACAGATTTTGTTTCAGTTTGGTCAGTTTGATTGCTACTTATTTCTACTGAATCAAAATACAGTGATTCTGGGCCAACTGTTACACCTGTAGCCTGATCTGATTGCTCAATCGCATCGACTGTTTTGGACATGCAGTATTTTGCAAAGTGATTAAGGCGATGGCATTTGTTACACCGTTTACCATATGCTGGACAACGACCACTAGTATGCTCAGTACCACACCTATTGCATTTGTGTTTGGTACGCTTTTTTGGGAAGCTGGGAAATTTACTTTTATTTTGACCTTTGCTATCTTTGCTATTTTGACCTCTTTTGTCAACTTGATTGTTATTTGTATCTGACAACTGACCCCTACCCTTCCATTTTACAGAAGCTACCTCTCTAGTATCTTCATTGAGTGTCTTTAAATGTTGTTTTGCCAGTTCTGACGTTTGACACATTTCACTTGCTGTTGTTAGTGTCAAGTCTTTCTTCGCAAGAAGGCGCTCTCTGGTGTGATTATCCGAAATTCCTGCAACAATACGGTCTCGAATCATGCTGTCTTTAATGTCCTGGAACTCGCATGTTGCAGCCAAGTTTTTAATCCTGGTTAAGAAGTGGTCGAAATCTTCATCCGGTTCTTGATGAGCACGTTTAAAGTTGAACCTCTCCACAACAACATTTTGCTGAGGTACAAAATGCTGGTTAAATTTCTCTATAACAACATCATAGTTTTTTTTTTCATCATCATTTGCAAAAGTGAAACTATTAAAAATGTCCAGAGCATCTTCACCCATGACGTGAAGTAACAAGGAAACCTGTAAATCCTGTGCCTTTTCTGCAGCTCCAGATGCAAGCTTATATATTTCAAACCTTTGTTTGAACCTCTTCCACTGTTCACCTATGTTTTGTTTAGTAAATTCCATGGGCCGTGGTGCCTGTAAGGACTCCATGCTCAGTACTGTACACTTATATTTTTTACAGTAGTCACTACACAACTATCACACTGCACTGCAGCAAAGTGGCCTTCTTTCTTTTAGACACACAAAGCATGCTAGTAATATAAACGTCATTGGGGAATTACCCAGGCACATTATAGTTCTGTTTTTAGCCTTTTTTATCTGACACCATGTTATGTTTGTATGGAGGACACTGAATATATTAACACAAGTATATGCATAGAACCACGTTTATTTACCGTCTTGTTTTTTCGCCCAGTCTACTAAAATACGGTAGCCTTGGTTAAGGCGGTGACGTATATTTATTGTAACAGATACAGTTAAAGGGAGCAGTTGCAGATTTTCCTTTGACTGGATATAGGTATTGGACATTAATCTTCAGTCTCTTATGCACTTGCTTTAATTATCCGTGTTGCATCATGTTTAACTGACAAAATTATACACACTGATGTTGCTATATAATGTGACTAAATAGCAGCGACACTGTTTTAAAAAAAACTTATGAAATGCAAAAAAAAAAAAAAAAAATGAAATGCAAAACAACTAGTAAGAGACTCGTAGTATTGGAGGATTGTTAAAAAATTGTCGGAATTTAGTATTCACCAAGGAAATCTACTCGCGTATCTGGTGTTTCGTCATCCTTGACATCTGGTGATATGAGGTGATGGCAAATCCTCTTGTTGCACAAAGAATTGCGCTTGGTCGAGTCTTAAAAATAGTAGATCTTACACCTGTCAAAAAGATCACAGTTTCTTTTGATCCTTTTTCAGCCAACGTATTGTATGCAAGGTAGGTATACTCTTTGGTGGGCGATGATTGAGTTGTTGTAGGTTTTGCAGTACATGGGTGGACACGAAGATAAACGGTCCTCAGAATTTTTCAAATAAAAGTAGTCTAAGCCACAAAATTGGGACAAAATTGTATGAACTAAGTAACAGAATATGCTTAAATTAAGCTTATCAAGACATTTGTTATTGTATCCCCGGACGAAAGTCGGGGATACTTAGGATTCAGCACGGTCACGCCGCCACCGCAGAGATTTCCTTTTGGACGCGATAACTTAAAAAATATTTTAGTTAGAACTTTCAAATTTGGTATGTGGGTATATATGGGCAATGCCACGAACGCTATTGTTTTGTGACCTTGACCTTCAACCTCAAGGTCACTGGTGGCCTCTTAAAGGTCAGATTTTGGCCATTTTTTCACTTTTTGGCCCAGTTCTATACAGAAAGTCAGATCATCCTATGGCTGGTATATATAATACATATACTGCTCAGCTACCCTAGTTCGTCGCCTACCCAACTTCGTCACTTGCATTTTTTGACAATTTTAAAACCTTATCACAATCATCTTTCCTTGTAGAGTTGTACATCATCGTTATTAGTATTTGTTTCATTTGTTATTGTATCAATATTGCATGTCCTTAACAGTTTTTAAGGCAGGTGATGAACTTGGGTAGGCGACGAACTTTGGTAGGTGAGCAGTATATGTCCTCTGTAAGCATGCAGAAATTTGACCTTGAAGCTCTTCATTAAAGGTCATCCACTGACCGCCAAAGTACCTGACCGAGGGTCATTTTTGGCCTTTTTGGAGATATTTTCACACTTAATGCTGACTATATTGCATGGAAACTATTGAAAATGGCTTTGGAGGTTGAGTACATGATGGACTTATACCATCCAGGCTTACTGGTTACAGATCTTCATTTAAGGTCATCCACTGACCGCCAAAGTACCTGACCGAGGGTCATTTTTGGCCCTCTGTTTGTTTGTTTGTGAACAAGATAACTCAAAAACTGACAGATGGATTTTGATAAAATTTTCAGGATATGTCCAAAATGGTAAAAGGAAGATATGATTAAATTTTGGGAGTGATCCGGATCACTGTCTGGATCTTTTGGATCCATGAAATTTAATTTTTGAAGACAGATAACTCTTATGGGTGCATTTTGATGAAATTTTCAGGAAATGTCCTTAATGGGACGAGGAACAAGTGATTAGATTTTGGGAGTGATCCGGATCACTGTCTGGATCATCCGGATCCAGGCTGCCAGATGTGTTTGTGTACAATATAGCTCAGAAACTTATGGATGGATTTTGATGAAATATTCAGGATATGTCTGAAAAGGTAAAAGGATGAAATGGCTGAATTTTGGAAGTGATCCGGATCACTATATGGATCTTCTGGATCCATGAAATGTAATTTTTAAAGACAGATACCTCAAAAAGTTATGGATGGATTGTGATGACATTTTCAGCAAATGACCTAAATGGTACAAGGAACAAGTGATACATTTTTGGAGTGATCTGGATCACTGTCTGGATCATCTGGATCCAGGCTGCAACATAATTTTAGGATAAATTTTGATGATATTTTTAGGATATGTTACAAATGTTAAAAGGAAGAAGTGGTAAAAGGAAGAAATGGGTCAATTTTGCGAGTGATCTGGACCACTATCTGGATCTTCTGGATCCATGAAATATAATTTAAAGACAAATAGCTCAAAAAGTCATGGGTGGATTTTGATGAAATTTTCAGGAAATGTCCTAAATGGGACAAGGAACAAGTGATTAGATTTTGGGAGTGATCCGGATCATGTGGATCCAGGCCGCCAGATGTGTTTGTGTACAAGATAAATCAAAAACTTATGGAGGGATTTTGATGAAATTTTCAGGATATGTCTGAAAAGGTAAAAGGATGAAATGATTGAATTTTGGAAGTGATCCGGATCACTATATGGATCTTCTGGATCCATGAAATGTAATTTTTAAAGACAGATACCTCAAAAAGTTATGGATGGATTGTGATGACATTTTCAGCAAATGACCTAAATGGTGCGAGGAACAAGTGATTACATTTTGGGAGTGATCTGGATCATCTGGATCCAGGCTGTCAGATGTGTTTGTGTACAATGTAGCTGAAAAACTTATGGACGGATTTTGATGAAATTTTCGGGATATGTCTGAAAAGGTAAAAGGATGAAATGGCTGAATTTTGGAAGTGATCCGGATCACTATATGGATCTTCTGGATCCATGAAATGTAATTTTTAAAGACAGATACCTCAAAAAGTTATGGATGGATTGTGATGACATTTTCAACAAATGACCTAAATGGTACAAGGGACAAGTGATTACATTTTTGGAGTGATCTGGATCATCTGGATCCAGGCTGCAACAGAATTTTAGGATGACTTTTGATGATATTTTTAGGATATGTTAGAAATGTTAAAAAAAAGAAATGGTAAAAGGAAGAAATGATTCAATTTTGCGAGTGATCTGGATCTTCTGGATCCATGAAATATAATTTTAAAGACAAATAGCTCAAAAAGTCATGGGTGGATTTTCAGGTGATGGAAATTTTCAGGAAATGTCCTAAATGGGACAAGGAACAAGTGATTAGATTTTGGGAGTGTATCTGGATCCAGGCTGCCAGATGTGTTTATGTACAAGATAAATCAAAAATTTATGGACGGATTTTGATGAAATTTTTAGAATATGTCTGAAAAGGTAAAAGGATGAAATGATTGAATTTTGGAAGTGATGCGGATCACTATATGGATCTTCTGGATCCATGAAATGTAATTTTTAAAGACAGATATAAATGAAAGAACTAGTGATTAGCTTTTGGGAGTAATCTGGTACTATGGAGAATCCTGACCTGGTGCTCCAGGAAACAGGCTCAAGACCGACATATTCATGCCTTAACTATGTCCCGTCCGGGGATACACTGCGTCGAGACGCAATCTCTAGTTTATTTTGTGTAATTTAATTATTTAATCCACTAAGATAAGCGCCAAACTCTTAAGACGGTTTATCTTTGTTTCCGTTTATCTTTGTGTCCACCCGTGTACTGTATACACTTGATTTTGAGAGATATTGAGACAAACATGGTCGAGAAACAAATCGCAATAGCTCGACTGCAACTTTCATGTATGGTTTTAATTCAAATATCTTTTCACTGATCTTAGACATCTTTTTCTTTTCTTGTCACTACAGTACCACAGTCACCAGGGTATCCTCGATGACCGGGTTTTCGATGAGACATCGTAAATGGACAATCATGAGTATCAAAATGAATACAACCAAAATGATCAGAAATAAACAACAAAATTAATCCACAAAATCTCAAATTCAGTGTGATTGCCTATTCATTCTAAAATATTAAAAAAATGTCATGCAAAAGCGAGGCTGTGAAGGTTTTAGTTTAAATGATCAAAAACGTGAATATATCGAAAACCCGTACATCGGCTATAATGTTTTTCCATGGTAAAAATGGCGTGACATAAATTTTATGCATATGTGTGTGTGTTAGCATGAAGTGGGTCAATTTTTCAAGTGTTTTTAGTGCTATGTTAAAAGTAGATTGGCTAGAAACATTATGTTTAGCAGACATACGGAAAAAAGTGGTAGCAGCAACATAATGCAAAAATTGGTGCATAACTTTTTTCTCTGAAATGTAAAATTGTACAAAATCTTTGAAAAATATCTGCACCAAACGTTCATGAAGTGGGTCAATTTTTCAGTCAAAAATATTTGTCCCATATTCATATTTTGACCAAATCAATGTGTTTCTTGGATTTATTATACTAGGAATAAATCCATGATCAATAGATTTGGTTTTTAAATCTACCATGATGTAATTGCAGTAAGGATTTTTCCTCCCATGGCAATAAAATTTATTTTTAATAATTAAAATTATTAAATTTAACAGACATCAAAACATCCAAATCTTATCTTTTGTAATTTAACTATGTACTGTAAAACTTTTCCAAAAATTGTATGATATAGGAATACAGCAAACTTTTATTTTGTTAGAATTTCTTGAAAAATTAACCCACTTGATGAATTACAAGTTTGGCAACTCACAGATCTGTTAAAATTTTACCCTCTGTCATTTCATCAGCAATAACCCTTTTTAAATCCAACATATCACTCAACAAATGTACATAAACTTGAAAAAGAAATATTATGCTATCCATTCACAGTATTTACTAGTGCAGTAACGATGCGGCTCGACTTGGTCATAGTTGTTCGTGATTGTTGAAAATACAACTTGTCGGTTCATACATAAAAAAGATATATTTTTCATAAAAACTTTTGTAATACACCAAAATATTAAAATCTTATTATAATTAGCATTTTTAAAGAAAACAATCACATTTTTATGTCGTCACTCTGCGGCGTGGGCGTCCGCGTCCGCGTGAACAACTTCTCCTCCAAAACTACAAGGCCTAGAGACGTGCTGTTTTTTTTAAAAGATACCTTATCTATCGAGGATGAAAAATTGTTCAAGGCATGCAAATCTGTCTGTTCGTCTGTTTGCTAGAGACATTACAAGGGGGGTACCCCCACCAAAAGTGTGAAAATTTCAACACTTAATCACAATTTTCTCAGTGACTATTGCAGGGATTTCTCTCATATCTTGCATATATGTACTAGGCCAGAGGTAGATTCTCTTGTGTGAGTATGAGACCTGGCTCTGTCTTACTTTTTTTTTAATAAATTTTTTTAATAATTTTTAATGCATTAAAATTCATGAAATCATGCACAAAATCATTTATAACTGGAAAAGTGTTGCATTTAGAGCATTTTGTGAAAATATGTTATTCAGCTACTTTTTTCATAGCTACAATATGGTGAGTAAGTTGGGTGCCTGTCTCAATAGCTAAGTGAGTAATAGCTACTTTTGGGCTTTTCAGTAACTTCCATCATGAGTAAAATCACTTGTAACTTAAAAACTATTGCATTTAGAGAATTTCGTGTAACTATGTTATTCAGCTACTTTTGGGTCAGCTATAACATAGTAAAATTTTAGACCTGTAGCTCATGGCATAGCTGAGTAATAGCTACTTTTAGGTTATCACTGTTGAGTAAATCGCTTATAACTTCAAAACTATTGCATTTAGAGAATTTCGTATAAATATGTTATTCAGCTACTTTTGGGTCAGCTATAACATAGTAAAATTTCAGACCTGTAGCTCATGGCATAGCTGAGTAATAGCTACTTTTAGGTTATCACTGCTGAGTAAATCGCTTATAACTTGGAAACTATTGCATTTAGAGTATTTTGTTTCAATATGTTATTCACCTATTTTGGGATCAGCTATAACATAGTGAAGTTTCAGATCTGTGGCTCATTGCATAGCTGAGTAATAGCTACTTTGAAGTTCTCACTATTGAGTAAATCACTTGTAACTTAAAACCTATTGCATTTAGAGAATTTCGTATAAATATGTTATTCAGCTACTTTTGGGCCAGCTATAACATAGTGAAATTTCAGATCTGTAGGTCATGGCATAGCTGAGTAATAGCTACTTTAAAGTTCTCACTATTGAGTAAATCAGTTGTAATTGGAAAACTATTGCATTTAGAGAATTTCGTATAAATATGTTATTCAGCTACTTTTGGGTCAGCTATAACATAGTAAAATTTCAGACTTGTAGCTCATGGCATAGCTGAGTAATAGCTACTTTTAGGTCATCACTATTGAGTAAATCAGTTGTAACTTGAAAACTATTGCATTTACAGTATTTTGCTTAAATATGTTGTTCACCTACTTTTGGGTCAGCTATAACATAGTGAAATTTCATACCTGTAGCTCATTGCATAGCTGAGTAATAACTACTTTGAGGTTCTCACTATTGAGTAAATCAGTTGTAATTGCAAAACTATTGCATTTAGAGAATTTAGTATAAATATGTTATTCAGCTACTTTTGGGTCAGCTATAACATAGTAAAATTTCAGACCTGTAGCTCATGGCATAGCTGAGTAATAGCTACTTTTAGGTCATCACTATTGAGTAAATCAGTTGTAACTTGAAAACTATTGCATGTACAATATTTTGCTTAAATATGTTGTTCACCTACTTTTGGGTCAGCTATAACATAGTAAAATTTCAGACCTGTAGCTCATGGCATAGCTGAGTAATAGCTACTTTGAGGTTATCACTGTTGAGTAAATCGCTTATAACTTGGAAATTATTGCATTTAGAGTATTTTGTTTCAATATGTTATTCACCTATTTTGGGGTCAGCTATAACATAGTGAAGTTCCAGACCTGTGACTCATTGCATAGCTGAGTAATAGCTACTTTGAAGTTCTCAATGTTGAGTAAATCACTTCTAATTCGAAAACTATTGCATTTAGAGAATTTAGTATAAATATGTTATTCAGCTACTTTTGGGTCAGCTATAACATAGTAAAATTTCAGACCTGTAGCTCATGGCATAGCTGAGTAATAGCTACTTTTAGGTTATCACTGTTGAGTAAATCACTTATAACTTGGAAACTATTGCATTTAGAGTATTTTGTTGCAATATGTTATTCACCTATTTTGGGGTCAGCTATAACATAGTGAAGTTCCAGACCTGTGGCTCATTGCATAGCTGAGTAATAGCTACTTTGAAGTTCTCACTGTTGAGTAAATCAGTTGTAATTGGAAAACTATTGCCTTTACAGAAATTTGTGCAAATATGTTATTCAGCTACTTTTGGGTCAGCTATAACATAGTGAAATTACAGACCTGTAGCTCATGGCACAACTGAGCAATAGCTATTCTCAGGCACTGACTGTTGAGTAAATCGGCTATAACTTGAAAAATATTGCATTTGGAGTATTTTGTTAAAATATATTGTTCACCTACTTTTGGGTTAGCTATAACATAGTGAAATTACAGACCTATAGCTCATGGCATAGCAGAGCAATAGCTATTTTCAGGTTTTCACTGTTGAGTAAATCAGTTGTAACTTGAAAACTATTGCATTTACAGTATTTTGCTTAAATATGTTGTTCACCTACTTTTAGGTCAGCTATAACAGAGCAAAAATTCAGACATGTAGCTCATTGCATAGCTGAGTAATAGTTACTTTGAGGTTCTCACTCTTGAGTAAATCAGTTGTAACTTGAAAACTATTACATTTAGAGTATTTTGTTAAAAATGTTATTCACAGACGTTTTGGTCAGCTATAACATAGTGAAATTGCAGACCTCTATGTCATGGCGTAGCTGAGCAATAGCTTCTTTCAGGTTCTCACTGTTGAGTAAATCATTGTATCCAACCTGTAGGAAATCATGGGCTGGGAATCTGTTAATATGGTCTGATTTGACCTTGGAACCCTCCTTCAAGGTCAAATGAGGATAGCCAAACTTAAAAGTGCTTATAACTCGCTTATTATTGGTCCTCGAGTTTTGGAATGGAAAGCCAACCTATAGAAAATCATGGGCTGGGAATCTTTTGGTGTGGTCGGATTTCACCTTAGACCCCTCCTTCCAGGTCAAACGAAGATAGCCAAACTTAAAGTGCTTATAACTCGCGTATTATTGGTCTTGGAGGTTTGGGATGGTAAACCAACATATAGGAAATCATGGGCTGGGATTCTTTTGGTGTGGTCAGATTTGACCTGGGACCCCTCCTTCAAGGTCAATTGAGGATAGCCAAACTTACAATTGCTTATAACTCGCTTATTATTGGTCCTACAGGTTTGGGATGGTAAACAAGCTACAGGAAATCATGGGCTGGGAATTTTTTTGTGTGGTCGGATTTGACCTTAGACCCCTCCGTCAAGGTAAAACAAGGATAGCCAAACTTAAAAAGTGCCTGTGACTCACTTATTATTGGTCCGAGAGGTTAGGGATGGTAAACCATCCTAAATTCTTTGGCTGGGAATCTTTTGGTATGGTCAGATTTGACCTTTGGATCCCTTCTTCATGGTCGAACGAGGATATTGCATTTATAGTATTTCTTTAAATATTTTTAACCTACTTTTTACACTTAAACAATTACCTTGTTACTTTATTTCATAATACCATTTGCAGGGCACAACTTTTTTGTCCTTTTCTTCTGTCAGCTTCGGAATATCTTTCGAACATGCTGTTCAGTTACCATTTACTGTATTTCTGTACAGCCCTTTCCGTGATAATTATGCTTTCCTCTCATTATCACCATCACAAATCAAAAACATTCAGTCAGCTGACACAGTGCCCGTTCACGGGCACTCTCCTCTTGTTAAGTTGTCAAAGCTTTCAAATGGAAACAACAATGGCTGCTTCCCTCAATTGTTTAGCCACAAATATAAATTCTCATGAGATTCAGTACTTTATCGAATAGGGTCAAAGATCAAACTACAAAAATTTCCTTTTTATTTAAAACTGGCTAATTAATAACATATATTTCTTCTGAAGTCCTTCACCAACACAAGAGCGACTATCGTCAATTGACAATTTAGCTCTATTAGTTCCAACCCGTCGACTGGTATTTCTTGACGACTTACGGCACTAGTATTTACTGAACAGCGGATACAATGTACACTAAAACTTGACACTTTTAGTATCATTTCCTTGTTTTAAAGTCCAGTTTTGTGGAATCTGAATTTGTGGAGGATGTGATGTGACAGAATACATCTTCAAAGAACTTTTTAATACCAATTAATCTTACTGTAAGACCTGTAGGCCATTAATTGCGTGTGCCTCGATCCCTACTGCTTTGTGGCCTAGATCTCCTACTGCAACACCAATAGCGCTCTTCTGTAAACTCCAAAAGATACATGTAATTTCATAAAGTCAAATACTTTATGTTTAATTGATATGAAATAATGTCACATCCCTTATTATTCTCCTTGGGTTTTGAAGTCTGTTTCATGGTCAAACTGGCACCATTTTTTTTATCTCCCGCCCGGCTCGCCGGAGGGAGATTATAATTTGCACCATGTGCGTGTGTACGTGCGTGCGTGCGTGAGTGCGTGCATGCGTGCGTGCGTGTGTCACGCAGTTTTCTCTGAAACTACTACAGTTACACATTTTTGGTAAATCACAAGTCCTAATGAATTTTTTTGCTCTTCAATATTTTTGGGGTTTGGTGAACTTTGGCCTACTTTTGAGTGAGTAATAGCTATTTTAGCTAATATAATTATATGGCTTATAACTCTGAAACTATTGCATTTACAGTATTTTGTTCTAATATGTTGTTCAGCTACTTTCTCCACAGCTACAACATGGTCAGTAGTTTGGAAGTGTATCTCCAAAGCTAAGTGAGTAATAGCTACTTTGTCAATTTTTAATTATAACCATAATGAGTAAATGGCTTATATCTTCATAAGTATTACAGCTACACAATTTTGTTCCAATATGTTGTTCAGCTACTTTCTCCACAGCTACAACATGGTCAGTAGTTTGCAAGTGTATCTCCATAGCTAAGTGAGTAATAGCTACTTTTTCAATTTTTAATGATAACCATAATGAGTAAATGGCTTATATCTTCAAAAGTATTGCAGCTACACAATTTTGTTCCAATATGTTGTTCGGCTACTTTCTCCTCTGCTACAACATGGTCAGTAGTTTGGAAGTGTATCTCCGTAGCTAAGTGAGTAATAGCTACTTTTTCAGTTTTTAATGATAACCATAATGAGTAAATGGCTTATATCTTCAAAAGTATTGCAGCTACACAATTTTGTTCCAATATGTTGTTCAGCTACTTTCTCCACTGCTACAACATGGCCAGTGGTTTGGAAGTGTATCTCTATAGCTAAGTGAGTAATAGCTACTTTTTCAATTTTTAATGATAACCATAATGAGTAAATTGCTTATATCTTCAAAAGTATTGCAGCTACACAATTTCTCTCAAATATGTTGTTCATGTACTTTTTGGTGAACTGTAACATATTTAAGTTTCACAACTGTTGCTCAATGTACAAGTGAGTAATGGCTACTTTATTGCTACTTTTAGTGAAAATGTGAAAAATCAGAAATATCTCTCAAACTGTAAGATATAGAGCAATTTCGAGCAAATTTTTGACCCACAGGGTAGTACTAGAGTATCCTATTGCTAAGGGGGGAAATGTTTGGTGAACTTTGGCCTACTTTTGAGTGAGTAATAGCGCTTTTACCTAATATAATTATATGACTTTTAACTGTCAATGAGTAAATGGCTTATATCTTCAAAAGTATTGCAGCTACACAATTTTGTTCCAATATGATGTTCAGCTACTTTCTCCACAGCTACAACATGGTCAGTAATTTGGAAGTGTATCTCCATAGCTAAGTGAGTAATAGCTACTTTTTCAATTTTTAATGATAACCATAATGAGTAAATTGCTTATATCTTCAAAAGTATTGCAGCTACACAATTTCTCTCAAATATGTTGTTCATGTACTTTTTTGTGAACTGTAACGTATTTAAGTTTCACAACTGTTGCTCAATGTACAAGTGAGTAATGGCTACTTTATTGCTACTTTTAGTGAAAATGTGAAAAATCAGAAATATCTCTCAAACTGTAAGAGATAGAGAAATTTCGAGCAAACTTTTTGAACCACAGGGTAGTACTAGAGTATCCTATGCTAAGGGGAAAATGGTTTGGTGAACTTTACTTACTCACCTCCTCAAAATGAGTAAATGCGAATTATCTCTAAAAGTATTGCAGGTAGCCAATTTTTCTCAAATAACTCATTCACCTACTTTTGGGAGAGCTTTCATTTGGTTAAGTTTCAGACGCGTGGCTAGTTACTCACCTACTCAAAATGAGTAAATGCTAATCATGTCTAAAAGTATTGCAGATAGCCAATTTTTCTCAAATAACTCATTCATATACTTTTGGAAGACCTTTCACTTGGTGAGGTTTCAGACCCCTAGCTAATTTCTCACCTACTCAAAATGAGTAAATGCGAATTATCTCTAAAAGTATAGAAGATAGCCAATTTTTCTCAAATAACTCATTCACCTACTTTTGGGAGAGCTTTCACTTGGTGAAGTGTCAGACCTGTAGCTAATTTCTCACCTACTCAAAATGAGTAAATGCTAAATATCTCTAAAAGTATTGCAGATAGACAATTTTTCTCAAATAACTCATTCATCTACTTTTGGGAGAGCTTTCACTTGGTGAAGTGTCAGACCTGTAGCTAATTTCTCACCTACTCAAAATGAGTAAATGCTAAATATCTCGAAAAGTATTGCAGATAGCCAATTTTTCTCAAATAACTCATTCATTTACTTTTGGAAGAGCTTTCACATGGTGAAGTTTCAGACCCATAGCTAATTACTCGCCTACTCAAAATGAGTAAATGCGAATTATCTCTAAAAGTATTGCAGATAGCCAATTTTTCTCAAATAACTCATTCATCTACTTTTGGAAGAGCTTTCACATGGTGAAGTTTCAGACCCATAGCTAATTACTCACCTACTCAAAATGAGTAAATGCTAATTCTCTCTAAAAGTATTGGAGATAGCCAATTTTTCTCAAATAACTCATTCATCTACTTTTGGGAGAGCTTTCACTTGGTGAAGTTTCAGACCCGTAGCTAATTACTCACCTACTCAAAATGAGTAAATGCTAATTATCTCTAAAAGTATTGCAGATAGCCAATTTTCCTCAAATAACTCATTCATCTACTTTTGGAAGAGCTTTCACATGGTGAAGTTTCAGACCCATAGCTAATTACTCACCTACTCAAAATGAGTAAATGCGAATTCTCTCTAAAAGTATTGCAGATAGCCAATTTTACTCAAATAACTCATTCACCTACTTTTGGAAGAGCTTTCACTTGGTGAAGTTTCAGACCCGTAGCTAATTACTCACCTACTCAAAATGAGTAAATGCGAATTCTCTCTAAAAGTATTGCAGATAGCCAATTTTTCTCAAATAACTCATTCACCTACTTTTGGAAGAGCTTTCACATGGTGAAGTTTCAGACCCATAGCTAATTACTCACCTACTCAAAATGAGTAAATGAGAATTATCTCTAAAAGTATTGCAGATAGCCAATTTTTCTCAAATAACTCATTCATCTACTTTTGAAAGAGCTTTCACATGGTGAAGTTTCAGACCCGTAGGTAATTACTCACCTACTCAAAATGAGTAAATGCTAATTATCTCTAAAAGTATTGTGGGTACCCAATTTTTATCAAATAACTCATTCATCTACTTTTGGAAGAGCTTTCACATGGTGAAGTTCCAAACCTGTAGGTAATTACTCACCTACTCAAATGAGTAAATGCGAATTATCTCTAAAAGTATTGCAGATAGCCAGTATTTTTCAAATAACTCACTTCACCTATATTTTGGGAGAACTTTTAATTAGTGAATTTTCAGATCCATATCTAATTACTCACCTACTCAAAATGAGTAATTGCCTATTATCACTAAAAGTATTGCAGATAGCCAGTATTTCTCAAATAACTCATTCACCTACATTTTGGAGATATTTCACATGCTAAAGTTTTTTTATGAATTATTAAAATAATTTTTAATGCATTAAAATTAATGAAATCATGCACTAAATCGATTATAACTTGAAAAGTATTGTATTTAGAGCATTTTGTTAAAATATGTTATTCACCTACTTTTTCCCACAGCAACAACATGGTGAGTAACTTGGGTGTCTATCTCAATAGATAAGTGAGTAATAGCTACTTTTGGATTTTTCACTAACTTCCATCATGAGTGAAATCACTTGTAACTTGAAAACTATTGCATTTAGACCTTCAGGGTAGTACAAAAGTGTCCTATGCAAAGGGGAAAGATTTCAATTTTCGCCACTTTTGGCGGCCATCTTGGATTTTAGCGGAAAAAAATGAAAAAGTGTGAATATCTCGAAAACCATAAGAGATAGAGCGATTTCGAGCGAATTTTTGACCTGCAAGGTAGTACAAGAATGTCCTGTGCAAAGGGGTAAAATTTCAATTTTCACCAATTTTGGCAGCCATCTTGGATTTTTGCGGAAAATGGAAAAGTGTGAATATCTCTAAAACCGTAAGAGATAGAGCGATTTCAAGCGAATTTTTGACCAGAAGGGTAGCACAAGAGTGTCCTGTGCAAAGGGGAAAAATATCGATTTTCGCCACTTTTGGCGGCCATTTTGGATTTTTGCGGAAAATAGAAAAGTGTCAATATCTCGAAAACCGTAAGAGATAGAGCGATTTCGAGCAAATTTTTGACCTGCAGGGTGGTACAAGAGTCTCCTGTGCAAAGGGGGAAAATTTCAATTTTCGCCACTTTTGGCGGCCATCTTAGATTTTTGCGGAAAATGGAAAAGTGTCAATATCTCAAAAACCGTAAGAGATCGAGCGATTTCGAGCGAATTTTTGACCCGCAGGGTGATACAAGAGTGTTCTGTCCAAAGGGGAAAAATTTCATTTTTCGCCACTTTCGGCGGCCATCTTGGATTTTTGCTGAAAATGAAAAAGTGTCAATATCTCAAAAACCGTAAGAGATCGAGCGATTTCGAGCGAATTTTTGACCCGCAGGGTGATACAAGAGTGTCCTGTCCAAAGGGGAAAAATTTCATTTTTCGCCACTTTCGGCGGCCATCTTGGATTTTTGCTGAAAATGGAAAAGTGTCAATATCTCAAAAAGCGTAACAGATAGAGCGATTTCAAACGAATTTTCGACCTGCAGGATGGTACAACAGTGTCCTATGCAAAGGGGAAAAATTTCAATGTAGTATTTCTTCCCCTGCGGTACTCGGCGGGAGATACATACCGTGGCAGTGGTCTTGTTTTCTTTGCAAGAGTCTATTGATCGGGTCCCCGTTTGTTAGAAACACTAGCTATCGATTGGGTCCCCTGTCATTTGTTGCAAGTGAGTACACATTTCTTCACAATGACATTAATTAAAAGATGTGGGGTGAAGTTAAAGTAAGTGCAGAGGGATTTCATAATTTGGTAATTCACCCTGTTAGCAATCGGCAATCATGTCAGAGTATGTTCAATCACATCTGAATTGATAATTTACCTCTTTTAGCAATCACATAAGAATTCAATTTATTGAGACAGGCCAGACAATTCCATCATTTAGTATAGTAACTAATTAACCAGTCAAGATAGTCAATCAATCAAATTAAAAGACTAGTTGATGCCAACTCGCATGCAGATTTTGCAATTTACAAAGTCAGGCTAGTATTACTGACAAGTTTATGAATTAGTACCAATTGGGACAGTAAAAATCACTAGGGAATTCGTTCATGAAATACTAGGAAAAATAGAATCCAGGCATCCCAGGGGAACCTTTTAAAAAGGTTTTAGCCTTTTTTGCTAATAAAACCTTTTTTTCTCATTTTTTCAAGAAAAACCTTTTTAAGGTAAAAATGGCGTGAAAACCTTTTTTAGCCCTTTTTTCCAAGCTATAACCTTTTTTCCCCAGCAGTTAAATTTGTCGATGAAAATTTAATTTTATTGTATCCCCGACGTGAAGCGGGGATACTATGGATTCATCATCGTCGTCGTCCGCGCCCTCGTCCGCGTCCGCAGAGATTTCTTGTTAGCGACCTACACTCCATATTTCTTTCCGGATTTCTTTCATATTTGGCAGATGGCTTGATATGGTAGAGGACTCGCCACCCTATCTTTTTGGTAGGCTTTATGTCTAAATTAGGCCTGTGGTAGACAAAAATGTCTAAAATGTGGAATATTGCTTGTTAGCGACCTACAGTCCACATTTCTTTCCAGATTTCTTTCATATTTGGCAGGTGGCTTGGTATGCTAGAGGACTCGCCACCCTATCTTTTTGGTAGGCTTTATGTCTAAATTAGGCCTCTGGTAGACAAAAATGTCTAAAATGCATTAAAATTCATGAAATCATGCACTAAATCACTTATAACTTGAAAAGTGTTGCATTTAGAGCATTTTGTTAAAATATGTTATTCAGATACTTTTTTCATAGCTACAACATGGTGAGTAACTTGGGTGTCTGTCTCAATAGCTAAGTGAGTAATAGCTACTTTTGGGCTTTTCAGTAACTTCCATCATCAGTAAAATCACTTGTAACTTGAAAACTATTGCATTTAGAGTATTTTGTTTCAATATGTTATTCAGCTATTTTTGGGTCAGCTATAACATAGTAAAATTTCAGACCTGTAGCTCATGGCATAGCTGAGTAATAGCTACTTTTAGGTTATCACTGTTGAGTAAATTACTTATAACTTCAAAAGTATTACATTTAGAGTATTTTGTTTCAATATGTTGTTCACCTATTTCGGAGTCAGCTATAACATAGTGAAGTTCCAGACCTGTGGCTCATTGCATAGCTGAGTAATAGCTACTTTGAAGTTCACACTGTTCAGTAAATCAGTTGTAATTGGAAAACTATTGCATTTACAGAAATTTGTGTAAATATGTTATTCAGCTACTTTTGGGTCAGCTATAACATAGTGAAATTACAGACCTGTAGCTCATGGCACAACTGAGCAATAGCTATTTGCAGGTACTGACTGTTGAGTAAATGACTTGTAACTTGAAAAATAGTGCATTTGGAGTATTTTGTTAAAATATGTTGTTCACCTACTTTTGGGTCAGCTATAACGTCGTGAAATTACAGACTTATAGCTCATGGCATAGCTGAGCAATAGCTATTTTCAGGTTCTCACTATTGAGTAAATCAGTTGTAACTTGAAAACTATTGCATTTACAGTATTTTGCTTAAATATGTTGTTCACCTAATTTTGGGTCAGCTATAACATAGAAAAAATTCAGACATGTAGCTCATTGCATAGCTGAGTAATAGCTACTTTGAGGTTATCACTGTTGAGTAAATCAGTTATAACGTGAAAACTATTACATTTACAGTATTTTGTTTAAATATGTTATTCACATAATTTTTGGTCAGCTATAACAGAGTAAAATTGCAGACCTCTATGTCATGGCATAGCTTACCAATATCTACTTTCAGGTTCTCACTGTTGAGTAAATCATTGTATCCACTGGATAGCCGCAGTGTGTAGAGAGATTTCACCATTACCGCTCTAACGAAAAAAATATTATAGCTAGCCTTCTCAAGTTTGCAAGGTATATTAGAGGGTGCACCACAGTATTCTATTGGTAGGCTTTATGTCTAAATTAGGCCTGTGGCTAAATTACTTGCCTACTAAAAATGAGTAATTCTGCATTTTCTCTAAAAGTATTGCAGATAGCAAATTTTTCTTAAATAACTCATTCACCTACTTTTGGGAGAGCTTTCACATGCTGAAGTTCCAGACCTGTAGGTAATTACTCACCTACTCAAAATGAGTAAGTGCGAATTATCTCTAAAAGTATTGCAGATAGGCAATTTTTCTCAAATAACTCATTCACCTACTTTTGGGAGAGCTTTCACTTGGTGAAGTTTCAGACTCGTAGGTAATTACTCACCTACTGAAAATGAGTAAATGCAAATTATCTCTAAAAGTATTCCAGATAGCCAATTTTTGTCAAATAACTCCTTCACCTACTTTTGGGAGACCTTTCACTTGGTGAAGTTTCAGACCTGTAGCTAATTATTCACCTACTCAAAATGAGTAAATGCCAATTATCTCTAAAAGTATTGCAGATATCCAATTTTTATCAAATAACTCATTCATCTACTTTTGGGAGAGCTTTCACATGGTGAAGTTTCAGACCCATAGCTAATTATTCACCTACTGAAAATGAGTAAATGCAAATTATCTCTAAAAGTATTCCAGATAGCCAATTTTTGTCAAATAACTCCTTCACCTACTTTTGGGAGACCTTTCACTTGGTGAAGTTTCAGACCTGTAGCTAATTATTCACCTACTCAAAATGAGTAAATGCGAATTATCTCTAAAAGTATTGCAGATAGCCAATTTTTCTCAAATAACTCATTCACCTACTTTTGGGAGAGCTTTCACTTGGTGAAGTTTCAGACCCGTAGGTAATTACTCACCTACTGAAAATGAGTAAATGCAAATTATCTCTAAAAGTATTCCAGATAGCCAATTTTTGTCAAATAACTCCTTCACCTACTTTTGGGAGACCTTTCACTTGGTGAAGTTTCAGACCTGTAGCTAAGCTAATTATTCACCTACTCAAAATGAGTAAATACTAATTATCTCTAAAAGTATTGCAGATATCCAATTTTTATCAAATAACTCATTCATCTACTTTTGGGACAGCTTTCACATGGTGAAGTTCCAGACCCATAGGTAATTACTCACCTACTGAAAATGAGTAAATTCGAATTATCTCTAAAAGTATTGTAGGTAGCCAATTTTTCTCAAATAACTCATTCGCCTACTTTTGAAAGACCTTTCACTTGGTGAAGTTTCAGACCTGTAGCTAATTATTCACCTACTCAAAATGAGTAAATGCGAATTATCTCTAGAAGTATTGCAGATAGCCAGTATTTCTCAAATAACTCATTAATATGAAAACAACTTATAGGAAGTCATGGGCTGCAAATCTTTTCATGTGGTCAGATTTGACCTTGGGCCCCTCCTGCTTATTATTGGTCCTAGAGGTTTGCAATGTGAAAACGACTTATAGGAAATCATGGGCTGCGAATCTTTTGATCAGGTCAGACTTCACCTTGGGCCCCTGCTACAGGGTCAAATAAGGGTAACCAAACTTAAAAGTGCTTTCAGCTTGTTGTTTATTTGTCTATTTGTCTGGGGTTTTTTTTTTTGTGTGTGTGTGTGTGTGTGTTTAGATTACTCCAGAACTAATGAACAGATCTTTATTTAAAAATTTGTGGGTAGGACCTGACTGAAGGAAGAAGTTACTAAAAGAAAGATCTGGATATTATTTTGGATACAAAAAAAACGTGATTTTTCAGAGGTCTCATTTCAATGTATTTTTAATGACTTTGGCTTTCTACTTAAATTATTTCTATGAAGATTAATTTACATGTTTGGTTTTATTTCATTGTCTTCCTTACAATACTTTATATCACTTGAGAGACTGGTCACATGGAGTCGAGCGTTTTGCTCTCTCTGAGTGCATCTTGTTATTACTCATATAGGTTTAGAATGTTGATATAACTTATAGGAAACCCTGGCCTTCAGATCTTCTGATGTGGTCAGATTTCAACTTCTGGCCCTCCTTCAAGGTCAAACAGTAAAACTGAATTTTCAAAGGCCTTTATTTCAGTTGGTTCTTGCTGGTAGAGGTTTGGGATGTTCATATACCTGACAGGAAACCTAGGCTGCACTTATTATGATCTCACACAAGGTTCAGACTTTGTATGTGACTAAGGCCTCTAATCAGCGAATATTTATATGTGCACACGGTAAATTTTACCGACTCACTATCGAGTAAATCACATGAAACTGAAAACTATTACTTCAAGAGGTTTCTTATGTAATACCCTATGGAAAAACATTAACTGTGCATCTATCGATGGAATCACAGTTGACTTTTGACCCTTTTTCAAGGTCAAACGATGGTAATCCAACCTTATGGTACGTCTATCTTGCATATTTTTGCTTCCATAGGTTTCATTTGTAAAACCAGCCTATATGAAATAATAAGCTGTGGATCTTTTTAAGATCTCAGATTTCACCATGGACTCATCCTTAAAGGTGAAATAATATTGGTAAAACTCTTCATTTCCTCGATATCTTTTATTATTGCTTCTTTAGGTTTGCTATGTTTGGGGATACAAAGCTGGCTCACAATAAAGTGAGCGGCATATTTCTAGTTGTTCATACATTTAACGTGCATGTAGCTATTATTGAGTGTTTCAGACTGTTTGACTTCTGATCAGATCATTCAGTGAAGTTGACATTGTGATACAACAAAATGTTTGGTCTGAGAGGAGTTAACAGTCTGAATTTGCAGCAATCAGTCTCCAAGAAAGCCTAAAGAGTAGGAAAGTATACATTTCTTATATTCCCAGCAGAAAGTCAGGGATATACAGGTTTCACGTTTGTTGCATTACCACTGTATGTTTTGTGTGCGCGATAACTCAAAAACACTTCCATGGATTTCATTCCAACTTGGCACACACATGTATTTAGAGATGAACCGAAACCTAAAGGTTTCTGGAAATGGCAGCAGGGACAAATTTTATGAGCTTTTTCCTACTTTAAGCCCTATAGCTTTCAAACTTTGTCCCTCACTCACCTAATATCTTCTCTAATAATATATTAATACATTCTTTTTCGATATGCCAACAAATCAAATCTTTAAGTTGACATTGAACCTGTGTATGATACTCAAAGACCCTATCTGGGGGACTTTTTTATGTTTTTTTTTTGTTTTTTTTTCACTAATTCTGCTTTCTAATTTTGAAATGCAAAGTCTGACTAGCCTCAAACAGTTCTAATATAACTTGTATGTGTGACCTTTGTCTGAAAAATTTTAGCTCTGTTGTTTAAATTTTAAGGTAACCTTCAGGTCTCTAAAACAGACCCACCAGGATCCATTTTATACACTTTTTGCCACTTCAGTGCAGTTTACCAAGCTAAAATCATACATGGGAAAGTTGTTTCTTTTTGTATAATTTTTATGGTAAATTCAAAGTTAATTGAAATTTAGATAATTTTTAAAGCCTGGGTATTATAGGTAGACTTCTCAAATTTGCAGGATATATTCATAACCATAGAATCTTGTCTGGGAATATTTTTGGCCTCATTTTGAAAAACTAGATCGCCGCCACAGGCGTTTTTTTTACTTTCAGGAGGAGGTTTTGTTGGCCCTCCTGAGCAAAGGGTATTATAGGTTGAGATCTCAAATATGCAGAATATCTTCATTACAGAATCTTGACTGAAAATATTTTTGGCCTCATATTGAAATACAAGATGGCCACCAGGGGCGTTTCTTTTCAGTCATGAAAAGTGCTTATATCCCTTATTATTGGTCCTAGAGGTTTGGCATGAAAAACCAACCTTTACAAAATCTTGGGCTGGAAATCTTCTGATATGGTCAGATTTGACCTTGGGCCCCTCCTTCAAGGTCAAATGAAGATAGAAAAACTTAAATGTGCTTATAACTCGCTTATTCTTGGTCCTAGAGGTGTGCATTGTGAAACCAACCTATATGACTGTCCCTGGACTCTCCCTTCTTGGACTCAAGCGCATTAGGGGATTTGTATCAATTTTGCGCTATATAAATCCTACTATTATTGTATCCACCGGAAGCATCCGGTGGATACTTTGGTTTAGCGTCCGCTACGCCGCCGCCGCCGCACGTAGAGAGATTTTCGGCGTTAACGCTCTAGGAGGAAAACAACAGCAGCTAGGTTCACCAAATTTGCAGGATATCTTCATTGGGGGGTAAGCTTCTCTGGGAAGGAAAATAGCCTCATTCTGAAAAACAAGATGGCCGCCACGGGCATTTCTTTGAAAATAATCTACATTTTTCTACTGGCTGTTCCTCATAGGTAGAAGGTTGAATCTCTTCATAGGTGATATGTATGACACATATACATGTCCTCTACAACCTTGCACACATTTGACCTTGAAGCTCCTAATTCAAGGTCATCCACGGAGTGCCGAAGTAACCCACATAGCAGACCTTAAAAGTGCCTATATCTCCCTTATTATTGGTCCTAGAGGTTTGCAATGTGAAGCCAACCTATAGAAAATCATGTGCTGCGAATCTTCTGATGTGGTCAGATTTGACCTTGGACCCCTCCTTCAAGGTCAAACGAGGATAGCAGAACTTAAAAGTGTTTATAACTCGCTTATTATCGATCCTAGAGGTTTGGGATGGTAAACGAGCATATAGGAAATCATTGGCTGGGAATCTTCTGGCGCGGTCGGATTTGACCTTGGGCCCCTCCTTGAATGTCAAATGAGGACAGCCAAACTTAAAAGTGCTTATAACTCGCTTATTATTGGTCCTAGAGGTTTGGGATGGTAAACCAACATATAGGAAATCATGGGCTGGGAATCTTCTGGCGTGGTTGGATTTGATCTTGGGCCCCTCCTTCAAGGTCAAACGCGGACAGCCAAACTTAAAAGTGCTTATAACTCGCTTATTATTGGTCCTAGAGGTTTGGGATGGTAAACGAGCATATAGGAAATCATTGGCTGGGAATCTTCTGGCGTGGTCGGATTTGACCTTGGGCCCCTCCTTGAAGGTCAAATGAGGACAGCCAAACTTAAAAGTGCTTATAACTCGCTTATTATTGGTCCTAGATGTTTGGGATGGTAAACCAACATATAGGAAATCATGCACTGGGAATCTTCTGGTGTGGTCGGATTTGACCTTGGGCCCCTCCTTCAAGGTCAAACGAGGATAGCCAAACATAAAAGTGCTTATAACTCGCTTATTATTGGTCCTAGAGGTTTGGGATGGTAAACCAACATATAGGAAATCATGGGCTGGGAATCTTCTGGTGTGGTCGGATTTGACCTTGGGATCCTCCTTCAAGGTCAAATGAGGACAGCCAAACTTAAAAGTGCTTATAACTCGCTTATTATTGGTCCTAGAGGTTTGGGATGGTAAACCAACCTATAGGAAATCATGGGCTGGGAATCTTCTGGCGTGGTCGGATTTGACATTGGGCCCCTCCTTGAAGGTCAAATGAGGACAGCCAAACTTAAAAGTGCTTATAACTCGCTTATTATTGGTCCTAGATGTTTGGGATGGTAAACCAACATATAGGAAATCATGCACTGGGAATCTTCTGGTGTGGTCGGATTTGACCTTGGGCCCCTCCTTGAAGGTCAAATGAGGACAGCCAAACTTAAAAGTGCTTATAACTGGCTTATTATTGGTCCTAGAGGTTTGGTGCATTGTCTTTACGGTGGATACAATTTGCATCGGTTCTCCGATGCGCTAGGTCTAGTTATTATGTCCACCCCCTGGGGGGTGGATATATTATTTTTGCTTTTTTTCGCCGTCCGATGTCCGTTGTCCGATGTCCGGCGTCCGATGTCCGGCGTCACACATGGTTTCCGCTCATTTAAAGGAAAAGTATTAGAGCTATTGTCACCAAATTTGGTATGCAGGCTTATTGGGTCAGTAGCTTGCTTGGGATTGCTTTTGGCTGTTGTACCTCTTTTGCTTACTGAGTAATACTTAAGTACAGCTATTTTCAGTACCCATTGGTTTCCGTGCATTTAAGCCAAAATAATTAAAGATATTTTACTACAATTTTGAATACAAGATTGTTATGTCCATAGCTCGCTTGGTATTGCATTTGGGACTGATAGCTTTGTCAGTACATGAGTAATAGCCATTTAGGTACTTCATTGTGTATTTTCAGTACTACTTTTGAGTAATTTGCTAATATCTCAGTAACCGTAAGAGATAGAGCGATTTCGACAGAATTTTTGACCCACAGGGCATCTAAGGAATGCAATCTATGCAAGTTTCCAAAAATTTTCCCCTCCCCAAAAATGGCGGCCATTTTGAATTTTTGAATTTTTGCCAAAAATGGCAAAACACAAATTTCCTTCTATCTCCTTAACCGTGCGAGATAGAGCGATTTCGTCGAAATTTTCGACCCACAGGGTATCTAAGGAATGTAATATTTGCAATTTTCAAAAAATTTTCCCCTCCCCAAAAATGGCGGCCATTTTGAATTTTCGAATTTTTGCCAAAAATGGCAAAACACAAATTTGCTTCTATCTCCTTAACCGTGCGAGATAGAGTGATTTCGTCGAAATTTTCAACCCACAGGGTATCTAAGGAATGCAATATTTGCAATTTTCAAAAAATTTTCCCCTCCCCAAAAATGGCGGCCATTTTAAATTTTCGAATTTTTGCCAAAAATGGCAAAACACTAATTTGCTTCTATCTCCTTAACCGTGCGAGATAGAGCGATTTCGGCAAAATTTTCGACACACAGGGTATCTAAGCAATGCAATCTTTGCAATTTTCAAAAAATTTTCCCCTCCCCAAAAATGGCGGCCATTTTGAATTTTCGAATTTTGGCCAAAAACGGCAAAACACAAATTTGCTTCTATCTCCTTAACCGTGCCAGATAGAGCGATTTCGTCAAAATTTCGACCCACAGGGTATCTGAGCATTGTACTCTTGGTAATTTTTAAAAAATTTTTCCCTCCCCAAAAATAGCGGCCATTTTGAATTTTCGAATTGTTGCCAAAAATGGCAAAACACTAATTTGCTTCTGTCTCCTTAACCGTGCGAGATAGAGTGATTTCGTCGAAGTTTTCGACCCACAGGGTATCTAAGGAATGCAATCTTTGCAATTTTCAAAAAATTTTCCCCTCCCCAAAAATGACGGCCATTTTGAATTTTCGAATTTTTGCCAAAAATGGCAAAACACAAATTTCCTTCTATCTCCTTAACCATGCCAGATAGAGCGATTTCGTCAAAATTTTCGACCCACAGGGTATCTGAGCATTGTACTCTTGGTAATTTTTAAAAAAATTTCCCCTCCCCAAAAATGGCGGCCATTTTGAATTTTCGAATTTTTGCCAAAAATGGCAAAACACAAATTTGCTTCTATCTCCTTAACCGTGCGAGATAGAGCGATTTCGTCGAAATTTTCGACCCACAGGGTATGTAAGGAATGTAATCTTTGCAATTTTCAAAAAATTTTCCCCTCCCCAAAAATGGCGGCCATTTTGAATTTTCGAAGTTTTGCCAAAAATGGCAAAACACAAATTTCCTTCTATCTCCTTAACCGTGCCAGATAGAGCGATTTCGTCAAAATTTTCGACCCACAGGGTATCTGAGCATTGTACTCTTGTTAATTTTTAAAAAATTTTCCCCTCCCCAAAAATGGCGGCCATTTTGAATTTTCGAATTTTTGCCCAAAATAACAAAACACAAATTTGCTTCTATCTCCTTAACCGTGCAAGATAGAGCGATTTCGTCGAAATTTTCGACCCACAGGGTATCTAAGGAATGCAATCTTTGCAATTTTCAAAAAATTTTCCCCTCCCCAAAAATGGCGGCCATTTTGAATTTTCGAAGTTTTGCCAAAAATGGCAAAACACAAATTTCCTTCTATCTCCTTAACCATGCGAGATAGAGCGATTTCGTCAAAATTTTCGACCCACAGGTATTTGAGCATTGTATTCTTGGCAATTAAAAAAAAAATTTCCCCTCCCCTAAAATGGCGGCCATTTTGAATTTTCGAATTTTTGCCAAAAATGGCAAAACACAAATTTGCTTCTATCTCCTTAACCATGCGAGATAGAGCAATTTCGTCGAAATTTTCAACCCACAGGGTATCTAAGGAATGTAATCTTTGCAATTTTCAAAAAATTTTCCCCTCCCTAAAAATGGCAGCCATTTTGAATTTTCGAATTTTTGCCCAAAATGGAAAAACACAAACTGGCCTTAACCGTGCAAAATAGAGTTATTTCGTTGAAATTTTCGACCCATAGGGTATCTAAGAAATGTACTCTTGGCAATTTTCAAAAAATTTTCCCCTCCCCAAAAATGGCAGCCATTTTGAATTTTCGAATTTTTGCCCAAAATGGAAAAACACAAACTGGCCTTAACCGTGCAAAATAGAGTTATTTCGTTGAAATTTTCGACCCATAGGGTATCTAAGAAATGTACTCTTGGCAATTTTCAAAAAAATTTCCTTTTCCCAAAAATGGCGGCCATTTTGAATTTTCAAATTTTTGCCAAAAATAGAAAAACAGGAATTTGCTTCTATCTTCTTAACCGTGCAAGATAGAGTGATTTCGTCAAAATTTTCAACCCAACCAATGCAAAAAGGCATGAAGCTGAAATAATTTACATCTACACTAACAAATATTTAAGCATCATTGATATATTTTACAAATGAAACAGGGTCTTGTAAGACTACTGTACAATTTGGGCAAAAGGTTCATGGGTGGACATTACACATGATAATGTGTGTTATTCTATGCTATCCTGTTTCTATTCTCATCTACTATCAACAGGGCGGCCTATTTCTAGTTATTATTATTATGAAATCATGGGCTAGGAATCTTCAGATGTGGTCAGATTTGACTGTGGGCCCCTCCTTCAAGGTCAATCTAGGATAGCCAAAGTTCAAATTGCTTATAACTCACTTATTCTTGGTCCTAGAGGTTTGCAATGTTAAACCTACTTATAGGAAATCATGGACCGGGAATCTTCTGATGTGTTCAGATTTGACTTGGGGTTCCTCCTTTAAGGTCAAATGAGGATAGGCAGGTTTAAAAGTGCTTTTACTTCACTTATTATTGGTCCTAGAGGTTTACAGTGTGAAACCAGCCTATAGGAAACCATGAGCTAGGAAACTTTTGATGTGGTCAGATTTGACCTTTGGCCCCTACCTCTGGGTCAAACGAGGGTAGCCAAACTTGAAAGTACTTACAGCTCATTTATTATTGTAAAATGCTGTTTATCTTCGAAACCATGTTATTTGTTGTTACCATTTGGATACATCTTCCATCTGGCCACAAATGTGTCCTTGGTCTAGATTTTTTCTGCATTTTTCAAATATTTTGATTGTTTGGAAAGTGATTTGTTTGTATAAAATTTTTCCTATTTTTGTGTTGTCTTGCTCAACTTTTTTTGCAAGTGAAGTTGCCACTTTTTATGTAAAACATGTTAAAATCTAAGCTTTCTAGCTATAATACTTTTTGAGTATTGAGGGTATTTCAATTTAAACCAGAACTTGATCTGTGTACTGTGGCAAATATCAGCTTTTTTCTGGCAGCCTTTTCCTTTCAATTTCTCTTTTTCCGCCTTGTATGAAATGTATTTTGGCATGTATATTCCTTAGGGATATATCCCTCAATCAGTGGTGCTTCTGTTTGCATAAACAATTGGGGTGAGAATGTTGTGTGGTAGTAGATACTGTGACATATATGTGTTTGCCATTTGTGCATATGTGTATGTTATTTTTTCCACATATAAGAAAGAAATCCAAAATTCTTAAAATATAAGTCAATCTGCTGAGATCTAATGAATGTTTGTGGTGTGAGAGATGGCCTGTCTTGATATTTGTTATTGCGAGTTTAGTTGTTATTGGTAGAAGGTTAGTCCAGACTCTTTCTTTCAAAAATTATTCTTTATTTTAAATATTATTATATATAATAGGTCAAAAGTGTGTTTGTATTGCATAACAGTACATTGACTTTTGATTCAGTGACCAAAATTTTTCATTAGTCCAAGCCTCCAAGGCAGTACATGTTTGGGTAGGTATTGCTTTTTGCAATAATTTTATAACACTGAAGTGTGTATGTATTTCTTTTTTCTTGCAGGGAGTTCTTGAGTCATATTTCTTGCAAGAGGGTTAGAAAGACAAATCTTGGTTGCAGCATTTCAGCAAATGTAAAATCTGATCGTTCCAGACCAACTGTCGAATGTCTTTTCAGTAAGTTGTCAAATTTTAAGGAATATGACCACCAATATGTTCTGGTAAAACCTTATGATTCCATTTGATTGTATACAGCATATTAAGTAGAGTAAGAGTCATAAAATATATACTGTAAAATTGTAAAGTGTATAATGTAAGATCAATATCTCCTCACATTTGGTATATAGATGTAGTTAGGTTATTTCTTTATTCTTTCTTGAAACAGGTGTAAATCCCCATTCTTTCTTGAAACAGGTGTAAATCCCCAAATTTGATGTTTGAAGGGTTTGTGTGACGTATATTATTCCGCATTGAATGAAGAAGCTTTAGTTGTAGTTGGTTTAAATTATGAAAAATTGGAAAGAAGCTTATAGAAAAATTTATAGTTAAAGCTGACAGCATTAACTGGTTTAAAAGTTAATTATGAGTTGTTAGTTTTATCACAAACCAAATAGTAATCAGATAAACTGGTTTTCATATGTTGTGTAGTTTTAATGGTGTTCTGGTATACAATCTATTGTTTTGATATGGTAGAAACAACAAAATCCACAAAGAATATTTTGAAACTGGTTACCCGACAGCCCTTGGTTTGAACTTTGACCTTGCCGTGGTGACCTTAACCTATAAAGTATTTTCAGGGCTACATCTCGGTAACTGTAAGGTGTAGGAAGTTGATACTTGGTAGAGACATTGGTTAGAGGGTGTGGGTGTGCAGCATTATGGTGTGATCTTCATTTGACTTTGCCGTAGTGACCTTGACCTATAAAATCTTGTCAGGGCAACATCTCGGTTATTCCGGGCTACATCTCGGTAACCGTAAGGTGCAGGAAGTTGATACTTGGTAGGGACATTGGTTAGGGGGTGTAGATGTGCAACATCACAGTGTGACTGCGATTTGACTTTGACCTTACGGTAGTGACCTTGACCTATAAAATCTTGTCTGGGCTATATCTCAGAAACCGTAAGATGTAGGAAGTCGATACGTGGTAGGGACATTGGTTAGGCACAGTAGGTATGCAAAGTCATGGTGTGACCTTGATTTGACCTTGGACCTTGCTGTAGTGACCTTGACCTATTAAATCTTGTCTGGGCTATATCTGAGAAACCGTAAGGTGTAGCAAGTTGATACTTGTTAGGGACATTGGTTAGGGGAAGTAGGTGTGCAATGTCATGGTGTGACCTTGATTTGACCTTGGACCTTGCTGTAGTGACCTTGACCTATAAAATCTTGTCAGGGCTATATCTCGGCAACCGTAAGTTGTAGAAAGTTGATACTTGGTTGGGACATTAGTTCAGGGGTGTAGGTGTGCAGTGTCATGGTGTGACCTTGATTTGATCATTGACCTTGCCATAGTGACCATGAGTTTTAAAATCTTGTCTGGGCTATTTCTTAGATTCCATAAGGTGTAGAAGGTTGACACTTGGTAGGGACATTGGGTAGGGGGTGTAGGTGTGCATCATGGTGTGACCTTTAACTTTGGCTCTGGCAAAGTGTGTTCACCTGCCATATTTGATTCATCTTTCTCTTATGACAAAGATATATGGATTGCTGCAGCTGACTATTGTATGCACTTTTGCATAATTGTGCTATTTCTATCGACATCTATTCTCCAGTTAATAAATTTATAATAAATTGATAATTTTACAGTGTCATAAGTTTTAGTTTACTGATTAATGCTGTCATCTTGCTGTTGAATTGTCTTATTTTAATACTTAATCTTTACATACATTTTCTTTTTCTTAGATGTTATTTTCTCGACGTAAACATTATTTGGAGCTTTATATAACGGACACTGCTCTGAAAGTATCGCTATCTTTGTACTGTTTCACTACTTCTGTATTTCATGATGTTGAAAACTATTTCCCCAGGCTGTGGGGTACGGGCATCTCTGATGCTATTTTTGAAAATGTTATTATTGTAGGCTGATACTACATCAAAACAGTGCAAAATGTACGTATTTGGTGAAATTGGGTAAAAATAATGTTTACTCACTTCATAATAATTTCCAGTTGTAAATCATGAGTCATGTACGCTAACATTTAATTTTCACCATATCACTGACAAGCATACAAAATATACTGGATTTTCTTCATCCTAGATATTTAAATTACATACTTTTTCAACCATTGCTTGTGTGATGGTTGTATTTTTATTATTTCTTTTTCAGATGACGGACACAAGGCTGTCTTCAAGGCTGACACTTTACAAAGTTATGAAATGATGGAACACTTACTGACAATAAGTAAAGAGCATTCTGCAAAAAAGTAGAAATGGAATTGATATAGAATTTACTTATACCTTAGGTATGGTAGGATATTGTGTGGGATTTTATATCCACTGAGAAAGCTTAATATGTGATGTTAGAACATGTAAGACATACAACAGAGCTTTATTCTAGTTGAGTAATAAATTTTAAAAAGATTTTGTTGTCATCATGGCCCATATAGAACAAGAATTTCCACAATTTGTAGTTGTGTTTAGTGGTAAAAGGAAATCTGGCAAGGATTACATTGCAGAGCTTTTACAATCCAGGTTTGATCCAAGTAAATGTATCACATTAAGACTCTCAGCCCCACTGAAGAAGCAGTATGCTTTGGAACATAATCTAGATTGGCAAAGGCTATTGGATTCCAGTTCGTATAAGGAAATGTACAGAGAAGACATGATAACATGGGGAGAGGAGAAACGCAGCCGAGACCCAAGCTACTTCTGTAATCTCATCGGTGAACAAGGTCGAAATTATCCCATGTGGATCATTAGTGATGCCAGAAGGAAGACAGATATTGAGTATTTCAAAAGGCGTTTTGGAGATAAAGTTAAGACTGTTAGAATTGAAGCCAGTGAGAAAATCAGACAAAGTCGAGGCTGGGTGTTTACACCGGGAGTTGATGACGCAGAATCTGAATGTGGTCTAGATAATGGAGTGCAATTTGATATTATCATCGAAAATAATGGAGATTCTGACAAACTGGAAACAGTGTTGAGCAAACTATACGCTGATGTGTGTGATAGATTATAACAAGAAGAGTTTTTTTTTAAATTTTGTCATTGGTAATAACTTTAAAATTGTATAGAACTGGACATTTTAATTCACGGTTTTGTATGTTATTTGAATAAGTTCTTTATTTGACATTTAGACAGAAAAAAAACAGTTACAGTAATGGCCCAGGTCAAAGAATGGTAAATTTTGAAGACAAATATTTGTGAATAGAAAATTTTTTCAAAATTTGAGACTTTTAAATCCCCCTGATTCCCATTTATTCATCAAGGTTATTGTAGCACCCTCTCCAGTGTGTGACCAGAGCATAAGTGCACAACATTTTCGCAGTTAAGTGATGTAACATTGCATAAAATCACTAAATTTACTTATTTTGAACCGGTTGATGTTAGACCATGATAAACCTGGCATGTTTGCTCAGAACAAGTAGTTGTAAATGTGTGCAGTTGTAACCCAAATTGTTTGTATAAAGCTTTGCCAAAAGACACTTTCTCTAACAATGCAATTATGATCAGAAAATGTGGAAGTTAAGACATTTATAAAAGTGATGGGTTGCATATATGTTGGTAACCAAGTTATCAAGCAATAAAAATTTCTGTCTGAAGACAATGTTTTGAACAATTTTAAAGATTTTGTAACTAATGGGCTGGCGACGCAGTTAATGAAATGTGCAAACTATTTAATGAACAGTAATAGGAAATAATTCCTACTTTCTTTAAGTATGACAATACTTTTCCAATTAAATAAGAAATAATTATTTCCATACAAATTATGAATAAAATTTTATAGCATGTCTTTTTTTTCGTTTTTATCGAAAAGTTTTGGAGACTTCTGCTGACTATGAAAAATTTTAACTGCAACCCTCAAAGGTAAGTAAAATATCCAACTCAGAGGGAAAAACTTTTTTTATTGGAATGAAAGGTTTACAAAGGGTGTTTCTTTAAACTATTTACAGGGACCATGGTGGCACAGTGTTAACACACTCGCCTCTCCACCTCTGAGGTCTGCGGTTCAAACCCCAGATCTTATGTGGGAAAGTTGGTAGTTGCTTACGGATGGTCAGCAGTTTACAGTCACTGTACAAAAGCTTGACTAACTGTATTTGCTGGTTTCCTCTGTTCATAAAACTTCCCATCATGATATGACCTATGCAGTGTTGAAAGCAGTGTTAACCCCTTTCGCTACTGAAGGAACATTATTCCACAAGACTGTAGCCATATGACGTCATATCACGTCAGAAAGGCTAATGAAGTAAAATATTAACTCACTACCTTATACACTTTATTTGCGGTATTTTTCAGCATATTTCATTAAGAAATGATGAAATGTCAAATGAGGAAACTCCAGGAAATCCCCCAAATAAATATAACCACAAGAAAACAATATGCAGCTATATGCGGTAAATACGGCAATATCTACAGAAACCAGTTAAAATAGCTAAAATGGTGAATTTTTTTTTAAAATACAGCATAACTTACATATATTTTACTTAAGCAATCGTTTTAATACTGATAAACCAAAGAAAACGTATTGCAGTATACTGAAGGGAAAGAAGAAATCAATATTATTGTCGTCAACCCTCTGTCAACAGACATGGTACCTTGTAATACACATTAGTGTCGACTGCTAGTCGTCATAGATGGTAGCAAAAGGGTTAAAACCCAAATAAATAAATGGAACTATTTACATCTGAAGTAACAACTGTTTGAACCATACTGAAACTAATGTGTATAATAGTGGTTGGTGGCAAGGCGATGATGCACATGCGTCTGACCCGGGTCCCTGGATTAAGTGTCGGCCATGGCTTGAATGGTTTTAGGGGAAAACTGGTGGTTAATTGCCAATCAATTTGGACCAACAACATTGCTTTTGCAGACCCAAACAGCGATCCATTTTAACCTGAACAATTTTGAAGGTAATGATAAAGGTAACCCCAAAAAGTAAATTAAAGAACATCTAACATCCAAACCCTCTTGGTCAGGGTAACGCCTTGGATAATAGATAGGCTAAAATAACGGGCTTAATTGGAGTTGGGATAGTGAGTTTGAGGTCTGTTAACTGAAAATTTGAATAATAGAGGGTTAGATAAAAGAGATTCTATTGTATATGTAAACATTTCAACATTTTGATAATATCCGGGGGGGGTTCATTTTATTTCACTTCATCTCATTGCTTAATGAAAGTCAAGTACCTAAATTTTTAGGTAAAAGCCATTTTTACCCCACAGCCCTGAAGGACTGTCTGGGTGTTGTTTTCACCCTTGGTGTCCGGATGGGCGGGTGGCGGGAAAAGTTTGTCAGGCCAGTATCTCAGAAACAGTAAGGTGTATTAAGTTGATACTTGGTAGGGACATTGGTTAGGGGGTGTAGGTGTGCAACGTCATGGTGTGACCTTGATTTGACCTTGCTGCAGTGACCTTGAGTTTGAAAATCTTTTCCGGGCAATATCTCGGAAACCGTAATGTGCAGGAAGTTGATACTTGGTAGGGACCTTGGTTAAGGGGTGTAGGTGTGCAGCGTCATGGTGTGACCTTGATTTGACCTTGCCGTAGTGACCTTGACCTATAAAATCTTGATTTGACCTTGCCATAGTGACCTTGACCTATAAAATCTTGTCCGGGCTATATCTCAGAAACCGTAAGGTGTAGGAAGTTGATACTTGGTAGGGACATTGGTTAGGTGGCATAGGTGTGCAGCGTCATGGTGTGACCTTGATTTGACCTTGCCATAGTGACCTTGACCTATAAAATCTTGTCCGGGCTATATCTCGGAAACCATAAGGTGTAGGAAGTTGATACTTGGTAGGGACATTGCTTAGGGGTTGTAGGTGTGCAACGTCATGGTGTGACCTTGATTTGACCTTGCCGTAGTGACCTTGACCTATAAAATCTTGTCTGGGCTATATCTCAGAAACCATAAGGTGTAGGAAGTGGATACTTGGTAGGGACATTGGTTAGGGGTTGTAGGTGTGCAACGTCATGGTGTGACCTTGATTTGACCTTGCCTTAGTGACCTTGACCTATAAAATCTTGTCCGGGCTATATCTCTGAAAGCGTAAGGTGTAGGAAGTTGATACTTGGTAGAGACATTGTTTGGGGGTTATAGGTGTGCATCGTCATGATGTGACCTTGATTTGATCTTTGACCTTGCTGTAGTGATCTTAACCTATAAAAGCTTGTCTGGGCTATATCTCAGAAGCTGTAAAGTGTAGGAAGTTGATAGTTGGTAGGGACATTGCTTAGGGGTTGTAACTGTGCATCATAGTTTTTAGTTTACCGATTAATGCTGTCATCTTGCTATTGAATTGTCTTGTTTTAATACTTTATGTTTGCATAAATTTTGTTTCTCTTGGATGTTATTTTCTCTACTTAAACATCATTTAGACCTTAATATAACTGACACTGCTCTGAAAGTATCCCAATCTTTGTACTGTTTCACTACTTCTATATCTAATGGTGTTGAAAAGTATTTCCCCAGGCTGTGGGGTACCGGCATCTCTGATGCTATTTTGGCCTTGACCATTAAAATCCTGACAAGACTATATCTCTGAAACCATGAGGTGGAGGGAAAAGGATACCGGTACTTGGTAGGGATATTGGTTGCGTGTGTAGGTGTGCAAAGTTATAGTGAGACCTTGGTGTGACCTTTGACCTTGGCTCTGCCAGAATGTTTTCTGGCATATTTGAGACACATTTCTCACAAAGATAATGGATTGCTGCAACTGATCATTTGTACTTTTACCCAATCGTTTTATCTCAATTGACAACTATACCTCAATTAAGAAATTTTACAACTTCATAACTTTTAGTTTACTAACTAATGCTGTCATCTCGCTAATGAATTGTCTTGGTTTAATACTTTGTTACACTGTTTTCATCTTCTATATCTCACCTTGTCCAACACTATTTGAGAGATTGGTTATTTTCGGAAACCAACCACAGGTTTTGAAACCATATAACCAACTACAACCCTATTTACAATCCCAGTTTGAATAACATAGGTTTCTACACTAGACCAGTATTACAGTCTCTCAGTCTTTTTTTTGGCCTGAAAAGATTACCTACACTCCCCAGCTGTAACAATACTGGTAAAAGTATCCATATTTTGTTTGGAGTTAAAATTTTCTAAGGGAATACTTGGTTCTTTCATACAAAGGAGTTGTAACTCGAAAATATTCCCCTTAGCTTGTGCGTTTTGGCCATAAGTTGACCGGTTTGTTATGAGAATGTGATTATTACAGTCATTACAAAATAATAAGTTGTGGGCAATTCTGTTTATTGTAAAATACATAGAAATGGAAAAAGATGGCAACTTATACCTTGAAATTTTTATAAATAATTAAATTTCAGAATAATAATAATATTTCTAAATCTGGGCCTTTAAAAAGGCTAAATGTAAGTTTATCTAGAATTGCCTACCAAGGACACACTTTGTGCATGTGTTGAGAGATACATTATGTACACACTTGTTGGAGGAAGCTGTGTGTGTATTGTGTTAATACATGAAGCACATTTGAGTATCGCAAGTACTTTTCAAATTGACTGATGAACACATGGACTAAACATTCTGCTTTTTAGTGCATGGAAGCTGAATTTAGTTATACTTAAACATGTTTGTGACCAAGTGTTTTAAATGGTCAATAATGAAATTTAATTTTCAAAGATATTGTGTAAACAACCACTTCTTCAGCAGTTTACCATGTATCAACTATAAAGATGGCAACACTTACCATACACATGAATTCCAACATTTACCAATCAATGTGTCACACCAAGACAGAAGTGGCAGTAAGTTTAGCAACTTGCCCTTAAAATCAATCGTAAAATCAAGACATTTAGGAATGTTAGAAAAAGTGTATGAACTTCACCAAGCTAAGGGCTTAGTACAACCTACTGAGGTAAATTTCCTTCGATCAAAATTTATTTTTGCAGAGGAGCATATTCGTCTGGCTATGATAACAGTAGCCAACAGACACCCCATGTTGAGAATGAGAGTAAGTGTAAGTGAACAAGGAAAACAAACCTGGAAAGAAATCAGGCCATTTGTGCCGCAACTTAATGTCAAAACTAGTGCAGATTGGATGAAATGTTTTGCAGATGAGATGTCCAGAACATTCGACACTGTGCATGGTCCACTTTGGAGAATAACCTATTTGCCAAACCCCAAAAGATTCAGTGAAAGTCAACCCAGAATGATTCTTGGAAATTTGAAGGATTTCCCCATCAAAGGATCAAATGAATTTCCCCATGAATCTGCCATATTTCTGACCTTCCACCATGGGCTCATTGATGGATATGGTGGAACCTTGCTTTTGAATGAAATAATATGCCTTATTGAGGACATATACACAGAGGCGATAAAGGGAAAAATGTCAGTAAATGTGACCCATGAGGTTTTGAAAAATGTTTCCAATGGATTAGGTTGGAGGGCTTCCAAAAACTTCCCAATGGACTATACTGATGGGCAGTTTAAAACTCACAGGAACCATTGCGATGCATGGAAAGAACAAATCACAGAAGTACAATGTCCCCCATCCATGGATAATGTATTAAATGTAAATTATGGTTTTGTAGACAATATAATTGGCACCATTTGCAGATTTGAAGCTATCAAAAGATTTTTTGTTGGTATGGTATCTCATCATTTGAAGAAGAAAAGGAATTTTTACACCATGAATATAATTACCCCACAAAGCAGAAGTAGTAATTGTCACATGCAGCTAATTTGTGCACCAGTGGTTTTTGACATTCAGGAAGCTAAAGCCATTTCAATTGCTTGTAAAAGAAACCATGTTACCTTTGAGAAAATGATTGCCACTGCATTGGGTATTTCATTGTATGACACTGTGCAGCATTTTAAAGATGGACCATGTTTGGAATTGCCTTCATCAGGTTCCATAAGGTACAGTGTAGCAGCAAATCTAAGGAACTTTTCAAATATTAGCAACAATGATAATGCCACTTACACATTCAGAGTGAACAACGAAGTACCACTCAGACATGCAGATGACTTTTGGAAAACTGCCAGGGATTCACATACCTTTACCAAGAAGGAATATTTGCAACAGTGCAGGAAATACTTGTTCCAATGTGCTGTCTATGATTCTCTCTTGAAACAAGACATAGATTTCTTGGATACAGATGTGATTAATCCAGAAAATGCAGGTAGAATTTCCGACATTTTATTTTTCCTCACAAACCTTGGTAATGTTGACAAATTATTCAACAGAAATGAAGATTTAATTCAAGTACATGGATTACTGGCTTCCTCCTCATTTCAACTCTATGGACCAGTGTTTTACTGTTCTTCAGCAACTATTGGTGAGAGATTGATTATCTCTGTTACAACATATACCCATGTTTGTGAGCATAGAGTGATGATGTACTTTGCAAATCAATGCAAGGAAACATTGCTAGGTGCTAGTTCTTAAGAATACGATGTATATTTGTGTACAATGAATTTATGACTTATCATAAGAGATACATGTTATCCCGTTTGAGAAAAATGAAAGACATTGACATTAAACAGCATTATTTTAATAGTGCACTTTTTTATCCTTTACATGAAATAAAGGAATAATAAATAATAAAGGTACAATAGCCAAAATTATGCTTTCAGAAGATATGCAATCAATTTGTTGTTAAATTTGTGCAAAATACACTTGAAAACATTTGTGGAAAAAATCTCTGAAAGTCACATTGATGAACTTGTGCTATACGCACATGAAAAAAAATAACAATTAATTTCAAAAAGGCGTGTAGAAAATTCCAGCATAAACAGTGGACACTCTGTTTAAAAATAGTTATCATAAAAATGTGTACAAAAAAATAAATGATCTAAAAGTCATGAATAAAATTTACTAAAATTTTACAGTGTTGTGAGGCTGAGATGCACTAAACTTGTCTGATACATTCTCTCAGGTATGACACTCTATGACAAAAAAAATTGTGAAAAAAAATCAGAATTATAAACAAGGATGTTGTAGCTATCTACAGATCTTTGGTAAATCCAGAGAATACCTGTGGGTCTGAAAGTTTAGAACTCTCCTGAATGAAGAATGTATCCTGTCATTATAACTATGCATCACCACTAATATTATTGTTGGGTTGTATTAGATTGTATTGTATTTGTATTGTATTAAACATAATTAAGCGTCCCTGATAGGGCGCTTATTTGTTTTCACTTCAGTTTCCTCGATGCCGCATTATGGTCTCCCTTGAATATCTCCCTTATTATTGGAAGCTTTCTAACCATATTTGGCAGTTATATACCTTAGGTGTGAGAAAATTGTTCCACATGCTTAAATTTGACCTTTGTCAAGGTCACATGATCAAAAAACAGTTTTTTGGGGTACACCCGCCCATCATCGCCACTCAGCAAAATCTGCTAACCGCAGAGGTTTGTAATTTAATACACATGTTTATACTATCAAAAACGCAAGCTGATTAGATTTTGGGAGCGATCTGATGGAAATTAACCGATTTATGAGCGATTTTGTCACAGGTACCAACCAGAAAGCTTAAAATTCATGTGAACCCCCTATTATCTTCTTAAGTATTGCATTTAGAACCATAAAATGTATTGGGAGTTAGTAGGAAACCATATGTGGAGAGTCTAGAAAGCAAGTCAAATTCCCCCCGACCTCCCTGTAGGGTCAAACTGGAGTTATAAAATAGCCGTTTTTGACATTTTTCCTTATATCTCCTTTATTATTGCCTTTACAGCTTTAGAATGCACTAAGAGGTATTGGAAAACCATATGTGAAGAGTCTAGATAACCGGTCAGATTTCCTTTTACAGCTTTAGAATGGATTCCATATATGGGGAGTCTATATAGCCAATCAGGTTTACCTCCTGACCCCCTCTTATGGGTCAAACTGGGGTCATAAAATAGCAGATTTTTTTCTCTTTGCCTTATATCTCCTTTATTATTTCTTCTACAGCTTCAGAATGGATTCCATATATGGAGAGTCTATATAGCCAAAAAGGTTAACCTCCTGACCCCCTCTTATGGGTGAAACTGGGGTCATAAAATAGCTGATTTTCTGTTTTTGCCTTATATCTCCTTTAAATATACTGTTCTTACAAATTATAGCATTTATTAAAGTAACTTTTCACAATTTATGACCATAGAAAACAAAATAAAGCTTACATTTTCTTTCTGTTAATGCATAGGCCTCCACACTATCTGCTTATCTTTTACTTTTACAGCTTTAGAATGGATTACATATATGGGGAGTCTATACAGCCAGTCAGGTTTACCCCAACCCCCTCTTATGGATCAACCTGGGGTCATAAAATATCAGATTTTCTGTTTTTGCCTTATATCTCATTTACAACTACTCTTCTTACAAACTATAGCATTTATTAAACTAGACCTACGCATCGGAGAACTGATGCAAATTTGTATCCACCGAAAAGACAGCTCACCAAAGCCAGTGAACCATTGTTTGACCTTGAAGGAGGGGCCAAAGGTCAAATACATGTATAACATCAGCAGATTCCCAGCTCATGATATCTTACAAGTTTGGTTCACATTGCAAACCTCTAGGATCAATAATAAGTGAGTTATAAGCACTTTTTAAGTTTGGCTGTCCTCGTTTGACCTTGAAGAAGGGGCTCAAGGTCAAATCTGACCACATCAGAAGATTCCCAGTCCATGATTATCTATAAGTTGGTTGCATATTGCAAGTCTCTAAGGCCAATAATAAGCAAGTTATAAGCACATTTAAGTTTTACTATCCTTGTTTAACCTTGAAGGAGGGGCCAAAGGTCAAATCTGAACACACCAGAAGATTCCCAGCCCATGATTTCCTTTAAGTTGGTTTCACATTGCAAACATCTAGGACCAATAATAAGCGAGTTATAAACACTTTTAAGTTTGGCTATCCTCAGTTGACCTTGAAGGAGGGGCCCAAGGTCAAATCTGAACACATCAGAAGATTCCGTGTCCATGATTTCCTACAAGTTGGTTTCAAATTGCAAGTCTCAAAGACCAATAATAAGCAAGTGATAAGCATGTTTAAGTTTTGCTATCCTCGTTTTACCTTGAAGGAGGGGCCCAAGGTCAAATCTGAACACATCAGAAGATTTCCAGCCCATGATTTCCTGTAAGTTAGTTTTACATTGCAAACCTCTAGGACCAATGATAACAGAGTTATAAGCATTTTTAATCTCTTCATAGGTGATATGTATAATAAAGATACATGTCCTCTACAAGCTTGCAGATATTTGACCTTGAAGCTCTTAATTCAAGGTCATCCACGGAGTGCCAAAGTACCCAATTTAGCGAACTTTTAAAAGTGCCTATATCTCCCCTTTTTATTGGTCCTAGAGGTTTGGCACGTCAAACCAACCTATAGAAATCATGAACTGGGAAATTTCTGATGTGGTCAAATTTTACCTTGGGTCCCTCCTTCAAGGTCAAACGAGGACAGCCTAACTTAAAAGTCCTTAAAACTCGCTTATTAGTGGTCCTAGAGGTTTGCAGTGTGAAACCAACTAACAGGAAATCATGGTCTGGGAATCTTGTGAATTGGTCAGATTTGACCTTGGGCCTCTCCTTCAGGGTCAAATGGGGTGGCCAAAGTTAAAAGCGCTTATAACTTGCTTATTATTGGTCCTAGAGGTTTGCAATGTGAAACCAACTTGTAGAAAATCATGGGCTGGGAATCTTCTGATGTTGTCAGATTTCACCTTGGTCCCCTCCTTCAAGGTCAACAGATTGTTTACTGGCTTTAGTGAATTTTCTTTCTGGTGGATACAATTTGTAACATCAGTCCTCCGATGCACTAGGTCTAGGTTGTGAAGATATCTTCACCAAATTTGCAGAGAATGTTATGGCTGTATAAATATGTTTGTAAAAAATTTGGGCATGATTTTGAAAAAGAAAATGGCTGGCAGAGCCGACTGTTCTAAAACTTCACAGATAGCTTCATCAGCTTTGTACAAAAAGTGTATGGCTACAAACGCTTACCCGACAGTAATTTTGGCCTAATTCTGAAAACAAAGTGGGCACCATATGACATTTTAAAGTTAAATGGTAGTCATCATATTAAACAGGTCTTGTATCTCCCTTAGCATTGGTCCTTGGGGTTTGGAATGTTATATGAAAGTATTGCCTGTGAATCTTTTCCAAGCATCTAATTTGACCTTTGACCCCTGCTTCAAGTTAGTTGGGTCATATCTTAGATCTACTTTATTATTACTTGTTGGGCTTCAAACCCTAGTGAAACCGACAGCCATATGTGAAATTCACCACTGTACATGAAATTTACCAAAATTAGAAGTGCTTATAACTCGCTTATTATTGGTCATAGAGATTTGTAATGTGAAACAAAGTCCTAAGAAATTGTGGTCTGGGAATCTTTTGATGTGGTCAGACTTGACCTTGAGCCCCTACTTCTAGGTCAAACGAGGATAGTCAAACTTAAAAGTGCTTATAACTCACTTATTATTGGTCCTAGAGGTTTGCAATGTGAAACCAACTTATAAGAAATCATGGGCTGGGAATCTTTTGATGTGAGATTTGACCTTTGACCCCTCCTTCAAGGTCAAACAAGGACAGCCAAGCTTAAATGTGCTTATAACTCACTTATTATTGTTCCTTGAGGTTTGCAATGTGAAACCAAGTTGTAGGATATCGTGGGCTGGGAATCTTCTGATATTGTTAGATTTGACCTTGGGCCCCTCCTTCAAGGTCAAACGATGGTTCACTGGCTTTGGTGAGTTGTCTTTCTGGAGGATACAAATTTGCATCAGTTCTCTGATGCGTAGGTGTAGTTACTTTAATATACTCCAGTTCCATTGTGCCTACTGTTTATAAATGTAAATCTAACCACTGGTACAGCATACATGTATTGCTTGGCTTGCTAATTTGACACATGCCTTAAATCTGCACAATATAAAGTGAGCACTATGTTCTAACTCTAACCAATCAAGATCCATGATATAAAACTAAGAATTTGTAAGCTGTGAGCTGACTGGTCATGAACCAATTTGCTGTGTTAATTTCAAGCAGAAATTGTGTTCTCACTCTTTTACAAGTGATATAGGAGACAACTTGATTCAGCGTTGGTGAAGAGCCCAAAATATATAAAGTCCCCAGAACTCCATTTTTGTGAATTAACAGAGTACATTAAGCAAATTTTTGAGTCCTTGCCATTTAAAGCATTTAAAATATTTGTAATGAACTTGCTTCCAGTGTAAGACGACGACATTTAATTTTTCCTTCCCAACACAAAATATGCAGTAAATAAGACACTGGGAGGCCTTTTAATCACCATCTCAGATAATTTGTTCCTTTTTTTTCTAATTAAGTCTATTCATAAGTTTTGCTTGTGTCAATATAGATTTACTTCAAAGGAAATACAAGCTTCTAACTATAAAACATGTATAGATTAGGATTAGCTTTTTAAGTTTTGATAAATTGTTGCTGGAAGCAGTAATATGTGTATTTCATCAAATTCTCACAACTGTGACATTATAACCCAAGCTTTAGCACGAGAAGAATAATTGCCATTTCTACAAATATTTATTATGAAAGAGATATTCACTTTGACCGTTTTCCTTACAATTTTACGATTTTTTTTTTATGACATTTAAATACAATATTTTGTATGTACAAATATTACCTTGTAGAATGTTCAAAAACAGAAATAAAACATTCAGTGCATGTATAACTATAATTAGTGTGCATCAACTTTAAATTTGATAACATGCATGTAAGATTACAAAACCAATAATTTACACTGTGAGTACTAAAAGAGTAGGGAAAGTATGTTTAGCTTTCCACAGATATACATATAACTAGACTAAGAAATGTAAAATTAACCACATATACATTCCAAAATAGTCACTTCCAAAGCCCTTCACTTATAGAAGCCCACAACGTTGTACAGTATTGGCAAATTAAGGACGAGATTCATTATATCATATTACGACTGAAGCAGTTCCCATAATTTGGTTGCAAAGTAGCTGCTGGTATTACACAATGACTACTTAACCGTTTTCAATGAAGAGCATCTTTGGAGAAAGATAGAGGTAATACAGACTTCAAATGTGCATGCACCTGGATATGGACATTGCAAACACTATGGGAGATCTCGAGGTGCTAGTAAAGTAGAAAAAATAGCAGAGATGCCCGTACCCCACATCCTGGGGAAATAGTTATCAACGCCATGAAAAGTAGAAGTAGTGAAACAGTACAAAGATCTGGATACTTTCAGGGCAGTGTCAGTTATATAAAGCTCCAAATAATGTTAAGTACAGAAAATAAAATCTAAAGGAAAGAAAATGTATGTAGAGATAAAGTATTAAACCAAGACATTTCAAAAGCAAGATGACAGCATCAATCAGTAAACTAAAAATCACAAAGCTGTAAATTTTATTAATTAGAGTATAGCTGTCAATGGAAATAACACAATTATACAAAAGTACATCAACTAATCAGTTGCAGCAATCTATAGATCTTTGTCATGAGAGAAACATGTCTCAAATATGGAACACACATGGGCAGAGCCAAAGTTAAAGGTCACACCATGATGCACAAATACACTCCCTAACTAATGTCTCTACCAAGTGTCAACCATCTACACTTTACCGAATCCAATAAATAGCCCACACAAGATTTTCAAACTCATGGTCACTTCGACTAGATCATAGGTCAAATCAAGACTACACCATTATGATGCACATCTACAACCCCAACCAATGTCCCTACCAAGTATCAACTTCCTGCACCTTAGAATTTCTGAGATATAGCTTGGACAAGATTTTATAGATCGAGGTTACTACAGCAAGGTCAAAGTTCAATTCAAGGTCACACCATGATGTTGTACACCTACAACCCCCCCAACCAATGTCCCTACCAAATATCAACTTTCTACACCCTACAGTTTCCGAGATATACCCTGGACAAGATTTTACAGGTCAAGGTCACTATGGCAAGGTCAAATCATGGTCACACCATGATGTTGCACACCTACAACCCTCAACCAATGTCCTTACAATGTATCAACTTCCTACACATTACAGTTGCCAAGATATAGCCAGAAGAAGATTTTATAGGTCAAGGTCACTACAGCAAGGTTAAAGGTCAAATCAAGGTCATACCATGAAGTTGCACACTTACAGCCCCTAACCAATGTCCCTACCAAGTATCAACTTCCTAAACCTTAAGGTTTCCAAGATATAGCCTGGATAAGATTTTATAGGTCAAGGTCACTACAGCAAGGTAAAAGGTCAAATCAAAGACACACCATGATGCCGCACATCTAAACTCCCTCACCAATGTCTCTACCAAGTAACAACTTCCTACACTTTACAGTTTCCGAGATATAGCCAGGACAAGATTTTATATGTCAAGGTCACTACGGCAACGTCAAATCAAGGTCATACCATGACGCTGCACACCTACACCCCCTAACCAATATTCCTACCAAATATCAACTTCCTACGCCTTACAGTTTCCGAGATATAGCCCGGACAAGATTTTAAAGGTCAAGGTAACTACCGCAAGGTCAAATCAAGCTCACACCATGACGTTGCACACCTACAACCCCTAACTAATGTCCCTGCCAAGTATTAACTTCCTACACCTTACATTTGCCAAGATATAACCCAGACAAGATTTCAAACTCAAGGTCATTGTGGCAAGGTCAGAGGTCAAATCAAGGTCAGACCATGACGTTGCACACCTACAGCCCCTAACCAATGTCCCTACCAAGTATGAACTTCCTATACCTTACGGTTTTTGACATAGCCCAGACAAACTTTTTCTCGCCGCTCGACTGCCCGCCCGAACGCCCATCCGGACACCATGGGTGAAAACAATACCCTGACAGCCCTTAAGTGCTGTGGTGGTAAAAACTCCTGCAAATTGTTGGGTAATTTTCAAATAAATATCATCTATTATATTTTTGGCAGAATATATAGATTAAATGCTTGAATATGTACCTTTTTAGGCTGGGACTCAAAATATTATGAATTCTGACAATCCTGTAAAATCGCATGAAGTGATATAAACAGGAAAACAGTTAACCAGTTCAATAATATTGGTGCTGGCTAGTACTTGAATAATCTTACAGTTGGTTCCTACAGTTAATTGTTTCAACAATAGGCCAGATGGTCACATGCTCCAACTGAGTTCAAACCTTAACACTTCATTATAAATGTAAGTTATCATGTGTTTTAAGTCAAATAGTGAGATATTTTCCAAATTAGTTGGAATTCATTTCCTCCCTATCAATTCCTTCAAACTACTTTTCCTCTCACTTATTTGACTCAAAATAATGGATGACAATGAAATGTGGTTCTTTTTTTTCTATGTGCATTTCCAATCTTTATTTTTATTTTCAATAGAATAACCACTATTCCCCAAAAATGACAGATTTTTTTACGAGAAAAATTTCACATCTCCTGCCAAAAATCAATAAAATATGCACAGTAACTTTGGTTATTTAATGTGTAAAATAACCTAAAATTTCTTTCACTCTGGATACATAACCTATCAGTCCTACTGTTAACTTTTTAAGAAATGTACATTATAAATAAAAAGAACATATACAAGAAACATTCAGGCAATACATGTATTTAACATCAAATTAAAATACGCAAATCATTAGTTTATATGTGATTTTCCATAATAACAATTAAAGAACTTACAGCATCTAGTTAATATACACATATGTATTGACAATTTGACACATATACATTCAATTACTCTAGTTAAGTGAAATTTCAAGGAACCAAAAATACTTCTAAGATTCCAGGGGCCATGTTCACAAAGAAGGATTAAGCTGAGCCAAAATAAGATTAAAATTCACATAAAATGGCTCAGCTTATCTTTGGCTTTGGTCAATATTCACAAATTTAAGCCTATTTGTGGAATAAGTTTAAATTTAAGCCAATTTGTGGATTAAGTAGAAGATTCAACCATATTTGTTCACAATTTTAATCCACTTTGATATGTGGATCAAAGTTATCTCAAAACAAGAATCAGGAATCCACTCAATCGCTCTGTGAGTATCACGTTTAGTCCTTATGATCCAATTCTTGGACTAACTTGAGCTAATTATTTGCTGATCTTTTGCTAATACCTTTTTGTATTAAATACATCCCAGATCTTCAATGGAAAAAGACCATCTGGACAACTGGAGACCTGATATTTACTTCTAATTAAATAGAATTTTGCTCAACAAGTGACCAGGTACCCAAAAAGATGTTGTACATGTTGAGAATAAAGTAGCTTTGAAAGCAGGTGCTTATAAAACTATTAAAACATTGCTTACCCAAGAAACACAGGGGACACCCAGTTTTCAACTAGACTTGTCTATTATTATTATTTACAAACTTTTAATGTGCTCAATACATTTTAATGCACATCTGCCATACTTTTCCTTATTTTCACAGGTATTTATAATAAATTTGTTTATAACATCCACCATATTTGCTTATCTGATAGAGTAAGAATTCTAAAATTCACCAGAAATCTAAAATTCACCACCTCTAAAACCTTAGTTAATTCTATGAAAAAAAATGATGCTTTGTCTCACACTTAGTATATTTCAGGTCAAAAAGGCTTAATTTACTAAACATTCAACAAATCTCACCTCAATTCATTATTTTTATTAGTATTTCCACATGGCAAATTTCAGATATGTGGCGAATTTTAGATGTCTTATTCTACTTATACTTAGCAAGAACTAAAACTCAAGCAACCAGATTCAGGTCAGTTGTCGCACAACAGAGAAGCAAACGCTGCTTTTTGTAGAGTAAGGAATGTAAAATTTGCCAGATATCTAAATTTCACCACCTCTAAAAACCTTACTTAATTCTATGACAAAAGAAAAAGAGATGTTTTGTCTTCAACTTAGAATTTTTTAGTTTAAAAAGCCTCAATTTACTATACATTCAACACATCTCACCTCCATTTATTTTATAGGTGATTCCACAGGTGGCTAATTTCAGATATGTGGCAAATTTTACATTTCTTACTCTACAATCCAATTAACAGAATTCAAATGCAAAATACTTTTCATACACAACATTCCTTCTTTAATACAGCAGAAATTCTATTATCCGTCTCATTTGAGGGAGTAATATTTACATCAGATAATAGAAAGACAAGATAATAAACTGTTTAAAATAGCAGATTTAAATGGAGTTGGGAGAGTGGGTTTGAGGTCAGATAACTGAAAATTTGGATAATAGAGGATCAGATAATAGAGTTTTTACTGTCATTTTCTGCAGTTCAACATAAATTTTGTTCAGTGAAATAGCAGATTTGTTGTCAATAAATGGTGTAAAACTATTTCAATATAAATTGATACAGAAAGCAAAATCAAAGTTTAAAACTTATATTAACATTGCAATTCAATACCAATATTTCACTGAACTGAGAAGATAAATGCAATTCAGTATCAACACTTCAATTGATTGGTAATATAAATGCAATTCAATATCAATACTTTACTGATTTGGATAGATAAATGCAATACAACTGTAAGATTTCACTCCACTGGCAAGATAAATTGGAAAATTTAATGGTTAAATTAAATTTTTATTAGTTAATATCTTACCTAGTGGACCAGTGCATTTGTCCGGCGCGCAGCCGGTCCCGCCAAACGTTAGACAAAAACGTCCTGAGCTGGGCTCTGACCGGGACCGGTAGTGTACTCCTCATTCGCCAGGTGTCGTGACTGCACCCAGCTCCCCTACTGCGCGTGCGCGCGCATGCGTACTTCCTCTTTTTGTGGCCTACCTAAGAATGTCCCCCTTTGAGCTATTGCGGGGCAGGTAGGGTGGGACTCTCTTGGTCCACTAGGTAAGATATTAACTAATAAAAATTTAATTTAACCATTAAATTTTCCATTTTATTGCGTTAATATATCTTACCTAGTGGACCAGTGCAGAATAACTACCCAGTGGTTGGAGGGTAGCTATGGACAAAGGGGAGACCGAGACTCTAAGATCTACATATATACTCCGTAAATCCAGAGGAAATCACCCGGGAAGGGTTTCTAACTACCCTGGATAGGTACAGTCTCTCTCCCCCCCCCCCCCCCCCCCCCTTTGTTTTGTAGCTGACGAGTTCCCGAGGAAGTGAAGAAGGGGAATTGAAGATTAAGATGGTCCCCCATCTTCTTGCAACGCAAGACAGACTGCAGGGACGTTTTTTTTTTTTTTTGTTTTTTTTTTTTATTATGTACATGTATGAATACATATATACACCACTATACACTATATACATGGGAGCCTCTACTTAGTCCCTAATTTGTTGGGCAGCTACCACAGGACCCAAATGGTACACATCCGAGTCTGCCCATGCCAAGTCCTTCAAGTAAAATTGGGTGAAGGTGTTATGAGATTTCCAGTGACAGGCTGCCAAAATCTGGTCTAAGGGAACACCCCCCTGAAAGGCTTTGGATGCCGCGAACGCGCGAACGTCATGAGCCCGAACCTGATGCAACTGTTGAGCCTGTTGGTCTGACATCTGGTAACAAAGGACTATGGTTTGTTTGATCCAGGAGGAAACGGTAGCAGGGACAATATCCTTCTGGAAACTCTTCCTAAAGGAAACAAAAACCAATTCCTTGCCTGAACGGAGATCTTTGGTTTTGTCCAAGTAATAACGTAGTGCCCGGACCGGGCACAGACTCCTATCCTCCTTGAGGGATTTGTCCAATGAAGGAGCCAAGGCTGGAATGATAACAGGGGCCACGCAAGCGGGACCCTCTTTAGCCAGGTGGTTCTTAGAGATGAAACTAGGAGAAGGCGATAATGAAACATTCGACCAATCCTCTTGGTGCCTAATGTTCCTGTGGACCCAAGCATGAATTTCACTCCTCCGTTTCCCAGAGCCCAAGGCTAGAAGGAAGACAGTCTTAAAGGTGAGGTACTTCAGCGAAGCCTTCCTGAGAGGTTCAAAAGGAGGTTGTGTAAGTTGGTGAAGGACCAAAGACAAATTCCACGTAGGAATCCCACGCCTGCCTTTTGCTTTGTCCCTATGAAAACTGTCCAACAACCTGGACAAGTTTTCATCCTTGCTGATGTTAATTCTGGAATTCCCCATTTTGTCGGCTATGGCAGTCCTATAGCCTTCTATGGTACTAGGTTGAAGATGTTTCTCCTGAAAAAGGGAAAGGAGAAAATCCGCAATTTGCTCTATAGAGGGAGTCCTGAAGTCCACCTGATTCTTTTCACACCATCTGACAAAAACGGACCACTTTGATTCATAAATGGCTCTGGTAGAGCATCTTTGAGGAGCCTCAATTCTTGTTGCCACTTCTGCCGAGAACCCGGCCTGCTGGATGGCAGAGGCTCTAGGAGCCACGCATGAAGGTTCAGATTGGGCAGGTCCCGGTGAGGACACTGATTGAACGGTTGAGTGATCAATTTCGACACCTGAGGGAGCAGGAGGGGAACTTGAGCTGACATGTTGACCAGGTCCCAAAACCAAGGCATGTTGGGCCAACCTGGTGCTATCAGAATGAGACGACGGAATCCGTGGTCCAAGAGTTTCGTTACCACCTGATGAAGAAGGGCCGTCGGTGGAAAGGCATAAGCGTCCAGGTCCTCCCAAGGGAGACTTAAGGCGTCCACTCCCCACGCTGATTGGTCTGGAACCGGGGATACAAACCGGGGAAGTTTGTGATTGAACCGGGTGGCAAACAGGTCCACAGACGGGCGGTGCCAACGCCGGCATATTTGAGCAAACACCTCCGGGAGGAGGGACCATTCTGTTTGGATCACCTGATTGAGTCGGGACAGCTTGTCGGCTATGACGTTCAGGTGACCCGGAATATGCCTGGCCCTCAAGACAATCTGCCTTTGATTGCACCAAAGCATCAGTCTCCAAAGGAGGGCACAGAGTGAGCCTGATTTCATACCCCCTTCCTTGTTGATGTAAGAGACCACAGTGGTGTTGTCTGTACAAACAAGAACTATCTGGTTGCAACATAACCGCTCGAACCGTTTTAAGGCCAGCAGGACCGCCTTGAGCTCCAACAAATTTATGTGCAAGGCGCTTTCTGACTCTAACCAAACTCCTTTTGCCATGTAATCGCCTAAGTGAGCGCCCCAACCTTCGTTTGAGGCGTCTGTAAACAGTTGAAGGGCGTGTCGAAGAGGGTGTAAGGGTTGACCGGAGAGCACCTTGGCCGGGTCCAACCACCACCTTAGATGTACATGGAGAGATGAAGGAATTGGGATGACCTTTTCCAGCGATTCCGGGGCATGCCAATGCTTTTTTAGGTGCCACTGAATGGGCCTCATATGCAGCCGCCCCGACACTACTTGTTTTTCTGTTGCTGTCAGAAGGCCGATTAAAGACATGAACTGCCTGACTGTGCAACATTCCAGTCCCAGGAAAAGGTTGAGTTTCTGAGATAGACTCCTCCACCTGTCCTGAGTTGGTTTGACTAACCCCTGAGATAGGTCGAAATGATAACCTACGAAGTCGAAGGTTTGTTGGGGAACCAGCTCTGACTTGTCCATGTTGACTACCCAACCTAGCGAGCGGCAAAGGTCCAAAAGGATCTGGGTATGACGTAGGCAAATTTCCCGGCATGGGGCTCTCAGTAACCAATCGTCTAGGTATTGGTGGATTCGAATACCCCTCGATTGAGCCATGAGTTTTACCTCCTTGACCACCTTTGTGAACTCCAACGGAGCCGTCGACAGGCCAAAGGGAAGTGCTGTGAACTGAAAGGTCTGACCTTTTAAGTGGAACCGGAGATATTTTCGCGACCTGTGGTTTATGGGAATGTGAAAATAAGCGTCGCTGAAATCCAGCGAAGTGACCCACTCCCCCTGTTACAGGGAGAGTCTGATGGTCTCCGGAGTTTCCATCTTGAACGTTGCTGGGGCAAGGTAAAGGTTCAGTTGGCTTAGATCTAGAATGGGCCTCCATTTCCCGTTGGGTTTTGGCACCAGGAACAACCGGTTGTAGAAACCCAGAGATGACTGAACGGACACCTTTTCGATAGTCTGTTTTTGACCTAGGGAATGCAATGCCTCGTTCAGACTTTTGTTTCGAGAGGGATTTGATGAACCACTGATTATCACAGGAAATCTTGCCAGAGGTGGTCTCTCCTTGAAGGGTAGTTGATACCCTTCCCTGAGGATAGAGACTACCCTTGGATTTGAACCCAGGGAGAGCCAAACCTGCCAAAACAGTTGCAGACGGCCTCCCACAGGTGGATCTTTTGCAACACATGGGGCATTTGTCACATTTGGGGCAAAAAGACACTGATTTACAGACAAAGCACTGTTCACAGATTTTATTTCTATTTGAGAATGAGAGGGTCTTACGTTTTTCTTTTGTAACAGCCCTTTTACAGAAGGTGCAGGAGGAACAACATGCAAATTTACAGTCTCTTGAAAAGTCTCTGTTTGCTGATGACACTAGATTGAGATCCCCTAAACTTGAACTTAACACAACTGGGGGACTCAGTAGATGTTGATTGTCATTTATATGGTTTTGTACCACGGGCAGGCTTGGAGTAGTATATAGAACCAGATCCACCTCTACCACGACCCCTACCCCTGCCTCTGCCTGAGAATTGCCTCCAAGGTTGTTGATTTTGGGAAGAGGAGAAGCCGGATTGACGACTCTCTTTCTTTTCATATGGTTGGTACCGGAATTGATGCTTCTTTGAGTGCTGATATGTGCCCGGGCCGGGACCAGTAGCACTCTTGTTTGAATCATACTTTTGAATATCCTGCTCCGCTACTGCCAGTACATCATCCGGGAATAGGCCGTAAGTGAACAGGGGAGCATTTCGTAGTTTATTCCAGGTATCAGGTTTCAGGCCTGGTTTAACGTACTCGAGATAAGAATCTCTCCTCAACAAAATGAAGTTGGCTAGCTGAACAAATAAACTGTCTGCGAGGTGCTGGAAGGCAGTACCTAAGGCAACAGAAACACTACTGTGGAAAGCTGACAAGTCTTTCAAATCCTTGATGGCGTCGGTGACCTCCTTAGGGGCCTTGCCCTGAACAATGGTAGCGTTTAAAAATGAAATATGTTGATTCATTTTGTCCTGAATTTCACTAACGCACCTGTTGAATCCTGCTGCGTGATTGGTAATCAAAGAGCCTTCCTTAGCACATTGCTCCCACCTTCTAAGAATCTCCTGAGGGATAGGCCTAGATGCTGGTCCTGAAGATGGATATGAGGAAGTCTTGGCAATACGGGAGAATTGAGAGTTCAGGCGTGCTTCGGAACCCGACCAGCCAAAGATTGTACGTCCAGGTCTTTGATTTATATCCTGTTTGAGTCGTGACTGTGTATACCACTTTGCCTGGCTTTTGGGTGTTCTGACAAACTGGTCTTGTTTCAGACCTGCGGCCTCTTGGGAACGAGAAGGGTAACCTTCTGCAACACGAGTGTTCAGTTTTTCCATTTTATAGCAAAGCCAGTCGTCAGCTGGTAACTCCACTGAAACTTTGCCTGAGCGACGAGGATGTTTTCCTTTCCAAGGGTTGTCAGAACGGTTGTCTGCATCACTTGCTGAAGCCTCAAAATCTGGTATGTGAGACCAGCCAAGAAAGGAACGGACCGACCGGACCGTTTCTCTGTAGTTCATTTCCTCGTTTTTCTCATTGATTTCAGTATCTGAAAGTTCACCCTCCTCACCAGATTCCTTATCTGACCGGTCCGGAAGGGGTTCCCCGTCTGACAGAGCCGGATCCGGCTGAGTAAAACTATCCGGTGCAAAGGAAGCAGAAGTACTGGTATACTGTGGACCGGTAATGACCGGTTGAGAGGAGGACCCTAAGGAAGAGACACTGGTGATAGCAGGCACAGTTTCCTCCGGTTCACCAAGAACTTGTAAACCCGGACCGGGTACCACTGTCTTGGGAGGAATAGGGTCCCTAGCAACCTGACTTGCAGAACCGGCAGCAGCGGCCGGTTTGATAGACTTCTTATGTTTTGATTTTCCTTTCTGTTTTTTAACAGAAGTAGCAGAATCCTCTACGTCCTGAACCGGAGGCCTCACCGGACCGGTGGCTCTGGGATCAGGAGAGGGATTGATAAAAGGCGTATCAGAGATATGGGCTTGACCCGTTGGAACAGGCATCTTTGGAGTGGAAAATATGTTGGTTCTGGTAAGGAGAGCCTCAAAACGGGCGAATTTTTCCTCCAATTGATTATTTAATAGTTCAAAATCCTGACGGGAGACAAAGTCTCCTGTGCTTGTCTGGTCAGAAACCGGGAAGGTACCGGTAACCATCCGTCCCTGCGCATGCGCAGTGACCGGAGACATCTCAACTTCATCTTGGTCCTCCACCGGACCCACAACAGTAACTTTACTAGGAGAGATCAAAATTCCTGCTTTTTTGTCTTTTCGGATTTGATACTGTGGGGTTGCTAACATACCTTTCTGAGAGTCAGACAGTTTATCACACAAATCACAATCCTGACCTTTGACACAAGGGTCATCTCCCACCTTTTTGTCCCTGCAGCGGGCACACTTTTTATGTAGGTCAAACCCCGCCATAACATGGCCACAACTACCACGCCTCTGTCCTGGGGATGCCATGATAAATATATATTTTGCAATATCCAAAGCTTTTCTTCTAACACGTTTGCAAAGCAATAATATAATTCAAAGTTTATTTTACTGAAATTTATCCGCTAACACACTATGGCGCCAAACAAAAAGAGGAAGTACGCATGCGCGCGCACGCGCAGTAGGGGAGCTGGGTGCAGTCACGACACCTGGCGAATGAGGAGTACACTACCGGTCCCGGTCAGAGCCCAGCTCAGGACATTTTTGTCTAACGTTTGGCGGGACCGGCTGCGCGCCGGACAAATGCACTGGTCCACTAGGTAAGATATATTAACGCAATAAAACTTAGTTTTATATCACAGGTTTCGGAAAACTTATTTACAAGACTATTTTCCATCAAACTATATATACATTTGAAATTACATCAAAGAAGGGAGTTTTGAAAAGAAAATCCTCTGGAAAGAAGCATCTTTTGAAAACTTGATATAAACTTGTATCCAGTTTAAGTAATGGGCAAGCAAATTTTGTTTGAAAATACAAAACTTAGGACTGAGATAATCATGTTTTTATCCATGTAATAAGCTTTTTAACTGAAAAATGCTGTGTATTTCACATAAAGCCAATTTCACCGACATTCTTTGGCAAAGTCAAATTTTAAGTTTTATGTCTTACTCAACAACTGGGGTTGAATTGAGACAAAACCACAGCATTGTCATTTGTGGAAGTCAAATCCATGCAGAGGTGACGACCTGTGATTAGATACCAAACTTGCTAACCACTATGCCATCGAGAACCTACATTCTTATTCTAACAATACACAAAAATAGGAATGTCCATGGAGTACAATCCATATGAACACAACTGCAGTATATTTTAAATGGATTCAACCGCTGTAGAATTCACATAAAGACGTGCATTCTGCCGCTGGAGTTACCACCCACCAATATATTCTGTGTGGGATGGAAGGCATTTAAACTACACACAGAGTTCAAATAGTCTTCATCTTGGAATGTCTTCACTAGACTGCCAGATGAGTCAAACAACTCAATCTATAAAAATAAAACAAAAATAACCAATCACATGGCTTCTGACATGTTATAGGGCCAATGAAAATGCTTCATACAAAAATCAATTAACCAGCATGGAATCAAACAGGTACCTGCATGGATCTGCTTTTATAGATAAGGATATTGTTTTTAAAAGATCTTTAAGTTTCATTCCAGCTCAGATTTTCACAGTTCCAACCAATGTAAAATATTTTGTAATGATAATCAGAAACTTCAGTATGGAACAAGAAAACTGCTTGTTAAGTCTTAAAGTTTAAAAGTAAACTCATCAACAAGCCCAAGTGGCTGTCAACTTTCTCAAACCAATACAATCTCTCTAGCCAATGAATAGCATTGACACAAATGCAAGGCAGCAACCAGCCAATGTGAAATGTTGATACAAAATGTGACAATGCTACTGACCAATGAAATGCTTTCATACAAGTGAGAGAAAAACTACCTGTCTGGGTCTGCTCATACTTCCACAGATGAAAACATCATCTCTGGAAGGATGCCAAACTGCCTGGAACTTGCTCAACCATCTTCCTGTCTGATTATTGTGTCTGTTTAAATTAAAAGTAATCATTTTCAAACTTAAAAAGGATTAGAAATAGGAAGCCCTTGCACTCAGTCATCATCTTGGGCTAAAAATTTGCTGAAATGTGCCAGAAATCACTGTATTGCTTATCACCTCCAATGATACATTTAGCAACTCCCCACATACACCTCTTAAAAAACAGCTAAAATGACCTCCAAAACTTGGTCTTAAACACAATCACTCTCAAAATTTAATGGGATTTAAGTTGGACAAAGACCCATCTTCCATTTTTTTTTTTTTTTTGAGGAAGATACAACCAGTGGTATTGCACAATCCCGTTGACACACAGAGAAACAGACAAACGGTCATAATAATAATACATCCTTGGCATACGCAATAAAAACATGGCAACGAATGATCCTGAAATCAAATACATATTAGATGAACAAACGAGGGAATTTTTCATCAAATACAAGTATAAATGTATGCTAATGTAGCATAAATTTTGTATTAATGACTGGTTAAAATATATGCCAGGTGCACAAATCCTTGACTGTAATTTCCTGCAACAATTATTTTTCAATATATTTTCAAATACATATGCTTACTTTAAATTAAAACCTGGTTTACTTCTGAATGAGAACAATGCCCAGGCATTATAAATGAAATATATAACAGTACAAGACATGCAACTTATTGTGCATGGGTTCAACTCCAACATTGAGTTATAATGCTGAGGACCTGTCCCAATATAATCATGGCCATTGAATGGGACTTAAAACCCTATATTTCTATTAGGTTTTACCACACTGAAGAACTGTCAGAAATACATACTTGATAGAGTGGGAAATTTCCACTTCTTTCGCAATATTTGATGCATCATACAACCTATAGACACAAAATAATGACAAACTGAGTGGCAAACAAAAGTTCCAACGACGTTTCAGCTTTGCGTAAGTGTTCACTGATCAGGACAAATGTAATAAGAAAACAATTCTATTATTTTAGTTGAGAGTGAGGGAGTATCATATTTGCTATATCAACATTCTGCCACAGCACAATTTTTTCAAATTTTGGGATACAGAAAAAGAGGAGTTTTTTCTTTATAATTTCCAATCAATATTCCAGAGACCCTCAGTTGCCCAGTGGTTGGCAAGTTTGGCATCTAATCACAGGCTGTCACCTCTGTGTGGGTTCTACTCCCACAAGTGGCAATACTGAAGGCCTATCCCAATATGACTCTGGCTGTTGAATGAGATGTAAAACCCTAACTTTGACCCTTGACCCCAATCAACTGAAACTAGAGGATCGCTCGCAAAAAAAAAAGATAATGTTTTTGCATAGCAAAAACAAAGCGTCCCGAAAAGGATATAAAGGTGAGTGCTAAAGTATTAAGAAAATGCTTCGTTTCTAGCCTTATACTGTTGTGGCAACCAAAGTCAGTGCAGTCTGCTCTATCTAGCACGGTTTTCAAGATATAAGCATTTTTGTGTTTTGCAAAAAATAAAAAAATTAAAAATGTCCGCTATATTTGGCGAGACAAAAATATTTTGAAAATTGGCATGGCTACTCTGCAGAGATACCCAGCAGGTCCAAAATTTTGTTGAGTTCACTCCATATAGCACGGTTTTCGAGATATAAGCATTTTTGTGTTTTGCAAAAACTTTGAAAATTCAAAATGGCCACCATTTTTGGGGAGACAAAAATTTTTGTCAAGACCACTGCCGTGGTGTGTATCTCCCGCCGAGCATTAAAGCAGAAGAAATAGCTTTTCCGAGATATTCACAATTTTTCATTTTCGTGTGTGAAAGGTCTCCCAAAAGTAGGTGAATGAGTTATTTGAGAAAAATTGGCTATCTGCAATACTATTAAGAGATAATTCACATTTACTCATTTTGAGTAGGTGAATAATTATCTATGGGTCTGAAACTTCACCAAGTGAAAGCTCTCCCAAAAGTAGGTGAATGAGTTATTTGAGAAAAATTGGCTATCTGCAATACTTTTAGAGATAATTCGCATTTACTCATTTTGAGTAGGTGAGTAATTAGCTATGGGTCTGAAACTTCACCATGTGAAAGCTCTCCCACAAGTAGATGAATGAGTATTTGATAAAAATTGGGTATCCGCAATACTTTTACAGATAATTAGCATTTACTCATTTTGAGTAGGTGAATAAATAGCTATGGGTCTGAAACTTCACAGAGTGAAAGCTCTCCCAAAAGTAGGTGAATGAGTTATTTGAGAAAAATTGGCTATCTGCAATACTTTTAGAGATAATTCACATTTACTCATTTTGAGTAGGTGAATAATTAGCTATAGGTCTGAAACTTCACCAAATGAAAGCTCTGCCAAAAGTAGGTGAATGAGTTATTTGAGAAAAATTGGCTATCTGCAATACTTTTAGAGATAATTCGCATTTACTCATTTTGAGTAGGTGAGTAATTTGCTATGGGTCTGAAACTTCACCAAGTGAAAGCTCTCCCAAAAGTAGGTGAATGAGTTATTTGAGAAAAATTGGCTATCTGCAATACTTTTAGAGATAATTCGCATTTACTCATTTTGAGTAGATGAGTAATTAGCTATGGGTCTGAAACTTCACCAAGTGAAAGCTCTCCCAAAAGTAGGTGAATGATTAATTTGAGAAAAATTGGCTATCTGCAATACTTTTAGAGATAATTCGCATTCACCCATTTTGAGTAGGTGAGTAATTAGCTATGGGTCTGAAACTTCACCAAGTGAAAGCTCTCCCAAAAGTAGGTGAATGAGTTATTTGAGAAAAATTGGCTATCTGCAATACTTTTAGAGATAATTCGCATTTACTCATTTTCAGTAGGTGAGTAATTAGCTATGGGTCTGAAACTTCACCAAGTGAAAGCTCTGCCAAAAGTAGGTGAATGAGTTATTTGAGAAAAATTGGCTATCTGCAATACTTTTAGAGATAATTCGCATTTACTCATTTTGAGTAGGTGAGTAATTAGCTATGGGTCTGAAACTTCACAGAGTGAAAGCTCTCCCAAAAGTAGGTGAATGAGTTATTTGAGAAAAATTGGCTATCTGCAATACTTTTAGAGATAATTCGCATTTACTCATTTTGAGTAGGTGAGTAATTAGCTATGGGTCTGAAACTTCAAGTGAAAGCTCTCCCAAAAGTAGGTGAATGATTAATTTGACAAAAATTGGCTATCTGCAATACTTTTAGAGATAATTCGCATTTACTCATTTTGAGTAGGTGAGTAATTAGCTATGGGTCTGAAACTTCACCAAGTGAAAGCTCTCCCAAAAGTAGGTGAATGAGTTATTTGAGAAAAATTGGCTATCTGCAATACTTTTAGAGATAATTCGCATTTACTCATTTTGAGTAGGTGAGTAATTAGCTATGGGTCTGAAACTTCACCAAGTGAAAGCTCTCCCAAAAGTAGGTGAATGAGTTATTTGAGAAAAATTGGCTATCCGCAATACTTTTAGAGATAATTCGCATTTACTCATTTTGAGTAGGTGAGTAATTGGCTATGGGTCTGAAACTTCACCATGTGAAAGCTCTCCCACAAGTAGATGAATGAGTTATTTGATAAAAATTGGGTATCCGCAATACTTTTACAGATAATTAGCATTTACTCATTTTGAGTAGGTAAATAATTAGCTATGGGTCTGAAACTTCACCATGTGAAAGCTTTCCCAAAAGTAGGTGAATGAGTTATTTGAGAAAAATTGGCTATCTGCAATACTTTTAGAGATAATTCGCATTTACTCATTTTGAGTAGGTGAGTAATTGGCTATGGGTCTGAAACTTCACCATGTGAAAGCTCTTCCAAAAGTAGGTGAATGAGTTATTTGAGAAAAATTGGCCATCTGCAATACTTTTAGAGGTAATTCGCATTTACTCTTTTTGAGTAGGTGAGCAATTAGCTATGGGTCTGAAACTTCACCAAGTGAAAGCTCTTTGGGATAGCTGCTCTGCAGAGATACCCTGAAGATAAAAAATTTCCTCGAAATCGCTCTATGTAGCACGGTTTTCGAAATATTAGCATTTTTGTGTTTTGCAATTTTTGCGCAAAAATTCGAAAATTCAAAATGGCCGCCATTTTTGGCAAGACAAAATTTTTTTGAAAATTGGCATTGCTACTCTGCAGAGATACCCTGCGGGTCAAAAATTTCGTCGAAATCGCTCTATCTAGCAGGGTTTTTGAGATATAAGCATTTTTATGTTTTGCAATTTTTGCGAAAAATTCGAAAATTCAAAATGGCCGCCATTTTTGGCTAGACAAAAATTTTTTGAAAATTGGGAAAAGTACTCTGCAGAGATATCCTGCGGGTCAAAAATTTTGTCGAAATTGCTCTATCTAGCACGGTTTTTGAGATATAAGCATTTTTGTGTTTTGCAATTTTTGCGAAAATTTCGAAAATTCAAAATGGCCGCCATTTTGGGCGAGACAAAAATTTTTGAAAATTGGGAAAACTACTCCGCAGAGATACCCTGCGGGTCAAAAATTTCGTCGAAATCGCTCTATCTAGCACGGTTTTCGAGATATAAGCATTTTTGTGTTTTCCTTATTTGGAAAATTCGTAATGATTAATTAATCATTAATTACTCGGCCATTTCTTGACCAATCAATGCCAAAATCTAATGATTTCCAGATTTTAATAGAATGAATGTATTTGCCAAGTTTCAGGTGAATTGATAAAATTCCTTTCAAGTTATCATCCGGACAAGCTTCCCCATCGAAAAAAGACATTTTTGGTCATGTGACCTCTCTGATTGGTTGAAATGTCACTGCAGCATATTCAAAAAAATTCCCCAAGGCTACTGCCTAAACCTGCCAAATTTGAAAAGAATCTGCCTAACGGTTACAGAGTTATAAGGAAAACAAAATGCGGAGCCGGCAGAGCCGGCGGAGCCGGAAGCTCTCCCATACACAAACAAGCGTCCCGCAAGGGACACTTAACAAGAAACCGCAAAAAAACATTACCAAAACAAAATTTCTGAAACATGACCACATGAAAAATAGTATCGGAGATACCCGTACCCCACAGCCTGGAGAAATAGTTTTCCACACCAAGAGATACAGAAGTTGTGAAACAGTTAAAAGATCAGGAGACTTTCAGAGTAAACAGTTTCAGCTTTGCAAAGGTCTAAATAATATTTAAGTAGAGAAAATAATGAGAGACAACTTTTATATAAAGATCCTAAAGATCTAATTAAATCCCTATCTCAAACAGTTACATGTAATGCTCTGCTTTGCAGGTGTGTCGTCTTTACTACAAGGGTGGCTCAGAGAGATAAAGTAACAAAAGAAATATCAAAGTTCATAGTCAAGGGACATACTACGTCAACCTAGGGGTGTTAGGGTGAAAGAAGGGAACTAATACATTGGGAAACTTAAGTCTTAAGAAGCTTCCAAGAAGATGTTTCTAAGAGATTGGTCCTTATATGAAGAGGAAAGGTTACAGAAGGTAAATGCAAAATGGTTTATAAAAGAAGTATGTGAAAATAAGCAAGTGCTGCTGAAAAAAAAAATTGACTGAAAACTGATTTTTACCCAGGAAAATTATAGATTTAAACAATATTTCAATAGATTTTTCAGTACCCAATGTGCTATTTTGTACTCAACAAAGTCTATTGATCTATTGGACATTTTTTCCAATTTTCTCAGTTCTGTAACATATTTTTTAATTTGTTATTTTAGTGAAAAAGTTCATTACAGAAACAACATACTCTTATGTAGTTTTATTACATGATATCATACCTGAGTCTGTCATCCTTTGCTGTTGTGAGCAGGTGATTTCCAGTGATAGGAGAGAAGTAGGCAGACTCTATCACCTTACTGTGAGGTAATGTGTGGATAGGCTGTGGCTTCTTCTTCAACTGACGTAAATCCCAAATCTTTACTGTACTAGAAGTACGCAGAGGAAATACACTAAGTTATAGATCTGTCACAAATCTCAATGTTTTTGTTTGAAACACAATATAATGTCCGTGAGAGCACATAATGACCACTTGTTCCACAGAAACACTGACAAACACTCCTAAATAAAACATGGTGCATATTCGATTGATTGGGCTAGCACTGGCCACTTTTTGCTTCCACTTATAATAATTGAACTTCATGTGGTAAACTCCAATTGTTTCGACATTTCTATTTGATTCATGACTTACATAGTTTGTGTTAAGTTTCAATGGCCACTTTTTTTGGAAAAGGACGTTTGTTCAGGGTTTTTATTGTGAACATTACATCGACCACAGTGCTCAATAATATATACCCAAGCAAATACGCATTTGGATTCACTAATCTTTTTTCTGTGTATGTATAATGAGGAATTTTTTCCTTTTGTTATCCACTATTTTGTATGATTTGTACATTAAACAAATCCATATTTAAAGAGAAAATATGAAAATGGCGGACATATATACGGGGGCACCAGTAAATATAAAAACCTCAATCTTTCACGATTTCTCGGCCATTTCTTTATGGATTTTTATGCAACAAAAACAAGCAGAAGTGCTGTTAAAAGACCTTTCTAATGATGTATAATACATATTTATATGTTACATAGTTTCCGAGATATTAGTGAAACAGGAAGTTATGGACACTAATTATCCATGGTCCGGCATCGCAGTTGTATACAAATAAAATATTTCCCGCTCGGTATATCCCCTTATATGGGTCACATACGGTGTGCGGTGCATAATAAACTTGTTTAAATATACTCACCAGTCAGTGCTGGAGGTTACTACATAGTTCCTTTTGACTGGGTGGATACAGACACTTCTCACCGTCTTGCTGGCAACTGCAGCACGCTGTACTCCCTTCTCTGGAACAGCCCTGTAAAAACACAGAGGGAGAAAATGGTCAGAAAGCCATGGTTCCCACTCCCTTTTCCAATTTAAATTCCCTGTGTTTTCCCTGTGAAGTTTATATTTTTCCCTGTGGATTTTATAAATAAAATAACACAATCAAGCCAAAACATCAAATGTGACCTGCGAGTCGCGACCCGCGGTGCGTGAATGCAAATGGCTGTTACTCTTTAAAATCATTCTCAAATTTTCAAATTCCCTGTGTTTTTCCAAAATTTTCAAATTCCCTGTGTTTTCCCTGTCTGGAATTACTTTTCACAATTTTCCCTGTGCAGTGGGAACCCTTGAAAGCGTAGAAAGTTCAGAGCTATATGATTAGGCTATAGGGACATCAGGACTCTAAATATTTCTTGCCAGCTTATCGCCAAGTACTACACCCATAGACGGTGAATCGGACTGGACAGTGGAGTCGGACACCAATTTAAATTGTACTAGATTTCTCTTTAAAAGCATAAATACATATGTGAACACATTCATACTTCTAGTGTTTTATATTGTTGGTTTATGTCTCTATTTCTTTTCAACACTAATATTCAATAAAAATGTATCTCACACTATTTATTTGGGTATCCGACTCCACTGTCCTGTCCGATTCACCGCCCACTGGTGTATTTGTGTTGACACTGATTGATCATCGAATTTATTAAACTACCAAAAATCTTATGCTTCACATTCTAAAAGGCAATGAAAATGATAAATATGTGAAACTAGAGATTGCGTCTCGACGCATTGTATCCCCGGACGGGACATAGTTAAGGCATGAATGTGTCGGGCTTGAGCCTGTTTCCTGGAGCACCAGGTCAGGATTCTCCATAGTACCAGATTACTTCCAAAAGCTAATCACTAGTTGTTTCACTTATATCTGTCTTTAAAAATTACATTTCATGGATCCAGAAGATCCATATAGTGATCCGGATCGCTTCCAAAACTCAATCATTTCATCCTTTCACCTTTTCAGACATATTCTAAAAATTTCATCGAAATCCATCCATAAGTTTTTGAGTTATCTTGTACACAGACACATCTGGCAGCCTGGATCCACATGATCCAGACAGTGATCCAGATTACTCCCAAAATCTAATCACTTGTTCTTTGTCCCATTTAAGACATTTCCTGAAAATTTCATAAAAATCCATTCATGACTTTCTGAGCTATTTGTCTTTAAAAATTACATTCACGGATCCAGAAGATCCACATAGTGGTCCAGATCACTCGCAAAATTGAACCATTTCTTCCTTTTACCACTTCTTCCTTTTACCATTTGTAACATATCCTGAAAATAGCAAAATCCATTCCAAGATTATGTGCAAGCCTGGATCCAGATGATCCAGATCACTCCAAAAATGTAATCACTTGTTCCTTGTACCATTTAGGCCATTTGCTGAAACAATCCATCCATAACATTTTGAGGTATCTGTCTTGTCATAGTTAAGGCGTGAATGTGTCGGGCTTGAGCCTGTTTCCTGGAGCACCAGGTCAGGATTCTCCATAGTACCAGATTACTTCCAAAAGCTAATCACTAGTTGTTTCACTTATATCTGTCTTTAAAAATTACATTTCATGGATCCAGAAGATCCATATAGTGATCCGGATCACTTCCAAAATTCAATCATTTCATCTTTTTACCACTTCTTCCTTTTACTATTTGTAACTTAGCCTAAAAATATCATCAAAATTCATCGTAAAATCATGTTGCAGGCTCAATCCAGATGATCCAGACGGTGATCCAGATCATTCCAAAAGTATAATCACTTGTTCCTTGTACCATTTAGGTCATTTGCTGAAAATGTCATCACAATCCATCCATAACTTTTTGAGGTATGTCTTATTACATTTCACGGATCCAGAAGATCCATACAGTGATCCGGATCACTTCCAAAATTCAGTTATTTCATCCTTTTACCTTTTCAGACATATCCTGAAAATTTCATCAAAATCCATCCATAAGTTTTTTTGCTACAATGTACACAAACACATCTGGCAACCTGGATCCAGATGATCCAGACAGTGATCCAGATCACTCCCCAAATCTAATCACTTGTTCCTCGCACCATTTAGGTCATTTGCTGAAAATGTCACCGCAATCCATCCATAACTTTTTGAGGTATCTGTCTTATTACATTTCATGGATCCAGAAGATCCATAAAGTGATCCGGATCACTTCCAAAATTCAGCCATTTCATCCTTTTACCTTTTCAGACATATCCTGAAAATTTCATCAAAATCCGTCCATAAGTTTTTTAGCTACAATGTACACAAACACATCTGCAACCTAGATCCAGATGATCCAGACAGTGATCCAGATCACTCCCCAAATGTAATCACTTGTTCCTCGCACCATTTAGGCCATGTGCTGAAAATGTCATCACAATCCATCGATAACTTTTTGAGGTATCTGTCTTTAAAAATTACATTTCATGGATCCAGAAGATCCATATAGTGATCCGGATCACTTCTAAAATTCAACCATTTCATCTTTTTACCTTTTCAGACATATCCTGAAAATTTCATCAAAATCCGTTCATAAGTTTTTGAGCTATATTGTACACAAACACATCTGGCAGTCTGGATCAAGATGATCCAGACAGTGATCCGGATCACTCCCAAAATCTAATCACTTGTTCCTCGTCCCAATAAGGACATCTCCTGAAAATTTCATCAAAATGCACCCATAACTTTTTGAGCTATCTGTGTTTAAAAATTAAATTTCATGGATCCAGAAGATCCAGACAGTGATCCGGATCACTCCCAAAATTTAATCACATCTTCCTTTTACCAATTTGGACATATCCTGAAAATTTTATCAAAATCCGTCTGTCAGTTTTTGAGTTATCTTGTTTACAAACAAACAAACAGAGGGCCCAAAATGACCCTCGGTCAGGTACTTTGGCAGTCAGTGGATGACCTTCAACGAAGATCTGTAACCGGTCAGCCTGGATGCTGGTACTCCGTCATGTACTCAACCTCAAAAGCCATTTTCAATAGTTTCCACGCAATGTAGTCAGCATTAAGTGTGAAAATATCTCCAAATATGCCAAAAATGACCCTTGGTCAGGTCCTTTGGCGGTCAGTGGATGACCTTAAATGAAGATCTGTAACCAGTAAACCTGGATGGCAGAAGTCCATCATGTACTCAACCTCCAAAGCCATTTTCAATAGTTTCCATGCAATATAGTCAGCGTTAAGTGTGAAAATATCTCCAAAAAGGCCAAAAATGCCCCTCGGTCAAGTACTTTGGCGGTCAGTGGATGACCTTCAATGAAGAGCTTCAAGGTCAAATTTCTGCATGCTTATAGAGGACATATACATGATGATTGTATTAATATACCAGCCATAGGATGATCTAACTTTCTGTCTTGGAGAACTGGGCCAAAATGTGCAAAAATGGCCAAAATCTGGCCTTTAAGTGGCCACCAGTGACCTTGAGACTGAAGGTCAAGGTCACAAAACAATAGCGTTCGTGGCATTGCCCATATATACCCACATATCAAATTTGAAAGTTCTAACTAAAATATTTTTTAAGTTATCGCGTCCAAAAGGAAATCTCTACGGCAGCGGCGGCGTGACCGCAATGAATCCTAAGTATCCCCGACTTTCGTCCGGGGATACAATAAAATGAAAATATATGTCCATAATCTGTAAAATTGAAGAAAGTTTATTTTAGACCAGATATGGGCGATATAAGAGATGTATGGTACTTCCAGTTTTACGTGAATGCATAAATACAGAAAACATGGCTGTAGTTGGATTTTAACTTATTTTGAGTGACAATATGTACATATTTGATGGATACAGACCTTTTGATATCTTTTAATACTTGAGTGATTATTCATACTTTCAATTATGATTCCAATATATAATACTATTCTATCCGTCACAGATTAATCGGCTAGTCGTTACTTCTCTATTTAGTTATCAGAAAAAAAACATCAACGTCTCTGTAGTTATTGCACTTTTATAAAAACATACACCGACACCCATGACAGTATGCCAGCAACTTCATTAGATGACCAAAAAGTTCAATTTGTAACATATTAATGAGTGTTGGTAAACATATGAAATTCAACATTGACACCAAATGTCAACTTGACAATCCATAGCAATAGATATTGAGATATTTTTTCTTGTAAAATACTTTACTAGAAAACAAAATCCGAGTATCTTATCAACATGTTGTATGACTTTGTGTACCAAATTTGATAAGTGCTTTGAAATACAAAGTCTGATCCAACATAAAATCATGTAAGGCATAAATGAAAGATATTAATGTTATGTGGTCAAAAATTACAGAAGTTAGACTAAAAGAAATGATATCAAAATTTATGAGAAGAGTCATAACCTTGTGTCAACCATGACAACATAACCATCAGCCTGGGAAACAATCAGTGAGGTTGGAGTGAGGAAATCAAACCCTGTGATAATAATGTCATCTTCCTCTGGAGTACTGTACAGCTGTAAGTACAAGTATACAATATGTAGATTAGGGATGAGTTGGTAGGCCTGGTGGCTCGGTATCGAAAGCATTTTACTGAAATACCATAATGAGATTTTACAACCACCACTTCACTTGTCAACACATATAATGGAAGGTAGACTTGAAATATTAGAAATATACTCAAAATCTTAAGTAATTATAAGCTTTTATTGCCCATGCATTTGTAAACTTTATACAATACTAACGATTACATTGAGCAGAACCTCCACATTTTGGTTACAACACTTTATAACCACAATCTTGCTTGTCAACATACAAAATAGAAGGAAATCTTAAAATATTGGAAACAAAGAACAAATTTGGAAGCATTATCTCTTTGAGAGGAAACATCCAGGTTTGTTTGGGGTGTACTAAAACACAGAGTCCCAGAATCGGTACGGTTTTGCATTGGCGACCTCCAATTTCTGATACCTACCCATCCCTAATGTAGGTTAACAAAAAAAAAATTACTACATTATATGCTGAATGTCTTGATAAGTAAAACTACAGGGTTGATAAATTTCAAGAATCTTGATTTTCTTTTTGACAATGTAAAATGTAGATTCATTTGATGTATATGTAGGGTTACGACTAATCGAGAAGATCTTGTGACCATGACTATTTATGTTGTGATCGCCAGATGTGATCATATGAGCATATAAAGATCTTATGAGCAGGATTTGCTATCTGGGGAGCCTGACTTAATTATCAGAACTAATCATCGGGACATCTTGTAAGTACAACTATTATATCAAGATAATTGGATGATTTGGTGATAAGCAGGCATCCCAGTGAATTTTAACGGAAAAAAAGGTTTTTTAAAAGGCTATTTTCGAAGAAAAAAAGGTTTTAAATCTGAAAAAAAGGTTTTTTCCACGTTTAATATTGCACTCACGCTGTTTTGAAAAAACAATTCTGAAAGATCAATTCATTTTATTAGTTGTAAGGTCATAAGTATAATTTTTGAAAGAGAATGTCTGGATTTACCTTCCACCAATAACAAGTAAATTGCAACAACTTGGCACCAACAAATATCAAGAGAGACCATCTCTAACACCACAGACATTCATTGGGTATTTTTGTAGCACTAACTTTGTGTGATGCACAAGTCCTATAAATAATTTTTCGTTATTTTTTAGTCAATCTTCCTACAATGATAAGATTGATCCTTAAATGATCCTATTTCTGTATAATCTAAAACAGTGGGAAAAAGTTTTGTAGGGATTGTATGCCTTTAATATATTGGTGGAGAGATGAAATACCATAAAATACAGTGGTTAGACTTCAGAGGAGATTGACTTATATCTGAAGAATTTTGGATTTCTTTCTTATTAATAGAAAAAAGGCCAGCCTCAGCATGCAAGAACCCCAGCCCACATGTACAACTAAATGGGCAACAACACTGAGATTTGAGAAAACTGTAGAAACATCTTCAGTTGTAAGACTACAGAACCCACAAGATGTTGTCAGATGTAAGATTCACAGGCCATGATTTCTTACAAGTTGTTTTCACATTTTGAAGCCCTAGAACCAATTATAAGGGAGATATAAGGTTTGCTTAGCACGATGACCCTACATGAGCTTGAAGCAGGAGTCAAAGTTCAAATCTGACACTTGCAAAAGATCAGCATACCACGATTTTCTACAAGTTGTTTCCTCATTCCAAACAGCTAGGACCAATGATAAGGGAGATTTTAGGCCTTCTTGATATGACACCCATGATTCGGCCCCATTTGACATTAAAGATGTGATATGGCAACCATTTTGTTTTCAAAACAATGCCAAACTCTCAGGCAAGCTTTCCTAGCCACTTTAGCTATTTTGTGTAACAAGACCACTGCTGAGGCATTTACGTCCCACCAGGTATTAAGAAAAGGTGGAGGCGATCTGACCATGAAAAGCCAAGGGAGCAATAATAAGGGAGATAAAAGGCCCCTTCAGTATGATGACCCAACTGAACCCTGATGCAGGGAACAAAGATCAAATCTGACACTTGCAGAAGATTGACAAGACATGATTTCCTATGGGTTGTTTTCACATTTCGAGGCTGTAGAACCACCTCGTCCCGCTTCCCCTCACAGTTTATGCAAACAGAAGCACCATTCATTTAGGGATATATCTCCAAGGAATATGCATACAAAAATATGTAGTTTAATACAAGGGGGAAAGTAGATATTGAAAGGAAAAGGCTGCCAGAAAAAGCTGATATCTGTCACAGTACACAGGTTAAGTTCTAGTTTAAATTTAAATACCCCCAATACTCAATACGTGTTACAGCTTAAAAGCTTAGATTTTAACATGTTTTACATAAAAAAAAGTGGCTGGGCAACTTCACTTGCAAAATAGCTTAGTTTATGTTAGTTTAGTAGAAGTTATGAGCAAGACAAGACAAAAATAGGAAAAATTTTATATAACTAGATAATTAATCACTTTCCAAATAATCAAAACATATGAAAAATACAGAAAAACTAGAAATCGGCCGCCCTGTTGATAGTAGATGCGAATAGAAACAGGATAGCATAGAAGAACACACATTATCATGTGTAATGTCCACCCATGAACCTTTTGCCCAAATTGTACAGTAGTCTTACAAGACCCTGTTTCATTTGTAAAATATATCAATGATGCTTAAATATTTGTTAGTGTAGATGTAAATTATTTCAGCTTCATGCCTTTTTGCATTGGTTGGGTTGAAAATTTTGACGAAATCACTCTATCTGGCATGGTTAAGAAGATAGAAGCAAATTCCTGTTTTTCTATTTTTGGCAAAAATTTGAAAATTCAAAATGGCCGCCATTTTTGGGAAAAGGAAATTTTTTTGAAAATTGCCAAGAGTACATTTTCTAGATACCCTATGGGTCGAAAATTTCAACGAAATAACTCTATTTGGCACGGTTAAGGCCAGTTTGTGTTTTTCCATTTTGGGCAAAAATTCGAAAATTCAAAATGGCTGCCATTTTTGGGGAGGGGAAAATTTTTTGAAAATTGCAAAGATTACATTCATTAGATACCCCGTGGGTTGAAAATTTCGACGAAATCGCTCTATCTCGCATGGTTAAGGAGATAGAAGCAAATTTGTGTTTTGCCATTTTTGACAAAAATTTGAAAATTCAAAATGGCCGCCATTTTAGGGGACGGGAAATTTTTTTTTAAATTGCCAAGAATACAATGCTGAAATACCTGTGGGTCGAAAATTTTGACGAAATCGCTCTATCTCGCACGGTTAAGGAGATAGAAGCAAATTTGTGTTTTGCCATTTTTGGCAAAAATTCGAAAATTCAAAATGGCCGCCATTTTTGGGGAGGGGAAAATTTTTTGGAAAATTGCAAAGATTGCATTCCTTAGATACCCTGTGGGTCGAAAATTTCGACGAAATCACTCTATCTCGCACGGTTAAGGAGATAGAAGCAAATTTGTGTTTTGCCATTTTTGGGAAAAATTCGAAAATTCAAAATGGCCGCCATTTTTGGGGAGGGGAAAATTTTTGGAAAATTGCAAAGATTGCATTCCTTAGATACCCTGTGGGTCGAAAATTTCGACGAAATCACTCTATCTCGCACGGTTAAGGAGATAGAAGCAAATTAGTGTTTTGCCATTTTTGGCAAAAATTCGAAAATTCAAAATGGCCGCCATTTTTGGGGAGGGGAAAATTTTTTAAAAATTACCAAGAGTACAATGCTCAGATACCCTGTGGGTCGAAAATTTTGACGAAATCACTCTATCTGGCACGGTTAAGGAGATAGAAGGAAATTTGTGTTTTGCCATTTTTGGCAAAAATTCGAAAATTCAAAATGGCCGCCATTTTGGGGGAGGGGAAAATTTTTGGAAAATTGCAAAGATTGCATTCCTTAGATACCCTGTGGGTCGAAAATTTCGACGAAATCGCTCTATCTCGCACGGTTAAGGAGATAGAAGGAAATTTGTGTTTTGCCATTTTTGGCAAAAATTCGAAAATTCAAAATGGCCGCCATTTTTGGGGAGGGGAAAATTTTTGGAAAATTGCAAAGATTACATTCCTTAGATACCCTGTGGGTCGAAAATTTCGACGAAATCGCTCTATCTCGCACGGTTAAGGAGATAGAAGCAAATTAGTGTTTTGCCATTTTTGGCAAAAATTCGAAAATTCAAAATGGCCGCCATTTTTGGGGAGGGGAAAATTTTTGGAAAAATTACCAAGAGCACAATGCTCAGATACCCTGTGGGTCGAAAATTTTGACGAAATCGCTCTATCTGGCACGGTTAAGGAGATAGAAGCAAATTGGTGTTTTGCCATTTTTGGCAAAAATTCGAAAATTCAAAATGGCCGCCATTTTTGGGGAGGGGAAAATTTTTTGAAAATTGCAAAGATTGCATTCCTTAGGTACCCTGTGGGTCGAAAATTTCGACGAAATCGCTCTATCTCGCACGGTTAAGGAGATAGAAGCAAATTAGTGTTTTGCCATTTTTGGCAAAAATTCGAAAATTCAAAATGGCCGCCATTTTTGGGGAGGGGAAAATTTTTTAAAAATTACCAAGAGTACAATGCTCAGATACCCAGTGGGTCGAAAATTTTGACGAAATCGCTCTATCTGGCACGGTTAAGGAGATAGAAGCAAATTGGTGTTTTGCCATTTTTGGCAAAAATTCGAAAATTCAAAATGGCCGCCATTTTTGGGGAGGGGAAAATTTTTTGAAAATTGCAAAGATTGCATTCCTTAGATACCCTGTGGGTCGAAAATTTCGACGAAATCGCTCTATCTCGCACGGTTAAGGAGATAGAAGCAAATTTGTGTTTTGCCATTTTTGGCAAAAATTCGAAAATTCAAAATGGCCGCCATTTTTGGGGAGGGGAAAATTTTTTGAAAATTGCAAATATTACATTCCTTAGATACCCTGTGGGTCGAAAATTTCGACGAAATCGCTCTATCTCGCACGGTTAAGGAGATAGAAGCAAATTAGTGTTTTGCCATTTTTGGCAAAAATTCGAAAATTCAAAATGGCCGCCATTTTTGGGGAGGGGAAAATTTTGTTAAAATTACCAAGAGCACAATGCTCAGATACCCTGTGGGTCGAAAATTTTGACGAAATCGCTCTATCTGGCACGGTTATGGAGATAGAAGCAAATTTGTGTTTTGCCATTTTTGGCAAAAATTCGAAAATTCAAAATGGCCGCCATTTTTGGGGAGGGGAAAATTTTGTTAAAATTACCAAGAGCACAATGCTCAGATACCCTGTGGGTCGAAAATTTCGACGAAATCGCTCTATCTCGCACGGTTAAGGAGATAGAAGCAAATTTGTGTTTTGCCATTTTTGGCAAAAATTCGAAAATTCAAAATGGCCGCCATTTTTGGGGAGGGGAAAATTTTTTGAAAATTGCAAATATTACATTCCTTAGATACCCTGTGGGTCGAAAATTTCGACGAAATCGCTCTATCTCGCACGGTTAAGGAGATAGAAGCAAATTAGTGTTTTGCCATTTTTGGCAAAAATTCGAAAATTCAAAATGGCCGCCATTTTTGGGGAGGGGAAAATTTTGTTAAAATTACCAAGAGCACAATGCTCAGATACCCTGTGGGTCGAAAATTTTGACGAAATCGCTCTATCTGGCACGGTTATGGAGATAGAAGCAAATTTGTGTTTTGCCATTTTTGGCAAAAATTCGAAAATTCAAAATGGCCGCCATTTTTGGGGAGGGGAAAATTTTGTTAAAATTACCAAGAGCACAATGCTCAGATACCCTGTGGGTCGAAAATTTTGACGAAATCGCTCTATCTGGCACGGTTAAGGAGATAGAAGCAAATTTGTGTTTTGCCATTTTTGGCAAAAATTCGAAAATTCAAAATGGCCGCCATTTTTGGGGAGGGGAAAATTTTTTGAAAATTGCAAAGATTGCATTCCTTAGATACCCTGTGGGTCGAAAATTTCGACGAAATCACTCTATCTCGCACGGTTAAGGAGATAGAAGCAAATTAGTGTTTTGCCATTTTTGGCAAAAATTCGAAAATTCAAAATGGCCGCCATTTTTGGGGAGGGGAAAATTTTTTAAAAATTACCAAGAGTACAATGCTCAGATACCCTGTGGGTCGAAAATTTTGACGAAATCACTCTATCTGGCACGGTTAAGGAGATAGAAGGAAATTTGTGTTTTGCCATTTTTGGCAAAAATTCGAAAATTCAAAATGGCCGCCATTTTGGGGGAGGGGAAAATTTTTGGAAAATTGCAAAGATTGCATTCCTTAGATACCCTGTGGGTCGAAAATTTCGACGAAATCACTCTATCTCGCACGGTTAAGGAGATAGAAGGAAATTTGTGTTTTGCCATTTTTGGCAAAAATTCGAAAATTCAAAATGGCCGCCATTTTTGGGGAGGGGAAAATTTTTGGAAAATTGCAAAGATTACATTCCTTAGATACCCTGTGGGTCGAAAATTTCGACGAAATCGCTCTATCTCGCACGGTTAAGGAGATAGAAGCAAATTAGTGTTTTGCCATTTTTGGCAAAAATTCGAAAATTCAAAATGGCCGCCATTTTTGGGAAGGGGAAAATTTTTGGAAAAATTACCAAGAGCACAATGCTCAGATACCCTGTGGGTCGAAAATTTTGACGAAATCGCTCTATCTGGCACGGTTAAGGAGATAGAAGCAAATTGGTGTTTTGCCATTTTTGGCAAAAATTCGAAAATTCAAAATGGCCGCCATTTTTGGGGAGGGGAAAATTTTTTGAAAATTGCAAAGATTGCATTCCTTAGATACCCTGTGGGTCGAAAATTTCGACGAAATCGCTCTATCTCGCACGGTTAAGGAGATAGAAGCAAATTTGTGTTTTGCCATTTTTGGCAAAAATTCGAAAATTCAAAATGGCCGCCATTTTTGGGGAGGGGAAAATTTTTTGAAAATTGCAAATATTACATTCCTTAGATACCCTGTGGGTCGAAAATTTCGACGAAATCGCTCTATCTCGCACGGTTAAGGAGATAGAAGCAAATTAGTGTTTTGCCATTTTTGGCAAAAATTCGAAAATTCAAAATGGCCGCCATTTTTGGGGAGGGGAAAATTTTTTAAAAATTACCAAGAGTACAATGCTCAGATACCCAGTGGGTCGAAAATTTTGACGAAATCGCTCTATCTGGCACGGTTAAGGAGATAGAAGCAAATTTGTGTTTTGCCATTTTTGGCGAAAATTCAAAATGGCCGCCATTTTTGGGGAGGGGAAAATTTTTGGAAAATTGCAAAGATTGCATTCCTTAGATACCCTGTGGGTCGAAAATTTCGACGAAATCACTCTATCTCGCACGGTTAAGGAGATAGAAGCAAATTAGTGTTTTGCCATTTTTGGCAAAAATTCGAAAATTCAAAATGGCCGCCATTTTTGGGGAGGGGAAAATTTTTGGAAAATTGTAGATTGCATTCCTTAAATACCCTGTGGGTCGAAAATTTCGACGAAATCGCTCTATCTCACACGGTTAAGGAGATAGAAGCAAATTTGTGTTTTGCCATTTTTGGCAAAAATTCGAAAATTCAAAATGGCCGCCATTTTTGGGGAGGGGAAAATTTTTTGAAAATTGCAAATATTACATTCCTTAGATACCCTGTGGGTCGAAAATTTCGACGAAATCGCTCTATCTCTTACGGTTTCTGAGATATTAGCAAATTACTCAAAAGTAGTACTGAAAATACACAATGAAGTACCTAAATGGCTATTACTCATGTACTGACAAAGCTATCAGTCCCAAATGCAATACCAAGCGAGCTATGGACATAACAATCTTGTATTCAAAATTGTAGTAAAATATCTTTAATTATTTTGGCTTAAATGCACGGAAACCAATGGGTACTGAAAATAGCTGTACTTAAGTATTACTCAGTAAGCAAAAGAGGTACAACAGCCAAAAGCAATCCCAAGCAAGCTACTGACCCAATAAGCCTGCATACCAAATTTGGTGACAATAGCTCTAATACTTTTCCTTTAAATGAGCGGAAACCATGCGTGACGCCGGACATCGGACGCCGGACGCCGGACATCGGACATCGGACGGCGAAAAAAGCAAAAATAATATATCCACCCCCCAGGGGGGTGGACATAATAAGTTACCAGGTGGCATCTTTATGGACTTTAAAAATTACCTAAATGTCAACTAACTTTAAAGTTGCCATATATGAAAAGGAACAACTGTCCCCAGGTGAGATTTTAGCTGGGTAAACTGCATAAAATACATAAATGTGCAGAAAATGGGTCCTGATGGGAATGTTTTAGAGACCTTAAGGTGACCTTAAAATTTAAACTACAGAGCTTTAGACAAAGGTCACATATACAAGTTATATTTAGTACAGTTTGAGGCTGGTCAGACTTTTCATTTCTAAATTAGAAAGCAGAATTTGTGAAAAAAAAACAGAAAAATATCTCCGGATAGTTGCTTTATGAGCATGATACACAAGTTCAATATCAACTTTAAGCCTTGATTTTTGGCATATGGAAAAAGAACATGTTAATATATTATTAGATAAGATATTAGGTGGGTGATTGACATAGTTTGAAAGCTATAGGGCTTAAAATGGAAAAAAGTTCATAAAATTTGGACATAGCTTATATGGAACTTATGTTTACTACAGTTTGAGTCAAGTTACACTTGCCATTTCCAAGTTACAAGGAAAAATATGTGAAAAATGGAGAAAAAATCTGCAAGTTAAGTCTTTATGGGCCTCAAACACAAATTTAACCTTAATATAAATTCTTGATTTTTCAACACATGGAAGAAGACTTAGAAGAATATATTAATTGGTTCTCAGAAAAAATAATTAGCCATATGAGCCACAGTTAGTGACCTCGAGGGGTTTGACTGACCAAAGGTCCACCTCTGCCCTTAAAGTGGCCATAACCTCTGTATTATTGGGTGTTTAAGGTCACCTTAAAATTCGGTTCATCTCCAAATACATGCGTGTGCCAAGTTTGAATGAAATCCATAAAGGTGTTATCAGACACACCAAACGCACAGCAGCAGTGCAACAAACATGAAACCATGATATCCCCAACTTTCTGCTGGGAATAGAACAACTGTAGACCTTCCTATTTATTAGGTCTTCTTGGAGACTGATTACTGCTGTTACAGAGTGCTAACTCCTCTCAGACCAAACATAATTGTTGGTATCACATTGTCAACTTCACTGTATGACATAATCAGAAGTCAAACAGTCTGAAATACTCAATTATAGCTGTATACCAATGAAATGTATGCACAACAAAATTTAATTTTCATCGACAAATTTGACTGCTGGGGAAAAAAAAGGTTTTAGCTTGAAAAAAAAGGCTAAAACAGGTTTTCATGCCATTTTTCAGCTTAAAAAAAGGTTTTTCTTGAAAAAATGAGAAAAAAAGGTTTTTTCAGCAAAAAAAAGGCTAAAACCTTTTTAAAAGGTTCCCCTGGGATGAGGGCATAATCTGGTTTTCTTCAGATGTAGTGAGCACAGGATAATATTATGATAATGAGATGATATTGTGATTGCAACAATTAAGTTGTAATCACAACTAAATAAGAAGGGAGCACACCTTATTTGGTTGTGATGACTGCATGAACAAGATTGCACCGACTCGACACCAACTATTCCCCAGACAGGCCATATCTCACACCACATGCATTCACTGGGTGGTTTTATAGCATCAATTTTGTGAGATTCACAATTATTATACGTTATTTATCATTTATTTTTAAATTTCTGACATTAAGGTGGCCATAAATTCTTGATTACTAGGAGTTTATGGTCAGCGTAAATTAGGGTTCCACTCCTGAACCAAATACATACAAGTACCAAGTTTGAATGAAATCTGTGAAAGCACACACAAGTCAAAAGGTATGGCAACAGCAGTGTGATGGGGTGAACCAGTATAGCCCTGACTTTCGACTGGGGAAATAATTTATTTAAACCACATAATCCGGTGGTCATAATCACGACTTACCAAAATGAAAGACAATTTCCAAATTAATTTTCAAACAAAGGCTCTGCACATTTCACCTTGTTGAAAGATATCAAATAGCAATTCCCTTTAACCTTGCCAGAGGACACTTACAAAACACTCATTTCACCTGACTGAAAACTATTATTAAACATATGAATTTCACCTCGTCAAAAGTGCCTGTTTCAAAGTGACAACACCTGAGCAGACCATCATATGAACAAGAGTACAGGCGGTCAGGCTGGTCAGCCTGGAATCTCAGGCACTTGACTGGACGTGTGTGAGGTTCATAGCACAATACTCCATCGTGATCTTCTGCAGATTTCTGGAAAAAAAGTCAAATAACTTAAATTACTGTTGAACCCATTGCAGTCAAATTGTAAGGAAGTTGTAATTTTATTTTTTTTGCCACTCGTAACATATTCATATTACCTTCATTGAAGCTGCAAAGACTAGTATAACTGGGTTGCCGGTAGTGGTTGGACGATTACATGTGTGCTCGATTTATCATCGATTACCCTATACAATCGTGGTGGGTCAGTGAAGTTTTCTGACAATCGATTAATCAGCTTAAACCTTACCTTTCCTATCTAATTGTTTTTTTTTTAAATATTTTAGGTAGTTTATTTAATAAATTGACAGATATGTCTTGAATTTCAGGTATTTTTTATAACTACTGCCATATTTACAGGGTCTGACCAATGTTGGTATATTCTAAATGCCTGAACACCATAATTCTTACCACATTGACATAAACTTCACCCCAGGAAGGTGATTCCTGATATCCTGACCAAAAATATATTCAACAAAAATAAACTCATACTACCATCAGAAATCTACTACAAATTTGAAAAATTTAATAGAAACTTAACCTTTTACTGACGGGAGGACAGACTACTGTAATTCCTTGGACAAAGTTAAGACTGTTATTAAACCTTAAAGCCACATCTCTGCATTTGCTATTGTGTTAGATGGCTCCAACAAATAGCTTTTGTTTAAGAAATAGGGGAGTCATGACTCAACGTTGGCCAGTGAGTTGGATGGCACCAACATATAGCAATGGTCAGGAAATGGTAAGTGTATTTTTCGCAATAAAATAATGATGTTAAGAATAGTGTTATTTTCGGTAACATATTTTAAAGTACAAATAATCACTTAATGTAGTGCAAAAGATGACAAAAGGTCAAGAAGCCAACAAATATGTGCATATTGTCACATTAAATAAGTTAAAACCCAACTACAGCCATGTTTTCTGCATTGTTTATGCATTCACGTAAAACCGGAATTGCAATTTACCTCTTATATCGCCCACTTCCTGTCTGAAATATATGAACCTGAAGCTGCAGGAAAACAGCAAATTTATTAAATGTTACAGATGATGGACATGTATTTTTATTTTATTTCACATATTTATCATTTTCATTGCCTTTAGAGCATAAAACTTAAGATTTTTGGTAGTTTTAAATATTCGACAGTTATTCGTTGTCGACGCAAATAGTACTTAGCGATTAGCCAACATGAAATATTTGAAGTCGTGACATCCCTATTAAGAAGTAGGTCATTTTGCTATAAGCACACTCACCACATCCCAGAAACCAATCTTCCCCCACTTATCTCCTGCCACTACCAACACTTTACTCTCTGAGGGGTGGATTGCCACTGAGAAGATTCGGTTTGGAACTACCTTTGCCACACGGAATTCATTCATCTTCATCTTGTCTGTGTCTTTAAGAAATCTAAAGTAAGGTGTTAAAAGGATTTTTTTAAATCATGAAAATCAGTAAAATTATTGTTTATTTGTAGTACAATGTTTGTATTACTGCTATATAAATACTTGAGGGTCCAAGTTGCCTTGTGGTTAGGCTGATGAACTTCAGAGTGGAAGGTCTTGGGTTTGATCCTTAGTCAGGTCATGGTGATTGTACCCTTGGGTAAGGTACTTTACACATGTGTCTCTTTTCACTTAGGACTACTAAAGGTCACTGACACAAGTTGGGAAGGCAAACTTGTAACAGACTGACCCGTCTGTTCAGGGGAGCCAAATTCTGAGTCCCTATATACCACAGAAACAAGAAATAAGTAAGGCTGAAACAATTAGCAAAATTCGCTAGCCGGGCAGTCACTTGCATTAAATGTTAACTAACCAATTAACTGTTTCCGAAGTTTAGCATGTTCAAGCAAGTACTGAAAAAGTCACATGGCCATGTGTTCTGGATGTAAACAATTTGGCAATTCGCTAGATGCTCACAGGGCTGCTGGGTAATTAGCTTATTAATATTTTTGATATTTTAAATGTTAAATAGATAAAATGCTTTAGTTTGAGACCTTTGAGAGATCTTAACTAGAAAAAAATAGGCCTTACCCCAAAACATCATCTGTTTACAAAAGTACGAGTTTAAGTTTTGATAAGCATTTGTGGGCTTCTTTAATTTTACTTGCACTTCTGGAATACAGAATTTTTTACAGGTCAAATTACTTGTATGTAAAAAGTGAGTGATGCTTTTTTTTTTCTTTAATTTCACATTTGGTTCAGGTTACAACTCCTTCCTCGCATATTTTTCAGACTTTTATGTTGCAAGTGAATGTAAGCTGTCAATCTTCACAGATTGATTCTAAACAATTACAAAGTGTCAGAAATCTTGTGTTTGGTGATATATTATCAGAATGGTGTTTTTGATATTTGTTTTCAGCCTTATTTTTGATACAATTGTCTGTGATATGTTGAAAACGGAAATTTTCCAAAAGATCAAAGCTAAGGCAAGGGAAATTTTTGTTGCAAGTGAATGTAAGCTGTCAATCTTCACAGATTGATTCTAAACAATTACAAAGTGTCAGAAATCTTGTGTTTGGTGATATATTATCAGAATGGTGTTTTTGATATTTGTTTTCAGCCTTATTTTTGATACAATTGTCTGTGATATGTTGAAAACGGAAATTTTCCAAAAGATCAAAGCTAAGGCAAGGGAAATTTTTGTTGCAAGTGAATGTAAGCTGTCAATCTTCACAGATTGATTCTAAACAATTACAAAGTGTCAGAAATCTTGTGTTTGGTGATATATTATCAGAATGGTGTTTTTGATATTTGTTTTCAGCCTTATTTTTGATACAATTGTCTGTGATATGTTGAAAACGGAAATTTTCCAAAAGATCAAAGCTAAGGCAAGGGAAATTTTTCAAAAGATCAAAGCTAAGGTTTTATGACCTGTGCAATACACAGGACAGATGTACTGGCAAGATATTATAAAATTAATAAACTCCATTTTTACCTCAGAGAAAAGATACTAAACCATATACCATAAATTTTCCAAATAACGCCGAGGTTCAAATAAACGCCTGGTACCAAGCAGACTGTCTACAATTTATAACACAGTGTTGGTATTTCAAAAGAACACCTGGTTCAATTTAACGCCTGGTCCAATGCCATTTGAAAATAATTAACGCCTGGGCCATATTTTGGAAAAATACGGTATTTATGTTTTGAATAGTTTTAACCAGCTATATAAGGGAGCAGTGTTCATATCCAATTCTTCAAAATGCAAAGTAATTTTCACTCATATCAACATACCCCGGTAAGCGAAATAGAACGCCTTACAGCAGTATTTGTTTTGTAATTACACAGCACCTTGCGCACAGGCATAAACATAGTGGTGGGATTGTTTTTAAAAAATCAAAACCAGTTAACAGGGCTTTGAAATGAACAAAATCCAGTATTTTTTACAATGTCACTGGTATTAAATCACTGAAAATTAATCACAAAATGTACATGAGCCATAATTTACAAATGGAAAATTTGAAATGGCTTTCACGGGATATTATTAAGCGCGAAGATGTCATTTTTACACAGTTTATTTACCAAGAAAGTCTTGGTAACTCTGTGCTCTATATCTCACCTCTTGAGATCAGAGTCGACTTTTTTTCTATTCTCTTGAATAGCTTCTTTAGATATAGAAGAATTCAGTTCCCCCCAGAATTTCCCATGAGCCTCCTGCAGGTCTGTATTTCTCAGTACTTCCTTCATCTTTAGCGGACCTTCCTTTCTCAACTGATATTAAAAAAAAGACAGAAAATGGATTCAGCTTATTTTGGATGAACAAAGTACAGTCAGAAAATAGAAGTTTCAAGGGATACATAACAAACATCAACAGAGTACAGAATCCTAGAGGACATTTTAACCCCTTGCATGCCTCTTTGCCAAGCATGGCTCAGTCACTTTCAGAAACAAGGAATAAAACATTTAAAATAGGGGTTTCAAGGATGGCAGGGAAGGGGATAGTTGCTAGCACATATCCCTCCCATGTCACCAGTCATATTATTGATTTGATTCCTGGCCCAACTTTTAGTTGAAAAGGTTGCGAGCCATCTTCCAGTGCCCAACTGATTTCTAGTGGTCGGACCGATTTTGAAAATAAAAACTGGTTTTCGGGGCTTTGAAACCGAACAAAATCCGGGATTTTGAAAGTTTACCGAGATATAATAAAAAGTTTTATGCGTGTGTACATGAGCTACATTCTCAATAGGAAATACACATTTGTGAGATATTTTTAAACTTCATTTACTATGAATATAAAGCGAAAATGTAAGTTATTTCCTGAAATATATATGTTCTTTATTGTTTTGACAAAATATTAACCAGTAGAAAGCCTAATATAATGACGTTTTCAACAACTGGTACTTAAATATTCTTTGCGGATTTCGCCATTTCTACCTAAACAAAATGAAATGCGGTATACCGGTTTACCATTCACACCACTACTGATTTCATTTCAGAATTTTGACCAACTGGTATACACTGCTTTTCCACATCACCTCAACTATCTATCATGATGTTTACAATGTGTTGATAAAAAACAAGGCCGAAAGGGGATTAGGTCAACTAGCACGAGCCGCAAAGCCATCAGAGACATGAGTAGTGCACTGAAGCGGTCACCCACTGAAGTACTACAATAGCCCATTTGCCGCTTAAATTCAGTGAAGAGACAGGTACTCGCTAGAGCTTGCACTTAAAACCAAAAACCCAAATCAATCAAAGAATCAATAAAAGGCTACAGATATTTACATAACAAACAGGAATGCCATTGTATGTTATACTCTGAAAATATTCATAGTAACTTCAGACTTGTAAAAAATATTTTGCTACTTTTACCTCACTTTCATCAAGGGCACTATAACCAAATCTGTCAACTGGCGGCTTGTCTGGAAGTAAGCCTCCTTCTGGATCAAGATTCTGAATCCGCAGGCTTTGTCGCCTTGGTAACACTTCCGAAACCCTTTTACTGAAAGGAAACATTTTGTAAACCTGTTTTCTTTTCTATAATTGTTTTAATAACTTAAGAAATAATTTATTATTTATTTTTCTTTGTAAAACTTTCAAGGATGGTTTCAGATATAGCGTAAAAAGAAGTAAAATGGTAGAAACTGTAGTATGGCAAAAAAATGTTTATTACTTAATCATTTTTTGTTATAGAAATATGCCTGCTTTTGTGCCAAAACATGTAAATTACTCTCACTGAAACAAGAAGCTAATTTCTATGACAAAGTCATCAGAATTATCTTATTTTTTACTTCAGAAAATCTTGTCATTAAACCATCAAAATATCTATTATTTTATTTATTTGAATAAAAAGATAATGTTTATTTATTGTGATATTATGGATGCTTGAAAATTGTGACGCAATAATAGTTAAGCAGTCATAATCCCTTAACTGGTTACCAGGCCACAAAATTAGATGGGTCATGTCATGCTTACTTGGAACAATCATTCAATGAAGAAAATATAAAGCTGAAATGCATTACACTGTTTTAAGTCCTCTGGAAGTTGGTTTGGGCTTTGCTTTCATTTCTTCTAATTCTGCTTTTACAGTATAAATTCCTAATTTGGACAAAAACTCAGCATTATCCTTGATATTTTGCTGCATCTTCACCTCTATTGAATATTTTCCATCCTGTAAAAACAAATGGACAAAAAACTAGACAGTGTTCACTTTATGTAAAAATTTGGTTACAAACGTCTCATTCTTGGGGTTACCATAATGTCTCACTCTCAATGTAGTTATGAATACAATTCATAGTCATGATACCTTTATACATGAATATCCTAAACTATTTATTTGGTAATTTTACTTTATATCTTACTCAAGTACACATTAAAGTTTGGTTGGATGAAAATGAAGAAATAGAAACACATGGAAACAGTGACAATGAAATTAAGGTATCCACAAAAATTACATTTATACACGAATGGGAAACTTCAAAACTAAAATGCAGGTTAAGGACAGAGTAATAAAAAAACATATTTTACATTTCTCTTCAGTGATGTAATTAAAGATTAGGGTTATTTTTGATACCTTCTCATCATCACTTTCAGTTTCTGTTGAACCAGGTGGGTCTTCATTTTCTTCTTTAACAGCAGCTAATGCAGGAAGATTGCTGAGGTTTGTAAATGAATGTCTTTTGGATGTTTTCTGAACTTCCAAGACTTCACTCTTGTCAATCTCTGTTGATAAGTTTTCACTTTTCATCACTGGTGCAGACTGCCTTCTCTTAAATATTCAGAAACCAGCAATTAAGTTTTTAGCGTAGTTTTGGCAATAATTACTTTAAAACAGATTTGGGTGAAACAGAAACAAAATAGAAACAAGAGGAGAGTGCCCGTGAACGGGCACTGTGTCAGCTGACTGAGTGTTTTTGATTTGCGAAGGTAATAATGAGAGGAAAGCATAATTATCAGGGAAAGTGCTGTACAGAAGTACAGTAAATGGTAATTGAACAGCATGTTCAAAGAAATTCTGAACCTGACAGAAGAGAAGGACCAAAAAGTTGTGCCCTGCAAATGGTTTTATGAAGGAAAGTAACAAGGTAACTGTTTAAGTGTAAAGAGTAGGTTAAAACATATTTAAAGAAATACTGCAAATGCAGTATCCCCGTACGACCTTGAAGGGGTCCAAGGTCAAATCTGACCACACAAAAATATTCCCAACCCATGATTTCCTATAGGTTGATTTACCATCCCAAACCTCTAGGACCAATAATAAGTGAGTTATAAGCACTTTTAAGTTTGGCTGTCCTTATTTGACCTTGAAGGAGGGGTCCAAAGGTCAAATCTGACCACACCAAAAGATTCCCAACCCATGATTTCCTATAGGATGGTTTACCATCCCAAACTTCTAGAACCAATAATAAGCGAGTTATAGGCACTTTTAAGTTTCGCTATATTTGTTTGACCTTGAAGAAGGGGTTCAAGGTCAAATCGGACAACATCAACAGATTCCCAGCCCATGATTTCCTATATGTCTGTTTACCATCCCAAACCTCTAGGACCAATAATAATTGAGTTATAAGCACTTTTAAGTTTGGCTATGCTCGTTTGACCTTGAAGGAGGGGTCAAAGGTCAAATCTGACCACACCAAAAGATTCCCAGCCCATGATTTCCTACAGGTTGGTTTACCATCCCAAACCTCTAGGACCAATAATAAGGGAGATATAAGCTCTTTTCATGACTGACAAAGAAACACCAGTGGCGGCCATCTTGTTTTTCAAAATGAGCCCAAAAATATCCCCAGTCAAGATTTTATAATGAGGAACATATCCTGCAAATTTGAGATCTCTACTTATAATACCCTTTGCTCTAGAGGGCCAACAAAAGTCCTTTTTAAAGTCGAATAAACGTCCCTGGCGGTCATCTTGTTTTTCAAACTGAGGCCAAAAATATTCCCAGACAACATTTTATGGTTATTAATATATTCTGCAAACTTGAGAAGGCTAGCTATAATATTTTTTTCATTAGAGCAGTAATGGTTAAATCTCTCTACACACTGCGGCTATCCAGTGGATACAATGATTTACTCAATAGTGAGAACCTGAAAGTAGCTATTGCTTAGCTATGCCATGACACAGAGGTCTGCAATTTCACTATGATATGACTGACCAAAAATTATGTGAATAACATATTTAAACAAAATACTCTAAATGTAATAGTTTTCAAGTTACAACTGATTTACTCAACAGTGATAACCTCAAAGTAGCTATTACTCAGCTATGCAATGAGCTACATGTCTGAATTTTTACTATATTATAGCTGACCCAAAAGTAGGTGAACAACATATTTAAGCAAAATACTGTAAATGCAATAGTTTTCAAGTTACAACTGATTTACTCAATAGTGAGAACCTGAAAATAGCTATTGCTCAGCTATGCCATGAGCTAGAAGTCTGTAATTTCACTATGTTATAGCTGACCCAAAAGTAGGTGAACCACATATTTTAACAAAATACTCCAAATGCAATATTTTTCAAGTTACAACTGATTTACTCAACAGTCAGTACCTGAAAATAGCTATTGCTCAGTTGTGCCATGAGCTACAGGTCTGTAATTTCACTATGTTATAGCTCACCCAAAAGTAGCTGAATAATGTATTTACACAAATTTCTGTTAATGCAATAGTTTTCAACTTATAAATGATTTACTCAACAGTGATAACCTCAAAGTAGCTATTACTCAGCTATGCCATGAGCTACAGGTCTGAAATTTTACTATGTTATGGCTAACCCCATAATAGGTGAATAACATATTGAAACAAAATACTCTAAATGCAATAGTTTTCAAGTTACAACTGATTTACTCAACAGTCAGTACCTAAAAATAGCTATTGCTCAGTTGTGCAATGAGCTACAGGTCTGTAATTTCACTATGTTATAAGTGACCCAAAAGTAGCTGAATAACGTATTTACACAAATTTCTGTAAATGCAATAGTTTTCAAGTTATAAGTGATTTACTCAACAGTGATAACCTAAAAGTAGCTATTACTCAGCTATGCCATGAGCTACATGTCTGAAATTTTACTATGTTATAGCTGACCCAAAAGTAGGTGAACAACATATTTAAGCAAAATACTCTAAATGCAATAGTTTTCAAGTTACAACTGATTTACTCAATAGTGAGAAACCTCAAAATAGCTATTGCTCAGCTATGCCATGAGCTATAGGTCTGTAATTTCACTATGTTATAGCTGACCCAAAAGTAGGTGAACCACATATTTTAACATAATACTCCAAATGCAATATTTTTCAAGTTACAACCGATTTACTCAACAGTCAGTCCCTGAAAATAGCTATTGTTCAGTTATGCCATCAGCTACAGGTCTGTGATTTCACTATGTTATAGCTGACCCAAAAGTAGCTGAATAATGTATTTACATAAATTTCTGTAAATACAATAGTTTTCAAGTTATAAGTGATTTACTCAACGGTGATAAACTCAAAGTAGCTATTACTCAGCTATGCCATGAGCTACATGTCTGAAATTTTACTATGTTATAGCTGACCCAAAATTAGGTGAACAACATATTTAAGCAAAATACTGTAAATGCAATAGTTTTCAAGTTACAACTGATTTACTCAATTGTAAGAACCTCAAAATAGCTATTGCTCAGCTATGCCATGAGCTATGGGTCTGTAATTTCACTATGTTATAGCTGACCCAAAAGTAGGTGAACAACATATTTTACCAAAATACTCCAAATGCAATATTTTTCAAGTTACAACTGATTTACTCAAAATACAGTACCTGAAAATAGCTATTGCTCAGTTGTGCCATGAGCTATAGGTCTGTAATTTCACTATGTTATAGCTGACCCAAAAGTAGCGGAATAACATATTTACACAAATTTCTGTAAATGCAATAGTTTTCAAGTTATAAGTGATTTACTCAAGAGTGATAACCTCAAAGTAGCTATTACACAGCTATGCCACGAGCTACAGATCTGAAATTTTACTATGTTATAGCTGACCCCAAAATAGGTGAATAACATATGAAACAAAATACTCTAAATGCAATAGTTTTCAAGTTATAAGTGATTTACTCAACAGTGATAACCTAAAAGTAGCTATTACTCAGCTATGCCATGAGCTACAGGTCTGAAATTTTACTATGTTATAGCTGACCCAAAAGTAGCTGAATAACATATTTATACGAAATTCTCTAAATGCAATAGTTTTCAAGCTACAAGTGATTTTACTCAAGATGGTAGTTACTGAAAAGCCCAAAAGTAGCTATTACTCACTTAGCTATTGAAACAGACACCCAAGTTACTCACCATGTTGTAGCTATGAAAAAAGTAGCTGAATAACATATTTTAACAAAATGCTCTAAATGCAACACTTTTCAAGTTTTAAGTGATTTAGTGCATGATTTCATGAATTTTAATGCATTAAAAATTATTAAAAAAATTTATTAAAAAAAAGTAAGACCGATCCAGGTCTCATACTATACTCACACAAGAGAATCTACCTCTGGCCTAGTACATATATGCAAGATATGAGAGAAATCCCTGCAATAGTCACTGAGAAAATTGTGATAAAGTGTTGAAATTTTCACACTTTTGGTGGGGGTACCTCCCTTGTAACGTCTCTAGCAAACAGACGAACAGACAGATTTTCATGCCTTGAACAATTTTTCATCCTCGATAGATAAGGTATCTTTTAAAAAAAACAGCATGTCTCTAGGCCTTGTAGTTTTGGAGAAGAAGTTGTTCACGCGGATGCGGACACGGACGCGTACGCCCACGCCGCAGAGTGACGACATTAAAACCTTTACTATCGTCAAATTATGGCAAGAAGTAGTGAAAAACAATGAGTTGATAAGTTATATGTACAACTGTCTCATGGATATATTGACAAAAAAATTCAAGTAACATTTATTTTTTCACAACTATTTTGTCTACAAAAGGCAATTATAATCTGTACAATTAACATAAAATAGATCTTCACTGCAACTTCAATGCTTGTAGAAATTATTGATTTCCCTCATATTATTTGTGCACTGTTTAAATGAAGATAATTTGAAAATATTAATACTCTTTTATCATTATCACAGGTGTGGGGGAAATTTTCATGGCAGAGGGTTTTTGTTCCTGGGTCCATCCACAACAGGCCCATGTCAGATATACATGTAATAAGTGAGAAATACACCTTGCTTATATTTTTACACAACAGATTAAAGTACATATTTTTCTTATCAAAACAACATAAACCAATGTTATGCTAATGTGTCGTCATTAATATTCGTGTACAGATTAGGTTTTTGGTGCAGAGATAATCACAGCATGGTAGTTCACTAGTCTTTTAATTGAACGATTATCTGTTTGCAAAAAAAAAAAAAAAAAACACTTTAAATCTCATCTGGTCAGCAGTCAATACTATTAAATTGATAAAAAAATGAAGGTAGTAAGGAACCCTATACTCTTTGGTTACTTTACATTAAATTGTTAGAGGTCAAGCCAAAATTCCTATATATGTACATGTACTATTGTTTCTTTGTTACACTTTTGAGAAAGTTTGGCTGTGTAACTGATGTACTGGTCAAGATACTAGTATTGGATAAATGTTGTGCACATTAGAGGTATGAAAATAGTTGTAAAACCAAACATAACTTTCCATATGATTGTACCTGCATATCTTGTTGGAATATAGTTGAAATGTCTTTGTGTATGTTTTACTTGAGTTACTATAAATGTGATCTTCTTATTAAAGTCAAATTATTCTTGTTTCTTTCCTTTATCCTGCACATGGTATGTACAATACTCGTAGAAGTCAAGCCAATGGTTTGGTGCTTGAGGTTCTACACTGTGTCTCATCAGTATATAAGTTTACTTATCATTTTGGCCTAAGCTTCGCATATGATGCTCCAAAATTTGAAATGATCTGTCCCACGATGTACACTCAACCACTTCTCTCTTCCCATTCAGAAAAAAGTTGAAATTCTATCTCTTGCAAAAGCATACCCACCCTAGTTTCTAGCTTTTTTCCAGTCTTGCTCTGTGGTGCTGACCCCTGCTATGTCTCTGATTATATGATTATGGATCTCTGCTCTCTGTCATTATGTGTCTAGAATCTGTCTTTAAGATAGAGATTCAGCACTAAAAAGTACTGTAAGAATTGTAATTTTTATTTGATGAAAATCTTTTAACTTGTATGAGAGATACAGTTGATCATATTCACATGTGCAAACAGACAGCAAAAGCAATACTTACCGAGAAGGGTACAACCCAAAACGACAGAAAAAATGCAGAACAGAGAAACTAATAACCTAATTCTCCATGTCTATATATGCTGGCTGGTGTTGTCACATGGTCCAGACTTCAACTAGGCTCAAAACAAAAGTTGTCATTGGCAACATATTACCATGTACTGTACAAGGTGGTCAAAGTGATGACAGACATAAATATTTGCTTTCGGATATTCAGGGGTACCAATTTTAATATCTGTGCCAAGCTGGGACAATGATTTCAGTGATTTTAAGTAAAATTACACCATCAGCCTTGAAAACATTCTAAAATGGTTTTTTTTCCTTAGTACCCGTTATCACTGGGTACCACATTATCACTACTGATAAATATTATGCTGAAGTGTCCTGTATTTCAGGAATGAGCACAAATCTTCAAGCTTTCTGATGTGCATTAGTACCATTCAGTTTGAAAATAGGTCTACCTTATTTTGCTACAATTTGAAAAGTACTGGTTGTTAAGTTAGGTCTATTTAAAATTTTTAATACTGCCTAGAGAAAATTGGTAACAAGACTGTATATAGCCATGTGTCTTAATGATTTGTGAATCTTAGCTACTTCTTTTACAAGCATAATGCTCATTTATATAACTTCAGTGCATTGCATGTTTGTATACTAACATGTTTTTCACAGACATAAAAACAGTTTCAGCTCATTTGTAATGGGTAACATCCACAAAATAATCTAAATATATCTGACAAATCCCTGTAACTTGTGACAGGGAATGCATGATTTTATATAAATATCTATGGATATAGGCTATCCTATACTTTTTCAAAGATTAGTGCTCATTTATTATTAATATTGTGCCTAGTATTGACTACCATGATGTGTGCTGAAGTTATATTGTATTTTAAATGAGCTTGGTATGTGATAATACTGATGCTATTGTTCTGGCTTTTAATAAATTTAATTTGGTTAACATTCATATATTTGATGGAATACTGTCATTAAAAAGCTTTACTTTATTAAATATTTGGAAGTGACTCCGGTCATGGCATAGTGGTTTTAAATACTTTTAATATTCTGTCATGACTGGCATCGCACTTCACTAGCCAACAAATATAATGGAAGGAAGAGTTAAAATATTAGAAACATACCCCATTTCTGAAGAAATTATGAGCTTTTATCCCATATTTTCGGCCATTTGCAGACTTTATAAACAATATGTTTAGCAGAACTGCCATGTTTGGGTTATGACATTTTATAGCCTCAATTACGCTTGTCAACTATTATAAATAAAGGCAAACTTAAAATATTGGACAGAAACCAGAAATATGAAGATATTATATAAATATGTCTTTAATCGCATATTTTGTATGGGGTGTATTATTATTATTATTACATAGTTCTTATATAGCGCTTTTTCTGTAAGCTCAAAGCGCTTTACAATAAAAATTTTTCAAAATAAAATTATACTAAATATGCAGTCTTGAACAGATGGGTTTTTAGGAGTTTCCTAAACTTGGTGCAGCTGGTAGCTAGTCTTATTTGTTTAGGTAGACTATTCCATAAAGTTGGGCCACACACTGAGAAACCTCTGTCTGCCAATTTAGAACTAGTACGAGGCACAACTAGACTATTTCCACTACTCGATCTGAGAAGTCTACTTGGATTGTATGACTGAATCAGTTCACATAAGTATACTGGAGCTTCACTGTGGACACATTTAAATATAAAGGTCAGTATCTTAAAAATAATTCTTTGTCTAACTGGATGCCAGTGCAGCTGTCTCCTTGGATGTGTCGTACTAAAACATGGAGTCCCGAATTCGATACGGTTTTGCATTGGCAACCTCCCGATGTACCAACCCATCCCTAGTTCTGAGATACACCGACATCTTAGTCTATTTTCATTTAATTATTGGACTCGGATTTCTAACCCCTCATTTACAGTTCCGATTAGACGTGGTTACCTCGGTTCTACTTTACTTGCATGTAGAGCCGTGGCACGACTCCACATAGAACTGGAGATTTGCATAAAACACAAATATCATACAAATGTGTACACATAACTGTTCCCAGAACTATTTTGTTTCATTTTCTTCAAGAATCAATCAACATGCAAACATGTTTGACAAGAAATAAATGACATTTCCTGATTTTCCAGGGTTTTTGGACCATTTCTCCAAAAATTTGAAAATGTTTTTATTATAAAAGCTGTGTTAAATAGCATATATTTTGTACAAGTATTGTATTTGTTGTGTCCTTGGTTTAATATCAACTGTTTCTAATTATATTAATTAGGGATGAGACGGTAGTACCGGTAGTGTTGTTACGGTAGCATTTCTTTTGTCGATTGGTAGTACATTTTCCTGACAGTATTTCGAAATATTTCATCTATTATACCCTAAACATACACAAATGGTACAGATTGCTAATAAATAAACTGCTGAAATCTCAAAATCCACTGTTTTTCTTGCATTTTTAACTTGTAAAAAGGGCTAAAATATAAAATTTTTCCATAGCACCAGCACTTTGGTTTCCTGGGTTACTGATGAACATTTCCTGTCATTGGTAGTACTGAATCTATTTGAAGTAGTCTCTTTGTTTACATTTAATATGAATGAATAAGCATTATAATGAGTATAAAACACAAACATTTCTTAATATTCACTGAAATTTGCAGTATTCTAGACCTTTCAGCAACTTTTAATACATATCGGAATACCGGAAACGAAACGGAATGTACAAAACAAAATACCAAGACCACATTTTTGCTACCGTCGCATCCCTAATATTAAACCATTTTCAGTCATTTTTTTTTCAAGTTTTATTCAACAGAAAAAGATTTTTCGCAAATCTCCAGTTCTATGTGGGGTCGTGCCACGGCTCTACATGCAAGTATAAAGTAGAGTCGCGGTAACCACATCTAAGTTCCGATAAAAGTCGGATCTGTAACCACTTCGATGATTTTATTTGGAATGCGTACCGAGCTGTTCCTGGATTTCAGATCTAAGATAAAACAAGAACCTTAGAATTAGATATTGATAAAACAATATGGAAAAATATTTATACGGCATGTTTCTTTACCATAAAAGATAACACATATATATGGCTTCAATACAGAAACAAAAAAAGAATATTAGGAACAAACTATTATTTGAAAAAAACCAAAATCCCCAACAGCGATATTTGTCTAATATGCCATGAACAAACTGAAACGCTTGTACATCCTTTTTTTCAATGTAACAAAGTTCCTGACCTATGGACAAATATAAAACACTGGATTGAATATAAGACAAAGATTCATTTAAACTGGAATAAGATAACTTGTATACTTGGATACAGTTTGTGTGATGCCAATTTCTACCCACTGAATTTTGTACTTATGATTGTAAGACAATACATTTTTAAATGTGCATTAAAAATAGAGACCTAAATGTATACCAGCTTCAGATAATCGAAAAAAGACAAATATCTCGAACAAGAACTATTATCTAAACTGAATAATGATGAAGAAATCTTTGAAAAACGATGGTCAGTTTGGAAAAGATTTTTTTCAGAAATTTAACAAAATGTAACTCTGTTATTAATTCTGAACCTTAGACACATACTTTATATTATAGAATAGCAAATGTACTTGTGACGTTTATAAAACTAGCAAATTAGGAACACAAAAGTATGTATATAAAAAAGAATTATGTACTGCCTGGCGCCATATAATGGCACACGCCTCAAATTGGCACAAAAAGGAAGTTAAGATATTTAATAACAATAGTTTTTTATCGCCCACACTCACACATTTCCACTTAACAAATAAGGAAATAGAAGTTAAGATATTTAATAACAATAGTTTTTTATCGCCCACACTCACGCATTTCCGCTTAACAAATAAGGAAATGGAAGTGACGACAGAAGTAATTTAAATATCATCGGCAATTTCTGTATGCAAATTGTGCCAATTTGAGGCGCTGATTTCATGTAGAAATTATATTATCGCCCCTTAAAAACGATTCTAAACAGTTTAATTTGTGTACTTTATGTCAGTAAAGTATGTTTATAACTTGCGCTTGTGTCAATACATCTTTTAATAAAAAGAAACCCACGGAACTTCACTTAAAACAAACGAAAATAAGGATTTTGTGTCTAAGGTGTGCCAAACTATGGCGCCAGGCAGTATATGTTAAATAATAGTATTAGTGTGTGAGATGTATTGCCATTGTATGTCATATATATATGTAAAAAAAGAACCAATACAGACTGAGGGGTCAAGTTGTGCCAAATTACAATGATACAGTACAGTAGAAGATGTTCCTTTGTTTACCTTTGACTTTTTTACAGATGCTGCGTCATCCTTGCTAGTTTTACTTCTTTTTCTTGTTTCCACCATTTTCTTAATTTAACCGTAGGGTTAATGGCACATCAAAATTAAAATTTCCACAAAAATGAACTTGGTTTGTTATGTAAACTTCCCGCGAAAGTACGAATAATGTTTTTCACCGAATCAATCGAAAAATTAGGTATATACTAAGACGCCTGTTCAAATTCCACCTCCCCCCATCCCCACCCCATTCCCGAGCTATTGTCCGAAGAGTTTGCAACCACTTGCCAAAAATGTTAAAGCTTGATCATATTGTAGCATGCCACGGTGATGTTCCCAAAGTTTCAGGTGGTAGTGGGCTCTTAAGTTTGGATATGCTGCAGTACAAGTATAAGTGAAATGCTTATTTTATCAAAACATAAATTTTATTCATATAAAAACAAGTTTGAAAGCAATACAAAAACACCAGCCTAGGCTGAGGTTGAATTGACAAAATCCAGTTACAAATTTAATAAATGTAAAATCAACTCATCAAAATCCCTGAAAATCTAAACATAATACTCCAGCATAGAAATAGTACTACAGCTTTGTCCTTCACACAAGGCTTGGATATCGAAACATGCACTGCCAAATGGCTAGGCTTCAATCTTAAAACAAACCCTTGGTTTCAGACTATGCAGAAGGAAAGACTGACCGTGACATCTCTAACTACACATCCATGCATGTCATTTCAATAACAAATGAAACATAATCTTGATATTCCAAACCCAAAATCTCAAAGTAAATTAAATACTAATTAAACACAAGGAGGTTGTTCTAAATCAACAACCTAAAAATAAATTAAATATTAATGAACAAAATATTATGAAATCACAACTTTAGGTTTCACCCTGAAATTAAGAAACTTTAGATATTAATACCAATTCATTTGAACTCTCCCAAGTTTTCAGATTTGAAGAAAACTATGTTTTATTAAATGTAGTTTCTATCTATCACCATTAAAATATATACAGCGTCCTCATGCAAAACATCAGGACTTTCACTTTGACCCCACCTCCACCAAACTTAAATCACAAATTACACATATTAGATCAAAAGTTTGGATTTGACTCCAACTCCTACAAACCTAAATCACAAAAGAAACTCTATAAAATCACCACTTAGCTATCAGGTTTTACCTTTAAATCACCAATACCTTGCCATCATTCTTCTGGCGCAGAACCTGACTCTGTCAAAATCAACCCACAACTGAGAGGCTGCTTCCCCCTTATATATACAAATCCCAGACAGACCCTAGACAGACCAGAATTACCCAGGGTATTAGCCTAATGATTGGCTGAGAAATTTAGTTGCTGACATACTTTCACCGAAAAAAACTTCTTGTGCTACATTATCGCGAAAACCAGCATGAACAATGTAACATTTTGCTTAACAACATTCATCAATAATTAAATAGTTTGATAGTCTTCACTCAATACCAGGGGCCACGGTGGCAGAGTGGTAACACTCTCGCCTCCCACCTCTGAGGCCGGGGTTCGATCCCCGTCATGGCCTCAAGTGGGAAAGCTGGTAGTTGCTTGCCGTTGGTCGGCAGTTTACAGTACAGAACCCTAACGAACTGTATGTACTGGTTTCCTCTGCCCTTCAAACTACCCGTCGTGATATGACCTGTACAGTGTTGAAAGCAACGTAAAACCCCAAATAAATAAATAAATCACTCAATACCAATGTCTATAATACAAATAGATTTACAAAAAAAGACAATAAATAACATAAACAAATGAACGATCACTTGTCATTCGCTTCATTACCCCCACCTTTAAAAATTCAGCTTGTCCCAAGCTGAGATAATGAACAATTAATACACAAGGTTGAAACCGACCAAAATGCAGCATTTAATACATTTACATTTTACACACACGAATGAAAATAATAAAAACTGTAACATTTCATACATACTAAATATGAAACACAAGAATGACAATAATAACACCAATGAAGATGTAATATTTAATACACATTTATTCATATCAAATAAATCATATCAATTCCAAATAAAATAATTTAAACTTCAAAATAATATCAAACAGAAAAACAAATCTAATTATTATACATAGTTTATACTTCAGTTTCAGTAACTGTACAATATCATATTTCTTCATTCATTTCTTCTTTAAAAGGTAAATAATCAGCAAACTCCAACTGTGGATGTTGTTGATGGTGATGCTGTCTATAAATACACCACCAGCTTTCTGGATACACAAAGTTGTAACAGACACCGCAGTCAATATCCTATTGGTGCTCCTCTAACTAGGTCATATTGCTGGTCACAAAACCACAAGTTCTACACTTTCAAATTTTACTGAAAAGAAACACAGGTTATAATGAGTTATAATTATAACTGACAAGCAAAATATAACTTATAAGCCTGAAAATGAGGTGGTATTCTTATCTTTCTTCCCACATGTGTAGTAGAACCACCAATTTTACCTGGAGAACCGAAAAATGGTTCCTTAACTATTCTGGTTTAACCTAAAACAGCATCTCCCGTTTCATCTGTGGTTGTTGTCACTACCTCTTCGTCATTATTAAAGGATGATTTTCTAACTATTTCAGAAGTTGGTACTTCCTCCTCTTGATCAGTCATCACATCATGGTCTGAAAATAAAGAAAGATTCACATCATCTAGCACAGAATCTTCACTAGGCACAGAGTCCTTTGGGCTGGTCAATCAACTGTCTAACTTCAGATATGACGTTTTCTTGAAAAGAGATAGGTCTTTAATTTATCAAAATATTAAACATTTTTGCATTGTTCCAAATTAGTAAAATGATAATCTGAAACTGCTTTATTTACTGTATATAATGATAATAAAATATATATGTTAAAATTTTAAAAAATCTATATATTTTAAGCTTTTGAGTGGTTGGTGTTTTAAAAAACCTAGTTTTTCTTTTGAGTTTTTATCAGATGGAAATGGTAACTTTATTGTGCATTTTGGGTACTTTGTTTATTTTTTCTGTCAAAGTAATTTATATCAGTAAAAATGCAAAAGATTGCTGAAAAAGATGCCACATTTTACAACTAGAAGGAATTGGTAGAATATAAAATAACAGTGATGAAATAAACCTATACTTTTATTTATATATATCGCTCCTGTGGAGGTAATTAAGGAAGTGTGTGTTTAGTCATTATGTTACACACTTAAGCTCTTCTGTAGTGGCCACTTACTGACACTTTATTTACCTGTAATAGTTTGTTTGACAGGGATTTTATGCTTTAATCACCACAACATTGAGAAGGGGAAGCATGTAACTATGATTAACAGAAATAATTGACACACATTTACTGTTTTAAATTAAATATTTGCAGTGTAGATCAATTTTGTAGAAGTTATCAACACTTCATTTGATGATACTGAACTAAAATAGAATTGACTTTCACAAAAATTTTCTCAACTAAACTCTGAATAATATAAAATAAGAAAGCACACATTGTGCAAAAAAGAATGTTGCTCTAATATTTTCTCTCAAATTATTATAGTAATGATATTGAAGTATTTTGTGGGAAGAAACTGAAATTTTATCATTAAAATATACAACAGTTATGGAAAAATATAAGACACTTTGAAAAGTTAATGTGTCATTGAAAATGATTGCAGTGACAAATGTTTTGATATGTGCAAACCAGGAGCCTCAAATAAAAGGATGGAGAAATGTGAAATTTTATTAAACAAACTCTGTTTAAAGTATCCAAACCAACTTAATCACATATTTAACTGTGAAAATGAGAAAAAAAAGTGAAAATGAACAAAACAATAAAAGTTTTACAATATTAACTTAATTTATAATTCCCAGAAAGAACTTCTTAATAAAATATGTAGATAAAAATTTCCTCTGTGATCTGTGAATTATTTTAAGTGTGCTACATTTCACATTTTCTGCAAATTCCTTTGAAACAATATTTGATTCATGTTAATAAGCAGAATCCTAATTTTGATTTGATATATTTTTATTTGCATTAGAAAATCAACAAATTGCTTAAATTTTAGATTATTTAATACTCCAAAATACAAATTTAGATTTTCCTTACGAGCAAAAAGCCAAATGAGACGGAATCGAATTCAGTGTTTTAAACATACTTATACAAAACATAGATTTTGCTTTAAGAAGCTGGCATTTTTATTACAAATAAACTTTTGATGACATTAAATATTAAATTGAAAGTTAAAGATCACATTTTCATCATATAAAACCTCTGTGTGTTCTCAGTTTGCATGCACTGTAATGAGTGAGTTGAGATAAGAGAAATGAGCTGTCAATCAAGTTAATGGACTTGAGATGGAAGAAAACTAAAGTTCTTGCTTGAAACAGCTGTGATAGGCTATCTTTGGCATGTCACTAGCTAGCAACAATTTATTCCTACCCACATCACATAGTTTATTCTTTAAATCACCAACATAGACAACACCAGGCACTGGATCTGAAACCTCAACAGGAGGCTTACCAAGCATAAGATCAATAGGTAACTGGATATCTCTTGCAAATAGCATGCACACAGGAGACTCCTCAATACTCTCATGAATAGAAGATCTGTATGCTAACATGACTAGGGGCAAAGACTCATTCCGATTCCTATGATCATTATCAACTATGTATACCTTGCTGAACATATCGGCCAAAGTATGGTTAAAGCACTCCACAAGACCATCACTTTGAGGATGATAGGGGGTTGTTCTAGCTTTCTCTAAGCCCAGTTGTTGGTAAAGAGCCTGGAATAGTTTGGATTCAAACTGCACACCCTGATCACTGGGCAACTGCCTAGGCACACCAAACCTTGAGATGGAACCTTTGACAAGTACATTAGCCACTATACAGGCTTCTTGATCTGCCATAGCAAAAGCCTCAACCCATCTCGTAAAATAGTCACTGATGACCAAGATATATCTATTACCTTGCTGACTTTTGGGTAAAGGACCCATGATATCTAAAGCTATATGTTCAAATGGAGCCCCAACTGAGTATTGTATCATTGATCCCCTATGTTTCTTACCAGGGGATTTTCATTAATCCCCTATGTTTCTTACCAGGGGATTTCCTCTTTTGACATACTGCACACCTACTACACCGAACAACAATGTCATTCTTAAACCCTCGCAAGTAAAATTGTCTCTTTACTCTACCAGTGGTAAGTCTAATACCCATATGACCAGAAGAAGTTTGATCATGCAACTGTAACAACTAGTGCTGTAACGAGTTGACCGAAACTCAAGTTGTAACTCGGTGGGCAATATCGGGGGAACACATCGATTTACGCAATTTAAACTTGAGTTTTTAACAAATAAGTTATGATATACTAATGTTGTTATAAAACCAGCACTTTTGCAATTTATCTAACCATAAAGACATAAAAAATCAATGAGCAATGGTCATTTTTTTATTTCCCTTATTTACGTGAATGTTCCATAAAGTGCTCATACATATCTGCACAATTTAACCGGCAACAAAATATATTTCCTTGCAATAAAATGGTACGAAAGATGTTAAGGGCGGATCCCTTGATGACAATATTTGGAAATTGTTATTTTATTTATATTTGTGTCATTTACTCGAGTTCAACTCGCATCTAACAGGTGAGCGTCGATTTACAGAAATCGCTAATGATAACAGCTCTAGTAACAACACTTTAGATCCTTCAATGATTCTGGTAAAACCTGATGGAATATTGCTTCTTTCTTTCCTGGTTCCCACCATTTGCGGTATAAGATGGAATTTTTACTACAAGCTGAACCCACTGAGACCAAAAACCTTCAGCTTTTCATTTAAATGGGAAATTCTCTTTCCATCTTGGTCGCTGATCTGAGGCATGAATCCATCCCATGACCACACTCAAATTTAAATCTTCATCCTGTGCTTTAGTTATATCACATGAGGTTTTACCCTCAATCCAAGTGGATGTATTGCTAACAGGTGTGTTTACTGTCCTGTTTACTTACACTCATCTATATTCTCTTTAAATTCCCTAACCTCAATCCTGTCACGGTATTTACATGTAGTAGAGGGCCTACGAGAAAGTATGTCAGCATTGCCATGTACTTTTCCCGTAATATGTATCAATTTGAAATTATAGGAACCCAAACATTCACTCCATCTACCTAATTGCCCTTCAATGTTTTTGAAGTTTTAACAGCCATTTAAAAGGTCCACGGTCACTCCTAATGGTAAAATAAACACCATACAAGTATGGATGGAAATGCTTTAAAGCTTCTTTGACTGCCAGCAACTCCGTCCTTGTAACACAGTACCTTCGTTCACTTTTGCTCAGTATTCAACTGAAATAACCTATCACCTTTTCAACACCATTGTGCTCCTGGGAGAGTACTATGCCAATTCCAACACCACTGGCATCAGTGTCTAAGAAAAAGGACCCATTTGGATTAGAATATGCTAGAACAAAGGAATCTACCAACAATTGCTTAAGCCTTGAAAAAGGCAACATCACACTCAACTGTCCAATAAATTGGGAGTTCTTTTCTGTCAATCTGTGCAAAGGCTTAGCTATTGTTGCAAAATCCCTAATGAATTTTCTATAATAGGAACACAATCCTACAAAAATTCTTAGCTCTTTGACATTTGCATGAACTGGCCAGTTTGTCATTACTTGAGTCTTTCTGGGATCTTTCAAAATCTCCTTACATGACACAACATGCCCTAAAACTGTCACTTCTGTCTTGAATAAGTTACATTTCTTTGAAGCCAGTTTAAGACCAGCTGCCCTCAATCTATCAAAGACAAGCCAAGATTCTTGATATGTGATTCAGAAGTGGTGCTCTTGACAATAATATCATCTAGATATACCAAACACACCTTATAGTTTAATCCATAAAAAACTTTGTTAATTAGGCATTCAAACATACTGGGCACATTACATAAACTATGGCATCATCTGAAACTCAAACCACTCTTACTGCAAAAGGTAGTTTTTTCGACCCTTAGGCTACATTCCAATTTGCCAGTACCCACTTTGGAGACCTAAAGTGGAAAACCACTTAGCTTCATGCAGTAACCAATACAACTAGAGAGGCCCATGGGCTAGACAAAGGCTCAATGACTCCAGCTTGCAACATTTTTCCTACCTCTTCTCTCTGCTTTACTTTGCCTTAGTAGTTAATGTATAGGTCTCTGTTTTATTGGAAGATGATCACCTGTGTCAATCTTGTGTTAGATCAAATGGGTTGTACCCCTAGCTGGTTTGGATTTGGCAAAAAATCAGCATATGACAAGAAGAATGACTTGACAACTTCCCTCTGTAATTCATCAATTTCACTTAATGAATCCTCTACCACAACTTCCATATATATAAAATTACTAACAGATTTTGCTACATTTGACTTTAAAGATCCCTAGATTTCTCAGATATTTCCCTAACTGAGCAACAATGACCCAACACAGTCTACTTATACAAAGGTGATGGAACATCTGTAGGATTCATGATTCTGACAGTTACAATAATATTGTATCGTTTAACCAATGCCTTTGCCAACACTAATCCTTTATGTAAAACCCTCTCTGATGACTCTACCATCAAATATTCAGGCCAAGGCACCTCTTTTTCTTTTGTCACATAACCTGGAATGATCATCTCAGAATTTTGGGGAATTTGCACATTTTCAGAAAGTTGTAACCAAAAAAGGGCACTCTAACTTAGATTCCAAAGCACACCACATCGTTTTACCATTGAGGTGAAGGCAAGAGTTTGTCACATCAACTAGACACTGATTGCAAGAAAGGATGTCATTTCGCAAAATGATAGGTTCATTTATTTCTGGGGTATATTCCCACACAAGTAACTAAAGACAATGTTGTTTCACCTAAAGTACTAATTTTCTTAATATTTGCCAAAACTATTTGTTTTCAATTGTCTGTAAAGATGGTCTAAGTTAAGTTAAATGGAATAAAACTTTCTAGGATTGATTATTGATCTATTGGCATCAGTATTAATCAAGCCTTACATAGTTACACTTTCAATTATGACGGGCAGATACAAACCATCCTCCAAGTGTTTCCTTTTGGGCTGAGGTATGACCCTTTATATCAGCCTGTTCCTTTTAAACTTACCTCTCTATTCATGTTGGAACTAATATGACCCTTGTAATGCTCATAACTAATCATGTAATTGCCCTTCTGTCCACAAAACTGACACATAGCAACATTATCTTGTAATTTTACCCTTTTCCAACAATTTCCATAAGTATATGCACCTGTTTGCCACAGTTATCACATTTCAAAGCCCTTGATTTGTCTTAAGAATTATTACAGGTATCTGTTTTATCAGATCTCGTTTGTGGACAATTGGTCTTGAAATGACCCACCTCACCACTCTGCAAACATGTCAAAATTCATTTTTCCTCAACAGTTTTAATTACCTGTTGAGGAAATCCCTCTACTGTCTAGACAACTGTCTACTTTTGTCACTCTTAAACTGTCTAACTCTCTCTAACTGAGAAATCCTATCTACAAGTGAACTGTCAGAACAGGATGAACTCTCAACAAAACATTCCCTAACTGCAGAATATGTAGACTTCTTCTGCCTAGTAACTTGAAATGCTTCATATTTTAATGCAATATTAACTGCATCCTGAAGGTATAGGTCTTCCCTGAAAAATAGCTAACACAAGATCTCTACTTTTTAAAGATTCTATAAAGGCATCTTTGGTAATACTGTCCCTATGTGCACTAGTCTACTCCTAAGTTGGGCCTTGTAAAATGGATTCTGGTTAATAGGTTCAAACCTATTCATCAATGCCCTCACCAAAGTTGGATAATGTATTCTCTCATGAGGTTGCAAATCACTCAAAAAAGCCACAGCTGCACCTGTTAGACTACCTGGCGATTCTAAAGCCATCACCTCTTCCTGCCAACCTGCTAATTTAGCAACAGGTTCAAACTGATATAAAAAGTCCTTAAAACTCAATTGTCTGTCAAAACTAGGTGATTTTACATTTTTCACAGCACAGAAGTCCTGAGGAACATTATCAGCAGCACCCCTGTCAAACACAGGTCCTACCACCTGCCCTCTATGACTAGATGGATCATTAAACTGCCTAGATCTGCCATCCTGATCTAAATTATGATTACAATGCATGGGTCCTACCCTTAGCATCCTATAGGAACAAAATCTTCTGTTTGGTGGAACTCAGAGTTATAATTACCTTAATTCCCTTCTAAAGGGGAACCTGTTTGGAAAAGGTTGATATTCCAACTGTGCTGGCGAAGCTACATCAGGGGAGATGTAATGGTCAAGAGTCAAATGTACATTCTGAGGATTACCCCTTACAGAGCCTTTGGTATGTGGAGTTGATGATACAAGCCTGTTCCTACCAAAGGGCTGAGACTGACCTTGTCACCCATATGGACCTTCCATTTCATCTAAATGCCTCATAAACTGTGCAAAAGATCTATCCTAGCTCTGTCATCCTCTTCAGTTTTACATGTAGAGAATACTTTTAACCCAGGTTTTACCCTGGCTGAAATCCTTACATGAAACTATTAAATATGTTTTTCCTATTTCACTTAACAGCAGATCCCACCACTGCCACCAAATTGTAATGTGCCGAAGGAGGTGTTCCCAAAGTTTCAAGTGGTAGTGGGCCCTTCCGTTTGTATCTGCTGCAGTACAAGTATAAGCAAAACACTTATTTTATCAAAATATAAACTTTATTCATATAAAAGCAAGTTTGAAAGCAATACTTTTATAAATACAAAAACACCAGCCATCAAAATCCCTGAAAATCTATACATAATACTCTAGCATAGAAATATAGTAAATCTAAGACATCAAAAACCTTTAACCATGCAACCCTACAGCTTTGTCCTTTACACAAGGCTTGGATAATGAAACATGCATTGCCAAATGGCTAGACTTCAATCTTAAAACAAACCCTTGGTTTCAGAATATGCAGAAGGAAAGACTGATCCTGACATCTCTAACCTTACACATCTATGTCATTTCAATAACAAAAGAAACATAAGTTGGACGGCAGTTTACAGTACAGAACCCAGACAAACTGTATGTACACTGAAAACCTCTGACAAACATTAATTTGTCAAGACTTTGTCAAAATGGTGCCTAAAACGACAAACTTCCCAATTCAAAAATTTTAACTTGTCACTTTCTTGTTGGACAAATTAACAGACAAACTTATGATAAGAAAATGACCTTGATAGTCCAATTAATTTGTCATTTTGGCCACCTGTTATTGGCCAAGTTCTTATGAAAATAAGCTTAAGTGCACTATTTTTCTCATCATCAGTTTTCAGCTAATCTGAGTAATAAGTTATCAACATTTGGCTATCATCCAACAAGAAAATGGCATTTAAATTAGCCAATTTGGAAACTTGTTGTTTTAGGCACCATTTTGACAAATTAATAATTTTCAGTGTACTAGTTTCCTCTACCCTTCCAACTTTCTGTCGTGATATGACCTGTACAGTGTTGAAAGTGACATAAAACCCCATGTGTTTCTATGAAGTGGGTTAGTTGTAAGATCATACTTAAGCACAGTGTGATGTTAAGTTAGTCTTACATTAAAACAAATACCTGGTAAAGTCAGGTAGACTGGTAAACACTCATCATAGTCTAAGGGATTCCCCATGATCAGGTGTTAAGTACAGAGGTAAATGTGTACATCTGTGGGTAAGGAAATTCCAAAGCAGTGATGTAAAAGCAAAAAAACACACACACACAAGCAGTGCTCTGCCTCACTTTTACTCTGGAGGACAGAGAAGCAAAATAAACTACACCAGGTTTATCAGTTATGACAGGACCAGCATCTACTGAACGTAGCCCGTTCCCGTAGCCTGTATCCCTGTGAACAAAACAGATAAACAAAAGAGGAAAGCATGGCTATTGAGAGGATAACTTAGGGTTATAAGTTTGGCACTCTGGATGGATATTATAACAGGATACTGGATAAGGATAGAGGCATTTATTTTGTATATTTTTAATAAGATTATTTAGTCTGTTTAGATGGTACTTGGTAGTTATAGGTAGGAACATTGGGATTAGAATTTGTTGAAGATGAATCTCAGTTAACAAGGGGCTTGTTAGATACAGAGAAACAGAACATAAAAAGTGAAAAATGTGACATAATTGGCTATAGTGGGAAAAGCTGTGGGAGAGGAAATTTGTGTATATATTGAACTTTAGATAGTCTTGGTGTTGGGCTGTATATTGGATCTGTACAGAATTAGTTCTCAGTTATTCACTGCTTGTAGTTTCTTAATGATTTAGCCTTTGTTTTCAATGAAAATTTTATAATATATTGGGTGGTTTCTGTAGGGCAATTTTAATGAAATATTATTAGCATGCAAATGTTCAGGGAATGAGAAGTTATGAAAATGTGCCTTTTTATTATCTGGTGTAGTATATGTCTATTATAATTCAATCTATTTGGTTGGCACTTTGTTTATACCTTTCTGCTAAAAGTGGCTCTGAAATCCGTAGTTTTAACCCATGCTAATTGTTGTACCTCTGTGTTGATTGAGTGAGATTTATTTGAGTTTTCCATGTTGTTATTTACATGTGGCCTATGATTTTTTTTCTATCTCTATTTGGTTTACATAAACAGCTGCTACCTTATTTCTTGTATTTCTGGTTCTTCTTGTGGTTTCTTTTGTTTTTTCTTTTTTTTATTTTTCTCCCATTTACTAACAACGGGGAACCAGTATTATGAGGGTACACATAAGTAGGTGTTGGGTGTCCTACACTGGAAATCATGAATACCAGGATCTTGTCAAGGAAAACCCAACCTGGCAGAGACACTCTACTGGAGAAAAATAATTATCTAATTAAGTAATACTGTTAGATGGAGGAAACCAGGGCAAAGCTGTAACAAGCTAACCTGGTCAAGTAACATTGTTAGCTGGAGGAAACCAGGGCAAAGCTGTAACAAGCTAACCTGGTCAAGTAACATTGTTAGATGAAGGAAACCAGAGCAAAGCTGTTACAAGCTAACCTGGTCAAGAAATACTGTTAGATGGAGGAAATCGGGGCAAAGCTGTAATAAACTTACCTGGTCAAGTAATTGTTAGATGGAGGAAACCAGTGCAAAGCTGTAATAAGCTAACCTAGTCAAGTAATGTTGTTAGATGGAGGAAATCAGGGCAAAGCTATAATAGGCTAACCTGGTTAAGTAATTTGATCAGATGGGGGAAACGGGGTCAAAGCTGTAATAAGTAATCAATCTAGTCTAGTAATATTATCTGATGGAGGACACCAGGACAAAGCTGCAACAGTAACATTGTCAGATGGAGGCAACTAAAGCAAGTTTATGATAAGCTGACATGGCTCAAGGACCTGGAGCTGGTTGATGTTATTGAGTTCTCCGAAGGAGTGGTTAAGTGGGACTGGTAAAGAACCCCTGGACACAAATCCTGAAACTTGAGCTACACGTTAATTACTAAAGAGAACGAGATAACACAATTAGGTCAGGTCATAGTTCAGATTAATGAAATAACGTCAGCTGTGTAATCTGCTTGTAGGTCCAGTCCCCTACAATATAATAGAATCATGTTAATACATTTTGGAAACTAGATTTGTCTTTATATGTTCTGTGAGGATGCAAGGGTGAGATAAATGCACTTTGTCCTTTAATACAATTGTACTTCATGATAATAGCTTTGGTTAATAATAAATTTGGTTTTAGTTAAGTGAGAACACTGTTTAATTTCTACGTAAGTGTAAGTGATGGTGATTCCTTCAAACCATTGTTGATGTTATCGGAAAGTTGATTATTATTAATTTGTTTATAATTATTAATAAGCATACGCATAATTTAATATTGGTTATAGCGAGTATGGTGTTTTTATATCATTCAAATTTTTATGCATCATATTTTCCGTGGATTTACATACAAGTAGCACTGCAATCTTCTACATCTTAGCATGTATTTGTATACTTATATATTTTACAACAATTGATGTATTAGTGAAAGTGTAATTTAAAATCGACTTTAAAGAGGAATGCTGCTTGACGCATTGATTTTCATAGAAATGTATGCTTAGACTTAACTCCAAAAATTATGTGTCTTTTTTGTTGTGATTGTCCCATGACACTATGATTTTCTCAGTATCGATCAATTCCATCTTGGAGAATCCTTCATAAGCCGTGTGTATAAAGCAAATGCATCATATGCAACAAGGATAAAGTTGGTGTCATGAAGAAGCTGACCATTCACCATCTGAAAGTTCAGGGCAATTATTAATAATTTGTTAATCAGAACAAGTATCATTGGCATTGCTTATTCTAATTCTAATTGGGCTATTATAGTGCTTAAATCTCTCCTGGAATAAGTGCACAGTGACTGGTATATGGGGGTCTAAGTCATGTACATAGATATGTTCTAGCAGTTGCTTAACCACAACAAGTTCAATCAGTTTTGATATAAATTAAGGTTGGATACAGGATTATATAGTTTTTCAGATCATCAGCAGGAAGAAGAATTACGACAGCAGTTTCGAAACTATCAGGGAAATGCTTCTCAGTGAGTACATGAGCAGTAGATGAACTTTGTAATTGATCGGAGTAGCATGTCAGTACATTCTTTGATAAGAAATGTGGGCCATGGACGTAACAGGCAAGATTTTGCAGGTGAGTTTCTGGTTATTTTATCAATAGCTTCTTCAGATATTTCAGTAAAGTTAGTAATTTTTAGTGAATTTAAAGGAAGATGAACATCATTTTCAGTACTAGAGGGAACAAAAGTATGTATTTCCTCTGAAAAAATAGGGTGCAAACTGGTTCGCCAGTGACTTGTCAGACTCATGGGATGGAAGTGTCACTTCAGACCCCTGTTTATAGGGTTTTGCACAGTTGTTGCCATAACTTTCTAGATTTGTGACTATTTTTTAGATCAGTTTACTGTAATAGTCTGACTTATCCTTATTCACAAGCATATTACGCCAAGCAATTGATGATAAAGCTTACTTTTCTTCATTGGATTCTTGACCTTCACGAAGTTTAGTCAAATTGGCATCTAAGGGGCTTTGCAAGTCGATAAGAATCAGGCAACCAATTCCCAGAATCTTTATTTGTCAGTCTGGATACAAGTGCTGCATGCCTATCAAGAACATCACCCCAATCATGCAAATATTGTTCATAAAGATCAACTATAGAATTAGCAGTAGACATGACAAAGGGAGTATTTTTCAGTTTATGCTGCATTCAATCTGGTATATGAGTTGCTTGACATGGGAAGGCCATTGAACATGTGACTAATGCATTATCAGATACACAGAATAAAAGCCTTTTTATATTATTGAAGTACAGAGAGCCTTCATTGAGCGCACACCTGATTGCAACATTTTTTTTCAAGTGCCCCATTCATATTATATCAATTCTGGTGTCTGCTGACACATGAACATTGGTATCTCTGTCATCTTTCGATAAGGCTATCCTCCATAGCTCTCCTGTATTACTGGTGTCTCTCTGGTGTCAGCTGCTATGTCTCAGATTTCTGATTTTTTCTCCTTTTTTGGCTCAATGAATCACTATAAAAGTCATCATTACATTTAAATATTGTGACTAAGGGATTGTCTCTCAGGCATTTCACTTGCAAGGCCTAAATGCAGTGCAGTCGTATGCCATTCAGAACTTTTATTGTGATATTTATTCAATCCCACAAAATAGAGTGGTTCCATTCTACTGTTTCTATAGGGGGGGTCATAGAAACCACACTCGCTTCCTACCTCTGAAATCAGAATTTGAATCCTGGCCTAACCTCATATGGGAAAGCTGGTAGTTGTCTGACGTTGGTTGACAGTTTAATAATAATAATGGATTTATTTCATTCTAGTTTGGTACAATCAGTTGTATATTTCTACAAATCTTAACAAATCTAATTCGACAAATCCTATCAACATTTTTAACATTTAACTAAATATTATAAATTACAAATACAATATTAGAAATGTATGAAATGGAGATAGTTGAAGTTAGACTACTACTTATTTAGGCTGTGCCCTAAATAACTAAAACAGCTTTGCTATAGTAATTTCATTATAACCAATTTATGGGTTATCTTTTTATTATTAATATTACCATAATACTGTATATTTTAATATGTTAATACCACTGTTAAATTTATAATGCCTTAAATTGAGAACTCGTCAATTTAATACTGTGAGAGATAATAATATTTTAACATTTTTTAAATACACAAGGAATAGTGATGTTAGTAACACGAAGGCGATGCCTGAGTGTTTCTAATGAGCTATGAGTTGTAAAACCCTGCATAACCCCATGCTAGGAGTGTGTTATTGCAATTCTAACATGACATTTTATATTTAATGAAGATTTGATTAAGAATTGTAGAGTATATTCTTTGTAAGTTGTCTTTTAAAAAGTGAAGTGGGATTATCGCCCACCTATGTAACCTAGCCGTGAGGTTATGCTCGGTTTTACCATTGAGATTGACCTCCATCACAAATAAACTAACATGAATTGTAAATGATTAGTCTGACCATTTATTACCAGGGCTGGGATTCACAAAAGGTCTTAAGTTTAGGCATTTTTTTGCTTAGACAAATCTTAAAGTTATGACTTTTGTCTTAGCTGAGATTTCTCTTAAATTGGGATTCACAAAAAGTGCTTAGCAAAATCTTAGCTGAAACAAAATTTGTGCAAAAAGTCTTAGCTATTTTGAATTCAAATTAACAAATTTTAGTAAAACCAAAACATTTTTCATTGATAAATACACCAAACATTCTCTTTAAAATTATAAAACAAATTTGTTACTTTTTTTGTAAAGTTATGTAAAAATAGTAATATTTATGTTTTATTGTGAGGAAGTATAGATCCCCATAGTATATATGTTGTTTTCATAACAAAGGGTAAAATGTAAATACATGCAATGGAATATTTTAAAAATGACTTAAGTCTGCCCTGCAGTGGTCTTAAAGTTATGACAAAATCTAAGACAAATTTTTGTCTAAGACCTTTTGTGAATCCCATTTTGTCTAAGCAAAAAACTTAACTTTGACAAAATTCTTGCACAGTTAAGACTTTTCTCTTAAAGTTATGACAATTTTTTGCTTAAGACCTTTTGTGAATCCCAGCCCAGAAACTGAAAGATAATGTTTTTCTCCTTAATCAGGAGAAAAAAAAAATGAAAAAAGCTAGAATGATAATCATAATAAGCATATTCATTAACTTGCCTTAGAGTGCCTTAGAGTCTGTCTTTTGATGGAGATTGAGCGCTATAAAAGTCATATAATAAATTAGAAATTTATACAATGAGCAAAAAACCACACAATTTATTTCAAGTACTTGTGTTTATTATTATCCATTTTGAGTAATAATGGAGTAAATTATACTGCAAGCATTAGAAATATTTTGATCATCAATAAAATGTATTTTCATATTGCATAGTGATTTGCAAGTGACAATCTTAGTTTACTACTGCCTTATACATACCACAAGTGTCCCAACGGCCCACTTTATTTTATTTATGAAATAATGAATGATCATCCAACCACTGAGGAATCCTGCCCAAGCTGCCTACTGTTTCAATATTGTTGTTAGATTGCGTTCGGTTTCACTGTCCCATTTACCTATGTGGACCACTGAGTAGGTCCTTGTGTTAATCAGTACTCAAGATACACAAACGATTATGAAAGTAAACTGAAATTATTATATATATTAAAGTAAAATATGTATCTCCATTTTACAGCACAGAGGTTTGATAACAGATTGAGTTTAATACAGACGTGATGCAAAAATCAATAAAATGTTCGGATCGACTGTTACCAGGTGTATATTACTGCATCATAATTTACAATAATATATTATATTTATGTTTGTTTATGTTATGTTTTAAAGTTGGATTCAGATCTACAGAAAATTGTATTTCACAAATCTAGCTAATCCAAAGAATCCAAATCTGAATCTAGATTCGACGGATTGCGGTTTTGAAATATGCCTACTAGGCGTATTTCACAAACAAGAATCTGTATAATCCGTTGAATCTAGATTCAGATTTGGATTTGTTGGATTAGCTAGTTTCGTGAAATGCAATTTTCTATAGATCTGAATCCAAAATATGAAAATAAGATGAACCGACATAAATATAATATATTAATATATGCCAATATATAGTAAAATAATATTATCATATTACAATATAATAAAAATTTCCCAAATGTTAAAATTTTTTGCCACATGTTGCCGCCATTATTTTACAAAGATTTATGGGTAATCCAAGGACTCTGAATCCATTGATCTACCTCTCGAGGCAGATCAACGGATTCATAATCCGGATTCAGATTCAAGTCACATCACAAGCGAATCTGTTGATCTGACGAATCTAGATTCGACGGATTATGGTTGTGAAATGGTTCTTCCTAAAAGTCGGACAAAAGCGGCGATTCCATCGCCGCTTGGACTAATATCGGCGACGTTAATTTTAATTGAGAAGAAGTGAGGAGGGGTAGATGGCCAGCGGCGATAGCGGCGACAGTCCAAGTAAAGCGGCAACAGCGGCGATGGGGAGGGGATGTAAGGGTTGTTGGCCAGCAGTTTATTGTCCAAGGCAAGCGGCGATGGTTGTGATGTCTTTTTAATAATTATTTGTAAAATACTACCAATATTGCAGAAAATCTGTGATCTCTGTCAGTTTATTATATATTTCTAGAAAAACAAGTTTTATCTGGACCCCCATCTGGAGCCTCATATTTGCGGCGATGGCTTTCCTGTCCAACTTGGAAATGGGGAGGGGGTGTGGGGCGGCGATGGCCAGGAGATATTTTTATTTATTTTTTTTATTAACTTAGATCCAGCAATATTTTACTGTCACCGCACCTCACTCTGCCTTCTCGCAATATTTAAAACAAATAAAATATCAAATGCTGGTAGTTGTACACCCACAGAGTGATGAAAACGTGAGGCTACGATGGGGTTTCTAACTATATTTTACAAATATATAATTAAGAGCCACAAGCGGCGATTTATTTCTGTCCAGTTTGGAAATGGCGAGCCCCTATATAACCCTCTTGCATTTGATTGGCTAAATTAATGCATAACACAGCCCCTCCCCCACCCTCCCAAACCTGTCGCCGCTGCCCCCCCCCCCCCCCCCCCCCCCATCCCATCGCCGCTATCGCCGTTTAGTCCAAGTAGAATTCCAAGTTGGACAGAAGTCCGAGTTTTAGAATGTACCTTGTGAAATACGCCTACTGTTGCAGTAGTGATGCTTTACTATGTCCACTTTCGGGTTTTTTTCACTAAGTTTGGTTGTGGGTAAGCGCTTTTCTTTTCTGCACTGTATTACATATCTTTTGGTTAGTGTATTACTTCAAAGTATGATATATAATCTACGCCTTCGTTACATTATATTACTGTCATCACTCTGAAAAGCCTATGCCTTTGTAGGCGCCACTTCCATAAATTCTTACGTTATCGCCCACAAATTGCTATACACGGGGCGACAGCGATTGGGCCGTTTTTACTAAAATACTTTTCACAATATATAAGGTGAAATTTTAAACTTTAAAATCAACTTGTTATGATAGATCAGTGCATTACACAGTTTTAGTTTATTTTATTTCACTAATAAACGTTTTTGAGAATAAAAACTATTCAATCTAAAAATAGTACTGCCTGGCCACCAATTATGGTCACGTCTGTGTAGGAAAATTAATTCCTGTGCTTCAATAAATGAAAATAACACTACAGATATTAATTAGTGTGTGTTTATTTTACTAATCCAAAGTTTTGCCTTCGTTTCAGCACAACCAATTTCCTCTGTACATGTACATTGCACCAAAAATGCCCTATTATCACCCGAACAACTGGAATTTCTTCATACCAATTATGGTCACCCCATTATTTTAGCCACTGATATAACAGAAAATAATGTTTGATCTGTGGTGCTCTGCAAATATAACTTAATGTTTAGCCTTTAAAAATATATTTTAATAATCTTTTGTTATTTAGAATAGGATTACTCTAGCTGTTTACAATTACTTCATGTTTTCCTCACCATGGCATTTACTTTTATTTGACCGGCTGGGGGTGACCATAATTGGTACACTGACCATAATTGGTGGCAAGGCAGTACATGTAGGGATTTCCCCAAAACTTCCATAATGACATCATCCTGGCAACAGTGGCTATGGTAACTTTTTTATTCATGTTAAAAATACTCAGTGGAGAAACCAACTTTAAATTTTGAATATTTTAAAAATTAAAATATTCCAGCTGCATTAATTACAATAATACTTCATCCACAAATCAGAAGGAAATCACAAACTATTTTGATAATTTTTTTTTATTTATTACAAAGTCTTTGTTCTATTTTTCAATTGTGTTTTTAATAACCGCAGCTGTATTTGCCAGTGTAGGTGATTTGTGTTAGATGTTAGCTTTAAAATGATATACTATTTGTAAAAATCAAGCAAGAAATAAGAATTTCATAATTCATTTTACTGATTCTCTTTTTGTACTGCCAAACCTTCTGATGATGGGGTTAGCATAGCCTGGTCTATTTTTAGCTACCCATGTCATTGAAATTTTTAAGTTTTATTTTTATGTAAAACCCCTTTTTTGAGATAAAAAATCGATAGAAATTTATGCTATATATTAAAAATGTAGACAGATTGAAAAAAAAAAATCATATTTATATTGTGTTATATTAGGGGCCCAATTGCTGTCGCATTTTCAATAATTTTCTCATTTTGCATTATTCAAAAAAAAAGTTCTGTTAAACTGATAAAATATTTATTTTTGTTTTAGTTACTGGTTTATTTTATAAATATATTTGTTAGACGACTTTATATATGTTTTCTTATCCAACACCTTGTAACTACGAATCACGGCTTATAAAACTTGTCTTCGGTGGCCCAATTGCTGTCGCCCCGTGTAGAAATAGACAACGACGAGTAAGGGGTTGTACGCGATTTTACAACGATTAGCGATATTAGGATCACAAAGGCGCATTCTAATGCGCTAATCGTTGTAAAATCGCCTATAACCCCGAGCTCGGAGTTGTCTATTTCTATTCTAACATGACGTTTTAGAAGATCTTATAAAAAATAGTTTTGAAGCTATTTTATAGAAAATATATATGAATATTCTATAAACATTTTTTTATCGAGGGTACCGTTGAATTATTGGAAGAGCCACAAATTAAGATAACCCTTTTCTTTGTTAAAGGTCATTAAACTTCAGCACATTTTGGAAGATCTTGTAAAAATTAGTTTTGAAGCTGTTTTAAAGAAAAATATACAAATATTTTATAAAGATTTTTTTATCGAAGGGTGCAATTGAATTATTGGAAGAGCCACCAAATAAGATAGCCCTTTTCTTTGTTAAACGTCCTTAAACTTTAGCAGATTCATGTCAGTATATGCTATGTTCAAATATAAGAATTCCTGAATATCGTGTTTACTATTATTTGTCTATTCGATTAAGAAAATCCAAGCTGTTACTTCAAGTTTTCTTTTTGGCGGAGCAGCATTGTGAGCAATAAAATAGAACTCATGAGTTTATGCGGGGTTTTACAGAGCAATTTTTCGTGTTTTAGCCAATCAGAATCACGGACACAGCCGTGTCATGTTAGAATGCAAAATTCTACCAGTCAATGCCCATGCTGAAGCTAATATATTGAATTTAAATTGTATTAAAAACTTTATGTGTTATTCTTCTATAGCCAGATTTTCAAATGATACATGGTGTTCCTATATAACTTCAGTGTACTATTGGCTTTCTAACACTCTCACCTCCCACCTCTGAAGCCGGGGTTCTGTTCCCGGCACGGCCTCAAGTGGGAAAGCTGGTAGTTGCTTGTCGTTGGTCGGCAGTTTACAGTACAGAACCCTGATAAACTGTATGTACTGGTTTCCTTTGCCCTCCCAACTACCCGTCGTAATATGACCTGTAAAGTGTTGAAAGCGATGTAAAAACCCAAATAAATAAAATAATAAAAAAAAGATAGTGGCTTTCTACCAGTAAACACCCACCTACCAGTGAACGCCCGCCTTATATATCTTTGTTAGAGGTCAAGGACAAATGTTTCTATAAATCTACAAAATGAGCGTTCATTGGTATTTCCGGTTTGCCATAAAATGGCCGATAATAGACAATTATATTAAAATATAAAACTTTGAAACAAATGCAACACAATACACTAAAATAATTAATTGTAGTGCATATCATTTGATAACACTTTCCTTCCTTGCTTTTCTTCACTCGATATTTCACATATCTTTTGGTTAATGTATTACTACAAAGTATGATATATAGTCTTCGCCTTTGTTACATTATTACTGTCATCACTCTGAATAGCCTATGCCTTCGTAGGTGCCACTTCCATAAATTCTTACGTTATTGTCCACAAATTGCTGTAATGTATGTTGTAGTGGCATTCTACCAGTCAATTCCCATGCTGAAGCTAATATATTGAATTTAAATTATATTAATAGCTTTATATGTTATTCTTCTACTGCCAGATTTTCAAATGATATATGGTGTTCCTATATAACTTCAATGTACTATTGGCTTTCTACCAGTAAACGCCTGCCTACCAGTGAACGGCCGCCTTATATATCTTTGTTAGAAGTCAAGGACAAATGCTTCTATAAGTCTACAAAATGGCTGATAATAGAGTCAATTTATTAAAATATAAAACTTTGAAACAAATGCAACACAATATACTAAAATAATTAATTGTAGTGCATATCATTTGATAATGTGATTGCAGAAAAATGTGACATAATGCTTTTAATATAATCTAAATGCAAAATATTAATCATAGCATTGGCGTTTACTGGTGGAAAGCCACTAAGTAGCTTATGATGTGTATTTAAAAAAACTACAACAATATTACTTAAAATAAAGCTTACAGAATGACACCTAATGCCTTTACACATGTATTCTACCAAATATATAATTTAATGATGCTATTTTTATCACAATCATAAAAATAAATTCATTGGCGTCATATCCAATATTTATATAAAACACTGATATAACTTCAGCGCAAATGATGGTTCCCAATACTAGATACAATAATGATAAAAATTGAGTACCAGTCTTTATAGCAATAAGAGCCCTTGCTCATATACATTCCAATAAAATCATAGATTTCCTGCCAAAATAACCTGAAGTAAGCACCTATAAAAAGACTGTCAAGAAATAAAGGAAATATTACAAATTTAATCAATATTATCTGAACATATTGAAATGACAGTGTCAAATATCTTTAGAATATCTCCCGATTTTTAGCCACCATAAATGATTTAAAAACATTTTTATTTCTGTGGATACAACAGATTCAAAAATATTGATTAAGTTGGTATATTTTCTTTATCTTTTAACAGCCTTATTCTGGTTTTTATGACAGGAAATAAATAATTTTATTGGAATATTGTGGGCAGGGGCTATTTTATTTTTATTACTCTAAAGACTGGAACTTGATATTTTCTTTGTTATATCTTTTACTGGGAACTATCCTTTGCACTAAATAAGTGGCTTATTTGTTATCTCCCGCCTGGCTTGCCGGAGGGAGATTATAATTTGCACCATGTGTGTGCGTACGTGCGTGCGTGGGTCACGCAGTTTTCTCTGAAACTACTACAGTTACACATTTTTGGTAAATTACAAGTCCTAGTGAATTTTTATGTTCTTCAATATTTTTTAGGTTTGGTGATCTTTGGCCTACTCTTGAGTGAGTAATAGCTATTTTAGCTAATATAATTATATGGCTTATAACTCTCAAACTATTGCATTTAGAGTATTTTGTTCCAATATGTTGTTCAGCTACTTTCTCCACAGCTACAACATGGTCAGTAGTTTGGAAGTGTATCTCCATAGCTAAGTGAGTAATAGCTACTTTGTCAATTTTTAATGATAACCATAATGAGTAAATGGCTTATATCTTCAAAAGTATTGCAGCTACACAGTTTTGTTCCAATATGTTGTTCAGCTACTTTCTCCACAGCTACAACACGGTCAATAGTTTGCAAGTGTATCTCCATAGCTAAGTGAATAATAGCTACTTTGTCAATTTTTAATGATAACTATAATGGGTAAATGGCTTATATCTTCAAAAGTATTGCAGCTACACAATTTTGTTCCAATATGTTGTTCAGCTACTTTCTCCACAGCTACAACATGGTCAGTAGTTTGGAAGTGTATCTCCATAGCTAAATGAGTAATAGCTACTTTTTCAATTTTTAATGATAACCATAATGAGTAAATGGCTTATATCTTCAAAAGTATTGCAGCTACACAATTTCTCTCAAATATGTTGTTCATGTACTTTTTTTGTGAACTGTAACATATTTAAGTTTCACAACTGTTGCTCGATGTACAGGTGAGTAATGGCTACTTTATTGCTACTTCTAGTGAAAATGTGAAAAATCACAAATATCTCGCAAACCGTAAGAGATACAGCAATTTTGAACGAATTTTTGACCCACAGGGTAGTACAAGAGTATCCTATGCTAAGTGGAAAAAGGTTTGGTGAACTTTGGTCTACTTTTGAGTGAGTAATAGCACTTTCACCTAATGTAATTATATGACTTATAACTTTCAATGAGTAAATGGCTTATATCTTCAAAAGTATTGCAGCTACACAATTTTGTTCCAATATGTTGTTCAGCTACTTTCTCCACAGCTACAACATGGTCAGTAGTTTGGAAGTGTATCTCCATAGCTAAGTGAGTAATAGCTACTTTGTCAATTTTTAATGATAACCATAATGAGTAAATGGCTTATATCTTCAAAAGTATTGCAGCTACACAATTTCTCTCAAATATGTTGTTCATGTACTTTTTTGTGAACTGTTAACATATTTAAGTTTCACAACTGATGCTCAATGTACAAGTGAGTAATGGCTACTTTATTGCTAGTTTTAGTGAAAATGTGAAACATCACAAATATCTCGCTAACTGTAACAGAGCAATTTCGATCGAATTTTTGACCCACACGGTAGTACAAGAGTATCCTATGCTAAGGGGAAAAAGGTTTGGTGAACTTTGGCCTACTTTTGAGTGAGTAATAGCACTTTTACCTAATATACTTATATGACTTATAACTGTCAATGAGTAAATGGCTTATATCTTCAAAAGTATTGCAGCTACACAATTTTGTTCCAATATGTTGTTCAGCTACTTTCTCCACAGCTATAACATGGTCAGTAGTTTGGAAGTGTATCTCCATAGCTAAGTGAGTAATAGCTACTTTGTCAATTTTTAATGATAACCATAATGAGTAAATGGCTTATATCTTCAAAAGTATTGCAGCTACACAATTTCTCTCAAATATGTTGTTCATGTACTTTTTGGTGAACTGTAACATATTTAAGTTTCACAACTGTTGCTCAATGTACAAGTGAATAATGGCTACTTTATTGCTACTTTTAGTGAAAATGTGAAACATCACAAATATCTCGCAAACTGTAACAGATACAGCAATTTCGATCGAATTTTTGACCCACAGGGTAGTACAAGAGTATTCTCTGCTAAGGGGAAAAAGGTTTGGTGAACTTTGGCCTACTTTTGAGTGAGTAATAGCACTTTTACCTAATATACTTATATGACTTATAACTGTCAATGAGTAAATGGCTTATATCTTCAAAAGTATTGCAGCTACACAATTTCTCTCAAATATGTTGTTCATATACTTTTTTGTGAACTGTAACATATTTAAGTTTCACAACTGTTGCTCAATGTACAAGTGAGTAATGGCTACTTTATTGCTACTTTTAGTGAAAATGTGAAACATCACAAATATCTCGCTAACTGTAACAGATACAGCAATTTCGATCGAATTTTTGACCCACAGGGTAATACAAGAGTATCCTATGCTAAGGGGAAAAAGGTTTGGTGAATTTTGGCCTACTTTTGAGTGAGTAATAGCACTTTTACCTAATATACTTTTTCAGACCCGTTTCAGACCCCCCCTAATAAGTTTCAGACCCGTAGCTAATTACTCACCTACTCAAAATGAGTTAATGCTAATTATCTCTAAAAGTATTGCGCATACCCAAACTTTATCAAATAACTCATGAGCTTTCACATGGTGAAGTTTCACACCCATAGCTAATTACTCACCTACTCAAAATGAGTAAATGGGAATTATCTCTAAAAGTATTGCAGATAGCCAATATTTCTCAAATAACTCATTCACCTACTTTTGGGAGAGCTTTCACTTGGTGAAGTTTCAGACCCGTAGCTAATTACTCACATACTCAAAATGAGTAAATGCTAATTATCTCTAAAAGTATTGCAGATAGCCAATTTTTATCAAATAACTCATTCATCTACTTTTGGAAGAGTTTTCACATGGTGAAGTTTCACACCCATAGCTAATTACTCACCTACTCAAAATGAGTAAATGGGAATTATCTCTAAAAGTATTGCAGATAGCTAATATTTCTCAAATAACTCATTCACCTACTTTTGGGAGAGCTTTCACTTGGTGAAGTTTCAGACCCATAGCTAATTACTCACTTACTCAAAATGAGTAAATGCGAATTATCTCTAAAAGTATTGCAGATAGCCAATTTTTATCAAATAACTCATTCATATACTTTTGGGAGAGTTTTCACATGGTGAAGTTTCACACCCATAGCTAATTACTCACCTACTCAAAATGAGTAAATGGGAATTATCTCTAAAAGTATTGCAGATAGCCAATATTTCTCAAATAACTCATTCACCTACTTTTGGGAGAGCTTTCACTTGGTGAAGTTTCAGACGCATAGCTAATTACTCACTTACTCAAAATGAGTAAATGCGAATTATCTCTAAAAGTATTGCGGATACTCAATTTTTCTCAAATAACTCATTCACCTACTTTTGGAAGAGCTTTCACATGGTGAAGTTTCAGACCCATAGCTAATTACTCACCTACTCAAAATGAGTAAATGTGAATTATCTCTAAAAGTATTGCAGATAGCCAATTTTTATCAAATAACTCATTCATCTACTTTTGGAAGAGTTTTCACATGGTGAAGTTTCAGACCCATAGCTAATTACTCACCTACTCAAAATGAATAAATGCGAATTATCTCTAAAAGTATTGCAGATAGCCAATTTTTCTCAAATAACTCATTCACCTACTTTTGGAAGAGCTTTCACATGGTGAAGTTTCAGACCCATAGCTAATTACTCCCCTACTCGAAATGAGTAAATGCAAATTATCTCTAAAAGTATTGCAGATAGCCAATTTTTATCAAATAACTCATTCATCTACTTTTGGAAGAGCTTTCACATGGTGAAGTTTCAGACCCATAGCTAATTACTCACCTACTCAAAATTAGTAAATGCGACTTATCTCTAAAAGTATTGCAGATAGCCAATTTTTATGAAATAACTCATTCACCTACTTATGGGAGAGCTTTCACTTGGTGAAGTTTCAGACCCGTAGCTAAGGCTACTTTATTGCTACTTGTAGTGAAAATGTGAAAAATCACATTATCTCGCAAACCGTAAGAGATAGAGCAATTTTGAGCGAACTTTTGACCCCCAGGGTAGTACAATAGTATCCTGTGCAAAGGGGTAAAATTTCAATTTTCGCCACTTTTGATGGCCATCTTAGTTTTTTACGAAAAATGAAAAAGTGTGAATGTCTCCAAAGCCGTAAGAGATAGAGCGATTTCGAGCGAATTTTTTACCCACACAGTTGTAGAAGAGTGTCCTATGCAAAGGGGTAAAATTTCGATTTTTGGTGACCATCTTAGATTTTTATGGAAAATGAAAAAGTGTGAATATCTCAAAAACCGTAACAGATAGAGCGATTTCAAGCGAATTTTTGACCCACAGGGTAGTACAAGAGTGTCCTGTGGAAAGGGGAAAAATTTTAATTTTCACCACTTTTGGCGGCCATCTTGGCTGTTTTGCAGCAAATGAATAAGTGTGAATATGTTGCAAACTGTGAGATGGAGCGATTTCGAGCAAAGTTTTGACCCGCAAGGTAGTACAACAGTCCTGTGCAAAGACGAAAAGTTTCAATTTTTGCCACTTTTGGCGGCCATCTTGGATTTTTGCGGAAAATGAAAATGTGTGAATATCTTGAAAACCGTAAGAGATAGAGCGATTTTGAGTGAATTTTTGACCCACAGGGTAGCACAAGAGTGTCCGGTGAAAAGGGGTAACATTTCGATTTTCGCCTCTTTTGGTGGCCATCTTGGATTTTTGTGGAAAATGAAAAAAGTGTGAATATCTCGAAAACCGTAAGAGATAGAGCGATTTCGAGCGAATTTTTGACCCACAGGGTAGTACAAGGGTGTCCTGTGCAAAGGAGTAAAATTTGGATTTTCACCACTTTTGGCGGCCATCTTGGATTTTTGCGGAAAATGAAAAGGTGTGAATATCTCGGAAAAGATATTTCTTCCCCTGTAATGCGCGGCGGGAGATAAATACTGCGGCAGTGGTCTTGTTTTCATGTAAGTTCAACTGATCACCACCACCACCGGATTATGGTTTCCTTTGAATAACTTCTTGGGCTTTCAAACTTTCCTTTCCTTCTTATCTTTCTTTAAAATTATATTGGCGGGAAAAATTTTTTTGATACTTTGTGGAGATCTTAACCTTTATTTAAGGTAACCTTAAGTATTTTTCAACAACACTCCATCATCATGTTTCGGAAAAAAAACGCACACCTGTGTTATAATTTATTGGGTACATTCTAGACCTAAATCCGCAGGTCAGAAAGGATTTTCTCATCAATCGGACCATAGATGCCTGAATGGGAGGCATTTCATTTTCATAATTTTTTTTTAAAATGGGTACTTAGTCTGTATCTCAAAAACTGTCAGGATTTCAGCGTTTTGTTGGAATAACTTATTGAGCTACTTTTTGATAATCTTTCACATGCCAAAGTTTTGGCCCTGTATCTGCAATGTTAAGGTCACCTTAATGTAAAAAAGGGGGATTTAACCCTCCAGTTCACTTAGTTTTTTCCTTTTTTTCAATCAAACTTAGAATTTATATTAAGCTTTACCAAAGGGTTATCCTGACTTTATGGTGACCTTAAACTGTTAATGCATTTGGAGCTATGGCCCCCCCTAAAGTGATAACATTGAAATAAAACCGTCTGGCCCCTTTATTTTTCCATTTTTAAAGACTCTAATGTATATTGATGTTGAGGTTGATCAAAAGAAGACTCTTACTATCTTATGATTTAAATATTAATGATGTTATGGTCATCTTAAACTAAAAATGTTAGGTTTTTCAGTCCTAAGCTTAGTTAATGTTTAAATTTTTAAAATAAAACCTGGCACATTTATAAAGGTTGCCAGAAGGGACATTCTAATTTTATGGTCACGTTAAAGTCCCAATATAGATGAAGTTATGGTCACCTTACAGTGAAAAAAAGAAGTTTTCAGCCTCCAGCTATCGTATTGTTAAAATGACCTCAGCTAGACATTATGCACTTATAAAAGATGACAAAAGGCACATTCTTTTTATGGTCACCTTAAAGTCCCAATATGAATGAAGTTGTGACCACCTTGCAGTGAAATTATGGAGTTTTTAACCTCCAGCTATCGTATTGTTCAGCTGACCTCAGTCAAATTTTGCACACTTATTAAAGATGAAAACAGGGACATTCTTATTTTTTTCCACTTTGGAGTTCCAATATAAGTACAGCCATGGCCATCTTGAAGTAAAAATTAGACTTTTCAGCCGCCACCTGACTTACGCTTCAATAACATCACTTTAACTTAACACATTGATTAAGCTTAAGGAAAATTGTTATGACCTTTTTACTTAAAATTCTTGTATTTAACAGACTTTAGCCATCTTAACATAATAAGTATATAGTTTTTGCTCTTACCTCATTTATTTTAAGACTTTTTAAAACCACACCTGGCACATGTTTACTTCAAACAAAATTTCTGTAATCTGGCAAAGCTACCTCCTAGTGTTTATGAAGTTATGGCATATTCAAAGAAAAAAAAGATGTATATAGCATGCACTGATGTGGTTATTAACATACTGCAGCTGATCAGTGTTCATATAATATAAATTCCCAATTTTAGGCACATTAAAAAAATCCCACATTCTTCTGATGCCATTCTTGTGGAATTGTGTGGATATGCCTTTTCCTTTTCGGGGGAAAAAAGCTTCAATTAATTCAGCTTTTGCTTTGCACCAGGAGTTGTTGATCTGGCTACTTATTCAAAGAGACTATGTAAATTGGTCAAATGTATAGACTTGATTTCTTTCAGAAGATAAGATGACTAGGAAAAACACTTTCTCAAAACAGTTTTTCTTGTACAGTATTTTATGTATCTCCAGCTAATTAAAAGTGAATGACTGGTCTCTTTCTTCTCTGTCATCCAACTCTGTATTTGCTTTTGTGTGATATCTATCTGGAGGAAGATTCATGGAAAGTCCCACTCACTCATTTATGCCCAGCAGTGAGTACTATTGTGTATTACATAATGTGTCTCCACACTGAGTGAAAAAGGTTGATAAGGGATATCAAGATGCATTCATTTCTTTTCATTAAGGGATATGCTTACAGTAAATCTTTTTGGGGGTAAACAATTAAACAAGGACATTTATCTTTAGGTTCTTGGAAGCGGGTCCTTATGAATTTATATTTTGTTCAAAGAATGCCTTGTCAGAGAATGGAAAAATCCTTATTTAAAATCCCCAGTGATTCATGATATTCACATACAGAGTCATGTGTGAATGAAAAATGTTAACAGTAACATCTGACAACATGACTTTGTGTATTCTTTTTACTATTAAACAATAAAGGATTGCAAAATGAGGTTTATCTTAAGCATATTTATCTTATAAAAATATTGAAATGCTTTAAAGATATACAACATATGAATGGCCTTATCTATAGCCAATTATAGTTTACTACAGTATATCTTTATCATTATAAATCTATGACTAAATATCCCCTGGAAAAAATTTCCGATCCCAAATTTACAGCCACAGTTTCTCTTCAGCCAACCTATAGCAAAAATGATTCATAAAATATACTTCTTTACGAAACACAATAAAGCTCACATTCTGCTTACAGTTTAATACTGCAACTGCTACAGTTTTTAAATCATCCACTTTTCAATCAGATACAAAACACAGTAAAGCTTACGTTCTGCTTACGGTCTCTTTCTGCAACTACTACAGCTCTAAATCCGGGCCGCTCATTTTTGTTAGCAAAAACCTTTTTCTAGTTTTGTATGTGACAACACTTATTTTTTTTATGGTTTATGACACAATAGCTTTATTAAATTACATGTTATGTAGAATACATGTGGCATGTGGAAAGACATGTTCATAGAGGTTTCACTGTCAGGTGATATTCAATGTCTCAGCAGTCAGTTGGGTTTGTTTATTCTAGATAACACCTGTAAATATGCCAAGCATTAAATTAAATGAGATTTTTGTCCCGGAATGAAAACTTTTTACTTTAAAAGACAAGTTTGGGATGGCTAGTTTAAAGTTTAACTAATGTACAATGAGTAAGTGATCAGTACAACTTATTTGTACATTTAATTCAATAAAAGTATTGTTGAAGACAGCAAATATATTTTGATCATTTATCGATTTATTGGCCAGATCCAGAACTTGATCAGAAGTGAGCCAATTACATTGGCTTTAAATTTAAGTATTTTGGTGAACACTAATTAAAAATTATTTATCAAAATATGTTTGACAGTTCACCCACCTGGCGATATCTGTACAGTTAAGATTTGATTGTTTAAGGCCTGTTCACACATTTATCACAAAGCGGGCTTGGTGGTGTAGTGATTAGAGTGCTTGCCCTCAACCGCTGAGGTTGCTGGTTCGAATCTCGGCCTGGGTGCTTCATGTTGGAAAGTTGGTGGTTTACAGTGCAGAATCTTGACCAACTGGTATGCACTGGCTCCTCCACCCGTAAACTACCCATCGCAATATGACCCTGGCTGTTGAACGCAATGTAAAACAACAAATACATCTACATTACAGTTATCACAACAACTCATTTTAAAATTTTGCTTCACGACCTTGTACTTATATTCTGTAAATGGACCTCATATGAGACAGTTTTGAAAATAAGCTACCCCGTAAAGCCAGTCCACTAATTACCTTCACTCTTCCTGTTTTATCACTGAAGTTAAGCAGCAATGGGCTAGGTTAGTCCTTGGATGGGTGACAGAGATCTAGGCCAGGCATGTGATGTATCTGTCTTAGAATTTGTTTTTGTAGCCAGGCTTTCATAACTTCTAGTGCACCACTCGTGTCTCTGATGGTTTTGTAGCTTGTGCATGTAGACCAAAATACGCTTTGCCCTTGCAAAATTAAGTCACTCCTGGTATTGTATTTTTCAGAATAAGGATTACAATGGAAGGACAAAGAGAAAAGCAGATTGTGAAAGCATTGAAAGAGAAGAAAACAGCTGAAGTACTGAGTTTGTTGAAAAATCTGGAGAGCTTAAAGATTCAGTCAAATAACTACAGACGCACTACACCTTTGTTGTGTGTAGCTGTTTCTGAAGGAAATGTAGGTAAGAAGAAAAAAATATATATAATTTCTAGGGCAGGGTCGGTAACGCCGGTATCTCGGTATCGAGAGCAATTCACTTCAACACCGTGGTGACACTTTACAGCCGGTATTTCGAATGTCAGTATATAATATTGTGAGAAAAAGTAAAGTATTAGAAACTAACCTCAAATCTGAAGAAATTATTGACTTTTATCCAATATTTTCACATATTTTAGCACTTTTATAGTGATTTCTTTCAGAACTTCAATGTTTTCTTTTTGCGAAACTAACTTATGGTTGGTGGACTTATTCGATTGGGAATATGCTAGAACGCAATTTCTTCTTTCGGTATCCCGGAATCAGTACGGTTTTGCACTGGCGGGATACCGGAATGAAAAATCTGCTACCGACCCTGCCCTAATAATTTCGCAAAAAATATGGATCCTTGCTTCAGCATTCTGATTTCCCTCAAGAAGGGAATGGTAAAAAATATGTTATTATTTTGTCTGTCAATCAAAAATATACTAGACAAAAGTTTGAAGTGTTACCTAGTGGTGGGAATCGGACTTGAAAATCCAAATCGATTAATCGGAAAAGTACAGAGATGATTAATCGAGTTGAATCGATTTTTGGGTCATACAGGGAATTTTACAAAATTCCTTCCAAAAAAAATACGGTCTGGGCTACTGTCAATGAGAGCTTACAAATATTGATCTTGATTTCCAGTAGAAATAACTGTCGGTAATTAAGCGTCCCTGAAAGGGCGCTTATTGTATCCACCGGAAGCATCCGGTGGATACTTTGGTTTAGCATTCGCTACGCCGCCGCCGTGCGTAGAGAGATTTTCGGCGTTAACGCTCTAAGAGGAAAACAACAGCAGCTAGTTTCACCAAATTTGCAGGATATCTTCATTGGGGGGTAAGCTTCTCTGGGAAGGAAAATAGCCTCATTCTGAAAAACAAGATGCTGCCACGGGCATTTCTTTGAAAATAATCTACATTTTTCTACTGGCTGTTCCTCATAGGTAGAAGGTTGAATCTCTTCATAGGTGATATGTATGACACATATACATGTCCTGTACAACCTTGCACACATTTGACCTTGAAGCTCCTAACTCAAGGTCATCCACGGAGTGCCGAAGTAACCCACATAGAGGACTTTAAAAGTGCCTATATCTCCCTTATTATTGGTCCTAGAGGTTTGCAATGTGAAGCCAACCTATAGGAAATCATGTGCTGTGAATCTTTTGATGTGGTCAGATTTGACCTTGGACCCCTCCTTCAAGGTCAAACGAGGATAGCCAAAGGTAAAAGTGCCTATAACTCGCTTATTATTGGTCCTAGAGGTTTGGGATGGTAAACCAACATATAAGAAATCATGGGCTGGGAATCTGCTGGCGTGGTCGGATTTGACCTTGGACCCCTCCTTCAAGGTCAAATGAGGACAGCCAAACTTAAAAGTGCTTATAACTCACTTATTATTGGTCCTAGATGTTTGGGATGGTAAACCAACATATAGGAAATCATGGGCTGGGAATCTTCTGGCATGGTCGGATTTGACCTTGGGCCCCTCCTTGAAGGTCAAATGAGGACAGCCGAACTTAAAAGTGCTTATAACTTGGCAGTTATATACCTTAGGCGTGGGGAAATTTTTCTTTCTGCATGCTTAAATTTGACCTTTATGAAGGTCACATGATCAAAAACAATTTTTTTGAAGTACACCCCCCTCCCCGTCATCACAGTTCAGGAAAAACTACTGCTTGCTACACAGCCTTATAATTTGACACACCTGTTCATACTATCGAAAACGCAAGCTGATTAGATTTTGGGAGCAATCCCTTGAAAAATGTCTCATTTATGAGTGATTTTCTGACACCTTCCAATCTGAAAGCCTTAAATTTAGGTCAACCCCCCTATTATCTTCTTAAGTATTGCATTTAGAGCTATAAAATGTACTGGGAGGTAATAGGAAAGCATATGTGGAGAGTCTAAATAGCCGGTCAGTTTTACACCACGGCCTCCCCTTATGGGTCAAACTGGGGTCATAAAATAGCTGATTTTGAGTTTTTGCCTTATATCTCCTTTATCGTTGCTTTTATACCTTCAGAATGTATTAAGAGGTATTGGGAAAGCATATGTGGAGAGTCTAAATAGCCGGTCAGTTTTACCCCCCCGACCCCCCTTACGGGCCAAACTGGGGTCATAAATAGCTGCTTTGGAGTTTTTGCCTTGTATCTCCTTTATCGTTGCTTTTATAGCTTCAGAATGTATTAAGAGGTATTGGGAAAGCATATGTGGAGAATCTAAATAGCCGGTCAGTTTTATCCCCCCCCCCCCCCCCCCTATGGGTCAAACTGGGGTCATAAAATAGCTGATTTTGAGTTTTTGCCTTATATCTCCTTTATTGTTGCTTTTATACCTTCAGAATGTATTAAGAGGTATTGGGAAAGCATATGTGGAGAGTCTAAATAGCCGGTCAGTTTTACCCCCTGACCCCCCCTTATGGGCCAAACTGGGGTCGTAAATAGCTGCTTTGGAGTTTTTACCTTATATCTCCTTTATCGTTGCTTTTATAGCTTCAGAATGTATTAAGAGGTATTGGGAAAGCATATGTGGAGAATCTAAATAGCCGGTCAGTTTTATCCCCCGACCCCCCTTTATGGGTCAAACTGGGGTCATAAAATAGTTGCTTTGGACTTTTGCCTTATATCTCCTTTATTGTTGCTTTTAGACCTTCAGAATGTATTAAGAGGTATTGGGAAAGCATATGTGGAGAGTCTAAATAGCCGGTCAGTTTTACCCCTGACCCCCCCTTATGGGCCAAACTGGGGTCATAAACAGCTGCTTTGGAGTTTTTGCTTTATATCTCCTTGATCGTTGCTTTTATAGCTTCAGAATGTATTAAGAGGTATTGGGAAAGCATACAGTGCAGCTTTGTGCATTCTTAGCTTTACAGCATGCTTATTAAAACCACAAAGCATTTTAAACTTTCAGGGACACTTCGCTTTTGTTAGCAAAAGCATTCCTCTAGTTATATTTGTTTATATTAGTATTTGCCTTGGTGAAAAATGTAGATATCTCGGAAACCATAAGGTGTAGGAAGTTGATACCTGGTAGGGACATTGATAAGAGGGTATGGGTGGGCAACATCATGGTGTGACTGAGTTAACCACACACAGGTTAACTTGAAACATTCTATGACAAAACATAATTGCTGTTTTATGAACTCATAATTACACAAATCACCAGGCTTTAGATGATTGTATGACAAGCCAAAAATAATCAGGATTTCATTATTGAAGCAAAAATCTTCTGGTATATTTGTACTACTTCATTATAAAAATACAACATGTATAATGAAATGGGTGCAGAACTGTGTGTTTTATATACTAAGTGTGTAAGAAAGGAAGTCTTTCTTATAAACATATACATGCGTATTTTTATATATATTCTAGACTTTCCAACACAACTGTTTGACAGTTAACAAAGTATGTGATAGATAGGCTCTCTCATTGCACTCGTTATGTCTATAGTGCCCTTGTTTTTCTTTGATTACAGAGGTGGTAAAGGAATTGCTAAAAATGGGAGCAGAGACAAATGTATCAGGTGATTCGGGTATGAAACCACTTCATCTCTCCATCAAACATGGACGCATTGATATAATGAAGATATTGCTTAGTCACGGGGACAGTGCCCAGGTAATTCTGTGGTAACCGTTATATACTCATTATATTCCCAGACAAGAGTTGGAGATATACTGGTTTCACGTCCGTCGCTCTTGCATGGTAACTGAAAAATGCTATCAGAGATTTCATTCCAACTTTGCACACACACATATATATCGGTCAACAGGGGAAATCTATGTTAAGTTGACCAGGATTTGTTGGAATAAGTTATTCAGCTACTTTTTGATGATCTTTCACGTGCCGAAGTTTCAGCCCTGTATCTGCAACCTTAAGGTCACCTTAATGTCCAAAAAGGGGCTTTGACCCTCCAGTTCACTTAGTTCTTCACTTTTTTTCAACCAAACTTGGCATATATATATGAATATTTGCCAAAAGAATATCCTGACTTTATGGTGACATTAAACTCGCAATATAAGTAGAGCTATGGCCTGCTTAAAAGTCATAAAATTGGAATAAACCCTCTGGCTTTGTTTTTCTATTTTTATGTCAGCTGACTTGTCAGTCAGCTGACATTATGTCATCACTGCGGCGTGGGCGTACGCGTCCGCGTGAACAACTTCTGCTCCAAAACTACAAGGCCTAGAGACATGCTGTTTTTTTTAAAAGATACCTTATCTATCGAGGATGAAAAATTGTTCAAGGCATGCAAATCTGTCTGTTCGTCTGTTTGCTAGAGACATTACAAGGGGGGTACCCCCACCAAAAGTGTGAAAATTTCAACTTTTTATCACAATTTTCTCAGTGACTATTGCAGGGATTTCTCTCATATCTTGCATATATGTACTAGGCCAGAGGTAGATTCTCTTGTGTGAGTATGAGACCTGGATCTGTCTTACTTTTTTTTAAATAAATTTTTTTAATAATTTTTAATGCATTAAAATTCATGAAATCATGCACTAAATCACTTATAACTTCAAAAGTGTTGCATTAACAGCATTTTGTGAAAATATGTTGTTCAGCTACTTTTTTCATAGCTACAATATGGTGAGTAAGTTGGGTGTCTGTCTCAATAGCTAAGTGAGTAATAGCTACTTTTGGGCTTTTCAGTAACTTCCATTATGAGTAAAATCACTTGTAACTTAAAAACTATTGCATTTAGAGAATTTCGTATAAATGTTATTCAGCTACTTTTGGGCCAGCTATAACATAGTGAAATTTCAGACCTGTAGCTCATGGCATAGCTGAGTAATAGCTACTTTTAGGTTATCACTGTTGAGTAAATCGCTTATAACTTGAAAACTATTGCATTTAGAGAATTTCGTATAAAGATGTTATTCAGCTACTTTTGGGTCAGCTATAACATAGTAAAATTTCAGACCTGTAGCTCATGGCATAGCTGAGTAATAGCTACTTTTAGGTTATCACTGTTGAGTAAATCACTTATAACTTGAAAAGTGTTGCATTTAGAGCATTTTGTTAAAATATGTTATTCAGCTACTTTTTTCATAGCTACAATATGGTGAGTAAGTTGGGTGTCTGTCTCAATAGCTAAGTGAGTAATAGCTACTTTTGGGCTTTTCAGTAACTTCCATCATGAGTAAAATCACTTGTAACTTAAAAACTATTGCATTTAGAGAATTTCGTATAAATATGTTATTCAGCTACTTTTGGGCCAGCTACAACATAGTAAAATTTCAGACCTGTAGCTCATGGCATAGCTGAGTAATAGCTACTTTTAGGTTATCACTGTTGAGTAAATCACTTATAACTTGAAAACTATTGCATTTAGAGTATTTTGTTTCAATATGTTATTCACCTATTTTGGGGTCAGCTATAACATAGTGAAGTTTCAGACCTGTGGCTCATTTCATAGCTGAGTAATAGCTACTTTGAAGTTCTCACTGTTGAGTAAATCAGTTATAATTGGAAAACTATTGCATTTACAGAAATTTGTGCAAATATGTTATTCAGCTACTTTTGGGTCAGAGCTATAACATAGTGAAATTATAGACCTATAGCTCATGGCACAACTGAGCAATAGCTATTCTCAGGTAGTGACTGTTGAGTAAATCAGCTATAACTTGAAAAATATTGCATTTGGAGTATTTTGTTAAGATATATTGTTCACCTACTTTTGGGTCAGCTATAACATAGTGAAATTACAGACCTATAGCTCATGGCATAGCGGAGCAATAGCTATTTTCAGGTTCTCACTATTGAGTAAATCAGTTGTAGCTTGAAAACTATTGCATTTACAGTAGTTTGCTTAAATATGTTGTTCACCTACTTTTGGGTTAGCTATAACATAGTAAAATTTCAGACATGTAGCTCATTGCATAGCTGAGTAATAGTTCCTTTGAGGTTTTTTTGAAAAAAAATATTATAGCTAGCTTTCTTAAGTTTGCAGTATATATTAATAACCATAAAATGTTGTCTGGGAATATTTTTGGCCTCATTTTGAGAAACAAGATGGCCGCCACAGGTGTTTTTTGTCAGTCATGAAAAGTGCTTAAACCAACCTGTAGGAAATCATGGGGTGGGAATCAGCTACTTGTGGGTCAGAGCTATAACATAGTGAAATTATAGACCTATAGCTCATGGCACAACTGAGCAATAGCTATTCTCAGGTACTGACTGTTGAGTAAATCAGCTATAACTTGAAAAATATTGCATTTGGAGTATTTTGTTAAAATATATTGTTCACCTACTTTTGGGTCAGCTATAACATAGTGAAATTACAGACCTATAGCTCATGGCATAGCGGAGCAATAGCTATTTTCAGGTTCTCACTATTGAGTAAATGAGTTGTAGCTTGAAAACTATTGCATTTACAGTAGTTTGCTTAAATATGTTGTTCACCTACTTTTGGGTTAGCTATAACATAGTAAAATTTCAGACATGTAGCTCATTGCATAGCTGAGTAATAGTTCCTTTGAAGTTTTTTTGAAAAAAAATATTATAGCTAGCTTTCTTAAGTTTGCAGTATATATTAATAACCATAAAATGTTGTCTGGGAATATTTTTGGCCTCATTTTGAGAAACAAGATGGCCGCCACAGGTGTTTTTTGTCAGTCATGAAAAGTGCTTAAACCAACCTGTAGGAAATCATGGGGTGGGAATCTTTTGGTGTGGTCAGATTTGACCTTCAATGATCCCTCCTTCAAGGTCAAACAAGGATAGCCAAACTTAAAAGTGCTTATAACTCGCTTATTATTGGTCCCAGAGGTTTCGGATGGTAAACAGACAGGAAATCATGGGCTGTGAATCTGTTGATATGGTCCGATTTGACCTTGGAACCCTCCTTCAAGGTCAAATGAGGATAGCGAAAATTGAAAGTGCCTACAACTCGCTTATTATTGGTGACAGAGATTTGGGATGGTAAACCATCCCATAGGAAATCATTGGCTCGGAATCTTTTGGTATGGTCAGATTTGACCTTTGGACCCCTCCTTCAAGGTCAAATGAGGACAGCCAAGCTTAAAAGTGCTTATAACTCATTTATAATTGGTCCTAGAGGTTTGGAATGGTAAACCATAGGAAATCATGGGCTGGGAATGTATTTGTGTGGTTAGATTTGACCTTGGACCCCTTCTTCAAGGTCGAACGAGGATATTGCATTTGTAGTATTTCTTTAAATATGTTTTAACCTATTTTTTACACTTAAACAATTACCTTGTTATTTTCCTTCATAATACCATTTACAGGGCACAACTTTTTTATCCTTTTCTTCTGTCAGCTTCGGAATTTCTTTCGAACTTGCTGTTCAGTTACCATTTTATTGCGTTAATACATCCTATCCAATGGACAATAGCTTATCCGGTCGGCGCGGACCGGCCCGCCAAACATCAGAAAAAGACGTCCTGTGTCTCCACCGTCTAGGCCGGCCCAGTACTGTGCACTCGCCAGATGGCGTGTCGTACTTCCTTCCTGTCTAGACAGAGTGACGTCATAGCATCTTTTTCGTTTGGCGCATGACTGTGCACTTGGAAATTTATTCAGCAAAGAATTATCAGCGTTTATGTTAGAATTTCTTATCATCTCCAGTTTTATTTGTTATCATCATCTTCAAGAACTATCATGTCGTCCCCAGGACAACGCAGAGGGAGTTGTGGCCACGCAATGGCGAATTTTGACTCTCATGCTTTTTGTGCAAGATGTCGTGAGAAGGGTAAGGGGTCTGATGACTGTGTTAAAAATCCCCAGTCCACGGATTGTAAAATTTGCAATGCCTTCTCTGAAGAACAACGCCTTCAGCTTGCCACTCCCTCATATCGTATTAAAAAAGAAAAGAGAGAAGCAAAGAAACTGGAAGCAACTCCAGCTAAAGACAGTGAAGAACTTGTAGATCCATCAAATGTGTCCGTTATTGGGCCTGTAGAAAAGAAAGCTATTTCACCTACTGAGCCCCCACCAGACAAGAAAACCAAAAAGGACACAAAGAAGATTGCTAAACGGGAAAAATCTCCCTCTGCTTCTACTTCTAAAGCTTCTCAGGGTTCTACAGACGACAAGATAGCCACGTTAGACTCTAAATGGGCTGAACGTTTCAACCGGCTGGAGGCCCTTCTGTTGGCCAGAAACATGGAACCTAACTTCTCTGCTGACGTGAAAGTGACTCCGGCCCGTTCACCTCCAGCTTCTGTTTCTCACTCTTCTGAACCCTTCATCCGACCTTCCTCTTCAACTACGCTTCCTGGAACTGGCTCCTCTGCCGAAAGGCATCAGCCGACCAGTAAAGCTAAGATCAGTCAACAGTCTTCAACGACTACAAAGTTTCCTGGTACGGGCTCCTCTGCTTCTAAGCATCAGCCGGCCAGTCAAACTAAAACCAGCCGACCTGCTTCCTCAAAAGGCTCCACTGCGCTTACGCACCAGCCTTCCAGTCAAATCAAGACTGACCGACCAAATTTACCACCGGATGCTATCTCCGACCCATCCGGCCGACCTACTCCATCTGACACAGCAGATTCCGCTTCACCAGTCCTACACAGATCTCGTCAGGACAGTGTCTCAAGTTTTTCATCAGAGGCCGGTAGTGATCTGTCGGACAGACCCCTCCTTGACTTGTATACTGAGGAAGGAGAGCTTTCTGAAGATCCGGAACTTTCTCTTATGGATCAAGATCAGCCGGTATCAGAAGAGCAGACCTACCGGGACACCATGCAGGGCATTCGCTCTTATATGGGCTGGACCCATATCCCAGAAGTAGACAGTTCTGCTACTACAGCTGAAGACAACCCCTTTGCTGGGCCCAAAGCTGTTACTCCTGGTAAAGTCTCTGTTAAAATGCCCACAGAAGAATGGCTGTGCAAGAAACTCTCCAAGCTCAACTTAAGTTTGTCGGAAGGATACCCTTCCAGAGGTTCTGAAGCCGGAGGTCTGGCCAAGGACGTTTTTCTCAGGCCACCACGTTCCCAAGCTAAGTGGTATGGTCTACATACCGATCAGAAAGCAGAACCATCTAAAGTTTCAACATGGCATACCGACTCAGTGAAGCTTAACAGTAGTTACAGCCGGATAGCAAGGTATACGGGACTTGGTTCTACCCCCCCTGCTTCCCACAGAATTTCACAAGAAACTTTACGAAGGTGGGAAAGGTCTGCCAGAGAGGCATCCATTGTATGTAATCAGAGTGCTAGCTTCAATCGCTGCCTGGTTAAGGTCCAGCAGAGTATGAAAGATCAAATCAAGGTCTTAAGATCCGAACAGAAAGGCAAGGGTTCAGCCAAAGTGTCACCGGCTGTTGAGGAATTACAATATTTATTGGACTTCAATGCCAGCATCTCTCAGGCGGCAGCAAAGTCCATGGAACATTTGTCCGAATTCGTGTTCATCACCATGGGGAATCTCACTTTAGTCCGCCGGGATGCGTACCTCAGCCATCTAAGAACTGGCATAAAACAGGACACCCTCACAGCTCTGCGTACGGCACCTCTCCACATCTCCACTCTCTTCCCTGATGCCACAATTAAGCGGGCCGAAGAGGAGATAGCCCAATTTGAAGCTAAAAGCCACTCTGCTTCCGGACACAGCAAGGGTCGTTATCACCCCTATGAACGGGCAGAAAAGAAGTCCGGAAACAACAAGGACTCAAGACAAGAAAAGCCAGCCTGGAAAACTATTGGGAAAAAACAGTTCAGGAAAGGCAAGGGTCGGTCTACCTCTTACTCCTCAAGACCTGCCAAGGGCCAGCAGTCGTACAAATGACAGTTACAGTTTAAACAAGCTCCCTATACGACTGCTGGCCGGGAGCCCACATCACCAACAGACAAGAGACTTTTTAAATGTAAAAGCTCATCAACAGACAAGAGACCTTTTAAATGTAAAAGTTCATGTTGCTCATTCTGTCACTACTGCGCCCGGGCAATCGCAAAAGAAAGATTTAAGTCCCAGGCCAGCAGTTTGTACTACCAAAGATTACAAATTAAAATCTGTGAAAAGTGCTTTGTGTGTCACTCCATTGTCTCTTGCCACTTCTGTCTCAAATGTACCAAATGTTGCCCAAAGTCCGCCTGTAGGGGCCAGACTTCAAAACTTCTGGGAAACTTGGCTAGAACTGGGGGCCGGACCCAAAACAATCCAAAACTTGAGGGAAGGTTATACCCTCCCCTTCCGGATCCGACCCAAACTCACAAGATCTCCGACAGTCATAAGTTGTTATGCCAATCCTCACAGGAACAGCTACCTGTTGGAGGCATTGCATCAGCTTATGGACAAAAATGCAATAGAGCTGGTCCAAAACCCAACCTCTCTGGGGTTTTTCAACAGACTTTTCCTAGTTCCCAAACCCAACAACAAATGGAGGCCCATCTTGGATCTGAGCAAATTAAACCTCTTCCTCAAAGTGGAGAAATTCAAGATGGAAACACCGGAAACCATCAGAACTTCCCTCCAACAAAGGGAGTGGGTCACCTCAGTAGACTTCAAAGATGCCTACTTCCACATACCAATACAGGAACAATCCAGGAAATACCTCAGATTTCATATCCAGGGCCGGAACTACCAATTCAAGGCACTGCCCTTCGGCCTGTCCACAGCTCCAATGGAGTTCACAGTGGTAGCAAAAGAGGTGAAACTGATGGCCACACACAAGGGTATAAGGATCCACCAGTACCTAGACGACTGGTTGGTCAGAGCCAGATCCCTCCAAACCTGTATCCAACACACCCAAATTCTGGTCAAGATGTGCCAGGATCTGGGCTGGCTGGTGAACTTAGAAAAATCGGAACTGGAGCCCAAACAAGTTTTCAACTTCGTAGGCTACCAGTTCGACCTCAGGTCCGGCCGGGTCAGACCGACACCGGACCGGTGGCAAAACCTTCAAGGGAAAATACAAACACTGCTGTTACTACCGGCCTGTCCGGTCCGACAGTTCATGTCCTTGATAGGTCTGTTAACTGCCACAGAGAAACAAGTTCACCTAGGCCGGTTGCACATGAGACCCATACAGTGGCATCTCAAGAACAATTGGAGGGTACCGGAATCTCTAGAGAAGGTCATCCCTCTACCCAGATCCCTGCACCCACATTTACAATGGTGGCTAGAAGAAAGCAATGTGCTTCAAGGTCAACCATTACACCCCATAAAGCATGCTCTGCAAATTTTTACAGACGCATCAAAAGAAGGGTGGGGCGCTCACTTAAACGAGCTCACTGCAAGGGGGTCCTGGTCAGTGCCGGAAAGCAAGCTGCACATAAATCACCTAGAGCTAAAAGCAGTTTTCTTGGCTTTGAAAGAGTTTCAGGACCTATGCACAAACCAAATAGTCCTAGTGGCCACAGACAATACCACTGTAGTGGCCTACATAAACAAAGAAGGAGGCATGAAGTCGGGCCCTCTCTGTGCCCTACTGTGGAGAATCTTGACCTGGTGTTCCCAGCGACAAGTAACCCTCAAAGCCCGGCATATCCCTGGCCGACTAAATGTGATAGCAGACAAGCTATCCAGGCTAAATCAAACCATTCAAACAGAATGGTCCCTCCTTCCGGACATTTTCCAAAGATTATGCAGCAAGTGGCACCGGCCTCAGATAGACCTATTTGCCACGAGGTTCAACCACAAGTTACCTCGCTTTGTCTCTCCAGTACCGGACACCCTGGCTGTAGCAGTGGATGCACTCACTCTGCCATGGGAGGATCTGGATGCATACGCCTTCCCACCGACCGCCATATTGAGCAAAGTGGTGGAGAAACTACTGGACTCCCCTTGCAAGAGATTCATTCTGATTGCTCCGGGTTGGCCCAACATGCCTTGGTTTTGGGACTTGGTGACCATGTCCAGCCAGGTCCCTCTCAGCCTACCCAACCTGCCCAATCTGTTGACACAGCCCTTCAATCAGACCCCTCACAGAGATCTGACAAATCTAAATCTCCATGCCTGGCTCCTAGAGCCACAAAAATCAAAGAACAGGGCTTCTCTGAGGCAGTGGCAGCAAGAATTGAGGCTCCTCAAAGACAATCAACCAGATCAGTCTATGAGGCAAAGTGGACCATTTTTAAAAAGTGGTGCGTCACTAATCAGGTGGACTTCAGGTCACCACCTGTAAAGTCTGTGGCTGACTTCCTAATGTATCTCTTTGAGACTAAGAAGCTGCAGCCCAGTACCATTGATGGCTACAGGTCTGCCATTGCTGATAAACTAGGTGATACAACAGTTAATATCAGCAAAGATGGTAATCTCACCCGTCTCCTGGACAGTTTCCACAGAGATAGACCTAAAGGGCGGAGGGGAGTACCCTCCTGGAACCTTTCCCTGGTGCTGCACCAGCTAACAAAGGCCCCTTTCGAACCTCTTAGGGAGGCATCCCTGAAGCATGTAACCTTCAAGACTGTTTTCCTTTTGGCCCTGGGGTCGGGTAAAAGAAGGAGTGAGATCCATGCATGGCAACACAAAAACATCAGACACCAGTCCGATTGGTCTAAGGTGTCCCTGGTTCCATCTCCCAGCTTTCTTTCAAAGAATCAGCTGGCCAAAGAGGGTCCAGAGAGTGTAGCCCCAGTGGTCATACCAGCACTGGCTCCTACCCTGGACAGATCCCTCAAATCTGACAGGTCCCTTTGTCCGATCAGAGCCTTGCGCTACTATCTGGACAGGACATCAGACATCAGACAGGGTAAAGAATTAGTCTTTGTCTCCTTCAAGAAAGGCTTCGACAAGGATATCTCCCCTGCTACCATCTCCTCTTGGATCAAGCAAACTGTGATTCTCTGCTACGAGCTCTCAGATCATCAAGCCCATACCCTACATCAAGTTAAAGCTCATGATGTTCGGGCTTTCGCCGCTTCTAAGGCCTTCCAATCGGGAGTTTCCTTAGATCAGATCTTATCAGCTTGCCACTGGAAATCCCACAATACCTTCACGCAGTTTTACCTGAAGGACTTGGCTTGGGCTGATTCAGAGCTTTTTCATCTCGGTCCTGTGGTGGCTGCCCAGCAGATCCACCAACAGACCACTACCTAGAGGAGATTTGTACATTTGTAAATATAGTTAAGAATAATTCATCAAAAAAAAAAAAAAAAAAAAATCTTCTCAGATGTATTTCCTTCGGGAGACTTGCCTTTGGGACTGAACTCATCCCTCTCCTCCCTTACCTCAGAGTAGGTCTGATAATAAAAGGGGGGGGGTATACGGTATCAAGGTCGTTTCTGACGGTTACACCCTATTACCGGATGATGATATTCGACCACAGCCCTTATGGGTTACCGACCTCAAGGTCTACCCAGGCTTACAAGGTACCTATCTTCACTACTGAGTATGAGTTCAATTTGATCCCTAGTAACTTACCCGCCGACCAAGCGGTAGTTATTCAGCTATTGTCCATTGGATAGGATGTATTAACGCAATAAAATTGCAAATTTAATAAGTAAATTAAATTTTTATAAGTTAATACCCTATCCAATGGATACACAAGGCCCTCCCACCGACCCCGCTATCAGTTCACTAGGGGTCTAATAAGGTTTAGACAACAAAAAAGATGCTATGACGTCACTCTGTCTAGACAGGAAGGAAGTACGACACGCCATCTGGCGAGTGCACAGTACTGGGCCGGCCTAGCCGGTGGAGACACAGGATGTCTTTTTCTGACGTTTGGCGGGCCGGTCCGCGCCGACCGGATAAGCTATTGTCCATTGGATAGGGTATTAACTTATAAAAATTTAATTTACTTATTAAATTTGCAATTTACTGTATTTCTGTACAGCCCTTTTCCTGATAATTATTCTGTCCTCTAATCACCTTCACAAATCAAAAACACTCAGTCAGCTGACACAGTGCCCGTTCACGGGCACTCTCCTCTTGTTTTTAAAATCTAACTTATCACTGATATTGAAATAGATCAAAAGAAGACTCTGGCTACCTTATTATTTAAATATTAACATTTAACACGTTATGGTCATCTTTAACTTAAAATGTAGGGTTTTTAGCCCTAATGTAGGGTAAGTATTTAAATTTTTTAAATAAAACCTGGCAGATTTATAAAGTGTGGCATAAGGGATATTCTTATTTTATGGTCACCATAAAGTCCAAATATGAATGAAATTATGGCCACCTTACAGTGAAATAATGGGTTTTCATTGTTCAACTGACCCCACTTAAACTATGTACACTTATAAAGGATGTCAAAAGGGACATTCCTATTTTATGGTCACCTTAAAAGTCCCAATATGGAGGAAGTTATGGCTACCTTACAATTAAAATTAGGGCTGCGAACGAGTACTTGAGCCTCAGTCGATGAGTCAATCTTGGCCAGTACTCGAGTCCATTTTAAGTACTCGGTTACTCGCGAGGTATTGTATTGTTGCCCACGTTGTGTAAAATATGCTGCATTTCAGTATTTCTGTCACATAACATCAATTAAAGTTGTTGTTTTCACTTGAAAACCTATAATATACTCCATAATCTATAATATCTGGTTAAATAGGAGACGTTTTTCTTCAAAAGTTTCTTTTCCAGAATCGACTATTTGTTTACAGAAAACTTTTAATGGTGGGAACTAAATCTCGTGGTTACTCGAATTCGGGCCGGTTGTCAGAGGGCGAGTACTCGATGCCATTTTTATGTCAGCTGACTTGTCAGTCAGCTGACATTATGTCGTCACTCTGCGGCGTGGGCGTACGCGTCCGCGTACGCGTACGCGTCCGCGTGAACAACTTCTCCTCCAAAACTACAAGGCCTAGAGACGTACTGTTTTTTTTAAAAGATACCTTATCTATCGAGGATGAAAAATTGTTCAAGGCATGCAAATCTGTCTGTTCGTCTGTTTGCTAGAGACATTACAAGGGGGGTACCCCCACCAAAAGTGTGAAAATTTCAACACTTAATCACAATTTTCTCAGTGACTATTGCAGGGATTTCCCTCATATCTTGCATATATGTACTAGGCCACAGGTAGATTCTCTTGTGTGAGTATGAGACCTGGATCTGTCTTACTTTTTTTTTAATAAATTTTTTTAATAATTTTTAATGCATTAAAATTCATGAAATCATGCACAAAATCATTTATAACTTGAAAAGTGTTGCATTTAGAGCATTTTGTTAAAATATGTTATTCAGCTACTTTTTGTATAGCTACAATATGGTGAGTAAGTTGGGTGCCTGTCTCAATAGCTAAGTGAGTAATAGCTACTTTTGGGCTTTTCAGTAGCTTCCATCATGAGTAAAATCACTTGTAACTTAAAAACTATTGCATTTAGAGAATTTCATATAAATATGTTATTCAGCTACTTTTGGGTCAGCTATAACATAGTAAAATTTCAGACCTGTAGCTCATGGCATAGCTGAGTAATAGCTACTTTTAGGTTATCACTGTTGAGTAAATCGCTTATAACTTGGAAACTATTGCATTTAGAGTATTTTGTTTCAATATGTTATTCACCTATTTTGGGATCAGCTATAACATAGTGAAGTTTCAGATCTGTGGCTCATTGCATAGCTGAGTAATAGCTACTTTGAAGTTCTCACTATTGAGTAAATCACTTGTAACTTAAAACCTATTGCATTTAGAGAATTTCGTATAAATATGTTATTCAGCTACTTTTGGGTCAGCTATAACATAGTGAAATTTCAGATCTGTAGGTCATGGCATAGCTGAGTAATAGCTACTTTAAAGTTCTCACTGTTGAGTAAATCAGTTGTAATTAGAAAACTATTGCATTTAGAGTATTTCGTATAAATATGTTATTCAGCTACTTTTGGGTCAGCTATAACATAGTAAAATTTCAGACCTGTAGCTCATGGCATAGCTGGGTAATAGCTACTTTTAGGTCATCACTATTGAGTAAATCAGTTGTAACTTGAAAACTATTGCATTTACAGTATTTTGCTTAAATATGTTGTTCACCTACTTTTGGGTCAGCTATAACATAGTAAAATTTCAGACCTGTAGCTCATTGCATAGCTGAGTAATAACTACTTTGAGGTTCTCACTATTGAGTAAATCAGTTGTAATTGCAAAACTATTGCATTTAGAGAATTTCGTATAAATATGTTATTCAGCTACTTTTGGGTCAGCTATAACATAGTGAAATTTCAGATCTGTAGGTCATGGCACAGCTGAGTAATAGCTACTTTGAAGTTCTCACTATTGAGTAAATCAGTTGTAATTGGAAAACTATTGCATTTACAGAATTTCGTATAAATATGTTATTCAGCTACTTTTGGGTCAGCTATAACATAGTAAAATTTCAGACCTGTAGCTCATGGCATAGCTGAGTAATAGCTACTTTTAGGTCATCACTATTGAGTAAATCAGTTGTAACTTGAAAACTATTGCATGTACAGTATTTTGCTTAAATATGTTGTTCACCTACTTTTGGGTCAGCTATAACATAGTAAAATTTCAGACCTGTAGCTCATGGCATAGCTGAGTAATAGCTACTTTGAGGTTATCACTGTTGAGTAAATCGCTTATAACTTGGAAATTATTGCATTTAGAGTATTTTGTTTCAATATGTTATTCACCTATTTTGGGGTCAGCTATAACATAGTGAAGTTCCAGACCTGTGACTCATTGCATAGCTGAGTAATAGCTACTTTGAAGTTCTCAATGTTGAGCAAATCACTTATAATTTGAAAACTATTGCATTTAGAGAATTTAGTATAAATATGTTATTCAGCTACTTTTGGGTCAGCTATAACATAGTAAAATTTCACACCTGTAGCTCATGGCATAGCTGAGTAATAGCTACTTTTAGGTTATCACTGTTGAGTAAATCACTTATAACTTGGAAACTATTGCATTTAGAGTATTTTGTTGCAATATGTTATTCACCTATTTTGGGGTCAGCTATAACATAGTGAAGTTCCAGACCTGTGGCTCATTGCATAGCTGAGTAATAGCTACTTTGAAGTTCTCACTGTTGAGTAAATCAGTTGTAATTGGAAAACTATTGCCTTTACAGAAATTTGTGCAAATATGTTATTCAGCTACTTTTGGGTCAGCTATAACATAGTGAAATTACAGACCTGTAGCTCATGGCACAACTGAGCAATAGCTATTCTCAGGCACTGACTGTTGAGTAAATTGGCTATAACTTGAAAAATATTGCATTTGGAGTATTTTGTTAAAATATATTGTTCACCTACTTTTGGGTTAGCTATAACATAGTGAAATTACAGACCTATAGCTCATGGCATAGCGGAGCAATAGCTATTTTCTATAAAACTATTGCATTTACAGTATTTTGCTTAAATATGTTGTTCACCTACTTTTAGGTCAGCTATAACAGAGCAAAAATTCAGACATGTAGCTCATTGCATAGCTGAGTAATAGTTACTTTGAGGTTCTCACTCTTGAGTAAATCAGTAGTAACTTGAAAACTATTACATTTAGAGTATTTTGTTAAATATGTTATTCACAGACGTTTTGGTCAGCTATAACATAGTGAAATTGCAGACCTCTATGTCATGGCATAGCTGAGCAATAGCTTCTTTCAGGTTCTCACTGTTGAGTAAATCATTGTATCCAACCTGTAGGAAATCATGGGCTGGGAATCTGTTAATATGGTCCGATTTGACCTTGGAACCCTCCTTCAAGGTCAAATGAGGATAGCCAAACATAAAAGTGCTTATAACTCGCTTATTATTGGTCCTAGAGGTTTGGAATGAAAACCAACCTATAGAAAATCATGAGCTGGGAATTTTTTGGTGTGGTCGGATTTCACCTTGGACCCCTCCTTCAAGGTCAAATGAGGATAGCCAAACTTAAAAGTGCTTATAACTCGCTTATTATTGGTCCTAGAGGTTTGGAATGAAAACCAACCTATAGAAAATCATGAGCTGGGAATTTTTTGGTGTGGTCGGATTTCACCTTGGACCCCTCCTTCAAGGTCAAATGAGGATAGCCAAACTTAAAAGTGCTTATAACTCGCTTATTATTGGTCCTAGAGGTTTGGAATGGAAAACCATCCTATAGAAAATCATGGGCTGGGAATCTTTTGGTGTGGTCAGATTTCACCTTAGACCCCTCCTTCCAGGTCAAACGAAGATAGCCAAACTTAAAGTGCTTATAACTCGCGTATTATTGGTCTTGGAGGTTTGGGATGGTAAACCAACATATAGGAAATCATGGGCTGGGATTCTTTTGGTGTGGTCAGATTTGACCTGGGACCCCTCCTTCAAGGTCAATTGAGGATAGCCAAACTTACAATTGCTTAGAACTCACTTATTATTGGTCCTACAGGTTTGGGATGGTAAACAAGCTACAGGAAATCATGGGCTGGGAATTTTTTTGTGTGGTCGGATTTGACCTTGGACCCCTCCGTCAAGGTCAAACAAGGATAGCCAAACTTAAAAAGTGCCTATGACTCACTTATTATTGGTCCGAGAGGTTTGGGATGGTAAACCATCCTAAATTCTTTGGCTGGGAATCTTTTGCTATGGTCAGATTTGACCTTTGGACCCCTTCTTCATGGTCGAACGAGGATATTGCATTTATAGTATTTCTTTAAATATTTTTAACCTACTTTTTACACTTTACCTTGTTACTTTATTTCATAATATCATTTGCAGGGCACAACTTTTTTGTCCTTTTCTTCTGTCAGCTTCGGAATATCTTTCGAACATACTGTTCAGTTACCATTTACTGTATTTCTGTACAGCCCTTTCCCTGATAATTATGCTTTCCTCTCATTATCACCATCACAAATCAAAAACATTCAGTCAGCTGACACAGTGCCTGTTCACGGGCACTCTCCTCTTGTTTTGTACCCGTCACAGCCCTAGTTAAAATAAGAGGGTTTTCAGCCTCCAGCTACGTTATTTTTCAGCCGACCTCAGTTAAACTTTGCACACTTATTAAGGATGAAAAATAGCATCAGAGATGCCCGTACCCCACAGCCTAGGGAAATATTTTTAACACCATGAAGTATAGAAGTACTGTATCAGTGCAAAGTTCAGGATACTTTCAGAGCACTGTCAGTAATATAAATATCCAAACAATGTTTAAGTAGAGAAAATAATGTCTAAGAGAAATATAATGCATGTACTTTATCTACATCTGGCATGGCCGAATTATGGTTTAGATGTTTTGAATATTACCATGCATATAGAAGTGGTAATACATTCAATGAATACTTATGTATGGTATTGGAGCAAAATCTGTGGCTCACTTGATGAAATTCCATCTGTTACAATGGGAAGTTGTAAAAGTAAAATTCTTTATGAATTCTAATATGACTTTGATAGTGCTTAATCTGCATCAAAAGGTGCAACAAGATTTTAAAGGTCAAGGTCACTACGACAAGGTCAAATCAAGGTCAGACCATGATGTTGCACACCTACACCCCCTGACCAATATCCCTACCAAGTATCAACTTCCTACACCTTACGGTTTCCTAGATATAGCCCGAACAAGATTTTCAAACTCAAGGTCACTACGGCAAGGTCAAAGGTCAAATCAAGGTCAGACCATGACGTTGCACACCTACACCCTCTAACCAATGTCCCTACCAAGTATCAACTTCCTACACCTTACGGTTTCCGAGACATAGCCTGGATAAACTTTTTCCCGTTGCCCACCCACCCATCCGGACACCATGGGTGAAAACAATACCCCGACAGCGCTTAAGGGCTGTAGGGTAAAAACCGGACGTTCTTATTTTCTGGCCACCTTTAAGTTTCAATACTAGTGAAGGTGTGGCCATCTTACAACAAAATTGGGCCAATTTTCCATCTTATACAAAACACAATAACGCTTACATTCTGCTTACAGTCTGATACTGCAATTATTTTAGGCTTTAATAACCCACGTCTCCATTAGTTCCGCTCGTTTTTGTTAGCAAAAACCTTTTTCTAGTTATCTTTTAAACAATCTTTTCTTTTAAAATATTCACTATGAATTTCATCATTTCCATCACAAACAATAGGTTAACTTGATTACTTATTTACCATTCACATAACTAGTAATTACTTTAACTCACTGTATAGTTTATCAAGATCCGTGTTAGTGTGTTTATGAAGTATAGGTGAATTTCTCATCTCATTACTGAGAGTTTGAATCTTGTATATTATACAATGGATATTACTTGAACAAGTTACTATTGTAATCAAATTTGACACCTGTATTGATCTCTTTAGTAGAGTTTCGCCATTAGTGAAAATATATTGTATGGATTTCCTAAAAATTTAGGAATTAGTGAAATTTTCTTCCAGCTGAAATAGCAATTTATATGGTATTTTTAACCAGCTATCCTGCACCTGTGTCCTCAAGTAAAATGCTAATGTAGATTCTCAGAACTTCTGTTTGCATTAGTGAAATACTATTTCAGGAATCAGTTTACTATCACTAGCTATTTGTCATAGAAATCTTGTTTCCAAAATGTTCAAAGATGAATTCACTGTTCACAGCTCTCAAAATTAATGTTCCAAGTTAGCAAGTGGACCTATTGGCACGGACTACTGTAACTCATTCGCCCCTGTTATAGTGGACCAGACTTGGTGCTATAATAGAAAAACTTCACGAATGACATATACAGAAAACATATATCACAAATGAAGATGATAATATTAAACAAGTGCGCAGCACAAGTATTATGCTGTTAATCTTCATGAGTGATATGTTTTTTCTGTAGATGTCTCATGAGAAATGTTTTACTTCATTATCCACAATTTCGTATGTTTTATGACTTAAATAAATCCACATTTAAAGAAAGAATGTGAAACAGGCTTTCATATACACAGGGACACCAGTCAATATAAACATTGATCTTTTACTTGCTATTTCTCGGCCATTTCTGCATGGAATTTTATGCAACAAACACCAGCAGAAGAGTTATAACAAGACCATTCTAATGATATATAATACATATTTCTAGATTATCTAGTTTCTGAGATATTCTAAAATGGTATACTGCGCAGTGACCTTAGACACATCTTTTGCGCAATGCTGGAATCGCGAATATAGAACGGTAAATAAAATAACGCTGTTGAATTCTGCGTGCATCCTCCCTTTGCCTACAAATGTAAACAAATGACTCGCGGTTAAAATATTCATAAAATTGTCATTTCTTGCTTGATTTTAATAAATAGCATATTGTTTTAAAGCTTACAACAAATTGAAAGCATCTACAGTGACAGTCTCTTAATATTTCATAACAAATTGTATGAAAATAGAATAATAGAATAATACTTATTTTTTTACCTTAGATATCGCTATGTATGTTTCGTTGATAGAACAGCCAACATGGCATTGGATTTGTTTTGAATTGTGCATAAGATTTACTCCTTATTTTGAACCAAATATCAATGAAACTATTTTAGAATATGAATGAAAGACAAATTCTCGTGCTTTATGATGGTTTTAAACTATTGATCGGGCTTCGTGGCTTTAATAGTCAGCCGATCAATAGTTTAAAACCATCATAAAGCACTCAAGTATGTCTTTTATTCCAATATTAATGAATAACTGGAAGTTATTGACACTTATTATCCATGGTACAGAGGTGCTGTTGTATATGAAAAAAAAATATATATCCCGCTCTGTATATCCCTCTATATGGGTCAAATATGGCACGCAGTTGATTTAATAAAAAGCCTTTAATTTTGCATCTCTGTATTGGTGAATGGGATGGATAGCTCCAGCAAGTAACTATTTGTTGTGAAATTTTGAGTATTTTTGGTGAAAACTTAAATTAACAAAATTTTCTGTGTTTATTTTCAGTCAAAGACAGCTGCTGGGGATTCTGCACTGTTTATGGCAGTGATGAACAAACAACCAGAAATTGTGGAGCATCTCATCAACATTGGGGCCAAGCTTGATGAGGGGTCTTCCTTCCTGTACAGTGTATGTTAATACATGCTTTTTGTTTGATTCATACAAATGTAAACAAAAATCTGATAACAGATGTGAACAACTTGTTTTCAAATAAGGACATATTTAACCCTTTCGCTACTGAAGGATCGTTATTCTGGGGGACTGTAGCCATATGACGTCCTATCACGTCAGAAACGCCAATAAAGTAAAACATTAACTCACTATCTTATACACTTCATTTGCAGTATTTTTCGGCATATTTCATTAGGAATTGATGAAAGTCGAATGGGAAAATTCAAGGGAATTCCCCAAATAAATATAACCATGAGTAAACAATATGCAGCTATATGCGATAAATACGGCAATATATACAAAAACCAGTTAAAATAGGTAAAAATGTTGAAATATATGAAAATATAGTATAACTTACATATATTTTACTTAAGCAATCGTTGTAATACTGATAAACCAAAGAAAATGTATTGCAGTATACTGAAGGGAAAGAAGAAATCAATATTATTGCCGTCGACCCTGTGTCGACAGACATGGTACCTTGTAATTAGGGCAGGGTTGGTAGCAGATTTTTCATTTTGGTATCCCGCCAGTGTAAAAACGTACCGATTCCGGGATACCGAAAGAAGAAATTACGTTCTACAATATCCCCAATCGAATGGGCCCACCAACCGGAAGTAAGATTCGCGAAAAGAAAACATTGGAGTTCTGAAAGAAATCACTATAAAAGTGATAAAATATATAAAAATATTGGATAAAAGTTTGTAATTTCTTCAGATTTGAGGTTTGTTTCTAATACTTTACGTTTTCTCGCAATATTATATGCTGACATTCGAAATACCGGCTGTAAAGTGTCACCACGGTGTTGAAGTGAATTGGTCTCGATACCGAGATACCAGTGTTACCGACCCTGCCCTACTTGTAATACACATTGGCGTCAACTGCTAGTCGTCATAGATGGTAGCGAAAGGGTTAACAACAAATACATAAAATATTGACAGAAATACTTTATTATTTTTACTTATTAGTCGAATCTTTGATTCGAGTTATGTACTGAGTTGCGGCCACGATTTTAAATTGGCCGTTTAAGCCCTTAAATATCAAATTCTGCATAATATTTCTTCACATATCTGTACACTAAGGTGTATATTATACACTCTGCCATTTTGAAGATTTTTAATGCCTTTATTAAGTTATATTTTATGAAGTAAAAAGCATGTCTAGCACTTCGTCTGGCTTTCTCAAAGAACCCGTATGTCCTAGAAACTATTGTTTTCCCCATTGTAATGGCCTACTCGAACGAGTCTTTTTTAACCGTTTCGTCTGCTGGTTTCTAGATGTGGAAACCCCAATTAATTTATTGGTCTGCTGGTTTATCACGCAGTCACTGTTAATGTAAAAATGTTGTCTGCGCATCTACCCATTTGTCAAACAAATAAACCGCAAAGAAATTAATGAATGAAGTGACGTCACGGTAGTACTATACATTTTTCGTTTAGCCAATCAAAATAGAGGAAACCTCTGGCAGAGACAATGAAAATATTCAAACTCCGTAGTTTTACCTTCAACCACTCGAAGGTGCTTTTGCATGTCCTAGAAGTTATCACGTCATTTCGACGAAATTCTTCAGCAGTAAAATACAGCATAATCTCTGGTTCCCTATTTTCGCTCATTGTGGCGAAGGATAATATTGTGGTATATAACATGCTGGTAGTTTTCATCTTAAACCAGCCTTGTAGAATATTGTCAGGAAATCCCCACAAAGAATTGCCGTGACTGCGCATATTTGCTCATTAATATTAATGAGGCAAGTCCGTGAACAGGAAATATGCTGGTAGTTTTCATCTTAAACCAGCCTTGTAAAATATTGTCGCCAAACCCCCTCAAAGAAGTGCCGTGACTGCGCATATTTGCTCATTAATATTAATGAGGCAAGTCCGTGAACAGGAATTATGCTGGTAGTTTTCATCTTAAACCAGCCTTGTAAAATATTGTCGGAAAACACCCTCAAAGAACTGCCGTGACTGCGCATATTTGCTCATTAATATTAATGAGGCAAGTCCGTGAACAGGAAATATGCTGGTAGTTTTCATCTTAAACCAGCCTTGTAAAACTGCGCATCTACAGACCCTTTATATTTGTAAACAAATACCCATCTCGCGACACAAATCTGAAAACTTCAGTGAAAGTGGTTTCCAAATGCGGGCGATAATACAGAGTTTACAGCTTTCGACACCCAGTGCTGTCCTAAGATTCGACTCTGTGGTTGGGTGAAGGCCAACCATGTCACCCTTGTATTATGCATTGTCAATATACGGTGACTGAATACACAAACTATTTAATTTTGCTCACAAATATCCTGTATTTTTGTTGTATTTATGTCTCATGTACACCCATGAAACATTTTATAGCTTGGCTAATAGTAAACTAAACTAATCCGAAGTCATAAAATTTATGTCTTTGGTTTTAAAGATTCCTTTAAATTGTGACTCTAATTTTAGTGCCCCATCATCAGAAAATGCAGTTTTTTCTGCTGGTATAAGTAGACATTAGGTATAAATAAAACCAAATTGTGTGGTAATTGGAAGGTTTAGGCATACACTAAATCTGATTTGAGTTCTTCCTGTATGTGTTTACAGGGTTACTTTATTAAATCAAGTGGATTGACAAGGTAGCAGGCCTTGTGGTGTGTATATTTAAATCAAAATTTGATGAACTGTTTGGATCAGGATGACAGTCTCTTTGTTTATGTAAAACTCTTACATATATATAGATATATAAAAAAAGAATTTTAGATCTCCATGTGAGATGGATCGTTAGCGTAAGAAATATCAAATTCGCCAGAAATCTAAAATTCGCCACCTCTAAAACCTTACTTAATTCTATGAAAAAAATGAAGTTTTGTCTTAAACTTGATATTTTTCAGTTCAAAAAGCCTTAATCTACTAAACATTTAACAAATCTCAATTCAATTCATTTATTTTATTAGTAATTTTACTTGTGGCGAATTTCAGATATGTGGCGAATTTTAGATTTCTTACTCGATTATGATTTTTGTTTACAGCACAACATGCCTATACATGAAGCAGCAAAGCTGAATGACGTCACGATTCTAAACCTTCTCCTGTCTACCAAACCAAATGTAAATCTAATGAATGATGAGAAGAGGACAGCTTTGCACTTAGCAGCTGCTTTAGGTTAAACGATTTTTTCTTTATTTTATTTTTTTCCCCACCCAGTATACAGATTCAAGGTTTGTTTGTACATGAAGCAGTTGTTACATATTTATACTCAATTTGTCATTGTTACCATTAGATGTCTAAATATTCACATGAATTTGGAAATTATTTTTCCTAGATTTTTTTTCTTGTTCCAAGAACTTTTCTTGGAAATAGTTGTTTTCTGAGAAAATTCTAAGGACAAAAATTACTTTTAAAATGAGAATGTTAGTGAATGCTGGCCTTGATAGTTGTTTCTTGTTAAAAAGACAATTAAACACAACAGAATTTTACAAAAAGCAATTCTACTGAAGCTAGAATTGTAGTCTACCCTTAAAAGTATAAGCAAAGAGACACGCAGTATGTACTAGGTTATACAAATAAAGTTTAAAAAAAATCGTAATGTACAAAATGTAATTACAATTCCCCACAATATAAAGCAAACTAATACATTTTTTTCCATGTTTGTGTTCTAAGTAAATGTCAAAACAGTGAGTGACCAAACAGTTTTGCATTCTGTTTAATTAAAATGAAACCTTAAATATTAAGGAATAACTCAGCAAGAACAGTTCCTCCATTTGTCACAAAGTGTACAGGATATTATTTAGTTCACATTTTTACCAAACAGCCTTTAAAGTCTGTTTCATCCTTGGCATCTAGCTTGATGGTTGAGTGGGCTTCTAGGAAAATCTTGTCTGGGCTGTATTGTGGAATCCATTAGGTACAGGAAGGTGGCATTTGTTGGGGATATAAGTGAGCAGCATCATGGTGTGATCTTGATTTGACGTTTGACCTTGCTGCAGTGAGCCTGGCCTTAAATTTATGTCTGGGCTATATTTGGAACACCGTTAGGTGCAGGAAGTTGATACCTGGCAGGGATATTGGTTGCGGTTGGGGGTCCAGGTGTGTGTCATCATGGTATGATTTTGGTTGACCTTTGACCTTGCTGTAGTGACTCTGACCTTCAAAATCTTATCTGCTTCATATCTGAGTGGCCATAAGTTGCAGGAAGTTGACACTTGGCCATGGGTCTGTAGGTGTGACCTTGATTTGACCTTTGATCTTACAGTAATTACCTTTACCACTGTGGCCTAGCGGGTAACACACTTGTCTAGGAACCCAATCCCAGGTACAGGCAGATACATAGTGGCTCGGATGACCACTTAAAATGGCGGTCCTCTGTCATTGGGTCCTATCCCCAGTGGCAGGTTAAAGAACCTCAAGGACGTTGATAAATGGTCATCCTTGAGCCTCTATCTTTCAGTTAGGGGAATGTCAGTTACTTGTGAGTTGGGGCTGTACCTGTACAGTCGGATTGGTTAAATAGCGCTTTGAGTCCTATAGTATATGGAGATATTGCGCCGAGTTTAAATACACAATAATAATAATACCTTTAAACTATTGTCTGGACTATATCAGAAACTGTAAGGAGTTGATATTCACCAGGGATATTGGTGCAGAAGATGTAGGTGTACAGTGGTACCGTTTCATGGTGTGACTTTGTTTTGTTGTTTTGACCTGTGACCATTTTCTAGTGACCCTGACCTTTAAAATCTTGTCTGGGCTCTGTTTCAGGAAACAGTGTGTGGGATGGTGGTGCTTAGTTGTTTTATTGACCTTGGCTCTTGCCAGAATATTTTCCTCTGGCACTTTTGTGAAATATTTCTTCTGTCACAAAGCTATATGGATTGCTGGAACTGGCTATTATATAGAGTAAGAAATCTAAAATTCGCCAGGAATCTAATATTCGCCACCTCAAAAACCTTAGTTAATTTTATGAAGAAAATGATTTTTTGTCTTAAATTTGGTATTTTTCAGTTCAAAAAGCCTAAGTTTACTGTATATTTAACAAATCTCACCTCAATTAGTTTATTTTATTAGTATTTCAACATGTGGTGAATTTCAAATATGTGGCGAATTTTAGATTTCTTACTCTATACTTTTATCTAATTGTGCTATCTCCATTGCTTGCTCCGCTTCAAATAATTAATAGATCAATTCATAAATTTTACAGCTTCATAACTTATGATTCACAAACCAAATTGTCATGTTTTGATATTTTACTTTAAATACTTTTTTTTCTTTCTTAAGTATTATTTCTCCTGCACCTTTACATAAGTAATAGTCTGTTCTGAAAGCTTCATTACACATAGGGCACACCCTGCTGGGGTCATAAGGTACAGCTGAATAGGCCTTTGGTTGTGGTTTCACCACATTCTCTCTGTAGGGAGAGATTTACATTTGGGTAGGACACCTTTGGGGGTGAATTGTCACAACTCAGAAAGTGTTTTTGCAGTTAGGACCGCTTTTTAATAATGTTAAAAATAACTGTTGCAATCTCTCACTTGTTGTATTAAAATACACGAAGAATGTGTGAAGGGGCGGGATGGAAATACGAGGTGGCTTGTTCTTCAACGTGTACTATACAGATATGGGGTTACTTTTAAGGCTGGAACTATTAGCAAAATTTTCTATCCGGGTAGTATTTGCATAAACTCTGAACTAACTGATTAACTGTTTTGGGGTTTAGTAGTGCTGGGACGATGTTTGCAAACTTCGGTATTATCGCTCGCTGGCTCATTGCCAATCAATGATTGGTAAAATTTAAGTACAACCGATATTTGCTAAATTCATTTCTTTGTAGCTTTTTGGTTACAATAAAACACTAACCTGGGTAATATTATGTAAAATCTGAAATATTCATCAGTTAAAATCACAAAACGAATGTAAATAGAAATACCTTGGGGTTTTCCCACTGTTGTCAAGGTAATCATAAATTAGCCAATCAAAAGTCAAGATACATCAAGCATGGTCTGTTAGTGAGAGAGACGTCTGTGAATGGCTTTAGGTTATATTTTGGTTATATTTGTGATAATTTGTGTGTATTTGCTGGTTTATAATTTAATATTTGATTTTTCTGTCTGGTTTACACTTTCGACTCCATGATCGGAAATGTTCGAAGTTTGTTTACAAATTTCTGATACGAACATCGACAGGTAAAATCCAAGCGATCTCCCAGCACTAGGGTTTAGTATGTTTGAGAAAATGCGGGAAAACGTCGCATGGACATGACTTTGTGTTCTCGATTTAAATAAGCTATATGGCAGTTTGCGAGATGCTAGAAAGTGAAAACCTCACCAAATTTGTGGAGTAATCAGCCAATAATGTTATATTTTCATATTTTAGACATAAAATACAGATAAAAAGGTTTAATTTGATACCTTTTAATGTATGAACTCAAAATATTCAAAAGTTTCAACGATCGCGTAAAATCTCCTATGGGGTGATATATGCAAGAAAACAGTTCACCGATTTTGCAGCATTGGTATCGAAAAGTGCTTTGATAACCTTATAATCTGTTGGTATGATTAATTGTTTCAGCCTTAGTCTTTTTTGGAGCTCTAAGGACAAGGCCATTGAGAAAACTAGGCCAAAAGGTGTTTTGATCCACTAGAATTTACGAAAGTCTCGTGACACAAAGAAATTCCAACTTAGATACATCCCACAGCTGGTCCCGACCTGAGACGGTCACCCATCCAAGTACTAACATAGCCCATTGCCCCTTAACTTCAGTGAGCAGAGAAATAGTCCTCACTCTGTGCCACAATTCATGAAAGTCAGATGCAAGAAGGACATAGGTGTGGGAAAAAGCCAAAAGGACATATGTCCTTTTAACTATCGGAGAGCAAGAGAAGGAAATTCAGAATCCACAGGTGTTGTCAATTTCATCAAAGTCCGGAGACAAAAAAAAAAAAAAAAATTAATCTGTAGAAGCGTGAGCTCTAGCGAGGCTCGCGCTTAAAAACTAATGTAGCCATTATCTTGGTTCTTTTTCATGCCTTCTACATCTCATGTTGTCCAATGCTATTTCTGTAGGCTGTGGGGTACTGACATCCCTGATACTATTTTCCCGTTTATTAAAATATTTTTACCTGTTTCAGGTAATACAAAAAATGTGCAGCGTCTGATCCAGTGCGGTGCAATGGTAGATTTACTGGATTCGTCTAACAAGACAGCAATTCAGCTTGCCTGTGAAAACAATCATGTACAAGTAGTGAGGGATCTCTGTGTAGCAGGTATTGGGTATATTCCTTTTGTCTGTCTGTCATATTCTGGATATAAAAAAAATTCCGAAATTTTTAATGTATTTTCAATGATTTTCTGGTTGGCATTACTCCCAAATAATGAGCAGATCTTCATGAAATTTTTATGCATATAGTGCCTGCGTAAAGGTAGAAGTGATTACATTTTGGGTAAAATTTTGGATCATACTCTTGAGATTAAAAAAAAATTGGGAATTTTCGGAAAAGTCCCTGGTGGAGCTCTGTGCTGTATGATTGCTTTTTGGACACAAATATTCTGAAAACCTATTTATCTCGGAAACGGGGTGAGATAGAGCTATTTTGACGAAGTTTTTGACCCGCAGGATATCTGCAGAGTCTGCTGCCAACTTATCCCAAAAACTGTTTCCCTCTATTTTTCGTAGCCATCTTGAATTTCTGCATAAAATGCATTTATCTCGGGAACAGTGCGAGATAGAGCGATTTCGGAGAAACATTTTATCTGCAGGGTGTCTGCGGGGTCTGTTGGCAACTTTTCCAGAAACTCAGTTTTGATTTTGATGAAAGGTTTGACCCACAGGTATCCGCATAGTTGTCTGCACATTCATCTAATAAGGTATGAAACCTTGTATTTTGGCATAAATGGAAAAACATATTAAAGACAGGAACTTCAAGATGGTTATTTCTATAAAAATCATTAATGGTCATTTGGACGTTTTTGTTTTTGCTGTGCAAAAACAATTTCTTTTAATTTCTCTTGCAAAGCAATGCTCTAGTTTTCTCTTTGTTCCTCCTGTTATATAAAAGAAGCATTTTCTAAAGTGCTGGATTGATATAAAACATTGTCTTAAGCACTGATGTTCAAGAAAGGACAGTCAATATTCCATAAAAATTGATCATTACCAAAATAGGGAGTAACTAGGAAGGGTTATAGATACATGTCAGCACACATAATCATACATGTCAGTGTATAGATAGATACTAGGTAGTTTATTTATTATAGTGACTTGTACATATATACATAGTATATATAATCCATATTGCAATAATTTAAACGTACCTAGCCCTACATGAGCTTATAAAGTCGCTGTTCGATAAAAGGTGTGAAGATTTTCTTTTATATATGTTACAGTGAATCTGTGTAATCAGGGAATTCGTGAATTTCCTGGTTCATTTATAGATTTAGCGAATTCTCTAAAAACATTCAGGGAATTTGCGAATTCTCTGGTTACATAAATTCACTGTAACATATATATAGAAACATTTCAATGACACTCAACATCTTTTTATTATACAGGGGCAAGTCTAAACAGTCGAGATGGCCAACAAGATCCTCTGTATTTGGCTGTGAGTAAGAGATACATCAGCGTGGTCAGGACTTTGCTGCAGTTTGGAGCAGATGTTAATAAGTAATGTAGTGTTTATTTTATTTCATTATTTATCACAGTGACATATAAAACTAAAAAGGACTATGATAAGGTCTTCAAAGTGCTCAACAACTTGGTTAAAAATCAAGTTAAAATTTTTTAAAATATTCTTTTTTTCCATAAATAATGAAGTTGAAATCCAACAAGGTTGGTCTACCTTGGATTCAATGTTAGCATAAAGGAAGGATGCTTGTTTGTGGGTTGTGTTTCTTTGGTGCCACCACTGCATTGGATTATGAGAGATAATTACATACATGTGGCGAGGACTTTACTGCCGTTTGGAGCAGATGTTAACAATTAATGTAGAGTTTATACTTTGTAAAATCTGTCAGTTCATATTGAAATTTGAGACTTCTGTAAATATAGCTGAATTTATTGATAAAGGATTGTTTTGTTTTGGCAACAAAAGTCAAGTTTGTTGGTGGTATAACTTTGTGAAATAAAAGGGATGACTGTCTTTTTTACAAAAATCCTAATGTATGTACTCGTGTTTAGTGCGAATGAACTGAATGTACCACTGAAACAAACATGGTGATCGATGTAAACAAAGTGGTTTTCTTTGGCCTTAAGACAATTGAAATCAAATACTTGTATATTTGCCACTGGTATAGTGAGAAAGTGAACCATAATTTAAATCGGAAGTGTCTTCTAAGAAGCCCAACTATTAGATATTTAACCAACTTCAAAGGCTTCACTCATTATCTTAATAAAATTTCAGCCATACAAGGGTGTAATATAGATGTTTTCAGGAACCAGTTCTTCACAATGAAAAAGGAAGGGATAATTCCATTCACAATACTTCATTTTAGGGCAGGGTCGGTAACACCGGTATCTTGGTTTTGAGACCAGTTCACTTCAACACCGTGGCGAGATTTTGCAGCCGGTATTTCGAATGTCAGTATAATTATGTCCACTCCACTGGGGGGTGGACATATTATTTTTGCTTTTTCCGCCGTCCGCCGTCCCACTTGGCTTCCAAACATTTTAGGCAACAGTTCTTATCCTATCTTTACCAAAGTGGCATGCAGGTTTATTGGGTTAATAGCTTGTATGGGATTGCTTTTGGTGATGATAGCTCTATAGCTAACTGAGTAATAGCTACTTTGCTACTTTTGAGTATCTCTTTGGTTTCCAGACATTTTAAGGAATGATATTAAGCCTAGCTTTCTGAAATTTGGTATGGAGGTTCATTGGGTTAATAGCTTGTATGGGATTGCTTTTGGGGGGAATTGCTTCATAGATGAGTGAGTAATTAAGCGGCCCGTCAGGGACGCTTATTTGTTTTCACCGAAGTTCGACTGATCACCGCCGCCGTCGCCGCAGGATTATGGTCTCCCTTGAATAACTTCTTAGCCTTTTAAATTTTTCTTTCCTTATCTTTCTTTAAAACTATAGGGGCGGGAAAAATTTTTGGGATACTTTGCGCAGACCTTAAGCTTTATTTAAGGTAACCATAAGGTAAGCATAACTCCAAAACACCCCGTCATCGCGTTTCGGAAAAAACCACACACACCTGTGCTATAAAATGTATCAGGTACATTCTAGACCAAATTTCCAAGGTCGGAAAGGATTTTCTCATCAATCGGACCATAGATGCCTGAATGGGAGGCGTTTTATTTTCGTAAATCTTTTAAAAATGGGTACTTGGTCTGTATCTCAAAAACGGTTAGGATTTCGGCGTTTTGTTGGAATAACTTATTCAGCTACTTTTTGATAATCTTTCACATGCCGAAGTTTTAGCCCTGTATCTGCAATCTTAAGGTCACCTTAATGTCAAAAAATGGGGTTTTAGCCCTCCAGTTCACTTAGTTTTTCACTTTTTTCAACCAAAGTTGGCACATATTTTAAGATTTGCCAAAGGAATATCCTGACTTTATGGTGACCTTAAACTCAAAATGTTAATGGACCTATGGCCTGCTTAAAGTCATGAAATTGGAATAAAATGCTCTGGCTCCTTTCTTTTTCCATTTTTTTATATCAAAATTATCACTGGTATTAAACTAGATAAAAATAATACTTATGGTCACCTTAAACTCTCAGTATGAATGCAGTGGTAGCCACCTTAAAGTGAAATAAGGGGGTTTTCAGCCTCCAAGTATCTTATTGTTCGACTAACCTCAGTTAAACTTTGCACACCTATAAAGGATGGCAAACCAAAGGGTTATCCTGACTTTATGGTGACCTTAAACTGTTAATATAATTTTGCCCCCCCCCCAAAGTCATAACATTTGAATAAAGCTGTGTGGCTCCTTTCTTTTTCCATATCTAACATATATTGATATTAAAGGGACATTCTCATATTATGGTCACCTTAAAGTCGCAATATGAATGAAGTTATGGTCACCTTACAGTGAAAAAGGAGTTTCAGCCTCCAGCTATCTTATTATGTCCACCCCCCTGGGGGGTGGATATGTTATTTTTGCTTTTTCTGCCGTCCGATGTCCGCCGTCCGATGTCCGGCGTCACGCATGGTTTCCGCTCATTTAAAGGAAAAGTATTAGAGCTATTGTCACCAAATTTGGTATGCAGGCTTATTGGGTCAGTAGCTTGCTTGGGATTGCTTTTGGCTGTTGTACCTCTTTTGCTTACTGAGTAATACTTAAGTACAGCTATTTTCAGTACCCATTGGTTTCCGTGCATTTAAGCCAAAATAATAGATATTTTACTACAATTTTGAATACAAGATTGTTATGTCCATAGCTCGCTTGGTATTGCATTTGCGACTGATAGCTTTGTCAGTACATGAGTAATAGCCATTTAGGTACTTCATTGTGTATTTTCAGTACTACTTTTGAGTAATTTGCTAATATCTCAGAAACCGTAAGAGATAGAGCGATTTCGACAGAATTTTTGACCCACAGGGTAGTAGAAAAGTATTCTATACAAAATTTTAAAAAATTTCAATTTTCGCCACTTTTGGCGGCCATCTTAATTTTTTGCGAAAAATGAAAGAATCTTAATATCTCGGAAACCGTAAGAGATAGAGCGATTTCGACACAATTTTTGACTCACAGGGTAGTAGAAGAGTATTCTGTACAAAATTAAAAAATTTCAATTTTCGCCACTTTTGGCAGCCATCTTGAATTTTTGCGAAAAAACGAAAAAATCTTAATATCTCAGAAACCGTAAGAGATAGAGCGATTTGGACAGAATTTTTGACCCGTAGGGTAGTAGGAAAGTATTCTAAACAAAATTGAAAAGTTTCAATTTTCGCCACTTTTGGCGGCCATCTTGAATTTTTGCGAAAAGCGAAAACATCTTAATATCTCAGAAACCGTAAGAGATAGAGTGATTTGGACAGAATTTTTGACCCGTAGGGTAGTAGGAAAGTATTCTATACAAAATTGGAAAATTTCAATTTTCGCCACTTTTGGCGGCCATCTTGAATTTTTGCGGAAAAACAAAAAATGTTAATATCGCGGAAACCGTAAGAGATAGAGCCATTTTGACAGAAATTTTGACTCGCATGGTAGTGGTAGAGTATTCTATGTGCAATTGAAAAATTTCAATTTTCGCCACTTTTGGCGGCCATCTTGAATTTTTGCGGAAAAACAAAAAATGTTAATGTCTCGGAAACCGTAAGAGACAGAGCGATTTCGACAGAATTTTAATAGCCATTTAGGTACTTCATTGTGTATTTTCAGTACTACTTTTGAGTAATTTGGTAATATCTCAGAAACCGTAAGAGATAGAGCGATTTCGACAGAATTTTTGACCCACAGGGTAGTAGAAAAGTATTCTATACAAAATTTTAAAAAATTTCAATTTTCACCACTTTTGGCGGCCATCTTAATTTTTTGCGAAAAATGAAAGAATCTTAATATCTCGGAAACCGTAAGAGATAGAGCGATTTCGACACAATTTTTGACTCACAGGGTAGTAGAAAAGTATTCTGTACAAAATTGAAAATTTTCAATTTTCGCCACTTTTGGCGGCCATCTTGAATTTTTGCGAAATACGAAAAAATTTTAATATCTCGGAAACCATAAGAGATAGAGCGATTTGGACAGAATTTTTGACTCACAGGGTAGTTTAAAAGTATTCTGCACAAAATTAAAAAATTTCAATTCGGCCAAAGAGATAGAGCGATTTGGACAGAATTTTTGACTCATAGGGTAGTGGGAAAGTATTCTATACAAAATTGAAAAGTTTCAATTTTCGCCACTTTTGCCGGCCATCTTGAATTTTTGCGAAAAGCGAAAAAATCTTAATATCTCAGAAACCGTAAGAGATAGAGCGATTTGGACAGAATTTTTGACCCATAGGGTAGTAGGAAAGTATTCTATACAAAATTGGAAAATTTCAATTTTCGCCACTTTTGGCGGCCATCTTGAATTTTTGCGGAAAAACAAAAAAGGTTAATATCTGGGAAACCAAAAGAGATAGAGCCATTTTGACAGAAATTTTGACTCGCATGGTAGTGGTAGAGTATTCTATGTGCAATTGAAAAATTTCAATTTTCGCCACTTTTGGCGGACATCTTGAATTTTTGCGGAAAAACAAAATATGTTAATATTTGGAAACCGTAAGAGACAGAGCGATTTCGACAGAATTTTTGACCCGTAGGGTTGTAGCAGAGTATTCTATGTGAAATTGAAAAAATTCAATTTTCGCCACTTTTGGCGGCCATCTTGAATTTTTGCGAAAAACAAAAAATATTAATATCTCAGAAACCATAAGAGATAGAGCGATTTCGACAGAATTTTTGACCCATAGGGTAGTAGCAAAGTATTCTATTCAAAATTGAAAAATTTCAATTTTCGCCACTTTTGGCGGCCATCTTGAATTTTTGCGAAAAACAAAAAAATCTTAATATCTCAGAAACCGTAAGAGATAGAGCGATTTGGACAGAATTTTTTACCCATAGGGTAGTAGGAAAGTATTCTGTACAAAATTGAAAAATTTCAATTTTCGCCACTTTTGGCGGCCATCTTGAATTTTTGCGGAAAAACAAAAAATGTTAATATCTCGGAAACCGTAAGAGATAGAGCGATTTCGACAGAATTTTTGACCCATAGGGTTGTAGCAGAGTATTCTATGTGAAATTGAAAAAATTCAATTTTCGCCACTGTATACTAATAAATATTTAAGCATCCATATATGAAACGGGGTCTTGTAATACTACTGTACAATTTTGGCAAAAGGTTCATGGGGTGGACATTACACATGATAATGTGTGTTCTTCTATGCTATCCTGTTTCTATTCGTATGTCGCAGCTACAATCAACAGGGCGTCCTATTTCTAGTTGTTCAACTGACCTGAGCTAAACTTTATGCACTTATAAAGGATGACAAAGGGACATTCTTATATTATGGTCACCTTAAAGTCATGGGTGACTTCTTTTTCATCAGGGCCGCTTCGTTTTTGTCAGCACAAACATTTTTCTAGTTAATTAAATAAATGAGTAATTGGCTATTTGTATCCACTGGATAGCATCCGGTGGATACTATGGATTTGACTTCGTTACACCGCTGCCGCCGCCGCAGTGTGTAGAGAGCTTTCACCGTTACCGCTCTAACGAAAAAAATATTATTGCTAGCCTTCTCAAATTTGCCTTCTCATAAAATCTTGCCTGGGAATATTTTTGGCCTCATTTTGAAAAACAAGATGGCCGCCACGCGCGTTTTTCGACTTTAAACAAGGACTTTTGGTGGCCCTCTAGAGCAAAGGGTATTATAGGTAGAGATCTCAAATTCGCAGGATATGTTCTTCATTATAAAATCTTGACTGGGAATATTTTTGGCCTCATTTTGAAAAACAAGATGGCCGCCACAGGCGTTTCTTTGCAGTCATGAAAAGTGCTTATATCTCCCTTATTATTGGTCCTAGAGGTTTGGGATGGTAAAGCAACCTATAGGAAATCATGGGCTGGGAATCTTTTGGTGTGGTCAGGTTTGACCTTGGACCCCTCCTTCAAGGTCAAACGAGGATAGCCAAACTTAAAAGTGCTTATAACTCGCCTATTATTGGTCCTAGAGGTTTGGGATGGTAAACCAACCTATAGGAAATCATGGGCTGGGAATCTTTTGGTGTGGTAAGATTTGACCTTGGACCCCTCCTTCAAGGTCAAATGAGGATAGCCAAACTTAAAAGTGCTTATAACTCGCTTATTATTGGTCCTAGAGGTTTGGGATGGTAAACCAACCTATAGGAAATCATGGCCTGGGAATGTTTTGGTGTGGTCGGATTTGACCTTGGACCCCTCCTTCAAGGTCAAATGAGGATAACCAAACTTAAAAGTGATTATAACTCACTTATTATTGGTCCTAGAGGTTTGGGATGGTAAACCAACCAATAGGAAATCATGGGCTGGGAATCTTTTGGTGTGGTCGGATTTGACCTTGGACCCCTCCTTCAAGGTCAAACGAGCATAGCCAAAGTGCTTATAACTCGCTTATTATTGGTCCTAGAGGTTTGGGATGGTAAACCAACCTATAGGAAATCATGGGCTGGGAATCTTTTGGTGTGGTCGGATTTGACCTTGGACCCCTCCTTCAAGGTCAAATGAGGATAGCCAAACTTAAAAGTGCTTATAACTCACTTATTATTGGTCCTAGAGGTTTTGGATGGTAAACCAACCAATTGGAAATCATGGGCCGGGAATCATTTGGTGTGGTCGGATTTAACCTTGGACCCCTCCTTCAAGGTCAAACGAGCATAGCCAAACTTAAAAGTGCTTATAACTCGCTTATTATTGGTCCTAGAGGTTTGGGATGGTAAACCAACCTATAGGAAATCATGGGCTGGGAATCTTTTGGTGTGGTCGGATTCGACCTTGGGCCCCTCCTTCAAGGTCAAATGAGGATAGCCAAACTTAAAAGTGCTTATAACTCACTTATTATTGGTCCTAGAGGTTTGGGATGGTAAACCAACCTATAGGAAATCATGGCCTGGGAATCTTTTGGTGTGGTCGGATTTGACCTTGGACCCCTCCTTCAAGGTCAAATGAGGATAGCCAAACTTAAAAGTGCTTATAACTCACTTATTATTGGTCCTAGAGGTTTTGGATGGTAAACCAACCTATAGAAAATCATGGGCTGAGAATCTTTTGGTGTGGTCAAATTTGACCTTGGACCCCTCCTTCAAGGTCAAACGAGCATAGCCCAACTTAAAAGTGCTTACAACTCGCTTATTATTGGTCCTAGAGGTTTGGGATGGTAAACCAACCTATAGGAAATCATGGCCTGGGAATGTTTTGGTGTGGTCGGATTTGACCTTGGACCCCTCCTTCAAGGTCAAACGAGGATAGCCAAACTTAAAAGTGCTTATAACTCGCTTATTATTGGTCCCAGAGGTTTGGGATGGTAAACCAACCTATTGGAAATCATGGGCTGGGAATCTTTTGGTGTGGTCGGATTTGACCTTGGACCCCTCCTTCAAGGTCAAACGAGCATAGCCAAACTTAAAAGTGCTTATAACTCGCTTATTATTGGTCCTAGAGGTTTGGGATGGTAAACCAACCTATAGGAAATCATGGGCTGGGAATCTTTTGGTGTGGTCGGATTTGACCTTGGGCCCCTCCTTCAAGGTCAAACGAGGATAGCCAAACTTAAAAGTGCTTATAACTCACTTACTATTGGTCCTAGAGGTTTGGGATGGTAAACCAACCTATAGGAAATCATGGGCCGGGAATCTTTTGGTGTGGCCAGAACCACGCAGAACTTATCTGAGGGTGTCTTTATAAAGATGGCTAACTTCACTCCGGCCCGCAGAGATAGTTACCTTGACTACCTACATGCTGGGGTGAAGCAAGATACTGTGAATGCCTTATGAATGTCTCCGGTATATCTCAACGCACTGTTCCCGGACCAGCTTATCACCAAGGCTGAAGAGGAAATCAGTAGAAGTGAGGAGAGGCGTTCGTCGGGTACATCACACCGACATCAAGGTCGCTTCCACCCTTATGCTGCAAGTGACAAGTCGACTGGCCATCACGACAGGAAGAACCTCCCTGCTTGGAAACAGATCAAAGACAAGCAGCAGGCAGGGAAAAGTCGTGGCAAAGCCTCCACATTCTCCCAGAAGCCGGCTAAGGGTTCCAAGTCTCATAAATGACAATCACTGTGTAAATTCTGTGACCGGTCAGAAGAACTCTGTATATGTTACTGGTCAAGGAGACTTGAACCCAGCACCAGTGGTAGCCGGGAACAGCAAAGTGACTTTAAATTTGAATGTAGACTCTTGTGTTGCAAATGCTCATATTGTCACCGGGTTGCCACAAAGGAAAGGCGTAAATCCCACTTATTGTCAAATGTACACAGAAATAAAATATGTGAAAAATGTTTCTTGTGTAGGTCACTTGAGTTCTGTAAATCTTGTCACCAATGCCCCACATGATGTTATAGATCCTCCTGTAGGGGCAAGGTTACACCAGTGTTGGGAGAAATGGGAAGCTCTGGGTTCGAGTCCAAAAGTAGTCGCCACACTGAGGGAGGGCTACACCCTCCCCTTCCGGTTCAGACCCAACTTGACAAGGTCACCGACTGTGATAAGCAACTACCACAACTCAGCCAAGCAGCCCTTCCTTTTAGAGACACTGTATCAGCTGATAAACAAGAATGCAGTTGAACCGGTAGAAAATCAAAACTCACTGGGTTTTTACAACTGGCTATTTTTGGTACCCAAACCCAACAACCGGTGGTGCCGGTCCTGGACCTGAGCACCTTGAACACCTTTTTAAACACAGAGTCGTTCAAACTGGAGACCCCAGAGACAATAAGAACCTCCCTACAGGCAGGGGAATAGGTGACATCCATAGACTTCAAAGACACATACTTCCATATACCAATTCACAGTCAGTCCAGGAAGTACATTCGTTTTCATCTCCAGGGTCGGTCCTACCAGTTCAAAGCCCTACCCTTTGGTCTATCCACAGCCCCCATGGAGTTCACAGTGGTGGCCAAAGAGGTCAAACTCATGGCACTTCAGAGGGGTATAAGGATCCACCAGTACCTAGACGACTGGCTGGTGAGAGCCTCTACCCACGACACTTGTCTCCAGCATACACAAACCTTAGTGACCCTTTGCTAGAAATACTGCTTTTAGCTCGTTGGTTTATGTGCAACTTGCTTTCTGGAAGGGACCAAGTTCCCCTTGCAGTGTGCTTGTCTAAGTGAGCACCCCACCCTTCTTTTGATGCGTCTGTAAATATTTGCAGAGCATGTTTTAGAGGGTGTAATGGTTGACCTAGTAGCGCATTGCTTTCCTCCAGCCACCACCTTAGATGGGGGTGGAGGGAGTTGGGGACTGGGATCACCTTTTCTAGTGACTCTGGGACCCTCCAGTTGTTTTTCAAGTGCCACTGTATGGGCCTCATGTGAAGTCGCCCTAGGTGGACTTGTTTTTCTGTTGCTGTGAGTAGACCTATGAGGGATATGAACTGTCGGACTGGGCATACCGGATCCGACAGTATTGATCTGATTTTGTCTGTCAAGGTCTGCCAACGTTCTGTTGTTGGTCTGACCTTGCCCTCTTTCAGGTCGAACTGGTAACCTACAAAGTTGAAAACACGTTTGGGAGCCAGTTCTGACTTCTCCTTGTTCACCAGCCACCCTAGTTCCTGACTCTAAAAGAGTTTCGAACCCTCTGCTGCAACAAGACAGTACTGATAGCTACAGACAACACAACAGTGGTTGCCTATATCAACAAAGAGGGGGGGAATGAAGTCGGGCTCTCTGTGTGCCCTACTTTGGAGAATCCTGTCCTGGTGTACCAGACAGCAGGTAACCCTCAGGGCATGTCACATCCCCGGCCGGCTGAACGTGATAGCAGACAAGCTATCCAGACTTGGCCAGACCATTCAAACAGAGTGGTCACTTCATCCAGAAGTGTTCCAAGCTATATGCTCCTGGTGGCACCAACCCCAAGTGGACCTGTTTGCCACCAGATTCAACAACAAACTGCCCCAGTTTGTGTCACCGGTCCCAGACCCCCAGGCATGGGCAGTGGATGCACTCAGCCTCTCCTGGGAGGACCTGGACCCATACGCTTTCCACCAGCAGCCATCTTGGGCAAAGTGGTGGAGAAGTAAGAGGACTAGCCTTGCAACAGAATAATTCTGATTGCCCCAGGGTGGCCCAACATGCCCTGGTTCTGGGATCTAGTGGCAATGTCCAGTCAAATCCCACTGTGTCTGCCCAACATACCAAACTTAGTGTCTCAGCCATTCAACCAGGGCCTTCACAGGAACCTGTCAAATCTGAACCTACATGCCTGGCTCCTAGAGCCTCAGCAATCAAGGAGCAGGGCTTCTTTGAGGCAGTGGCAGCACGAATTGAGACTCCTCAAAGAGGATCAACCAGATCTGTCTATGAGGCAAAGTGGACCATTTTTACAAAGTGGTGCCTCAGTAATCAGGTGGACGTCAGGGCACCACCTCTGAAAGCCATTGCTGACTTCCTCCTGCACTTGTTTCAGGACAAGAAGTTGCAACCAGGCACTATTGATGGCTACAGATCAGCCATTGCTGACAAACCGGGCAATTCCACCATTAATGTCAGCAAGGATGAGAATCTCACTCGTCTCCTGGACAGTTTCCATAGAGACAGACCCAAGGGCAAGAGGGGCATCCCCTCCTGGAACCTTTCTGTGGTGCTTCACCAGCTGACAAAGGCTCCCTTTGAACCCCTAAAAGAGGCCTCCTTGAAACATCTGACTTTCAAGACTGTTTTCTTGCTGGCCTTAGGTTCCGGTAAACGCAGGAGTGAGATCTATGCTTGGTTACATAGGAACATCAGACACCAGTCAGACTGGTCTAAGGTGTACCCCTCACCCAGCTTCCTATCCAAGAATCAGCTGGCTAAGGAGGGTCCAGATAGTGTGGCACAAGTGGTCATTCCAGCCCTGGCCCCATCTCTGACCAGGAGGCCCTCTCCTTGCATCAGGTTAAAGCCCATGATGTTAGGGCCTTTGCTGCCTCTAAGGCCTTCCAATCAGGGATCTCCTTAGAGCAGATATTGTCAGCCTGCCACTGGAAATCTCACAACACCTTCACTCAGTTTTATTTGAAGGATGTTGCCTGGGCTGACTCAGAGCTTTTCCACCTAGGACCTTTAGTGGCTGCCCAACAGGTGCACCACCAGGCCCAGAGGTGAGGAGATGTTGTGTATATATATGTAAATATGTACATATTGTAAATATGCTAGATATGTACATAGTGTAAATGTGTTGAAATGTACATATGTTTTATATAAAAAAAAAAAAAAAAAACCCCCCCAAAAACTGTCACTTGCTTCCCTTCGGAAGTTTATTTCTTCTGGGACTGAACTCAGTCCCCCTCTCTCTCTCTCTCTCTCTTTCCCTTCTCAGACCAACCCTGGGAGGGAAAGAAAAGGGAGGGGCAACGTCGGTAGACTCCTGAGTAACCGGTTAGTTGGTAGCCGACCTTGACCTCTCAGAGTTCTCTGACCCTAGGTCAAATGGGCCTGTACAGTTTTTACAGTTTGTAATGAGTTCACTTGAGTCCCTAGCTGCTTACCCGCCTACCAAGCGGTAGTTATTCAGCAATTGTCCATTGGATAGGATGTATTAACGCAAGTAAATTAAATTTTTATAAGTTAATACCCTATCCAATGTACAGGCAAGGCCCATCCAACCGGCCCCGCTATCAGCTTACTAGGGGTCTTACTAGGACTAGACACGAAAAAGATGCTATGACGCCACGATGTCTAGACAGGAAGAGGAAGTACCATGCGCCACCTGGCGAATGCACTCTCCTGGCCCGTCCTGCCGGTATTATATACAGGACGTCTTTTTCTGACGTTTGGCGGGACTGGTCGCGCCAACTGGTAAAGCAATTGTCCATTGGATAGGGTATTAACTTAATATAAAAATTTAATTTACTTATTAAATTTGCAAAATTCCCTGGTTTCATTTGTCCATGTATAGCATAGGTTGCAATTATGTAACCTAGATTACAAGTTTTACATTTCTTAGCAAGTCTAACACGTTCACCTTAACTGGGTGACCTAACATTTCTTTCCTTGTTTCTAAATATAATTACAGCAGTCGCTAACCTTGTTTCTGCCTGCACAACCCGCCTTTTGGGGCATCTCTGACCCTCTTGTCAATGTATCACTATTACATGTCCATCTCTACTCTTATTACTTTTCATATGTATACTTGACAATGAATCTCATTCATAGAAACAAAGAATGTCACAAAATATTTGCTTTCACTCAAATATTTAAATTTTGACTACCTTCAACTGAGGTAAATATATTTGAGATTATTATCACTTTTGTATGTCATTTGAATGGCAGGGTGTTTCCAGCAGGGATAACAGCACTGCATTTGTCTATTGGAGGATGTCGCCACAAAATGAGGGAGCGCTGGTCTGGTCCCAGAATCTCTGTCAACAGTGAGATTGAAATGCTGGGTAAGTTGAAAATGTATCTGGTAATAATGATAAACAAATGATTTCCTCCAGCAGCATCGTTTCTTTGAACAATTTAAATAATCAATAAGGCTTGAGATAAAGATTTAAGCTGGATATCTATTTTTGCAATAAACCTACCTGAGTCTGGGTAGTTTAGTTTTAATGTACATTGCAAACAAAAAGCGAAAGCACCAGTTGTCAACAAGTAGTAAATGTTAACTGATGATATGTATCTCCCGCCGAGTACCGCAGGTCGAGAAATACTAAATTGAAAATTTTGCCCTTTTCATAGGACACTGTTGTACCATCCTGCGGGGTCAAAAATTTGCTCGAAATCGCTCTATCTGTTACGGTTTTCGAGATATTGACACTTTTCCATTTTCCACAAAAATCCAAGATGGCCGCCAAAAGTGGCGAAAATTGAAATTTTCCCCCTTTTCACAGGACACTGTTATACCACCCTGTGGGTCAAAAATTAGCTCGAAATTGCTCTATCTCTTACGGTTTTCGAGATAGTGACTCTTTTTCATTTTCCGCAAAAATCCAAGATGGCCGCCGAAAGTGGCGAAAATGGAAATTTTCCCCCTTTGCACAAGAGACTCTTGTACCACCCTATGGGTCAAAAATTAGCTCGAAACCGCTCTATCTCTTACGGTTTTCGAGATATTGACACTTTTCCATTTTCCGCAAAAATCCAAGATGGCCGCCGAAAGTGGCGAAAATTGAAATTTTCTTCCTTTGCACAGGACACTCTTGTACCACCCTGTGGATCAAAAATTCGCTCGAAATCGCTCTATCTCTTACCGTTTTCGAGATATTGACACTTTTTCATTTTCCACGAAAATCCAAGATGGCCGCAGAAAGTGGCGAAAATTGAAAATTTCCCCCTTTCCACAGGACACTCTTGTACCACCCTATGGGTTAAAAATTCGCTCGAAATTGCTCTATCTCTTACGGTTTTCGAGATAGTGACACTTTTTCATTTTCCGCAAAATCCAAGATGGCCGCCAAAAGTGGCGAAAATTGAAATTTTCCCCCTTTCCATAGGACACTCTTGTACCACCCTGCGGGTCAAAAATTCGCTCGAAATCACTCTATCTCTTACAGTTTTCGAGATATTTGTGATTTTTCACATTTTCACTAAAAGTAGCAACAAAGTAGCCATTACTCACTTGTATATCGAGCAACAGTTGTAAAACTTAAATATGTTACAGTTCACAAAAAAGTAGATGAACAAGATATTTAAGAGAAAATGTGTAGCTGCAATACTTTTGAAGATATAAGCCATTTACTCATTATGGTTATCATTCCAAATTGACCAAGTAGCTATTACTCACTTAGCTATGGAGATACACTTTACTTCCAAACCGCTGACCATGTTGTAGCTGTGGAGAAAATAGCTGAACAACATATTGGAACAAAATACTGTAAATGCAATAGTTTGGCAGATATAAGTCATATAATTATATTAGGTAAAAGTGCTATTACTCACTCAAAAGTAGGCCAAAGTTCACCAAACCTTTTTCCACTTAGCATAGGATAGTCTTGTACTACCCTATGGGTAAAAAATTCACTCAATTGCGCTATCTCTTACGGTTTGCGAGATATTTTTGATTTTTGACATTTTCAGTAAAAGTAGCAATAAAGTAGCCATTACTCACTTTTACATTGTGCAACAGGTGTGAAACTTAAATATGTTATACTTCACAAAAAGGTAGATGAACAACATATTTGAGAGAAATCGTGTAGCTGCAATACTTTTGAAGATATAAGCCATTTACTCATTATGGTTATCATAAAAACTTGACAAAGTAGCTATTACTCACTTAGCTATGGAGATACACTTCCAAACTACTGACCATGTTGTAGCTGTGGACAAAGTAGCTGAACAACATATTGCAACAAAATACTGTAAATGCAATAGTTTGAGAGTTATAAGCCATATAAATATATTAGCTAAAAGTGCTATTACTCACTCACAAGTAGGCCAAAGTTCACCAAACCCAAAAAATATTGAAGAGCAAAAAAATTCATTAGGACAACTAATTTACCAAAAATGTGTAACTGTAGTAGTTTCAGAGGAAACTGCGTGACACACGCACGCACGGGGTACGGACAAAAAGAACCTGGACAAAAAGAACCGGCCTCAAAATTACTAGGACAAAAAGTACCTGGACAAAAAGAACTGCACCATAGGACAAAAAGTACTCGTATCTTTATTCGCAACAAATAGTAACATTTATTAGTATAACACATGTAAATTTTATTTGTATTAGTTGTAACACATTTTTAACACATTTTTAATGTATTTACACATACATTAACTCTCAAACTTAACACAGTCTAATGGTATGCCCTTCTCCCTTCAGAAAATCCTCCACAGTTTTTTCACCATTCTGTAATGAAGTACACAGGTATTTCAGTCTTTCTTGGAGATCCTTTGTTGCCTTTTTCACTCTTTTCCTCGGTGGTTGTCCTCTTGACTCCTGGATGAGATGCAACCTCACAAGTGACTCATCTTCTTTGATGTGTGAGAGTAGTCTCCACAAAGATGGGTGATGGTGACCAACTAACCTGGAAAAGCCAGAATTCCAAGCTTAACATGTTATTTGTCCTATCCTCATGGTTAAAACTGTAGCATCATGAACATTCCACAACTGTGGAGGGAAGATAGGCAGTATCTTTCGAAGTTGTATGACAGGCTGGCTTTCACCAGGGATAGCTGGCCGCTGAGTTGATCTGTATGTTCCAGAGACATAAGTTGCATCAACGTAATCGAGTAGAGCCCCACTCCATGCCAGCATTTACTTCATGGATCGGCAGGAACGCCAAACCATCAAGCATTCCACACAGATGCCTGAATTCATCATTATCTTTGTAGTATCCACTGAGGCCTAATTCTTGAATCTTACACCATGTACTCTGCGTGAGGTGGTAGAAACAACCTGAAGTTTGGACATGCGGCCCAAAAGTGTTTCTCACAGCATTAATAGCGGCCTGTTCAAAATCCATGTGGACAGTGGTTGGGTCAGGAGAAAAGCCAAGGTCTTCACATCTCCTCGTCACAGCTTTTAGCATCTCCTCATACTGCCCCTGAGACTTCCCTGTCAACAAAGCATAGGCACATGTCACAGCAGAGTTTCCTAGCTTTGCACGGATGATATACAATTGTTGGAAAACCTTGGGTGCCAAGCTGAAGTTCCCATCCATGTACCAGATATCTGGACTGGCTAAATGAGTCAGTCCTTCCTCACTGGCAAAAACTAACATCCTTGAGCGACTATCTGGACCACTGTCGTGAATCAGGAATCTCTTTGAGCTGGTGGTCTCGGTCCATTCACCTTCAAGCACTAACTCCTTCAGAGTAGTCGGTTCTTTGGGAAGGTTTCCTCTTTGGACTCTTCGGATTGTTCGTTTGATGCTCTCAACCTTGCCACATTCTGCCCTGATATTATCCTCTGCCTGGGCTATCTGGGCTGCAACAATCTGGCCTGGAAGTTCTCTGGAAGTCTTCCCCTTATCTTTCATAGTAGCCTTCATCTTGGCCACCTGGATTGCAGCTTCATTCCCCTCATGGCTGTGTGACGTCTGGATGAGTGGATCTTCATTGAATTTCTAAAATAAAAACAGAGAACAAGGTTAGTTATGGGATAAAATGTTTGCATTTTCATGAGTGGATCTTCACTCTAAAACAAAGACAAAGAACAAATAACAAGGTTAGTTATGGGCTAAAATATTTTCATTTTATATTATGTGTGTTTGTACATATCACTGTATAAAGTTACAGACAAATTGTTGCAGATAAGAGTTATATATTATAAAGGAAACTTAAATTGAGCCCAGTCTTGAGTGTTGACTTGCACATATGAGCTGCCTTCTGAGCACACTTCCATATAATGTAGGAAGACTTGGTCTTATGCCTGGTGTACATATATCCATCTAAACATAACTTCAACCCCCCTTTATTATTTCTAATGATCTCCATAATGCAACTAATTTGATTAATGACTTAAACAAATGGACCAAGTTTATATAGTAGTTTACTCTAATCTTCCTGAGCAGGTTCATTGCTTTAATGTATGCTCAGGGCTTTTTAAATTATTATGTGTGAATTATCTACTCTAATCTTCCTGAGCACACTTTAAAAAAATTTTAATTTCACTAAGCAGGTCCAGATGCTTTGTAATCATTGAGAATTACAATCACCTATCACCTTTCATGTCACACCAAAGTATTTCCTTTAAGCTTGATTGCATTTAACAATAACTATTGTACCTGGGCCTAGTGGGCTTAATTGAAATCCATCTACTTACCCTCCTTAATGCATTCAAGCCTTTTTTGTTAGACAAAGCTTAAATAAACTGTCAGTTGTTCAATGATGCCAAAAACAGGGAAGCCCCACCCCGAGGGCTTAAGTTAATCTCAAAGTATAACAAAAGCTTATTTGTAGAACCAATTATTTGTGTGTCAACTTAGACAATGAAACACATGAAAATATAAATATAAAGTGTTTATTTATATATACATATATATGTAAAATACACAGAAAAATTAGATATGATTAAAAAACTTTTATTATAAAATGAGGTTCTTTTTGTCCTATGCCTGGTACTTTTTGTCCAAATACTTTTTGTCTGTGTGCAGTTCTTTTTGTCCAGGTACTTTTTGTCCTACAATCCGCACGCACGCACACACGCACGCATACACATGGTGCAAATTATAATCTCCCGCCGGCGAGCCGGGCGGGAGATAACTAGGGAAACAAACCTGACTAATTTTAGGTTTCACTCCTGTCAGAGTAAGAAATCTAAAATTCGCCACCTCTAAAACCTTAGTTAATTTTATGAAGAAAATGATGTTTTTGTCTAAAAATTGGTATGTTTCAGTTCCAAAAGCTTTAATTTACTATACATTCAACAAATCTCACTACAATTCATTTATTTTATTAGTATTTTCACATGTGGCGAATTTCAGAAAAGTGGCGAATTTTACATTCCTACTCTATATATGAATATCAAGATTATAATAGTTTTATGGGTAACAAGTTCGCTAGTTTCTTCTTACTAGATTATTAACATTGTTGACGTGTAACCAAATCACAACCCTAATTTAAGATGATATACCACCCACATTTACTGACTTAAGGATCAGACTCTTGACAAATATCAACATGAAATATTAAATAAATCTTTAATTTGAATTAGATATATTATAATGAAATGCTGGGTAGACTTGTATTAACATGAAATATTATTGGCCTTGAGTTACAGTTGTCAAAATGATGCTTTTATTAGGAGATACCTGTAATTGGTTTATTTGATAATTGATTGTTTGGTCATAAAAACCAATAAATTGGTGCAAATTTCTAAACCAGCTGTTGCATTTGGTGTCAGATATAAATATATTAATTTTAAAAAGTGTCTGCATAGCTCTCAATATTAAAACAGACTGTTTTATTGCATTAATAAATCTTACCTAACAAGACAAAAGCTACATGTCCTGCGTCAAGCCGGACCTGCTATATGTCAGAAAAAGGTGCCCTGAGTGTTACTTCTCCCCGGACCAGTGATGCACTTTTTACTCTCCAGAATTGTAACAAAAATTTTCAAAATTGTTTCATTTATTGATTTTTTGAAGATATTTTTAATACGTTTTTAAAGCAGGTTTGTAGCTTGAAATGTGTGCTTTAGGAAACCAACTACTGCAAAATCTAGAGTAGATTATTTAATTTATGACATTTTTTCAAAAACTTCTATTTGGTGTAGAAATATAAAATGCACTCTTTGGTTTGTGATTTTGTTTTCAATTTTTTTTTTCAGATACACTTCTACAAGCAGGGGCCAATGTGAACCATGTCAGTAATGATGGCGACTCTCCACTACACCGCTGTGTCAGTCACGGCTGTGAGGTGGTGCTACACTACCTCCTTAGCTCAGGCGCAGACTACAACCAGGTGAGTGCACCTGTGAGACAGTCACTAATCACTCCTACCAGCTTGGTTAATAGGGATTTCCCTTAAAGTTCGCCAGGTAGAGTGTGGGTCTCTAGACTGAGAGATTGTGGGTTTGAGTCCCCTGGAAACCTTTTCCTGTGACACTGCCGCCTCTTTGCCTGTCCACAGACTAACAAACTTTGGCCATCTTATTCCTCTTGTATCTTAGAATCCATGCCATCATGAAAATAAAAGCTGTAAAAGTTGTAGAGTAAGAAATCTAAAATTCGCCAGGAATCTAAAATTCGCCACCTCTAAAACCTTAGTTAATTTTATGAAGAAAATGATGTTTTTGTGCAAAAATTGGTATTTTTCAGTTCAAAAAGCCTTAATTTACTATACAGTCAACAAATCTCACCACAATTCATTTATTTTATTAGTATTTTCACATGTGGCGAATTTCAGATATGTGGCGAATTTTAGATTTCTTACTCTAATAATAATCTTAACAATATTTCATAACAAAAGCACTTGAAGAACACATGCATCAACCAAGGACCAACACCTGCACTCTTGCTTATGAGTGCAGGGACGGTATTCACTAACAAGGATTAAGATCAGATCAAGATCAGATCAAATTTGAGAAAAAAGTTTCAAGTGAGCCATGGGATCAAATAGCTATTCAGAAAGCATGGATCACTTGAACTGAAAAGATGAAATATTTGATGTGATTTTGTATGAATTTCACACAATTTTAAAAGGTTTATTCAGTTGTGAAATACTGTCTGCCTCTGTAATAACCAATTAAAACATTCATCTTCCCTGAGAAATAAATCTTCTATCAGTTATTGTTGATCTGTCTTGATCCAAAAGTTAATCCTTCAAAGAGCATGGATCATAGTTAATCCAAAATTTGATCAAAATATCAGATCAAATGTTTCATGAATACCAATCTGAGCTGATCCAAAAATGTGATAAAAAAGTGATCATTTTTGTTCAAATTTGATCTGATCTTTACTGATCCATGTTAGTGAATACCATCCCAGGGGCACCAAAAAAAACCCTCTTGCGAAAAATCCAGGATTATTATAGGAATATATCACGAAAAAAATGTCCAAACGCAGAATTTTAGCACGGGTGGCGTTGTCAAAGCACGAAGGCGAAGAAATAATCCCTTTTACAAACATTTTACACCGTAACTAATGTAAATAACAAAACCGGAAACATTTTCTTCTGTTTATTTGAAATGCATGCGGAAGATGATGCAACAACCTTCATGTTGATTCAGAATTTTAGACGGTTGAGGAATCGCTCTCAACCAATCAGAATGACGGACACATCCGTGTCATGTTAGAATTGAAGATCATTTCCAAAGTCGAGTCAGTTGTATATTAGACCAAGACCCACGTGCTGTGAAAATTTGATGTGATTCTCTGCTGTAATATATTTACCCCACAGCCCTTAAGGACTATCGGGGTATTGTTTTCACCCATGGTGTCCAGATGGGCGGGCGGGTGGGCGGCAGGAAAAATTGTCCGGGCTGTATCTCAGAAACTGAAAGGTGTAGCAAGTTAATATTTTGGTAGGGACATTGGTTAGGGGTGTAGGTGTGCAACGTCATGGTGTGACCTTGATTTGACCTTTGACCTTGCCGCAGTGACCTTGAGTTTGAAAATCTTGTCCGGGCTATATCTCAGCAACCGTAAGGTGTAGGAAGATGATACTTTGTAGGGACATTAGTTAGGGGTTGTAGGTGTGCAACTTCATAGTGTGACCTTGATTTGACCTTTCCGTAGTGACCTTGATCTATAAAATCTTGTCCAGGCTCTATCTCGGTAACCGTGAGGTGTAGGAAGTTGATACTTGTTAGGGACATTATTTGGGGGTGTAGTTGTGCAGCGTCATGGTGTGACTTGCTTTGACCTTGCCGTAGTGACCTTGACCTATAAAATCTTGTCCGGGCTGTATCTCGGCAACCATCAGGTGTAGGAAGTTGATACTTGGTAGGAACATTGGTTAGGGGGCATAGGCTGTTCAATGTCATGGTGTGACCTTAATTGTACCTTTGACCTTGGCGTAGTGACCTTGACCTATAAAATGTTGTTCGGGCTATATCTTGTAAACCATAAGGTGTAGGAAGTTGAATCTTGTTAGGGACATTGGTTGGGGGTTGTAGGTGCGCAACGTCATGGTGTACTTTGATTTGACCTTTGACCTTGTCAAAGTAACAACTAGTTTTAAAATTTTTGCTGGGTTATTTCTTTGATTCCATAAGGTGTAGGAAGTTGACACTTAGTAGGGACATTGGTTAGGGGCTGCAGGTGTACATCATGGTGTGACATTTAACTTTGGCTCTGCCAAAGTGTGTTCACCTTTCATATTTGAGACATCTTTCTCTTATGACAAACATTATATGGATTTCTGCAACTGATTATCACGTGCACGTTTACATAATTGTGCTTTTTCCATTGACAGTTATTCTGCAATTAATAAGTTTTACAGCTTCATAATTTTTAGTGTACTGATTAATGCTGTCATCTTGCTATTGAATTGTCTTGTTTTGATACTTTATCTTTACAAGCATTTTCTTTCATGTTATTTTCTCTTCTTGAATATTATTTGAAGCTTTATATAACTGACACTGCTCTGAAAGTATCCAGATCTTTGTACTGTTTCACTACTTCTATTTTGTGTATTTGTGTATTTATGATGTTGAAAACTATTTCCCCAGACTGTGGGTATGGGCATCTCTGATGCTATTTTTATAATCTTTCTTATACCCCTTTCACACTACAGGCGGTATCCGCCACGGTTATAGGCATTGGGTGAAACACCTGTAGTGTGAAAGGGGTATAACAAACAGAATCCAACATCCTTGGCAGAGGTAATAGTTATAACCAAGTTGGTCATTTTACAAATATTTAAATAGTATTCTAATATGGTAGGCTGCGCAGTGAACGTGAACACGTCTTTTGTGCAATGCTGGAATCGCGAATATAGAACGGTAAATAAAACAACGCTGTTGAATTCTGCGTACATCATCCCTTGGCATACAAATGTAAACAAGAAGTTGCGGTAAAATAAAACGTAAATTATATGCAGCAAATATAAAGTCACATAATTCAGTGAGGATTTTTATCAATATTTTATTTAAGGATCGACTATTCATTAATATTTATGAGATCACGGTGGGGGATTTCTTAACAATATTTTAGCCAAAAGGCTGTTTGCACATCCATCACTATGCACGTTTAGTTAATGGCACAGCCAACATGGCATTGGATTTGTCTTGAATTTTGTGTAAGATTTACTGCTTATATTAGTGTAACCATTTTAGAATAGGAATAAAAGACAAATTCGTGGCTTCGTGGCTTTAATATAGCCGATCGATAGTTTAAAACCATCATAAAGCACTCGAATATGTCTTTTATTCCTATAATAAAAGTTGTTATTATTGACTTACTAATATTAACCTTAGTGTTATTATTTGACAGGTGAATGCATGTGGCCACACACCTCTTCAGCTGGCCTGTTCTTATAATGTCACACCTGCCATACAGGTAAGCTAACTTATTGCTGCAGTAAAGATAATACTGGAACTGATACCTGCCTGTAATGCTGAGATCGGATATTATTTGGCAATATCAAGTCTTAATTTGGTGAAACGAGTTGCAGTCATGTTTGTTTATTGCTAGGAAAAAGCCATAAAAGTCTATTACTTTGCATTGAATCCAACAAACGGACACTAAAATACCACATGAGAAAACCAAATAAGTTGCTCTTTTAATTATCTATTACAGATAGGGGTGTGACGAGTACAAATAATTCAGGTCGATTGCTCGCAGATAAAAACTCGACTCGACATCGAGCCCTCGCGACATTTAGTATCCACCATAACAGGAAACGACATCCAATATGGCGGCTCCCGTAAACGAAAAAAGTATAAAGATAAAAGCTTTGAATCGCTTGAATTAGCTATTGTCAGCACATAATATCAATAATATTATGTTACAAATGGTGGATTATGCGATTTAATGAAAGTAAGGTATGTTATTTATGTTTTATTGACTAAAAAACCTAACTGGTTCTATAGGTTGTTTTATGCACACGAGTAGTCGATCCTAAGAATTGGGGTCGAATTTTTGTGAAATTTGCCTCGCTCGGCGAGTGTCGACTGCTCGGTCGCACCCCTAATTACAGAAGGCATGATGTAAATTGTTTCTCAAATGTCACCAACTTGAGATTGACTTAATTGATTTCGATATGTCTTTTTGAAAACACAAGAATTAATCAAAACTTTGCACTCAATTATGTATGAACTTATTACTTTAATTTATAAGGGAATTCTTTTCAAAAATTAAAAAAAATGAGTTTAAATATCTGCACTCGACTGTTTCCCAATGTTATGTCCACTGGGTCAGCCATCGAATTAATTTCAGTTCATCTTATCAGTACCTATATGAAAACAAGGTTGTGTTGTGAGGTAAAAATTTAAGAATAGATGGCAGCAGTTGTTGCCATGTCAACACTTTGTTTTTGTTTTTTGGACCTATACACTGGGGGATACTCTACAGTCTAGTCCATGCATGGATTTTTACCAAATTCCCTCGTATAATATATAAATTGTCAATTTCCCATATGCCTCTTGTGCCGCATCAGGTGGGAAAACCTGCCTAGTTTTAGGGATGTTCTTTGAGAAAAATTTTTAAATGTACAAATATCAAACTAGAAAAAAGCAACATTTTGGTAGTATTGTTGTACTCTGAATTGTTTTATCAGTCTATACTGTAATGAGTGCTGAAATATTCTTTATAGCCTTAACTTCGGTGTACAAAATTAACAGCTGTCTCCCTTTCTGAGACTGGGAACTATTGTCACTGACCTGTATCTTTCGAGAGTTGCAGGGCTGGATGTCCTGTAACTTAAAAAAACTGTTCATAAATGTTTTTCTTTAATCGTCAAAAATATTTCTGAGCTAGTGTCCCCGCAACATTCTTGTAATTATAGAAAATAACACCAAACGATTGATTCTTTAGCATCTCCCTCGTAGTCAGTCAGGAAACTCATAATTGATTTACATACATTGAAATACAGACTGGCAACTTTGCTGTGGACCTGTAACATTTTTGGGAGCAATTTTACTTTACTGGTACGACATCTGCCATATTGGATAATTACAGGAAACTGTTAAGGAAATTTAAAATAAAATGAATAGTTATAATTGGGGTCAAGCCCCCCAACCCCATAAATAGTATATATGTGTATTTCAATTAAATAAAAGGATCTGATTTGCTAAAAAAATATAGAATATAAATTATGGCCTTGTACCGGTAATTAAGCGTCCCTGAAAGGGCGCTTATTTGTTTTTGCCTCAGTTTCCTCGCCGCCGCCGCATTATGGTCTCCCTTGAATATCTCCCTTATTATTAGAAAGTTTCAAACCATATTTGGCAGTTATATACCGTAGGCATCGGAAAATTTTTCTGCATGCTTAAATTTGACCTTTATGAAGGTCACATGATCAAAAACTATTTTTTGAAGTACACACCCCCCCCCTGTCATCACAGTTCAGGAAAAACTACTTGCTACAGAGCCTTATAATTTGACACACCTGTTCATACTATCGAAAACGCGAGCTGATTAGATTTTGGGAGCAATCCCTTGAAAAATGTCTCATTTATGAGTGATTTTCTGACACCTTCCAATCTGAAAGCCTTAAATTTAGGCCAACCCCCCCCCCCCCCATTATCTTCTTAAGTATTGCATTTAGAGCTATAAAATGTACTGGGAGGTAATAGGAAACCATATGTGGAGAGTCTAAATAGCCGGTCAGTTTTACCCCACGGCCCCCCCTTATGGGTCAAACTGGGGTCATAAAATAGCTGATTTTGAGTTTTTGCCTTATATCTCCTTTATTGTTGCTTTTATAGCTTCAGAATGTATTAAGAGGTATTGGGAAAGCATATATGGAGAGTCTATATAGCCGGTCAGTTTTACCCCCCGACCCCCCCTTATGGGTCAAACTGGGGTCATAAAATAAGCGATTTTGAGTTTTTGCCTTTATCTCATTTATTGTTGCTTTTATAGCTTCAGAATATATTAAGAGGTATTGGGAAAGAAATGTGGAGAGTGTAAATAGCCGGTCAGTTTTACCCCCTGGCCCCCCCTTATGGGTCAAACTGGGGTCATAAAATAGCTGATTTTGAGTTTTTGCCTTATATCTCCTTTATTGTTGCTTTTATAGCTTCAGAATGTATTAAGAGGTATTGGGAAAGCATATATGGAGAGTCTAAATAGCCGGTCAGTTTTACCCCCCCCCCCCCCTATGGGTCAAAGTGGGATCATAAAATAGCTGATTTTATTGCGCTACAATAGCTTACCATGTGGGACTGAATGCTTTACTGGTTGCCGCGAGGCACAGACGACCAACGCTCGAGAAAAACAAGCATGTAGTTGGTTCGGCCTCATAGGTTGTCGTGACGTCATCACTTCCTGTGTATCAGCCTCCTTTTCGTTGGTCGCCGCCATATTGGATGCTCTGCTAAGTCTTCAAAGCTGTTTTCTATTATATCTCTGGATATATTGTTTGTCATTCGTCCATAATTCGGCTTTTCCCTTATTTAGCAGTATAGAATCTTATACCCAATTTTCAGCACTTCCGGTGCTGTATTTTGTCAGTTTTAACGTCTTCTTAATTCACGTGTTGTGTGCTCGCCACTACACTAGTACTGCTCGAATCTACGGTTCGGAGTATTTCATATTTTATTGCATTAAAACATGGCCACCGCCCACCAGTCTTCTAAAGATAAACCCAGATCCAGCAAATGCATCATTTCTGTCAGCCGTTCGACAGTCATGGCTATTGCCCCTCCTGCAGAGATGCTGGGAAGGGCGATGATCTGTGTGTTACAAAAGCTGGTACTTGTCAAATCTGTGCGTCTTTCACAGACGAACAGTCCACTAAAATTGCTAACAGAAGACGATACAAGAAAAAACATCCCACTTCACAGGCTTCGGACAAAGATCGGGACGAGGTTCTTGGCGATTCTTTTGAATCGTTTTCTGGATCGCAAGCCGAGCTTGAGGCTGCGGCCGATCATTTGTTTACTTCACCTCCACGTCCCAGACCCTTATCTTTCGATCCTTTGCCTCTTACTACACCAGGGCATACTGTTCCTCCCACGCCCAGTACAGCCTTACATCATAAAGTCCATTCTTCTGTAGAGAAGGCTCTGGACCACAAATTTGATCAGAAATTGGGTGCTTTTCAAGCCAACATCTATGATGCCCTTAAATCTATGCGTGACGATTTCCTAAAATCTCAACAAGGGCTGGCTGATAAGCTCGCCTCTTCGGCTGTTCGCACCGAACCTCAGACCTCTGTCAGTGCTTCAGAACCCATGGATATTGAATATGGCCCTTCTCTTCCTCCTCGCCTTCAGGCCGAGCAAGGTTCGGACGTTCGTCCTAGCTCTTCCGAACATACACAGTCTGTTCGTCCCAAGACGTCCTCTCACAAGGTTAGCCATGCTCCAATCTCAGGTTCGGGATCTGATTCCGATCATGATCGCCCCTCATATCCTAGACCTAAAAAGCACTCTGACAAGTCTAAACATAAGTCAAGGTCCACATATTTGCCCTCATCGTCAGGGGAGGATCAGTCCCCTAGACGTAGACACAGGTCTCCCAAGCCCCAGAGAATGGCCTCTGATGATCAGGAACATCCTCAAATTGACCTTGATCCGCCCTACTATAGGGATGTGGCTTTGGCTGACATCCCAAATCAATATGCGGAGGAGGTAGATACTTTTCGACGTATCCTCAAATTACCTGATCCGAGGGACTCAGTCCCCAGACCTGCTACTGCTATCATAGGTATCGATGACGAGGTGGCCGTCCAAGAGCTGAGACCTACGGGTCCATCAGCTATGTTGCCCCTTAACTCTGGTATAAGAGATGCCTTTGACAAATTCAACAATGACCTTATGGCTGCAAACCTGGCAGAGGGCAAATACCCAAAGCCCCCCCCTTCCACTTCTAAGTGGTACAAGGTTGGACAACCTTGCTTTTCGGAGAAACTCCAAGAATTAAATGCAGACTTTGCTAAGATCTGTATTTCTCCTAAACCTTCGGGGGCCCCTTTAGGCAAGGTCCCACTCTCTGTCCTCAAGGACTTAGAACAACAGGCAAGGTACAATTTAACCACGTTGAATTTCACGACCACTTTTGCCAAGACATCCTCCTCCTGCAACTCCACCATGAGGAGGTGTCGTTATGGACTGAAAGAGACCTTCAAGAAGGTCAAGTCCCAGGTCAGGAAAGGTGCCGACCCTGAAAAAGCAGTAAAACGTGGTTATGATGAGGCCTATGACTACTTTGATCTCTGGGAGAAGACCCTCACTATTCAACATAAGGCCATAACCTGCCTGAGCAAATCCCTTGCCCATATTTTACAAAGGGAACTTTACACAATGGCAACTTCCGGCTTGCTTAGACGCGAAGCCGAAATGTCCCATCTGCAGCCACAATTAGGGGAAACCAGACGTCAAGAGCTCAGGAATTCCTCTCTCTGGACTCGTTCCCTGTTCAACTCCCAGTCAGTGAAGGAAGGCGAGGACTTCCTTCTCAAAAAAGGCACCTCAAAAGATACTCAGGGTTTCGGACCCTACCAAAATAAGCCCTTTCGTGGTTCCCACCACAATAAGAGAAGAGGCTCCTACAGGAAACGCCCCTTTGGGGGCAATTCCTCCCAAAGCAGCAACTATTCGTTTCCCTCTTCTAGAGGAAAACCAAACTTCAGAGGCTCCAGGGGTCGTTTTCGACCCCACAACAGAGGAAAAGGGCGTGGAAACCCCTCTTCCCAATGACTCCTATCAAGCCTCAATCAATCCACCAGTAGGAGGTCGCCTCCGTTCTTTCAGGAGAGACTGGCACGCAAACAATTGCTCAGCCAACGTGTTAAATATCATCACCAATGGCTACGTTCTGCCATTCCTCTCAAGGCCAAACTTGATAAGATTTCCTCTGATTGTGTCAGAGTACAAGGCCCCTCAAAAAGACCAAGCCTTGGCCGATTGCATCCAGTCTCTCCTGTTAAAGAACGCTATCGAAAGGGTGGAAAATGTAAAATCTCTCGGGTTTTACAGTCGCCTGTTTCTTGTACCCAAGCCTCACCAAAGGTGGAGGCCAGTAATAGACCTAAGCAGGCTCAACACTTTTCTACATGTAGAAAAGTTCAAAATGGAAACGCCAGAGTCCATCAGGACTTCTCTGATTCCAGGGGAATGGGTAGCGTCAATAGATCTGTCGGACGCTTACCTCCACATCCCCATCCATCCAAACTCAAGGAAGTACCTAAGATTTTACCACAGGTCACAGGTGTTCCAGTTCACCTCGCTCCCATTCGGACTAGCCACAGCCCCCCAGGTATTCACCATGGTCGTAAAAGAAGTGAAACTCATGGCCCTCAGCAGAGGACTCAGACTTCACCAATACCTGGACGACTGGCTGATCAGGTCTCAGTCCCAGGAGGAAGCATTAGTGAACACTCGGGCAGTGGTAGATCTCACCCAGTCCTTGGGATGGATCATAAACCAAGAGAAATCAGAACTGAAACCAACTCAGGTGTTCTCGTTCGTGGGCTACGAATACCACCTAGATTCAGCCCTTGTAAAACCCACTCAAGAGAGATGGCTCAAACTTCAGGATTTGATCCTACGACTCAAGTCGAAACATGTTTTGACTGCAAGATGTTTGATGTCTCTAATTGGGTTGCTAGCCTCAACGGAGAAGATGGTCCCGGAGGGACGCCTTCACATGAGACCGTTTCAGTTTCACCTGAAAGAGCACTGGAAATTTCCTCAGTCGCTGGACAGCCTCCTTCCCTGGACAGAAGTCATTTCTGCTCATCTGGACTGGTGGCAGAATCCTACAAATGTGATGAGAGGCGCAGACCTTCATCCCAAAGACCACAGTATCCAACTCTTTACCGACGCCTCAAACGTAGGTTGGGGCGCTCACTTAGATCAAAGTTCCACCAAGGGTCTGTGGTCTCTCCAGGAAAAAGGACTTCACATAAACGTCCTAGAATTAAAAGCTGTCTCTCTGGCTCTCAGACACTTCAAAGACCAGTGTCAGGACCAAACAGTGCTAGTTGCCACGGACAACTCAACTGTGGTAGCCTACATAAACAAACAAGGGGGAACACACTCGGCGGAGATGTGCGCACTCCTGTGGAAACTCATGACCTGGTGCCACCACTATCACATAACCTTGAAAGCCAGGCACATTCCAGGGTGCCTGAATGTGATGGCCGACCTACTTTCCAGGTCGAACCAGGTCCAGTCGACCGAATGGTCACTTCATCCACAGGTGTTCAAACAGATCTGCCTAAAGTGGTTCACTCCCCACGTGGACCTCTTTGCCACTCATCTGAACCACAAGCTCCCTCTGTACGTGTCTCCTATCCCAGACCCCCAGGCCTGGGACATAGATGCTCTAAACATAGACTGGACGGGTCTCACTGCTTATGCTTACCCTCCAACGGCTCTCCTTCACAGGGTGATCCAAAAAATCAGGCAGTGCACCTGCCTGATCATTCTAATAGCCCCAGGCTGGCCAGGGATGCCCTGGTTTTGGGACCTAGTGCAGCTCTCAACAGAGATCCCTCTGCAACTCCCGGTGTCGACAACACTCCTCAAGCAGTCCCACAACTTCGTGTTCCACAGCTCCCCGCAGCACCTCAACCTCCACGCTTGGTCTCTAGGAGTGGACAACTCCAAGAACAAGGCTTCTCTGTGGAAGTGGCAGAGAGAATTGCTGCACCTCAGCGGTCTTCAACAAGGAACATCTACAAATCAAAGTGGGCCCTATTTGAAAAATGGTGCAGAGATAATTCGGTGGATTTCTCCTCACCATCTGTGAAGCAAATCTCAGATTTCTTTATGTATCTGTACCAAGACCTAAACAGGCGCCCCTCTACCATTGATGGTTACAGGACAGCTATTGTTGACACTCTGGGCCCTACGGCCCAGCATATTGCCCATAATGAGGACCTTCACAGGTTGCTCTCCAGTTTTCACAGGGATCGCCCCAAGAGTTCCAGAAACCTTCCTCAGTGGAACCTATCTGTTGTCCTCAATGAGCTCACAAAAGCGCCCTTTGAGCCTATGAAAGACACAGACCTCAAACATCTCACTCTCAAGACTGCTTTCTTGCTAGCTCTGGCCTCCGGCAAGCGCCGCAGCGAAATCCACGCCTGGGTCGCAAACAAAGTATCTAATCTAGGCCAATGGGAAAAGGTAGCCTTGTTCCCTTCATCAGATTTTATAGCCAAAAACCAGCTAGCAAGAGAAGGTTCTCAAAGTGTGTCTCCGGTGACTATTCCTGCCTTGACTACCATTGTAGATAGACAATTCAAAGAAGACAGGACCTTGTGTCCTGTACGGGCTCTGAGGTACTATCTGGACCGAACCAAGGACCTGAGAGGGTCCCGGTCTCTTCTTTTCATCTCCTTCAAGAAAGGACATACCTCAGATATCAGACCCGCTACTCTCTCTTCATGGTTGAAACAAACCATTCTACTTTGTTATAAGCAAGCAGACCAGCAAGCCTTGGACTTAGTCCAAGTTAAAGCGCATGACATTAGGGCCTTCGCAGCCTCTAAGGCTTTTTACGGTGGGGTATCGGTGGACCAGATCATGCAAGCGTGTCACTGGAAAGCTCACAACACGTTTACCAATTTTTATCTAAAAGACCTTACTTGGTCGGACAACGACAACAACTTGTATCTGGGACCAGTAGTAGCGGCTCAACAGGTCCTAGACCCTTCTCCTCAGTGATGTCTCCTTCGGGAAGAAAAGGGGGGGGGGGGGCACGTCCGCTACAGCTAAGCCTTCAGGAGTCTCCCCAGGTCTAGGTATAAGCTACCTCATCAGGGTGTTACAGGTAAGGTCTCTCATATTAAATTTACGTTAACTTTAAATTCTTGGGACCATAAGGTTGTCTTATAAATAAGGTTGCAATAACAATTCTCGAACCTTGACCTCATTTCTGACGTCATAGCCCTTAGGGGTTCTTCCTATCTGTGTACTCCGGGTACACAATCCTCCTTCCAAACACCCTACAGTGTACAACACTGTATATTCTCATCAGGTTTTTGGCTCTTTACAAGTCCGACCTTCAGGTTTGGGACTCTGTAAATGGGACTCAGACTGGAAATTTTTCGGAACTTTTTTTTTTTTTATTACTCTCAATTCGAGAAAAACAACATTCAGACCTTCCAGTCTCAGCTGTAATCCCGCCACCGGGCGGTTGAATTCAGCATTCAGTCCCACATGGTAAGCTATTGTAGCGCAATAAAATTGAAAATTTTAATTACTTAAATGTAGCTTTTATAAGCTACAAGCTTACCATGTGGGACTGAGAAGAGTCCCACCCTACCTCCCCGCTGTATTACAGCTGAGGGGACATGGGTTTAATCTCAACGAAAAGGAGGCTGATACACAGGAAGTGATGACGTCACGACAACCTATGAGGCCGAACCAACTACATGCTTGTTTTTCTCGAGCGTTGGTCGTCTGTGCCTCGCGGCAACCAGTAAAGCATTCAGTCCCACATGGTAAGCTTGTAGCTTATAAAAGCTACATTTAAGTAATTAAAATTTTCAATTTTGAGTTTTTGCCTTTATCTCCTTTATTGTTGCTTTTGTAACTTCAGAATATATTAAGAGGTATTGGGAAAGCATATGTGGAGAGTCTAAATAGCCGGTCAGTTTTACACCCCGACCCCCCCCTTATGGGCCAAACTGGGGTCATAAATAGCTGCTTTGGAGTTTTTGCCTTATAACTCCTTTATTGTTGCTTTTATAGCTTCAGAATGTATTAAGAGGTATTGGGAAAGCATATGTGGAGAATCTAAATAGCCGGTCAGTTTTATCCCCCAACCCCCCCTTATGGGCCAAACTGGGATCATATAATAGTTGCTTTGGAGTTTTGCCTTATATCTCCTTTATTGTTGCTTTTATACCTTCAAAATGTATTAAGACGTATTGGGAAAGCATATGTGGAGAGTCTAAATAGCCGGTCAGTTTTACCCCCCCCACCCCCCCCACCCCACCCCCACCCCTTATGGGTCAAACTGGGGTCATAAAATAGCTGATTTTGAGTTTTTGCCTTATATCTCCTTTATTGTTGCTTTTATAGCTGCTTTAAAATGTATTAAGACGTATTGGGAAAGCATATGTGGAGAGTCTAAATAGCCGGTCAGTTTTACCCCCCGACCCTCCCTTATGGGCCAAACTGGGGTCATAAATAGCTGCTTTGGAGTTTTTGCCTTATATCTCCTTTATTGTTGCTTTTATAGCTTCAGAATGTATTAACAGGTAGTGGGAAAGCATACGGTACAGCTTTGTGCATTCTTAGCTTTACAGCATGCTTATTAAAACCACAAAGCATTTTAAACTTTAAGGGACGCTTCGCTTTTGTTAGCAAAAGCATTCCTCTAGTTAAAAGTACCGGTGCCGCGCTCTGTAACGCCCATGGGCAATGTGACCAAATATTTGTGAAAGTTGGGGATGGGCGTTTATGACAATGAAAACCAGCCGGGCGTTTCGAAAAAAATAACCAGAATTTAGGGAAACCGCATTTTAGCACACACCGACTGTAAGTAAAATATGCGGTTGGTAAACAAATCTTGATGCAATAAAAGTTGTCATAACTGCTAAAATAAGGAAAATTTTGTTGAAAATTGATATAAATTAATAACATTTCACCGATTATTGGGTTTATATGGAGACAGTTTACCTCGAAACGACATATGAGCGATAACGTAAGGTTGTGGATGGGCGCTTTCAAAAGCATGAGCGTTACGGAGCGTGGCTACGGTATAAACTAGCCCATTTTTGAATTTCCAGGAAAATTTCCAATGGATGTAAACCTCATACACTACCTAACTTAAAGTAGGGCAGGGTCGGTAACACCGGTATCTCGGTATCGAGACTAATTTACTTCAACACTGTGGCGACACTTTACAGCCGGTATTTCGAATGTCAGTATATAATATTGTGAGAAAACGTAAAGTATTAGAAACAAACCTCAAATCTGAAGAGGTTACAAACTTTTATCCCATATTTTTATATATTTTAGCACTTTTATAGTGATTTCTTTCAGAACTGCAATGGTTTTTTTTCGCGAATCTTACTTCGGGTTAGTGGGCCTATTTGATTGGGGATATAGTAGAATGCAATTTCTTCTTTCGGTATCCCAGAATCGGTACGGTTTTACACTGGCGGGATAACTGAAATGGAAAATCTGCTACCGACCCTGCCCTAACTGAAAGTAACCAGTGCATGTTGTCATATGTAGAGCACACACCAAACCCTAACATTCTTATTAAATTTGCTATTTCATAACAATTCCAGTCATTAGCTGATCAGATTGAAAAATTCCCTAAGTTTGGCTTCTTGTGTTAGTTACTTTTAATTGGTGCTACCACTGAGTGGTTAAAAAAAAATTAGTGGGGAAAGAAGATTCCAAAACTACTCGTTACTTTTTTGTATTGCTATATCTGTTGTAAAAATAGTTGATATCTCTGTGTATTTTTTTTTTTTAGCTTTTGATAAAAAACTGTCCAGGCTTGATCAACCACAGTAACCACTGTGAGCTGGATAAGACTCCGCTTATAATGCTCTGGCAGAAACGTAACCTAGAAAGCCTGAAGCTTCTCTTTGATGCAGGTGAGTGATATGTGTACAGGTTGTTCTCATCTAAGAAGAAATCAGCTGAGAATTGTATTGTATTTTATTATCCACCATTTGGGACATACAAAGCAGGATATACAGAGCCTAATATATTTTATTTGTATACAATGTCGCCTTGGTACCATAGATAATAATGACAATAACTTCCGGTTTTTCACCAATATATACAAAACTGTGTAAGCTACAAAGATAATTATACATCATTAAAAAGGTCTTGTTACAGCGCTTCTGCTTGTTTTTGTTGCATAAAAATCCATCCAGAAATGATTGAGATATCGGAGGTTAAAGATTGAAGTGTTTTATTCACTGATGCCCCTGTGTATATGAAAGCTTTTAAAGTATTCTCTTTTTTAAAAATGGATGACCATTAATTTTGTCACTGTCCTTGGGGTTCTGAGGGATAAAACCCATTCTAACATGACAAGGTGCGCAGAAACAAGTTTTCAGTTCTATGCGCACAGTCACATTATCCGACAACAATCGCACTGCCCTTCCATCCTGCGTTCATATTTTTTATAAATTTTATAATGTCAAATTTTATAGTGTGAAATAGTGTCAGATTTTATAATGTATTATTTTATAGTGATTTATATATTTTTGTACATATTTTATATCAAATTAAAGCTACAATGGATTTTACACGGCATTTAACCATGGCACTTCCGGTAATAATTTTATGAAGCCGAAAGTGACAGAGGACCACCATTTTAATAATGATAATAAATGGTCATCTGAGCCACTATTAGTGCTGTCGGACCAACCGAGTACTGACATATGTTGACTTTATAAACTCACCTCAAAACCAAGTGATTCAGTTAAAATATACAAAAATACCGTTTTCTCAACTGTACAGACGATTTATAGTGTCATATTTGTCTGAAAATTGTCAATATATTAAATCAGGCTGTGATGAGTGGTGGAAATCCTGCCCGGTGCCTGAGCTACCCAAATTCATCTCGCAGTTCGGTATTTGCGTGTTTTAGTATGCACATTTTTTCCTCTCAATAAACTAAACGGTGGTTTCTGGAAACAATGTTTTTACTTTAAAATAGTGGTGAAAGGTAATCCAAACTTATTATAATCTTATAAAATCAGGAGTATTATATAAAACTACACAATATGCAAAAAATTCTGACATTTTGCAGTGTTGTCATGTTTTGTCTTCCTTAAAAACGTGACCATGTGGGCGACAATATAATATGTTGTAGTATTTAATGACTATCGAGTGGACCAGAAAGCAATCGAGATCTTCCCAAATCGACCCCAGTTGCGAATACCGACCGCCCGGACAAAACCTTTATATTAAAAGAAATACTTAATTCTGACAACATAAAATGTTGTATATTGGCTGTATTATAACATATACACCTTAAATAAATAATTTTATTGCGTTAATACATCCTATCCAATGGACAATTGCTTTACCGGTCGGCGCGACCGGTCCCGCCAAACGCCAGAAAAAGACGTCCTGTATATAATACCGGCAAGGGGGTCAGTAGTGTGCATTCACTAGGTGGCGCATCATACTTGCTTCCTGTCCAGACAGAGTGACGTCAGTTCATCTTTTTCATTTGGCGCGTGTAGTGTGCAGACGCGTTTTGAATTTATTCCAAGTTTGAAGAAAACGCGGTTTATTCTACGAAATTAAAGCTTATTTTCATCTGAAAATATATTTATTGTGTTACATACATTTTATGGCCTCTCCAGGACTTAAACGAGGCATTATCCAGCGGTTTATAGCCAGTTTTGAAGAATTTCTGTGTACTTATTGTCGAGAGGAATCGTGGGTGAGAGGTCGTGTGTCGTCCCTGCAGCATTCCTTCTGCTGGTCAGAAGCGTGTATTACCACGATTCACCCTCCATTTAATTCTACATTGTCGAGTAACACTGCGTGTATGTCGACGAGAAGAAATTAGAAGGAAAGAAGAATGCATCGTCTGACGTCATCACTTTCAGCTTATGCTTGTCACGTGACACGGACCTGGTCACGTGATACGCATTCAACAATGGAGGTCACGTGATACGCATTTAACAATGGAGGAATCGTGTTTTCAACAGAAGTTTTAGAAGAAAAGACGAGTATTTATCACTCTACAACCACTTTTTAACTGGCAAGAAGAAATCCAGCAACTCGTCTGTTGACCTGAAGAAGTTAGATGTCAAATAGTCTTTGAATTCTGCAAATTTTGCCGGTCATGTGACTTCACAGATCTCAACACAACTACCGGCAAGCAAATCCCTAAGCGTGACTGGTTCAGCTGACAAGAAGTGATGAGTTTTACCGGTACCAGTTCTGGTCAGACTACCGGTGGGGAGCACTAGTGATGGGTTTTACCGGTTCCAGTCTGTACAGACTACCGGTGGGTCATGTTCCTGTGAAGAAACCCCTTCAGTGGTTACCAGAGGCCTTTCCACTGGTGGGACTGTTGGGGTACCTGTTCCAGTCATGTTCCTGTGAAGCTGTCAAAACCCCCCTTCAGTGGTTCCAGTGATCAGCCCTGTGTTGATACTGGAACCTTCACCAGAGGCCTTTCCACTGGTGGGACTGTTGGGGGTACCGGTTCCGGTCTGTACAGACTACCGGTGGGTGCTGTTCCTGTGAAGAAACCCCTTCAGTGGTTGCCAGTGATCACCCCTTGTTGATCCTGGAACCTCCACCAGAGGCCTCCCCACTGGTGGGACTGTTGGGGTACCGGTTCCAGTCATGTTCCTGTGAAGCTGTCAAGGAACCCCCCTTCAGTGGTTACCAGTGATCAGCCCTGTTTTGATACTGGAACCTCCACCAGAGGCCTTTCCACTGGTGTGACTGTTGGGGGTACCGGTTCCAGTCTTGTTCAGACCACCGGTGCGGCTGCTCAGAGGGTTAACCTACCAGAAGTCGCGGTGACCATTGAGACCCTTATCTTCCCTGTGCAGAAGTTTGGACCGGTACCGGTCCTGTTCAGGCTACCGGTAGGGTCACTAGCCAGCCAGTGATGAGGTATACCGGCACCAGTTCTGTTCAGACTGCCGGTTGTGGTCACAGAAATCCAGCAAGGGCTACTGGTTAAACAGGATTACCGGTTACACAGAGTTGCTGGTGACCTACAGCAGGGCTACTGGTTCAGAGAATTACCGGCTCCTGAGTGTTGCCGGTTCCGGAGTGTTGCCGGTTACAGAGGAATCTGTACCCATCCTTAGGGGCAAGAAACCAGCTCCAAATCCAGTGCTGACAACAGGTTTGCCGGTTACAGAGACTTGCCGGTTCCGGAGTGTTGCTGGTTCCGGAACCGTAGTGCTGCTGGTTACAAGAAATCTGCTGTTCCCATCCTTACTGGCAAGGAACCAGCTTCAAATTCAGTGCTGAGAACAGGTTCAACAGTTAGCCTTCTCTCAGAGCCTACCGGTTTGACCGGTTACAGAGCCTGTTTGATTGCAGAGAAAAGCTGCTGAACCACCGCTGTGGACAGGAACAAGGCAACTTCATATGAGCCTATCCTTGCTAAGAAGTAGTTCACCCAGTTCTGCCAACTCTGGTGAGTTTTATGCAGAACTGTGGAGCCACCAGGAACCGGTTACAGAGCATTGCCTCGCATATAACCGTTTAAGGCCTGGTACTGGGCAGGTCTCCAGGACTGACTGACAGACCTGCAGAAGTTCCTTAAAGGCCAAAACAACTGTTTAGGCCAACCAGTGGCAGCCTAAGGAACTGGTTACAGAGGAATTCTTGATCAGTCACTGGTCCCGGTGAAATGCCTGTCAAGCTACCTGACCAGTCAGCCAGCCTACCCTTTCGGGTCCCAGCTGGTCAGACAGTGGCTAGAGATTGAGGGAGGGTTACACTCTCCCCTTCCGGTTCAGACCCCACTTGACGAGGTCACCGACTGTAATAAGCAACTACCACAATTCAACCAAACAGTCCTTCCTTTTAGAGGCACTGTATCAGCTGATAAACAAGAATGCAGTCGAACCGGTGGAAAATCAAAACTCACTGGGGTTTTACAACCGGCTTTTTGGTACCCAAACCCAACAACCGGTGGAGACCAATCCTAGACCTGAGCACCTTGAACACCTTTTTAAACACAGGGACGTTCAAGATGGAAACCCCAGAGACAATAAGAACCTCCCTCCAAGCAGGGGAGTGGGTCACATCCATAGATTTCAAAGAAGCATACTTCCACATACCAATTCACAGTCAGTCCAGGAAGTACATGCGCTTTCACCTCCAGGGTCGGTCCTACCAGTTCAAAGCCCTTCCCTTTGGCCTGTCCACAGCTCCCATGGAGTTCACAGTGGTGGCCAAAGACGTCAAAATCGTGGCTTTTCAGAAGGGTATAAGGATCCACCAGTACCTAGACGACTGGCTGGTGAGAGCCTCTACCCACCACACCTGTCTCCAGCATACTCAAATCCTAGTCACACTTTGTCAGGAATTAGGGGGGCTGGTGAACAAGGAAAAGTCAGAGCTGGTTCCCAAACAGGTCTTCAACTTCGTGGTTACCAGTTCGACCTGAAAGAGGGCAAGGTCAGACCAACAGAAGAACGTTGGCAGGCCTTGACACACAAGATTAGATCAATATTGTCGGATCCGCTTTGCCCGGTCCGACAATTCATGTCCCTCATAGGTCTACTCACAGCAACAGGAAAGCAAGTCCACTTAGGGCGACTAACATGAGACCCATACAGTGGCACTTGAAAAACAACTGGAGGGTCCCAGAGTCACTGGAAAAGGTGATCCCGGTCTCCAAATCCCTCCACCCCCATCTAAGGTGGTGGCTGGAGGAAAGCAATGTGCTTCTAGGTCAACCATTACACCCTCTAAAACATGCTCTGCAAATCTTTACAGACGCATCAAAAGAAGGGTGGGGCGCTCACTTAGACGAGCACACTGCAAGGGGACAGTGGTCCCTACCAGAGAGCAAGTTACACATAAACCACTTGGAGCTGAAAGCAGTATTTCTAGCTCTAAAAGAGTTTCAAACCCTAGTCTTCAACAAGACAGTGTTGGTAGCTACAGACAAAACAACAGTGGTTGCCTATATCAACAAAGAAGGGGGGGATGAAATCGGGCTCTCTGTGTGCCCTACTGTGGAGAATTCTGTCCTGGTGCACCAGGCAGCAAGTAACCCTCAGGGCACGTCACATCCCCGGCCGGCTGAACGTGATAGCAGACAAGCTATCCAGGCTTGGCCAGACCATTCAAACAGAGTGGTCACTTCATCCAGAAGTGTTCCAAGCTGTATGTTCAAGGTGGCATCAGCCACAAGTGGACCTGTTTGCCACCAGGTTCAACAACAAACTACCACAGTTTGTATCACCGGTACCAGACCCCCAGGCTTGGGCAGTGGATGCACTCAGCCTCTCCTGGGAGGACCTGGACCCATACGCCTTCCCACCGGCAGCCATCTTGGGCAAAGTGGTGGAGAAGCTCCAGGACTACCCCTGCAACAGAATAATTCTGATTGCTCCAGGGTGGCCCAACATGCTTTGGTTTTGGGACCTGGTAGCAATGTCAAGCCAGATCCCACTGTGTCTGCCCAGCATACCCAACCTAGTGTCTCAGCCATTCAACCAGGTCCTTCACAGGAACCTGTCGAATCTGAACCTACATGCCTGGCTCCTAGAGCCTCAGCAATCAAGGAGCAAGGCTACTCTGAGGCAGTGGCAGCACGAATTGAGGCTCCTCAAAGAAGACCAACCAGATCTGTCTATGAGGCAAAGTGGACCATTTTTACAAAGTGGTGCCTCAGTAATCAGGTGGACTTCAGGGCACCACCTCTGAAGGCCATTGCTGACTTCCTCCTGCACTTGTTTCAGGAGAAGAAGTTACAACCAGGCACTATTGATGGCTACAGATCCGCCATTGCTGACAAACTGGGCAATTCCACCATTAATGTCAGCAAAGATGAGAATCTCACTCGTCTCCTGGATAGTTTCCATAGAGACAGACCTAAGGGCAGGAGGGGCATCCCCTCCTGGAACCTTTCACTGGTTTTACATCAGCTCACAAAGGCTCCCTTTGAACCCCTGAAAGAGGCCTCCTTGAAACATTTAACTTTCAAGACTGTTTTCTTGCTGGCTTTGGGTTCAGGTAAACGCAGGAGTGAGATCCATGCTTGGTTTCATAAGAACATCAGACACCAGTCAGACTGGTCTAAGGTGTCTTTGTACCCCTCACCCAGCTTCCTATCCAAGAACCAGCTGGCTAAGGAAGGTCCAGATAGTGTGGCTCCAGTGGTCATCCCAGCCCTGGCACCATCTCTGGATAGGTCACTCAAAGGTGACAGGTCCCTATGTCCAGTTAGAGCCCTGCGCTACTACTTGGACAGGACTGCAGACCTCAGGCAGAATAAGGAGTTAGTCTTTGTCTCCTTCAAGAAGGGTTTTGATAAAGACATCTCACCTGCCTCCATCTCCTCATGGATCAAACAGACTGTGGTTCTGTGCTATGAGCTCTCTGACCAGGAGGCCCTCACCTCTCATCAGGTTAAAGCCCATGATGTTAGGGCCTTTGCTGCCTCTAAGGCCTTCCAATCAGGGATTTCCTTAGATCAGATCTTGTCAGCCTGCCACTGGAAATCTCACAACACCTTCACCCAATTCTATTTGAAGGATGTTGCCTGGGCTGACTCGGAGCTTTTCCACCTGGGTCCTGTAGTGGCTGCCCAGCAGGTGCACCACCAGGCCCAGAAGTGAGGGGATGTTGTATATATGTAAATATGTACAAAAAAAAACCAAAAAAAACCCAAAAAACTGTGACTTGCTTCCCTTGGGAAGTTTATTAAGCGTCCCGCAAGGGACGCTTGTTTGTGTATGGGAGAGCTTCCGGCTCCGCCGGCTCCGCCGGCTCCGGCGGCTCCGCCGGCTCCGCCGGCTCCGCCGGCTCCGCATTTTGTTTTCCTTATAACTCTGTAACCGTTAGGCGGATTCTTTTCAAATTTGGCAGGTTTAGGCAGTAGCCTTGGGGAATTTTTTTGAATATGCTGCAGTGACATTTCAACCAATCAGAGAGGTCACATGACCAAAAATGTCTTTTTTCGATGGGGAAGCTTGTCCGGATGATAACTTGAAAGGAATTTTATCAATTCACCTGAAACTTGGCAAATACATTCATTCTATTAAAATCTGGAAATCATTAGATTTTGGCATTGATTGGTCAAGAAATGGCCGAGTAATTAATGATTAATTAATCATTACGAATTTTCAAAATAAGGAAAACACAAAAATGCTTATATCTCGAAAACCGTGCTAGATAGAGCGATTTCGACGAAATTTTTGACCCGCAGGGTATCTCTGCGGAGTAGTTTTCCCAATTTTCAAAAAATTTTTGTCTCGCCCAAAATGGCGGCCATTTTGAATTTTCGAAATTTTCGCAAAAATTGCAAAACACAAAAATGCTTATATCTCAAAAACCGTGCTAGATAGAGCAATTTCGACGAAATTTTTGATCCACAGGGTATCTCTGCAGAGTAGTTATCCCAATTTTGAAAAAATTTTTGTCTCGCCAAAAATGGCGGCCATTTTGAATTTTCGAATTTTTCGCAAAAATTACAAAACATAAAAATGCTTATATCTCGAAAACCCTGCTAGATAGAGCGATTTCGACGAAATTTTTGACCCACAGGGTATATCTGCAGAGTAGCCATGCCAATTTTCAAAAAAATTTTGTCTCGCCAAAAATGGCGGCCATTTTGAATTTTCGAATTTTTCGAAAAAATTGCAAAACATAAAAATGCTTATATCTCAAAAACCCTGCTAGATAGAGCGATTTCGACGAAATTTTTGACCCGCAGGGTATCTCTGCAGAGTAGCCATGCCAATTTTCAAACAAAAAATTTATCGCAAAAAATGGCGGCCATTTTGAATTTTCGAATTTTTCGCAAAATTGCAAAACACAAAAATGCTAATATTTCGAAAACCGTGCTACATAGAGCGATTTCGACGAAATTTTTTATCTTCAGGGTATCTCTGCAGAGCAGCTATCCCAAAGAGCTTTCACATGGTGAAGTTTCAGACCCATAGCTAATTACTCACCTACTCAAAATGAGTAAATGCGAATTATCTCTAAAAGTATTGCAGATAGCCAATTTTTCTCAAATAACTCATTCACCTACTTTTGGGAGAGCTTTCACTTGGTGAAGTTTCAGACCCATAGCTAATTACTCACCTACTCAAAATGAGTAAATGCGAATTATCTCTAAAAGTATTGCAGATAGCCAATTTTTCTCAAATAACTCATTCACCTACTTTTGGGAGAGCTTTCACTTGGTGAAGTTTCAGACCCATAGCTAATTACTCACCTACTCAAAATGAGTAAATGCGAATTATCTCTAAAAGTATTGCAGATAGCCAATTTTTCTCAAATAACTCATTCACCTACTTTTGGGAGAGCTTTCACTCGGTGAAGTTTCAGACCCATAGCTAATTACTCACCTACTCAAAATGAGTAAATGCGAATTATCTCTAAAAGTATTGCAGATAGCCAATTTTTCTCAAATAACTCATTCACCTACTTTTGGCAGAGCTTTCACTTGGTGAAGTTTCAGACCCATAGCTAATTACTCACCTACTGAAAATGAGTAAATGTGAATTATCTCTAAAAGTATTGCAGATAGCCAATTTTTCTCAAATAACTCATTCACCTACTTTTGGGAGAGCTTTCACTTGGTGAAGTTTCAGACCCATAGCTAATTACTCCCCTACTCAAAATGAGTAAATGCGAATTATCTCAAAGTATTGCAGATAGCCAATTTTTCTCAAATAACTCATTCACCTACTTTTGGGAGAGCTTTCACTTGGTGAAGTTTCAGACCCATAGCTAATTACTCACCTACTCAAAATGAGTAAATGCGAATTATCTCTAAAAGTATTGCAGATAGCCAATTTTTCTCAAATAACTCATTCACCTACTTTTGGCAGAGCTTTCACTTGGTGAAGTTTCAGACCCATAGCTAATTACTCACCTACTGAAAATGAGTAAATGCGAATTATCTCTAAAAGTATTGCAGATACCCAATTTTTCTCAAATAACTCATTCACCTACTTTTGGGAGAGCTTTCACTTGGTGAAGTTTCAGACCCATAGCTAATTACTCACCTACTCAAAATGAGTAAATGCGAATTATCTCTAAAAGTATTGCAGATAGCCAATTTTTCTCAAATAACTCATTCACCTACTTTTGGGAGAGCTTTCACTTGGTGAAGTTTCAGACCCATAGCTAATTACTCACCTACTCAAAATGAGTAAATGCGAATTATCTGTAAAAGTATTGCAGATAGCCAATTTTTCTCAAATAACTCATTCACCTACTTTTGGGAGAGCTTTCACTTGGTGAAGTTTCAGACCCATAGCTAATTACTCACCTACTCAAAATGAGTAAATGCGAATTATCTCTAAAAGTATTGCAGATAGCCAATTTTTGTCAAATTAATCATTCACCTACTTTTGGGAGAGCTTTCACTCGGTGAAGTTTCAGACCCATAGCTAATTACTCACCTACTCAAAATGAGTAAATGCGAATTATCTCTAAAAGTATTGCAGATAGCCAATTTTTCTCAAGTAACTCATTCACCTACTTTTGGGAGAGCTTTCACTCAGTGAAGTTTCAGACCCATAGCTAATTACTCACCTACTCAAAATGAGTAAATGCGAATTATCTCTAAAAGTATTGCAGATAGCCAATTTTTCTCAAATAACTCATTCACCTACTTTTGGCAGAGCTTTCACTTAGTGAAGTTTCAGACCCATAGCTAATTACTCACCTACTGAAAATGAGTAAATGTGAATTATCTCTAAAAGTATTGCAGATAGCCAATTTTTCTCAAATAACTCATTCACCTACTTTTGGGAGAGCTTTCACTTGGTGAAGTTTCAGACCCATAGCTAATTACTCACCTACTCAAAATGAGTAAATGCGAATTATCTCTAAAAGTATTGCAGATAGCCAATTTTTCTCAAATAACTCATTCACCTACTTTTGGGAGAGCTTTCACTTGGTGAAGTTTCAGACCCATAGCTAATTACTCACCTACTGAAAATGAGTAAATGCGAATTATCTCTAAAAGTATTGCAGATAGCCAATTTTTCTCAAATAACTCATTCACCTACTTTTGGCAGAGCTTTCACTTGGTGAAGTTTCAGACCCATAGCTAATTACTCACCTACTCAAAATGAGTAAATGCGAATTATCTCTAAAAGTATTGCAGATAGCCAATTTTTCTCAAATAACTCATTCACCTACTTTTGGGAGAGCTTTCACTTGGTGAAGTTTCAGACCCATAGCTAATTACTCACCTACTCAAAATGAGTAAATGTGAATTATCTCTAAAAGTATTGCAGATAGCCATTTTTTCTCAAATTAATCATTCACCTACTTTTGGGAGAGCTTTCACTCGGTGAAGTTTCAGACCCATAGCTAATTACTCACCTACTCAAAATGAGTAAATGCGAATTATCTCTAAAGTATTGCAGATAGCCAGTTTTTCTCAAATAACTCATTCACCTACTTTTGGGAGAGCTTTCACTCGGTGAAGTTTCAGACCCATAGCTAATTACTCACCTACTCAAAATGAGTAAATGCGAATTATCTCTAAAAGTATTGCAGATAGCCAATTTTTCTCAAATAACTCATTCACCTACTTTTGGGAGAGCTTTCACATGGTGAAGTTTCAGACCCATAGCTAATTACTCACCTACTCAAAATGAGTAAATGCGAATTATCTCTAAAAGTATTGCAGATAGCCAATTTTTCTCAAATTAATCATTCACCTTCTTTTGGGAGAGCTTTCACTTGGTGAAGTTTCAGACCCATAGCTAATTACTCGTCTACTCAAAATGAGTAAATGCGAATTATCTCTAAAAGTATTGCAGATAGCCAATTTTTCTCAAATAACTCATTCACCTACTTTTGGGAGAGCTTTCACTTGGTGAAGTTTCAGACCCATAGATAATTATTCACCTACTCAAAATGAGTAAATGTGAATTATCTCTTAATAGTATTGTAGATAGCCAATTTTTCTCAAATAACTCATTCACCTACTTTTGGAAGACCTTTCACACACGAAAATGAAAAATTGTGAATATCTCGGAAAAGCTATTTATTCTGCTTTAATGCTCGGCGGGAGATACACACCACGGCAGTGGTCTTGACAAAAATTTTTGTCTCCCCAAAATGGTGGCCATTTTGAATTTTCAAAGTTTTTGGAAAACACAAAAATGCTTATATCTCGAAAACCGTGCTATATGGAGTGAACTCAACAAAATTTTGGACCTGCTGGGTATCTCTGCAGAATAGCCATGCCAATTTTCAAAATATTTTTGTCTTGCCAAATACAGCGGACATTTTTAATTTTTTTATTTTTTGCAAAACACAAAAATGCTTATATCTTGAAAACCGTGCTAGATAGAGCAGACTGCGCTGACTTTGGTTGCCACAACAGTATAAGGCTAGAAACAAAGCATTTTCTTAATACTTTAGCACTCACCTTTATATCCTTTTCGGGACGCTTTGTTTTTGCTATGCAAAAACATTATCTTTTTTTTTTGCGAGCGATCCTCTAGTTTCTTCTGGGACTGAACTCAGCCCCTCTCTCTCTATCTTTCCCTTCTCAAACCGACTCTGGAAGGAAAGAAAAAAGGGGGGGGCAACGTCGGTAGACTCCCGGTTAACCGGTGAGTTGGTGGCCGACCTTGACCTGTCAGGGTTCTCTGACCCTAGGTCAAATGGGCCTGTACTATTTTGTTTTGTTATAAGTTCACAGAAGTCCCTAGCTGCTTACCCGCCTACCAAGCGGTAGTTATTCAGCAATTGTCCATTGGATAGGATGTATTAACGCAATAAAATTGCAAATTTAATAAGTAAATTAAATTTTTATAAGTTAATACCCTATCCAATGGACAGGCAAGGCCCTCCCAACCGACCCCGCTACCAGCTTACTAGGGGTCTAAATCTGTTTAGACAACGAAAAAGATGAACTGACGTCACTCTGTCTGGACAGGAAGCAAGTATGATGCGCCACCTAGCGAATGCACACTACTGACCGGTCCTGCCGGTATTATATACAGGACGTCTTTTTCTGGCGTTTGGCGGGACCGGTTGCGCCGACCGGTAAAGCAATTGTCCATTGGATAGGGTATTAACTTATAAAAATTTAATTTACTTATTAAATTTGCAAAATTGCAATGTTGTCGCATAGTATTTGAAAGCTTTACGTCAGTTCAATTGACTTACCAAGTTGTTAGGAAAATAATAATGCAATTTCTAAACTATATTGGAGCAAGATTTGATGCTTTCCTGATAGATCATGTAACTCAATTTGAAGGCCGAAGGCCGAATATATATTTTAAAATGCTGGATAGTCCTTCACTTTTAAAAGATATTATCTCATTATTTAATATATAAATATGCTAATATCTTTGTAATCAGATTTGAAAGAATGCATGCGATTATTGCTCATAATAGACATAACAAACGATAGTATCAGAAGTGGAAAGTGCCACGACAGCACTAGCCACTAAGTATCTACCTGGGATTGAATGCAAGTCCCCAGTGTTCTAGGTGAGAGTCTTATCCACTAGTCCACAGAGCAGATAGAGTAGACGTGCCTGTTATTATAGAAATACTACATAAGTGGAATTTTTAACTAGGCATTAAATTTTACTATTTTAGCTGATGACCTTGCATAGTGGAAATTTATTCCTGGTGAAATTTAAAATTTGTATTCATCTTTTTAGTAGAAATTGAAAATGAGTACAATTCTAGTGATTTTTTTTTAATTTGAAAATTTGTGAATTATTTTTTTCAGCTAAACTACATTTTCTGTTATCCAGCCAAAATTTTACTCCTCCCCTATGTTGCTCGGATAATAGAGGTTGTATAGTGTAGCCAATAGTAAGCTTTAGTACACCATAAAGGTCTAAGATGGATCCTCAGAAATTACGTTACAGTGACCCATCCATTAAAACCTTTGGGAAATCTCAATAATGACTATATTTACTTACAATGTAAAAATTTAAAAGTTTCTGATACTTATGAAAGACAATGGTTGTGTTCTTATGGTGTAAGTAAGTTTATTATTGGCATTTATGTTCAACACTATGTTTCTTTTACTTAAGCACTCAAAACGTGTGTTGACCCACCACCAACTGCACATGTCGAGCCTAAGCTCTAGTGTCTGACATTTCTGTAACTGAAAGACCGTCTCATTCATGACAGTTCACCAGTGTCCTTTAGCCAGCCACTCGGGGTAGAACCAAATGACAGAGGATTCCCATTTTAAGTGGTGATCTGAGTCGTTGTGTCTGAGTATCACTGGGATAAAACCCAGGCCTACTGTGTTCCAAGGCAACTGTTTTACCCATTTGAGTGAAGTCGCATCTTAATGACTGTATTTTATAATGACCAAAGTACCAATTAAACATTGTAAAACATAACAGATATTTACAAATATAAAATCATATCTTGTAATTATATGTATCATATTATTTATAATGAATAGGTTACCAAGCAACCAATGCAGAAAAAGATCATGTGGAAATGATGCCGCGTTCAGACCGTAAGAAAGTGGATTCTGTCATCACTCATTATGTCACCCAGGAGTTCACGAATCCATGGAAACTTGGCCGTATCTGCCGGACTTTAATACGTCAGAAACTCGAGCAAGATTTGACTAGAAAAGTCAGATATCTGCCGATTCCAGAACTCCTCAGGCGCTCTTTGTTAATGATTACTTAATAATTTTTTTTTCGGCAAATTTTACAATTCTCCTTTTCATTGTTCTCTGTGTAAAGCATGTTAACTGTGGTTATTGATTTAAGAGTGAATTGAAGGTGCAGTAATTTCTGTAGTGAATGCTATGGGATGACACATTGTTTTTGAGAAGAGGCTGGGGCTGGGTTGTTAATGCCAACAAAATGCACTGGTAGAGTAAGAAATCTAAAATTCGCCACATATCTGAAATTCGCCACATGTGAAAATACTAATAAAATATATGAATTGTGGTGAGATTTGTTGAACGTATAGTAAATTAAGGCTTTTTGAACTGAAAAATGCCAATTTTTAGACAAAAACAGCATTTTCTTCATAAAATTAACTAAGGTTTTAGAGGTGGCAAATTTTAGATTCCTGGCGAATTTTAGATTTCTTACTCTAATATGAGATTTGTCCTATAAGATACACAATTGCTTCTAAATGTTTCAGTTAGCTTTCTTTCTCTAGTTTCTTCTCAGCCTGACTGCCTTTGGGGTGAAACGGGTAACAAAAATTGCAGAGAAAAATAGATAAGGCAAGTTGTTTCATTCAGGGCAGCGTCGGTAATAGATTTTCCATTTCGGTATCCCGCCAGTGTGAAACCGTACTGATTCTGGGATACGGAAAGAAATATTTGTGAAAAGAAAACATTGCAGTTCTTCTGAAAGAAATCAGAATAAAAGTGATAAAATATATAAAAACATAGGATAAAAATTTGTAATTTCTTCACATTTGAGGTTTGTTATCTCCCGCCGGGCTTTAGCCCGGGAGGGAGATTATGAAATGATGCCTGTGTGTTCATGTGTGCGTGCGTGCGTGTGTGCGTGCGTTAGTTAGTCACGCAGATTTCTCCAAAACTACTGCAGCTACAGATTTTTTGTAAATTAATAGTCCCAATGAATTTTCATGCCCTTGAAAATTTTTTTGGTTTTATGGACTTAGGCCTAAAGATAAGTGAGTAATAGCAATCATAGCTACTTGGAGTAAAGGGCTCATAACTCAAAAACTATTGCAGATACAACTTTTTCTTGAAATATGTTGTTCAGCTACTTTGTCCTTAGCTATAAGATGGTACATAGTTTGGGGTTCTATTGCATACCGTAAGTGAGTAATAGCTATTTTCTCATTTGTAGCTAAATAACGACATGAGTAAATGTCAAATATCTTCAAAAGTATTAGAGTTACAGAAATCTTTTCAAATATGTTGTTCATCTACTTTTTGGTAAGCTATCACATAGTAAAGTTTCAGACCTCTCGCACCTTGGATAGCTGAGTAATAGCTACTTTGAAATTCTGACTGTTGAGTAAAGCCATTGTAACTCCAAAACCATTGCAGTTAGAGTGTTTTCCTAAAATATGTTGTTCAGCTACTTTGTCCTTAGCTATAAGATGGTACATAGTTTGGGGTTCTATTGCATGCCATAAGTGAGTAATAGCTATTTTCTCATTTGTAGCTAAATAACAAAAGAAGTAAATGTCAAATATCTTCAAAAGTATTAAAGTTAGGGAAATCTTTTCAAATATGTTGTTCATCTACTTTTTGGTAAGCTATCACATAGTAAAGTTTCAGACTTGTTGCACCTTGGATAGCCGAGTAATAGCTACTTTGAAATTCTGACTGTTGAGTAAAGCCATTGTAACTCCAAAACTATTGCAGTTAGAGTGTTTTCCTTAAATATGTTGTTCAGCTACTTTGTCCTTAGCTATAAGATGGTACATAGTTTGGGGTTCTATTGCATGCCATAAGTGAGTAAAAGCTACTTTCTCATTTGTAGCTAAATAACAAAAGGAGTAAATGTCAAATATCTTCAAAAGTATTAAAATTAGGGAAATCTTTTCAAATATGTTATCCATCTACTTTTTGGTAAGCTATCACATAGTAAAGTTTCAGACCTGTTGCACCTTGGATAGCTGAGTAATAGCTACTTTGAAATTCTGACTGTTGAGTAAAGCCATTGTAACTCCAAAACTATTGCAGTTAGAGGGTTTTCCTAAAATATGTTGTTCAGCTACTTTTTCCTTAGCTGTAAGATGGTACATAGTTTAGAGTTCTGTTGCATGCTATAAGTGAGTAATAGCTATTTTCTCATTTGTAGCTAAATAACAGAAGGAGTAAATGTCAAATATCTTTAAAAGTATTAGAGTTAGGGAAATCTTTTCTAATATGTTGTCCATCTACTTTTTGGTAAGCTATCACATAGTAAAGTTTCAGACCTCTTGCACCTTGGACAGCTGAGTAATAGCTACTTTGAAATTCTGACTGTTGAGTAAAGCCATTGTAACTCCAAAACTATTGCAGTTAGAGTGTTTTCCTAAAATATGTTGTTCAGCTACTTTGTCCTTAGCTATAACATGGTACATAGTTTGGGGTTCTATTACATGCCATAAGTGAGTAATAGCTAGTTTCTCATTTGTAGCTAAATAACAAAAGGAGTAAATGTCAAATATCTTCAAAAGTATTAAAGTTAGGGAAATCTTTTCAAATGTGTTATCATCTACTTTTTGGTAAGCTATCACATAGTAAAGTTTCAGACCTGTTGCACCTTGGATAGCTGAGTAATAGCTACTTTGAAATTCTGACTGTTCAGTAAAGCCATTGTAACTCCAAAACTATTGCTGTTAGACTGTTTTCCTTAAATATGTTGTTCAGCTACTTTGTCCGTAGCTATAAGATGGTACATAGTTTGGGGTTCTATTGCATACCATAAGTGAGTAATAGCTACTTTCTCATTTGTAGCTAAATAACAGAAGGAGTAAATGTCAAATATCTTCAAAAGTATTAAAGTTAGGGAAATCTTTTCAAATATGTTATCCATCTACTTTTTGGTAAGCTATCACAGAGTAAAGTTTCAAATTTCAAAGTTTACAACTTTTGGTGGCCATCTTCAATTTTTGCGAAAAATGAAAAATGGCAAATATCTCTGAAACTGTCAGAGAAAGAGCGATTTCGAGCAAGTTTTGGACCCGCAGTGTAGTAGAAGGGTATTCTGTTGAAACATGAAAGTTTTCAATTTCACATGGTGAAGTTTCAGACCCATAGCTAATTACTCACCTACTCAAAATGAGTAAATGCTAATTATCTCTAAAAGTATTGCAGAGAGCCAATTTTTCTCAAATAACTCATTCACCAACTTTTGAAAGAGCTTTCACATGGTGAAGTTTCAGACCCGTAGCTAATTACTCACTTACTCAAAATGAGTAAATGTGAATTATCTCTAAAAGTATTGCAGATAGCCAATTTTTCTCAAATAACTCATTCACCTACTTTTGGGAGAGCTTTCACTTGGTTAAGTTTCAGACCCGTAGCTAATTACTCACCTACTCAAAATGAGTAAATTTGAATTATCTCTAAAAGTATTGCAGATAGCCAATTTTTCTCAAATGACTGATTCACCTACTTTGGGAAGAGCTTTCAGTTGGTGAAGTTTTAGACCCATAGCTAATTACTCACCTACTCAAAATGAGTAAATGCAAATTATCTCTAAAAGTACTGCAGATAGCCAATTTTTCTCAAATAACTCATTCACCTACTTTTGGAAGAGCTTTCACATGGTGAAGTTTTAGACCCATAGCTAATTACTCACCTACTCAAAATGAGTAAATGCGAATTATCTCTAAAAGTACTGCAGATAACCAATTTTTCTCAAATAACTCATTCACCTACCTTTGGGAGAGCTTTCACTTGGTGAAGTTTCAGACCCATAGCTAATTAATCACCTACTCAAAATGAGTAAGTGTGAATTATCTCTAAAGGTATTGCAGATAGCCAATTTTTCTCAAATAACTCATTCACCTACTTTTGGGAGAGCTTTCACATGGTGAAGTTTTAGACCCATAGCTAATTACTCACCTACTCAAAATGAGTAAATGCGAATTATATGTAAAAGTACTGCAGATAGCCATTTTTTCTCAAATAACTCATTCATCTACTTTTGGGAGAGCTTTCACTTGGTGAAGTTTCAGACCCATAGCTAATTACTCACCTACTCAAAATGAGTAAATGCTAATTATCTCTTAAAAGTATTGCACAGAGCCAATTTTTCTCAAATAACTCATTTACCTACTTTGGGAAGAGCTTTCACTTGGTGAAGTTTCAGACCCATAGCTAATTACTCACCTACTCAAAATGAGTAAATGTGAATTATCTCTAAAAGTACTGCAGATAGCCAATTTTTCTCAAATAACTCATTCACCTACTTTTGGGAGAGCTTTCACTTGGTGAAGTTTCAGGCACGTAGCTAATTACTCACCTACTCAAAATGAGTAAATGCTAATTATCTCTAAAAGTATTGCAGATAGCCAATTTTTCTCAAATAACTCATTCACCAACTTTTGAAAGAGCTTTCACATGGTGAAGTTTCAGACCCGTGGCTAATTACTCACTTACTCAAAATGAGTAAATGTGAATTATCTGTAAAAGTATTGCAGATAGCCAATTTTTCTCAAATAACTCATTCACCTACTTTTGGGAGAGCTTTCACTTGGTTAAGTTTCAGACCCGTAGCTAATTACTCACCTACTCAAAATGAGTAAATTTGAATTATCTCTAAAAGTATTGCAGATAGCCAATTTTTCTCAAATGACTGATTCACCTACTTTGGGAAGAGCTTTCAGTTGGTGAAGTTTTAGACCCGTAACTAATTACTCACCTACTCAAAATGAGTAAATGCGAATTATCTCTAAAAGTACTGCAGATAGCCAATTTTTCTTAAATAACTCATTCACCTACTTTTGGAAGAGTTTTCAGTTGGTGAAGTTTCAGACCCATAGCTAATTATTCACCTACTCAAAATGAGTAAATGCGAATTATCTCCAAAAGTACTGCAGATAGCCAATTTTTCTCAAATAACTCATTCACCTACTTTTGGAAGAACTTCCACATGGTGAAGTTTCAGACCCATAGCTAATTACTCACCTACTCAAAATGAGTAAATGTGAATTATCTCTAAAAGTACTGCAGATAGCCAATTTTTCTCAAATAACTCATTCACCTACTTTTGGGAGAGCTTTCACTTGGTGAAGTTTCAGACCCATAGCTAATTACTCACCTACTCAAAATGAGTAAATGCGAATTATCTCTAAAAGTACTGCAGATAGCCAATTTTTCTTAAATAACTCATTCACCTACTTTTGGAAGAGTTTTCAGTTGGTGAAGTTTCAGACCCATAGCTAATTATTCACCTACTCAAAATGAGTAAATGCGAATTATCTCCAAAAGTACTGCAGATAGCCAATTTTTCTCAAATAACTCATTCACCTACTTTTGGAAGAACTTCCACATGGTGAAGTTTCAGACCCATAGCTAATTACTCACCTACTCAAAATGAGTAAATGTGAATTATCTCTAAAAGTACTGCAGATAGCCAATTTTTCTCAAATAACTCATTCACCTACTTTTGGGAGAGCTTTCACTTGGTGAAGTTTCAGGCACGTAGCTAATTACTCACCTACTCAAAATGAGTAAATGTGAATTATCTCTAAAAGTATTGCAGATAGCCAATTTTTCTCAAATAACTCATTCACCTACTTTGGGAATAGCTTTCACTTGATGAAGTTTCAGACCCATAGCTAATTACTCACCTACTCAAAATGAGTAAATACGAATTATCTCTAAAAATACTGCAGATAGCCAATTTTTATCTCCCGCCAGGCTTTAGCCCGGGAGGGAGATTATGAAATGATGCCTGTGTGTGCGTGTGTGCATTAGTTAGTCACGCAGATTTCTCCAAAACTACTGCAGCTACAGATTTTTTGTAAATTAATTGTCCCAATGAATTTTCACGCCCTTGAAAATTTTTTTGGTTTTATGGACTTAGGCCTAAAGATAAGTGAGTATTCCACTATCTTTAGTACATCTTATTTATACGGCGGGAGATAAATGCATGCGTCAGAATGCTTGTTTCTTATACTTTACATTTTCTCACAATATTATATCACTGATATCTGAATACCTGCTGTAAAGTGTCGTCATGGAGTTGAAGTGAATTGGTCTCAATACCGTGATACCGGTGTCACTGACCCTTCCCTAGTTTCATTGCATGTTGTTAATTATGTACAGGTACCGTAATCACATATAAGTGGGACTATTTAGTTATTTTCACTAAGGCTTTGCTAAGTTTGTATGATGTGTAAGAAGCTAAATGAAAAACAAATTTAAAATGTACTGACCTGTAACATAGTAATGTTTGCTTTAATTTCTAATGCATGGTCACTGAAACTTAATATTAAAAGCATTGGGGAACCATCATTAGACATGGGGCACATTTTGCAGAAATTACGGTACATACAATTCAACCCTTTTAATTAGAATCTCAGAAGACCACATAAGTTCTTCCTGATAAATGTAGAAATGTAACAAAATCTCTGTTATCCATCCTTCTGTTATCTGAACATTATGTAAACAGTAGATTTGGTTTAAGTAAAACTGCCTTAATAAGTAGAATATTGCGATAACTAGAAATAATTTCTAAATTCTAAGTTCCAACAATTCTAGTGTAACTGGAAGTTTGACCTACAGAAAGTGACCATAACTAGAACATTTGATTTTGATGCACAAAGTGTTACTTTTAAATCGTAATAAACAAGGTATAACCAGCTAGAACCAATAATTCTTGTTTGTACAGAAGTGTCATAATCCATGAAAGAGGCGACAAAATAGCCCCGTGTTATTACTGAGTATCTGATTCCCCACTGTTGTGTTACCAAGTCTGAACACCAAACAAATAGATTATAAAGTAGAGTGATCACAAAAGTGTGACTTCTTGCAAGAGAGTTAAACTGCATGATATCTTTAGGATTTCATATAATATGTTATAAATGTGGCTGCAACAAGAAATTGCCACAAGTAGAAGTAAATGGGCTTACATTTTGCAACTTTGACTTAAACCAAATCCACTATAACCATCTTATAAACTAATTTCCATTCTGTCAAACGTGTTATTTGATAATTGTTTTGTACTAAAATACCTCTGTTATTTTATGATCTTTCTGTCATCCAAACCCACTTCTTATTATATACCACAATCCGTGTTTTGTCTATATAGAGGGATATACTGAGTGGGATATATAATTATCCATGATAGGGAGGCTCCCTTTTATACAAAAAAAATATCCCACTCTCTATATTATAGGAATAAAAGACATATTTGAGTGCTTTATGATGGTTTTAAACTATTGATTGGCTATATTAAAGCCGCGAAGCCCAAAGAGCCGATTGCTTTAATACAGCAATATTTTGGTCAAAATAAGCAGTAAATCTTACGCAAAATTCAAAACAAGGCCATGTTTGCTGTTCCATTAACTAAACTTGCATAGTGGTGGATGTGCAAACAGCCTTTTGGTTAAAATATTGTTAGGAATTAAATCCCCCACAGAATTCTGTAATGTCATATTAATGAGTAGTCAATCTTTAAATGAAATATTGATCAAAATCCCCACTGAATTATTTAACTTTATAATTGCTGCATATAATTAAGCGTCCCTGAAAGGGCGCTTATTTGTTTTCGCCTCAGTTTCCTCGCCGCCGCCGCCGCATTATGGTCTCCCTTGAATATCTCCCTTATTATTACAAGGTTTCAAACCATATTTAGCAGTTATATACCTTAGGCGTGGGAAAATTTTTCTGCATGCTTAAATTTGACCTTTGACCTTTATGAAGATCACATTATCAAAAACTATTTTTTGAAGTACACCCCCCTGTCATCACAGTTCAGGAAAAACTACTTGCTACAGAGCCTTATAATTTGACACACTTGTTCATACTATCGAAAACGCGAGCTGATTAGATTTTGGGAGCAATCCCTTGAAAAATGTCTCATTTATGAATGATTTTCTGACACCTTCCAATCTGAAAGCCTTAAAGTTAGGCCAACCCCTCTATTATCTTAAGTATTGCATTTAGAGCTATAAAATGTACTGGGAGGTAATATGAAACCATATGTGGAGAGTCTAAATAGCTGGTCAGTTTTACACCACGGCCCCCCCTTATGGGTCAAACTGGGGTCATAAAATAGCTGATTTTGAGTTTTTGCCTTATTACCCCACAGCCCTTAATGGCTGTTGGGGTATTGTTTTCACCCATGGTGTCCGGATGGTCGGGCGGGCGGGTGGGCAGGAAATAGTTTGTCTGGGCTGTATCTCAGAAACCGTAAGGTGTAGGAAGTTGATACTTGGTAGGGACATTGGTTAGGGGGTGTAGCTGTGCAACGTCATGGTCTGACCTTGATTTGATCTTTGACCTTGCCGTAGTGACCTTGAGTTTGAAAATCTTGTCCAGGGTATATCTCGGAAACTGTAAGGTGTAGGAAGTTGATACTTTATTAGGGACATTGGTTAGGGGGTGTAGTTGTGCAACGTCATAGTCTGACCTTGATTTGACGTTTGACCTTGCCGTAGTGACCTTGACCTATAAAATCTTGTCCGGGTTATATCTCGGAAACCGTAAGGTGTAGGAAGTTGATGCTTGGTAGGGATATTGGTTAGGGGGTGGAGGTGTGCAACGTCATGGTGTGACCTTGATTTGACCTTTGACCTTGCCGTAGTGACCTTGACCTATAAAATGTTGTCCGGGCTATATCTCAGAAACCGTAAGGTGTAGGAAGTTGATACTTGGTACGGATATTGGTTAGGGGGTGTAGTTGTGCAACGTCATGGTGTGACCTTGATTTGATCTTTGACCTTGCCTCAGTGACCTTGACCTATAAAATGTTGTCCGGGCTATATATCAGAAACCGTAAGGTGTAGGAAGTTGATACGTGGTACGGATATTGGTTAGGGGGTGTAGGTGTGCAACGTCATGGTGTGACCTTGATTTGACCTGTGACCTTGCCGTAGTGGCCTTGACCTATAAAATCTTGTCCAGGCTATATCTCAGAAACCGTAAGGTGTAGGAAGTTGATACTTGGTAGGGATATTGCTTAGGGGGTGTAGGTGTGCAGCGTCATGGTCTGACCTTGATTTGACCTTTGACCTTGCCGTAGTGACCTTGAGTTTGAAAATCTTGTCCAGGGTATATCTCGGAAACTGTAAGGTGTAGGAAGTTGATACTTTATTAGGGACATTGGTTAGGGGGTGTAGTTGTGCAACGTCATAGTCTGACCTTGATTTGACGTTTGACCTTGCCGTAGTGACCTTGACCTATAAAATCTTGTCCGGGTTATATCTCGGAAACCGTAAGGTGTAGGAAGTTGATGCTTGGTAGGGATATTGGTTAGGGGGTGGAGGTGTGCAACGTCATGGTGTGACCTTGATTTGACCTTTGACCTTGCCGTAGTGACCTTGACCTATAAAATGTTGTCCGGGCTATATCTCAGAAACCGTAAGGTGTAGGAAGTTGATACTTGGTACGGATATTGGTTAGGGGGTGTAGTTGTGCAACGTCATGGTGTGACCTTGATTTGATCTTTGACCTTGCCTCAGTGACCTTGACCTATAAAATGTTGTCCGGGCTATATATCAGAAACCGTAAGGTGTAGGAAGTTGATACGTGGTACGGATATTGGTTAGGGGGTGTAGGTGTGCAACGTCATGGTGTGACCTTGATTTGACCTGTGACCTTGCCGTAGTGGCCTTGACCTATAAAATCTTGTCCAGGCTATATCTCAGAAACCGTAAGGTGTAGGAAGTTGATACTTGGTAGGGATATTGCTTAGGGGGTGTAGGTGTGCAGCGTCATGGTCTGACCTTGATTTGACCTTTGACCTTGCCGTAGTGACCTTGACCTATAAAATGTCTGGGCTATATCTCAGAAACCGTAAGGTGTAGGAAGTTGATACTTGGTAGGGATATTGATTAGGGGGTGTAGGTGTGCAACGTCATGGTCTGACCTTGATTTGACCTTTAACCTTGCCGTAGTGACCTTGACCTATAAAATATTGTCCGGGCTTTATCTCGGAAACTGTTAGGTGCAGGAAGTTGATATTTGATAGAGACATTGGCTAGGGGGTGTAGGTGTGCAGCATCATGGTGTGACCTTGATTTGACCTTTGACCTTGCCGTAGTGACCTTGACCTATAAAATCGTCTGGGCTGTATCTCGGAAACCGTAAGGTGTAGGAAGTTGATACTTGGTAGGGACATTGGTTATTGGCTATAGGTGTGTATTATCATGGTGTGACCTTAATTTGACCTTTTACCTTGCTGTAGTGACCTTGAACTTTAAAATCTTGTTGCACCTTTGGGTCTGTCTTTTGATGCAGATTAAGCAAAAGTCATATTAGAAGTTATTAAGAATTTTACTTTCATAACTTCCCATTGTAAGAGATAGAATTTCATCAAGTGAGCCGCAGATTTTACTCCAACACCACACATAAGCATTCATTAAATGTATTACCACTTCTGTATGCATGGTAATATTCAAACCATCTAAACCATAATTCGGAAATGCAGATGTATATAAAGAGTGTTGAATTTTAGTTTACTGATTAATGCTGTCATCTTGTTATTGAATTATCTTGTTTTAATACTTCATCTTTATACGCATTATCTTTCTTTTAAACATTATTTCTCCATTTAAACATTGTTTGGACCTTTATATAACTGACAGTGCTCTGAAAGTATCCTGAAGTTTGTACTGGTACAGTACTTCTATATCTCATGGTGTTGAAAATATTTCCCAAGGCTGTGGGGTACGGGCATCTCTGATGCTATTTTATCTCCTTTATTGTTGCCTTGATAGCTTCAGAATGTATTAAGAGGTATTGGGAAAGCATATATGGAGAGTCTAAATAGCCGGTCAGTTTTACCCCCCGACCCCCCCTTATGGGTCAAACTGGGGTCATAAAATAACCGATTTTGAGTTTTTGCCTTTATCTCCTTTATTGTTGCTTTTGTAGCTTCAGAATGTATTAAGAGGTATTGGGAAAGCATATGTGAAGAGTCTAAATAGCCGGTCAGTTTTCCCCCTGGCCTTCCCTTATGGGTCAAACTGGGGTCATAAAATAGCTGTTTTTGCCTTATATCTCCTTTATTGTTGCTTTTATAGCTTCAGAATGTATTAAGATGTATTAGGAAAGCATATATGGAGTCTAAATAGCCGGTCAGTTTTACCCCCCGACCCCCCCTTATGGGTCAAAGTGGGGTCATAAAATACCCGATTTTGAGTTTTTGCCTTTATCTCCTTTATTGTGGCTTTTATAGCTTCAGAATGTATTAAGAGGTATTAGGAAAGCATATATGGAGAGTCTAAATAGCCGGTCAGTTTTACCCCCCGACCCCCCCTTATCGGTCAAAGTGGGGTCATAAAATACCCGATTTTGAGTTTTTGCCTTCATCTCCTTTATTGTTGCTTTTAAAGCTTCAGAATGTATTAAGAGGTATTAGGAAAGCATATATGGAGAGTCTAAATAGCCGGTCAGTTTTACCCCCCGACCCCCCCTTATGGGTCAAAGTGGGGTCATAAAATAGCCGATTTTGAGTTTTTGTCTTTATCTCCTTTATTGTTGCTTTTATAGCTTCAGAATATATTAAGAGGTATTGGGAAAACATATGTGGAGAGTCTAAATAGCCGGTCAGTTTTACCCCCGACCCCCCCTTACTGGCCAAACTGGGGTCTCTAAATAGCTGCTTTGGAGTTTTTGCCTTATATCTCCTTTATTGTTGCTTTTATAGCTTCAGAATGTATTAAGAGGTATTGGGAAAGCATATGTGGAGAATCTAAATAGCCGGTCAGTTTTATCCCCCGACCCCTCTTTATGGGTCAAACTGGGGTCATAAAATAGTTGCTTTGGAGTTTTGCCTTATATCTCCTTTATTGTTGCTTTTAGACCTTCAGAATGTATTAAGAGGTATTGGGAAAGCATATGTGGAGAGTCTAAATAGGCGGTCAGTTTTACCCCACGACCCTCCCTTATGGGCATACGGTGCAGCTTTGTGCATTCTTAGCTTTACAGCATGCTTATTAAAACCACAAAGCATTTTAAACTTTAAGGGATGCTTCGCTTTTGTTAGCAAAAGCATTCATCTAGTTTACGTTATATTTTACCCTGAGTTGTTTGTTTACATTTGTACGCGAAGGGACGATGCACGCAGAATGCAACAGCATTGTTTTATTTACCGTTCTATATTTGCGATTCCAGCATTGCGCAAAGACGTGTCCACGTTCACTGCGTAGCCTACCATTTTAAAATTCCCTGTATAGGTCATATACGGAGTGTGGTGGATAATGAAAAAGTTAAGTCTAAGATTTGGCTAAGACTCTTCATGAATATTACCCCACAAGCCTTAATCATTCTCCTCTACTTAACAGTGTTCTACTTAAGTGAGTTAATACTGTTGTGACATTTTCAGTTTTGATTATTTATTGCTCAGGTTTTGTACTATTTCATAGTGACTATTACTTTTACAGTAACTCCAGAAATACATTTCTTTTTAGTTGTAATATTTTGATATATTCAAGTATTGCGGAATTTGTTCTTCATCGTCGAGATCATTTACTAGATATATGCTCTGATGTATGCATGGACAATTAAACATTTTTATTTGAAAAAACTCTGTGTGGATTTTATTTAGTACTTTATTGTCAAGGTACTTAATTGCCCCTCTCCTGTTCATCTTGAATCTAGTTATTCCGTAAATTATTTTATAGCTCCGCTTTCTTCACTAAATTTCCCCTTTTAATTTCAATATGGTTATCTTAAAAGGAAATGGAAGTGTTTGGATTTTGAGCTACATCTGGTAACACCTGTTGTCAAGGTAACATTTTTTTCATTCTTTTGACTTAAAAATTTGTGGTTGCTCTGCAGTTCAAACCCGTGTGTCGTTTATGGACTTTTATCACATTTTCCCTGAAGTTTAAAATGGTGGACATTTCCCAAATATCCATGTACTCTCTCTTCCATTCATACCTGCAAGGTTCCTGCCTGCTAAGGCTGTAGGAATAATTCATGACAAACCATGGTATATACAGAATTTTACCATGGTTTGAGGTTATAAACCCTGAGGGCGAAATGACTAATTTAAGCTGATATATTATTACATCTTTTACATTGAAACTACTCGTTATTATTTTTTGCAGATGGTTGTTATCAGAGCGGCCAAAAGCCTGGGTGATTCGAAATAACCCAGAAAGTGGCGTTAAGTATTTATATCTTAAATGCCCTCTAGGACACAAACTAGTGGCTCATCTGGCTCAGATTTTACCTGGGAACACATTACTATATTCTCCTTACATATGCCAAAAGTCAAGACTTTATGTTAAGGTTAAAATTGACTTTGAGGCCCATAAAGACCATAATTAGAAATTTTTTTGACATTTTCCCCATATTTTCCTCTATGATTTAAAAATGGTAAGTCTGACAAGTATGTAACTGTAGTAGATATAACCTCTACATGTACTCTTTGTCTGTGAAAAAGTTTACTTCTGTAACTTCAATTTTAAGGTCACCTTAAAGTCTCTAAAATGCCAGAGACCCAATTTATGGACTTCTTGCCACTTTCAAGCCCTATAGCTGTCAAACGATGTCACTGATACAGCTGAAATCTCATCTGGGAATATATGATTATTTTCTGTTTACATGTGAGAAAAATTAAGGCTTTAAAAAGACATTTAATCAGTGTATGTGGACCATAAACACCCACCCGAGTGACCCTTTTTTGACATTTTCAATATATTTGTTCCTGTAACCTGGAAATGGTAAGTCTGACAAGTCTCTAGTCTGTAGTAGATATAACTTCTACATGTAATCTTTGAAAAGTTTTAAGTCTGTCTTCAAGGTTAAACAAGGACAACCAAAGTTAAAAGTGCTTATAACTCGCTTGTTATTGGTCCTGGAGGTTTGCCATGTGAAACCAACTTATAGGAAATCATCAGCTGGAAATCTTCTCATGTGGTCAGATTTGACCTTGAGCCCCTTCTTCATGTTCTAACATGGATAGCCAAACATAAAAACATTTATAGCTTACTTATTATTGGTAGAGATTTGTAATGTGAAACCAACTTATAGGAAATCATGGTCTAGGAATCTTCTGATGTGGTCAGATTAGGCCTTGGGCCCCTCCTTCAAGGTTAAATGATGGTTCAAGGCTTTGGTGAGTTGTCTTTCCTGTGGATACAATTAATTTGCAGCGGTTCTCTGATGCACTGGCTTAAAGATTAATTGGAAAGACTTCTCTTAAAGATTTGAAATCATAATTTATTTTCTCACGCAATAAAGTATTTTGATGGCTTACTTAAATCTTGACCACTGTAGATACCATTAACTTATGAAACATGGTAATAATGGTGACAGTGAATAATTGTAGTGTGAATATTTGGTGACATCAAAAGCACTCTGTGTAGAAGTCAAATTCAGTGTAGAGTAAGAAATCTAAAATTCGTCAGGAATTTAAAATTCGCCACCTCTAAAACCTTAGTTAATTTAATGAAGACAATGATGTTTTTGTCTAAAAATTAGTGTTTTTCAGTTCAAAAAGCCTAAGTTTACTATACATTCAACAAATCTCACCATAATTCATTTATTTTATTAGTATTTTCACATGTGGCGAATTTCAGATATGTGGCGAATTTTAGATTTCTTACTCTAATTCAAGGTTCATGAACTGATCTAAAATTCTTACTTAAAACAAGAGCACTCAGAGGGCATACCTCTGCCAACACAACACATCCAATATTGCTTGTGAGTGCAATGACAGAACATATGTCAAGAAATACCTGGATCCAGATGGTGACCTAGAGCACCAACAAAGTCTGATCATTATCACTTGTGCCATTGTAGACATTTCCTGAATATTTAATCAAAATGTGTCCACATTTTTTACCCCACAGCCTTTAAGGGCTGTCAGAGTGTTGTTTTCATCCATGGTGGGTGGGTGGCAGGAGAAGTTTGGCCGGGCTGTACATCAGAACTTGTAAGGTGTAGGGAGTTGATCTTTGGTAGGGACATTGATGGGGAGGATAGGTGTGCAGTGTCTTAGTGTGACCTTAATTTGACCTTTGACCTTACTGTAGTGACCTTGACCTTAAAATCTTGTCCAGGCAATATCTGGGAAACCATAAGGTGTAGGAAGTTGATACTTCATATTGGTAGGGTGGTGTCAGTGTGCAACATTATTGGGTGACCTTGATTTGACCTTTGACCTTGCCTTAGTGACCGTGAGTTTGAAAATCTTGTCCGGGCTATATTAATAATTGGTAGGGACATTGGTTGGGGGGATGTAGGTGTGTATCATCATGATGTAACATTGATTTGACCTTTGATCTTGCCATAGTGACCTTGAGTTTAAAAATCTTGTCTGGGCTATATTAATACTTGGTAGGTACATTGATCGGGGTTGTAAATGTGCAACGTCATGGTGTGATCTTGATTTGACCTTTGACCTTGCTCTAGTGATCTTGACCTTTAAAATCTTGTCCGGGTTATATCTCGGAAACTGTAAGGTGTAGAAAGTTGATACTTGTTAGTGACATGGTTGGGGAGTGTAGGTATACAACATTTTGGTGTAACCCTGATTTGACCTTTGACCTTGCTGTAGTGGCTTTGACCTTTAATACCTTGTCCAGACTATATCTCAGAAGCTGTAAGGTGTAGCAAGTTGATACTTGGTAGGGATATTGGTTGGGGATGCAGATGTGCAATGTCATGGTGTGACTTGGATTTGACATTTGACCTTGCCGTAGTGACCTTAAACTTTTAAATCTTGCCTGGGCCATATTTTGGAAAGGGTAAGGTGTAGGGAGTTGGGGAGTGTAATTGTGCTAAATCATGGTGTGACCTTTAACCCTGGCTCTGCCAGGGTGTGCTATTTCCATTGACAGCTATACTTGAATTAATGTATTTTACAGTTTCATAATTTTCAGTTTACTGATTAATGCCGTCACCTTGCTATTGAATTGGAAAATTTAATAGTAAATTAAATTTTTATAAGTTAATATCTTACCTAGTGGACCGATGCATTTGTCCGGCGTCCTGCCGGTCTCGCCAAACTTTAGGAAAAAACGTCCTGAGCTGTTCCTCTTTTTGTTGCCTACCTTACAAGTCCCCTTTTTGGATTATAATAGCGGGGAAGGTAGGGTGGGAATCCCCCTGTCCACTAGGTAAGATATTAACTTATAAAAATTTAATTTACTATTAAATTTTCCATTTTATTGCTTTAATACATCTTACCTAGTGGACAGATGCAGAATAACTACCCAGTGGATGGAGGGTAGCCAAATAAGGGGAATTCCTGAGAACTCTAGGAGATAAGGGGTGGATCCGGTAAAGGTTAGATAAACAGTTTACAGGAGAGCCATCCTTGCCCCCCCCCCTTTTTTTTTTGTTTTTTTTTGTTCACTTTGTCTTTGTACTTACTCGACCCGAGTGTACAAGAAGACATAGAGGGAAAAAGAGTTCGGCCAAACCTAGGGAGGAAGAATAACAGGAACTGAAGAAGAATTCCTAAAAACCCCTGGAACCACTTAGGCTCATGGCAATCCAGGAGCAACTGGATTTTTAAACATTTTTTTTACATACATTATCTACAATATGTACACTAAAGATAGAGTCACTCTTTGTCATCGTGGATCTGCTGTGCAGCTACCACGGGGCCTAAATGGTACAGTTCAGAGTCTGCCCAAGCTAAATCTTTCAGATAGAACTGTGTAAACATATTGTGGGCCTTCCAATGACAAGCTGAAAGGATCTGGTCTAAGGAGACTCCTTGAAAAGCCTTGGAAGCTGCAAAGGCCCCGACATCAGGAGCTCTCATCTGATGCAAATTCTGAGCTTCTTCATCCGAGAGCTGATAGCATAGAATGACTGTTTGTTTGATCCAGGAAGATATGGTGGAAGGGACAATGTCCTTCTGAAAACTCTTCCTGAAAGATACAAAAACCAGGTCCTTCCCTTTGCGAAGATCCTTCGTTCTATCTAAATAGTAACGCAAGGCATGCACCGGGTAAAGTGACTTATCCTCCTTAAGGGATCTGTCCAAAGAAGGAGCCAAAGCTGGGATGACTACCGAAGCAACAGAGGCCGGACCGTCCCTTGGTTCTTAGATAAGAAACTGGCAGAAGGATAAAGCAAGACCTGACTCCAGTTTTCCTGGTGCCTGATGTTCCTGTAAAGCCAGGCATGAATTTCACTGCGTCTCTTACCCAAACCCAAGGCCAAAAGGAAGACCGTCTTAAAAGTCAAATGTTTAAGGGAGGCCTTTCGCATGGGCTCAAATGGAGCCTTGGTCAGCTGGTGAACTACCAGAGAAAGGTTCCAAGAGGGCACTCCTCGTCTACCCTTGGGCTTGTCCCTATGAAAACTGTCCAACAAACGGGTTAAGTTTTCATCTTTGCTAATATTCAACCTATCATTTCCTACCATGTCCGCAATAGCAGTTCTATAGCCCTCAATGGTGCTAGGCTCTCCTTGAAAAGATGTAAAAGAAAGTCCGCAATCTGGCTCACAGTGGGCGACCTGAAGTCCACCTTGTGGGAGTCACACCATTTGACAAATATGGCCCACTTCGACTTGTACACGGTCCTGATTGACAGTCTTTGAGGAGCCTCAATTCTTGCTGCCACTTCGTCAGTGAACCCTTGTTCCTGAATGGCAAAGGCTCTAGGAGCCAAGCATGCAGATTCAGATTGCTGAGATTCCTGTGAACGAGGCCGTTGAAGGGCTGCGTCACCAGATCCCTTTGAAGCGGAAGTTGGAAGGGAATCTGAACTGATAGATTGACTAGGTCCCAAAACCACGGCATGTTTGGCCAACCTGGAGCAATTAGAATCATTCTGCGACAACCCTGATCCATCACCTTGGAGATTACTTGGTTGAGCAGAGAGACTGGAGGGAAGGCGTAAGCATCCAGTTTCTCCCATGGTAGACTCAAGGCATCTATTGCCCAGGCTGTCTGATCTGGAACCGGTCACAGAAACTTGGGAAGTTTGTGATTGAATCAGGTTGCAAACAGGTCTAACTGTGGTCGGCCCCAGCTCGAGCACAAGAGATTGAACACCTGCTGAGACAGGGACCACTCTGTCTGGATCACCTGATTGTGTCGGGACAGCATGCCCACTATCACATTCAAGCGACCTGGAATATGCCTTGCTCTCAGGACTATTCCCCTGGGATGGCACCAGGATAGAAGTCTCCATAGGAGGGCACACAGAGAGCCTGATCTCATACCTCCTTCCTTGTTGATGTAAGAAACCACAGTTGTGTTGTCCATTGCTATCAGAACAATCTGGTCCCTGCAAAGATGCTTGAAACTCTTGAGGGCCGGAAAAACTGCTTTTAGCCCCCAAAAATTTAAGTGGAGGCTACTTTCTGAGTCTGACCAAACGCCTCTTGCAGTGGAGTCCCCTAAGTGAGCGCCCCAGCCTTTGTTTGAGGCGTCTGCAAACACTTGCAGAGCGTGTTGCAGAGGATGCAAAGACTGACCCCGCAGGACCTTGCTCTCGTCCAACCACCAATCCAGGTGAGGATGAAGAGACTGGGGCAATGGAGTGACCTTCTCCAGAACCTCCGGAATGTGCCAGTGTTGCTTCAGATCCCACTGGGTGGGCCTCATGTGGAGGCGACCTGACCAAACCTGTTTTTCCGTCACTGTGAGAAGACCTATCAGAGACATGAACTGCCTGACTGTGCAATAGTTCCGGTCCCTGATGAACTTTTAACTTCAGTCTCAGAGCAGACAACCGGTCCTGAGTGGGCAATACCCGACTGGTCAACAGGTCAAACCGGTAACCGACGAAATTGAAAACTTGTTGAGGAATCAGTTCCGATTTCTTCATGTTTACTACCCAACTCTTGGCAAAGGGCCAAGAGGATGCGGGTATGTTGTAGGCAAGTTGCCTGGCAAGGGGCTCTCAACAACCAGTCGTCTAGGTACTGGTGGATTCTGATACCCCTCGCTTGAGCCATCAGCTTGACCTCCTTGACCACTTTGGTGAATTCTAACAGGGCCATTGCCAAACCAAAGGGAAGGGATGTGAACTGGAAATTGACCTTGTTTAGGTGAAACCTTAGGTATTTCCTGGACCTCTGGGCTATGGGAATGTGGAAATACACATCGCTGAAATCCAACGACGTGACCCATTCCCCTTTTTGAAGAGACAGCCAGATGGTCTCTGGAGTTTCCATCTTGAAAGTGCTGGTGGTTAGGAAAAGATTGAGCTTGCTTAGGTCCAAGATTGGACGCCATTTTCTGTTGGGCTTTGGAACCAGAAAAAGACGGTTGTAAAATGCCAGAGAAGACTTGACAACCACTTTTTCGAGGGCTTTCTTTTGTATTAGAGAGGCCAGAGCTTCCAAAAGAGCCTTGTTTTTGAGGGGGCTTGAGTATTTGCTCACAACCAAGGGAAAGTGGCTGAGATGTGGCTTTCCCTGAAAGGAAGACTGTAACCATCCCTCAGCACTGAATCTGGGATTTGAACCCAGCTTTTGCCAAACTTGCCAGAAGCTCTGAAGCCTTCCCCCAACACTGATATCTGTGGCAACATGTAGAACATTTGGAACAGATGGGGCAGAAAGACATCGACTTACACAAGACACACCTTTGACAAATTTTATTCTGTTCAGTCCAGGACCGGGACTTAAGCCTTTCCTTTGTGGCTGCCCGTGAAAAGTTACATTGAGCATGATCGCCAACATTGTGACAAAATACAGCCTTTTTATCTCCCGCCGGGCTTTAGCCCAGGAGGGAGATTATGAAATGCATCCTGTGCGTGTGTGTGTGCATTAGTGTGTCATGCAGATTTCTCCAAAACTGCTATAGCTACAGATTTTTTGTAAATTAACTGTCCTAATGAATTTTTATGCCCTTGAAATTTTTTTTTGGTTTTGTGGACTTAGGCCTAAAGAGAAGTGAGTAATAGCAATTTTAGCTACTTTGAGTAAAGGACTCTTAACTCCAAAACTATTGCAGTTAGAGTTTTTTCTTGAAATATGTTGTTCAGCTACTTTGTCCTTAGCTATAAGATGGTACATAGTTTGGGGTTCTATTTCATGCCATAAGTGAGTAATAGCTATTGTCTCATTTGTAGCTAAATAACAGAAGAAGTAAATGTCAAATATCTTCAAAAGTATTAAAGTTAGAGAAATCTTTTCAAATATGTTGTCCATCTACTTTTTGGTAAGCTATCACATAGTAAAGTTTCATACCTGTTGCACCTTGAGATAGCGGAGTATTAGCTACTTTGAAATTCTGACTGTTGAGTAAAGCCATTGTAACTCCAAAATCATGGCAGTTACAGTATTTTCCTAAAATATGTTGTTCAGCTACTTTGTCCTTAGCTATAAGATGGTACATAGTTTGGAGTTCCATAGCATGCCATAAGTGAGTAATAGCTATTTTGTTATTTGTAGCAAAATAATGACAGAGGTAAATGTGAAATATCTTAAAAAGTATTAAAGTTAGGCTAATCTTTCAAATATGTTTTTCATTGCGTTAATACATCTTACCTAACAGACGATAGCTATTGTCCGGCGCCAGCCGGTCCCGCCAAACGCCAGAAAAAGACGTCCTGAGTTTCACCTCCGACCGGACCGGTACACTCCAATCCACTCGCCAGGTGGCCTAGTTCCTGCTTTATTCGCCAGAGGGACGTGACGTCATAGCATCTTTTTCGTTTGGCGCGAGACACAAAGTTGTGAAATATTTTGTGTGTTTTAAATTGTGGATATTTCTTCTCTTTTCGAAAGATTGTTTCCTAGTGTGGACATATGGTTTATTAGTGATCATGTCTTCACCGGGTCAAAGGAAAGGGGCGTGTGGCCACCTAATGGCGTCTTTTGACAAACATTCAAGGTGTGCCAGATGTAGGGACAAAGGCCAGGGCGACGATCCCTGTGTTAAACAGCTTGCATGTGAGTTTTGTGACCTTCTCTCCCCAGAGCAAGTTTTGCAGCTCTCTACTCCAACCTGCAAGATTAGGAAGGAAAAACAAAAGAGTAAGGACGTACTCGTGGATCCATCTTCAGTAACTGTCGTTTCTCATGTTGAGCAAGAAGGTGCGGATCGCCCTTCTTCTGTAAATAGTTCTATGGATCTATCTTTGCCGACTCCTTCTTTTCGCAAAGAACTACAAGATCTGGATGATAAGTGGGCTGTGAGGATGGCCAGGCTTGAAGCATTAATTACAATGGGTCCACGTCCTTCACCTCAACAACCTGCCTTTTTACCGGTCAAGGTTCCGGTGCCACATTTACCTCCTGAGGGAGCCTTGTCCCAGACGCCTTTTCTTCAGTCTTCTGTTCCTTCCGGCCAAGCCGGCCCGGCTTCCAGTCCGGATGGAACTCAGACTACCACATCTACAGACCTTAACATGGTGTCTCCATTGGAGAATTTGTACCCAGACACTGACCAGGAACCGGTCTTTCTGCAACCCGGTCCGGTAGCTTCTGCTGTGTCATCTGGCCCGCGACATTTTCAAACCCGGGATGTTATATTACCGGACCAAATTGAGGAAGGGGAGGTTTCTGAACCGGAACTAGATGATCAACCGGATTCAGATGCCGGAGACAGAGATAAAGTACTAAGTGAAGACCAAAACTACAGGGAAACTGTACGAGGTGTACGAGCCTTTATGGGGTGGACCCATATTCCAGACCTGGAATATTCACCTACCTCCCGCACTGATAATTCATGGATTGGTCACCATTCCCAGCCAGTAGGCAAAGTGTCAGTGTTATTACCGCCTGAGGACTGGCTCTGTAAAAAACTCGAAAACATGAATTTGGTACTACTTGAGGGTTACCCATCAAAATCTTCTGAACCAGGAGGTTTACACATGAACCAATTCTTACGCCCTCCCAAGTCTCAGAGCCGTTTGTACGGCATACACCCTTCAGATCCGAAAGATCCTACAAGGCCAGGAAAGTACGTTAACTCTTGGCCGAATGACGCGGCAAAAAATCAATAGTGCCTTCCCTAGGATTGCCAAACCAAATATTGCCAATTCTCAGCCAACTTCCCATCAACTCTCCCAGGAAGTGGGAAAAAGTGGCCAAAGAGTCCAGCTATATATGTAATCAGTCGGCCGGATTTAACCGCTGTATCACTAAAATACAGGACTCTGTTCAGGAACAACTCAAGATCTTACAGGCGGAACTGGGCAAAGGAAAATCCTCTGTAAAGGCTCAATCAGCCTTAGATGAACTGCATTATTTGTCAAGTTTCAATCAAAATGTGAGCTTCGCAATGGGGAAGTCGCTTCAACATCTCTCCGACTTCACATTTACTCAAATGGCCAACTTAACCCTAGTCCGCAGGGACTCGTACCTGGAACATTTAAAGCAGGGAGTAAAGCCAGACACCTTTTCGGCCTTGAGAAACTGCCCTTTGAATGGCTACGCCCTTTTCCCGGACGCTGTCATCAGGAAGGCGGAAGATGAGATTGTTCAATTTGAGTCTTCTAAGCGTACCTCCCAGCCCGGTCCGGGCCATGGGGGGTTCGCCGGTGGGCACAAACGAGGTCAGGTTAGGTTCCAACCATACTCCGCAAGTTGGAAAGGGCAAGATAACTCCAAACCTACTGGCAACCCTGGGAAAGACATGCCAGCCTGGAAGAGTTTTGGCACCCGGGGTAGGTCCCGAGGTAGAGGCCGTGGAGGTTTTGCTAGCCGTGGTTCCCGAGGTGCCAAGGACAGTAACCAGTATAAATGACAATTATGGTGTGACAGACCCGGTTCTAACAACCAGGTCTTTAAATGTGGTATGCTTAGAAACTCCAAAGACAGTCAATATTCATTCAACTGTAAATTGCTCTGTTGCCAGTCATGCACCTTTTGTAACAAACAGTGTAAGGCAGCCACAAAAGAAAGGCTTAAGTCCTCTCTCAGAAATCAAAGAAATAAATTCTGTGAATTGTGTTTCTTTTGTCGATCATTGTGTTTCTGCCCCAACTGTGCCAAATGCCCCCAATGCAGACTTGGGCCCGCCTAGGAGCAAATTCAAGAGTAGTTTCCATCCTAAAGGATGGGTATGTGCTACCATTCAAACTAAAACCCCCTCTAGTGAGACACCCCCTGATAGTGGTTATGCCAATCCCAACAGAAACAAGTTTCTAAGGGAGGCCATTCAAAACCTAGTGGACAAAAAGGCAGTAGAGATGGTGAGGGTTCGAGCATCTCTAGCCTTTTTCAACAGGTTGTTCATAGTTCCCAAACCCAACCAAAGATGGCGTCCAGTCTTACACCTGAGTGCTCTCAACAAATTTTTGAGCGTAAAAACATTCAAAATGGAAACCCCGGAAACAATTCGGATTTCCTTGCAACAAGGGGAATGGGTGACATCGCTGGATTTCAGCGACGCCTATTTCCACATTCCAATTCATTTGAATTCCCGGAAATATCTCAGGTTTCCCTTCCAAAACCAGTCCTATCAGTTCCGGTCCCTTCCCTTTGGCCTCTCCACAGCTCCGATGGAGTTCACTTGTGTGGTCAAAGAAGTCAAGTTAATGGCTCAATCCCGGGGTATAAGGATCCACCAGTACCTAGACGACTGGTTGATTCGAGCCCCTACCAAAGAATCCTGCCACCAGGGCACTCAATCCCTCCTCGCCCTTTGCCAGGAATTGGGTTGGATAGTCAACCTACAAAAATCAGAACTGGAACCCAAACAGATTTTCGAGTTCGTGGGTTACAAGTACGATCTCTCTCACGGACTGGTCTTACCGACTCAGAGCCGTTGGGAGTCGATCCTCCAAAAGTTGAAATCCATCCTATCCAAACCAAGTTGCCGAGTCAGGGAATTTATGTCCCTGATAGGCCTGCTTACAGCAACGGAAAAACAGGTTCCCCTGGGGAGACTCCACATGAGACCCATCCAGTGGCACCTAAAACGACATTGGAGAGTTCCGGAATCCCTGGAGAAGGAGATTCCTGTTCCAAGGTCACTTCACCCACACCTTCTATGGTGGACCAAGGAGACAAATGTCTTAACAGGACAACCTTTACATCCTTTGAGTCATGCCGTTCAAATCTTTACAGACGCCTCAAAAGAAGGCTGGGGTGCTCACTTAGGAGACTACACAGCAAGAGGCATTTGGTCAGTTCCAGAAAGTCATCTTCACATAAACTTCCTGGAACTAAAAGCTGTCTTACTAGCCTTGAAAAGATTCCAGCACTTGGTACAAGGCAAAGTAGTTCTAGTTGCCACAGACAACACCACAGTTGTGGCATACATCAACAAGGAAGGAGGTGTGAGGTCAGGCTCACTTTGTGCCCTTCTATGGCGACTCCTGTGTTGGTGTAAGGGCACTTAGGCACATCCCTGGTCGTCTGAATGTGATTGCAGACAAATTGTCTCGTCAAGGCCAAGTCATTCAGACAGAATGGTCTCTTCACCAGGTCTTCGGCCTCCTGGTTCAGACCTGGCACCTTCCCCAAGTGGACATGTTTGTAACAAAGTACAATTGCAAACTAGCCCAGTATGTGTCTCCAGTGCCGGACCCCAATGCGTGGGCAGTGGACGCCCTAACAGACTCTTTGGAAGACCTGGACATGTATGTTTTTCCCCCAGTATCGTTACTGGGCAAAGTGGTCAGCAAACTGTCGGACCATCTTTACAAGAGAGTGATCCTCATAGCTCTGGGTTGGCTCAACATGCCATGGTTCTGGGACCTGGTGGAACTGTCGTCTCAGATCCCTCTTTGCCTACCCAGTCATCCTGACCTAGTGACACAGCCATTCAACAAGGCGCGTCACAGGAATCTGACCAATCTAAACCTACACGCCTGGCTCTTAGAGCCGAGGCTATCAAGGAGCAAGGGTTCTCTAGCCCAGTGGCGTCACGAATTGAGGCTCCTTAAAGAAGTTCAACCAGAACAGTCTATGAGGCAAAGTGGGCCGTTTTTGTCAGATGGTGTGAATCAAGTCAGGTGGACTTCAGGTCTCCATCTGTCAAACAGATAGCAGATTTTCTCCTACATCTATTCCAGGAGAAAAATCTCCAACCCAGTACCATTGATGGTTACAGATCAGCCATTGCAGACAAATTGGGCAATTCTCCCTTGAATGTGAGCAAAGATGAAAACTTAACTCGCCTTTTGGACAGTTTTCACAGAGATAGACCAAAGGGTAGGCGAGGAATTCCTTTGTGGAATCTCTCTCTGGTTTTGCATCAGCTCACCAAACCACCATTTGAGCCTCTCAGAAAGGCCTCATTAAAACATCTGACCTTTAAAACGGTGTTCCTCCTTGCTCTGGGTTCTGGAAAGCATAGGAGTGAAATACACGCTTGGCTGAACAAAAATATTAGACACCAAGCTGACTGGACAAAGGTGTCCCTTTACCCTTCACCAAGCTTTTTGGCTAAGAACCACTTAGCAAAAGAGGGTCCAGAGTGCCTGGCTCCAGTGGTTATACCAGCCCTGGCTCCTACTCTGGACAAGTCCTTGAAGGAGGACAGGTCACTCTGCCCAGTTTGAGCTTTGCGCTACTATCTGGACAAAACTCAAGACCTCAGACAAGGAAAAGAACTGGTTTTTGTCTCCTTCAAAAAGGGTTTCACGAAGGATATTTCTGCTACGATCTTGTCTTGGATCAAGCAGACGGTTATCCTTTGCTATGATCTGTCAGATCAGGAGTCTCTAACCCTTCACCAGGTGAAAGCGCATGACGTTAGAGCCTTCGCGGCTTCTAAAGCCTTTCAAGGTGGCATCTCGCTAGACCAGATCTTAGCTGCATGCCACTGGAAGTCCCACAACACCTTTACTCAATTCTACCTTAAAGATGTGGCGTGGGCAGATTCGGAGCTTTTTCACTTAGGTCCAGTGGTGGCTGCACAGCAGATCCACCAATGAACCTTCTAGGCTCCTATTTTGTAAATAGTGTACATAATAGTTAAGGTTTTTTACTAGATTGCCTAAGGCACTGAGTATGAGACCATTATTCCACTCTTACAGGCTAAATGGAATCTCTAGGACTGAACTCTTCTCTCTTCCTCCTCTCAGAGCAGAAAAAAGTGGCACTGCTCAGGAACCCAAGGAGCAGTTTTGAGCTTCTTTATCAGCCGGGCCAGAGGTTACGTGCCTATTTATAGAGTTTCTTCTAGTCCTGATGAAGCTGCCCTCCTTCCACTGGGTAGTTATTCTAGCTATCGTCTGTTAGGTAAGATGTATTAACGCATTGAAATTGCAAATTTTAATTAGTAAATTAAATTTTTATTAGTTAATACCTTACCTAACAGACGGGAGATTCCCACCCGGCCTTCCCCGCTTTTCAGCTTCAATTAACCTAATTTGGGACGAAAAAGATGCTATGACGTCACGTCCCTCTGGCGAATAAAGCAGGAACTAGGCCACCTGGCGAGTGGATTGAAGTGTACCGGTCCGGCCGGAGGTGAAACTCAGGACGTCTTTTTCTGGCGTTTGGCGGGACTGGCTGGCGCCGGACAATAGCTATCGTCTGTTAGGTAAGGTATTAACTAATAAAAATTTAATTTTATTAAATTTACTAATTAAAATTTGCAAGTTTGTATGTCTGAAAAGGTAAAAGGAAGAAATGATTCAAGTTTTGGAGTGTTTTGGATCACTATGTGGATCTTCTGGATCAATGAAATGTAATATTTAAAGACAGATAACTCAAAAACTTATGGACGGATTTCAATGAAATTTTCAGGATATGTCTGAAAAGGTAAAAGTAAGAAATTGTACAAATGAAATTTTGAGAATATGTATGAAATGGTAAAAGGAAGAAATGTTTCAATTTTGGGAGTGATCCGGATCACTATCTGGATCTTCTGGATCCAAGGACAGATTTCGATGAAATTTTCAAGATATGTCTGAAAAGGTAAAAGGAAGAAATTATTCAAATTTTAGAGTGATCTGGATCACTATCTGGATCTTCTGGATCCATGACATGTAATTTTTAAAGACAGGTAGCTCAAAAACTTATGGACTGATTTCGATGAAATTTTCAGGGTATGTCTGAAAAGGTGAAAGGAAGAAATGGTTCAATTTTGGGAGTGATCCGGAACACACTCTGGATCTTCTGGATCCATGAAATGTAATTTTTAAAGACAGGTAACTCAAAAACTTATGGACCAATGTCGATGACATTTTCAGGATATGTCTGAAAAGGTAACAGGAAGAAATGATTCAATTTTTGGAGTGATCCGGATCACTGTCTGGATCTTCTGGATCCATGAAATGTGATTTTTAAAGACAGATAGCTCAAAAAAGTATGGATGGATTTCGATGAAATTTTCAGGATATGTCTGGAAAGGTAAAGGGAAGAATTGTTTCAATTTTGGGAGTGATTTATGGATGGAAATTTATGGAGGAAATTTTCAGGATATGCAAGATAGAGCAATTTCAGTGATCAGTAGGTCATTCACCTGCTATTGGGTGATGTACCACATGGTGAAGCAGATCTATAGTTTTTTGAATAGCTGAGTCATAGCTACTAAATGGATAAACATCTTGCTTAAAGTGTTGCTGATACATTATTTCTTCAAAATAAATCCTTCACCTGCCTCTTGCTTGTTGTCACTTCTACATGTGCCTCCGTCTCACAAGAAAATTTATATTCCACTATCTTTAGTACATCTAATTAATACGGCGGGAGATAATTGCATGCATCAGAATGCTTGTTGTACATTGAGTCTCTTAACATCTGTCTTGGTATTTGTCTCACTGTCTGATTCAAAGAATTTAACTTGTTTTCCAACCTGACTAAAGGAGGATTCAACTAGGTTAGAATTGAACAATAATTGTCATTTATAAGACTTGTTTCCTCTGGCCTTAGAAAAACGAGGGTTGGACCCCCTGCTACGACCTCGACCTCTGCTTCTGTTCCTAGAGAACTGGCGCCATGGTTGCTGACCTTGATCAGAGTGGCCGGAACTTTGGTGAGATACCCTGCTTTCGTACGGCTTGAATTTATAATTCCCTCTCCAACTGGAGCGCTGCGAGGTGCCTGGACCGGGCCCTGGAGCAGCTCCAGCAGACTCATACTTGGTGATATCTTGTTCGGCCGTAGCCAAGACTGAGTCAGGGAAAAAGGCCATGCCCAAACATGGGGGCATTTCTTAGCATGTACCAGGTGTCTGGTTTAATGCCGCTCTTGACATGTTTCAGATAAGAGTTGCGTATTAACAATATAAGGTTAGCCAAGTTAACAAACAAGCTGTCAGCCAGATGTTGTAACGCAGTACCCATTGCTACTGACACGTTTTGGTGGTAGTGCTTCTGAAACCTCCTTTGGAGCCTGCCTTTGCTTATCTTGGAGCTTAGAAAGCCCACATTGGTTACTATTCTCTCCTGCAGTTCGGATAAACATCTATTGAATCCGGCAGCGCTATTCACTACATAGCTACCTTCCCTGGCACATCGTTCTCATCTCCTTAAATAATCCTGAGAGATTGGCCTAGATGCAGGACCTGAAGGCGGGTAAGAGGAAGCTTTCAAAATCCTAGGGAACTGAGAGTTCAATTTGGCCTCAGTATCACTCCAGCTGAACAAATTTTGCCAGGCCTATGCGGACCGTCTGGTTTGAGGGTGTGCATTTGGTACCACCGACTTTGGCTTCTTCGGAATCTTAATGAACTGGTCTCGTTTGAAACCAGCTGAATCTTGTGCTCTTGATGGATAGCTCTCTGCAACAGTTGTATTCAATTTCTCTAACTTTTGGCAAAGCCAATCGTCGGGGGGCATGGCTACTGAAATCCTTGCAGGCTTCTTGGGATTTTTCCCTTTCCAGGGATTATTGGACTTATCGGGCTCAGATAGATCACTCTCATAGATTGGGATATGGTTCCATCCCATGAATGAACGTACAGACCTGACAGTCTCCCTGTACGTCATATCCTCAGTTTGATCCTGTCTATCGATCAAATCAGAAGACACTTCGCCTTCATCTGCCACAGAATCTTCATCACCGGACAGTTCATTATCAGAAACATCTTGAAGAGACAAATCCCTGTAACCAGTGTCTGGAAAACCATAAGGGGGACCGGTAGAAACAGCACTAGACATTGAAGTGACCGGTAGTAGATCCATGACCGGTAACAACGGGCTTTTCAGTGAACGTGGATGATGAACCGGTGATCTTATCAGTAGAACCGGTCAATGCTTTTTCTGAACCGGTAAAGTGAGAACCCGGAATGGGAGCAACAGCAGAAGACTGAATAGACTGAAAAACCGGTGCCGGCATGTCATCATCATCTCCCGGACCGGGAGTGTTTTTAGCAGTGAGTGCAGAAACAGGGTTTTGAGGCACAGAGTCCGGCACAGTCTTGTCCTTAGAAGACTTTTTCTGTTTCTTCTTTGTTCTGGCTTCACCTTTCTTATACAACTCTTCCTGAATTGCTGGGGACACTACCGGACCGGTGTGCCGGGCAGCAGGATTTATGAAAGGTTGAGATGACACTACTGTGTGAGAAGGGGGAAATGAAACCACAGTTTTAGGAATAGTAAAAACATTGCCCCTTGACAATAAGGCCTCAAAGCGAGTAAACTGCTCACTCTATTTGTCATTCATAGCCTCAAATTGCTCCGCAGTTAAAAGGAAGGTTGAGAAGAGGAGGAAGAAGCGGAAGCAGGTGCTTGCGCAGAAAGCTACGCAGAGGAATCCAAAGACGACTGATGTCTGCATCTACACCTCCAAGCACAGTAACCCGCTTTTCGTTCTTTCCGAATTTTACATGAAGGGGTTGCCATCTTTTCCTTTTCCAGATCACTGAAGCCCTCACAAATTACACAATTGTTTCCTATAACACAAGGGTCTTGCCCTAACTTCTTCTCACGGCATCTGGCACACTTTTCATGCTGGTCAAAAGCTGCCATAATGTGGCCGCACTAATCTTTCCTTTGTCCTTTCAAATCTCCTGGTGAAGCCATGACACTTTATAAACACAACTACACACAAACGTTCCAAAAATATACACTGTCTACACAAGTAAATTCACAAAAATTGTTCTCTTAAATCTCCAGCATTTTCTTTCACACGCGCCAAACAAAAAGAGGAAGAGCGCATGCGCAAGCATGCGCAGTACACCGGCAGGCAGGCTACACAGCCAGCTGGCGAGTGAACGGGACACTACTGGTCCCGGCCAGAGCCAAGCTCAGGACGTTTTTTTCTAACGTTTGGCAAGACTGGCAGGGCACCGGACAAATGCATCTGTCCACTAGGTAAGATGTATTAACGCAATAAAATGTGTTGTTCTAATAATGAATCTTAAAGTTTACACACATTTTCTCTCTCTTTAAATTATTTTCTCTTCTTAAACAGTATTTGGACCTTTACATAAAACTGACACTGTTTGCTTTGAAAGACTCCTGATCTTTGTACTATTTCACTACTTCTTTATCTCATGGTGTTTAAACCTATTTCCTCAGGCTGTGGGGTACAGGCATCTGTGATGCTATTTTTCAAGTTATTTTGCAAGCTATCCCATCCTGCAAAAATCTAAACCTCTTTGGCTGAGGTTAATTGCTTGTGTGAGCTATTCTATTGAACCACATAATAACCTTTTTGTGGGTGCACTGAGGGGTGTAAATGCATAACTTTGACTTTTGTATCCAAGACAAAAAGCCCTGCTTTTCTACACATCATAGGACATGAACTGACTCTCATAAACTGAAGGTTAATTATGTCCACCCACTGGGGGATTTCCAGACATTTTAGGAAACAGTTCTTATCCTATCTTTACCAAATTTGGCATGCAGGTTTATTGGGGTAATAGCTTGTATGGGATTGCTTTTGGTGATGATAGCTCTATAGCTGAGTAATAGCTACTTTGCTACTTTTGAGTATCTCTTTGGTTTCCAGACATTTTAAGGAATGCTATTAAGCCTAGCTTTCTGAAATTTGGTATGGAGGTTCATTGGGTTAATAGCTTGTATGGGATTGCTTTTGGGGGTAATTGCTTCATAGATGAGTAATTAATTAAATAAATGAGTAATTGGCTATTTTGAATACTGAAAAAGGCAAATGTGCTCATATCTCCTAAACCGTGCAAGATAGAGCGATTTCGTCGAAATTTTCGACCCACAGGGTATCTAAGGAATGTACTCTTTGCAATTTTCCAAAAATTTTCCCCTCCCCAAAAATGGCGGCCATTTTGAATTTTCGCCAAAAATGGCAAAACACAAATTTGCTTCTATCTCCTTAACCGTGTGACACAGAGCAATTTCGTCGAAATTTTTGACCCACAGGGTATCCGAGCAATGTACTCTTGGCAATTTCAAAAATTTTTCCCCTCCCCAAAAATGGCGGCCATTTTGAATAAAAATGGCAAAACACAAAATTGCTTCTATCTCCTTAACCGTGCGAGATAGAGCGATTTCGTCGAAATATTTGACCCACAGGTTATCTCAGAAATGCACTCTCAGCAATTTTCAAAAAAATTTCCCCTTCTCAAAAATGGCGGCCATTTTGAATTTTTGGCAAAACACGAATTGGCTTCTATCTCCTTAACCACAATTTTCAAAAAATTTTTCCCTCCCCAAAAATGGCGGCCTTTTGGAATTTTCGAATTTTTCCCAAAAATGGCAAAACACAAAATTGCTTCTATCTCCTTAACCGTGCGAGATAGAGCGATTTCGTCGAAATTTTCGCCCCACAGGGTATCTGAGAATTGTACTCTTGGCGTCCTATTTCTAGTTGTGAATCAGTACGATTTCATAGGCCAGATTTTGCTTTGATGTGCTGCTTTTATTTTGCAAATAATTTGATTATAATAGCAGTCATTATCCAATTAGTGAACTTGATAAATGGATATCTCTTTATGCACACTGTTTGCAGTAAGAGATGTTAAATTCACCAGAGTATGTGAAATCTCCTTGGCTTACCTTGGCTTGTTGGAAATTCTTCACTATACGTCTTTGATTTTACTGACCACATTAAGCCTCGCATCTCCTGTTATGCAATGTTGGATTAAATATTGATTGAGTTGTCTGACCTGTATAGGCTGCCCCCAGGTAGTGAATTTCACATACTGTGGCAAATTTCATATATTAATTGTTTTTCTCTATATAGTGTATAAACAGGAGAGAAAAGGAGACAAAATCAATAGATAGTGGGCGATAGTGTGATAAGAGTGTGATTTCAAGAGATAACTTATTCTCGTATGCAACTCTTGTCACAGAAAAGTGACAGCTATTAGGAGATTATGGTGTTTGAGTGACCTGAGGCTTGCAAATAAGACGTGTACTTAATTGGTTATTTTATTACACTTCTGTGAACTGACTCTCATAAACTGAAGGTTAACAGTGAATCAATATGATAACAATATCTTGCAGATTATGAAATGTGAAATTTTGCTATAATAATTTCAAATCTGCAACTGCAGAAATCCACCTTTATGGGAATTTTAAGTCATACTTTTCAAACTTATGATCTTAGTAACAAGTTTATGTACCATTTGTCCAGTCTGTTATGAATATTATGCAAGCTTTATTTTAAGGGTGACCTTTGTGGTAAATTAACACCATGGCAAACTTCATATTCTCTACTCTAGTTGACAGTGTATGTTGTACTTAACAGTGATGTACATTAATTGATTAACTTCTTAAGCATGGGGACAATTACACTTGATTATTTTACTTGGTAAGCTACCAAGATAACCCAATAAAATTGATCATGAACGGAGACAAGTTAATGGAAAATAAGTTGTGTTTTATATTCAAGAAACTGGAAAATAAGTTGTGTTTTATATTCAAGAAACTGCTTTTAGTTTACAAAGCTGTTTTTTTTCTGTCAAAGAATCATGTAAAATTTGGTGTATATGGCATGTTTTAGGTTGTTTACTGTATATATCAGTAAGCTTGTTAATTTATTATCCTGTAATATATGGTAGCTGTAAAATAACTCTGAAGTCAAGTAAGTTCAATACATTTAAATGGTTTTGCTATGCTTGTGTATGAAATTTACAGTATACAGTCAATGGGACATAGTACTACAAGTTACACTTGGAAAGACTTCTGTTAATTTTGTAAAAATACTCTGTAACGGTTCATTAGTGTACAAACATGTATTTTCAGTAACTGTTAAACATGGACTATAGAAGTTTACCAGCACACAAATTCCAACTTGTAAAATCTATTCCTTTAGTTAACTGGCATAGAAAGGCGTGTTGGGTGAACTCCGACCTCTGGTGTGCAGCTTTCGATCGAGGAATCTTAATCTACACCAAAGATTTGCAGTTAAAACACGAAATAAAAGATGAGCATATTAAATATGTGGAATGTATCGTGCCAGATCGCCGTGGTAATGTTTTAGTTGCTTGTTCTCATAATAAAGGTTTACACTTATTAGAGGATTCTGGGAAATACGTACGTAAACTCACGGATGGTAGTTTCAGCTATGTATGTGTTCATCCATCTTCCTATCAAATCTATGCCGTCGAGAATCTACTGCAATTTGTGTTTGTACTGGAGAAAATTCGTAACACTTGGCTGCAGACAAATGTATTGAGGAAATGTGTGACGGATTCACTGGATACTATAGCAGTGTATAAAGAACTTCTGTATGTCTGTTCACACAAGGATAGGCATTTGAAGCTGTATTCGCTGGATGGAACGTTGGTGCGTCAAACTCGACAGAAAGGCAAAGACCAGCTTCTCTTCCCGAAGTATGTAGAAAAAGATATGATCATTGTAAAATTTGCTACTGTTCACTCATTACCGTGGGGGTTTTCTAACAATATTTTAGAATAGAAAGGCTATTTGAAAATCAAATACCAGATAATACAGTCACTTAAAATTTCCATACCTAATTTGTTATACATCCAAGATACATAATGCTAACAAGAGCACCTCAGAGTGCATACTTTAACTGAATCATCATCACTTTGTAATATTTATTACAATCCAAACCAGTTTGGTAATCATATATTATATGTACACTTCAGATTTAAAATACGTCTTCTCACTATTTCATAATTGACAATTAACCACATATGCAACATAATGATGTTCTTAATCTTCATCTGTCGATATTCTTCAAATAAAGAGCAAGTCCCTTATTTTTCAGTGAATTTTGGTATATTTGTGATTTCTTATGACTGGTTTTGCTGTTAATATAAATTTTACTGTCATTCATCAGATAAAATTGACCTCTGTAATGTTGGACACAGACATTTTAATCAATTTTCAGTGATCTGAAATCAGTGGTTAATTTTGGAATATATTAAAGGTGTTCACTGTGACAAGGTGTTCTTGTTGCGAGAGTAAAAAAAACATTGGTGAATTTGGGCCCTGATGTGTTTCATGTGTTGTACATGTACTCAGAGTTTCATTTGATATTTTCCCAGCTTATTCCAGGTTACATGTTGTGGACAGTAAACACATTGCACTGCTGTGTGACTCCACCCTTTAAATATACTCAACCAAGTACCGTGTATAGATAAATAACTTGTCTTACATATTTCGGTTCTATTAACACCTGGGCTTCTGGGGATCTCCTTTAACTCAGCTGGTAAAAGAGTCGGACTTTGTCAACATTTAGACTTTATAAACTTTATCAGTTTATTGTATCCACTGGAGGAATCCGGTGGATACTTTGGTTTGGCATTTGCTACGCCGCAGAGTGTAGAGAGCAGGATATCTACATTTAAAATTAATTTGGGAGGTAAGCTACTGTGGGGCTGAAATTAGCCTCATTCTGAAAAACAAGATGGCCACAACGGACATTTCTTGTTTCTATTTACCTTTTTCTACTGGCTGGTTCTCATATGAAGGTTGAATCTCATCATAGGTGATATGTACAACAGATGCTATACATGTCCTATACATGTTTGAAGACATTTGAACTTGAAGCTCTTCATTTAAGGTCATCCGCGGATTGCCAAATTACCCCATGTAGCTGACTTTAGAAGTGCCTATATCTCTCTTATTATTGGTCCTGGAGGTTTGGTGTGTGAAACCAACCAATAGGAAATCATGGGCTGTGAATCTTGTGATGTGGTCAGATTTATCCTTGGAGCTCTCCTTCAAGGTCAAATGAGGATAGCCAAACTCAAAAGTGCTTATAACTTGCTTATTACTTGTCCTAGAGGTTTGCAATGTAAAACCAACTTATAGGAAATCATGGGCTAGGAGTCTTGTGATGTGGTCAGATTTGGCCTTGGGTCCCTCCTGCAAGGTCCAAAGAAGGTTCACTGGCTTTGGTGTGTTGTCTTTCCAGTGGATACAATTTGCATCAGTTCTCCCATGTGCTAGGTCAAGTTTCTTTGTGTAATCCAAAGGCACTGGGATCCAGGCTCAGTAGAGCTAATCAATAATTGCTTTACAGTACAGTACTAATTCAAAATGTGTTGTGCATACTCGAGCGTCTTTACTGCTGTGTTAATCTAAACATTAAACACAGTCTCATGAGTAATGTGTATACATAGAGGAGTCAGTAAGTTACTTTTCCTTCTAATTCCAGGTTATGTGGTGTGGATACTCAAGGCAATGCACTGCTATGCGACTGGATGAACCACAAAGTACACACGTACAATGTGTCCACTGACCAGTGGTCAGCACTACAGTTTACAGACTGACTGGACTATCCTGTAGATGTCTTTCAAGGCCAGGATAAAATCACTGACCTCTATGTAGTTCAACATGGAGTGGCCAAAGTTCAGCCCAATAAATTTCTACATTTCACTGCAGTTTTGCAGAAGTAAAACTGGGTTTTTGGTGTGTACTGCATTAATCTGAAGACTAGTATGTTTTGGACATGCTGTAATAATTTTTTACATCATCTCATTCTCAATAGCTGAATGTATACCGTATTTGTCCGTATAAATGCCCCCTTCTATCTCCTCCTTTGTAATTCTAGATTTCGGTAAACGATGCATTTTAGTACACTCCCAATTGAATAACAACTGTTACAACAGGAAATGAAGAAAATTAAAACAAAACATGGTTAATTTGATCAAAAACATCCAAAAATATAAGATAAAAGTTTATAATTTCTTTGGATTTTAGGTTTATTTCTAATATTTTAAGTTCCCAACAATATGTGCTGGCAATCGAGAGGAGTGTTACAAAGTATGTTTAACTAAATATCCCCCATTTCTCCCAGATGGCTTAATTACCTCAAATACCCACCCTCCTCTTGAAAATAGATCAACCCCAGGGTGTTTATCTGGATAAATATGGTATTGAATTATTTCTGTGTTTAGGAAATTTTGTGGTTGATTGCATGGTTTTTATTCTCAGCTGTATAATTACAAATGAAGTTAACTGTAAATTTTAATGAATTTCTAGTTAAAGTTGCTTTGGACATCGTGTGTATAGGTCATATCACAACTGATAGTTGAAGGGATTTATCAAAGCAGTGTATGCTTGCTGGTCAAATTTCTGCAGTGATAAGAGTAAGAAATCTAAAATTCGCCACATGTTGAAATACTAATAAAACGATGAATTGAGGTGAGATTTGTTGAATATATTGTAAATCAAGGCTGTTTGAACTGAAATATACCAAGTTTAACATAAAACATCTTTTCCTTCATAGAATTAACTAAGGTTATAGAAGTGGCGAATTTTAGATTTCTTACTCTTTAACCATCTAAAACTGTCAACTACCAACTTTTCCACTTCAAGTCAGGCAAGGAGTCAAACCCAGGACCCAAGAGATGGGAAGCTAGTCTGGTTCCCAGTAACCCTCCCACAACCCACATATAAATCATTGTAAACTGTAATACAAAGAGCTGATAAAATTTTTAGTCATATACTGATTTTTCTTTTATTGTTTCTTCTGCTTCACAATTTATACAGACTTTTTACAGTATTTATATTATACAATATTTTATTGAACATTAAAAATAACATTAATTAATACAGACAATTAATGTAAATTCACATATATTAAAAAAAGACAACTTCCATAACAGTGAATACAAGAGACTTGTATAAATTTTTTATCCGGAGCCGGCTTGGCCAATTTAGACTTTGCCAAGTTTTTGGCTAAGTTAGGGACTTAACTGTGAGCCTTTTGTCTTAGCAAAGTCTGGGATATGAATGGATTTCACAAAGGCTGATAAGTGATCAACCTCAGTCTGATTTATCAAATAACCAGAATGATATTTGTGTCATGTGATCCTATGTTTGTACTCAAAATATAGTACTGGTAACTTATTTCCCTTTTCAATTTGGTTTCAGTTTCGCCTTTGATGCTCCCACTGTTTGGAATTCGCTTCCTGAAGACATTTGTGCATCACCTACTATTGCCTCTTTTAGAAAGAAGCTCAAAACCTATCCCTACACAAAGGCTTATCCTCCTTAGCTCATTTTCTCTTATGGCTTCTCCATGGTGCTGACCTACTTCTGTCCTTGGACTTTGAATTTGCATATTGCTATTGTCTTGTTGCGCCTTAGAGTCCACTACTGAGTGGAGATTAAGCACTATAAAAGTCAAATTAGAATTAGAAAATACTGTGTTGCAATGAAAAACCTTGTAAGCATATACAAACTACTAAATTTTACTTCAGGAGAGGTACTATGTAATTTTACTTTATTTTCAGCCAGTTCAAGTTTTGAAGTGATGAAAATTTTATAGCTTTCATATTTATGTATTTGCTGGTGGTGGGCTTAACTTTGAGCCCAAGACATAGCCAATGTTTAAGAATTCATATTTTATACAGATTTCTGGTTTAAAAGAAAGAAATAGTTTCAAGAAGTGCAAATGACATGTCTAGTATATTAATGATTAAATTCAATCTTAACTTACTTTTCTATTAAATAATTATATATCAAATATAGCTAAGATTTAGCTAGAATTGTGCAATAAACTTGTTTAAATTGTACATTAAACGTGTGAAATACACTTTTACAAAATTTAATCTTACTAATTCTTTTCATGGTATATATTAATGTAAAGAAAGACAAATCATTGAATAAATTGCTTTTCTAAAACTAACAGTTACTAAAATGAAAACACTAAAGCAAACTAAATGCAAAGACCATTTACACCAAAATACTACAGAAACATTAATTTCACCACAAAACTTGCTGAGAAAATTGGACCATTTACATTCATCATTGTCTTTATATTTGTACAGTGTATAACAAGTCACGCCAAAAAGAAATTTAGTGTTCATGTTACTACTAAGAAAACTTGTTCTCAATTTAAATATTTACATTATACAGAGCCAAAAATTCTAAAAAGAACTCACTATAGATGGCCAATAAATATAATGTACATATTATATCAGTCATGTGACCTATTGACAGAAGGACGGAAAACTAACTCTTTTGATTGGTTAATGTTTGTGATAAAACCTTAAATCTGTAACTTTGTGTTGGTCACCGAGTTGGATGGCTCCAACAGATACCTACTGCTGGAAAATTGTAAGTTTATTCGAAGTGGCTGGAGTATGGTAAATCACCGCACTCAAGAAGAAATTCTACAGTACGGTAACATTCATTTACCGTATTCCAGCAAATTGACTAGAGTGCGGTTCAAGCTGGTAACCTAAACATCTCATGGAGTGAAGGAAATATGAGGCCACGATGGAGGTTTCTATATTTTAGAAATTAAAAATGTAGCAATATTTGACAAAACATCAAATTGTTGTACTTGTACACATGAAGACTTAAGAAAATAGGGGGCCACGATGGATTTTATGCCATTTTACAAACAGAAGTCTAGCAATATTTTACTCTTACTGCACATTCTGTTGAAGTTTTCTAACAATATTTGACAAACTAGAGATTGCGTCTGGACGCAGTGTATCCCCGGACGGGACATAGTTAAGGCGTGAATATGTCAGTCTTGAGCCTGTTTCCTGTAGCACCAGGTCAGGATTCTCCATAGTACCAGATTACTCCCAAAAGCTAATCACTAGTTCTTTCACTTACATCTGTCTTTAAAAATTACATTTCATGGATCCAGAAGATCCATATAGTGATCCGGATCACTTCCAAAATTCAATCATTTCATCCTTTTACCTTTTCAGACATATCCTGAAACTTTCATCAAAATCCGTCCATAAGTTTTTGATTTATCTTGTACACAAACACATCTGGCAGCCTGGATCCACATGATCCAGATCACTCCCAAAATCTAATCACTTGTTCCTTGTCCCATTTAGGACATTTCCTGAAAATTTCATCAAAATCCACCCATGACTTTTTGAGCTATTTGTCTTTAGAAATTATATTTCATGGATCCAGAAGATCCAGACAGTGGTCCAGATCACTCGCAAAATTGAACCATTTCTTCCTTTTACCATTTGTAACATATCCTAAAAATATCATCAAAATTCATCCTAAAATTCTGTTGCAGCCTGGGTCCAGATGATCCAGATCACTCCAAAATGTAATCACTTGTTCCTTGTACCATTTAGGTCATTTGCTGAAAATGTCATCACAATCCATCCATAACTTTTTGAGGTATCTGTCTTTAAAAATTACATTTCATGGTTACAGAAGATCAATATAGTGATCCGGATCACTTCCAAAATTCAATCATTTCATCCTGTTACCTTTTCAGACATATCCAGAAAATTTCATCAAAATCCGTCCATAAGTTTTTCAGCTACATTGTGCATAAACACATCTAGCAGCCTGGATCCAGATGATCCAGATCACTCCCAAAATCTAATCACTTGTTCCTCGCACCATTTAGGTCATTTGCTGAAAATGTCATCACAATCCATCCATAACTTTTTGAGGTATCTGTCTTTAAAAATTACATTTCATGGATCCAGAAGATCCATATAGTGATCCGGATCACTTCCAAAATTCAATCATTTCATCCTTTTACCGTTTCAGACATATCCTGTAAATTTCATCAAAGTCCGTCCATAAGTTTTTGATTTATCTTGTACACAAAACATCTGACAGCCTGGACCAGATGATCCAGACAGTGATCCAGATCACTCTCAAAATCTAATCACTTGTTCCTTGCACCATTTAGGTCATTTGCTGAAAATGTCATCACAATCCATCCATAACTTTTTGAGGTATCTGTCTTTAAAAATTACATTTCATGGATCCAGAAGATCCATATAGTGATCCGGATCACTTCCAAAATCCAATCATTTCATCCTTTTACCTTTTCAGACATATCCTGTAAATTTCATCAAAATCCGTCCATAAGTTTTTGATTTATGTTGTACACAAAACATCTGGCAGCCTGGATCCAGATCACTCCCAAAATCTAATCACTTGTTCCTTGTCCCATTTAGGACATTTCCTGAAAATTTCATCAAAATCCACCCATGACTTTTTGAGCTATACTGTACACAAACACATCTGGCAGCCTCGATCCAGATGATCCAGATCACTCCAAAAATGTAATCACTTGTTCCTTGTACCATTTAGGTCATTTGCTGAAAATGTCATCACAATCCATCCATAACTTTTGAGGTATCTATCTTTAAAAATTACATTTCATGGATCCAGAAGATCCATATAGTGATCCGGATCACTTCCAAAATTCAACCATTTCATCCTTTTACCTTTTCAGACATATCCTGAAAATTTTATCAAAATGCACCCATAAGTTTTTGAGTTATCGGTCTTTAAAAATTAAATTTCATGGATCCAGAAGATCCAGACAGTGATCCGGATCACTCCCAAAATTTAATAATATCTTCCTTTTACCATTTTGGACATATCCTGAAAATTTCATCAAAATCCATCTGTCAGTTTTTGAGTTATCTTATTCACAAACAAACAAACAAATAGAGGGCCAAAAATGACCCTCGGTCAGGTACTTTGGCGGTCAGTGGATGACCTTAAATGAAGATCTGTAACCGGTAAGCCTGCATGCGGGTACTCCATCATGTACTCAACCTCCAAAGCCATTTTCAATAGTTTCCATGTAATGTAGTCAGCATTAAGTGTGAAAATATCTCCAAATATACCAAAAATGACCCTCGGTCAGGTACTTTGGCGGTCAGTGGATGACCTTAAATGAAGAGCTTCAAGGTCAAATTTCTGCATGCTTACAGAGGACATATATATGTATTATATATACCAGCCATAGGATGATCTGACTTTCTGTATATGAGTTAAGTGTGAAAATATCTCCAAAAAGGCCAAAAATGACCCTCGGTCAGGTACTTTGGCGGTCAGTGGATGACCTTCAATGAAGAGTTTCAAGGTCAAATTTCTGCATGCTTACAGAGGACATATATATGTATTATATATACCAGCCATAGGATGATCTGACTTTCTGTATATGAGAACTGGGCCAAAAAGTGAAAAAATGGCCAAAATCTGACCTTTAAGTGACCACCAGTGACCTTGAGATTGAAGGTCAAGGTCACAAAACAATAGCGTTCGTGGCATTGCCCATATCTACCCAATATCAAATTTGAAAGTTCTAACTAAATTTTTTTTTAAGTTATCGCGTCCAAAAGGAAATCTCGGCGGCGGCGGCGTGACCGTACTGAATCCTAAGTATCCCCGACTTTTGTCCGGGGATACAATAAAATATCAAATGCTACTTGCACAGGCAGATTTAAGGAAATATGAGGCCACAATGGGTTTCTAGCCATATTTTACACACAGAAGATCCAGGCAACCAGTCTACTTTTCGTCTGCAAACATGATTAATTAACCACTGAAATCATTTGTTACTGAAACCTCATTCGAGACAAAGTTCTAGAGTGCGGCAATCCGTACTGTAGCATATTTTCTATGGAACGATTTTACCGTACCGCAGCCACACCCAAGTTTATTTCACTATAGAATCAATATTCATGTTACTGCAATAATAACATTTTTCTTTATTTTAAATATTTAAATTATTGGAAGTAGAATCTTTACTGAAAACAAAAATACTTCGACGTAAGGGTCAGTGGACATGTTGCAAGCATCTTTTTAGTTGCATATCCCATTCACTAGGTGTCACTCTTGTAGGTCACGGGACTACTTTTTTGACTACATTTTATGTTTACCTTGGCAACTCCCTCCAAAATCTTTGTTTACTACATTTTATATAACTTTCCAGGAATGCCGGAGGTTTCGTACCATGGAGGTTTCGTCCCAACTCATCTATGAGAATAGGGTTTCCCAACAATATTTTATAAATGCTGTTTCAGACCCAAGTGAATTGGACCAGTATTTTATAAGGAAAGTATGAAAACTAGGGTGAAGTGGTTGGCATTCTGCCAACCACAGAGTCGAATCTTAGGACAGCAGTGGGTGTTGAAATCTATAAACTTGGTATTATCGCCCGTGACAGTAAAATATTGCTGGATTATATATTTGTAAAATGTTGTTACAAACACCATTGTAGCCTCACGTTTTCATCACTCTGTGGGTGTACAACTACCAGCATTTGATATTTTATTTGTTTTAAATATTGCGAGAAGACAGAGTGAGGTGCGGTGATAGTAAAATATTGCTGGATTATATATTTGTAACATGTTGTTAGAAACCCCATCGTAGCCTCACGTTTTCATCACTCTGTGGGTGTACAACTACCAGCATTTGATATTTTATTTGTTTTAAATATTGCGAGAAGACAGAGTGAGGTGCGGTGATAGTAAAATATTGCTGGATTATATATTTGTAAAATGTTGTTAGAAACCCCATCGTAGCCTCACGTTTTCATCACTCTGTGGGTGTACAACTACCAGCACTTGATATTTTATTTGTTTTAAATATTGCGAGAAGACAGAGTGAGGTGCGTTGACAGTAAAATATTGCTGGATTATATATTTGTAAAATATTGTTAGAAACACCATTGTAGCCTCACGTTTTCATCACATGAACTGTTGTTAGAACTTCTAGGACATACAAAAGCGCCTTCTAGTGGTTGAAAGTAGAACTACGGAGTTTGAATATTTTTATTGTCTCTGCCAGAGGTGTCCTCGATTTTGATTGGCTGAACGACAAATGTGTAGTACTACCGTGACGTCACTTCATTCATTAATTTCTTTGCGGTTTATTTGTTTGACAAATAATAGATGGGCAGACAGCAATTTTACATTAACAGTGACTGCGTGATAAACCCTGCAGACGAATAAATTAAATTGGGGTTTAAGGTCTAGAAACCAGCAGACGAAACGGTTAAAAAAGACTCGTTCGAGTAGAAAATCACAATGGAAATACAATAGGTTCTAGGACATACGGGACCTTATAGAAAGCCAGACGTAGTGCCAGACATGCTTTTTACTTCATAAAATATAATTTAATAAAAGCATTAAAAATCTTCAAAATGGCAGAGTGTATAATATACACCTTAATGTACCGATATGTGAACAAATATTATTCAGAATTTGATATTTAAGGGCTTAAACAGACGATTTAAAATCGCGGCCGCAACTCAGTACATAACTCGAATCAAAGATTCGACTAATAAATGGGACGAAACCTCCAGGGGACGAAACCTCTGTGGTACGAAACCTCCGGATACCCTTTGCAGTTAAAAGTCATTAAAAATACACAGTCTTTGGATCAAGGCACAATTAAGGACCTCCTGGTGAATGACTTGGGAAAATAACTGTAAGGATGTCCACTGACCTTTAACTGGGAATTACAGTTAACATGGTAAACTTCTCTGAAGTGAGCTGTACTCCCCTAAAAAACCTAGTACAAAAATAAACGAAGACATTACTTTTATTTTCAATGGACAATCCCAGTGGTGACTACTTACACCATGAGAAGTTTTGCATTTAGTACTCTGAGGAAAACACGGAAAATTTTATACTGTCATTGGCAATAAGTTTGCAGTTCTTTCGTATAACATCTTGTGAAATACAGAAAGTGAAATTCACCTCAGTATATGAAATATGCTACAGAGAAGATCATATTCCATTTCTTTGAATTACAGGAAATTCTTTTCACAACTGTGATACATTGTGTATTTGTCACTATGCACAAGATCTCTCTTGATTTAAAATTGGCATAAATTATGATTACTTTGTGTTACATTGAAAGGTGAACATCATTAACGAATTTCATGTACTATGATCATTTTTATTTTTCTTCGTATATTTACTGTACAAACTCATTACAAATATTTACACAATGAAAGTTTCAATGTATGTGTAATAACTGATATATCACATTAATTTTATTATTTGTATAAAAAATAAAGTCGTTTTAATTTGTGATTTTAATCCGGACAACAAAAGCTCATTAACATCTAATATACATGTTATATACATGTTTCTATCACAATAAAAATTTTGCGACAGGAATATCAACTACATTAACTGAACACGTTGTCCACCTTGTACTTTTGTGTACATTAAATGACAATAAGTATTTATTTTAATATACTGTACATTTTGAGAGTAACATACAAATTTCAAAAGTGCATCAACGGAGACAGCTGTGAAGCAAATATACTACACATTACACTCAGTCTGAAGCATGAGTATCTTCATTCTATTCTGTACATTTTTCTTCATTTACTGTATTTATTTTACTGTATTATTAAACGATAAGTATGCACTACCACTACAGTAGTAACTCTTTTTTTTGCCAAGGATAAAATATAATTTATGCTTGACTGAGTAATGGTGTGTAATGAGTGCTGAAGTATTAGTCACCTGTAACATCAAGTATTAAGTATGCTACTCAACTTTTCACCTTTAGATATTTCCCTGATTACTAGATTTTGATAAGTTTTAACGTCAAGTAAAAGTACAGTAAGTTACCTTTCCAACAATGTATGTATTATACACGTAGATTCAATAGTTTTTAAAACCTTTACAAAAATTCAGCACGGTTTAATGCAAAATACACAAACCCTTTGCACTGCACCATGACATGACGTCAAAGCAATATTTATAATAAAGAAGCACAATTTTGGGCTGTTACTGACGAGCTGCTAAAAGCCTGTTCTGTCCTTTTGACTACACTGCTTTACTATCAGTTGTTTCTAAAAGAAAAGAAAAGGTATCAATTTGAATAGGTGTCCCAGTTCCTAATTATGGTCTGTTCACACAGTTCTGTACCCAGTCATTTTTGAATTTTTCTTCATGGTCTGGGCCTTCTAACTCAAAAATGAAACCTCATATTATGGTGGTGTACATTTTCAAATGAGTGGCCCCCATATAGCCATACCAAACCCCTCCATTCACTCCCCCCCCCCTCTGGCATGTACATTTTAGTTTACCATGTGAGTGCTTGTGATTATCAATTTAACACTTTGTAAATGCTTCTATTATTATTATATGAAATGCAACCAAGGTGTTCTAGGCCTGTATTCAAAATGAGCTGATTTTTGGCTCAACTTGATCTTCATCCCTTTGTGAATATAGCAAATAGAGTAATAAGACTTGCAATCAAGGTGTTCTGAATCTGGTGGCAATTTAGATTCTGACACTATTACTGTATATTTTTCATATTCTGACAAAATCAGTGTCTCACTTTATGCTACATGTATGTCTTTACATAAATCACATAAAAGTTTTATGAGGAAAAGAGCAGCTCAACACCATATCTTCAGACAAAATTCATAAATACATAATGCACTAAGTGTACAAACTCACACCTATGTCAATACACTTTCATAACCAAATCAAAAGTGAGGAGTAAAATGACTGCTAACACTCCTCTACAGCAAATTTATGGATGAGAATATTTATAACAATAGTGAGGTAGGTCGACAATACACTTTCAATCCAAATAACAAGCCTAAGTGAGGATAATATGAGGATATTTTGCGCAGTAAAATAAATATATATAGTCCTTAAAAAAATGTGAAATTTACCAGTAAGGATAAAAACAGCCTTTTTAAATTGCTTTATTTCTGGGTAATTATTTACACATTGTGATTTCTGTAACTACATAAGGCCTTTGATCTCCACTGATGGAAAACTTGGTACAAATTTTGACTATTTTGTTTTACTTTTAAAGCCCCCCCCCCAACCCCCCCCCCCCCCCGTGATAAATTTCACATTGCTTTTTCTATCAGACTGTCTGCTAAAATGCAAGCAACATTAAGTAACAATATCACTTGGGGCGTGCGTACCCCTGCCAAGGCTTAATGTCATTTTTATACAAAAAGCATCGGAGATGCCCGTACCCCACAGCCTGGGGAAATAGTTTTCAACAACATGAGATGTTGAAGTAGTGAAACAGTACAAAGAACCGGATACTTTCAGAGCAGTGTCAGTTATATAAAGGTCCAAATAATGTTTTGGTAGAGAAAACAACACCTAAGTGAAAGAAAATGATGAAAAGATAGAGTATTAAAACAAGATAATTCAATAGCCAGATGACAGCATTAAACTAAAAATTACGAAGCTGTAAAATTTATTGATTGGAGTATAGCTCTCAATGGAAATAGCCCAATTATGTAAAAGTATTCAATTAAAGAATGCCCCAGATGAAAATTCCAAAAATTCAGAAATTAGAGATTCTTGGGGGAAAAAAGTCTAAAGAGTTAAGAAAAAATTTACAATAGAAATATTTTTTACCACAATAAGTTTCTTTTCTATACAGTTCTCCCACAAGCAATACCTTTATGTTTGTTAACCACTAAAATATTAATGCTACCTGCTTCATACACATCCATGTCAACTATCCCATCCCATGTGTCATTATTTACCTTAGATATAAAATAAAATACTAAAAAATAAAAATAATTCCTATTTTTAGACCTTAATCTTATTGTTAGAAACTCAAAATGACAAACCTTTTTCATTCCCACTGATGACAATATAAAACATATTTTACTTGAATATGAAAGCAGTTGTAGAGTGCATAGAGTAAGAAATCTAAAATTCGCCACATATCTGAAATTTGCCACATGTGAAAATACTAATAAAATAAATGAATTCTGGTGAGATTTGTTGTCTGTATAGTAAATTAAGACTTTTTGAACTGAAAAATACTAATTTTTAGACAAAAACATCATTTTCTTCATAAAATTAACTAAGGTTTTAGAGGTGGCGAATTTTAGATTCCTGGCGAATTTTAGATTTCTTACTCTACCTCATTCAAGGGGGCATTTCTAAGATTCAGCATTTTTTTTTTTTTTGCCAGCATAATTCATTTTTATTCACCCTTTTTGCACAAGTTTTTGCCTTACCCTGGTGGGGTGAGGGTGGACAACCCACCCAATCAGGAGCTTGCAAAAGTCAGCCATACACAGATGGCGGGTACATTGGCATACAGAGTTAACTTGATAAATAAAGGGTATTCTAACATGACACGGACGTGTCCTCGATTCTGATTGGCTAAACTATGAAATACTTCACAGGTAAAATATAGCATAACCCTGTGACTCCCTATTATCGCCCATTATGGCTGTCGTAACAATGAACGTTTTACAGTAATATATGTAATAATTATTCATCTTAAAATAATTTTTCATGTTAGAATAGCAATAACCCCCTCCAAAACCAAGGTATACACAGAATTTTACCATGGTAAAACCTTCAGGGTTTATAACCTCAAACCGTGGTAAAATTCTGCATATACCGTGGTTTGGTCAGGGATTATTCCTATATTGTAGTTCACAGATTACACTATTACCTTTCAGCATGTTTTGTATCCAAATCTTTCCCACAATGTACTCACTACTCCCTTTGTCCGGGCCCTATCCACACACAAAATGTAATGAAAATTTGCTCATTACGTATGGCGTAATGGGAACCCGTAAGCCAAAGTCATTGAAAATACATTAAAAATGGGCATTTGAAAATTTGAGATTTTTTTTGGTATCCAGAATATGATCTGGATCTTTCCCAAAATTTGATCACCTCTTCCACTGTTCAGGCCCATCCATATAAAATTTTTCAGAAAGATCTGGTCAATACTTTTGGAATTAGCGAGCACACAAACATACAAACAAATGCAACCTAATGGAGGTTATAAAATTTGAACAGGGTTTATAACAGGTTCTTGATGGATCAATCAGGCCTTAATGATATGAGAAATACAAAGAATTAGAGTAAGAAATGTAAAATTTGCCACATAGCTAAAATTCACCACATGTAAAAACACTAACAAAATAAATGAATTGATGTGAGATTTGTTAAATGTATAGTAACTTAAGGCTTTTTGAACTGAAACATACCAAGTTTAAGACAAAACATCTTTTTTTTCATAGAATTAAGTTAGGTTTTTACAAGTGGTGAAATTTAGATTCCTGGCAAATTTTAGATTCCTTACTCTGTAGGAATTTCGGTGTGTGAAGCCCCTGGATGTGCTGTCTTCTTTTCTTCCAGGACAAACAAGACTTAGTGCATACTGCAGAAGAACTCTGTAATAAAATGTCACTACTGGTCACAACTTTTGAAACAACAAAATCTTTCCCTCACACATTTGGTTAATGGAGGTTATCATACACTATCATACACTCTTGATGCCTATCACTGATTGCTTCTATTTCCCATTTATTGGTCTGTAGTGTAAAGTCAAATCACCAGCATTTTTCCAGATGAAGTGTTTCACAGTTCTCAGATCCATATTTGCATCTAATATCTGCAAAATCACAACAAGGAATTCAATTCAAATTACTGCATCTGTCGACTGATATAATTCTTATACTCTGTTGGTCACTAGCAGAGAAATAGAAATTTGTAAAAGTGGAAACAAGTTAATAAAATCAAATATTCAAAGAGCAGAAAGTCTGTAAACAAATGTTTTTCTATAGAGTAATTCTTGCTTGACACATAAAAATACTCATTTATTCAGGATGTCCTTTAATTCACACAAATCAGCAAGTTTTCATGGAAACATTTCTAATTGTTCTAATTACATTACAACCTGTATTATCTGTCCTTTCTAGGATAGTATGACATTGATTTGGGGTTTGTTTCAAATGTTACATTTATTTATGTATTTGGGGTTTTACATCGCTTTCAACACTGTACAGGTCATATCACGTCAGGGAGTTCAGTGGGCAGAGGAAACCAGCACATACAGTACATACAGTTGGTCAAGGTTCTGTACTGTAAACTGCTGACCATCGGTAAGCAACTAACAACTTTCCCACATAAAGTCCAGTGTTTGAACCACCGACCTCAGAGGTGGGAGGCGAGTGTGTTACCACTGTGCCACCATGGTCCCTTCAAATATTTAAAATCTTCCTTCCATTGTATGTGTTCTATCTGGGTTTGAACCCGTGTCCTCTGTACCCCTAGGCAAGTGTTACACACTAGGCCACAATGGCAGAATACTGCTCCACTGGCGGTGAAGGAATTACATAAAGGAATAACAGAAGGTTAGATAATAGGATTGTAAATTGTAAATTCTTACTTGATCGTTACACAAAAGTTCCACTTTCTCCTCAGCCACCGAGGAGACGTCTTCCATTTCCACATCAGACTTTTCGTGAGTACTGTTACTTCCTCCAGAACCCCCGGGTGTAGTGGTAGCCGCAGGAACAGCTGAGTTTGACTCGACCTCTGACCCCTGACCTAGAATCTTCTCGTAGATGTGCTCTATGACTTTACGTACCTGCAGCATGTCACTGGCCGAGAGGCGGTCTCTATGGTAACAGAAACATTATAAACAAAATGTGACAAATGTTTTACTACAAATACTCATTCTGAAATTTACCCAGTAAAAAGCAGATTATTACAAGGCCAATAATTTTTTGACAGACAATGTAACATAAAGTGATAAAGTACAAAGGCCTCAACATTAAAGGTGAAAGTTAGGGGTTTACGTTCTGTTCAACAGCAAGGGTCACTTTGGGATAAGTCACCAGCATTGCTGCTTGTGAAAGTCAAATCCACATAGAGGTGACATCCCTCACTGGACATATACAAAAAATACGTACTCCAATTAGTGAGTGGACGATTAGACCAACATTCGATTAATCGTCGGTGCTATCGTACAATTGCGTTCGGTCGTGAACAACTTCTAGAAATCGATTAAATCTCACCCTTCCTTATGTGTCTTCATATCCACGTATTTTTTATATTTTAAACAGTTTCCTTAACTTTCCTTTGATAAATCAAGAGATCTGTCACGAATTTTGGGTTTGTTTATGTCTGCCGCGATATTTACCAGAAGTGAGTGCTTTTGGTAGGTTCTAAATGTCGGAACACCGTTATTCTTAACGGATTGATAAATACTTCATCCCGGAAAGTGTTTCATGATATATTGCCTTACAGTGGAGTAAAAAAGTCGATCATGGGTCGATCATTGGTCGGAAAAATGGACGAATAATCGACCACGAAAATTGAGGCGACTCCACTCACTAACTCCAATATAATATTGTCATCTTCATTTGTGAGACACATTTTCTTGCATATATCATTCCGGAGGCTTTCCTATTACAGTATAAAACATGAAAAAACTAGAAATAGGCCGCCCTGTTGATAGTAGATGCGAATAGAAACAGGATAGCATAGAAGAACACACATTATCATGTGTAATGTCCACCCATGAACCTTTTGCCCAAATTGTACAGTAGTCTTACAAGACCCTGTTTCATTTGTAAAATATATCAATGATGCTTAAATATTTGTTAGTGTAGATGTAAATTATTTCAGCTTCATGCCTTTTTGCATTGGTTGGGTTGAAAATTTTGACGAAATCACTCTATCTTGCACGGTTAAGAAGATAGAAGCAAATTCCTGTTTTTCTATTTTTGGCAAAAATTTGAAAATTCAAAATGGCCGCCATTTTTGGGAAAAGGAAATTTTTTTTGAAAATTGCCAAGAGTACATTTCTTAGATACCCTATGGGTCGAAAATTTCAACAAAATAACTCTATTTTGCACGGTTAAGGCCAGTTTGTGTTTTTCCATTTTGGGCAAAAATTCGAAAATTCAAAATGGCTGCCATTTTTGGGGAGGGGAAAATTTTTTGAAAATTGCAAAGATTACATTCCTTAGATACCCTGTGGGTTGAAAAATTTCGACGAAATCGCTCTATCTCGCATGGTTAAGGAGATAGAAGCAAATTTGTGTTTTGCCATTTTTGGCAAAAATTTGAAAATTCAAAATGGCCGCCATTTTAGGGGAGGGGAAATTTTTTTTTAAATTGCCAAGAATACAATGCTCAAATACCTGTGGGTCGAAAATTTTGATGAAATCGCTCCATCTCGCATGGTTAAGGACATAGAAGGAAATTTGTGTTTTGCCATTTTTGGCAAAAATTCGAAAATTCAAAATGGCCGCCATTTTTGGGGAGGGGAAAATTTTTTGAAAATTGCAAAGATTGCATTGCTTAGATACCCTGTGCGTCGAAAATTTTGACGAAATCGCTCTATCTCGCACGGTTAAGGAGATAGAAGCAAATTAGTGTTTTGCCATTTTTGGCAAAAATTCGAAAATTCAAAATGGCCGCCATTTTTGGGGAGGGGAAAATTTTTTTTTAAATTACCAAGAGTACAATGCTCAGATACCCTGTGGGTCGAAAATTTTGACGAAATCGCTCTATCTCGCACGGTTAAGGAGATAGAAGCAAATTTGTGTTTTGCCATTTTTGGCAAAAATTCGAAAATTCAAAATGGCCGCCATTTTTGGGGGAGGGGAAAATTTTGGGAAAATTGCAAAGATTGCATTCCTTAGATACCCTGTGGGTCGAAAATTTCGACGAAATCGCTCTATCTCGCACGGTTAAGGAGATAGAAGCAAATTTGTGTTTTGCCATTTTTGGCAAAAATTCGAAAATTCAAAATGGCCGCCATTTTTGGGGAGGGGAAAATTTTTTGAAAATTGCAAATATTACATTCCTTAGATACCCTGTGGGTCGAAAATTTCCACGAAATCGCTCTATCTCGCACGGTTAAGGAGATAGAAGCAAATTTGTGTTTTGCCATTTTTGGCAAAAATTCGAAAATTCAAAATGGCCGCCATTTTTGGGGAGGGGAAAATTTTTTAAAAATTACCAAGAGTACAATGCTCAGATACCCTGTGGGTCGAAAATTTTGACGAAATCGCTCTATCTGGCACGGTTAAGGAGATAGAAGCAAATTTGTGTTTTGCCATTTTTGGCAAAAATTCGAAAATTCAAAATGGCCGCCAATTTTGGGGAGGGGAAAATTTTTTGAAAATTGCAAAGATTGCATTCCTTAGATACCCTGTGGGTCGAAAATTTCGACGAAATCACTCTATCTCGCACGGTTAAGGAGATAGAAGCAAATTAGTGTTTTGCCATTTTTGGCAAAAATTCGAAAATTCAAAATGGCCGCCATTTTTGGGGAGGGGAAAATTTTTTGAAAATTGCAAAGATTGCATTCCTTAGATACCCTGTGGGTCGAAAATTTCGACGAAATCACTCTATCTCGCACGGTTAAGGAGATAGAAGCAAATTAGTGTTTTGCCATTTTTGGCAAAAATTCGAAAATTCAAAATGGCCGCCATTTTTGGGGAGGGGAAAATTTTTTGAAAATTGCAAAGATTGCATTGCTTAGATACCCTGTGCGTCGAAAATTTTGACGAAATCGCTCTATCTCGCACGGTTAAGGAGATAGAAGCAAATTAGTGTTTTGCCATTTTTGGCAAAAATTCGAAAATTCAAAATGGCCGCCATTTTTGGGGAGGGGAAAATTTTTTTTAAATTACCAAGAGTACAATGCTCAGATACCCTGTGGGTCGAAAATTTTGACGAAATCGCTCTATCTCGCACGGTTAAGGAGATAGAAGCAAATTTGTGTTTTGCCATTTTTGGCAAAAATTCGAAAATTCAAAATGGCCGCCATTTTTGGGGGAGGGGAAAATTTTGGGAAAATTGCAAAGATTGCATTCCTTAGATACCCTGTGGGTCGAAAATTTCGACGAAATCGCTCTATCTCGCACGGTTAAGGAGATAGAAGCAAATTTGTGTTTTGCCATTTTTGGCAAAAATTCGAAAATTCAAAATGGCCGCCATTTTTGGGGAGGGGAAAATTTTTTGAAAATTGCAAATATTACATTCCTTAGATACCCTGTGGGTCGAAAATTTCCACGAAATCGCTCTATCTCGCACGGTTAAGGAGATAGAAGCAAATTTGTGTTTTGCCATTTTTGGCAAAAATTCGAAAATTCAAAATGGCCGCCATTTTTGGGGAGGGGAAAATTTTTTAAAAATTACCAAGAGTACAATGCTCAGATACCCTGTGGGTCGAAAATTTTGACGAAATCGCTCTATCTGGCACGGTTAAGGAGATAGAAGCAAATTTGTGTTTTGCCATTTTTGGCAAAAATTCGAAAATTCAAAATGGCCGCCAATTTTGGGGAGGGGAAAATTTTTTGAAAATTGCAAAGATTGCATTCCTTAGATACCCTGTGGGTCGAAAATTTCGACGAAATCACTCTATCTCGCACGGTTAAGGAGATAGAAGCAAATTAGTGTTTTGCCATTTTTGGCAAAAATTCGAAAATTCAAAATGGCCGCCATTTTTGGGGAGGGGAAAATTTTTTGAAAATTGCAAAGATTGCATTCCTTAGATACCCTGTGGGTCGAAAATTTCGACGAAATCACTCTATCTCGCACGGTTAAGGAGATAGAAGCAAATTAGTGTTTTGCCATTTTTGGCAAAAATTCGAAAATTCAAAATGGCCGCCATTTTTGGGGAGGGGAAAATTTTTTTTAAATTACCAAGAGTACAATGCTCAGATACCCTGTGGGTCGAAAATTTTGACGAAATCGCTCTATCTCGCACGGTTAAGGAGACAGAAGCAAATTTGTGTTTTGCCATTTTTGGCAAAAATTCGAAAATTCAAAATGGCCGCCATTTTTGGGGGAGGGGAAAATTTTGGGAAAATTGCAAAGATTGCATTCCTTAGATACCCTGTGGGTCGAAAATTTTGACGAAATCGCTCTATCTCGCACGGTTAAGGAGATAGAAGCAAATTTGTGTTTTGCCATTTTTGGCAAAAATTCGAAAATTTAAAATGGCCGCCATTTTTGGGGAGGGGAAAATTTTTTGAAAATTGCAAATATTACATTCCTTAGATACCCTGTGGGTCGAAAATTTCGACGAAATCGCTCTATCTCGCACGGTTAAGGAGATAGAAGCAAATTAGTGTTTTGCCATTTTTGGCAAAAATTCGAAAATTCAAAATGGCCGCCATTTTTGGGGAGGGGAAAATTTTTTTTAAATTACCAAGAGTACAATGCTCAGATACCCTGTGGGTCGAAAATTTTGACGAAATCGCTCTATCTCGCACGGTTAAGGAGATAGAAGCAAATTTGTGTTTTGCCATTTTTGGCAAAAATTCGAAAATTCAAAATGGCCGCCATTTTTGGGGGAGGGGAAAATTTTGGGAAAATTGCAAAGATTGCATTCCTTAGATACCCTGTGGGTCGAAAATTTTGACGAAATCGCTCTATCTCGCACGGTTAAGGAGATAGAAGCAAATTTGTGTTTTGCCATTTTTGGCAAAAATTCGAAAATTTAAAATGGCCGCCATTTTTGGGGAGGGGAAAATTTTTTGAAAATTGCAAATATTACATTCCTTAGATACCCTGTGGGTCGAAAATTTCGACGAAATCGCTCTATCTCGCACGGTTAAGGAGATAGAAGCAAATTTGTGTTTTGCCATTTTTGGCAAAAATTCGAAAATTCAAAATGGCCGCCATTTTTGGGGAGGGGAAAATTTTTTGAAAATTGCAAAGAGTACACTCCTCAGATACCCTGCGGGTCGAAAATTTTGCCGAAATCGCTCTATCTCGCACGGTTAAGGAGATAGAAGCAAATTACTCAAAAGTAGTACTGAAAATACACAATGAAGTACCTAAATGGCTATTACTCATGTACTGACAAAGCTATCAGTCCCAAATGCAATACCAAGCGAGCTATGGACATAACAATCTTGTATTCAAAATTGTAGTAAAATATCTTTAATTATTTTGGCTTAAATGCACGGAAACCAATGGGTACTGAAAATAGCTGTACTTAAGTATTACTCAGTAAGCAAAAGAGGTACAACAGCCAAAAGCAATCCCAAGCAAGCTACTGACCCAATAAGCCTGCATACCAAATTTGGTGACAATAGCTCTAATACTTTTCCTTTAAATGAGCGGAAACCATGCGTGACGCCGGACATCGGACGCCGGACGCCGGACATCGGACAACGGACGGCGAAAAAAGCAAAAATAATATATCCACCCCCCAGGGGGGTGGACATAATAATGGAAAAACTTAACATATTGTAATTAGGTATCTCCTGAATAATATAAAGACAGTATTTTTGATTTTTGGTCCATATACACCAAGCTGATCCAATACAATACTTTCAGACACAAATTCTCTTCAAGCTGAAAAAAAACAGTGAAACAGTTTGCAAAATCAATCTAGAAATAAACTAGTTATGGTCATTTACAGTGGAGATTAAGGCTGGAATGATTAGGAATGATTAGCATAATCTCGTTGCCAGGTAGCTTCTTGTATTAACCATTGTCTAAGTCTACGTACACATGTTTGTGGCTTACGACTTCCAATTTGCAATTTATGTCACGGGAGTTTTTGTCAACAAAGATCCAGTTTTCTACAAACTACACTGCAATTTTTTTCTTCAGCTTTATAATCGAGTAAAAAATACATCTGCAAAGTGCCAGAGTGAACAAGTTTACATTTCATTAAAAAAAAGAGACGGCAACTTACTTCTTGAAAATTTTCAGAGATGATGTGGAATGTGGAGTGAGGAAAAATGGGATTTTGTTGAATTTAGGGATGTTTTTCTGAAATACAAAGAGGAACAAGTTTAAATTTTTCATTATATTTGGAAAATATAACAATGAACACATACATGCATTAAAATATCTTTGCAAAAGTTTATTCTTTGGATAAATGCGATGTCAATATACAACAATGAACTATTATTTACCGTTGTTTATTATTATTTTCATTGCATATTTACTAATACTGTCATGACACTTACTACTTACAATAACATTATTTACTATGTCTTGAGCAATAACCTGAAGGACTTCTTCAAATTTTATTTGAACAATATCACAATATTCTTACATGGTCACAAAAATGTAAAGTACTGTGTGAAACCGTTGTGTAATTGCCTAATAAAAAGTATTTAAGTTATATCTTTCATAATAGAGCCATTATATAACATTTTATGCATACAGAATTAGATACCTATTTATATAACATACAAACATTTTTTAAAGGAGTTGGTTCTATGTTTTTACAATGCATAAAGGAACAAACTTAAAGACCCATTTTGATAATAAACTGGCATCTACAGGCTTAATACACTTACGTCCACAGTGATTTCACTGACCCACAGAGGGACGGCCTCATTGAGCAGAGCTTGTTCTGTGTCCCCTGAAGCATCTCTACACAGTAGTCTGAACAAAATACGCCCTCCAACCTAATGAAATACAACCACTGTTAATTAATCTCAACAAAATCTTTACGGAAGTTTGATGTTACTGTGGTAACTCAGTAATTTGAAACTCATATTTTGAAGTACTGTACTGTAGAGAAATTATTGATTGTCTCTCACAGAAACAAACAGGAGACTGGCTCTTTCACCAGCTGAACTAAGAGAGAATCCACTGAAGCCCAGTTATTACTAGAACTGATATACATGAGGATATTACATACCACCCCTCAAGGAAAGACCTGTCCTTAGGTCTTACATGAGTACATTACACTCCAACTCGCTTGATTCATTATGTAGCTGTTAATGGAAACCAATGAATTACTAAGTATGGATATTGAAATCAATATTACAGTATTGTTCATTACTGATTATCAGTCACCTTAGCAACAGCTGTTTACCTGAGAAAATATTGAATCGGTCATTGGAGTTTTGTCCTCTTAGTTACCTGGAATAAAGACAAACTTGAAGTCATTCAAGCACACACAAGTTTGTCACATGTTGCATAGATCTGCAATTCATCAGCATCTTTAGCCTCATCCATCAATAATATATGGATATGTGATCCCTTACAATAATACACAGCTGTGATATTGTTTAGCTATTTCCTCCCTACAAAGTCAAAGTTAGGGTTTTATGTCTCTGATTCATCAGCCTGGGTCATACTGGGACAGGTCCTCAGTTTTGTCCCTTGTGGGGAGTTGAAACCACACAGAGGTGACAGCCTGTGATTAGATGTCAAACTTGCTAAACCACTAGGCCACTGATGACATCTATTTCCTCCTTACCTCACTAAAGATGATTGGTGTATGTCCTGGGACACTGAAGTAGCTGTTCCCTGTTTTCTTCTCATACTGATGTGTCTGTTCCATCCCATCTCCAGCATCTAGAATGTTTTAAATACATTCGTCAAGCTGACAAGTTTTGAAGAAATAATTTAAAATAACTATCACAAGTACAGCTATTGCCCTATTAATGCACTGAAAGAATTCAAATAATGCAAATAAATGTTGCTGGTTAACATTTTGGGGTTACCATAGACATTTCTGGTAAGATGTGCATCTGTATATCAGGTAATTAACTCCTACGGAATGTTTTTTTTTTTATCTGGAACTACAGCTCAAGGGTCACTGGCTAATAAAGTGTATCAGATGTTCTGATTGGTTAATAAAGTGTATCAGATGTTCTGATTGGTCAATTAAGATATTAAACAGGAATCTCTGGATTCTTTTTCTTTATGTACCCTATTTATACGCCATTCTTATCAAACACCCCCTCTCTACCTATGTAAAGGTCAAAATTGGAGTTTTTATATCCCATTCAACAGCCAGCACCCTTGCAATTCCGACATTCTGAAAAAATCGACAATTGAATTATCACAAACAGGAAATGAAGAAAATCCAAACAAAACTTGGCAGTTTTGATCACAAACAAGTAAAATCTATACAAATTTGAAATAAAAATTTTATAATTTCTTCAGATTTAACATTTGTTTCTAATATTTTAAGTTTCCCCAACAATTAAACATGCTGGTAATCGAGAAGCAGGTTGTAAATATGAGTTTTTTTCTGTTTGTTATAGTCTTACACTGTCTTTCCCTCATCCCAGACCATTTAAGTGGATAAAGTCAGTAAGTACAGTACTTTTAATAAGAAACCTTGCCGTCCAAAAGTACAAAAAGTTTTTTGTTAAGCAAAAATATTTAAGTTTTGACAATCTATGGCTCTGGATTTGCCTTAAGCCATTCATTAATTTTACTCATTGTTAAATACCGTAAATGACCTATTTAGTGCACAGTGCGCTAAGGAAAGACTATTTTTGTTCAACATTTGGTGGAAAAAAATTCATAAAACACTTTCCGGGATGAAGTATAGGTCAATCCGGTAAGAATAACTTACAGTGTTTTGACATTTAGAATCTACTAAAAATACCCAATTCCTGTTAGGGACGTCATCGTTGGGAAGTTTGCTGTCTCGATACCGTGAACAAAACAGTGGGCGATATCGCGGTATTTATCACTAAGTTTATATCTACATTTCAACTTCATATTTTTAATTCAAAACATTATAAACCCTGTAAATTCTCCGAAATAACAAAGATTTTTACTTTATTAAGGGTAAGATCCAAGAATCTTCATTTTAGAATAAGCTGAAAGCCATTTCCAGTTACGAGTTCTGACTCATGTACACCCACGTATATACTTTTCATTAATGTAGTCACTAAACCCCGGAAATCGGGCTATGAAAACAAAGCTCGATATCGTGTGCGGACTTGAAACATCGGCGATATGATGATATCACGGTACACGATGACGTCCCTACTTCCTGTAAATATGGCGGTAGATAAAAACAAACTCGAAAGTCATGACAAAAATGTCAATTTATTAAGTAAAAATACGTACAATATATAAAAATATGTGGATATTGTGCACTGTCACCGATGATATTTCTGGGAAAAAGAGGAAGGATGCGGTTACAAGGGCGGATGTGCTAAATAGGTCAATGGACAATTGCTGAATAACTACCGCTTGGTAGGCGGGTAAGTTACTAGAGACTTAAGTGAACTCATAAACAAATCTGTAAGTTGAAAATTACTTAGGGTCAGATGACCCCCGAGGGTCAAGGTAGGCTGAGACTAACCGGTAGCCCAGAAGACTACCAATGTTGTCCCGCCCCCTTTTTCTCAGACCTGCTCTGAGAGTAGGAAGAGAGTGTTGCGTTCAGTCCCATAAGAAATAAACTTCCCAAGGGAGGCAAGTCAGAGTTTTTTTTTTGTTTTTTTTTAATTTATTTTTTTATATACTATGTACATTTATACATATTTACATATCTCCTCATGTCGGGGCTTGGTTGTGGATCTGTTGGGCAGCCACCACTGGCCCTAAATGAAAAAGCTCTGTCAGCCCAAGCCACATCCTTCAAATAGAATTGTGTGAAGGTGTTATGAGATTTCCAGTGGCAGGCTGACAAAATCTGCTCTAAGGAGACCCCCGACTGGAAGGCCTTAGAGGCAGCAAAGGCCCTGACATCATGGGCTTTGACCTGATGCAGTGTGATGGCCTCTTGGTCAGAGAGCTCATAGCAAAGGATCACAGTATGCTTGATCCATGAGGAGATGGTGGCAGGTGAGATGTCTTTGTCAAAACCTTTCTTGAAGGAGACAAAGACCAGCTCCTTGTTCTGCCTAAGATCTGAAGTCCTGTCCAAGTAGTAGCGAAGTACTCTGACTGGACACAAGGACTTGTTACCCTTGAGTGACTTATCCAGAGTAGGGGCCAGGGCTGGTACGACCACTGGAGCCACACTATCTGGACCCTCCTTAGCCAGCTGGTTCTTGGATAGAAAGCTGGGTGAAGGGTATAAGGACACCTTAGAGCAGTCTGACTGGTGTCTGATGTTCTTATGCAGCCAAGCATGGATCTCACTCCTGCGCTAATACCAGAACCCAGGGCCAACAGAAAAACAGTCTTGAAGGTCAAGTGTTTTAGTGAGGCCTCTGTTAAAGGTTCAAAGGGAGCCTTAGTCAGCTGGTGTAAGACCAGGGAAAGGTTCCAGGAGGGTATACCCCTCCTGCCCTTGGGTCTGTCTCTATGGAAGCTATCCAGGAGACGGGTGATAATTCTCATCTCTGCTGACATTAATGGAAGAGTTGCCCAACTTGTCAGCAATGGCTGATCTGTATCCATCAAATTGGTACCAGGCTGCAACTTCCTATCTTGAAACAAGTGTAAGAGGAAGTCAGCTATGGCTTTCAGAGGTGGTGCCCTGAAGTCCACCGGATTACTGAGGCACCACTTTGTAAAAATGGTCCACTTTGCCTCATAGATGGATCTGGTTGATCCTCTTTGAGGAGCCTCAATTCGTGCTGCCACTGCCTCAGAGAATCCCTGCTCTAGGAGCCAGGCATGTAGGTTCAGGTTTGACAGGTTCCTGTGCAGGGTCTGGTTGAATGGTTGAGATACCAGATTGGGCAGGTTGGGCCGACACAGAGGGATCTGACTGGACACTGCCACCAGATCCCAAAACCAGGGCATGTTGGGCCACCCTGGTGCAATCAGAATGATCCTGTTGCAGGGATAGTCCTGTAACTTCTCTACCACTTTGCCCAAGATGGCTGATGGTGGGAAGGCATATGGGTCCAGATTTTCCCAAGACAGGCTGAGTGCATCCATTGCCCAAGCCTGGAGGTCTGGAACCGGTGACACAGCTGGATCTCATCTCCTCTGGGTGGAATAGCATCACCAGTGGCCTTAACAAGGCTGGGACCAGCAATCTCTGCAGACTCAGCCAACTTACTGGTGCTAGCACCAGGGTCAAAGAATGGCTTCTGGCTGGTGATGACATCTGCTGGCTTCACCACCGATTCCACCGGGACAGCAAAGGATTTAGACAACAGCATTGCTTCCAGCCTTGCAAATCTGTCAGCCCATTTGTCATCAAGATTTTTCAAATCTTCAGATGAAGGTCTGCTGCTGGTGCTGGGCTTCTTCTTGCTGGATCTGGGAGAAGGCTTGGGAGAGTCGCTTCTCTTCTTCTTTCCAGCAGGCGTGGTTTCAGGCTTAACATTAGCCTGCTCTCCCTCTACTTTACCCACAACACACTGACGTGTGAAGGGTCCATGAGAGTGGGGGTAGGGGAGGATGAAACCAATTTCTTGTCTTTGTTCTTCCGTTCTCTGTAGGTGGGGGTTGATAATTGCTGGATCTTATCTAGTGTAAAAGCTTTACAAATAGGGCAGTCTTTCTTGAGAACGCAGTTGTCTTCTCCAACCCCCTTGTCACGACATCGTGCACACTTCAAGTGGCCGTCAAATATAGCCATAACGTGGCCACAAGTGCCTCTCTTCTGTCCTGGTGATGACATGATGGTTGATACTTCAGTAGAATAACTTGGAAGTAAAATAAAATGGCAGAATTCGCAGATAAACTTCAAAACGTCTCTCTGTTGAAAACACATCCGCACACTTCACGTGCCAAACGAAAAAGATGCTATGACGTCACGCTGTCTAGACAGGAAGAAAGTACGATGCGCCACCTGGCGAATGCACACTCCGTGACCGGTCCTGCCGGTAGTATATACAGGACGTCTTTTTCTGGCGTTTGGTGGGACCGGTCGTGCAGACCGGTAAAGCAATTGTCCATTGGATAGGATGTATTTTTAAGCTTGTAATAAAACTTTTATGGTAAAAGAAACCTTTAATGGCAAATATGAAAAATATCACTGTGCATTTCCTTTTAACAAACCTTCAGCAGATATCTAAAAAAATAACAGCAATAAAACTGCTGTGCACGCAGGTTCCAGGCCTGAGTTACAGCAGTAATCCCGGTGTAATGCAGTTTAATGTCGGATGATACATGTTCTCGCTGATCAAATTATTAACATTAATGGGAAAAACCTAACCCAATTAGGTAAAGCTTAAACTAGTAGAATCTAGTAGCCATCCATTTATAGAAATTGCATCTTTTAAATGTTACGTTTTTCTGAAAGGATTATTTCATCTACAGTGATACCATTCCACAGCATTTTAGAGCTATTTTTATAAAACTAAATATAACAGTGTCACTACGTACTTAAAAAGTAGAGGGACACAGTCCAATAACCAAGAAAATTGACAATCCTATTTTCAAGACACTCGCACAAAAAAAGGGAAGATGAGTGGGTTGTCTTAAAGGACAAACTTAAAATTTAAGAGGTTCGCTTTTCACCCTACAAATTTAAAGTAAAAAGGCCAAACTAGGGTAAACTTCTTCAGTTTCTTTTCACCCTTGCAGATATAAATTCAGGATTATATAATTATAGTATAAGACTTCTGCCATTACATATTTCCCCAATAATATCCAGAATCATGCTTGGTAAATCCACTAGTTGATCCATTGTTGTTTTGTTTTCTCCATTGTGTCCATTATATGGTTATACAATTTGTGTCCTATTTTTCATTTTCATGGTTGTACAATTTGTGTCCGATTTTTCATTATTATTTTCAGAAATTGCAAAATTTTGGCGAATACAGAAAGTCTTATTTCTTAAAAATATTTCTTATTCTATGAATTCTTCTTAAAAAATGTTTCTCCAGAAAATTCTATGAATAATAATGTTCAGTGAAGATGCTACCTATATATTCAAGGCCTCAAAAGTGATTATGTTATACTTTGCTTTGGGAATTTATTTGAGCCATCCATAAATATACAATTGAGCGATACTTGTGACTTTTAAACATTCTGTGAGGAAATTGAACAAGAAATCCATTAAGCACATTTAAATAAATCTGCAAATAAGAATTTTAAACTTTAACATTACCTCAACAAAACATGATGCTGTGATTCTATGGCAATCTAATCTAATCTAATAGTCTAAGAATAGCTATATAGCACTTAATGTCCATCATCCGACAGATTCTAAGGTGCAAGTGTATGTAAACATACTGAATAAGTAAATAGATAATATTACATTACCTTCCTCAGTGTTTAAATTGTAAGTATCAACAAAATGTGTTTACACCATTATGTGGTATATACTAGACTTAAGTAACATCATTGAACAGCTATTTAATGATATGAGCTTTTCAATGTAATGTACTTAGCCACAGACTATTTCTATGGTCGATGGCTTTTTCTGTGGACCAACACTTTTTTTCTATTGACCAACACTTTAATGACTGCATGATGACTAATTATTTTTATCCCATAATTGACTGTACAAGACCTAATCTAACTTTAATACTGCCTTGTTACCAATCATCGCCAGATAGAATTCAAATAGACATAACTTGAGCAAAAGTACATCCCACATCTAGCAAATAATGTAAGACAATTTCCAGAATGAACAGAACAAACACACAACAAAAACCCTTCAAAATTTGTTGCCATTACTGAAATATGAACATTATATTTATTGGCAGTGATAACTGGTACCCGGCGATAAATGGTAGGCAGTCTAATGATTGTAGCACTTAATCCCAGGAAACAGCAGACGCAAAGCCACAACTAATCCAGTAGGCTAAGCCTGACATACAGGAACATGGATTCATTTTTAGGGGTCAGCAACCACAGAGATACCAGGAAACAAGAGAAACTAAGGTAAATAAACCTTGGAGAACCAGTGGGATTTTAATTTTGATCTGGAAGATGTCGAGTAAGAAATCTAAAATTCGCCAGGAATCTAAAATTCGCCACCTCTAAAACCTTAGTTAATTTTATGAAGAAAATGATGTTTTTGTCCAAAAATTGGTATTTTTCATTTCAAAAAGCCTTAATTTACTATACAGTCAGCAAATCTCACCACAATTCATTTATTTTATTAGTATTTTCACATGTAGCGAATTTCAGATATGTGGCGAATTTTAGATTTCTTACTCTATACATAGAATTTCATTATTTGTTTGAGGCAATAAACCATGGGAAAATTCTGCGTATACCATGGTTTGGAGGTTACTATGACTACTGTAACATGACAAAATATTTTAACATTATTAATAATAACAAATTTAATAATAAAACAAGGCTGTTTCATCCATTATTCTTTGCAGGCCTGGGGTTCTTATCCTAACAGCTTAAAGCCTGACAGATATTCTAATAAGCTGGTCATTGTAAAATCTGTTTTACCTCAAGATTGGGGGTTTTATTCTATTCTAACATGACAACATTTGTTAATGTCATAAATCCTATTATTAGACACATTTCAACCACAAAAAGGCTTCTTCATCCATTTCAATTTGCACAGGTTATAAAGAGTTATTTATACTTCCTCGAATTGCCAATCAGAACCACAGGCACATTAATGTCATGTTAGAATTCTTAATTGAAAGGGATGACCCAAGTGACAACTTTTCCATTTCCACCTATAAGGAGGTCTTGAGGTGACACTAAAAACTGGAGTGTGCACTGAAAAACCTTTGAGTATGACTGTGTGTAATTTCCCTCTCCTTCCTATGGGGAGAGGGGATAGTATTGTAAGTCATGTCTGTTTATTTGTCCGTCTATTTGTGTGTTTGTTTGTCTGCATGCATAATTCAAACCTACAAATTGGATACGAGTCATATTTCTTGGATCAGATTGAGACTCTAAAACTATAATTAAAAATAGCATCAGAGATGCCCGTACCCCACAGCCTTGGGAAATATTTTCAACACCATGAGATATAGAAGTACTGTACCAGTACAAACTTCAGGATACTTTCAGAGCACTGTCAGTTATTTAAAGGTCCAAACAATGTTTAAATGGAGAAATAATGTTTAAAAGAAAGATAATGCGTATAAAGATGAAGTATTAAAACAAGATAATTCAATGACAAGATGACAGCATTAATCAGTAAACTAAAATTCAACACTCTTTATATACATCTGCATTTCCGAATTATGGTTTAGATGGTTTGAATATTACAATGCATACAGAAGTGGTAACACATTTAATGAATGCTTATGTGTGGTGTTGGGAGTAAAATCTGCGGCTCACTTGATGAAATTCTATCTCTTACAATGGGAAGTTATGAAAGTAAAATTCTTAATAAATTCTAATATGACTTTTGCTTAATCTGCATCAAAAGACAGACCCAAAGGTGCAACAAGATTTTAAAGGTCAAGGTCACTACGGCAAGGTAAAAGGTCAAATTAAGGTCACACCATGATAGTACACACCTATAGCCAATAACCAATGTCCCTACCAAGTATCAACTTCCTACACCTTACGGTTTCCAAGATACAGCCCAGACGATTTTATAGGTCAAGGTCACTATGGCAAGGTCAAAGGTCAAATCAAGGTCACACCATGATGCTGCACACCTACACCCCCTAGCCAATGTCTCTACCAAATATCAACTTCCTGCACCTAACAGTTTCCGAGATGAAGCCCGGACAATATTTTATAGGTCAAGGTCACTACGGCAAGGTTAAAGGTCAAATCAAGGTAAGACCATGACGTTGCACACCTACACCCCCTAATCAATATCCCTACCAAGTATCAACTTCCTACACCTTACGGTTTCTGAGATATAGCCCAGACAAGATTTTATAGGTCAAGGTTACTACGGCAAGGTCAAAGGTCAAATCAAGGTCAGACCATGACGCTGCACACCTACACCCCCTAACCAATATCCCTACCAAGTATCAACTTCCTACACCTTACGGTTTCTGAGATATAGCCTGGACAAGATTTTATACGTCAAGGCCACTACGGCAAGGTCACAGGTCAAATCAAGGTCACACCATGACGTTGCACACCTACACCCCCTAACCAATATCCGTACCACGTATCAACTTCCTACACCTTACGGTTTCTGAGATATAGCCCGGACAACATTTTATAGGTCAAGGTCACTACAGCAAGGTCAAAGGTCAAATCAAGGTCACACCATGACGTTGCACACCTACACCCCCTAACCAATGTCCCTACCAAATATCAACTTCCCAAGCCTTACAGTTTCCGAGATATAGCCCGGACAACATTTTATAGGTCAAGGTCACTACGGCAAGGTCAAAGGTCAAATCAAGGTCAGACCATGACGCCCGCCCGGACGCCCGCCCGCCCGACCATCCGGACACCATTGGTGAAAACAATACCCCAACAGCCATTACGGGCTGTGGGGTAAAAACTACAAATTGGATCAGGGTCAAATATCTTGGATCAGACTGAGACTCTAAAACTACAATTCAAAACTACAAACTGGATCAGGGTCATATTTCTTGGATCAGACTGAGACTCTATCAATACTGTTTAAGGGACAATGTCCACTGACTCGGTCCAAACATGATTGGGATCTGTACTAACAGTCTAACATACTTCAGAATTTTTGGGGGTACTTTTTCTTCAATATCTTGTCACATATACTCTGGCAGAGGATTTGTGCTCCCTGAGATATTGCTTTTTTTTTCTCAAAGAATTAATACAGGAATTACATTCAAACATTAACAGGATTTGTTTTAATCGCAATAAATCACAATATGGAATTCTCACGTAAACTTTCCTTTCATTTCCTCAGTTTGAGTTTGATTTATTCATAAGCCAGGGAACCTTTATTGCCATTTCTAACAGAAATATCTTTATTTTGTTTTCAGTGTCAAAAATCATGTAAAATGTGGAAATACTTAACATTTATTTATTACCAAAAGTTAACTACAGTAGACTCTGAGCCTGATTTCACACAGCCTGCTTTTGGTAGCTTTTTTAGCTCCTTAATTAAAGGAAGGTGTTTTTCTCACCTTTGCCAAAGCTACTTTTATATTTTGTTTTACAAAGTTTCCTTTAACTCCCTCTACCAAAGTCTACATTAACTCCCTTTACTAAAGGTTTTCTTTACAACTTACAAGTAAACTGTCTCTTTTAGTTTAAAAACGGGTAAAAACTAATGATCTGATTTATAAAATATTAACCATATTGCTATTAATTAATGGTATGTCTGTCCGTAAGATTTAATAGTTTGAAAATTGATTTTTCCCTTTAAGGAAGTATGCTTTGAGATACTAACCTTTATTATATGGGCTAGAAGAGGGGGCTCGGTGGTGTAGCGGTTAGAGTTCTTGCCTTTAACCTCTGAGGCCGTTGTTTCAAATCTCGGCCCGGGCATTTTATGTTGAAAAGTTGTTACTAGGTACTTGCCGATGCCAGGTGGTTTATACAGTGCATAATCTTGACCAATTAGTATGCAATGGTTCCTCCATCCCTAAACTACCCCTCGCAATATGACATCGGCTGTTGAACACGATGTAAAAAAAACAAGCATTCTGACGCATGCATTTATCTCCCGCTGTATAAATTAGATGTACTAAAGATAGTGGAATATAAATTTTCTTGTGCAATGGAGGCACATGTAGAAGTGACAACAAGTTTAATGTTTGATTGCAATACTTTTAAAGACAAAAGGCATTTACTGATTTTAGTAGCTATTACTCTGCCATCCAAAGAGCTACAGTTCTGCAACTTTATTATGCAGTAGATCAACCCAAAGTAGGTGAAGTTGCAAATTTAATAAGTAAATTAAATTTTTATAAGTTAATACCCTATCCAATGGACAATAGCTTATCCGGTCGGCTTATCCAGATGGCGTGCTGTGCTTCCTTCCTGTCTAGACAAGGTGACGTCATAGCATCTTTTTTCCGTTGTCTAAACATAGTTAGGCCCCTAGAAGCTGAGAGCGGGGTCGGTGGGAGGGTCTTGTGTGTCCATTGGATAGGGTATTAACTTATAAAAATTTAATTTACTTATTAAATTTGCAATTTTATTGCGTTAATACATCCTATCCAATGGACAATAGCTGAATAACTACCGCTTGGTTGGCGGGTAAGTTACTAGGGACTAACAGGTTGAACTGTGCTTTGGAGTAATAGCAATTTCCTTCCAAAAGGGGAAGACCTGAGGTCAACAACCCCTGAAGGTTATGGTCGGATATCATCATTCGGTTGAACGGATTGAACCGTCAGAAACGACCTTGCTATTCTGCCCCCCCCCTTCCTTTTGACAGACCTGCTCGGAGGTAGGGGAAGAGAGGGATGAGTTCAGTCCCATACGGTAAAGAGCCTCCCGAAGGAAGCACAATAAAGGCTTTTTTTTTTTTTTTTTTTTTTTAGCAAAGACTTAATTACTTTCCCAATATATACAGATATGTAGTACTATTTACATATATACAGATCTCCTCTAGTCACCGGTCCGTTGGTGGATCTGCTGTGCAGCCACGACGGGACCAAGGTGGTAAAGCTCTGAATCAGCCCAAGCTACATCCTTCAGGTAGAACTGAGTGAAGGTATTATGAGATTTCCAGTGGCAGGCTGATAAGATTTGCTCCAAGGAAACTCCCGACTGGAAGGCCTTAGAGGCCGCGAAGGCCCTGACATCATGAGCTTTAACTTGATGCAGGGTGTGGGCTTGGTGATCAGAGAGCTCATAACATAGGATCACAGTTTGTTTGATCCAAGAGGAGATAGCGGCAGGAGAGATGTCTTTGTCGAAGCCTTTCTTGAAGGATACAAAAACTAGCTCTTTGCTCTGCCGAATGTCTGAGGTCCTGTCTAGATAGTAGCGCAAGGCTCTAACTGGACAAAGAGACCTGTCAGACTTGAGGGACTTCGCCAGGGTTGGGGCCAGTGCTGGTATAACCACTGGAGCCACACTTTCTGGACCCTCTTTTGCCAACTGATTCTTTGACAGAAAGCTGGGTGATGGATACAGGGAGACTTTTGACCAGTCAGACTGGTGTCTGATGTTTCTATGTTGCCAAGCGTGAATCTCACTTCTACGTTTTCCGGAAGCCAGGGCTAACAGGAAAACTGTTTTGAGGGTTAGATGCTTTAAAGAACTCTCCCCAAGGGGTTCGAAAGGAGCCTTCGTTAATTGGTGTAGGACCAAAGAAAGGTTCCAGGATGGAATTCCCCTCCTACCCTTGGGTCTGTCTCTGTGGAAACTATCCAGGAGACGAGTGAGATTCTCATCTTTCCCAATATTGAGTTTGGAACTTCCCAATTTATCCGCAATGGCAGATCTGTACCCATCAATGGTGCTAGGCTGTAGCTTCTTGTCCTCGAAAAGGTACAAGAGAGGGGGCGATTGGAAGTCTACCTGATTAGAGATGCACCACTTTGTAAAAATGGTCCACTTTGCCTCATAGACTGATCTGGTTGAGCTTCTCTGAGGAGCCTCAATTCTTGCTGCCACTGCTTCAGAGAAACCTTGCTCCTTGATTGCAGTGGCTCTAGGAGCCATGCATGGAGGTTTAGATTGGTCAGATTCCTGTGGGGAGTCTGATTGAAGGGCTGAGTCAGCAAGTTGGGTAGATGAGGCAGAGACAATGGGATCTGGCTGGACATTTCTACCAAGTCCCAAAACCAGGTCATGTTGGGCCATCCCGGTGCAATGAGGATCAATCTCTTGCAAGGGGAGTCCTGTAGCTTCTCCACTAGTTTGCCCAAGATGGCTGTCGGTGGGAAAGCGTATGCGTTCAGATCCTCCCATGGCAAGCTGAGGGCGTCTACTGCCATAGCCAAGGGGTCCGGTACTGGTGACACAAAAAGAGGTAGCTTGTTGTTGAACCGCGTGGCGAAAAGGTCTACTTGAGGCTGGTGCCACCGGTTGCATACTGTTTCGAAAATTTCTGGAAGAAGGGACCATTCTGTTTGAATGGTTTGACCTAGTCTGGATAACTTGTCGTCGGCCACTACATTCAATTTGCCTGGAATGTGTCTTGCTTTCAGCGTGACTTGGTTGGTTGAGCACCAGGTCAGAATTCTCCAGAGGAGGGCACATAGGGGGCCCGACCTCATGCCTCCTTCTTTGATTTTGTAAGACACTACAGTGGTGTTGTCGGTTGCTATAAGAACCATCTTTCCCGTACAGAGATTTTGAAAATCTTTTAGGGCTAGAAAAACTGCTTTCAATTCCAGGTAATTGATGTGTAGTTTGCTTTCCGGGAGGGACCAGACGCCTCTTGCAATGTGCTTGTTTAAGTGAGCGCCCCAGCCTTCTTTTGATACGTCTGTAAAGACTTGCAGAGCATGCTTTTCTGGGTGTAGGGTTTGACCGGTGAGAACATTGCCTTCCACCAGCCACCAACGCAAATGGGGATGCAGAGACCTAAGTAATGGAATCGACTTTTCTAATGATTCCGGGACCCTCCAATTGTTCTTCAGATGCCATTGAATAGGCCTCATGTGTAAGCGGCCGAGGTGAACCTGCTTCTCGGTGGCTGTTAATAATCCTATCAAGGACATGAAAACCCGGACCGGGCAAGTCGGTCTGGATAACAGCTTCAGAATTTTCTCTTGGAGATTCTGCCATCGTTCCGGTGTGGGTCGGACCCGACCGGACTCGAGGTCGAATTGGTAACCTACAAAATTGAAGATTTGTTTTGGGACCAATTCCGACTTTTCCATATTCACCAGCCAGCCGAGTTCCTGGCACATTTCGACCAGTATCTGAGTATGCTGGAGACAGAGTTGATAAGATTTTTCCCTCACTAACCAGTCGTCTAGGTACTGGTGGATTCTTATACCCCTGCGTGTGGCCATGAGTTTCACCTCCTTTGCTACTACAGTGAATTCCATAGGGGCTGTGGACAGGCCAAAAGGGAGGGCTTTGAACTGATAAGTTTTCCCGCCCACGTGAAATTTCCGAGATTGTTCCTGTATGGGGATGTGGAAGTAGGCGTCCTTGAAGTCTATCGAAGTGACCCACTCGCCTTGTTGGAGGGATGTCCTTATACTTTCCGGTGTCTCCATTTTGAACTTTTCGGTTTTGAGGAAAAGGTTCAGGTTGCTCAGATCTAGGATAGGTCTCCATTGTTGATTGGGCTTCGGGACCAGGAAGAGTCGGTTGAAGAAACCTAGTGAGCTTTGTTTTTGTACTAGTTCCACTGCATTTTTGTCGGTAAGCTGATGTAATGCCTCTAACAGAGCAAGGTTTCTGTGAGGATTGCCATAGCAGCTTACGACTGTGGGGACCCTTGTTAACCTTGGCCGGTTCCGAAAGGGGAGGGTGTAGCCCTCTCTGATCATTTAAATTACTTTCGGACCGGAACCCAGTTTTAGCCAAACTTTCCAGAAGTTTTGGAGCCTTACCCCTACAGGTACAACACTTGGAGCATTTGTTACAGGTTTGACATAAGACAATGGAATGACACAAGAAACACCTTTCACATGGTTTAATGGTTCTTTTACTGTATAACAATCTGCTGCCCCGGGACTTATCTCGTTCTTTTGAGAGTGCCCGGGCGCAGAATGAACAGAATGTACAACATTTAGCTTTACATTTATATTGTCTAATATCTTTCCTGGTGGGCTCCTGGTCAGCAGCAGTGGGTTCAACTGTGAAACACATTGATTGTCATTTATACTGCTGCTGACCCTTGGCCTGACGGGATGAGTACTGTTGTTTTCCTCTGCTTCTGCGGCGCTGGCTTCTAGACAAATTCTTCCAAGCCGGCCTGTCTTGTTTCTTTTCAGTTTTCTGTTCAGGCCTTTCATAGGGGTGATAGCGCCGTCCCTTATAGACTGAGCCCTGTCTCTCTTTGTCAAAAGCGTTAATGTCCTCCTCCGCTCTCTTGACAATATCGTCCGGGAAAAGAGTGTCAATGTGGAGAGGGGCTGTTTGCAGAGCATTCAGAGTGTCAGCTTTAACACCCGCTTTGAGACAGGCTAGATAAGAGTCTCTCCTCAGCAAAGTATTGTTGGCCATGGTAACAAACACAAACTTGGTGAGGTGCTCCATGGACTTAGCCATGGCCTGGCAAACACTCGCGTTAAAGTCGAGCAGGAACTGGAGCTCATTTACTGCTGAAGATGACTTGCTTGGTGCCTTCCCTTTGGATTCAACCTTGATAGCCCTCAACTGAGTATTCATATTTTGTTGGATTTTCAAGAGGCACCGGTTGAACCCCGCGGATTGGTTGCAGATGACACTCGCTTCTCTTCCTGACCTTTCCCATTTTCTCAGAGTTTCTTGTGAGATCTGTCGGGACATAGGTGGTGCACTAGCAATACTGGCCTGCTTTGCGATACGTAGATAAGTACTGTTCAGTCTGCAGGGACTGGTATGCCATGAGGAAACACTTTGTTCATTGTCTTTCTTTGGGCTAGCATGAAACCCGTACCACTTCCCTTGTGATTTAGGGGGTTTTACAAATTGGTCTTTAAGTAGACCTGCTGCCTCCGAAGTGCGGGTCGGATATCCCTGGACCAGGGTTAAGTTAAGTTTGGACATCTTTTTGCACAGCCACTCGTCGGTTGGTAAGTTCACTGACACTTTTCCGGGCGTGTGCAACTTAGGGCCCGCGAAGGGGTTGTCCTCAGAGGTGGTATTGCCAGAGTCAATGTCCGGGATGAAATTCCAATCCATGTAGGATCTAATCCCCCTCATTGTCTCACGATATGACTGTTCTTCGGAGAGGGATTGATCATGTTCGGACAAGTTGGTATCCATATCATCTGAGAGTTCCCCTTCCTCCGGCAGAATGTCCAATGGTGGCCGGTCCGAGGACAGGCTATCCGACTCAGAGTCACTGGAGGTCGGTGTATCTTTCCTGGAAGTGTCAAAGGCACTGCCCAGTTGTCTCTGCACCGGTTGAACTGAAGAAGAGCCGGTAGTCGGTTGCAATTGAGATGAGGTTGAAGCCTTAGCAGGTCTTGGTTGAAGTAGGTCGGTGGCCGGTGAGTCACCGGCAGTCTCTGCAGGCTGTGATGAGTGAGGCACAGGCTTAATGAAGGGATCCGACCGGATCACATCAGCAGGAGGGGAGCGTGAGGGTGCCACCTTCACTGTGCCAAAGACAGGTTCCTGTGAACGGTCCAGAGACTTAGCCAGAAGAAGTGCCTCCAGTCGATTGAAGCGATCCGACCACTTCTTGTCAAGGTCGGCCAGTTTAGTGTCGGTAGAGGGGGTATTGGACTTCCCCTGGCTGGCAGATGAAGTTGAGGATGATGGTCGGTTGGAGGAAGTCTTAACCGGCTTGTCAGCCTTGACCGACTTGGAAGAGGATGCTTCAGTGGAGGATTTCTTTTCTATCTTTTTCTTCTTATCCACCGGCTCACTCACACCAGACGCAGTCTGGCCATCAACCACCCCCACTACCGACACTAAGGCCAGGTCCACGAGGGTGGGACTGAGAGTGTCTGGGTCCTTTATGGGAGTTGAAGATTTAGCGTCTCTCTTCTCCTTAATTTTGTAGGATGGGGTTGAAAGTTGTGCTTTCTGCTCAGCAGATAAAGAGTCACAATGAGAACAAAAAGATGGCGGGACCTCAACACATGGATCTTTACCTTTCTTTTTATCGCGACATCTTGCACATACTGAGTGGAGGTCAAAACCTGCCATCATGTGGCCGCACCCACCTCTACGTTGACTAGGAGACGCCATACTAGTCTATGATATGTAAGGAAGAATATAAAAGACAAAAAGTTCCACAAAACTTCCTCAACTTACAAAAAATTCACAATTTCCTGAGAGAAATAAAATCCGTGCAGGCAGTGCATGCGCCAAACGAAAAAAGATGCTATGACGTCACCTTGTCTAGACAGGAAGGAAGCACAGCACGCCATCTGGCGAGTGCAGTGTGAGGACCGGCCAGCCGGTGGAGACACAGGACGTCTTTTTTTGACGTTTGGCGGGCCGGTCTGCGCCGACCGGATAAGCTATTGTCCATTGGATAGGATGTATTAACGCAATAAAAGACATATTTAGAAGAAATTGCCTACCTGTAATACTTTTAGAGATAAAAGACATTTTACTCATTTTAATAGCTATTACTCAGCTATCCAAAGAGCTACAGTTCTGCAACTTCACTATGTGGTAGATCACCCAAAAGTAGGTGAATGACTTATTTAGAAGAAATTGCCTACCTGTAATACTTTTAGAGATAAAAGACATTTACTCATTTTAGTAGCTATTACTCAGCTATCCAGAGCTACAGTTGTGCAACTTCACTATGTGGTAGATCAGCCAAAAGTAGGTGAATGATTTATTTTGAAGAAATTGCCTACCTGTTATACTTTTAGAGATAAAAGACATTTACTCATTTTAGTAGCTATTACTCAGCTATCCAAAGAGCTACAGTTCTGCAACTTAACTATGTGGTAGATCACCCAAAAGTGGGTGAATGACTTATTTAGAAGAAATTGCGTGCATGCAATACTTAACAGATAAAAGGCATTTACTCATTTTAGTAGCTATGAGTGTGCTATGCAAAAAGCTATAGATCTGCAACTTCACTATATGGTAGATCACCCAAAAGTAGGTGATTGACTTATTTAGAAAAAAATGCCTACCTATAATACTTTTAGAGACAAAAGACATTTACTCATTTTAGTTAAACTTAGTTATTGACCTAGATCTGCAACAGCAACAAAAACATAAAAGACACAGGAAAGTAAGCTTAACAAAAACTAGATGAATAACAAATGAAAAGATTTGCCTAACTTTAATACTTGTAAAGGTATCTGACATCTACTTCCATCATAATTTTGCTACAAATAAGGAAATAGCTACTGCTCACTTATGACATGCAATGGAACCCCAGACGATATGCCATCTTATAGTTAAGGAAAAAGTAGCTGAACAAATTATTTTAGGAAAATACTGTAACTGCAATAGTTTTTGAGTTACAATGGATTTACTCAACAGTCAGAATTTCAAAGTAGCAATTACTGAGCTGTCCAATATGCAACAGCTCTGCAACTTTACTATCTCATAGCTTATCAAAAACTTATCAAAAACTAGATGAATAACATATTTCCCTAACTTGAATACTTAAAGATATTTGAAATTTACTTAATATGTTGTTATTTTGCTACAAATAAGAAAATAGCTATTACTCACTTATGGCATGCAATAGAACCCCAACTATATGCCATCTTATAGTTAAGGACAAAGTAGCTGAACAACATATTTTAGGAAAATACTGTAACTGCAATAGTTTTGGAGTTACAATAACTTTACTCAACTGTAGAATTTCAAAGTAGGTATTACTCAGCTATCCAATGTGCAACAGATCTGAAACTTTACTATGTTAGCTTATCAAAAAGTAGATGAATAACATATTTGAAAAGAATTCCCTAACTTTAATACTTTTGAAAATATTTGACATTTACTTAGGTCATAATTTTGCTACAAATAAGAAAATAGCTATTACTCACTTATGGCATGCAATGGGACTCCAAACTACCGTAAATGACCTATTTAGCGCACAGTGCGCTAAGCAAAGTCTATTTTTATTCAATATTTGTTGGGAAAAAATGTCCCTTTTAGCGCACCCATCATGAAACACATTCCGGGATGAAGTTTCGGTCAATCCGGTACAAAAACAGTGTTTCGACATTTAGAAATACCCACTTCCTGTAAATATGGCGGTAGATGAAAACAAACTCGAAAGTCGTGATAAAAATGTCAATTTATTAAGTAAAAATACGTAAATTATATAGAAAAATATGTGAATATTGAGAAAAATTAAGAAAGGTAAGATTTAAGCTGAATAGTCGATCATTAGAAACGTTTTGTAACCAACTGCGAGTGTGCACTGTCACTGTCTAATCGTCCACCCACTAGATCTTCTAGTAGAAGTTGTCAAGGACCATCAATTTATTGAGAGAGGGTGCGGCTACAAGGGCGGATGCGCTAAATAGGTCATTTACGGTATGTACCATCTTATAGCTAAGGACAAAGTAGCTGAACAACATATTTGAAGAAAAAGCTGTAACTGCAATAGTTTTTGAGTTATGAGCCCTTTACTCCAAGTAGCTAAGACTGCTATTACTCACTTATCTTTAGGCCTAAGTCCATAAAACCAAAAAAATTTTCAAGGGCGTGAAAATTCATTGGGACAATTAATTTACAAAAAATCTGTAGCTGTAGTAGTTTTTGAGAAATCTGCATGACTAACTAACGTATGCAAGCACACACAGGCGGGAGATAAAAAAAAATTCTCTAAGAGCAATAAATCTTTTGAAAAACTTAGATTTAAGGTTACCTTTACCAAAATGAAACATTGTTAGGCAAGGATAAAATATTGAAAAAATGAACTTGTTCCACCATTTGAAGCTTAAGGTGCTACACATCATATGTGTCTTGGTTCCTGACATTTAACTTACAGTACATGAATGATATTGTCTTAAATTACACTTGAGAGTTTTTCTTTTGTTAAAAGTGTCCAATATCTTCCACTATTGGCCACTTTGTGATTTTGACCATGTATAGAAGTCTTTTTTGTACATTTCCAAAGAAACCCTTTTACTTTTATTTATCATGAATATAAAAATGAAAAATAATGATGTTAAACAACATCTTTAAAATTATAAATTAAGCAATAGGTGTAATTTAAATACGTTAATAGCCTCGTAAGTGTCCAATATTGGAAAATAAAGAACTATTGACTCGGTCCATTCGGGACTTCGTAAACAATCCATAATTTTCCAATATTGGACACTTACTTGGCCATTAACCTATACTTAACTTACCTAATACGTCTTCTAAAATGGTGTATGTTCTCGGCCAGTGTTCCAATAATGCTTGCAATATCAGTCCACCAAAGTTAACTACAAATGCATAAAATTTGCAAATTTAATAAGTAAATTAAATTTTTATAAGTTAATACCCTATCCAATGGACAATTGCTAATCCGGTCGGCGTAGACCGGCCCGCCAAACGACAGAAAAAGTCATCTTATATGAGGGCATAATGCCCCCACAAGCTGGCCAGTCTACCCAGTACTGTGCACTCCCCAGATGGTGCCTCGTACTTCCTTCCTGTCTAGACAACATGACGTCATATCATCTTTTTCGTTGTCTAAACCTCTAGACCCCTAGTAAGCTGATAGCGGGGTTGGTTGGGAGGGTCTTGTGTGTCCATTTGATAGGGTATTAACTTATAAAAATTTAATTTACTTATTAAATTTGCAATTTTATTGCGTTAATACATCCTATCCAATGGACAATTGCTGAATAACTACCGCTTGGTCGGCGGGTAAGATACTAGGGACTTATGTGAACTCACAAATGGTAACAAATTTTAACCTACGGTCTAGGCTGACTTTGTCAGGAGACCTATAGGCCCAGGCCTGGGTTGACCTTAAGGTCAGGAAACCCTGTAAGGCCATGGTCGGTTGCCAGCAGCCGGTTACCCGGGGCTATACCGACGTCGCCCCCCACCTTTTTAACAGACCTGCTCTGAGGTAGGGGGAAGAGAGGGATGAATTCAGTCCCAGAATGCCAATAAACCTCCCGAAGGAAGCACATCACATTTTTTTTTTTTAAATACTATGTACATGTAGAAACTGTTTATACTATGTACATATATACAAATCTCCTCAATCTAAGGGCCACCTGTGGATCTGCTGAGCAGCCAATACCGAGCCCAATTGGTAAAGCTCTGAGTCAGCCCAAGCCACACCCTTCAGATAGAACTGTGTGAGGGTATTATGTGACTTTAGTGGCAGGCTGACAAGATTGGATCTAAGGAGACTCCCGACTGGAAGACCTTAGGAGCAGCAAAGGTCCTAACATTATGGGTTTTAACCTGATGTAAAGAGTGGGCCCTCCTGGTCAGAGAGCTCATAACATAGGATCACAGTCTGCTTGATCCAAGAGGAGATAGAGGCAGATGTCTTCGTCGAAACCTTTCTTAAAGGAGACAAGAACCACCTCCTTATTCTACTTGAGGTCTGAGGTCCTGTCCAAATAGTAGCGCAATGCTCTAACCGGAAAGAGGGACCTGTCAGACTTGAGGGACCTATCCAGAGATGGGGCCAGGGCTGTTATAACCACTGGGGCCACACTGTCTGGACCCTCTTGGCCACCTGATTTTTGGATAGAAAGCTGGGTAGATAGATACGGGGACACCGTTGACAAAATCGGATTGGTGTCTAATATTTTTGTTTTGCCAAGCATGAATCTCACTTCTGCGTTTGCCTGACCCAAGAGCCAAGAGGAAAACCATCTTGAAGGTCAAATGCTTCAAGGAGGCCTCCTTGATTGGTTCAAACGGAGCCTTATTCAGCTGGTGCAAGACCAGTGAGAGGTTCCAGGAGAGTATGCCCCTCCTGCCCTTGGGTCTGTCTCTGTGGAAACTATCCAGGAGACGAGCGAGATTTTTGTCCTTGCTGATGTTGAAGGGTGAATTTCCCAGTTTATCAGCAATGGCTGAACTGTAACCTGCTGGGCTGTAGTTTCCTGTCCTCATAAGGTACATAAGGAAGTCAGCAACTGACTTTACAGGGGTACCCTGAGGTCCACCTGATTAGTGACGCACCACTTGTAACAATGGTCCACTTTGCCTCATAGACTGATCTGGTTGATCCCCTTTGAGGAGCCTCAATTCTTGCTGTCACCGCCTCAGCGAAGCCCTGCTCCTCGAATGCTGAGGCTCCAGGAGCCGTGCATCGAGATTAAGATTTGTCAGATTTCTGTGAGGGATCTGACTGAATGGTTGTGTCAACAGGTTGGGCAGATTGGGCAGGCTCAGTGGGATTTGGCTGGACATGGCCACTGGATCCCAAAACCAAGGCATGATGGGCCACCCCGGAGTAATCAGAATGATTCTCTTGCATGGGGAGTCCTGCAACATCACTGCTTTGCCCAATATGGCTGACTTTGGGAAGGTGTATGCTTCCTGATCTTACCATGGCAGACTGAGCGCATCCACTGCTGTGGCCAGGGGATCCGGTACCGGTGACACAAACAAAGGCAACTTGTTGTTGAACCTCTTGGCAAATAGGTCTATTTGAGGCCGGTGCCACCTGTTCCATATTGCTTGGAAGACCTCCTGAAGGAGAGACCACTCTGTTTGGGTGGTCTGGTCTAGCCTGGATAGCTTGTCTCCGACCACACTCAGCCGGCCTGGAATGTGTCGGGCTTTTAGGGTTACTTGATTTCTGGCGCACCAGGTCAAGATTCTCCATAGTAAAGCACAAAGTGGGCCCGACCTCATACCTCCTTCCCTGTTTATGTATGATACCACTGTAGTGTTGTCTGTCTCTACAAGTACTATCTTGTGTATGCAGAGGTCTTGGAACTCTTGTAAGGCTAGAAAGACTGCCTTGAGTTCTAGGTAATTGATATGCAACTTGCTTTCCAGAAGGGACTAGGTGCCTCCTGCAGTGCGTTAATTTAAGTGAGCGCCCCACCCTGCTTTTGATGAATCTGTAAAATTTGCAGATCATGTTTTATTTGGGTGTAATGGTTGGCCTGTAAGGACCTTGTCCTCTTGCAACCACCCTTGTAAATGTGGGTGCAATCACCTTGGTATTGGAATCACCTTTTCTAGTGACTCTGGTACCCTCCAGTTGTTTTTGAGATGCCACTGTATGGGTCTCCTATGAAGTCGGCCTAGGTGAACTTGCTTACCTGTGGCTGTTAGTAAACCTATCAGACATGAACTGCTGGGCCGGACAAACCAGTAGTGACAGTATTTCTAGTATTTTGTCCTGAAGGTTCTGCCGATGGTCCGGTATAGGTCGGACCCGACCGGCCATGAGGTCTAACTGGTAACCTAAAACTTGGCATATTTTCACTAGATCTAGTGTATGCTGGAGACAAACCTGGTGGGATGTGACTTTCACCAACGAGTCGTCTAAGTACTGGTAGATTATTATACCCTTGTGTATGGCCATCAGTTTCAACTCCTTTGCTACTATAGTGAGCTCCATGGGTGCAGTGGACAGACCGAAAACAGTGCTTTGAACTGGTATGTCCGACTCTGGACATGAAATTTGATATGTCCTGGACTGTTCCTGTATTGGTATATGGAAGTAGGCGTCCTTGAAATCTATTGAGGTAACCCACTCCCATTGTTGGAGGGTGGTCCTGATGGTCTCCGAAAGGTTTGGTTTGCTCAGACCTAGAATAGGTCTCCAATGGTTGTGTGGTTTTGGAACCAAGAAAGGTTGAAGAAGCCCAGAGATTTTGAACTGGCTCGACTGCACCATTCTTTGTCCATAAGCTGATGTAATGCCTCTAACCAATATAGGTTCCTGTGAGGATGTGCATAGCAGTTGATAATTTTGGGTGACCTTGACTGGAAAGTGAGAGTGTAGCATTCAACATTTGTACTACCTAGGGTCCAGCCCCCCAAGGCTTCCTAAGTTCCGAAACGGGTTTAGTCTGGACCCTATAGGCAGATGTGTGCCACATTTGGGACATTTGCTAGTCTGACAAACAGTTCTGTCCCTCCGGCCACCTTTTTTTTTCTTCTTTTTTTTCATAAGACCTATTTCTTTTTATGCTGGTTATTCAGGTCTGTGTTTGTAAAGGTGAAATCTATTATCTACCAGTCAAGTCCAGCACCGATAACAGACTGTTGAAAGGTGTGATAAGGGAACTTCATGGTTGCCTGGCAGTAGCTGGGGACACTGTCATATCACCAAGGCCACTGATTGATCTAAGAATTTTCTGTACCCAAATCTACCTTAGGCAACTCTGTCCGGTACCAGGACTCCATAACCGGTAATTTACTGTAAACAGTAAGTCTCTGTAACCGGCACAAAACTGGCAGGCTAGGGTCACCAATGAATTTAGACAGCTACTGTTCTATATTTAGCCAGCTTTTTCGATGTAACCAGTTGGGGTGAAGCACTGTACAGTAAGGACTGTGTAGCCAGCACCCTGTTAGTAGACTTTGTAACCGGTAGGTTGAAGCAAGTGTACAAGGCTGTGTAGCCAGTACCAGTCGGTAGACTCTGTAACCCTGTAACCAGTTGTTGAAGCAAGTGTACAAGGTTGTGTAGCCAGTACCAGTCGGTACACTTTGTAAATAGTTGTTGAAGCAAGTGTACAAGGCTGTGTAGCCAGTACCAGTCAGTACACTCTGTAAACAGTTGCTAAAGCAATTTTACAACTATCTTTTGTGTTGAATTCAGCTTGCTGTAGGTTTCCTCCATTAATTAAAGTATTTCTTTAATCGCGAGTCTTATTGTAGATTTGATAGTTGCTGGGAAAGCCCTTGCGACCTATTTTTAGAAGCACTTGTTGTTTGGTGTGTCACATGACCAGCTTGCTGGTCGGAAAGACACGCGATTGGCTGATTGGAGCTCGTCAGTTGTCGCGTTCTTTTGTGATACTTAAACCTGCAAATGCGCAGTATTCTGCTCATCCACAAACCCCACTACCGACAACGAAGGCCAGTCCACGAGAGAGGGACTGGTATCACAGTAGACGTAAGTTGTGAAGAACGCAGTTCCGACCTTCCTGGTCGATGAAAACACGTGACCAGCTTCGTGATTTGGTGGGAAGGACACGCGATTGGCTGACTGGATATGATGTCAGAGGTCGCGTTCTTTTGAGCTGGCCGGTCAGCTGATGCTTTAAAAACAGAAGCCTGGACCAGTGCGCTCTGAAGATGAAAGTCCTGGTCAATGCTGGTCTGAAGTCAGTTGCTCAGCCGGCTGTGCACTCAAACCAGTGTCCTGGCCATCCACTGCCCTTATCACCGACACAAGTGCTGGGTCCACAAGGGTGTGACTGAGAGTGACTAAAGATGAAGTTCCTTCTATGTAAATACTAGGTGAGGTCGGCTGAATATGAGCTTGCCGGTCGACTAATGCTTTACAGCAAAGATGTCTGGACCAGTGTGCTCTGAAGAAATCTGAAGAATTCATCTCTTGCTTCTGATGAAAAAACACTAAATACTCGACTATAGTCTTTACCAGTGCGCTCTGATGAAGAATGCAACTTTCATATGGGGAATCCCTTCTATTTACAGTGTTCAAAACTAGGTTACAGAAGGTATCCTCAAACAAAAGACAAGGATAAACATACCTGTAGTATATCCATAATTCCTCAATATTGTCGATCTGCCCCTAACAACACAATGGTTGAATGGGAGGAAACTTAGTCTAGTAAAATGGCTGCCTTTATATTTCTCGTCTTAACTGCCCTTTCATCAACACTAAATTCAGTCAGCTAGGGAGCATTTCCAGCAGATTTCTAAATGTATATCCGTGCTTGATCAGTAGATAACACTTCTACACTAAAAATATCCACATATAAGGTTGAAAATCCGTCATAATGCACACTTTTCCTTAAAATATCTGGAGATGTTGAAAAAACGTCTGCACAGTACACGCGCGAAACGAAAAAGATGATATGACATCACGTTGTCTAGACAGGAAGGAAGTACGAGGCGCCATCTGGGGAGTGCACAGTACTGGGTAGACTAGCCAGCTTGTGGGGGCATTATGCCCTCATATAAGATGACTTTTTCTGTTGTTTGGCGGGCCGGTCTGCGCCGACCGGATTAGCAATTGTCCATTGGTGTATTAACGCAATAAAAGTACAGAGTAAACAATGTTGAAATATGTCATAGTATAAAATTTACTCTCTGAAACAGAAATACCATATAAAATTTTAACTCTCTGAGACATAAATGTTTTTAGGGCCACCTTAACTTTGACTAAGTTTGTTAAGCTCATCTTAAACTGGTGAAATGACCTTAAGTAAGTCTAAAGTGAAGATGGTTTTGGAATTTGAGATAAGGTAGCCTTATATAATGAGACATATTTGTACACAGAGATAAAATAGTTATTGTAAATGGCAAGTCATATTTGACCTGTACAGGGGGATATATGGAGTGGGATATTATAGAGTAAGAAATCTAAAATTCGCCAGGAATCTAAAATTCGCCAAATCTAAAACCTTAGTTAAACCTTAGTTAATTTTAGATTTCTTACTCTACATGTATATTTTTTGTAGGTGCCTCTGTACCATGGATAATCAGTGTCAATAACTTCCAGTTTTTCTCCAATATCTTGGAAACTATGTACTATACAAGTATGTATTATATACCATTAAAAAGGTCTTTTCATAGAATTTCTGCATGTTTATGTTGTATAAAAATATATGCAGAAATTACTAACATATTGCAAGTTAGAGATAACAATTGAATTATCCACTCGTGCCCCTGGTTTTTGACAGCATTTTTACATTCTCTCAATAAACATTGATTTATTTGACTCATAAATCATACAAAATGATGGATAATAAAAAGTAAAACATCACTCATTACACAATAATGGCATATATAGATAAAATATATCACTCGTGCAGATTAACAATACTCGTACTACGCACTTGTATAATATTGCTATCTTCATTCGTGATATATTTTTCTGTATAGGTCATTCTGGAGGTTTTCCTAATATACACATTTTAAAGGACCCTTTCATTCTTATTTCTGCCTTTTAGTGTTGTACAAAATGGTAGTCAGGGTAAAAATTATATCTCATCTGCCTTATTTTGATGTGTTTGAGTAAGAAATCTAAAATTCACCACATATCTGAAATTTGCCACATGTGGAAATACTAATAATATATGAACTGAGGTGAGATTTTATTGCAAGTGTAAGACAAAGCATCTTTTTTTCATAGAATTAAGTAACTAAAGGCTTTAAGAGGTGGCGAATCTCAGATCTCTACATGCCGATATCACACTTGAGTAGGGGCATTGTGCAGCTGAACATTCAAAATTCAATGTCAAAACACGACAATTCCAGCATGAGACAAAAACATGTACAGTAAGGAATCTAAAATTCGCCACATACCTGAAATTCACCACATGTGGAAATAAAATAAATGAATTGGGGTGAGATTTGTTGAATATACAGTAAATTAAGGCTTTTTGAACTGAAAAATACCAATTTTAAGACAAAAAATCATTTTCTTCATAAAATTAACTAAGGTTTTAGAGGTGGCGAATTTTAGATTCCTGGAGAATTTTAGATTTCTTACTCTATTCACATGTGACTGTGTCAATGTCACTTTTACTTCTTATACTTTATTGGCCAAATGACAGAAAATAATAGCCTTTTAAAAAAGACTTTATATAGAAATTTATGTTTGCTCAGGTCTGTGCCATAATTTACTCTGATAACATACATTTATCAGTGCGTAGTTCTTCATTCCAAATTTTTAATATTATTTCACATTAAGGTGTCATCAATAAATACTCGTCTGATCATTTGTTATTCCATGCCTAATGTACACTTAAACTAAGTCTTTTCTACAGAAATTAATTGATTAAATATTGAAAATCTACAGTCATTTTTAAATAATCGACTGAATATTGAAAATCTACAATTATTTTTTAAATGAGGTGACACAAATCAAGCATTACTCGCACTTTAAAATTCTAATTTCAGAGGTAACAGAGCATTTAAAATCACTCTTTCCTCTCTAAAATGTGATGCTAATATGAACACAGAGACATACAGCAGAACCTCAATCACCTGAATTTACAGTTAACTGATCTAAAAAACACTCTCCCAACTCAATTTAACCCTGTTATTTTAGCCTTTCTATTAACCAACCCTTTTATTATCCGACCTAATTGTTACTCCCCCAAGAGGGGCAGATAATAAAAGTTCTATTGTATATGCATGGAGAGTAAAATTTATACCCACTTGAAACAAGCACAACTAGAGGGGCAACTATGTTGGATTTTGCTCTTGAACATTTAAATACCAAAAAGTAAATTAAACAATGTCTCCAGAGAGTATTACCAGAAAAAAAATCCACACGCATCAACATTGTAATTTATATAGCATTTCATGGTGGAGGGAAAACCTTCCCCTTTAAAGTTAAATTTTTATCAACATAGGATATCTAGAAATCCAATCTGTCAGAGGTTGTCTCTTTCAACAAGTTATATCAACATTAATTTCTCTTTTCCTTCAGCCATCAAAAGGTCTGTGAAGACACAATATTCTAACTTAATTTGTAGTCGCTGTGGTTAAAAATTAACTCCTGGACTGCCACAGTAAACTTCTGTCACTGACCTATGATATTTGCACAGCCCTTCTTTTAAGTTCAATGAAAGTATAGGTACCGGTCCTAAGATCCACACCAAAATATATGTAATAATTTGTGCATCTATTAGATAACCCTGATTTGTTGAGGGTTTTAAATTACCAATTTCAACAGCTAATGGTATATCAGGACAGGAGTCCTCAATACATTCAATATGTTGTCATACTTGGGATTTGAAGCATTTTAAATGCTTAGTCACTTAAGCCTCCCTTAAATGTTTTAGTGAGTGTTAAGGTAACTATATTTGCTAAAAAATAACTCGTGGAATGCTTTTGCTAACAAAAGCAAAGCATCCCTGAAAGTTTAAAATGCTTTGTGGTTTTAATAAGCATGCTGTAAAGCTAAGAATGCACAAAGCTGCGCCGTATGCTTTCCCAATACCTCTTAATACATTCTGAAGCTATGAAAACAACGATAAAGGAGATATAATGCAAAAACTCCAAAGCAGCTATTTATGACCCCAGTTTGGCCCATAAGGGGGGTCGGGGGGTAAAACTGACCGGCTATTTAGACTCTCCACATATATGCTTTCCCAATACCTCTTAATACATTCTGAATTTATTTATTTGGGGTTTTACGTCGCTTTCAACACTGTACAGGTCATATCACGACGGGTAGTTGGAAGGGCAGAGGAAACCAGTACATACACTTCGTTAGGGTTCTGTACTGTAAACTGCCGACCAACAGCAAGCAACTACCAGCTTTCCCACTTGAGGCCGTGCCGGGAATCGAACCCCGGCCTCAGAGGTGGGAGGCGAGAGTATTACCACTCTGCCACCATGGCCCCTAATACATTCTGAAGGTACAAAAGCAACAATAAAGGAGATATAAGGCAAAACTCCAAAGCAACTATTTTATGACCCCAGTTTGGCCCATAAGGTGGGGTCGGGGGGTAAAACTGACTGGCTATTTAGACTCTCCACATATGCTTTCCTAATACCTCTTAATACATTCTGAAGCTATAAAAGCAACGATAAAGGAGATATAAGGCAAAAACTCCAAAGCAGCTATTTATGACCCCAGTTTGACCCATAAGGGAGGGTCGGGGGGTAAAACTGACTGGCTATTTAGACTCTCCACATATGTTTTCCCAATACCTCTTAATACATTCTGAAGGTATAAAAGCAACAATAAAGGAGATATAAGGCAAAACTCCAAAGCAACTATTTTATGACCCCAGTTTGACCCATAAGGGGGGGGGGGGGATAAGACTGACCGGCTATTTAGATTCTCCACATATGCTTTCCCAATACCTCTTAATACATTCTGAAGCTATAAAAGTATTTATGACCCCAGTTTGGCCCATAAGGGGGGGTCGGGGGGGTAAAACTGACCGGCTATTTAGACTCTCCACATATGCTTTCCCAATACCTCTTAATACATTCTGAAGCTATAAAAGCAACAATAAAGGAGATATAAGGCAAAAACTCAAAATCAGCTATTTAATGACCCCAGTTTGACCCATAAGGGGGGGGGGCATGGGGTAAAACTGACCGGCTATTTAGACTCTCCACATATGGTTTCCTATTACCTCCCAGTATATTTTATGGCTCTAAATGCAATACTTAAGAAGATAATAGGGGGGTTGACCTAAATTTAAGGCTTTCAGATTGGAAGGTGTCAGAAAATCACTCAAAAATGAGACATTTTTCAAGGGATTGCTCCCAAAATCTAATAGACTAAGTATGAACAGGTGTGTCAAATTATAAGGCTGTGTAGCAAGTAGTTCTTCCTGAACTGCGATGATGGGGGTGGGGTGGGGGGGGGGGGGGGGTGTGTATACTTCAAAAAAATTGTTTTTGATCATGTGACCTTCATAAAGTCAAAGGTCAAATTTAAGCATGCAGAAAAATTTTCCCACGCCTAAGGTATATAACTGCCAAATATGGTTTGAAACCTTCTAATAAGAAGGGAGATATTCAACGGAGACCATAATGCGGCGGCAGCGAGGAAACTGAGGCGAAAACAAATAAGCGCCCTTTCAGGGATGCTTAATTACAATTGACACAATTTGTTTTAGGCCATGATACCATACATGCAATGTCTGTTCAACAATCCCAGATAGTTCTCGTGTGCTTGCAAATTCTGGAAATGATTTCAATATTAAACAGAACAAATCACAATTCCCCAAATATTTGAAAAAAATATATACAAAAATATTGTTTACTGGAGCAAAAATCCTGTTTACTTACTGCTCACTGCCAATCACAAAATAATATTAATTTAAAAAAAATGCATACTTTCTCTGAATACTGAACATACATAGAAATAATATACATAGAGCCAATAAAATAGTCTCAGATACTCAGTCTTGTTTATTATGTGAATAGAAACATGAAAAAATTTCAAAATCAGACCTTAAATCTAAGGAATTCACGGTGATATTAGTTTGTGCATTCTGCTATATGCTTAAGCAATACCTATCAATCCCCAAAAAGTTTTTGAAATTTTTCAAATTAAAAACAAAATTTAATCTTTTTCTGTGTATTTTACATTGTTACATTGTTAATTGTTAGTTATGTATTGACTAAGTTTGCCCCACTAATTCTACCTTTTATTACTAGATCCTATCGAATCAGCAAAGTGTTTTAAGGGCTGTCACCAGTAGTAAATTTTGCACTCAAGAACAGTTTTGCCATTAACCTATTCTTTAACAAGTAGGTTTTTGTATGATAACCATCAAGTAGTGTGGACCAGTTTTGATTTGTGAAGGGGAATGAATCATAAAAGAGCACTTTCTAACAGCTATATACATGTCCTGTTTGATAAGGTTAAATAAAACTCTGAACAGCTCCAGAAATAAGGTCATTCTGATCATCATTTAGTGGTCTCTGTGGTCTTGCGGTTAGATTCAGTTGGACTCTGCAGATACCCTGGGGGATCAAACATTTTGTCGAAATCGTTCTATCTCACACCCTTTTGGAGGTAAATGTATTTTTGTGAAGTCACCAGTAGACTCTATAGATACCCTGGGGGTAAAATATTTTGTCGAAATCGCTCTATCTTGCACTGTTTCCGAGATAAATGCATTTTTGCGTTTTACACAGAAATTCAAGATGGCTGCCAAAAATGGCGGGGAAAACGATTTTTGGGAAAAGTTGCCAGGAAAAGCTGCATATACCCTACAGGTAAAAAAATCTTGTCGAAATTGCTCTATTTTGCACCCTTTCCAAGATAAATGCGTTTTTGCGTTTAATGCAGAAATTCAAGATGACCGCCAAAATGGAGGGAAAGCGATTTTTTGGAAAAGTTGCCAGTAAACTCTACAGATACCCTAAGGGTAGAAAATTTCGTCGAAATCGCTCTATCTTGCACCGTTTCCGAGATAAATATGTTTTGGCATTTTATGCAGAAATTTAAGATGTACTTGAAATGGCTACATCTCACACCGTTTCCGAGATAAATGCCTTTTTGCGTTTAACACAGAAATTCCAGATGGCCTCCAAAGATAGAGGGAAAGTGATTTTTGGGAACGGTCGCCAGTAGAATCTGCAGATACCCTTTGAGTCAAAAATTTCGTTGAAATCGCTCTATCTTGCACCATTTCTGAGATAATAAAGATATTTCATTTTCAGTGTTAAGAAAATCATGCCGTTTAGTTAATCGTTAATCAGGTGGCCATTTTGTATTGGATCACTTCCAAAAGTTTTTAATGATTTCCAGACATCTATATAACGAACCCTCTTGCCAAATTTCAAGTGAATAGGTGAAGTGCTTTTTAAGTTATCATCCGGACAAGCACACCCCTTTCAAAAACATGTTTTCATGTGACTTCTCTGATTGGCTGAAATGTCGTGACACCATATTCAGAAATTTTTCTCAGGGCTACTGCATACATGTGCTAAATTTGAAGAGAATCTGCCCAGTGGTTGCTGAGATATAAGCAATAGAAAATGCAGGAGCTGGCGGACCCACTCTCTCTCCCCTCTCCCCTAAATACAAACAAGCATCCCAAAAGGGCAAAAGGATGGACACCAACTTCAAAAGCTGCCTAGCCCTGGTGGTGTCCTATAACCCTGTTAAGTTTCAAATTGATCAGACAAAGCGTCTTCGAATTAGAGTCAGGAAACCAAAATGTTGATGGACAGATGGATGGACGAACACATAAATCTAACAGTTGGGTAGTTTACATGGAACCCATCTAATTCAGGTAAAAACTAATGTGGGTGTTCCACCACACGACTAAGCTTCCCGATTAAGGGTTTTTGGGAGTCGGTTTCAAATATTTGCTTAGTCCGAGATGTCCTGTAAGGGTCGGTAGATGTCGGTTGTGGCCGTGAAAGAAATCAAACATGTTTGATATTTTTCACGACTCAAACCGATTCTCATTTCCCGCCGACAACAAAATGTCCAGTCCCAGCCTTCCTCAGCCCCAAATTCACACAGTCCTATGTTGTCCCAGGCGTCCTGCGACCCTTAGTCCCAGGCCTCCGTAGCTTAGTCCCAGGAGGCCTGTTTGGCAGTCCCCGACTCATTACAGATCTTCGAAGTTTCATGCGTGTGAAAGGGAATCGGTTTTCATTAGTCCCGGGAAGCCTCAGACCGTCTCAGGTGTCCTGGGACTAAGAAATCTGGGTCTGGGACTAAGCCCCGACTAAGAGAAGCCGACCCTAACCGATCCAAGCCAGCGTCCTCAGGCCGCCTGGGGCAACACAAATTTAGTCCGCGACAGTCTGAGGACGCCCCAGGAGGCCTGGGACTAAGAACCGATTAAGAGCCGACTGTTTTCCGCGCGTCGGAAATTAAAACGAGGCAATGAGGGGGTCTGGGACTATATAAGCGACCGCACACACATTATCGTTGTTACTGACTGTTTGGCTACTGAGAGACGTGTGTCACTGTTTTGTAGGGGTTTTTAGTTTTTTAAATATCCTATAATACTTGAGCTTAAGGCAAATTTTACAGTTAGGAGACACATTTTACTTTTTTTATTGCTATTGACTGGAGTTATGAGGAAAGAGAAAGGAGGGAAGAGAGGAAAGAAGAAGATGGATGAGAGGGAGAAGGAAAGTGGAGAGGTGGAGGAAAGGATTGAGGAAAGGACGGAGGAGGGTACAGAGGATGGTACACAAGAGACTGAGGAGCGATTGGAACGTACTGAGGAAGCTTGCGAAGAAGAAGAGAGGTGTGAGGAGGATTTAGAGAGTCACTCAGCAGCCAAGAGAGCCAGGGTCTGTTCAACTTCACTGACAGCCAAGAAACTGCAATTGTGGAGTTTGTGAAGGAGCATCCAGAGCTCTACGACAAGGAGCATGTACGTTTCCACGACAGACAGGAGGCTCTCTGGGCAGAAATTTCTGCAGAACTGAAGCTCCAGCCCTTTGATGTCAGAAGATGGTTCGAATCCCAGCGAACGCGTTATGGCAAGCTGTCAAAACTACAATCTGGCCAAGTCCCAAGGGAGATGACCAAGAGACAGTCCTGTATCTACCAGCAGATGGGTTTCCTTAAGACCCATATCAGACGAAAGGGGGCCAGCAGAAGGTCGGGGTTCGAGGCCAGTCCAAATACCAGCAAGCAGGACGAATCTTGTGGGTCTACTACTGATACAGAACACCTCGAGTCCAGTGTCCTCAGGGAGAGTAGGAGTCAACCTATGTTCACATCTACACCAGTTTCAACAGACTCCAAGATACTCGAGCACTTTGACCAGATGAGGACATTTATCTCAGGTTTCCTGCAGCAGAAGTCAGACAGGCAGCCCTTCTTTGACTACGTGGCATCAGAGGCTGAAAAGATGACCCAAGAGGAATTTGAGGACCTTAAGGGCAGAATTTTTAGAGATATTGAAACCATTAAGACCAACCGTAGACGTCAACCACAAGCCAGAAGATCAGCCACTATTACCATGGAGTCCCAGAGGGTCGGGATACTGCGAACAACCACTCAACAGGCGTCTACTTCCACCGAAGCAGCAGCTAGCAGCAGTTACGTCTACTACACACCAAGCCCCCTTGGCTTTGGCAACCCTCCATCAGTTCTAACTGTACAGGACGAGGGCAGTAGACACAACTTAAGTGGAATACTAAGCCAGCTACCAGATCTGACATCTACACAGATCATTGAGCAGCCTCAGCAGCAGCCGCAACTCTTCACTATCACCACTACAGCACCGCCTCAACAGCAGCAGCCTCCTCAGTAGCCATCCAGTCAGGGCGGGTCTTTGACCTGCCAGGCCCTTTTCAGGGCCACCCAAATACTCCAAAAACAATTATTAGCTGCAAGTTATTCCAATTCCCCTCCCAAAACATAACAGTTCAGTACAAATACTTATCACAAAAAAAAATTAAAAAAAGTCCAACATCTACACCACCCCAAACATGAAACAAATAACCCATGGTACCACACATAACCAAAAAAGACCACATCTGCCACTGTGGCCTAGCGGGTAACACACTTGTCTAGAAACTCAGAAGACGTGGGTTCAATCCCAGGTACAGGCAGATACATAGTGGCTCGGATGACCACTTAAAATGGCGGTCCTCTGTCATTGGGTCCTATCCCCAGTGACAGGTTAAAGAACCTCAAGGACGTTGATAAATGGTCATCCTTGAGCCTCTATCTTCCAATTAGGGGAATGTCAGTTACTTGGGAGTTGGGGCTGTACAGTCTGATTGGTTAAATAGCGCTTTGAGTCCTGTAGTATATGGAGATATTGCGCTGAATATAAATACATAATAATAATAATAATAACATAGAAAAAAATATTAAAATAAATCCCAATATGGCAAATAATCAGCCCATTTTAGCTTAAAATCCATGGGATTGTTTAAAATCTTTAATAAAAAAATCCAACGCTTACATCATCCCTAGAGTTAAAAGGCATTATCACATACTTACCAACCCACAAACAGACAAACCCAATACCAAACCTAACCCCCAACTAAACAACACACAAACCAAATACCAAACCTAACCACCAACACACAAACCTAATACCAAACATAACCACCAACCAAGAAACAGACAAACCCAATACCAAACAGAACCCAAACCAAACTAGAAATAGGACGCCCTGTTGATAGTAGATGCGAATAGAAACAGGATAGCATAGAAGAACACACATTATCATGTGTAATGTCCACCCCATGAACCTTGCCCAAATTGTAAAGTAGTCTTACAAGACCCTGTTTCATTTGTAAAATATATCAATGATGCTTAAATATTTATTAGTGTAGATGTAAATCATTTCAGCTTCATGCCTTTTTGCATTGGTTGGGTTGAAAATTTTGACGAAATCACTCTATCTTGCACGGTTAAGAAGATAGAAGCAAATTCCTGTTTTTCTATTTTTGGCAAAAATTTGAAAATTCAAAATGGCCGCCACTTTTGGGAAAAGGAAATTTTTTTGAAAATTACCAAGAGTACAATGCTCAGATACCCTGTGGGTCGAAAATTTTGACGAAATCGCTCTATCTCGCACGGTTAAGGAGATAGAAGCAAATGAGTGTTTTGCATTTTTGGCAAAAATTCGAAAATTTAAAATGGCCGCCATTTTTGGGGAGGGGAAAATTTTTTGGAAAATTGCAAAGATTGAAATCCTTAGATACCCTGTGGGTCGAAAATTTCGACGAAATCGCTCTATCTCGCACGGTTAAGGAGATAGAAGTAAATTTGTGTTTTGCCATTTTTGGCAAAAATTTGAAAATTCAAAATGGCCGCCATTTTTGGGGAGGGGAAAATTTTTTGAAAATTCCATAGATTGCATTCCTTAGATACCCTCCGGGTCGAAAATTTTGCCGAAGTCGCTCTATCTGGCACGGTTAAGGAGATAGAAGGAAATTTGTGTTTTGCCATTTTTGGCAAAAATTCGAAAATTCAAAATGGCCGCCATTTTTGGGGAGGGGAAAATTTTTTAAAAATTACCAAGAGTACAATGCTCAGATACCCTGTGGGTCGAAAATTTTGACGAAATCGCTCTATCTGGCATGGTTAAGGAGATAGAAGGAAATTTGTGTTTTGCCATTTTTGGCAAAAATTCGAAAATTCAAAATGGCCGCCATTTTTGGGGAGGGGAAAATTTTTTGAAAATTGCAAAGAGTACACTCCTTAGATACCCTGTGGGTTGAAAATTTCGACGAAATCGCTCTATCTAGCATGGTTAAGAAGATAGAAGCAAATTTGTGTTTTGCCATTTTTGGCAAAAATTCGAAAATTCAAAATGGCCGCCATTTTTGGGGAGGGGAAAATTTTTGGGAAATTGCAAAGACTGCACTCCTTAGATACCCTGTGGGTCGAAAATTTCGACAAAATCGCTCTATCTCGCACGGTTAAGGAGATAGAAGGAAATTTGTGTTTTGCCATTTTTGGCAAAAATTCAAAAATTCAAAATGGCCGCCATTTTTGGGGAGGGAAAATTTTTTTGAAAATTGCAAATATTACACTCCTTAGATACCCTGTGGGTCGAAAATTTCGACGAAATCGCTCTATCTCGCACGGTTAAGGAGATAGAAGGAAATTTGTGTTTTGCCATTTTTGGCAAAAATTCTAAAATTCAAAATGGCCACCATTTTTGGGGAGGGGAAAATTTTTTGAAAATTGCGAAGAGTACACTACTTAGATACCCTGTGGGTTGAAAATTTCGACGAAATCGCTCTATCTCGCACGGTTAAGGAGATAGAAAGAAATTTGTGTTTTGCCATTTTTGGCAAAAATTCGAAAATTCAAAATGGCCGCCATTTTTGGGGAGGGGAAAATTTTTTGAAAATTGCAAAGAGTACACTCCTTAGATACCCTGTGGGTTGAAAATTTTGACGAAATCGCTCTATCTCACACAGTTAAGGAGATAGAAGGAAATTTGTGTTTTGCCATTTTTGGCAAAAATTCTAAAATTCAAAATGGCCGCCATTTTTGGGGAGGGGAAAACTTTTTAAAAATTGGCAAGAGTAGAATTTTAAGATACCCTGTGGGTCGAAAATTTTGCCGAAATCGCTCTATCTCGCACGGTTAAGGAGATAGAAGCAAATTAGTGTTTTGCCATTATTGGCAAAAATTCGAAAATTCAAAATGGCCGCCATTTTTGGGGAGGGGAAAATTTTTGGAAAATTGCATAGATTGCATTCCTTAGATACCCTGTGGGTCAAAAATTCTGTCGAAATCGCTCTATCTCTTATGGTTTCTGAGATATTAGCAAATTACTCAAAAGTAGTACTGAAAATACACAATGAAGTACCTAAATGGCTATTACTCATGTACTGACAAAGCTATCAGTCCCAAATGCAATACCAAGCGAGCTATGGACATAACAATCTTGTATTCAAAATTGTAGTAAAATATATTTAATTATTTTGGCTTAAATGCACGGAAACCAATGGGTACTGAAAATAGCTGTACTTAAGTATTACTCAGTAAGCAAAAGAGGTACAACAGCCAAAAGCAATCCCAAGCAAGCTACTGACCCAATAAGCCTGCATACCAAATTTGGTGACAATAGCTCTAATACTTTTCCTTTAAATGAGCGGAAACCATGCGTGACGCCGGACATCGGATGCCGGACATCGGACGGCGGAAAAAGCAAAAATAATATATCCACCCCCCAGGGGGGTGGACATAATAACTGACAAACTATTTAGCAAACATAACCCCCATCATTGTAAAGAAAACCAGTTTGGTGGTTATATTTCCTAAATATTTGTGAAGTGGAGTAAAAGATTTTAATTTTAAGATTTCCAGGAAAACATTTCTGTTTCAAATATTTTTCCCCCAAAAAACCCAAATGTAAGTAAAATTAGGATGTATCTTTCAAAATATATGCCATATTTATTCCATTTAGGAAGTTATGTTTGGCTTTGTGTGTTTCTTTTGATAATTATGTTTAGCACTGGGTTTGTCTGTTTGTTAGTTGGATGACTGGCATTTATTTCTGTCTGTTTGTTGGGTGGGTGAATTATGTTGGCCATGGGGTTTGTCTGTTTGTTAGGTGAGTGAATTATGTTGGCCATGGAGTTTGTCTGTTTGTTGGTTGCATGACTTCTGTCGGGCATTGGGTTTGTCTGTTGGGTGAGTGAATTATGGTGGGCATTGGGTTTGTCTGTTTGTTGGGTGGGTGAATTATGTTAGGCATGGGGTTTGTCTGTTTGTTGGTGGCGTGACTTATGTTTGGTAATGTTTGGGTTATTTTGAACAAGCATAGCTGATAAATTGTTTTTGGAATATTTGGTAGTCCTGAAAAGGACTGGTTATTAGTCCTGAAAAGGACTGGTTACTGCAGCAGGAGTTATATTCTGCCATCTTGCCAGGCCATTGCTCCCTCTTTATTGAAGTAGTCCTTGAGGTAATCCCTGTGTCTTTTGGCTTCTCTAGCAGGGTTTCTGTCTGGACCACCACCAGCAGCACCACCAATCAGTCGACAATCACCAGGCACATCATCATCTTCATCATCTCCAGGCTCTTGACCACCATGTTGACCTTGATACTGGCTTCTCAGTATGTTGTGGAGAACCACACAGGTCATGACCACATCCCTGACTGTTTCTGGGGGTAATTCAATAGTAGTCAGCATCACTCTGAATCTTGAGGCCAGGATGCCAAAAGCATTCTCAACAACTCTCCTGGCCCTTGATATTCTGTAGTTGGCAATCTTTGTAGTTTCTTCTCTGGTTAACATCCTTCTGCCATAGGGTTTCATCAGCCAGGTCTTCAGGGCAAAGGCATCATCTGCCAAAATGAAGTAGGGGACATCTATACCACACTGTGTTATAGGAGCTGGGTCAGGGGAAGCCTATCCTGCCATCCTCAATTCTCCTCTTCAGCTGACAGGCATTAAATATCTGGGCATCTGAGCAAGATCCAGCTGTACCAACATCCACCCATCTGAATTTGTACTGCCCATCTACCAAGGCCCACATTGCTATGGAAAAGAACCCCTTGTAGTTGTGGTACAGGGCTCCAGAGTTCTTGGGTTTCTTCAGGGCCACATGCTTGCCATCAAGGGCACCCAGGGCATGTGGAACATTCCACCTGATCCTGAATTCCCTTTCCAGTTCTTTCCACTCATCTGGAGCAGTAGGACATCTGAGGTACTCTCTGGTGAACTCATCCTGGATGGCCCTGCAGACCTCTGGTAGAAACTTGGAAATGGTGGATCTGCCAACCCTGAACTGACAGGATAATGATGTGTAGGACTCTCCAGTGGCCAGATATCTGATGGTGAGGGCTAACTTTTCCCCAACACTGATTGGAGATCTGTAGTTGGTGGCCTGCCTGGCTAGACGTGGTTCCAGTCTGGTCTTTATCATTTCAAAGAATTCTGGGGTCATCCTCATATAGTTGGTGAATCCTGGAATGTCTGTGGCATACAATTCAGCCATAATGTTGTGGTAGGCCCCCCTCTCCTCTCTCTGCAGTAGGCATGGCCTAACCCACATGTTGTGCCTTCTTCTAGGTCTCTGTATGGCTGGTGGTGGTGGAGGTGCTGCTTGTGGTGGTTGCTGTGGTCGACGTAGAAATAGGAAATACATCATTATTTGTAACTGAATAAAAACCAAAAAAAGCCCTAAGTTGTTGCTGAAGCTGTCTTCCATTAAAAGGTGGCATCCTGCTGTGTTCCTATAAAAGTAATGATAATTAAATTGCGGAATTTATATATATATACCCAGAAAATTCAGCTTTTTTGCAAAACAAGAATCGGCGATCGTGGTCTGGGGAAGACTGAAGAGGCCTGAGGACGCCGGGACTTAATCGGGGCTTCATCCCAGGAGGCCTGAGGCGTCCTGGGACCCAATCGGTATGTGTACGACAGGATCGTGGTTGAAACCGACCAGAAAACTTGCTTAATCGGTTCTTAGTCCCAGACCAGTCGGGGACTGTCTGGGGCTGCCTGGGGCCTCCTCAGGCTTCCTGAGGCCGATCTGTACTTAATCCCAGGCTTTGATACCGATTCAGTATTCCCGCCCATTTTACCATTTTCTTCACCGACTGTCCACGATTAAGGGTCGCCGACAGGATCGGGCCTTAGTCCTTTGGTGGAACAGGGGCATAACACTGAGCATGTGGAATGATCTGGTATTTCTTCTGTTGTCCAGTAAAGAAACATACTGACCCCTAAAATTGCCAACCGGAAGGTAGGAAGTGGGAGAATAAAATGGTGAGCAACACCAGACCCTTCTTTGCCACAAAAAGAGAAGACAAGAACCGGACAACCACTTTGTGAACTTTAAATTCGATAGGTGTAAGTGTTGAGTTGGAGCCCTGAAATGGAATTTCATGATGGCAGCCATGGTGACCATCTTGTTTTTCGAAGTGGCACCAATTTTGAAAGCAACCTATCCTACTTAGTGCCCTACCACCCTGGTAAGTTTCATATCGATTGGCTGAAGCATCTTCGAGTTAGATTCTGGAAACAGAATTTCAACATGGCGGCCATCTTGTTTTTTCAAATGGCACCAACTTCGAAAGCAACCTAGCCTGGGTGGTGCCATACCACCCTGTTAAGTTTCAAATTGATTGGCGGAAGTGAGTTTGAATTAGAGTCCAGATACAAAAATCTTGACAGACAGATGAATGGATGGACGTCAGACACATCAATCTGATAGGCAGGTTGTTTAGACGCAACCCACCCAAAAACATGTGACAAGAAGATGTTAAAACAACACTATTTCCTCCTTTGGCTAATTTTAATGCGACCACCAAACAAATTACTATGTCGTGGCAAATTTCCGTTCTGGAAATGAAACACACAATTTTTATAACTTGTGTGAGCCTAGGCCTATAAATTAAGTCAAGAAAACTTAATTACTCGATGTAATGATCCAATTTGTATTAGTTTGACCTTGAAGTCATAAACCCAGTTTTCTTACAACACTAGTTATTTTTAACTTCAATCTGAATTTCGTTTTTAAATTGCCTGAGGAGTTTTTTTTGTTCAAATTGTTCATTTATTTCAGTTATTTTTACCAAATGTATTTCATGACAGTATCATTAACGGTTTTATTGAAACTATAGGTGGGTTGAAAGATGCCTTTTCATATCAATATCCCGAATATGCAAGATCATTATGACTTAGGGATAGCATCTATTGAAAAAATTGTGTTCTAGTATTATCTCAAACAAATAAATTCTCACTACAAAAGAATAGTACTAACGTTTAAAAAAAGTTTGCAAAAATCTGTGAAAACAAAAATGTTAAAATTTCCTCCAGACTAAATATAGTTTTTTTAGTTATCCCATTATTTTATAAGCAGACACTAGAGCTGCAGGGTTTTATTATATTTTACTGCATTTTTGGCATTTATTCACATGAATCTCATCTTTGAGGTCATGGGTTGTTATTTATTTATGCAGTGTTTTACATCACGCCCAGTACCTTATCAGTTATATTGTGATGGGTAGTTGGAAGGGAACAGGAAACCAGTATATACGGTTGGTCTAGGTTCTGTACTCTAAACTGCTATCAATGGCAAGCAACTACCTGAGCTTTCCCTCATGAGGTCAGGGCAGGAATTGAACTCTTATCTCAGAGGTGGGAGACAAGTTTGTTACCACTACGCCAGAGGAGTCCCCCAAAGTCATGGGTTTGATTCCAGCTGATGGCAACATGTGAGATACAGGAGTGTCTGATGTATTACTCTTCAACTTGAAAATTTTAACTAGAAAAATGTTTTTGCTAACAAAAAAAAAAGCGTCCCAAAGATTGGATAAAATATAGTATAAAGTAGAAAAAGCTTTTTGAAAAGAAAAACATACAGCGCTGAGTGGAGAAGTGAAAGTTAAGCAGACAGTGTGGAGGTTTATGCATTAACATGAAAGAAAAATGTAAGCTTTATCTTGTTTTCCATGATCATAAATTGTGAAAAGTTAATTTAATAAATGTTACAGTTTGTAAGAAGAGTAGTTTTAAAGGAGATATAAGGCAAAAACAGAAAATCTGCTATTTTATGACCCATGTTTGACCCATAAGAGGGGGTCCGGATGTAAACCTGACTGGCTAATATAGACTCTTCATATATAGAATCCATCTAAAGCTCTAAAAGCAATAAGAAAGGAGATATAAAGAAAAAAATCAAAAAAATCTGGTTTCTTTATGAGCCCAGTTTGACCCATATTAAGGTGGGTGGGGGGCAAGGAGTAAATCTGACTGGCTTATTATAATATAGACTGTCTGACTGTATATGCTTTCCTATTCCCTCTCAATACATTCTAAAGCTATAAAATATCATCAGAGATACCTGTAACCCACAGCCTGGGAAAATAGTTTTCAACACCATGAGATATAGAAGCAGTGAAACAGTACACAGATTGGGATACTTTCAGAGCAGTGTCAGTGTCCAAATAATGTTTAAGTAGAGAAACTAAAATCAAAGAGAACGAAACTGCATGTAAAGATTAAGTATTAAAACAAGACAATTCAGTAAACTAAAAATTATGAAGCTTTAAGACTTCTCCAATTTTGATATTCATTTGTATGGTCCAATTATGGTTTGAATGTTTTGTATATTACCAATACATACAGATGTGGCAATAGTCATGCTTTTATGTGGAGTTGGGGCAAAACCTGTGGCTCACTTGATGCAATACCATCTGTTATAATGGGAAGTTGCAAAAGTAAAATCATTATGGTTAATGAATTCTAATATGACTTGAACAGTGCTTAATCTACATCAAAAGACACCCATTAATAAAATAAGGGTACAACAACCAAGATTCAAGTTAAAAGATATAAGAGAGAAATAAGAGAGATAAAACAGTATCAGATATCCCCGTAGAGAGATAAAATAGCATCAGATATGCAAGATCAAAGGTCAAATCCAGGTCACACCATGACGTTGCACACATATAACCCCCAACCAATGTCCCTACCAAATATCAACTTCCTACACCTTATGGTTTCCGAAATATAGCCCAGACAAGGCATTATAGGTCAAGGTGACTACGGCAAGGTCAAATCAAGGTGACACCATGACATTTTACATCTACACACCCTAACCAATGTCCCTACCCAGTATCAACTTCCGACACCTTTAAGATATACCCCGGACAAGATTTTACAGGCCAAGGTCACTACAGCAAGGTCAAAGGTCAAATCAAGGTCACGCCATGACGTTGCACATCTACACCGCCTAACCAATGTCCCTACAAAGTATCAACTTCCTACACCTTATGGTTGCCGAGATATAGCCCGGACAAGATGTTATAGGTCAAGGTCACTACAGCAAGGTCAAAGGTCAAGTCAAGGTCACGTCATGATGTTGCACACCTACAACCCCTAACCAATGTCCCTAGCAAGTACCAACTTCCTACACCTTACGGTTTCCAAGATATAGCCTGGACAAGTTTTTATAGGTCAAGGTCACTACGGAAAGGTCAAAGGTCAAATCAAGGTCACACCATGACGCTGCACACCTACACATCCTAACTAATGTCCCTACCAAGTATCAACTTCCTACACCTTACGGTTTCTGAGATACAGCCCAGACAAACTTTTTCCCGCCATTCGCCCATCCGGACACCATGGGTGAAAACAATACCCCGACAGCCCTTAAGGGCTGTGGGGTAAAAAACTGTTCATGATAAAGAGGGGTTTTTTTTCAGTCGCCTTATCTTCTGAAAGAAGTCAAGTCTATACATTTGACCAATTTACATAGTCTATATGAATAAGTAGATCAACAACTCTTTTTGCAAAACAAAAGCTGAATTAATTAAAGATTTTTCTCCAAAAGAGAAAAGTTATACCCCCACAATTCCACAAGGAAGGAATCAGAAGAATGTGGGATTTTACAATGTGCCTAAAATTGGGAATTTATATATATGAACACTGATCAACTGCAATACGTTAGTAACCACATCAGTGCATGCTAAATACCTCATCTTGTTTCTTTGAAGATGCTATAACTTAGAAAACACTAGGAGGCTAGGAAGAAGGACACATGAATCTCATCAGGAAGAGCATTGGAAACAGTGGGGGCATCAAAAGCAAAATTACAACTAGAGGATCGCTTGCAAAGCAAAGCGATTGTTTTTACATGGCAAAAACAAAGCATCCTGAAAAGGAGAAGTAATGGCAGCTTAATCATGTAAGAAAGTTCTGCTTATAGCTCAACAAAGCCAGAACATAGGAAAAGTGGTTCTTGGGCAGGGTAGTTATCTTGGATACAGTGTGTTTAAAAAATTTTGATGAAATTGTTCTATCTTGCACGGATAAGGAGACAGAGGCAATTTGGTGTTTTGCACTTTTTGTCACAGAGGCAATTTGGTGTTTTGCACTTTTTTGTCACAAATTTGAAAATTTGACAAAGACCCCCATTTCAGGGAAGGGTAAATTTTTGGGGGAAATTGGGTACAGTAGTTTGCTTACAAACCCAAAAAAATGGCCGGCATTTTTGGGGAGTGAAATATTCATTGAAACTTGGAAAGGCTAGTCTTCAGATACCATGTTGGTCAAAAAGTTTGCCGAATTCGCTCTATCTGGCATGGTTTTTGAGATACAAGCAAAAATTCAAATGGCCACCATTTTTGGTGGGACAATTTTTTTTTGAAAATTGGGTCAGCTACTCAGCAGAGTTGGCCTAAGGGTGAAAATTTTTGGCCACCATTTTTGGCAAGTGAAATATTCACTGAAACTTGGAAAGGCTAGATTTCACAGATACCCTGTGGGTCAAAACTTTTTTCCGAAATTGCACTATGTCACATGATTTTCAAGATACAAGGATTTTTGTGTTTTGCATTTTTGAAAAAAATTCGAAAATTCAAAATGGCCGCCATTTTTTGGCAAGTGAAATATTCGTTGAAACTGGGAAAGGCTAGTCTTCACAGATACCCTGTGGATCAAAATATTTGTCGAAATTGCTCTATCTAGCACGGTTTTCAAGATACCAGCAATTTTTTGTTTTGTGATTTTTGCGGAAAACTGAAAATTCCAAATGGCTTTGAATAGTCTGTTTAGATACCCTGTGGGTCGAAAATTTGACGAAATCGCTCTATCTCACACAGTTAAGGAGATACAAGCAGTTTTGTGTTTTACTCGTTAAGAGAATTGTTAAAGCTTCATTAATCATCAATAACTCAGTCACTTCTTAACCTATCCCTGCCAAAATTTAATGTCGCCCAGATCTTTATAATTATGAGGAAGGTATTTGCTAAATTTCAGGTGGATGGATAAAATGCTTCGTAAGTTATCATCCGGACAAGGACGCCATTCCAAAAACACATTTTTGGTCATGTGACCTCACTGATTGGTGAAAATGTCATCGCAGCATATTCAGAAAAATTTCCCAGGGCTACTGCATACACCTGCCAAATATTAAAAAAATCTGCCTTATGGCTGTGAAGCTATTGCAAAAAAAAAAATGCAGATCCGGCGGAGTCGCTAAGTCTCCCATACACAAACAATCGTCCCTCACAGGACGCTTAATAATCAAACTGTTAAACAAAACAAACTGAACTTAAACATGCATAAAGAATAATTGTGAATAATTATTGCTTTATTAACATTTCAAAGTTACTCAGGTAACCCCTGTGCGAGACATGCTTACATTTACTGAAGCTATTGGGTTTCACCAGAAGTCTATTCAAAGTCAATTGGAAGCCTCATCATTCATCCATTATGTCATTTTCGTCAAAGGAATTGATCAAAAAAAAAAAATTCTTCAAAAAATTCCGATTATAGATCAGACACTGTATGACAACCTGACAATAAAGCAATATCACTAATCTGTTATATTAGACATCATCAAGGGGCCACGGTGGCAAAGTGGTAACACTCTCACCTCCCACCCAAGCACAGTTACTGCAGGCTATTTGTTATTGACTGAACACATTTATATTCTATAAATGGGGGAATGAGTCAAATTGAAAAATGGGTCTGGCTACTCGCTATGCATTTCTGCTCATGATGGTTGCAATGTCATGCTACTTTAAGCCCATAAATTGAAAAAAATAATACATGATAACATTTTTTTCAATTATAGTAGAAAACTTATTGCATGTTGTTTCATTTCCACAAATTTGGGTTGAATCAAAAGCAACAATAAATGAAAATATTGATTAATTGTTCGACAGACACAGAATCTTTATTGCAGTTTCTTTTTTCAATTTTCGAAAGTTCTACTTGAAATGAAATGTTCTGACCTTTTAAGTTGAATTACTAAGTACCTCAATAATTATTATGAATTCTTTTAATTATAAAAGGGAAAAATCAATTTAAAATATACATTTAAAGTCCCTACCACTTTCTCCTACTTAAAAGGGAGATTTTCTTCACTTAACTTCTAGTTAAAGTCGTTGCTCTACAGTCTGGTATTAAAATCATATAGATCTGGAAGCTTTTGGCCCAAACTTTGACCAGTTTTTACCTTTAAGTTAGTGGTATAAGATTTGAGCAACAATACAATCTTTGTGTTTTTTAGGAATTGCTTTAATTTTTTTTTAATTAATCATAACTGATTTATTTAACAGTGAGAACCTCCAAGTAGCTAAAGCCCAGCTATGCAATGAGCTACAGGTCTGCAATTTTACTATGTTAAAGCTGATCCAAAAGTAGGTGAAAAACATATTTTAACAAAATATTCTAAAATGCAATAATTTTGAAGTTACAAGTGATTTATTCAACAGTGAGAACCTCAAAGTAGCTATTGCTCAGCTATGCAATGAGCTACAGGTCTGCATTTTTTACTATGTTATAGCTGACGCCAAAGTAGGTGAACAATATATTGGAAAGGAATAGACTAAGATATTAGACATTAAGTCAGTCAAATTGTGGTTATGACATTGAGCCAAAAAACATTTACCCTCAGAGAAATCAAACAGAAACCTTTTGCTGGAAAACGGTGTAATAAAACAAAAAAGCGCTTATCACAAAAATATGGCCATTAGATTACATCTACGCCACAAAAGTATGGTGTACCACCTAAGTGGAAACTAAAGATAACTAGAAATAGGACGCATTGGCATGCGTAATGTCCACCCAAAGGGAAGCACGAATTTTGCTCTAAAACTTGGACTAAATTGGCAAGAGTAGATTGCTGAGATACCCTGTGGATGCAAAATTTTGACAAAATCACTCTGTCTCGCACGGTTAAGGAGGTACAAGCAAATTTGTGTTTTTGCATTTTTGGCAAAAATTTGAAAATTCAAAATGGCTGCCATTTTTGGGGAGAGAACATTTTTTTGAAAATTGCCAAATTACACTGATTAGATACCCTGTGGGTCGAAAATTTCGATGAAATTTCTATATCTCGCATGGTTAAGGAGATAGAAGAAAATTTGTGTTTTTTTTCCCATTTTTGGCACAAATTCAAAAATCAAAATGGCCGCCATTTTTGGGGAGAAGAAAAGTTTTGAAAAATTGCCAATAATACATTTCTCAGATACCCTGTGGGTCAAAAATTTCGACGAAATCGCTCTAGCTCGCACGGTTAAGGAGATAGAAGCAAATTTGTGTTTTTCCATTTTTGGCAAAAATTGGAAAATTCAAAATGGCCACCATTTTGGGGGAGAGGAAAATTTTCTGAAAATTGCCTATAGTGTATTGCTTAGATAGACTGTGTGTCAAAAAATTTCGATGAAATCGCTCTATCTCGCATGGATAAGGAGATAGAAGCAAATGTGTTTTTTCCATTTTTGGCACAAATTTGAAAATTTAAAAAAAATGGTCGCCATTTTTGGTGAGAGAAAATATTTTTGAAAATTGCCTATAGTACATTTCTCAGATACCCTGTGGGCCGAAAATTTCAACGAAATCGCTCTATCTCGCACGGTTCAGAAGATAGAAGCAAATTTACGTTTGTCCATTTTTGGCAAAAATTCGAAAATTCAAAATGGCCGCCATTTTTCGGGAGAGGAAAATTTTTGGAAAATTGGCTATAGTGCATTTCTTAGATACCCTGTGGGCCGAAAATTTCGACGAAATCGCTCTATCTCGCATGGTTATGAAGACAGAAGCAAATTTACGTTTTCTCATTTTTGGCGAAAATTCAAAATGAACGCCATTTTTGGGGAGAGTAAAATTTTTTGAAAATTGCCAGGAGTACATTGCTTAGATACCCTGTGGGTCGAAAATTTTAACAAAATCGCTATATCTCGCACGGTTTAGGAGATAGACATATTTATGTTTTTTTCTATGTAGCTATTACTCAGGAGATTAAAGCTATTACCATCAACAACAATTCTAAGCAAGCAATTGACGCTATAAACCTTCACACCAAATTTTAAAAAGACAAGTTAAATATGTTTCCTTTAAAAGAGTAACAAGAGGGTCACAGATGCCCCAAAAGGCGGGTTGCGCAGGCAGAAATAAGACTAGACCTATTGCATCGGAGAACCGATGCAAATTGTATCCACCAGAAAAAAACTCACCAAAGCCATTCTAATATCGCTTAACCTTAAAGGAGAAGCCCAAGGTGAAATCTGACCATATCAAAAGATTCTTAGCCCATGATTTCCTATAGGAACATCTAGGAATACGAATAAGCAAGATATAAACACTAATTTTTGCAATCCTCATTTGACCTTGAAAGAGGGGCCAAAGGTCAAATCCGATCACACCAAAACATTCCCAGCCCATGATTTCCTAGATTTTGGTTTACCATTCCAAAGCTCTAGGACCAATAATAAGCGAGTTATAAGCACTTTTAAGTTTGGCTATCCTCGTTTGACCTTGATGGAGGGTCCAAGGTCAAATCTGACCACAGCAATAGATTCCCAGCCCATGACCTTGAAGGAGGGGTCCAAGGTCAAATCCGACTGCAGCAATAGATTCCCAGCCCATGATTTCCTATATGTTGGTTTACCATCCTAAACCTCTAGGACCATTAATAAGCGAATTATAAGCACTTTTAAGTTTGGCTATCCTCGTTTGACCTTGAAGGAGGGGTCCAAGGTCAAATCCGACCACACCAAAAGATTCCCAGCCCATGATTTCCTATATGTTGGTTTACCATCCTAAACCTCTAGGACCAATAATAAGCGAGTTATAAGCACTTTTAAGTTTTGCTATCCTCGTTTGACCTTGAAGGAGGGGTCCAAGGTCAAATCCGACCACACCAAAAGATTCCCAGCCCATGATTTCCTATAGGTTGGTTTACCATCCCAAACCTCTAGAACCAATAATAAGCGAGTTATAAGCACTTTTAAGTTTGGCTATCCCCGTTTGACCTTGAAGGAGGGGTCCAAGGTAAAATCCGACCACACCAAAAGATTCCGGCCCATGATTTCCTATAGGTTGGTTTACCATCCTAAACCTCTAGGACCAATAATAAGCGAGTTATAGGCACTTTTAAGTTTGGCCATGCTCGTTTGACCTTGAAGGAGGGGTCCAAGGTCAAATCCGACCACACCAAAAGATTCCCAGCCCATGATTTCCTATAGGTTGGTTTACCATCCTAAACCTCTAGGACCAATAATAAGCGAGTTATAGGCACTTTTAAGTTTGGCCCTGCTCGTTTGACCTTGAAGGAGGGGTCCAAGGTCAAATCCGACCACACCAAAAGATTCCCAGCCCATGATTTCCTATAGGTTAGTTTACCATCTCAAACCTCTAGGGCCAATAATAAGTGAGTTATAAGCACTTTTAAGTTTGGCTATCCTCATTTAACCTTGAAGGAGGGGTCCAAGGTCAAATCCGACCACACCAAAAGATTCCCAGCCCATGATTTCCTATAGGTTGGTTTACCATCCTAAACCTCTACGACCAATAATAAGCGAGTTATAAGCACTTTTAAGTTTGGCTATGCTCGTTTGACCTTGAAGGAGGGGTCCAAGGTCAAATCCGACCACACCAAAAGATTCCCAGCCCATGATTTCCTATAGGTTGGTTTACCATCCCAAACCTCTAGGACCAATAATAAGCGAGTTATAAGCACTTTCAAGTTTGGCTATGCTTGTTTGACCTTGAAGGAGGGGTCCAAGGTCAAATCCGACCACACCAAAAGATTCCCAGCCCATGATTTCCAATAGGTTGGTTTACCATCCCAAACCTGTAGGACTAATAATAAGCGAGTTATAAGCACTTTTAAGTTTGGCTATCCTCGTTTGACCTTGAAGGAGGGGTCCAAGGTCAAATCTGACCACACCAAAAGATTCCCAGGCCATGATTTCCTATAGGTTGGTTTACCATCCCAAACCTCTAGAACCAATAATAAGCGAGTTATAAGCACTTTTAAGTTTGGCCATCCTCGTTTGATCTTGAAGGAGGACTCAGCCTCACTCACTGTCCAAGGTCAAATCTGCCATACCAGAAGATTCCCAGCCCATGATTTCCTATAGGTTGGTTTACCATCCCAAACCTCTAGGACCAATAATAAGGGAGATATAAGCACTTTTCATGACTGCAAAGAAACGCCTGTGGCGGCCATCTTGCTTTTCAAAATGAGGCCAAAAATATTCCCAGTCAAGATTTTATAATGAGGAACATATCCTGCGAATTTGAGATCTCTACCTATAATACCCTTTGCTCTAGAGGGCCACCAAAAGTACTTGTTTAAAGTCGAAAAACGCCCGTGGCGGCCATCTTGTTTTTCAAAATGAGGCCAAAAATATTCCCAGGCAAGATTTTATGGCTATGAATATATCCTGCAAATTTGAGAAGGCTAGCTATATTTTTTTCGTTAGAGCGGTAACGGTGAAATCTCTCTACACACTGTGGCGGCGGCGTAGGTGTAACAAAGTCAAATCCAGTGGATACAATTAGCAACTGCTGTAATTACATTTAGAAAAGAAGGAAAGAAATGTTAGGTTACCCAGTTAAGGTGAATGTGTAAGACGGGCTAAGAAACGTAAAACTTGTAATCTAGGTTACATAATTGTATCTATGTTATAAACGGACAAACGAAAGGGCGGAATTACACCAACTTAGCAACTTAGCTATGATGGTGATGCATCTCCCTGTCAAGTTTGAATTCGACTGGACAAAGCGTTTTCGAGTTAGAGTCCAGAAACAAAAATGTGGACAGACGGATGGACAGAAAAATGGACAAAAAACAGACAAACGAACTGGAAAACGGACAAACAAACAGACAGAATTATACCAATTTCAAAAGGAACCTAGCTATGATGGTGATCTGTATCCCTGTCAAGTATGAATTCGATTGGACAAAGTGTTTTCGAGTTGGAGTCCGGAAACAAAAATGTGGACAAACAGATGGATGGACAGACAAATGGACAAAAATGGACAAACGAATGAACGGAATTTCACCAATTTCGACAGGAACCTAGCTATGATGGTGATGTATGTCCCTGTGAAGTTTGAATTTGATTGGACTAACCGTTTTCGAGTTAGAGTCTGGAAAAAAAATGTGGACGGACAGATGGATGGACAGAAAAACGGAGCAAAAACGAACAAACAGAGAGAAAAACGGACAAACAAACAGACGGAGTTACACCAATTTCGAAAGGAACCTAGCTATGATGGTGATCTATGTCCCTGTCAAGTATGAATTTGATTGGACAAACCGTTTTCCAGTTAGATTCCGGAAACGAAAATGTGGATAAACAGACTGATGGACAGACAAACGGACAAGAAACGGACAAACGAACAGACGGAATTTCACCAATTTCGAAAGGAACCTAGCTATGATGGTGATCTATCTCCCTGTCAAGTTTGAATTCGATTGGTCAAACCGTTTTCGAGTTAGAGTCCGGAAACAAAAATGTGGACAAACAGATGGATGGACAGACAAACGAACGAAAAACGGACAAACGAACAGACGGAATTTCACCAATTTCGAACGGATCCTAGCTATGATGGTGATCTATCTCCCTGTCAAGGTTGAATTCGATTGGTCAAACCGTTTTGGAGTTAGAGTCCGGAAACGAAAATGTGGACAAACAGACGGATGGACAAACGGACGAAAAACGGACAAACGAACAGACGGAATTTCACCAATATCGAAAGGAACCTAGCTATGATGTTGATCTATGTCCCTGTCAAGTTTGAATTCGATCAGACAAACCGTTTTTGAGTTAGAGTCCGGAAACGAAAAATGTGGACGGACAGACGGACGTCGGACACATCAATCTAATAGGTTACACGCAACCCGCCTAAAAACAGAAATGCAATTCAGAGTAGGCTTAAAGTAGCAAAGCCGCTATTGCTCAGATAGCTATCGACCAAAAGCTATCCTGGCAAACTATTGAACCAATTATCCATCATATAAATTTTTGTGAAGATAGAAAACATTGTTTTATTAAAATGTCCAGAAAAAGTCCACTCAAAATAGCATAATAGCTATATAGCACAGTAGCTATTACTCAGGTAGCTATAAAGGTATTAAAGGTAAATATTTTTCCTTAAAATACCCGGAAACGAAAGAAGTACACAAAAGTAGTTAAGTAGCTATTACTCAGTTAGCTATAGCTACAAAGCTATCATCGACCAAAAGGTATCCTCGCCAAACTATTGACACAATTATCCTTCATAAATTATAAAGTTTTGTGAAGCTAGAAAACATTGTTTTCCTTTAAACTGCTTAAAATAAAAAAGCTACTCAAAGTAGCTAAGTAGCTATTACTCAGTCAGTTATACAGCTATTATCTCTAAAAGCAATCCCAGGCAAGCTATTGAGCTAACTATTGCTCATACCAAATTTGGTAAAGATATGTCAAATATTTTTCCTTAAAATGCCCGGAAACAAAAGTAGTACACAAAAGTAGCTAAGTAGCTATTACTCAGTTAGCTATAGGCCTATCTTCACCAAAAGCAATCCCATGCAAACTATTAACCCCAAAAAACACCCATACCAAATTTGGTAAAGATAGGATAAATACTTTTCCTTCAAATGAGCGGAAACCAAGCGTCTGGATGGCGGACGCCGGAAAAAGCAAAAATAACCCAGTGGGGTGGACACAAAAATACTCTAAATGCAATAGTTTTACAGTTAGAAGCTGTTTACTCAAATTAGCTAAAAGTGCTATCATTCATTTGACTTTAGGCCAAAGTCCAAAAAAAACCCTAAAAACTTTTGAAGAGCATAAAATTACATTACGATAAATAATTTACAATAAAATCTGTATATGCAGTTGTTTTAGAGAAATTAGCCTGATACACTAACGGACGCACAAACGCACAGGAAGCACTTCATAATCTCCCTCCCAGACTAAATCCTGACAGATAAAAAGCACATGCAGACTATTTGGGGGGACTGAGGGCTTTCCCCATGTATAATTCTGTTAATTTCATTTCAAATTTCCATCACAACATCCTGTAACTAGACCAAGGACGCATCTGTGGCCAGATGCTGGATGTATCCTCCGACAAAGGCCAACTAACATAGTTTGGAAGATAAACAGCATTTTTCGTTAACAAGCAAGGTGAAAGCACTTTTAAGTTTGGCTAACCTTATTTGTCCCTGTAGCAGGGGCCCAAGGTGAAGTCTGACCACATCGAAAGATTCGCAGCCCATGATTTCCTATAAGTCGTTTTCACATTGCAAACCTCTAGGACCAATAATAAGCAGGAGGGGCCCAAGGTCAAATCTGACCACATGAAAAGATTTGCAGCCCATGACTTCCTATAAGTTCTTTTCATATTAATGAGTTATTTGAGAAATACTGGCTATCTGCAATACTTCTAGAGATAATTTGCATTTACTCATTTTGAGTAGGTGAATAATTAGCTATGGGTCTGAAACTTCACCAAGTGAAAGCTCTCCCAAAAGTAGGCGAATGAGTTATTTGAGAAAAATTTGCTATCTACAATACTTTTAGAGATAATTTGCATTTACTCATTTTGAGTAGGTGAGTAATTACCTACGGGTCTGAAAATTCACCAAGTGAAAGCTCTCCCAAAAGTAGATGAATGAGTTATTTGATAAGAATTGGATATCTGCAATACTTTTAGAGATAATTAGCATTTACTCATTTTGAGTAGGTGAATAATTAGCTACAGGTCTGAAACTTCACCAAGCGAAAGGTCTCCCAAAAGTAGGTGAAGGAGTTATTTGACAAAAATTGGCTATCGGGAATACTTTTAGAGATAATTTGCATTTACTCATTTTCAGTAGGTGAGTAATTACCTACGGGTCTGAAACTTCACCAAGTGAAAGCTCTCCCAAAAGTAGGCAAATGAGTTATTTGAGAAAAATTGGCTATCTACAATACTTTTAGAGATAATTTGCATTTACTCATTTTGAGTAGGTGAGTAATTACCTACGGGTCTGAAAATTCACCAAGTGAAAGCTCTCCCAAAAGCAGGCAAATGAGTTATTTGATAAGAATTGGATATCTGCAGTACTTTTAGAGATAATTAGCATTTACTCATTTTGAGTAGGTGAATAATTAGCTACAGGTCTGAAACTTCACCAAGTGAAAGGTCTCCCAAAAGTAGGTGAAGGAGTTATTTGACAAAAATTGGCTATCGGGAATACTTTTAGAGATAATTTGCATTTACTCATTTTCAGTAGGTGAGTAATTACCTACGGGTCTGAAACTTCACCAAGTGAAAGCGCTCCCAAAAGTAGGTGAAGGAGTTATTTGACAAAAATTGGCTATCTGCAATACTTTTAGAGATAATTCGCATTTACTCATTTTGAGTAGGTGAGTAATTACCTACAGGTCTGGAACTTCAGCATGTGAAAGCTCTCCCAAAAGTAGGTGAATGAGTTATTTAAGAAAAATTTGCTATCTGCAATACTTTTAGAGAAAATGCAGAATTACTCATTTTTAGTAGGCAAGTAATTTAGCCACAGGCCTAATTTAGACATAAAGCCTACCAATAGAATACTGTGGTGCACCCTCTAATATACCTTGCAAACTTGAGAAGGCTAGCTATAATATTTTTTTTTGTTAGAGGGGTAATGGTGAAATCTCTCTACACACTGCGGCTATGCAGTGGATACAATGATTTACTCAACAGTGAGAACCTGAAAGTAGATATTGGTAAACTATGCCATGACATAGAGGTCTGCAATTTCACTCTGTTATAGCTGACCAAAAATTATGTGAATAACATATTTAAACAAAATACTGTAAATGTAATAGTTTTCACGTTATAACTGATTTACTCAACAGTGATAACCTCAAAGTAGCTATTACTCAGCTATACAATGAGCTACATGTCTGGATTTTTTCTATGTTATAGCTGACCCAAAATTAGGTGAACAACATATTTAAGCAAAATACTGTAAATGCAATAGTTTTCAAGTAACAACTGATTTACTCAATAGTGAGAACCTGAAAATAGCTATTGCTCAGCTATGCCATGAGCTATAAGTCTGTAATTTCTCGATGTTATAGCTGACCCAAAAGTAGGTGAACAACATATTTTAACAAAATACTCCAAATGCAATATTTTTCAAGTTACAAGTCATTTACTCAACAGTCAGTACCTGAAAATAGCTATTGCTCAGTTGTGCCATGAGCTACAGGTCTGTAATTTCACTATGTTATAGCTGACCCAAAAGTAGCTGAATAACATATTTACACAAATTTCTGTAAATGCAATAGTTTTCCAATTACAACTGATTTACTCAACAGTGTGAACTTCAAAGTAGCTATTACTCAGCTATGCAATGAGCCACAGGTCTGGAACTTCACTATGTTATAGCTGACTCTGAAATAGGTGAATAACATATTGAAACAAAATACTCTAAATGTAATACATTTGAAGTTATAAGTAATTTACTCAATAGTGATAACCTAAAAGTAGCTGTTACTCAGCTATGCCATGAGCTACAGGTCTGAAATTTTACTATGTTATAGCTGACCCAAAAGTAGCTGAATAACATATTTATACAAAATTGTGTAAATGCAATAGTTTTCAAGTTACAAGTGATTTTACTCATGATGGAAGTTACTGAAAAGCCCAAAAGTAGCTATTACTCACTTAGCTATTGAGATAGACACCCAAGTTACTCACCATGTTGTAGCTATGAAAAAAGTAGCTGAATAACATATTTTAACAAAATGCTCTAAATGCAACACTTTTCAAGTTATAAGTGATTTAGTGCATGATTTCATGACTTTTAATGCATTTTAGACATTTTTGTCTACCACAGGCCTAAGTTAGACATAAAGCCTACCAAAAAGATAGGGTGGCAAGTCCTCTAGCATACCAAGCCACCTGCCAAATATGAAAGAAATCTGGAAAGAAATGTGGACTGTAGGTCGCTAAGAAGCAATATTCCACATTTTAGACATTTTTGTCTACCACAGGCCTAATTTAGACATAAAGCCTACCAAAAAGATAGGGCGGCGAGTCCTCTACCATATCAAGCCACCTGAAAAATATGAAAGAAATCCAGAAAGAAATGTGGACTGTAGGTCGCTAAGAAGAAATCTCTGCGGACACGGACGACAACGATGATGAATCCATAGTATCCCCGCTTCGCGTCGGGGATACAATTATCTAACATAGCAGGAACTGTACTGGTAAAGCAAAATTGCGCCCCCCATCCCAGCTTGGATCAAAATGATAAAACGGCGAAAATTCATGCTTGCCTTCTTGGGGCACTCAGGTTTAGTGCTGACATACCAATCATAGCATATTGGCAATCTGTCTAATTGTATTGAAACTGTATTATTGGCATACAGGTGAGGGCACCCAGAGGACCGCCAAAATGGATGGTCGGGATAGGTTCCCAGACAAACCTGGCAGTTCCTAGTCTGATCCCAATGTATGGTTGCATTCAAATAATATTCTCAATTTTTCAGGAACATTTTGACATGTTTCTACTATGACTGTAGCTGATTTTTAAGTTAGGGACTCTGTCCAGTATTCTTCAGATATAGAACAAGGCCATAAATTGCTTTGACTGTATTTTTATGCAATAATTTGTGGTCCCTGTGGGCCTTATTTTCTGTTCATCTTTAGCATTGCTTAAGGCCCAAATTTGTACCAAGGACCTTTTGAAACTAATACTCCAAGGCCTCTGTTTACTGATTTGGCAATAGTTATGGACTGCTAGGTGTTCTAAAGCACCATAAAGAACCATAATATGATAAAATTGAGCATTATTATGATCCCTGTGAATTCAGTTAACTAAAGCTAATGTTTTAACATTTACTCTATTTATTCTGAGTATAATAGATATGGTTTAGATAAAGGTATCTCAACGAATATTCCAAGATAAACCAAATAATGCAAACAAAGTGTCAACTGCAATTTTTGGCACACTCTTTCAGCTTACTCTATGTATGTATGTATGCCGCTTCTGACATCCAATGCCTGATTTGTGGCGACAATTTTTCCCACCTTCCCAATTTTTGTTAACATACATCCGACTTTCTACAAGTAACACTCCCAGAGTGGAAAATATTGCTGTTGCAAATAGGACATTGGGCGTCACAAATCAGACTCAGATATATGTAAACAACCAAACATATACATGAAGTTAGGAAAAATCGCTTTTTGCAAATAGAACATCAGATGTCTATAAAGCACTCTAACATGTTAGCACATGTTGGCTTATTACTAGGGGTGGGACCGAGCAGTTGACACTCGACAAGCGAGGCAAATTTCATGAAAATTCGATCCCAAATCTTAGAGTCGAATACTCGTGTATATGTTACGCCCAATCCGTGAAATTGCCCATTTCGTGAAATAGGCAAGAATTTTGCCCATTTCGTGAAATAGGCAACTGACTTGCCCATTTCATGAAATGGGCAATTTTTGTAATATTTGCTTGCCCATTTCGTGAAATAGGCAATTTTTACTTGCCCATTTCATGAAATGGGCAAAGGCATGCATGAAAAATAAAGTTTCGTACATTAAAATATTTTATTGTTTTATTGTAAATACAAACACCAAATCACACTATATTTTCATATTTTTAAACAAGCAACATATTTTACTACCAATTTTGTGATCATAGCAATAGTGATGACATAACTAAAAGATCAGTGAAACATTTAACACACCTGCTTCTGAAAACAATATTTTCGACATAGGCACCTGCTATATCCCTGACCACCAGAAAGACTCTGTTTGCGAACAATTTCCCGGATAGTGTATTGCTGAGGAGGCACATCTTCTGCTCTGAGTCCACTGTATGAAACATACTCCAGTTGATTTCTGGCGAATTTACCTTTAATTTGGCCTACTTTAGTGCCTATGACAAAGCCAGAATTATCAACCTGAAGAACAACACCAATAATATTAGGTGGATCCCCCCCTTGCTGCGATCAAACGGTGACACAGGTACAGCAACATTGTCTCCCAGAGCCAGACCACAAAGGGATCGTGTAGAGCGTACCACCATCCTCTCAGCTTGTTTTTTTATACTGGACTTGGCTTTGAGTCTTGCACGCTTTGCTGGATGCTCAACGACGTCTGTGTCTTTGGCATGTACTTCAGCATTCACTGTAATAATAGCTTCTTCTGTGTTGGTAGCTTCAATGGTGAGGGCTTCCTCTGGTGTGAGCTGCAAGGGTTGGGGGTTCTTCAGGGATGGGTACCTCAAGGGTTGATGCATCTTCAGAGGTGGGAGAATCTTCTGGATTTGGAACATCTAGGAATGGAACATCTTCTGGGGTAGCATCATCATCTGAAGCACAAACCTCTGATGTAGGAGCATCTTCCTGGACCAGGATATCTTCTGTTGTTGGGACATCTGGCACAGAGACATTTTCAGGGGTATGAGCATCTTGTCTTCTTTTCAATAATACAGGCATTTTACAACAACCTATAGAACCAGTTACATTTTTTTATTTAATAAAACATAAATAATACACCTTACTTACATTAAATCGCATAATCCACCATTTTTAACATAATGTTATTGATATTATTTGCTGACAATAGCTAATTGAAGCGATTCAAAACTTTTATCTTAAATGTTTTTTTTTTTGTTTACGGGAGCCACCATATTGGATGTTGTTTCCTGTTGAGGTGGATACTTAACTTCGTGAGGGCTCGATGTCGAGTCGAATTTTTATCTGCCAGCAATCGACCCGAATTATTTGTACTCGTCATACCCCTACTTATTAGACACTGTGTCTTAGAAGCATGTTGCTGCAAAAGCCAGTACATGTATATGTAACAGTTACAGTGTGCAATGCAAACTGAAAGAAAAATTTTCCCAATTACAAAGCAACTTGAGTTTTAAGTTCGGCTAGATCTTATTAAAAGGTTTATGCAGTACATAGGGTCTACTTACTTTGACTGACAAAGGCTTACAAACCTTTAGCAAAATGATCTAGTAACTCAATTAACCTAATGGATTAATCAACACATTCTGTATGTGAAATTAGCCAATTCTCTGTTGATGTTTTAGGGATGCTGGTTGCAAAAGGTACTTACTTTCTACAGTTCATGAATATTTAACATCAGTATAATGATTAGAAGAAGCCATAGGTGCAGAGTATAATTAAATAATTTAGTATATAGGCACAAAGTGAATTGCTGACTTGTTGAGTAACTTGACTTCCATATATAATAATTCAACTTTTTTATGAAGGCAATAAGAAACTTTGTGTGACACGCATAAATAAGTAAAGATACATCTTTCTTTGACCTTGAACACTGAATACATCAAAACCATTTTCGTTTTCTAATTTGTGTCAAAATATTTCACTCTTTTCAAGACACAACTAGAGGATCGCTCGCAAAAAAAAAAAGATAATGTTTTTGCATAGTAAAAACAAAGCGTCCCCAAAAGGAAATAAAGGTGAGTGCTAAAGTATTAAGAAAATGCTTCGTTTCTAGCCTTATACTGTTGTGGCAACCAAAGTCAGCGCAGTCTGCTCTATCTAGCACGGTTTTCAAGATATAAGCATTTTTGTGTTTTGCAAAAAATTAAAAATGTCCGCTATATTTGGCGAGACAAAAATATTTTGAAAATTAGCATGGTTACTCTGCAGAGATACCCAGCAGGTCAAAAATTTTGTTGAGTTCGCTCCATATAGCACGGTTTTCGAGATATAAGCATTTTTGTGTTTTGCAAAAACTTTGAAAATTCAAAATGGCCACCATTTTTGGGGAGACAAAAATTTTTGTCAAGACCACTGCCGTGGTGTGTATCTCCCGCCGAGCATTAAAGCAGAAGAAATAATAGCTTTTCCGAGATATTCACAATTTTTCATTTTCGAGTGTGAAAATTATCTATGGGTCTGAAACTTCACCAAGTGAAAGCTCTCCCAAAAGTAGGTGAATGAGTTATTTGAGAAAAATTGGCTATCTGCAATACTTTTAGAGATAATTCGCATTTACTCATTTTGAGTAGGTGAGTAATTAGCTATGGGTCTGAAACTTCACCATGTGAAAGCTCTCCCACAAGTAGATGAATGAGTATTTGATAAAAATTGGGTATCCGCAATACTTTTACAGATAATTAGCATTTACTCATTTTGAGTAGGTGAATAAATAGCTATGGGTCTGAAACTTCACAGAGTGAAAGCTCTCCCAAAAGTAGGTGAATGAGTTATTTGAGAAAAATTGGCTATCTGCAATACTTTTAGAGATAATTCACATTTACTTATTTTGAGTAGGTGAATAATTAGCTATGGGTCTGAAACTTCACCAAGTGAAAGCTCTGCCAAAAGTAGGTGAATGAGTTATTTGAGAAAAATTGGCTATCTGCAATACTTTTAGAGATAATTCTCATTTACTCATTTTGAGTAGGTGAGTAATTAGCTATGGGTCTGAAACTTCACAGAGTGAAAGCTCTCCCAAAAGTAGGTGAATGAGTTATTTGAGAAAAATTGGCTATCTGCAATACTTTTAGAGATAATACGCATTTATTCATTTTGAGTAGGTGAGTAATTAGCTATGGGTCTGAAACTTCACAGAGTGAAAGCTCTCCCAAAAGTAGGTGAATGAGTTATTTGAGAAAAATTGGCTATCTGCAATACTTTTAGAGATAATTCGCATTTACTCATTTTGAGTAGGTGAGTAATTAGCTATGGGTCTGAAACTTCACCAAGTGAAAGCTCTCCCCAAAGTAGGTGAATGATTTATTTGAGAAAAATTGGCTATCTGCAATACTTTTAGAGATAATTAGCATTTACTCATTTTGAGTAGGTAAATAATTAGCTATGGGTCTGAAACTTCACCATGTGAAAGCTCTCCCAAAAGTAGGTGAATGAGTTATTTGAGAAAAATTGGCTATCTGCAATACTTTTAAGAGATAATTCGCATTTACTCATTTTGAGTAGGTGAGTAATCATCTACGGGTCTGAAACTTCACCATGTGAAAGCTCTCCCAAAAGTACATGAATGAGTTATTTGATAAAAATTGGGTATCCGCAATAGTTTTTGAGATAATTAGCATTTACTCATTTTGAGTAGGTGAGCAATTAGCTATGGGTCTGAAACTTTACCAAGTGAAAGCTCTTTGGGATAGCTGCTCTGCAGAGATACCCTGAAGATCAAAAATTTCGTCGAAATCGCTCTATGTAGCACGGTTTTCGAAATATTAGCATTTTTGTGTTTTGTAATTTTTGCGTAAAAATTCGAAAATTCAAAATGGTTGCCATTTTTGGCGAGATAAATTTTTTTTAAAAATAGGCATGGCTACTTTGCAGAGATACCCTGTGGGTCAAAAATTTCGTCGAAATCGCTCTATCTAGTACGGTTTTCGAGATATGAGCATTTTTATGTTTTGCAATTTTTGCGAAAAATTTGAAAATTCAAAATGGCCGGCATTTTTGGAGAGACAAAATTTTTTTCAAAATTGGGATAACCACTCCGCAGAGATACCCTGTGGATCAAAAATTTCGTCGAAATCGCTCTATCTAGCACAGTTTTCGAGATATAAGCATTTTTGTCTTTTGCAATCTTTGCAAAAATTTCGAAAATTCAAAATGGCCGCCATTTTTGGCGAGACAAAAATTTTTTGAAAAATTGGGAAAACTACTCCGCAGAGATATCCTGTGGGTCAAAAATTTCGTCGAAATCGCTCTATCTAGCACGGTTTTTGAGATATAAGCATTTTTGTGTTTTGCAATTTTTGCGAAAATTTCAAAAATTCAAAATGGCCGCCATTTTGGGCGAGACAAAAATTTTTTGAAAATTGGGAAAACTACTCCGCAGAGATACCCTGTGGGTCAAAAATTTCGTCGAAATCGCTCTATCTAGCATGGTTTTCGAGATATAAGCATTTTTGTGTTTTCCTTATTTGGAAAATTCGTAATGATTAATTAATCATTAATTACTCGGCCATTTCTTAACCAATCAATGCCAAAATCTAATGATTTCCAGATTTTAATAGAATGAATGTATTTGCCAAGTTTCAGGTGAATTGATAAAATTCCTTTCCAGTTATCATCCGGACAAGCTTCCCCATCGAAAAAAGACATTTTTGGTCATGTGACCTCTCTGATTGGTTGAAATGTCACTGCAGCACATTCAAAAAAAATCCCCAAGGCTACTGCCTAAACCTGCCAAATTTGAAAAGAATCCGCCTAACGGTTAGAGAGTTATAAGGAAAACAAAATGCGGAGCCGGCGGAGCCTGAAGGTCTCCCATACACAAACAAGCGTCGACGCTTAATGATGTACTCAAAATGTATCTGACATAATGATTACAAATTCAACATTACAAAGTTGTCAAAAACATACAATTTGTGATAGTGTGTGAAATTTGCCCGAGAAGATTTTTTTGTGATTACTATGACTGCACTAGGCCTATGATCTGCCTTCCGGCAATACTAGCACCAAGATTCACTATAATTTGGTCTCAATATTAAAAGGGTGTCCCCAGTGGCAAATTTTATATACTGTGGCAAATTTCACATTCCTTACTGTAAATGTAAACTAAATACAAAATAAAACAGTAATATCTTCATTTCACTTTGAAAGAGATCATGTGGAAAGTGATAGGCTAAGCTTACTTTTTGGATCAGACCCATCACAAAGTGAGAACACTCAATGACATGTATATAGACAGAGTACCCTTAAATCTTCTTCACTTCCTTCTGCACTAGTGTTTAGAAATAAAACTTTCCAAATGCAAAAGGACCAAAAACTCTTGACTAAGAGAAACTAAGAGGAAATGACTATAAACACTCCTCATGTAGAAGAACATCTGAAAGCTTACTTTTTGGATCTGAGCCGTCATTGGGTTGAGACATCCCCACCTCTTTTGCAGAAACCCAGGCTGAGAAGCAATCACTTTCTTCTAAATGGATTGTCAACATCTGAAAACCATGGCATACATTTTTTTTCAATTTTTTCTTCTATTAGGTAACAAATCAAAGGTCAAAGTCAGTTATATATGAGGATAGGCCACTATTTATTAAATGTTCTTATTCTTAAGAGAAGATAGGGGTACGAATGAGTTGTCACTAAAAGAGTGGAATTTCATGAAAATTCCATCCCAATTTTAAGGTTGGAGTATTTGTATAATTTAAATATAAAATACAACTTAATTGATTATGATTGTACACAGTAAAAATATTGATAACATACCTTAGTTATAATAAATCGCATAATGCACTATTTTTGATAAAACAAGGACTATTTTATATTGTGAAATCAGTTAATTCCCATGTTTCAAGGCTTTTTATATTAATTTTATAATTACATTTGTTTATGGGTGCCTCCATATTTGATGTTATTTCCTGTTAATGTATATGTCATACACAAGTTTGTACAAGTTATTACGCCACCACCACCAGCGCTGTAAGTTTTAAGTCAAAAACGCTTTCACGGACTTTGTACTGATAGTTACAAATTGGAATCCCTTTTACAATCATCTAACACAGTCAGTTAACAATACCACTCACTTGCACGGTCATATCCTTGATCTCATTCTTTCCCCCAGTGATCAAGATATGTGCGTACATGTTGACATCTGTAAATTCATATCTGATCATGCAGTCATTAAATGTGCTATTGACTTTCCTTCCTCTCTTGCTAACTGCCAAACAAGAATTTCCTATAGGAGGTACCATTGTATACATATGTCCAACTTTAGGTCTGACCTTAAAGATATGCCTTTTGTGAAATGTCTAGCAAATTCTGTCTCACAGCTCTACGATCAGTACGTACATGACATGAATCGTATCCTTGACAGGCATGCTCCTCTTGTGTCCAGTTTGAAGACGAAACAGTATGCTGACTGGCTGTCAGAGAGCTATCGCCTTGCAAAGTCACTCAGACATCAATTTGAACGTGCTTGGTGAAAAGATAAAAGTCAATACAACAGGAGTCGTCTTTGGCGTCAAATCGCCTGGTGTAATCATCTTGCCAACAGGGACAAGACTGTCTATTACAGGAAACTTATCTCCGACAACAGCCATGATTCCAAGAAACTATGGCGGGAGTTACACAAAGTCCTACATAGATCCCATGGAACTACTTTACCCACTTGTGAATCCTCAAAGTCATTGGCTGATCGATTTGCTACATTTTTCTCAAATAAAATTATGAAAATCTGTAAGTGTTTCTCCTCATCTGAGTCCTGTAACATGGTAAATCCCCTTTGACCCTCCTAAATTAACAGTCTTTACTCAAGTCACTCAAGATGAAATTGGTAAAATAATCAGCAAATCACCCACCAAATCATGCCTGTTGGACCCATTGCCTTATTAAGGAATGTATTGACATCCTTCTACCATCTATAACCAAATTGGTTAATTGTTCGCTCCGGGAGGGACTGGTTCCAGATGGGTTCAAACAAGCTGTAGTCACTCCACTTATAAAGAAGGCCTCGCTTCCAGTATCTGGACTTAGCTTCATTTCTAAACTGGTGGAATGTGTAGTTGCTAAACAGTTGGTTGACCATATTCATCGACATGGCTTGGATAACTCATACCAATCAGCGCATAAGGCTCTGCTTTCTATCAAAAATTATATTCATTTGTCACTATCTCGGGATGAAGCTACTGCCTTAGTACTTCTGAATCTCTCTGCTGCCTTTGATACTATTGATCATTCCACTCTCCTCAGCTGTCTTCTGGATTGGTTCGGTGTTGATGGCTCCACTCTCAAATGCTTCTCTTCTTATTTGACAGAACACTTTCAATCTGTTAAGATTAGTTCTACTTTGTCTCATTTACAAAAACTGCTGTTTGGTGCGCCTCAGGGTTTTGTTCTGGGTCCCCTGCTATTCTCTCTTTACACATCTCCCCTTAGTACTCTGATTGGTAAACACAAAGGCATAAACTTTCATTTCTATGCTGACGATTCACAACTTTATGTCCATCTGTCACACATGAATGCCTCGGCTGCTTTTGATAACTTGAACAGATGCGTTCAAGATGTTAAGGAATGGATGTTGGCTAGCAAACTTAATCCTGACAAAACTGAGTTTATACTTTCTGGCTCCAAGAAACAGAGAGAAAGGTTAAATGTATGTTTCCCAATTGACATCTTCGGCAACCCCCTTCACCCCACCGAGTCAGTCAGGAACCTGGGTGTGTGGTTTGACTCGGATTTTTCTTTCTCTAAACACGTCCAGAATGTTTGTAAAAGCTGCTTTATTCAACTGAGGGATTTTAGAAATATTAGGCAGTTCTTGACTCAGGATGCAGCTGTGTCAGTTGCCAATGCTTTTGTTAGTAGTCGGTTGGACTACTGTAACTCACTCTTCAGGAGTCTCTCCAAATTCAATCTTCACAGATTAGTCTATCCAAAATAGTGCAGCTAGAATTGTTACAAATTCGCGTAAATATACTCAGATAACTCCGGTACTCAGGAAACTCCATTGGCTCCCTGTTCAGTTTCACTCAGAGTTCAAACTGGCTGCCCTGGTGTACAACTTTATTCATACTGGTTTCCCTAAATATTTTGCTCAATATCTATCCACATACCACCCTACTTACAATACTAGACGTAGTCAGAGTGTTGCCAAATTCCTTAATGTACCAAAATTTCAACCTACAATTCACAAGTCCACTAAGCAGTTTGGTTTCAGTTTTGCCTTTGATGCTCCCACTGTTTGGAATTCACTTTCTGAAGACATTCGTGCATCACCCACTATTGCCTCTTTTAGAAAAAAGTTCAAACCTATCTCTACGCAAAGGCATATCCTCCTTAGCTCATTTTCCCTTATGGCTTCTCCATGGAGCCGACCTATTTCTGTCCCTGGACTTTGAATTTGTATATTGCTATTGTCTTGTTGCACCTTACAGTCCACTACTCAGTGGAGATTAAGCGCTATAAAAGTCAAATTAGAATTAGAATTTCATTTCTACTTGGCACACACATGTATTTGGATCAGGAGAGGAACAAGACTAAAGAAACTCTCTTTTGATTAACATTTCTAAACAGTGGGGACTATACAGGTCGCACTTAAAAACTTTTAGTTTGTTAAGTTGAATAGTAAGGCTGCAAGCGAGCCCGAAAACGTGCCTCGATTCCTCGTTTTCAAAGAACAGCTTCGGTTAATCACTTGATTATCGCCCACGAAATAAACTGCATCATATTTTGACACATTAGGCCTTATAAAATGGTGAAAAGGCATAATAAGAGGAAATAATTTTGATAATTTATTGAACTTTGGAAAAAAGATGATTTATAATGCAAAATTCAGGAAACTTTAACCATTTTTATATTGCAAGATTTGAGGCGTCTTCGAAATACGTTGTATTAACATGCCATCTTATAAAAACATTTTTACACAAATAATTGACGTTTGCAAATGCTTAAAATATAAAAAACTGAAAATGGAAACACCTTATATTAGTAAAATATATAAATATATTCATATATTTAAAGAAAAATATAATTTTGTAGTAGATTTTACATCTATGTTTAATTGTTTTTGAAGACCCGGTTCACTTTTCTCGCCTTGAGTATTAAAACTGAATCGTTTTGTTTCTGAGTAACCAAAGAATCATTGCATCCCTATTAAATAGTGAGGGTTATTTTTTTAACATGATTGTAATTGACAATATGGACTTCCAGAGGTTGCCACACTTTTTACAATCACTATCAATCAAAGAAATAAAGGCATTAACAGTTAATTTTATTTGCCTTACAATATGTGCTTCTTGAGCCTGCCAGACTTTTTATAATCAGTATCAAAGCTATAAGAAAGCTTTCAATAACAGTAAGTCACATGTTGCTTCCTTTGGCTTGGGGTCCTATCTATTCATCCTTAAATGACAATTAAACTTTTTTGCTTAGATCAAAGAAATCAGAATTAAAAGGCTTACCCTTTCAGGTCAAATGTCAACTCAAGGTCACATCATGACATTGCACACTTACAACCCCCAACCAATGTCCCTACCAAGTATCAACTTCCTAGTCCTTACGGTTCTGAGATATAGCCTGAACAAGATTTTATAGGTCGAGGTCACTACGGCAAGGTCACACCATGACGCTGCACATCTACACCCCCTAACCAATGTCCCTATCAAGTATCAACTTCCTACACCTTACAGTTTCCAAGATATAGCCTGGACAAGATTTTAAAACTCAAGGCCACTGCGGCAAGGGCAAAGGTCAAATCAAGATCACACCATGACACTGCATACCTACACCCCCTAACCAATGTCCCTACCAAGTATCAACTTCCTACACCTTACGGTTTCTGAGATACAGGCCAGACAAACTTTTTCCCGCCACCTGTCGGCCCGCCCATACGGACACCATGGGTGACCCCTGAAGGGCTGTGGGAACGTGCTGGCGGTCTGGTGGGTGGCGGGAAAAAGTTTACAAAACTATTTACAAAAAGATGAAAATTGCTGTTTTCGTGTTTAGGGCACACCCTATTTACAAAAAGATGAAAATTGCTGTTTTTGTGTTTAGGGTGCACCCTATTTACAAGAAGAGGAAATTTGCAGTTTCTGCGTTTAGGGCACACCCTATTTACAAAAAGATGAAATTTGCAGTTTCCGTGTTTAGGGTGCACCCTATTTCCAAAAAGAGGAAATTTGCAGTTTCCGTGTTTAGGGTGCACCCTATTTACAAAAAGAGGAAATTTGCAGTTTCCGTGTTTAGGCTGCACCCTATTTACAAAAAGATGAAATTTGCAGTTTCCATGTTTAGGGCACACCCTATTTACAAAAAGAGTAAATTTGCCGTTTCTGTGTTTAGGGCACACCCTATTGACAAAAACAGTAAATTTTCAGTTTCTGTGTTTAGGGCACACCCTATTGACAAAAACAGTAAATTTTCAGTTTCTGTGTTTAGGGCACACCCTATTTACAAAAAGATTAATTTTGCCATATTCATGCTTAGGATGCACCCTTTTTCCATGTGGATATATACTGTTTTTCTGATGGCTTTTTGAGTTTTTTCACTTACGTGATTTTGACAATTGTCTCAAATGGTGCAAATTTTTACATGAAACTACCATATTTCATGAAAGAAATTTCCATATTTGCACCAAAACCCTGCATATTGCGAAATTTAAGGTCTGACAGCGCTTCAACTTTCTACACATTACGGTTTCCAGGATATAGCCAGGACAAGATTTTATAGGTCAAGGTCACAACAGCAAGGTCAAAGATCAAATCAAGGTCACACCATGACGTTGCACACCTACAACCCCTAATTAATGTTCCTACCAAGTATCAACTTCCTACACTTTACGGTTGCTGAGATATTTGAAAGCTCAAGGTCACTGTAGCAAGATCAAATGTAAAATCAAGGTTGCACCATGACGTTGCACAAATACACCCCCTAACCAATGTCCCTCCCATGTATCAACTTCCTACACCTCATGGTTTCCGAGATATAGCCCGGACAACATTTTCAACCTCAAGGTCACTGCAGCAAGGTCAAATCAAGGTCACACCATGATGTTGCACACCTACCTCCCTTCATCAATGGCCCTACCAGGTATCAACTTCCTAGACCTTATGGTTTCCGATATATATCCCGGACAAGAATTTATAGGTCAAGCTCACTATGGCTAGGTCAAAGGTCAAATCAAGGTCACACCATGAAGTTGCACACCTACAAAAATTTCTAGTAATAAAGTTTCTTTTCAAAACTTCTATGAAAGATGTAATTTGCAAACTAATTTTTTTCTGCAAAAACAAAAACATGTTGACAAGCAAATACTGGTCAATGAATTAATTAATACACTGGAAGCCAACTTGTATTGGCAATTTTGCAGCTAACAACAGAAAATTCCTTAGTCAAAATTGGTTCTGTGTTTAAAAAGGGAATTATCTTTATGCTGTACAAATTTTGTATTCTCAGCTCATGTTTTGAAGCCAATTCAAAGAATGCAAAAATGTTTAAATGGACACTACCGTATTTTTTCAAAATATGGCCCGGGCGTTAATTATTTTTAAATGGCATCAGACCAGGCGTTAAATTGAACCAGGCGTTCTTTTGAAATACAAAAAACAGTGTTATAAATTGTAAACAGTGTGCTTGGCACCAGGTGTTAATTTGAACCAGGCGTTTATTTGAACCTGGGCGTTATTTTGGAAATTTACGGTAATTGAAGTCTGAACACAAACATCATCTTGAAATTACATTAATTTTATCCAAAGATTTGGAAAAAAATAATGTCAGGAAAAAAAATCTTTTTTTTATGGTAGCAATCCTGAGTATGGGATTCCGTTTAATGGGACTGTGTAAAATCAGCCATTGTGTTATATGAAAGCCACACTTGTAAAACTGTACTTACTCCAGTTTTAAGGTCGACGGCAAACCAGTTTGGAACATACACTTGTCTGAAACGTGTCTTAATTTCCGTCTCAAAATCCACTTTACCAAGATCTTCAAGCTTTCTGGCCTGAAAAAAATATAATAGACAAGATTAAAAATAAGGAAAAAGAAAGGATTAAACTAGAAAAAGGTTTTTACTGACAAAAACGAGCCGCCCGGATGGAGACTTGGGTTAATAAAGCTGTAGTTGTTGCAGTATCAGACTGTAAGCAGAATGTAAGCTTTACTGTATTTTGTATCTGATGAAAAAGTTGATTATTTAAAAGCTGTAGCAGTTGCAGTATCAAACTATAAGCAGAATGTGAGCTATTACTTCCAGAAGGATCCACTTCCATGAACCTAAATATAAATGTCCTTGTTTGAATGGTTTACCCCCAAAGAAGTTTTACTGTAAGCATATCCCTTTAAATAAAAGGAAATGAATACGTCTTGATATCCCTTATCAACCTATTCAATCAGTGTGGAGAAGGGGATGAACAGCATAGCATACCACAATTGAGTCAGTGGGACTTGCCATGAATGTGCCTCCAGATAGAGATCACACAAAGGCAAATACAGAGTTGGATGAGAAAGAAGAGAATACTCATTCCTTTTCAATTAGCTGGAGATACATAAAATACTGTACAAGAAAAACTGTTTATGAGAAAGTGTATTTTTTCCCAGTCATCTTATCTTCTGAAAAGAAGTCAAGTCTACACATTGGACCAATTTAAATAGTCTATGTGAATAAGTAGCTAGATCAACAACTCCTGCTGCAAAAGAAAAGCTGAATTAATTAAAGCCTTTCCAAATGACAAATGGACGCACGGACGGATGCACAAACAGACACACGTTTACAATCTCTCGACCACAACCAATGCTTTTTATGGCCTGTCTTTACAATCTGAAGCCATAGCACCAATAATAACGGAGAAACAAGACCACTGCCGCGGTATTTATCTCCCGCCTATCATTACAGGGGAAGAAATACGTTTTACGAGATATTCACACTTTTTTATTTTCCGCAAAAATCCAAAATGGCCTCCAAAAGTGGCAAAAATTGCAAATTTAATAAGTAAATTAAATTTTTATAAGTTAATACCCTATCCAATGGACAATAGCTTATCCGGTCGGCGCAGACCGGCCCGCCAAACATCAGAAAAAGACGTCCTGTGTTTCCACCGGCCAGGCCGGTCCAGTGCTGTGCACTCGCCAGGAGGCGTGTAGTACTTCCTTCCTGTCTAGACAGCGTGACGTCATAGCATCTTTTTCGTTGTCTAAACCAATTAGACCCCTAGTAAGCTGAAAGCGGGGCCGGTGGGAGGGCCTTGTGTGTCCAGTCTTGTGTTTAAGTCTACAAAAGTGTCTGTTTGTCTCTGCAAAGTGCTCCCGGCCAGCAGTCCTGATATCACTCTGTTTACACAATAACTGTCATTTATAGGACTGCTGGCCCTTGGCTGGTCGCGAGGAGTAGTAAGCGGCCTTGCCCTTCTGTTTCCTGCCCTGTCCGCGCTGCCCAATGTTCTTCCATGCCGGTCGTTCCTGCTTCCTGTTATCCCCACGTTTATCAGGGTGATCATAGGGGTGGAAACGACCCTTCTTTCCAGTGTGAAGTTGGCCCTTGCTTTCAAAAGCGGCTATATCCTGTTCGGCTTGCCTCAGGGCTTCATCAGGGAAGAGCATTGGACTGTGGAGAGGTGCAGTCCTGAGAGAGGCCAAGGTATCTGGTTTAATACCTGCTTTGAGATGTGAAAGATATGAATCTCTGCGAGCCAAGGTAGTATTAGCCACTGACACGAAAACAAAATCACTTAAATGTTCTAGTGTCTTAGCCATGGCCTGCGTGATGCTGGCATTAAAGTTCATCAAAAATTACAACTCGTCGAGTGAGCCGGTTGCTTTAGTGGAAGACTTTCCTTTGGCCATTTCTGTTTTGAGAGTTTTAACTTGTCCCTTCATATTTTCTTGAACTCTATACAAACATCTGTTAAATCCAGCCGCCTGATTACAGATAGTTGAGGCATCCCTAGCCGATTTCTCCCAACGTCTAAGATTGTCTTGAGAAATCTGACGGGAGGCTGGAGGCGTTGAGGAGATACCTGCCGCTTTAGCAATGCGACTGTATGTGTTGTTAATCTTTGAAGCGTCGGTACTCCAGGAACTAACAGTTTTCTCACTAGTGGCATCTCCCTTCTGTTGGTCGGATACAAAACCGTACCATTTGGCCTGTGAACGGACCGGCTTGACAAATTGGTCCTTTAGAAGCCCCCCTGCCTCAGAGCTGCGTGAGGGATACCCCTCCACCAGTGTTAGGTTCAGCCTACCCATCTTTTTACACAACCACTCGTCGGTTGGCATATTGACTGAGATTTTCCCTGTAGGTTGAGACTGAGGCCCAGCGAAAGGGTTATCATCAGATGCTGTCGTCGCTGTATCCAAATCAGGGATATGGGACCAGCCCATATATGACCTGATGCCTCTCATGGTCTCCCTGTAATTCTGGTCCTCTGAGAGGACCTGGTCGGGGTCAGCAGAAGCAGCATCTGGGTCCTGGTCGGACAATTCACCTTCTTCGACGAAAATGTCCACTGGGGGCTGGTCGGAGAAATCTGAGTCAGAGTCCGTGTCCATAGCCGGTGGGCTGTGAAGGCCGGCCGGTGTGGCAGACAACCTGCTGGGAACCTGATGAGAAGGTGGGTCGGTACCAGCCAGATCTGAGGTGGTCGATTTCTCCCTAAGCGACTTGCTGGTCGACTGAACTCTGTGAGCAGTCTGAGATACACCATGCAAATCTGAAGAAGGTAGCTTATCATCAGCGGATGAAGAGTGCGACTTGTCGGTAGCCTGACTCTGTGGAGAGGAACGGTTACCGGCCAAATCTGAAGGTGGTATGGCATCTGAAGGTCTGATAAACGGCTCAGTAGACTTAGCAATGCCAGGAGGAGCGGAAGAAGTAGGAGCCACTTTAACTGTTGAAAAGGTGGGTTCTTTGTCCATAGTCTTTGCAAGTAAGAGAGCCTCCAGTCTGTTAAACCTATCCGACCATTTCTGGTCGAGCTCATCAATCCTTGCGTCAGCTGAGGATCTGAGAGTGGTAGGCGACTTGGCCGGCTTCTCTGAAGACTTAGAATGTTTTGTAGGGGGTTTCTTGTCAGAAGATGAAGATTTCTTCTTCTTGGCAGAGGAACTCGAACCTGGGGACTGTACCATCCCTTGGCCGTCCCCCACTACCGTCACAGAGGACGGGTCTATGAGGGTGGAACTGTTTGAGTCCTTAGTGGGAGTATCAGACGCTTTCTATAATTCGCGCTTTTCTTTCTTCAATCTATAACTGGGGGTAGACAACTGAACACGTTGTTCCTCAGTCACAGAATTACAAGCCTGGCAATCGTTATTAGACACACAAGGGTCTGAACCTTTTCCTTTCTCCCTGCAGCGCGCGCAGAAACAATGGCTGTCGAAACTGGCCATGATGTGTCCACAGTTACCATGTTTCTGGCCCGGGGAAGACATAACGATCTGATGGCAGTAAAAAACAGAGTTCTAACAGGTCTATATACTCCCAAGATAAAGTAAGCACAAATATAAAGTACAATTCTCACCAATAACAATGAAAAACTGAAGATAAACTTCTGATGAAAATATTCCGTGCACACAAGCATGCGCCAAACGAAAAAGATGCTATGACGTCACGCTGTCTAGACAGGAAGGAAGTACTACACGCCACCTGGCGAGTGCACAGCACTGGACCGGCCTGGCCGGTGGAAACACAGGACGTCTTTTTCTGACGTTTGGCGGGCCGGTCTGCGCCGACCGGATAAGCTATTGTCCATTGGATAGGATGTATTAACGCAATAAAATCAAAATTTTCCCCCTTTGCACAGGACACTCTTGTATTATCGTGTGGGTCAAAAATTTGCTCGAAATCACTCTGTCTTACGGTTTTCAAGATATTCACACTTTTTCATTTTCCGCAAAAATCCAAGATGGCTGCCAAAAGTGGCGAAAATCGAAATTTTCCCCTTTGCACAGGACACTCTTGTACTACACTGTGGGTCAAAAATTCGCTCGAAATTGCTCTAACTCACTTAGCTATGGAGATACACTTCCAAACTACTGACCATGTTGTAGCTGTGGAGAAAGTAGCTGAACAATATATTGGAACACAATTGTGTAGCTGTAATACTTTTGAAGATACAAGCCATTTACTCATTATGGTTATCATTAAAAATTGACAAAGTAGTTATTACTCACTTAGCTATGGAGATACACTTCTAAACTACTGACCATGTTGTAGCTGTGGAGAAAGTAGCTGAACAATATATTGAAACAACATACTGTAAATGCAATAGTTTCAGAGTTATAAAGTGATATTACTTACTCAAAAGTAGGCCAAAGTTCACCAAACCTTTTTCTCCTTAGCATAGGATACTCTTGTACTATCCTGTGGGTCAAAAATTCGCTCGAAATTGCTCTATCTCTTGCGGTTTGCAAGATATTTGTAATTTTTCACATTTTCACTAAAAGTAGCAATAAAGTAGCCATTACTCACTTGTACATTGAGCAACAGTTATGAAACTTAAATATGTTACAGTTCATAAACAAGAGGAGAGTGCCCGTGAACGGGCACTGTGTCAGCTGACTGAATGTTTTTGATTTGTGATGGTGATAATGAGAGGAAAGCATAATTATCAGGGAAAGGGCTGTACAGAAATACAGTAAATGGTAACTGAACAGCATGTTCGAAAGATATTCCGAAGCTGACAGAAGAAAACGACAAAAAAGTTGTGCCCTGCAAATGGTATTATGAAATAAAGTAACAAGGTAATTGTTTAAGGGTAAAAAGTAGGTTAAAATATTTAAAGAAATACTATAAATGCAATATCCTCGTTCCACCATGAAGAAGGGGTGCAAAGGTCAAATCTGACCATACCAAAAGATTCCCAGCCAAAGAATTTAGGATGGTTTACCATCCCAAACCTCTCGGACCAATAATAAGTGAGTTATAGGCACTTTTTAAGTTTGGCTATCCTTGTTTGACCTTGAAGGAGGGGGTCCAAGGTCAAATCCGACCACACAAAAAAATTCCCAGCCCATGATTTCCTGTAGCTTGTTTACCATCCCAAACTTGTAGGACCAATAATAAGCGAGTTCTAAGCAATTGTAAGTTTGGCTATCCTCAACTGCCCTTGAAGGAGGGGTCCCAGGTCAAATCTGACCACACCAAAAGAATCCCAGCCCATGATTTCCTATATGTTGGTTTACCATCCCAAACCTCCAAGACCAATAATATGCGAGTTATAAGCACTTTAAGTTTGGCTATCTTCGTTTGACCTGGAAGGAGGGGGTCCAAGGTCAAATCCGACCACACAAAAAAATTCCCAGCCCATGATTTCCTGTAGCTTGTTTACCATCCCAAACTTGTAGGACCAATAATAAGCGAGTTCTAAGCAATTGTAAGTTTGGCTATCCTCAACTGCCCTTGAAGGAGGGGTCCCAGGTCAAATCCGACCACACCAAAAGATTCCCAGCCCATGATTTTCTATAGGTTGGTTTTCCATTCGAAACCTCTAGGACCAATAATAAATGAGTTATAAGCACTTTTAAGTTTGGCTATCCTCATTTGACCTTGAAGGAGGGGTCCAAGGTGAAATCCGACCACACCAAAAAATTCCCAGCTCATGATTTTCAATAGGTTGGTTTTCATTCCAACCTCTGGGACCAATAATAAGCGAGTTATAAGCACTTTTATGTTTGGCTATCCTCATTTGACCTTGAAGGAGGGTTCCAAGGTCAAATCGGACCATATTAACAGATTCCCAGCCCATGATTTCCTACAGGTTGGATACAATGATTTACTCAACAGTGAGAACCTGAAAGAAGCTATTGCTCAGCTATCCCATGACATAGAGGTCTGCAATTTCACTATGTTATAGCTGACCAAAACGTCTCTGAATAACATATTTAACAAAATACTCTAAATGTAATAATTTTCAAGTTACAACTGATTTACTCAAGAGTGAGAACCTCAAAGTAACTATTACTCAGCTATGCAATGAGCTACATGTCTGAATTTTTGCTCTGTTATAGCTGACCTAAAAGTAGCTGAACAACATATTTAAGCAAAATACTGTAAATGCAATAGTTTTCAAGTTACAACTGATTTACTCAATAGTGAGAACCAGAAAATAGCTATTGCTCCGCTATGCCATGAGCTATAGGTCTGTAATTTCACTATGTTATAGCTAACCCAAAAGTAGGTGAACAATATATTTTAACAAAATACTCCAAATGCAATATTTTTCAAGTTATAGCTGATTTACTCAACAGTCAGTGCCTGAGAATAGCTATTGCTCAGTTGTGCCATGAGCTACAGGTCTGTAATTTCACTATGTTATAGCTGACCCAAAAGTAGCTGAATAACATATTTGCACAAATTTCTGTAAAGGCAATAGTTTTCCAATTACAACTGATTTACTCAACAGTGAGAACTTCAAAGTAGCTATTACTCAGCTATGCAATGAGCCACAGGTCTGGAACTTCACTATGTTATAGCTGACCCCAAAATAGGTGAATAACATATTGCAACAAAATACTCTAAATGCAATAGTTTTCAAGTTATAAGTGATTTACTCAACAGTGATAACCTAAAAGTAGCTATTACTCAGCTATGCCATGAGCTACAGGTCTGAAATTTTACTATGTTATAGCTGACCCAAAAGTAGCTGAATAACATATTTATACAAAATTCTCTAAATGCAATAGTTTTCAAATTACAAGTGATTTACTCAACATTGAGAACTTCAAAGTAGCTATTACTCAGCTATGCAATGAGTCACGGGTCTGGAACTTCACTATGTTATAGCTGACCCCAAAATAGGTGAATAACATATTGAAACAAAATACTCTAAATGCAATAATTTCCAAGTTATAAGCGATTTACTCAACAGTGATAACCTAAAAGTAGCTATTACTCAGCTATGCCATGAGCTACAGGTCTGAAATTTTACTATGTTATAGCTGACCCAAAAGTAGGTGAACAACATATTTAAGCAAAATACTGTAAATGCAATAGTTTTCAAGTTACAACTGATTTACTCAATAGTGATGACCTAAAAGTAGCTATTACTCAGCTATGCCATGAGCTACAGGTCTGAAATTTTACTATGTTATAGTTGACCCAAAAGTAGCTGAATAACATATTTATACTAAATTCTCTAAATGCAATAGTTTTCCAATTACAACTGATTTACTCAATAGTGAGAACCTCAAAGTAGTTATTACTCAGCTATGCAATGAGCTACAGGTCTGAAATTTCACTATGTTATAGCTGACCCAAAAGTAGGTGAACAACATATAAAAGCAAAATACTGTAAATGCAACAGTTTTCAAGTTACAACTGATTTACTCAATAGTGATGACCTAAAAGTCGCTATTACTCAGCTATGCCATGAGCTACAGGTCTGAAATTTTACTATGTTATAGCTGACCCAAAAGTAGGTGAACAAGATATTTAAGCAAAATACTGTAAATGCAATAGTTTTCAAGTTACAACTGATTTACTCAATAGTGATGACCTAAAAGTAGCTATTACTCAGCTATGCCATGAGCTACAGGTCTGAAATTTTACTATGTTATAGCTGACCCAAAAGTAGCTGAATAACATATTTATATGAAATTCTCTAAATGCCATAGTTTTCCAATTACAACTGATTTACTCAATAGTGAGAACTTCAAAGTAGCTATTACTCAGCTATGCAATGAGCCACAGATCTGAAACTTCACTATGTTATAGCTGATCCCAAAATAGGTGAATAACATATTGAAACAAAATACTCTAAATGCAATAGTTTCCAAGTTATAAGCGATTTACTCAACAGTGATAACCTAAAAGTAGCTATTACTCAGCTATGCAATGAGTCACGGGTCTGGAACTTCACTATGTTATAGCTGACCCCAAAATAGGTGAATAACATATTGAAACAAAATACTCTAAATGCAATAATTTCCAAGTTATAAGCGATTTACTCAACAGTGATAACCTAAAAGTAGCTATTACTCAGCTATGCCATGAGCTACAGGTCTGAAATTTTACTATGTTATAGCTGACCCAAAAGTAGGTGAACAACATATTTAAGCAAAATACTGTAAATGCAATAGTTTTCAAGTTACAACTGATTTACTCAATAGTGATGACCTAAAAGTAGCTATTACTCAGCTATGCCATGAGCTACAGGTCTGAAATTTTACTATGTTATAGTTGACCCAAAAGTAGCTGAATAACATATTTATACTAAATTCTCTAAATGCAATAGTTTTCCAATTACAACTGATTTACTCAATAGTGAGAACCTCAAAGTAGTTACTACTAAGCTATGCAATGAGCTACAGGTCTGAAATTTCACTATGTTATAGCTGACCCAAAAGTAGGTGAACAACATATTAAAGCAAAATACTGTAAATGCAATAGTTTTCAAGTTACAACTGATTTACTCAATAGTGATGACCTAAAAGTAGCTATTACTCAGCTATGCCATGAGCTACAGGTCTGAAATTTTACTATGTTATAGCTGACCCAAAAGTAGGTGAACAACATATTTAAGCAAAATACTGTAAATGCAATAGTTTTCAAGTTACAACTGATTTACTCAATAGTGATGACGTAAAAGTAGCTATTACTCAGCTATGCCATGAGCTACAGGTCTGAAATTTTACTATGTTATAGCTGACCCAAAAGTAGCTGAATAACATATTTATACGAAATTCTCTAAATGCAATAGTTTTCCAATTACAACTGATTTACTCAATAGTGAGAACTTCAAAGTAGCTATTACTCAGCTATGCAATGAGCCACAGATCTGAAACTTCACTATGTTATAGCTGATCCCAAAATAGGTGAATAACATATTGAAACAAAATACTCTAAATGCAATAGTTTCCAAGTTATAAGCGATTTACTCAACAGTGATAACCTAAAAGTAGCTATTACTCAGCTATGCAATGAGTCACGGGTCTGGAACTTCACTATGTTATAGCTGACCCCAAAATAGGTGAATAACATATTGAAACAAAATACTCTAAATGCAATAATTTCCAAGTTATAAGCGATTTACTCAACAGTGATAACCTAAAAGTAGCTATTACTCAGCTATGCCATGAGCTACAGGTCTGAAATTTTACTATGTTATAGCTGACCCAAAAGTAGGTGAACAACATATTTAAGCAAAATACTGTAAATGCAATAGTTTTCAAGTTACAACTGATTTACTCAATAGTGATGACCTAAAAGTAGCTATTACTCAGCTATGCCACGAGCTACAGGTCTGAAATTTTACTATGTTATAGCTGACCCAAAAGTAGCTGAATAACATATTTATATGAAATTCTCTAAATGCAATAGTTTTCCAATTACAACTGATTTACTCAATAGTGAGAACTTCAAAGTAGCTATTACTCAGCTATGCAATGAGCCACAGATCTGAAACTTCACTATGTTATAGTTGATCCCAAAATAGGTGAATAACATATTGAAACAAAATACTCTAAATGCAATAGTTTCCAAGTTATAAGCGATTTACTCAACAGTGATAACCTAAAAGTAGCTATTACTCAGCTATGCAATGAGTCACGGGTCTGGAACTTCACTATGTTATAGCTGACCCCAAAATAGGTGAATAACATATTGAAACAAAATACTCTAAATGCAATAATTTCCAAGTTATAAGCGATTTACTCAACAGTGATAACCTAAAAGTAGCTATTACTCAGCTATGCCATGAGCTACAGGTCTGAAATTTTACTATGTTATAGCTGACCCAAAAGTAGGTGAACAACATATTTAAGCAAAATACTGTAAATGCAATAGTTTTCAAGTTACAACTGATTTACTCAATAGTGATGACCTAAAAGTAGCTATTACTCAGCTATGCCATGAGCTACAGGTCTGAAATTTTACTATGTTATAGCTGACCCAAAAGTAGGTGAACAACATATTTAAGCAAAATACTGTTAATGCAATAGTTTTCAAGTTACAACTGATTTACTCAATAGTGATGACCTAAAAGTAGCTATTACTCAGCTATGCCACGAGCTACAGGTCTGAAATTTTACTATGTTATAGCTGACCCAAAAGTAGCTGAATAACATATTTATATGAAATTCTCTAAATGCAATAGTTTTCCAATTACAACTGATTTACTCAATAGTGAGAACTTCAAAGTAGCTATTACTCAGCTATGCAATGAGCCACAGATCTGAAACTTCACTATGTTATAGCTGATCCCAAAATAGGTGAATAACATATTGAAACAAAATACTCTAAATGCAATAGTTTTCCAATTACAATTGATTTACTCAATAGTGAGAACCTCAAAGTAGTTATTACTCAGCTATGCAATGAGCTACAGGTCTGAAATTTCACTATGTTATAGCTGACCCAAAAGTAGGTGAACAACATATTAAAGCAAAATACTGTAAATGCAATAGTTTTCAAGTTACAACTGATTTACTCAATAGTGATGACCTAAAAGTAGCTATTATTCAGCTATGCCATGAGCTACAGGTCTGAAATTTTACTATGTTATAGCTGACCCAAAAGTAGGTGAACAAGATATTTAAGCAAAATACTGTAAATGCAATAGTTTTCAAGTTACAACTGATTTACTCAATAGTGATGACCTAAAAGTAGCTATTACTCAGCTATGCCATGAGCTACAGGTCTGAAATTTTACTATGTTATAGCTGACCCAAAAGTAGCTGAATAACATATTTATACGAAATTCTCTAAATGCAATAGTTTTCCAATTACAACTGATTTACTCAATAGTGAGAACTTCAAAGTAGCTATTACTCAGCTATGCAATGAGCCACAGATCTGAAACTTCACTATGTTATAGCTGATCCCAAAATAGGTGAATAACATATTGAAACAAAATACTGTAAATGCAATAGTTTCCAAGTTATAAGCGATTTACTCAACAGTGATAACCTAAAAGTAGCTATTACTCAGCTATGCCATGAGCTACAGGTCTGAAATTTTACTATGTTATAGCTGACCCAAAAGTAGCTGAATAACATATTTATACGAAATTCTCTAAATGCAATAGTTTTGAAGTTATAAGCAATTTACTCAACAGTGATAACGTAAAAGTAGCTATTACTCAGCTATGCCATGAGCTACAGGTCTAAAATTTTACTATGTTATAGCTGACCCAAAAGTAGCTGAATAACATATTTATACGAAATTCTCTAAATGCAATAGTTTTTAAGTTACAAGTGATTCTACTCATGATGGAAGTTACTGAAAAGCCCAAAAGTAGCTATTACTCACTTAGCTATTGAGACAGGCACCCAACTTACTCACCATATTGTAGCTATGAAAAAAGTAGCTGAATAACATATTTTAACAAAATGCTCTAGATGCAACAGTTTTCAAGTTATAAATGATTTTGTGCATGATTTCATGAATTTTAATGCATTAAAAATTATTAAAAAAATTTATTAAAAAAAAAGTAAGACAGATCCAGGTCTCATACTCACACAAGAGAATCTACCTCTGGCCTAGTACATATATGCAAGATATGAGAGAAATCCCTGCAATAGTCACTGAGAAAATTGTGATAAAAAGTTGAAATTTTCACACTTTTGGTGGGGGTACCCCCCTTGTAATGTCTCTAGCAAACAGACGAACAGACAGATTTGCATGCCTTGAACAATTTTTCATCCTCGATAGATAAGGTATCTTTTAAAAAAAACAGCACGTCTCTAGGCCTTGTAGTTTTGGAGGAGAAGTTGTTCACGCGGACGCGGACGCGTACGCCCACGCCGCAGAGTGACGACATAATGCCAGCTGACTGACAAGTCAGCTGACATAAAAAGTACATGAACAACATATTTGAGAGAAATGGTGTAGATGCAATACTTTTGAAGATATAAGCCATTTACTCATTATGGTTATCATTAAAAATTAAAGAGTAGCTATTACTCACTTAGCCATGGAGATACACTTCCAAACTACTGACCATGTTGTAGCTGTGGAGAAAGTAGCTGAACAACATATTGGAACAAAATTGTGTAGCTGGAATACTTTTGAAGACATAAGCCATTTACTCATTGACAGTTATAAGTCATATAACTAGGCCAAGGACGCATCTATGGCCAGATGCAAGATGTATCCACCGGCAAAGGCAAAAGTAGCTATTACTCAGCTATGCCATGAGCTACAGGTCTGAAAGTTTACTATGTTATAGCTGACCCAAAAGTAGGTGAATAACATATTTGCACAAAATTCTTTAAATGCAAATTTTTCAAGTTACAAGTGGTTTTACTCATGATGGAAGTTAATGAAAAGTACAAAAGTAGCTATTACTCACTTAGCTATTGAAATAGACACCCAAGTTACTCACCATGTTGTAGCTATGGAAAAAGTAGCTGAATACATATTTCAAGAAAATGCTCTAAATGCAATACTTTTCAAGTTATAAATGATTTAGTGTTGAGTAAGGACCTCAAATTAGCTATTACTCAACTATGCAATGAGCCACAGGTCTGGAATTTTACTACGTTATGGCTGCCTCAAAATAGGTGAATAACATATTGAAACTAAATAATCTAAATGCAACAGTTTTCAAGTTATAAGTGATTTACTCAACAGTTATAACCTAAAAGTACCTATTACTCAGCTATGCCATGAGCTAGAGGTCTGAAATTTTACTATGTTATAGCTGACCCAAAAGTAGATGAACAACATATTTGCACAAAATTCTCTAAATGCAATAGTTTTCAAGTTACAAGTGATTTTACTCATGATGGAAGTTAGTGAAAAATCCAAAAGTAGCTATTACTCACTTAGCTATTGAGATAACACCCCAAGTTACTCACCATGTTGTAGCTATGGAAAAGTGGCTGAATAACATATTTTAACGAAGTGCTCTAAATGCAATACTTTTCAAGTTATAATTGATTTAGTGCATGATTTCATTAACTTTAATGCATTAAAAATTATTTTAAAAATTCATGAAAAAACTTTAGCATGTGAAAGCTTTTCAAAATGTAGGTGAATGACTTATTTGAGAAATACTGGCTATCTGCAATACTTTTAGTGATAATAGGCATTTACTCATTTTGAGTAGGTGAGTAATTAGCTACGGATCTGAAAATTCACTAATTGAAAGCTCTCCAAAATGTAGGTGAACGAGTTATTTGAGAAATACTTGCTATCTGCAATACTTCTAGAGATAATTCGCATTCACTCATTTTGAGTACGTGAATAATTAGCTACAGGTCTGAAACCTCACCAAGTGAAAGCTCTCCCAAAAGTAGATGAAGGAGTTATTTGAGAAAAATTGGCTATCTGCAATGCTTTTAGAGATAATTCGCATTTACTCATTTTGAGTAGGTGAGTAATTACCTACGGGTCTGGAACTTCACCATGTGAAAGCTCTTCCAAAAGTAGATGAGTTATTTGATAAAAATTGGGTATCTGCAATACTTTTAGAGATAATTAGCATTTACTCATTGTGAGTAGGTGAATAAATTATCTACGGGTATGAAACTTCACCATGTGAAAGCTCTCCCAAAAGTAGGTGAATCAGTTATTTGAGAGAAATTAGCTATCTGCAATACTTTTAGAGATAATTCGCATTTACTCATTTTGAGTAGGTGAGTAATTAGCTATGGGTCTGAAACTTCACGGAGTGAAAGCTCTCCCAAAAGTAGGTGAATGAGTTATTTGAGAAAAATTGGCTATCTGCAATACTTTTAGAGATAATTCACATTTACTCATTTTAAGTAGGTGAGTAATTATCTACGGGTCTGAAACTTCACCATGTGAAAGCTCTCCCAAAAGTAGACAAATGAGTTATATGAGAAAAATTGGCTATCTGCAATACTTTTAAGAGAAAAGCCACCTGTCAAATATGAAAGAAATGTGGACTGTAGGTCGCTAACAAGTAATACTCCACATTTTAGACATTTTTGTCTACCACAGGCCTAATTCAGACATAAAGCCTACCAAAAAGATAGGGTGGCGAGTCCTCCAGAATATTAAGCCACCTGCCAAATATGAAAGAAATCTGGAAAGAAATGTGGACTGTAGGTCGATAACAAGCAATATTCCACATTTTAGATATTTTTGTCTACCACAGGCCTAATTTACACATAAACCCTACCAAAAAGATAGGGTGGCGAGTCCTCTAGCATACCAAGCCACCTGCCAAATATCAAAGAAATCTGGAAAGAAATGTGGACTGTAGGTTGCTAACAAGAAATCTCTGTGAACGCGGACGACGACGATGATGAATCCATAGTATCCCCGCTTTGCGCCGGGGATACAATTATATTAGGTAAAGTGCTATTACTCACTCAAAAGTAGAACAAAGTTCACCAAACCTTTTTCCCCTTAGCATAGGATACTCTTGTACTACCCTGTGGGTCAAAAATTTGCTCGAAATTGTAGCTGTGGAGAAAGTACATGAACAACATATTTGAGAGAAATTGTGTAGCTGCAATACTTTTGAAGATATAAGCCATTTACTCATTATGGTTATAATTAAAAATTGAAAAAGTAGCTATTACTCACTTAGCTATGGAGATACACTTCCAAACTATTGACCACGTTGTAGCTGTGGAGAAAGTAGGTGAACAACATATTGGAACAAAATTGTGTGGCTGCAATACTTTTGAAGATATAAGCCATTTACTCATTATGGTTATCACTAAAAATTGACAAAGTAGCTATTACTCACTTAGCTATGGAGATACAATTCCAAACTACATACCTTTTTCCCCTTGGCATAGGATACTCTTGTACTATCCTGTGGGTCTAAAATTCGCTCGAAATTTGAAAATTTTAATTACTTAAATGTAGCTTTTATAAGCTACAAGCTTACCATGTGGGACTGAATGCTTTACTGGTTGCCGCGAGGCACAGACGACCAACGCTCGAGAAAAACAAGCATGCAGTTGGTTCGGCCTCATAGGTTGTCGTGACGTCATCACTTCCTGTGTATCAGCCTCCTTTTCGTTGAGATTAAACCCATGTCCCCTCAGCTGTAATACAGCGGGGAGGTAGGGTGGGACTCTTCTCAGTCCCACATGGTAAGCTTGTAGCTTATAAAAGCTACATTTAAGTAATTAAAATTTTCAATTTTATTGCGCTACAATAGCTTACCATGTGGGACTGAATGCTGAATTCAACCGCCCGGTGGAGGGATTACAGCTGAGACTGGAAGGTCTGAATGTTGTTTTTCTCGAATTGAGAGTAATAAAAAATAGTTCCAAAAAATTTCCAGTCTGAGTCCCATTTACAGAGTCCCAATCCTGAAGGTCGGACTTGTAAAGAGCCAAAAACCTGATGAGAATACACAGTGTCGTACACTGTAGGGTGTTTGGAAGGAGGATTGTGTACCCGGAGTACACAGATAGGAAGAACCCCTAAGGGCTATGACGTCAAAAATGAGGTCAAGGTTCGAGAATTGCTATTTGCAACCTTATTTATAAGACAACCTTATGGTCCCAAGAATTTAAAGTTAATGTAAATTTAATATGTGAGACCTTACCTGTAACACCCTGATGAGGTAGCTTATACCTAGACCTGGGGAGACTCCTGAAGGCTTAGCTGTAGCGGACGTGCCCCCCCCCCCCCTTTTCTTTCCGAAGAAGACATCACTGAGGAGAAGGGTCTAGGACCTGTTGAGCCGCTACTACTGGTCCCAGATACATGTTGTTGTCGTTGTCCGACCAAGTAAGGTCTTTTAGATAAAAATTGGTAAACGTGTTGTGAGCTTTCCAGTGACATGCTTGCATGATCTGGTCCACCGATACCCCACCGTAAAAAGCCTTAGAGGCTGCGAAGGCCCTAATGTCATGCGCTTTAACTTGGACTAAGTCCAAGGCTTGCTGGTCTGCTTGCTTATAACAAAGTAGAATGGTTTGTTTCAACCATGAAGAGAGAGTAGCGGGTCTGATATCTGAGGTATGTCCTTTCTTGAAGGAGATGAAAAGAAGGGACCGGGACCCTCTCAGGTCCTTGGTTCGGTCCAGATAGTACCTCAAAGCCCGTACAGGACACAAGGTCCTGTCTTCTTTAAATTGTCTATCTACAATGGTAGTCAAGGCAGGAATAGTCACCGGAGACACACTTTGAGAACCTTCTCTTGCTAGCTGGTTTTTGGCTATAAAATCTGATGAAGGGAACAAGGGTACCTTTTCCCATTGGCCTAGATTAGATACTTTGTTTGCGACCCAGGCGTGGATTTCACTGCGGCGCTTGCCGGAGGCCAGAGCTAGCAAGAAAGCAGTCTTGAGAGTGAGATGTTTGAGGTCTGTGTCTTTCATAGGCTCAAAGGGCGCTTTTGTGAGCTCATTGAGGACAACAGATAGGTTCCACTGAGGAAGGTTTCTGGAACTCTTGGGGCGATCCCTGTGAAAACTGGAGAGCAACCTGTGAAGGTCCTCATTATGGGCAATATGCTGGGCCGTAGGGCCCAGAGTGTCAACAATAGCTGTCCTGTAACCATCAATGGTAGAGGGGCGCCTGTTTAGGTCTTGGTACAGATACATAAAGAAATCTGAGATTTGCTTCACAGATGGTGAGGAGAAATCCACCGAATTATCTCTGCACCATTTTTCAAATAGGCCCACTTTGATTTGTAGATGTTCCTTGTTGAAGACCGCTGAGGTGCAGCAATTCTCTCTGCCACTTCCACAGAGAAGCCTTGTTCTTGGAGTTGTCCACTCCTAGTGACCAGGCGTGGAGGTTGAGGTGCTGCGGGGAGCTGTGGAACACGAAGTTGTGGGACTGCTTGAGGAGTGTTGTCGACACCGGGAGTTGTAGAGGGATCTCTGTTGAGAGCTGCACTAGGTCCCAGAACCAGGGCATCCCTGGCCAGCCTGGGGCTATTACAATGATCAGGCAGGTGCATTGCCTGATTTTTTGGATCACCCTGTAAAGGAGAGCCGTTGGAGGGTAAGCATAAGCAGTGAGACCCGTCCAGTCTATGTTTAGAGCATCTATGTCCCAGGCCTGGGGGTCTGGGATAGGAGACACGTACAGAGGGAGCTTGTGGTTCAGATGAGTGGCAAAAAGGTCCACGTGGGGAGTGAACCACTTTCGGCAGATCTGTTTGAACACCTGTGGATGGAGTGACCATTCGGTCGACTGAACCTGGTTCGACCTGGAAAGTAGGTCGGCCATCACATTCAGGCACCCTGGAATGTGTCTGGCTTTCAAGATTATGTGATAGTGGTGGCACCAGGTCATGAGTCTCCACAGGAGTGTGCACATCTCCGCCGAGTGTGTTCCCCCTTGTTTGTTTATGTAAGCTACCACAGTTGAGTTGTCCGTGGCAACTAGCACTGTTTGGTCCTGACACTGGTCTTTGAAGTGTCTCAAAGCCAGAAAGACAGCTTTCAATTCTAGGACGTTTATGTGAAGTCCTTTTTCCTGAGGTGACCACAGACCTTTTGTAGAACTTTGTTCTAAGTGAGCGCCCCAGCCTTCGTTTGAGGCGTCTGTAAAGAGTTGGATACTGTGGTCTTTGGGATGAAGGTCGGCGCCTATCATCACCTTTGCAGGATTCTGCCACCAGTCCAGATGAGCAGAAATGACTTCTGTCCAGGGAAGGAGGCTGTCCAGCGACTGAGGAAATTTCCAGTGCTCTTTCAGGTGAAACTGAAACGGTCTCATGTGAAGGCGTCCCTCCGGGACCATCTTCTCCGTTGAGGCTAGCAACCCAATTAGAGACATCAAACATCTTGCAGTCAAAACATGTTTCGACTTGAGTCGTAGGATCAAATCCTGAAGTTTGAGCCATCTCTCTTGAGTGGGTTTTACAAGGGCTGAATCTAGGTGGTATTCGTAGCCCACGAACGAGAACACCTGAGTTGGTTTCAGTTCTGATTTCTCTTGGTTTAAGATCCATCCCAAGGACTGGGTGAGATCTACCACTGTCCGAGTGTTCACTAATGCTTCCTCCTGGGACTGAGACCTGATCAGCCAGTCGTCCAGGTATTGATGAAGTCTGAGTCCTCTGCTGAGGGCCATGAGCTTCACTTCTTTGACGACCATGGTGAATACCTGGGGGGCTGTGGCTAGTCCGAATGGGAGCGAGGTGAACTGGAACACCTGTGACCTGTGGCAAAATCTTAGATACTTCCTTGAGTTTGGATGGATGGGGATGTGGAGGTAAGCGTCCGACAGGTCTATTGACGCTACCCATTCCCCCGGAATCAGAGAAGTCCTGATGGACTCTGGCGTTTCCATTTTGAACTTTTCTACGTGTAGAAAAGTGTTGAGCCTGCTTAGGTCTATTACTGGCCTCCACCTTTGGTGAGGCTTGGGTACAAGAAAGAGGCGACTGTAAAACCCGAGAGATTTTACATTTTCCACCCTTTCGATAGCGTTCTTTAACAGGAGAGACTGGATGCAATCGGCCAAGGCTTGGTCTTTTTGAGGGGCCTTGTACTCTGACACAATCAGAGGAAATCTTATCAAGTTTGGCCTTGAGAGGAATGGCAGAACGTAGCCATTGGTGATGATATTTAACACGTTGGCTGAGCAATTGTTTGCGTGCCAGTCTCTCCTGAAAGAACGGAGGCGACCTCCTACTGGTGGATTGATTGAGGCTTGATAGGAGTCATTGGGAAGAGGGGTTTCCACGCCCTTTTCCTTTGTTGTGGGGTCGAAAACGACCCCTGGAGCCTCTGAAGTTTGGTTTTCCTCTAGAAGAGGGAAACGAATAGTTGCTGCTTTGGGAGGAATTGCCCCCAAAGGGGCGTTTCCTGTAGGAGCCTCTTCTCTTATTGTGGTGGGAACCACGAAAGGGCTTATTTTGGTAGGGTCCGAAACCCTGAGCATCTTTTGAGGTGCCTTTTTTGAGAAGGAAGTCCTCGCCTTCCTTCACTGACTGGGAGTTGAACAGGGAACGAGTCCAGAGAGAGGAATTCCTGAGCTCTTGACGTCTGGTTTCCCCTAATTGTGGCTGCAGATGGGACATTTCGGCTTCGCGTCTAAGCAAGCCGGAAGTTGCCATTGTGTAAAGTTCCCTTTGTAAAATATGGGCAAGGGATTTGCTCAGGCAGGTTATGGCCTTATGTTGAATAGTGAGGGTCTTCTCCCAGAGATCAAAGTAGTCATAGGCCTCATCATAACCACGTTTTACTGCTTTTTCAGGGTCGGCACCTTTCCTGACCTGGGACTTGACCTTCTTGAAGGTTTCTTTTAGTCCATAACGACACCTCCTCATGGTAGAGTTGCAGGAGGAGGATGTCTTGGCAAAAGTGGTCGTGAAATTCAATGTGGTTAGATTGTACCTTGCCTGTTGTTCTAAGTCCTTGAGGACAGAGAGTGGGACCTTGCCTAAAGGGGCCCCCGAAGGTTTAGGAGATATACAGATCTTGGCAAAGTCTGCATTTAAATCTTGGAGTTTCTCCGAAAAACAAGGTTGTCCAACCTTGTACCACTTAGAAGTGGAAGGGGGGGGGGGGGCTTTGGGTATTTGCCCTCTGCCAGGTTTGCAGCCATAAGGTCATTGTTGAATTTGTCAAAGGCATCTCTTATACCAGAGTTGAGGGGCAACATAGCTGATGGACCCGTAGGTCTCAGCTCTTGGACGGCCACCTCGTCATCGATACCTATGATAGCAGTAGCAGGTCTGGGGACTGAATCCCTCGGATCAGGTAATTTGAGGATACGTCGAAAAGTATCTACCTCCTCCGCATATTGATTTGGGATGTCAGCCAGAGCCACATCCCTATAGTAGGGCGGATCAAGGTCAAGTTGAGGATGTTCCTGATCATCAGAGGCCATTCTCTGGGGCTTGGGAGACCTGTGTCTACGTCTAGGGGACTGATCCTCCCCTGACGATGAGGGCAAATATGCGGACCTTGACTTATGTTTAGACTTGTCAGAGTGCTTTTTAGGTCTAGAATATGAAGGGCGATCATGATCGGAATCAGATCCCGAACCTGAGATTGGAGCATGGTTAACCTTGAGAGTGGACGTCTTGGGGCGAACAGACTGTGTCTGTTCGGAAGAGCTAAGACGAACATCCGAACCTTGCTCGGCCTGAAGGCGAGGAGGAAGAGAAGGGCCATATTCAATATCCATGGGTTCTGAAGCACTGACAGAGGTCTGAGGTTCGGTGCGAACAGCCAAAGAGGCGATCTTATCAGCCAGCCCTTGTTGAGATTTTAGGAAATCTTCACGCATAGATTTAAGGGCATCATAGATGTTGGCTTGAAAAACACCAAATTTCTGATCAAATTTGTGGTCCAAAGACTTTTCTACAGAAGAATGGACTTTATGATGTAAGGCTGTACTGGGAGTGGGAGGAACAGTACGCCCTGGTGTAGTAAGAGGCAAAGGATCGAAAGATAAGGGTCTGGGACGTGGAGGTGAAGTAAACAAATGATCGGCCGCAGCCTCAAGTTCGGCTTGCGATCCAGAAAACGATTCAAAAGAATCGCCAAGTACCTCGTCCCGATCTTTGTCCGATGCCTGTGAAGTGGGATGTTTTTTCTTGTATCGTCTTCTATTAGCAATTTTAGTGGACTGTTCGTCTGTGAAAGACGCACAGATTTGACAAGTACCAGCTTTTGTAACACACAGATCATCGCCCTTCCCTGCATCTCTGCAGGAAGGGCAATAGCCATGACTGTCGAATGGCTGACAGAAATGATTGCATTTGCTGGATCTGGGTTTATCTTTAGAAGACTGGTGGGCGGTGGCCATGTTTTAATGCAATAAAAAATGAAAATACTCCGAACCGTAGATTCGAGCAGTACTAGTCTAGTGGCGAGCACACAACACGTGAAATAAAAAGACGTTAAAAAACTGACAAAATACAGCACCGGAAGTGCTGAAAATTGGGTATAAGATTCTATACTGCTAAATAAAGGAAAAGCCGAATTATGGACGAATGACAAACAATATATCCAGAGATATAATAGAAAACAGCTTTGAAAACTTAGCAGAGCATCCAATATGGCGGCGACCAACGAAAAGGAGGCTGATACACAGGAAGTGATGACGTCACGACAACCTATGAGGCCGAACCAACTGCATGCTTGTTTTTCTCGAGCGTTGGTCGTCTGTGCCTCGCGGCAACCAGTAAAGCATTCAGTCCCACATGGTAAGCTATTGTAGCGCAATAAAATGCTCCATATCTTACGCTTTGCGAGAAATTGGTGATTTTTCACATTTTCACTAAAAGTAGCAATAAAGTAGCCATTACTCACTTGTACATTGAGCAATAGTTGTGAAACTTAAATATGTTACAGTTCACAAAAAGTACATGAACAACATATTTAGGGGAAATTGTGTAGCTGCAATAATTTTGAAGATATAAGCCATTTACTCATTATGGTTATCATTAAAAATTGAAAAAGTAGCTATTACTCACTTAGCTATGGAGATACACTTCCAAACTACTGACATTGTTGTAGCTGTGGAGAAAGTACATGAACAACATATTTGAGAGAAATTGTGTAGCTGCAATACTTTTGAAGATATAAGCCATTTACTCATTATGGTTATCATTAAAAATTGACACAGTAGCTATTACTCACTTAGCTATGGAGATACACTTCCAAACTACTGACCATGTTGTAGCTGTGGAGAAAGTAGCTGAACAACATATTGGAACAAAATACTCTAAATGCAATAGTTTCAGAGTTATAAGCCATATAATTATATTAGGTAAAAGTGCTATTACTCACTCAAAAGTAGGCCAAAGATCACCAAACCCCAAAAATATTGAAGAGCGTAAAAATTCATTAGTAATTTACCAAAAATGTGTAACTGTAGTAGTTTCAGAGAAAACTGCGTGACCCACACACGCACGCACGCACACACACACATGGTGCAAAATATAATCTCCCTCCTGCAAACCGGGCGGGGATAATAAGGACGTTTAATGTGATGACCTCATTTAACCTTGAAGCAGGGCTCAAAGATCAAATTCAACACCTGGAAAAGATCCCCAGGCCATGACTTCCTACAAGATCTTTTCACATTCTGAACCTCTAGGAGCAATATTTGAGGAGATACAAGGTCTTTTTAATAGGATAACCCGATTTGACATTAAACATGTGATATGGCGGCCATTTTGTTTTTTGAACTAGGCCAAAATTACTATCAGGCTAGCTTTTCTAGCCATATAGCTTTTGTGCAAATTTGATGAAGCTAGCTGGAATACTTCAAGATTTAGAGCACCTTTACGATTTTGAAACAATTAGCTATGGCGGCCATTTTGTTTTTCAAAATGAAGTTAAAATTTTTCAGAGACAGATTTTCATAGCCATAAACATTCCCTGCAAATTTGGTGAAGATATCTTCATAAATAAATGAGATATTAAGGTTTATGCAAAAACATGATGAACAGACGGACACACGGACGGACGCACGGACGGAAGGCGTTTTATAATCTCCTGACCATAGCCTTTGGCCGCAGGCGGGAGATAATAAACATTGATCAGCTGCAATGTGTTAATAACCACATCAGTGCATGCTAAAAACCTCAATTTTTTTAAGATGCCATAACTTCATAAATAGTAGGAGCTTAGCTTTGTCAGATAACAGAAATTTTGTTTTAAGTATACATGTGCCAGGTGTGGTTTTAAAAAGTCTTAAAATAAATGGGGTGGGAGCAAGAACTATATATTTATTATGTTAAGATGGCAAAAGTCTCTGAAATGCAAGAATTTTAAGTAAAAAGGTCATAAAAATCTTCCTTAAGCTTAATCAATGTGTTAATTTAAACTGATATTACTGAACAGTAAGTCAGTTGGCAGCTGAAAACTCTTATTTTTACTTCAAGATGGCCAAGACTGTACTTGTATTGGAATTCCAAGGTGGAAAGAAAATAAGAATGTCCCTATTGTCATCTTTAACAAGACCACTGCCGCGGTGTGTATCTCCCGCCGAACATTAAAGAGGAGGAAATACGGTAACCTTTTCCGAGATATTCACAATTTTTCATTTTCCGCTAAAATCCAAGATAACATTTTTCCCCTAGGCACAGAATACTGTTATACTACCCTGTGGGTCAAAAATTCGCTCAAAATCGCTGTCTGTTACGATTTCAAAGATATTTTCAATGTTTATTTTCTGCTAAAACTCCAAGATAGCCGCCAAAAGTGGCGAAAATTGAATTTTTTCCCTTTTGCATAGTATACTCATGTACTACCCTGTGGGTCAAAAATTCACTCAAAATCGCTCTATCTCTTACAGTTTTCAAGATATTAAGACTTTTTCATTTTCCGCAAAAATCAAAGTAGCTATTACTCAACTATGGACCTACAGGTCTCAAAATTTGCCATTACACAATACATCAAAAAGTAGGCGAACAACATATTTAACAAAAATCCTTTAAATTCAACAGTTTTGCTGTGATAAGCAGTTTACTCAATGGAAAACCATGAAAGTAGCTATTACTCAGTTAGCTATAGACCTACAGCTCTGAAACTTTGCCATGACACAGATCATTAAAAAGTACATGAACAACATATTTGATACAAGAGGAGAGTGCCCGTGAACGGGCACTGTGTCAGCTGACTGAGTGTTTTTGATTTGTGAAGGTGATTAGAGGACAGAATAATTATCAGGAAAAGGGCTGTACAGAAATACAGTAAATGGTAACTGAACAGCAAGTTCGAAAAAAAATTCCGAAGCTGACAGAAGAAAAGGATAAAAAAGTTGTGCCCTGTAAATGGTATTATGAAGGAAAATAACAAGGTAATTGTTTAAGTGTAAAAAATAGGTTAAAACATATTTAAAGAAATACTACAAATGCAATATCCTCGTTTGACCTTGAAGAAGGGGTCCAAGGTCAAATCTAACCACACAAATACATTCCCAGCCCATGATTTCCTATGGTTTACCATTCCAAACCTCTAGGACCAATTATAAATGAGTTATAAGCACTTTTAAGCTTGGCTGTCCTCATTTGACCTTGAAGGAGGGGTCCAAAGGTCAAATCTGACCATACCAAAAGATTCCGAGCCAATGATTTCCTATGGGATGGTTTACCATCCCAAATCTCTGTCACCAATAATAAGCGAGTTGTAGGCACTTTCAATTTTCGCTATCCTCATTTGACCTTGAAGGAGGGTTCCAAGGTCAAATCGGACCATATCAACAGATTCACAGCCCATGATTTCCTGTCTGTTTACCATCCCAAACCTCTGGGACCAATAATAAGCGAGTTATAAGCACTTTTAAGTTTGGCTATCCTTGTTTGACCTTGAAGGAGGGGTCATTGAAGGTCAAATCTGACCACACCAAAAGATTCCCACCCCATGATTTCCTACAGGTTGGTTTATCATCCCAAACCTCTAGGATCAATAATAAGGGAGATATAAGCACTTTTCATGACTGACAAAAAACACCTGTGGCAGCCATCTTGTTTCTCAAAATGAGGCCAAAAATATTCCCAGACAACATTTTATGGTTATTAATATATACTGCAAACTTACGAAAGCTAGCTATAATATTTTTTTGATCAGAGCAGTAATGGTGAAATCTCTCTCTACACACTGCGGCTATCCAGTGGATACAATGATTTACTCAACAGTGAGAACCTGAAAGTAGCTATTGCTCAGCTATGCCATGACATAGAGGTCTGCAATTTCACTATGTTATAGCTGACCAAAAATTCTGTGAATAACATATTTAACAAATTACTCTAAATGTAATAGTTTTCAAGTTACAACTGATTTACTCAACAGTGAGAACCTCAAAGGAACTATTACTCAGCTATGCAATGAGCTACATGTCTGAAATTTTACTATGTTATAGCTAACCCAAAAGTAGGTGAACAACATATTTAAGCAAACTACTGTAAATGCAATAGTTTTCAAGCTACAACTGATTTACTCAATAGTGAGAACCTGAAAATAGCTATTGCTCCGCTATGCCATGAGCTACAGGTCTGAAATTTTACTATGTTATAGCTGACCCAAAAGTAGCTGAATAACATATTTATAGGAAATTCTCTAAATGCAATAGTTTTCAAGTTATAAGCGATTTACTCAACAGTGATAACCTAAAAGTAGCTATTACTCAGCTATGCCATGAGCTACAGGTCTGAAATTTTACTATGTTATAGCTGGCCCAAAAGTAGCTGAATAACATATTTATACGAAATTCTCTAAATGCAATAGTTTTTAAGTTACAAGTGATTTTACTCATAATGGAAGTTACTGAAAAGCCCAAAAGTAGCTATTACTCACTTAGCTATTGAGACAGACACCCAACTTACTCACCATATTGTAGCTATGAAAAAAGTAGCTGAACAACATATTTTCACAAAATGCTGTAAATGCAACACTTTTGAAGTTATAAGTGATTTAGTGCATGATTTCATGAATTTTAATGCATTAAAAATTATTAAAAAAATTTATTAAAAAAAAAGTAAGACAGATCCAGGTCTCATACTCACACAAGAGAATCTACCTCTGGCCTAGTACATATATGCAAGATATGAGAGAAATCCCTGCAATAGTCACTGAGAAAATTGTGATAAAAAGTTGAAATTTTCACACTTTTGGTGGGGGTACCCCCCTTGTAATGTCTCTAGCAAACAGACGAACAGACAGATTTGCATGCCTTGAATAATTTTTCATCTTCGATAGATAAGGTATCTTTTAAAAAAAAAGCATGTCTCTAGGCCTTGTAGTTTTGGAGAAGAAGTTGTTCACGCGGACGCATATGCGGACGCGTACGCCCACGCCGCAGAGTGATGACATAATGTCAGCTGACTGACATAAAAAATCCTGTAAATTTAATAGTTTTGCTGTTATAAGTGATTTACTCAATGGAGAACCATCAAAGTAGCTATTACTCAGTTAGTTATGGACTTACAAGTCTCAAAATTTGCCATTACACAGTACATAGAAAAGTAGCTAAACAACATATCTGAGAAAAATCCTTTAAATTCAACATTTTGCTGTTATAAGTGATTTACTCAATGGAGAACCATTAAAGTAGCTATTACTCGGTTAGCTATGGACCTACAGCTCTCAAAATTTGCAATTTCACAGTACATCAAAAAGTAGGTGAAGAACATATTTGAAAAAAATCCTCTAAATTCAACAGTTTTGCTGTTAAAGGTGATTTACTCAATGGAAACCCTCAAAGTAACTATTACTCAGGTAGCTATGGAGATACAGCTGTGAAAATTTCCCATGACACAGTACATCAAATAGTAAGTGAACAACATATCTGACAATAATTCCCTAAATTTAATAGTTTTGGAGTTATAAGTGATTTACTCATTGTTGAAAAAGCATTACTCAGTTAGCTATGGAAATACAGCTCTGAAACTGTTCCACGACACAGAACATTAAAAAGTAACCGATTAACATATATGACAATAATTCCCTAAATTCAATAGTTTTGGAGGTATAAGTGATTTATTCAATGTTGAAATTAAGAAATTTAAAAGTAGCTATTACTCAGTTAGCTATGGACTTACAGCTCTGAAAATTCACCACGACACAGTACATCAAAAAGTACATAAACAACATATTTGACAAAAATCCTCTATATTCAATAGTTTTTGAGTTATAAGTGATTTGCTGAATGGTCAAATGTTAAACTTAGTGTAGCTATTACTCAGCTAGGAAACCTCACCATGATATAGTACATGAAGGAGTTGTTCAACAACATATTTGAGACCAATAGTGTAAGTAACAATTACAAAGTTAAAAGCAGCTTACTCATTTTGGTCATTGTTAAAAACAGAAAATAGCTATTACTCACTTAGCTATCAAGATAGACCCCTAAACAATGGTACCATCTTGTAGGCATGGAGAAAGTAGCTGAACAACATATTTTACAGAAATGCTCTAAATGCAGTCGTTTTGGAGTTATGAGCACTTGACTGAAAGTAGCCACCATTGCTATTACTCACTTAGCTATGGACCTAGGCCTGAAAAATACCAAGCAGGCTATTTTTAGGCTGTATAAAAGTGCAACTACACACTTATGCCAACCATCTACATTAACGAAAAAAACCCATGGCAGAACACCTGAAAAAAAAATAGCATCAGAGATGCCCGTACTCCACAGCCTTGGGAAATATTTTCAACACCATGAGATATAGAAGTACTGTACCAGTACAAACTTCAGGATACTTTCAGAGCACTGTCAGTTATATAAAGGTCCAAACAATGTTTAAATGGAGAAATAATGTTTAAAAGAAAGATAATGCGTATAAAGATGAAGTATTAAAACAAGATAATTCAATGACAAGATGACAGCATTAATCAGTAAACTAAAATTCAACACTCTTTATATACATCTGCATTTCCGAATTATGGTTTAGATGGTTTGAATATTACAATGCATACAGAAGTGGTCACCGTAATACATTTAATGAATGCTTATGTGTGGTGTTGGAGTAAAATCTGCGGCTCACTTGATGAAATTCTATCTCTTACAATGGGAAGTTATGAAAGTAAAATTCTTAATAAATTCTAATATGACTTTTGCTTAATCTGCATCAAAAGACAGATCCAAAGGTGCAACAAGATTTTAAAGGTCAAGGTCACTACGGCAAGGTAAAAGGTCAAATTAAGGTCACACCATGATAATACACACCTATAGCCAATAACCAATGTCCCTACCAAGTATCAACTTCCTACACCTTACGGTTTCCGAGATACAGCCCTGACGATTTTATAGGTCAAGGTCACTATGGCAAGGCCAAATCAAGGTCACACCATGATGCTGCACACCTACACCCCCTAGCCAATGTCTCTACCAAATATCAACTTCCTGCACCTAACAGTTTCCGAGATAAAGCCTGGACAATATTTTATAGGTCAAGGTCACTACAGCAAGGTTAAAGGTCAAATCAAGGTCAGACCATGAGATTGCACACCTACACCCCCTAATCAATATCCCTACCAAGTATCAACTTCCTACACCTAATGTGGGTGTTCCACCACACGACTAAGGCTCCCGATTAAGGGTTTTTGAGGGTCGGTTTGAAATATTTGCTTAGTCCCAGACCTTCTGTAAGGGTCGGTTGTGGTCGGTTGGGGCCGTGTGAGAAATCAAACATGTTTGATATTTCACACGACCCCAACCGATTATTTTTTCCCGCCATAAACAAAATGTCCAGTCCCAGGCGTCCTCAGGCCTCCTCAGATCAAATTTACACAGTCCTATGTGGTCCCAGGCCGCCTGCGACCCTTAGTCGCCGACCCTTAGTCCCAGACCCTCTATTCTTAGTCCCAGGCCTCCTGCGACCCTTAGTCCCATTGCAAAACAAAAATCGGCTATCTCGGTCTGGGGACGCCTGGGGACGCCTCAGGACACCTTGTGGGGTCGGGACTTAATCCTGGGTTAGTCGGCTCTTAGTCCCAGGAGGCCTGAGGCGTCCTGGGACCCAGTCGGTTTGTCTACGACAGGATCGTGGTTCAAACCGACCACAAAAATGGCTTAGTCGGTTCTTAGTCCCAGACCAGTTAGGGACTGTCTGGGGCCTCCTGGGGCGTCCTGAGGCCGATCTGTAGTTAATCCCAGAGCTTCATACCGATTCTGTCTTCCACCCCATTGGTCAATTTTTTTTCCATTTTTTCCAAGACTACCCACGATTAAGGGTCGCCGACAGGATCGGGGCTTAATCCTTTGGTGGAACAAGGGCATTACGGTTTCTGAGATATAGCCCAGACAAGATTTTATAGGTCAAGGTCACTACAGCAAGGTCAAAGGTCAAATCAAGGTCAGACCATGACGCTGCACACCTACACCCCCTAAGCAATACCCCTACCAAGTATCAACTTCCTACACCTTACGGTTTCTGAGATATAGCCTGGACAAGATTTTATAGGTCAAGGCCACTACGGCAAGGTCACAGGTCAAATCAAGGTCACACCATGACGTTGCACACCTACACCCCCTAACCAATATCCGTACCATGATCAACTTCCTACACCTTACGGTTTCTGAGATATAGCCCGAACAACATTTTATAGGTCAAGGTCACTACGGCAAGGTCAAAGGTCAAATCAAGATCACACCATGATGTTGCACACCTACACCCCCTAACCAATGTCCCTACCAAATATCAACTTCCCAAGCCTTACAGTTTCCGAGATATAGCCCGGACAACATTTTATAGGTCAAGGTCACTATGGCAAGGTCAAAGGTCAAATCAAGGTCAGACCATGACGTTGCACACCTACACCCCCTAACCAATATCCCTACCAAGTATCAACTTCCTACACCTTACGGTTTCCGAGATATAGCCCGGACAAGATTTTATAGGTCAAGGTCACTACGGCAAGGTCAAAGGTCAAATCAAGGTCAGACTATGACGTTGCACAACTACACCCCCTAACCAATGTCCCTACCAAGTATCAACTTCCTACACCTTACAGTTTCCGAGATATAGCCCTGACGATTGAGATATAAAGTACTCATTAAAAAAAATTTACGAAAATCAAACGCCTCCCATTCAGGCATCTATGGTACGATTGATGAGAAAATCCTTTCCGACCTCCAAAATTTGGTCTAGAATGTACCAGGTAAATTTTATAGCACTGATGTGTGTGGTTTTTTCCAAAAAGCGATGACGGGGTGTTTTTAAAAAATGCTTAAGGTTACCTTAAGTAAATCTTACAGTCTCCTGAAAGTATCCCAAAAATTTTTCCTGCCCCTATAGTTTTAAAGAAAAATTTGAAAGCCCAAGAAGTAATTCAAGGTAGACCATAATCCGGCAGCGGCGGTGGCACTGGTGATCAGTCTAACTTACGTGAAAACAAATAAGCACCCCTGACGGGCCGCTTACTTATTTGGACAAGGAGCCTGAAACATGAAATCCAGTCTAAATCTATGGGACTCATGTTACACACCTACCAGATTTTAAAGGTCAAGTTCAGTAGAGCAAGGTTAATGATCAAATCAATGTTACACCATTACGTTGCACACTGACAACTTTCCAACCAATATCTCTACCAAATATTAAGTTCATGTTCCTTGCATTTTCCAAAATATAGATTGGTGAAGATTTAAACATAAGGGTCAGTAAAGTAAGGTCAAAGATCAAATTAAGTCACACCTTAATGCTCACACCTACCACCCCCAACCAATGTCCCTAGTAAGTACAACTTTCCCCACCTTACAGTTTCAGAGACATAGTCCAGACAATATTTTAAAAGTCGGGGTCACTACAATAACATTGCACACCTACATCTCCCAACCAAATTCTCTACCAGGTAACAACTTCCTACACCTTACGGTTTCCAGATTTGACAAGATTATAAAGGTCAAGATGACTACAGCTGTACAGCATGATCAAAGGTGAAATTTAAAAATTTTTCGCAATGCCATCCCTCTATAACAATCAAGCGCCCAGCAAGATATCACGGGTGACATAATACCCGCGTAACCTTTAAATCTAGGGGTAAAATCTTTAAACACAACAGTACTGTAATTCTAACCAGCTGAATGAATGGTCTCCAAGCTGGGGTGGCAGGGGAATGTGTTAGAATTATGATTTTGTTCAGTGCATCTCAAGGCCCCCCCCCCCCCCCCCCCCTATAACAGTCACCTTAAATATAAATATCTCAAACTTTTGTTTAGAAATTGTCACCTCTTAGATTGTAAAGCTATTTACTACTGTGATATAGATTAAAATTTCACTTTTAATTTTACTTCTTCCAAAAATTAATTGTAAGAGTAATATTAAAGACTAGATTGCCAGGGAATAAAATTTTATCCGTATGCTAAAATCATTCTGAATAACACAAAACCTCTGCTTGCAATGTGTTACTTTAATATATTTACATTCAATGGGGTAATTTAAAAACATGCTCTGATTACACAGAAAGACAGTCATACTGAAGAAGTGCTTGAAAACACATAAAACCTCACATGAGGATAATACTAAAATTTCCCAAAACCATTCTGGGGCCGTTTTCTTCAAAAATACTTTGCTAAGGGCACCTGTAAGATCCATGTTAGAAATGGTTTTCTACTTACCAAAATATTACTTAGATTTTGTATTCTTATTCATCAACTTCTACTTTGTTAAGTAATACTTATATATTCTAAGTTAGGAAAACTCCCTATACTTTTCACTGTAACTGTAGACTTGGAAACTATTTAATATTTGTATATTTAAGCTAGGAAGAGTCTTATTCCACAACAATTCTTATGTAAGTTGTCCTTTAATTTTTCACTGAATCATGAGGCTGCTTTGTTAAAAATGGTAAAAAGCTCATTTTCTTCAGGAAAAATGCTGTTTGTAATTTGTGTCACAGTTTAATCTCAACAAAACACAAGATCTGCTGCAATAATTGCAAATTTTAAAAATATTCTTTCCCCTAAGGTACCTCTGCAAATAACTTGAAATCTACGTAGAGATCTAATGTGACCTTAGAGTTGGGAATGTTGATGAATACCATTTTGATCTGAGTTTAACTTAGTAAAGGCTTGAGAAAAACTAATAGAATCCAAGATGGGAACAGTCAAATTATTCGATTGAACAAAATGGCCCCTTGATTTGTGATCCTGATCTGGGGCCGGTTTCACAAAGCCTCTAGCCTTGCTGAAGGCTCAAGTTTCTTTGCAGTTAGGAAAAGTTTCCAGTTCAGATAATGGAGTTTCAGTTTCTATAATGCACTCATACATGTACAGACTTTTATAGCAGCATACAGCTAAGAGAAAGCCTTCTTCTGGAGAGCTTGCCTTCTTGCTTTGAAATTCTGAATGTGTACCTTATGATTGTCAAATATTTCTGCACCTATTCTGAACATATTATACACATATGGGCCTTAAGCAAGGCTAGAAAGCCTCTTTTGGAAAGGACCTCCTTTAGTAAAGGAAGGCCATTTTTTCCTTTGGTAAGGTCACCTTAAATTTCAGTTTCACAAAGCCTGCTTTAACTCTCCTTAACAAAGGGTTTCCCAGAAACTTAAGGAGGGAGCAAATGTCATTATTAAGCAATCTTTGAAGGACACTTCCGTAAGTTTTTAAGGTCTCCTCTAAGGAAGGTGGCTTTGTGAAACTGATTTTTTAAAGGAGGGAGAAATTCTAAGAAATCCTTAAATTTAAGGTGACCTTTATCTCAAGGAGGCTTTGTGAAACCGGCCCCTGGATCCAGACCATCTCTGAGGAGGATTGAGCCACAAACTCTAACTTGTGTACAGTTGTGACCCAGATCTAATGCTTTGGAATTAGGTACACAGAAAAACAGGCAAACAAACAAACAGACCTTTCAAGTGGCAAGGGTGACAAAGAATATGCCTGGTTAAGTATAAATTTAAAAAAATATATATTACAGAATAAGTAGTCTCCTTATATCTTTGACATTAACATATTTGACAGACAATATTTGTGAATGGGATTTCATGTCCTGGGAGGCATACAATTTATATTAATAGGCAAAAAAACCCCCAAAAGAACATATCTCTTACTGTCACCTTATGGTATTTCAATGAACACATGATCCAATAACAACTCCCTGAATACATTCTTCTTTACCAACAGTTTTTTTTTTCCACATCGGAGCAGTTAAATAAATCCTGAAACCATGTCAAATGATACTCCGAATGATATGAAGTAGAAGAAGATATGTCAAATTCTCCACAATGTGTGAAATTTACCTCTCAGGAAAAAAACCATTAATTTTGTCTGAATTGCCAGAGATCACTGTAATGCTAATAGTACTTTTAAAGAGCTTAAGCTCTATGATCTAAAGAAATATCCCAGATATATAATAAAAACAGAGATCCATAATCAGACAACCAGCAACATAGCAGGGGTCAGAGCCACAGAGAAAAACCTGTGAAAAAAACAGAAACTAGGTTGGGTATGCCTTTGCAAAGAGAGAGTATACAACTTCTTTCTGAATGAGGAGAGAGAAGAGAGTGGACAGGTATCGTCAGGCAGATCATTCCAAATCTTTGGAGCATCATATTCAAAGCTGAGGCCAAAGTGCTAATTAGTCGACTTATATACGGAGGTCCTCAGTGGCCTAGTGGTTAGCAAGTTCGGTATCTAATCATAGGCTGTCACCCCTGTGGGTTCGACTCCCACAAGTGGCAAATGCTGAGGACCTGTCCCAATATGACCCTGGCTGTTGAACAGGAAGTAAAATCCCAACTTTGACCTTTGACCTAATTATACTGAGGAGGTAATGTGTTGGACCTCAAGCACCACATCAGCTTGACTTCTACAACTATTGTACACTTTGTATGTTGGTTTAAGAAAGAGGTTCAATATATTTAGGATAACCACTCTGTAGTACCTTGTATATCATAAGGCAATCTTAAATATACAAAGTAACGTTCAATGTTCATCAGCATTATTATTGTGATTTTTGTGGCTATTTTAAGGTGTAGGTTCAATCTGCAGAATTGCAGTCACTGTGAATTTTGCTACATTTAGTTAAACTATAAGAGGTGTCCGAGTGGTCAATTTAAAATAAATAAGAACCTCTATTATCAGACCTTGCGTTATCTGAATATTCCACTTTATTAACTTCTCTCTACTCTCCCAAATTTATATTTCTTTTCTGTAAATGTTTCTACTAAACTGTCTTTTCTATTTTATAAACCTCCAATTAACTTTAATCTTTACTCTCCCTGCATGGTAAAATTGATAGAGATGAGTCAGTGGCATTAGTAAATCAGTAATGAGACTATTTTAGTCAAATACTGTGATGACACTTCATAACAAATATCTCAATTACCAACATGTGTAAATGTAGTTGTGGAACAAAAACAGAGTGTTACAATGAAATCCTAAATCTGAAGAAATTATACACATTTTAAGTTTATCTCATAGTTTCAGAGATTCAGGAAGTTTTTGGAGCAGAACTGCCATGTTTTGTTTTCATGAACTTCAATTTCTTGTTAGCAGTCTTCTTATTCATTTTGTGATAGAGTAAGAAATCTAAAATTCGCCAGGAATCTAAAATTCGCCACCTCTAAAACCTTAGTTAATTTTATGAAGAAAATGATGTTTTTGTCTAAAAATTGGTATTTTTCAGTTCAAAAAGCCTCAATTTACCATACAGTTAACAAATCTCACCACAATTCATTTATTTTATTAGTATTTTGACATGTGGCGAATTTCAGATATGTGGCTAATTTTAGATTTCTTACTCTATATTTAAAGTTCAAACATAACTTCTTCAGTGTTGCTGAATTAAAGCATTTTTGCTATGGCAGGTTACTGAAATGGAATATATAATACCAATCCATATCAATGGATGACAGGAGGTTTCACTGTAGCAGTCTTACTCCACACTCAAATTAAGGCTTTAATAAATTCAATATCTGTCTTGCAAACACAGATAGCTGGCTAGTTTATGACAAAGAAAATCACTTGCAAAAAGAGTTGAGTAATTGTACAAGAGTATTTCAGTGAAAAATTTACATGTTTCAGCCTCATTTATAAAGCCCTGACAACCTATATTTATTAATCTCGCTCTGTCATGACAGCCTAAAGAAAATTAATGTACAATAAAGGAATGGCTATTTAACAGATGGTAGTAAAAAGTGATCAAATCAAATGCCTGTTAATAGTGCAGAGTGATGAATTATTCAGAATTACAAAAAATTTGGAAACTTGTTAGACATCATCAGTTTTGTAAAATGTTCTTGGAAAACTTATAGAAAATGCTGGGTGATTTTTTTATCAGTTAGAGAATAAACAATCATATCTGTTTACATCATATATAAATGGATAGTCAACTGCATGGTTTTTGCTCAAATCAACATCACACATTTGGCATTAAAAATATTTTGCCTGCAATTGTCCATTATGGTTGGAATGCAGCCACTAAGGACACTTAATAATACTTACAGTGAGCACATCATAAAGTGACACATTACTGTCCGAGTCTTTTGTGATTACATGTCTCTTGTCATTTAACACGTGGTATTGTCGAATGCTCGCCCCACCTGAAGAAGAATTTACAAACTTAACAATAACAGCTCGAGACCAGACCCTATATTCATTAGAAATTGCCCATATTCTAAGAAAATTCTGAGAGCCATGCCAGCACAGAGATAACACAATCACCTCTCACTCTAAACATCAGATTTCAAATCCAGGTCTGACCTCAAGCAGGAAAACTGGTAGATGCTTGCTGTTGGTCAGCAGTTCACAATGCATAACCTTGACCAACTGTATGCACTGGTTTCTTCTGCCCTTCCAACTACCCGTTTCAATATAACCAATACAAAGGTACTAGGTGTGACATAAAATACGAGATAAATAAATCTAAGAAAATTCTTATTTGAAAAACATTAGAATGATTATAAATATGGACCCACTTTTTATCATCTGTCATGCAATGTATTTGACCTAAATATTGGAACATAAGGACAGATGCATCTTAATTTTATATATGTCAGCAAAACTTGCTATGAATACACTTTGTCAATTTAGCATAAACAAGTCCTGATTTATTGTAAAGATTTTTAAGACTATGTAACCTACAAATTTGCACATTTAATTAGTAAATTAAATTTTTATAAGTGAATACCCTATCCAATGCACAATTGCTAATCCGGTCGGCACGGACCGGCCGCCAAACGACAGAAAAAGTCATCCTGTATGCATGCATACTGGTCAGCCGGCCCTTAAGTGCACTCGCCAGGTGGCGCGGTATTTGCTTCCTGTCTAGACAGCGTGACGTCATGGCATCTTTTTCGTTGTCCAAACTTGGTAGGACCCCCAGTAAACTGATAGCGGGGCCGGTTGGGAGGGTCTTGTGTGTCCATTGGATAGGGTATTAACTTATAAAAATTTAATTTACTTATTAAATTTGCAACTTTATTGCGTTAATACATCCTATCCAATGGACAATTGCTGAATAACTACAGCTTGGTCGGCGGGTAAGTTACTGGGGACCTAAGAGAATTCAGTATAAAAACTAACAATTTTCTTCCAAGCCTGGGTCGACCGTGAGGTCGGGAAACCCTTAAGGCTATAGTTGGTCTACAGAAACCGGTCAAATAGTCCAAACCGACATACCCCCCCTTTTTCCTATCTGACTGCACTGAGGCAGGGGAGGAGAGGGATGAGTTCAGCCCCATAGAAATAAACCTCCCTAAGGAAGCACGTCAGACTTTTTTTTTTTTTTTTGATGATGATGATGATGATGATGATGATGATGATCTTTTTCTTATGTACGAACTTATCAATATGTACAGTATTTACACAGGTACAAAACTCCTCTCGCATTAGGGCTATTTGTGGATCTGCTGAGCAGCCACTACTGGCCCCAAATGAGCTCTGAGTCAGTCCATAACACATCTTTCAGATAAAATTGAGTGAAAGTATTATGGGATTTCCAGTGGCACGCTGATAAGATTTGTTCCAGAGAGACTCCTGCTTGAAAGACCTTTGAGGCTGCAAAGGACCTGACATCATGGGCCTTGACCTGGTGTAAGGTGTGTGAGTCTTGGTCTGAGAGCTCATAACACAGGATCACAGTCTGTTTGATCCAAGAGGAGATGGTGGCAGGTGAGATGTCCTTGCCGAAACCTTTCTTGAAGGAGACAAAGACCAACTCCTTATTCTGCCTGAGGTCTGATGTCCTGTCCAGATAATAGCACAGAGCTCTGACCGGACATGGGGACCTATCAGACTTGAGGGATCTATCCAGAGTAGGGGCCAGGGCTGGTATTACCACTGGGGCCACACTGTCTGGACCCTCTTTTGCCAGCTGGTTCTTGGAAAGAAAGCTGGGTGATGGATACAGGGAAACTTTTGACCAGTCAGACTGGTGTCTTATGTTTCTGTTCAGCCAAGCATGTAACTCACTCCTTCGCTTGCCTGACCCAAGGGCTAAGAGAAAGACCTTCTTGAAGGTCAAATGCTTCAGAGACACCTCTTTAATGGGTTCAAAGGGAGCCTTGGTCAGCTGGTGTAATACCAATGAGAGGTTCCAGGAGGGAATTCCCCTCCGACCTTTGGGCCTGTCTCTATGGAAACTATCCAGGAGACGAGTGAGGTTTTCATCCTTGCTGATATTGATGGGTGAATTCCCCAATTTGTCAGCAATGGCTGACCTGTAACCATCAATGGTACTGGGCTGTAGCTTCCTGTCCTGAAATAGGTACAGAAGGAAGTCAGCCACTGTATTCACAGTGGGTGCCCTGAAGTCCACTTGATTAGAGATGCACCATTTTGTAAAAATGGCCCACTTTGCCTCATAGACTGATCGGGTGGATCCCCTTTGAGGAGCCTCAATCCTTTCTGCCACTGCCTTAGAGAAACCTTGTCTCTTGATTGCTGTGGCTCTAGGAGCCAGGCATGGGGATTCAGGTTTGTCAGATTTCTGTGAGGGATCTGATTGAATGGTTGGGTTAGAAGGTTGGGCAGGAAAGGTAGGCTCAGTGGGATTTGACTGGACATGGTTACCAGATCCCAAAACCAGGGCATGTTCAGCAACCCCGGGGCAATCAAGATGATACTCATGAATGGGGTGTCCTGCAACTTCTCCACCACTTTGCCCAAGATGGCTGTTGGTGGGAAGGCGTAAGCATCCAGATCCTCCCATGGCAGACTGAGTGCATCCACTGCTGTGGCCAGGGGATCTGGCACTGGTGACACAAATAGAGGCAACTTGTTATTGAACCTTGTGGCCAACAAGTCCACTTGAGGCCAGTGCCACCTGCTGCATATAGCTTGGAAGACCTCTGGAAGGAGAGACCACTCTGTCTGGATGGTCTGGCCTAGTCTGGATAGATTGTCTGCTATCACATTTAGATGGCCCGGAATATGTCTGGCTTTGAGGATTACCTGATGTCTAGTACACCAGGTCAAGATCCTCCATAAAAGGGTGCAAAGCGGACCCGATCTCATACCTCCTTCCTTGCTACAAGAACTATCTTGTTTATGCAAAGGTCTCGGAACTCTTTTAATGCTAAGAAACCTGACTTGGAGTTCTAGGTAGTTTATGTGCAGCTTGCTTTCTGGTAGGGGCCAGGTTCCCCTTGCAATGTGCTCATTTAAGTGAGCGCCCCACCCTTCTTTTGATGCGTCTGTAAATATTTGCAGCGCATGTTTTATAGGGTGTAATGGCTGGCCTGTGAGAACATTGTCTTAGTTTAACCACCATTGTAAGTGCGGGTGCAAGGACCTGGGGATGGGAATCACCTTTCTAGTGACTCTGGAACCCTCCAGTTGTTTTTGAGGTGCCATTGTATGGGTCGCATGTGAAGGCGGCCTAGGTGAACCTGTTTTTCTGTGGCCGTGAGTAACCCTATCAGAGACATAAACTGCCGGACCGGACAAGCCGGTGAGGACAGTATTTCCAGTATTTAGTCCTGAAGCTTTTGCCAACAGTCTGGTGTCGGTCTGACCCGACCGGACCTGAGGTTGAACTGGTAGCCTACGAAATCGAAGACTTGTTTGGGCTCCAGCTCCGATTTCTCCACGTTCACCAGCCAGCCAAGCCTTTGACACATTCTCACTAAACTCTGAGTATGTTGGAGACAGACCTGGTGGGAAGAGACTCTCACCAACTAGTCGTCTAGGTATTGGTGGATTCTTATACCCTTTTGTGTGGCCATTAGTTTCATCTCCTTTGCTACTACAGTGAACTCCAAGGGTGCTGTGAACAGACCGAAAGGCAGAGCTTTGAATTGGTATGTCCGACCCTGGACATAAAATCTTAGATATTTCCTGGACTGTTCCTGTATTGGAATATGGAAATAGGCGTTCTTGAAGTCGATTGAGGTAACCCATTCCCCTTGTTGGAGGGATGTCCTGATGGTTTCCGGTGTCTCTATTTTGAATTTTTCCGTCTTGAGGAAGAGATTCAGTTTGCTCAGGTCTAGTATAGGTCTCCATTTGTTGTTGGGTTTGGGGACTAAAAATAGTCTGTTGAAAAACCCCAGAGATGTTTGATTGTGGACCAGTTCTACTGTGTTCTTGTCTATAAGCTGATGTAATGCCTCCAACAGGTAGCTGTTCCTGTGAGGATTGACATAGCAGCTTACGACTGTGGGAGACCTTGTTAGTTTTGGCCGGATCCGAAAGGGCAGGGTGTAACCCTCTTTCAGGATTTGAACTACTTTCGGACCGGCCCCCAGATCCAGCCAAGTTTGCCAAAAGTTTTGAAGTCTAGCCCCTACAGGAAGATTTTGTGCAGCAAGTTTGACATTTATTACAGGCTTTACACAACACAATTGAGTGACACAAGAAACACCTTTCACATATTTTAATTTGTAATCTGTTGGCATATGACAAACTGGCAACCCGGGACTTACTCCTTTCTTTTGGGAATGCCCGGGCGCAGTATGAACAGGATTTACAACATTTAAGTTTACAGAACTGTTTATTAAGTGTTCTTGTGTTGATGTCTGGCTCCCGGCCAGCAGTCCTCCCTGTAACTTGTTGACACAGTGATTGTCATTTATAGGACTGCTGGCCCTTGGCTGGTCGCGAGTAGTGTGCTGCCTTTCCTCGACTTGTCTTGTGCTGAGCTTTGCCAATGTTTTTCCAGGAAGGCTTGTCCTGCTTGAAGGAAGATTTCCTATCTGCTTTTCTGTCCGGCCTTTCATAGGGGTGGTACCGACCCTTGCTCTTTGTACTTGAAGACTGACCCTTACTCTCAAAATGCACTATCTCTTCCTCAGCTTTCTTAATAAGGTGGTCTGGAAAGAGAGTTGCAATGTGAATGGGAGCTGTACGTAGATCGGCCAAAGTGTCTGCTTTTACCCTTGTCTTGATGTGTGTGAGGTAAGAGTCCTGACGAGCCAATGTCAAGTTGCCCATGGAAATAAAAACAAACTCCGTAAGGTGCTCCATGGTCTTTGCAGCAGCCTGGCAGATACTAGAGTTAAAGTTCATGAGATACTGCATTTCTTCCATGGCAGTAGACATCTTGGACAAGCTTTTACCCTTGCTTTTGGAGCATACAAGCTTAAATTGTTCCTGCATCTTCTGCTGCACCTTGAACAAACATTTATTGAAGCTGGCAGCCTGGTTGCAGATGACTGTAGCCTCTCTTGCAGATTTCTCCCATCGTCTGAGCGTCTCCTGAGAGATACGCCTTGAAGTAGGATGGGTAGAAGTGATACCAGACTGCCGGGCAATTCTGCTGTAGGAACTGTTAAGTTTGCATGCGTCCGTACACCAGGTCGAGACTGCGGCAGGGTCACCTTTGTGGTCGGATGACAGCCCGTACCACTTGGATTGTGACTTTGCAGGCCTCAAGAACTGGTCCATCATCAAGCCACTGGCTTCAGAACTTCGGGAGGGATACCCCTCAACCAGAGTAACGTTCAATTTGCTGAGCTTTTTACAAAGACATTCTTCCGTGGGCATCTGGACAGAGACTTTCCCTGGGGTAGAAGACTTCAGACCAGAAAAGGGGTTATCATCTGAGCCCGTTGTAGCACTATCCAGTTCAGGGATGTTTGACCAGCCCATATATGATCTGATGCTGCTCATGGTCTCCCTATAAGTCTGTTCTTCACTAATAGCTTGGTCGGGCTCAGTAGTAGTACACTCTTGATCCCTGATAACTCTCCCTCCTCTGCGTATAAGTCCACAGGTGGTTGGTCAGAGTAATCAGTACCAGAAGCAGAGCTCCCACTAGAAGAACTATCGCGTCTCTGTCTACACAAAGTAGGAGAGCCGGAGTCGGTGGCCAGAGCAGATTTAGGTCAGTCGGACCGGACTTTGCTTTCTGAAGAATGTCTGTGAGCAGAAGGGTCGGTACCAGCATGTATAGAAGGTTGGTTCCGGCTGGCTGGCTCATTGATGTCCAGAGACAGAGGAATCCCTGCCAGTGCGCCTAGGAGAAGGGGACCTTGGCCGGTGTCGGTCTTGTTTAAGCTGGCTGGCTGACTGATATTTGGTAGACGAGTCGGTGCCAGTGCGCTTTGTTGATAAAGAAGATCTAACAGTCTGTTGGTCGGGCACAAGCTGGCTGGATGACAGATACTGATTAGCAGAGATGTCTTTTCCACATGGTTCCCACTCCCTTTTCCAATTTAAATTCCCTGTGTTTCCCCTGTGAAGTTTATATTTTTCCCTGTGGATTTTATAAATAAAATAACACAATCAAGCCAAAACATCAAATGTGACCTGCAAGTCGTGACCCGCGGCACGTGAATGCAAATGGCTGTTACTCTTCAAAATCATTCTGAAATTTTCAAATTCCCTGTGTTTTCCCTGTGTTTTTGCAAAATTTTCAAATTCCCTGTGTTTTCCCTGTCTGGAATTACTTTTCACAGCAAAAGAAAAGACAGCAAAAGTTTATGATTATTCATTGTACAACACTTGTGGGCTGAATGCCTGTCGTGTCTACAAATGTACAAAATAATTAGGTCTGAGAATTATTTTTTACACGCTTACATATTTTTTCATAAGTGTGAAAAAGTGCCGTGCAACAAGATCAGTCAGAGAACTTTTTATGGTAAGTATATCAAGCAATTTCATTTTAGAGATAGAAAATTATTGGTAATGTGAAATTTGTCTCAACAGACCAAATTCACCACAGTGGGTTCACTTTTTGAAAGACAACAATATATTTTCTTTTGGAGAAATCAGAATTTAGACCAATGAAGTCTTTAAGTTCACAACCAATCACAAATGTGAATAGAATTTCTCAAAGGTCAAGGATTCGAAATAGAATTTGATTTCCTCACTTACAAATGCCACATACTGCGAGTCTGTTTTATATCTCAGTGAAAATGATAATGCTTTGGTAGTTGGGTTTACAAATGTCAAAGGTTATATGTAGGATTTTATATTCTTACAATACAGCTGGGCTTACTCAAGCCATCAGAACCAAGGCTAGTATCACTGGGTTTACATGACAACTGAAGACCCACCTATTCTGACTAGCCTATCTCCTGTCATAGTTTTCTGCTCTATCAGACACTTAAAGGCCAGTTCCATGCTGAGTGGGTCTTAAACCTATCTCCAGACTGGAAGAAATAGAATCAATCACTCACGATCCATGGGTGAATTTCTGATAGGTTTCATATATCTTTCCAAGTGACACTGAGATTGGTTATCAGAACTTTCCAACTATGTCATGAAAAAATTACTTTCTGATTCCATTCGATTGTTTCCCGAAAACATTTTGATCTGCTTCCAAATCCTCAGAAAATGGTTGACAAATCTTAAGAAGCCCTATAAAATCACTTACAGTGTTGATTCTAAGAATTTCAAAAAGTAAACATCAAATGCGTACATGAGCTATAACTCGACTGTGAGATCCCCCACGACTGCCAAAAATGAGTCATTTTATATTATTGGGTGTAATACACCTAAATATTGTCTCTAGCAGACAGTATATTTGAATTCTTTCACAAATGTAAGCAACCACAAAACCACAATGTCAGCATTATGTAAAACATGTTTTGATGGAAAACATCAAAACCGAAGCATTAACTCTCCATCCCTACAGTGTTTCATTTTTCTAGATCTCTTGCCTTTTCTGTTCATATATTTCCTGTATTGCCTTATGTACTATGCGTTCTCATATTATTTTGTTGCTGCATACTTCAACAAAATCCATGTCTCTAGACGAAATTATTAGAGTAAGAAATCTAAAATTCGCCACATATCTGAAATTCGCCACATGTGAAAATACTAATGAAATAAATGAATTGTGGTGAGATTTGTGGACGGTATAGTAAATTAAGGCTTTTTGAACTGAAAAATACCAATTTTTAGACAAAAACATCATTTTCTTCATAAAATTAACTAAGGTTTTAGAGGTGGCGAATTTTAGATTCCTGGCGAATTTTAGATTTCTTACTCTATATGTGAAATCCAGCAAAAAAATTCATCCTAGAAGCACCTCTGGTCACTAGGATTGATGTAAGAGAGGTAAGATTGCTTTAGGAATGTTAAGATGGCTTTAAAAAAGATTTGTGATAGGGTTAAAGGTCTGATAAGGATTGACAGCAGTTAATGATAAATTCAGATCATTCCCAAAAATTCCCTCAAACATTCCCGATCTAAAAATGCCAATCCAAAGTTGCTCTCAAACATCCATACTGTGGTGTAAGAATGTCCCGAAAGAAAAAAAATGGGCCTGCCGACAATTTTCATGCTTAAAAACCTATTAGTGTTTTAATAATCATCATGGACATTCAACTGGCCTTTAACAGGCAGGCAGACACTTTATAGTAACTCGACAATTACTTTTTTGGACACCAACCTATGATTTTAGAGGCAAAAGCAAAGTAGGGTACACCAGCGCTTTCGTAACATTCTTACCTTTTACTGTTAGCATCGGGGCTGTATTCATTGGGATAAATACTTCTTCATCATTATCAAAATCATTGGAGTTTCTGATATCATAATTTGCAGTTCCTTGTGTTGACTGAAATCCCACAAAAAATAATGCAAAATTTAAATTACATTTAATAATCAGCTCTCCCTATATATTTTCATCTTGAAATATTGTTATTTATATCACTGGTAAACCAATCTTGAAAACATTTTAACAATACATTAAAACCACTTTTTTCCAGACATGATGACAGTAGAAAGATTAACTAATAGAACAGGTAGTTTAGAACAACCTAGTGTTGTGGTTGAATTCGAATTTTAAAACCGATTACCGAAAGCGGAAATTTGGCGAAAAACCAGATGCGTTTGATTTAGTAAATGTCAAATACGTACATGAGCTATAACTCACACATAAATAATGAGCCGTGATGTGGTTTTTGAAGACTTTTGAGGACAAAACGTCTGATATATTGATAAAATATGACAAAATACTGTACATTGTTTGTTGTAGTTAGATAATTTAGTAAACTTATGTTAAAACAAGAGCACTCAGGCAGCGCAGACCTCCGCCAAGGCAGCACAGTCCCCCAATGCTGTGTCTACTCCATAAAATAATTCCTGGGTTTTGAAAAACTACCATTAGCATTGATATTTTATTTTTTTTACGCTTTGTTCCTTGTCCCATTTCAGACATTTAACGAAAATTTCCAAATCCAAATCCATGCATAACTTTTGGAGTTATCTTCCTTTAAAAAATACCTGGATCCAGAAGATCCCAACAATGATCCAGATGACACCCAAAATCTAAAAATCTGAAAATTTCATCAAAATTCCTCCATATGTTTTTGAGTTATCTTTCTTAAAAATTAAATTTCATGAATCCAGAAGATCCAGACAGTGATCCGAACCACTCCCAAAATGTAATCACTTTGTTTTACCATGATTTCGGACATATCCTGAAAATTTTATTAAAATCCGTCCATAAGGTTTTGAGTTATCTTGTTCACAAACAGACAGACAAACCAGGCGAAAACATAGCCTCCTTGGCGGAGTTAATAATGAATACGTGAGAATATGTGTACCATGTTTTCCTCCACCCATGCTTTTGTTTATTGCATCAAATTTGCCTCAACTGTCTTTCCCATAATCTCCTACCTGTTCAGGCCTTTGAAACCTAATCCTCCTATAGCTACTGTAAAGAACAAAGCTAACTGTTTGAAATATTTATGGTTTATAATTGGAATTCCTTCCAAATTTTTGTGTATAATACCAGGGGAAAATGACCAACATCATATCATTTTATAATCTCATTGGAGTATTGTGTTAAATGGATGCTGAAAAGCACAATTTCTCAAGTTATGAGGAAGAGAAACAAAATTTGGTACTGGACCTGTACTGGATGCAAAGCAAAAATGCCACTCTACTTGTTTGTGGCAGGATATGAAGTGTGACACCTGCTTCAACAGCAATACTGCCTAGTGCTAGATGTACTGTACTGCTAATTCAGTTGGGATGTAATTTTGTGTTAATTTGTCATCTATGATTGTTTTTTGTGGTATATAAAATTGATCTTAATTTGTATAAAATATACTATTAATTTGGGGCATCATCTATGATGATGTGGTATAAAAATACACTATTAGTTTGTTAATGCAAGTGTGTGTTTTTAGAAGTTTTGCTGTGTTCATTTAATTACATACTATATTAATCAATGCTGAATAAAGTTTATCAAGAATTTGACGATTTTTCAATATAAATTTTTTTTAAACAGGCGGGGGGGGGGGGGGGGGGGATTTCCTTTTACACTGGTTTTGATTAAAAGAAGACAAGACGTAATCGGATCAGTGTCTTTCAGTCGGCAAAAAGTTTTCTGGCTTACCGTCTTCTACACTAGTACAACCAAAGATAGACTATTGCAAGACTGAGTATCAGCAAGAGGTGCAAATGATGCCAATATGCAATGCATTGCTATCCAATGTGAGGCAACTAGAGATATTGAGGAAGTAACTGGGACTAACTAGAAACTTAAGTATCAATCGCTGACAGTTTTCTTTGTACTACTCTCCACCTGGTCTTTATAATTATAACAAGCATTCTGACGCATGCATTTATCTCCCGCCATATAAATTAGATGTACTAAAGATAACATATTTTAACAAGGTGTTCTAAATGTAATACTTTTCAAGTTATAATTGATTTAGTGCATGATTTCATGAATTTTAATGCATTAAAAATTATTTAAAAAATTCATTAAACAAGAGGAGAGTGCCCGTGAACGGGCACTGTGTCAGCTGACTGAATGTTTTTGATTTGTGATGGTGATAATGAGAGGAAAGCATAATTATCAGGGAAAGGGCTGTACAGAAATACAGTAAATGGTAACTGAACAGCATGTTCGAAAGATATTCCGAAGCTGACAGAAGAAAAGGACAAAAAAGTTGTGCCCTGCAAATGGTATTATGAAATAAAGTAACAAGGTAATTGTTTAAGTGTAAAAAGTAGGTTAAAAATATTTAAAGAAATACTATAAATGCAATATCCTCGTTCGACCATGAAGAAGGGGTCCAAAGGTCAAATCTGACCATACCAAAAGATTCCCAGCCAAAGAATTTAGGATGGTTTACCATCCCAAACCTGTCGGACCAATAATAAGTGAGTCATAGGCACTTTTTAAGTTTGGCTATCCTTGTTTGACCTTGACGGAGGGGTCCAAGGTCAAATCCGACCACACAAAAAAATTCCCAGCCCATGATTTCCTGTAGCTTGTTTACCATCCCAAACCTGTAGGACCAATAATAAGCGAGTTCTAAGGAATTGTAAGTTTGGCTATCCTCAATTGACCTTGAAGGAGGGGTCCCAGGTCAAATCTGACCACACCAAAAGAATCCCAGCCCATGATTTCCTATATGTTGGTTTACCATCCCAAACCTCCAAGACCAATAATACGCGAGTTATAAGCACTTTAAGTTTGGCTATCTTCGTTTGACTTGGAAGGAGGGGTCTAAGGTGAAATCCGACCACACCAAAAGATTCCCAGCCCATGATTTTCTATAGGTTGGTTTTCCATTCCAAACCTCTAGGACCAATAATAAGCGAGTTATAAGCACTTTTAAGTTTGGCTATCCTCATTTGACCTTGAAGGAGGGGTCCAAGGTGAAATCCGACCATACCAAAAAATTCCCAGCTCATGATTTTCTATAGGTTGGTTTTCATTCCAAACCTCTAGGACCAATAATAAGCGAGTTATAAGCACTTTTATGTTTGGCTATCCTCATTTGACCTTGAAGGAGGGTTCCAAGGTCAAATCGGACCATATTAACAGATTCCCAGCCCATGATTTCCTACAGGTTGGATACAATGATTTACTCAACAGTGAGAACCTGAAAGAAGCTATTGCTCAGCTATGCCATGACATACAGGTCTGCAATTTCACTATGTTATAGCTGACCAAAACGTCTGTGAATAACATATTTAACAAAATACTCTAAATGTAATAGTTTTCAATTTACAACTGATTTACTCAAGAGTGAGAACCTCAAAGTAACTATTACTCAGCTATGCAATGAGCTACAAGTCTGAATTTTTGCTCTGTTATAGCTGACCTAAAAGTAGGTGAACAACATATTTAAGCAAAATACTGTAAATGCAATAGTTTTCAAGTTACAACTGATTTACTCAATAGTGAGAACCTGAAAATAGCTATTGCTCCGCTATGCCATGAGCTATAGGTCTGTAATTTCACTATGTTATAGCTAACCCAAAAGTAGGTGAACAATATATTTTAACAAAATACTCCAAATGCAATATTTTTCAAGTTATAGCCGATTTACTCAACAGTCAGTGCCTGAGAATAGCTATTGCTCAGTTGTGCCATGAGCTACAGGTCTGTAATTTCACTATGTTATAGCTGACCCAAAAGTAGCTGAATAACATATTTGCACAAATTTCTGTAAAGGCAATAGTTTTCCAATTACAACTGATTTACTCAACAGTGAGAACTTCAAAGTAGCTATTACTCAGCTATGCAATGAGCCACAGGTCTGGAACTTCACTATGTTATAGCTGACCCCAAAATAGGTGAATAACATATTGAAACAAAATACTCTAAATGCAATAGTTTCCAAGTTATAAGTGATTTACTCAACAGTGATTACCTAAAAGTAGCTATTACTCAGCTATGCCATGAGCTACAGGTCTGAAATTTTACTATGTTATAGCTGACCCAAAAGTAGCTGAATAACATATTTATACTAAATTCTCTAAATGCAATAGTTTTCAAATTATAAGTGATTTACTCAACATTGAGAACTTCAAAGTAGCTATTACTCAGCTATGCAATGAGTCACAGGTCTGAAACTTCACTATGTTATAGCTGACCCCAAAATAGGTGAATAACATATTGAAACAAAATACTCTAAATGCAATAATTTCCAAGTTATAAGCGATTTACTCAACAGTGATAACCTAAAAGTAGCTATTACTCAGCTATGCCATGAGCTACAGGTCTGAAATTTTACTATGTTATAGCTGACCCAAAAGTAGGTGAACAACATATTTAAGCAAAATACTGTACATGCAATAGTTTTCAAGTTACAACTGATTTACTCAATAGTGATGACCTAAAAGTAGCTATTACTCAGCTATGCCATGAGCTACAGGTCTGAAATTTTACTATGTTATAGCTGACCCAAAAGTAGCTGAATAACATATTTATACTAAATTCTCTAAATGCAATAGTTTTGCAATTACAACTGATTTACTCAATAGTGAGAACCTCAAAGTAGTTATTACTCAGCTATGCAATGAGCTACAGGTCTGAAATTTTACTATGTTATAGCTGACCCAAAAGTAGGTGAACAACATATTTATACGAAATTCTCTAAATGCAATAGTTTTCCAATTACAACTGATTTACTCAATAGTGAGAACTTTAAAGTAGCTATTACTCAGCTATGCCATGACCTACAGATTTGCAAATTTTAATTAGTAAATTAAATTTTTATTAGTTAATACCTTACCTACCAGACGATAGCTATAGCCCGGCGCCAGCCGGTCCCGCCAAACGAAAGAAAAAGACGTCCCGGGTTTCACCCCCGGCAGGACCGGCACACTACAATCCACTCGCCAGGTGGCCTAGTTCCTGCCTCACTCGCCAGAGGGACGTGACGTCATAGCATCTTTTTCGTCCCTAAGGTTGAATTGGAAGGCTGAAAGCGGGGAAGGCTGGGTGGGAATTTCCCGTCTGGTAGGTAAGGTATTAACTAATAAAAATTTAATTTACTAATTAAAATTTGCAATTTCATTGCGTTAATACATCTTACCTACCAGACGATAGCTAGAATAACTACCCAGTGGAAGGAGGGCAGCCTTCTGAGGATTGGAGACAACTCTTATATTATACCTAGGTGTGAGGTTCTAGTCCTTTGAGGAGACATGTTAGTCTCAAGGGTAACTAGACCCACCTGCCCCCCCCCCCCCCCCCCCCTTTTGACTGCTCTGAGGGGAGGAAGAGAGTAAGAGTTCAAGTCCATGATTCCCACGGTTAACCTGGAAGAGTAGGGAAAGTCCTATACCCAGAGGATTACTCTGAAGTAAAAGACTTTGAGAAGCCAAGGCCTAGGCTAAAAGTGAGCCTACACCTAAAACTAACTAGTATGTACACTATATATAATTATATACAAAGAAGCTTAGGGGACTAGTGGTGGATTTGCTGGGCAGCCACCACAGGACCCAAGTGAAAAAGCTCCTTATCTGCCCAGGCAACATCCTTAAGGTAAAACTGTGTAAAGGTGTTGTGGGACTTCCAGTGGCATGCTGCTAGAATCTGGTCCAGAGATATGCCACCTTGAAAGGCTTTGGAGGCCGCAAAGGCCCTAACATCATGGGCCTTAACCTGATGTAAGGTCAAGGAATCTTGGTCAGAGAGATCATAACACAACACTACTGTTTGTTTGATCCAGGACGAGATAGTGGCAGGAGAGATGTCCTTGTTAAAACCTTGTTTGAATGAAACAAAAACTAACTCCTTTCCCGTTCTTAGGTCCTGCGTTTTGTCCAGGTAGTAGCGAAGAGCCCAAACTGGGCAAAGGGATCTGTCTTCCTTTAAAGACTTATCCAGAGTGGGGGCTAAGGCCGGAATGACCACAGGGGCCACGCACTCTGGTCCCTCTTTTGCCAAGTGATTTTTCGCCAAGAAGCTTGGTGAAGGGTAGAGGGAAACTTTGGACCAATCAGCTTGGTGTCTGATATTTTTGTTTAACCAAGCGTGAATCTCACTCCTGCGTTTTCCTGAAGCCAGGGCTAGAAGAAAAACAGTTTTGAAAGTAAGGTGCTTCAGAGAAGCCTTTCTGAGTGGTTCAAAAGGCGCTTTTGTAAGCTGGTGTAAAACCAGGGAGAGGTTCCAAGCAGGAACCCCCCGGCGCCCTTTGGGTCTATCTCTGTGAAAACTGTCTAACAGTCTAGTCAAATTTTCATCCTTGCCGACATGAACCGAGGTATTTCCCAGTTTGTCTGCAATGGCTGACCTGTAACCATCAATAGTGCTGGGCTGGAGATTCTTCTCCTGGAAAAGGTGCAGGAGGAAATCTGCTATTTGTTTTATAGATGGGTTCCTGAAGTCCACCTGACTTGTTTCACACCATCTGACAAAAACGGCCCACTTCGCTTCGTAGACTGTTCTGGTTGAACGTCTTTGAGGCGCCTCAATTCTTGACGCCACTGGGCTAGAGAACCCCTGCTCCTTGATTGTCTGGGCTCTAGGAGCCAGGCATGGAGATTTAGGTTTGTCAGATCCCTGTGACGTGCCTTGTTGAAAGGCTGGGTCACTAGATCTGGGTGGTGTGGAAGACAAAGAGGAACCCTCGCAGATAGTTCCACTAGGTCCCAAAACCAAGGCATGTTGGGCCATCCCGGGGCAATCAGGATTGCTCTGCGATACCAGTGATCTGACAGTTTGCTGACCACCTTCCCCATCAGAGACACTGGGGGGAAGAGGTACATGTCCAGGTCCTCCCAGGATAATGTCAGAGCATCCACTGACCAGGCCTTTGGGTCTGGAATTGGGGACACAAATTGAACTAGCTTGCAGTTGTACCTTGTTGCAAACATGTCCACTCGGGGATAATGCCAGGTTTGACAAAGGAGGTCGAAGGTCTCTTGATTGAGGGACCACTCCGTCTGAATGACCTGCCTTTGGCGAGACAATTTGTCTGCAATTACATTCAGACGGCCTGGAATGTGTCTGGCCTTCAGTACTATTTGATTGAGGCTGCACCAACATAGGAGCCGCCAAAGAAGGGCACAGAGTGAGCCTGACCTCATACCTCCTTCCTTGTTGATGTATGCCACAACCGTAGTGTTGTCTGTGGCAATCAGGACGACCTTTCCTTGCACTAAATGTTGGAATCTTTTTAGTGCTAACAACACGGCTTTTAGTTCTAAGAAGTTTATGTGCAACTTGCTTTCGGGCACTGACCAAGTACCGCTTGCTGTGAAGTCGCCTAAGTGAGCACCCCAGCCTTCTTTTGAGGCGTCTGTAAAGATTTGAACTGCGTGTCGCAGGGGGTGTAAGGGCTGACCCTTTAGGACATTTTCCTCTTGGGTCCACCACTGCAGGTACTGATGGAGAGACCTCGGAATTGGGATCTCCTTTTCCAGAGATTCTGGGACTCTCCAGTGTTTCTTGAGGTGCCACTGAATAGGTCTCATGTGCAGTCTGCCTAGGGTCACCTGTTTTTCTGTCGCAGTGAGAAGACCTATAAGAGACATGAAGGTTCTCACTCGGCAAGATCTGTTCTGTAAAAGCACTGTTATTTTTTGTTGAAGGGCTTCCCAACGGTTTTGAGTAGGCTTGACTAATCCGTTGAGTAGGTCGTACTGGTAGCCTACGAAGTCGAAGACTTGTTGGGGTTCTAGTTCTGATTTTTGCATGTTTACCATCCAGCCCAACTCCTGGCAAAGGGCTAGGAGGGACTGGGTTCCCTGGTGGCAAGATTCTTTGGTAGGGGCTCGAATCAACCAGTCGTCTAGGTACTGGTGGATTCTTATACCCTGTGACTGAGCCATTAACTTGACCTCTTTGACCACACCAGTGAACTCCATGGGAGCTGTTGACAGGCCAAAGGGAAGTGCCCGAAACTGGTAAGACTGGTTCTGGAAGTGGAACCTGAGGTATTTTCGGGAGTTGACATGGATTGGAATGTGGAAGTAAGCGTCGCTGAAGTCCAGCGATGTCACCCACTCTCCCTGTTGTAAGGAGGTTCGAATTGTCTCCGGGGTTTCCATTTTGAATGTTTTTACGCATAAAAACTGATTTAGAGTACTGAGGTCCAAGATTGGCCGCCACTTTTGGTTCGGTTTGGGGACAATGAATAGTCTGTTGAAGAAGGCTAGAGAGGTTCGAACCCTGACCCTCTCTACTGCCTTCTTCTTGATTAAGGCTTGTAGAGCCCCTTGCAAGTGGGAGTCTCTGATGGGATTGGCATAGCCGCTTACTATCAGGGGATCCCTCACTAGGCAAGGTCTGAGATTGAATGGGAGAACATAACCCTCCTTTAGTATGGACACTACTCTTGGGTTTGCACCTAGTCGTGCCCATACTTCCCAAAACATTTGTAGTCGCCCCCCCACTGGCTGGACATTTGCAACACTGAGGGCATTTGGCACATTTGGGGCAAAAACACAGTGATTTACAAAAGAAGCACTTTTCACAGACTTTATTGTATTTTTCATGTTTGATATTGGCCTTACGCCTTTCTTTTGCGGCTGCCCACTTTTTGATTTTGTTACAGAATGTACAAGACAAGCAACACTTTGACATTTTACAGAGTTCTTGACAAGCACATGAAAATCTGTCTGTTTTACATCTGACACATAATACTCCAGTTTTGTTTGTAACTCCGGAGGAATTCTGCAGTAATTGTCATTTATAATTTTTGGGATCCTTGGAGCCTCGCGAACCGCGACCGGGTTGACCACCCCTGCCTCTGCCGCGTGCTCTGCCCCGGCTACCAAATGATTTCCATGCGGGGAGATCTTTCCCGGAAGCACCGGTGGTACTTGAGTCGTCTTGCTTCCAACTAGTGGAGTAAGGCTGGTAGCGATGCTGCTTTTTCTGTACACCCGCGAACCCACCACGGCCCGGACCGGGCTGGTTGGTACGCTTGTGTGTTTCAAAGTTGTTTATCTCATCTTCCGCTTTTCTTATGATGTCATCTGGGAATAAAGCCCGGGTTTGAAGAGGGCAATTCCTGAGAGCGAAAAAGGTATCTGGTTTCACTCCTGCCCTCAGGTGATCCAGATAGGAATCTCTGCGGACTAGAGTCAAGTTAGCCATTTGGACGAAAGTAAAGTCCGAAAGGTGCTGAAGAGATTTCCCGACCGCAAAACTGATATTCTGATTAAATGCTGTTAAAAAGTGAAGTTCGTCCAGAGCCCCCTGGGCTTTTGCGGAGGATTTACCTTTGCCAAGTTCTGCTTGTAGGATTTTTAACTGTTCCTGAACAGCATCCTGCACTTTAGTTATACATCTATTGAAACCAGCTGACTGGTTACAAATATAGCTTGTTTCTTTGGCAGCCTTTTCCCATTTGCGGAGAGTTTCCTGAGACAGTGGTCGGGAAGTAGGTTGAGATGAAGCAATAGTAGATTTAGCAATCCGGGCAAAGGAACTGTTGAGCTTCGCGGCATCGTTGGGCCAGGAAGTTACGTATTTACCAGGCCTAGTTATGTCTTTGTTTTCTGCCGGGTGTATCCCGTACCATCTTGTCTGAGATTTTGGTGGTCGGAGATATTGATCAACATGTAAACCGCCCGGTTCTGTTGATTTTGACGGGTAGCCTTCAATTAGTACTAGATTGAGGTTTTCCAATTTTTTGCATAACCAGTCCTCTGGTGGTAAGTCAATGGAAACTTTTCCAACCGGTTGAGCCCGGTGGCCAACCCAGGGGTTGTCAGATCTGGAGGTGGGAGTGTACTCAAGGTCCGGAATGTGATTCCAGCCCATAAAGGCACGGACACCCCTTACCGTCTCCCTGTAGTTTTGATCTTCACTTATTGTTTTGTCAATGTCTGGAGAGTCTTGTTCAGATGGGTCTAGTACTTCTTCTTGATCAGAAACTTCACCCTCTTCTGAATGCTCCGGGGGTGGTTGCGTGATAGATGAGGCCACCGGGCCGGAAGAGCTCTGAGAAGAGAATACCGGTTCCGGGTCTGGTTGCGGATAAACATTCTCCAGAGGAGAGGTCATATCCATAGAGCTGGTGATAGTAGCTGTTGCCTTTGTTCTATCCGGGCCATAAGCCGGACCGGCTTGGCCGGAAGGAACGGCGGATAGCAGAAAAGGTGCTTGTGACAAAGATCCAGCTGGAGCCTGATGCGTGACCGGTGCTTGGACCGGAGTGAAAGAAGGCTGTGGAGAGGGACGATGGCCCATGGTGATGAGTGCCTCCAAACGCGCCATGCGAGTAGACCATTTATCATCTAGATCTTTTAAATCTTGAGGGAAGTTTGGTTGAGGCAAGGTGAACTCCGTTTCAGTGTCATGAGGAGGGGAAGATGGAGCAACGTCCTGTATTTCGACCTGTGACACTACAGTAACGGTAGAGGGATCCACAAGTGATTCCTTACTCTTCAACTTTTCTTTACGGAGTTTGTAAGTCGGAGTTGAGAGCTGAAGCAATTGTTCGGGAGAAAGATTGTCACAAAACTCACAACTTAATTTGAGAACGCAAGGGTCGTCCCCCAAACCTTTGTCCCTACATCTGGCACATCGAGAGTGTGGATCAAAATTAGCCATGATATGCCCGCAGGCTCTCTGTCCTGGAGATGCCATAGTGGTTTATCCAACTAATAGACAAATCTGAGAACGTAACACCCAATATAACTTAAGATATCTTTAAAAATAAAAGTGTTTCCACAAAATTCAAACTTGAATGTCGCGCCAAACGAAAAAGATGCTATGACGTCACGTCCCTCTGGCGAGTGAGGCAAGAACTAGGCCACCTGGCGAGTGGATTGTAGTGTGCCGGTCCTGCCGGGGGTGAAACCCGGGACGTCTTTTTCTTTCGTTTGGCGGGACCGGCTGGCGCCGGGCTATAGCTATCGTCTGGTAGGTAAGATGTATTAACGCAATGAAACTGAAATTTCACTATGTTATAGCTGGCCCAAAAGTAGCTGAATAACATATTTATACGAAATTCTCTAAATGCAATAGGTTTTAAGTTACAAGTGATTTACTCAATAGTGAGAACTTCAAAGTAGCTATTACTCAGCTATGCAATGAGCCACAGATCTGAAACTTCACTATGTTATAGCTGATCCCAAAATAGGTGAATAACATACTGAAACAAAATACTGTAAATGCAATAGTTTCCAAGTTATAAGCGATTTACTCAACAGTGATAACCTAAAAGTAGCTATTACTCAGCTATGCCATGAGCTACAGGTCTGAAATTTTACTATGTTATAGCTGACCCAAAAGTAGCTGAATAACATATTTATACGAAATTCTCTAAATGCAATAGTTTTGAAGTTATAAGCGATTTACTCAACAGTGATAACCTAAAAGTAGCTATTACTCAGCTATGCCATGAGCTACAGGTCTAAAATTTTACTATGTTATAGCTGACCCAAAAGTAGCTGAATAACATATTTATACGAAATTCTCTAAATGCAATAGTTTTTAAGTTACAAGTGATTTTACTCATGATGGAAGTTACTGAAAAGCCCAAAAGTAGCTATTACTCACTTAGCTATTGAGACAGGCACCCAACTTACTCACCATATTGTAGCTATGAAAAAAGTAGCTGAATAACATATTTTAACAAAATGCTCTAAATGCAACACTTTTCAAGTTATAAATGATTTTGTGCATGATTTCATGAATTTTAATGCATTAAAAATTATTAAAAAAAATTATTAAAAAAAAAGTAAGACAGATCCAGGTCTCATACTCACACAAGAGAATCTACCTGTGGCCTAGTACATATATGCAAGATATGAGAGAAATCCCTGCAATAGTCACTGAGAAAATTGTGATTAAGTGTTGAAATTTTCACACTTTTGGTGGGGGTACCCCCCTTGTAATGTCTCTAGCAAACAGACGAACAGACAGACTTGCATGCCTTGAACAATTTTTCATCCTCGATAGATAAGGTATCTTTTAAAAAAAACAGCACGTCTCTAGGCCTTGTAGTTTTGGAGGAGAAGTTGTTCACGCGGACGCGTACGCGTACGCCCACGCCGCAGAGTGACGACATAATGTCAGCTGACTGACAAGTCAGCTGACATAAAAAATTTAGCATGTGAAAGCTCTCCAAAATGTAGGTGAATGAGTTATTTGAGAAATATTGGCTATCTGCAATACTTTTAGTGATAATAGGCAGTTACTCATTTTGAGTAGGTCAGTAATTAGCTACGGATCTGAAAATTCACTAATTGAAAGCTCTCCAAAATGTATGTGAATGAGTTATTTCAGAAATACTGGCTATCTGCAATACTTGTAGAGATAATTAGCATTTACTCATTTTGAGTAGGTGAATAATTAACTACGGGTGTGAAACTTCACCAAGTGAAAGCTCTCCCAAAAGTTGGTGAATGAGTTATTTGAGAAAAATTGGCCATCTGCAATACTTTTACAGATAATTCACATTTACTTATTTTGATTAGGTGAGTAATTAGCTACGGGTCTGGAACTTCACCATGTGAAAGCTCTCCCAAAAGTAGATGAACAAGTAATTTGATAAAAATTGGATACCCGCAATACTTTTAGAGATAATTAGCATTTACTCATTTTGAGGAGGTGAATAATTAGCTACGGCTCTGAAAATTCACCAAGTGAAAGCTCTCCCAGAAGTAGGTGAATGAGTTATTTGATAAAAATTGGCTATCTGTAATACTTTTAGAGATAATTCACATTTACTCATTTTCAGTAGGTGAGTAATTAGCTACAGGTCTGGAACTTCACCATGTGAAAGCTCTCCCAAAAGTAGATGAATGAGTTATTTGATAAAAATTGGATATCCGCAATACTTTTAGAGATAATTCACATTTACTCATTTTGAGCAGGTGAATAATTAGCTACAGGTCTGAAACCTCACCAAGTAAAAGCTCTCCCAAAAGTAGATGAATGAGTTATTTGAGAAAAATCGGATATCCGCAATACTTTTAGAGATAATTCACATTTACTCATTTTGAGTAGGTGAGTAATTAGCTACGGCTCTGAAACCTCACCATGTGAAATCTCTCCCAAAAGTAGATGAACGAGTTATTTGATAAAAATTGGATATCCACAATACTTTTAGAGATAATTAGCATTTACTCATTTTGAGTAGGTGAATAATTAGCTACGGGTCTGAAACCTCACCATGTGAAAGCTCTCCCAAAAGTAGATGAACGAGTAATTTGATAAAAATTGGCTATCTGCAATACTTTTAGAGATAATTCGTATTTACTCATTTTCAGTAGGTGAGTAATTAGCTACAGGTCTGGAACTTCACCATGTGAAAGCCCTCCCAAAAGTAGATGAATTAGTTATTTGATAAAAATTGGATATCCGCAATACTTTTAGAGATAATTCACATTTACTCATTTTGAGTAGGTGAATAATTAGCTACAGGTCTGAAACCTCACCAAGTAAAAGCTCTCCCAAAAGTAGGTGAATGAGTTATTTGAGAAAAATTGGATATCTGCAATACTTTTACAGATAATTCACATTTACTCATTTTGAGTAGGTGAGTAATTAGCTACGGGTCTGGAACTTCACCATGTGAAATCTCTCCCAAAAGTAGATGAAGGAGTAATTTGATAAAAATTGGATATCCACAATACTTTTAGAGATAATTAGCATTTACTCATTTTGAGGAGGTGAGTAATTAGCTACAGGTCTGAAACTTCACCAAGTGAAAGCTCTTCCAAAAGTAGGTGAATGAGTTATTTAAGAAAAATTGGATATCCCCAATACTTTTAGAGATAATTCACATTTACTCATTTTGAGTAGGTGAGTAATTAGCTACAGGTCTGGAACTTCACCATATGAAAGCCCTCCCAAAAGTAGATGAATGAGTTATTTAAGAAAAATTGAATATCCCCAATACTTTTAGGGATAATTCACATTTACTCATTTTGAGTAGGTGAGTAATTAGCTACAGGTCTGGAACTTCACTATGTGAAGGCTCTCCCAAAAGTAGATGAATCAGTTATTAGATAAAAATTGGATATCCGCAATACTTTTACAGATAATTATCATTTACTCATTTTGAGTAGGTGAATAATTAGCTACGGGTCTGACACTTCACCATGTGAAAGCTCTCCCAAAAGTAGATGAAGCAGTTATTTGAGAAAAATTGTGTCATTATTTTGCCACAAATAAGAAAATAGCTATTACTCACTTATGGCATGCAATAGAACCCCAAACTATATGCATTTACCCTGCAGTCACAATTTCAAAGTAGGTATTACTCGGCTATCCAATGTGCAACAGGTCTGAAACTTTACTATGTGATAGGTTATCAAAAACTAGATGAATAACATATTTGAAAATATTTCCCTAACTTTAATACTTTTGAAGATATTTGACATTTACTTATGTTGTTATTTTGCTACAAATAAGAAAATAGCTATTACTCACTTATGGCATGCAATACAACCCCAAAATATATACCATCTTATAGTTAAGGACAAAGTAGCTGAACAACATATTTGAAGAAAAAGCTGTAACTGCAATAGTTTTGGAGTTACAATGGATTTACTCAACAGTCACAATTTCAAAGTAGCTATTACTTAGCTATGCAATGTGCAACAGGTCTGAAACTTAACTATGTGATAGCTTACAAAAAAGTAGATGAATGACATATTTGAAAAGAATTCCGTAACTTTAATACTTCTGAAGATATTTGACATTTACTTATGTCATTATTTTGCTACTAATAAGAAAAAAGCTATTACTCACTTATGGCATGCAATAGAACCCCAAAGTACATGCCAGCTTATAGCTAAGGACAAAGTAGCTGAACACCATATTTGAAGAAAAAGCTGTAACTGCAATAGTTTTGGAGTTACAATGGATTTACTCAACAGTCACAATTTCAAAGTAGCTATTACTTAGCTATGCAATGTGCAACAGGTCTAAAACTTTACTATGTGATAGCTTACAAAAAAATAAATGAATGACATATTTGAAAAGAATTCCGTAACTTTAATACTTCTGAAGATATTTGACATTTACTTATGTCATTATTTTGCTACTAATAAGAAAATAGCTATTACTCACTTATGGCATGCAATAGAACCCCAAACTACATGCCAGCTTATAGCTAAGGACAAAGTAGGTGAACAACATATTTTACGAAAATATTGTAACTGCAATAGTTTTGGAGTTACAATGGATTTACTCAACTGTAGAATTTCAAAGTAGCTATTACTCAGCTATCCAATGTGCAACAGATCCGAAACTTTACTATGTGATAGCTTATGAAAAAGTAGATGGATAACATATTTGAAAAGAATTCCCTAATTTTAATACTTTTGAAGATATTTGACATTTACTTATGTCATGATTTTGCTACAAATAACAAAATAGCTATTACTCACTTATGGCATGCAATAGAACCCCAAACTATGTACCATCTTATAGCTAAGGACAAAGTAGCTGAACAACATATTTTAGGAAAATACTCTAACTGCAATAGTTTTGGAGTTACAATGGCTTTACTCAACAGTCAGAATTTCAAAGTAGCTATAACTCAGCTATCCAAGGTGCAACAGGTCTGAAACTTTACTATGTTATAGCTTACCAAAAAGTAGATGGACAACATATTTGAAAAGATTTCCCTAACTTCAATACTTTTGAAGATATTTGACATTTACTTCTGTTATTTAGCTACAAATGAGAAAATAGCTACTACTCACTTATGGCAAGCAATAGAACCCCAAACTATGTACCATCTTATAGCTAAGAACAAAGTAGCTGAACAACATATTTTAGGAAAATACTCCAACTCAGCAATAGTTTTGGAGTTACAATGGCTTTACTCAACAGTCACAATTTCAAAGTAGCTATTACTCAGCTATCCAAGGTGCAACAGGTCTGAAACTTTACCATGTCATAGCTTACCAAAAAGTAGATGGACAACATATTTGAAAAGATTTCCCTAACTTTAATACTTTTGAAGATATCTGACATTTACTTCTTCTGTTATTTAGCTACAAATGAGAAAATAGCTATTACTCACTTATGGCATGCAATAGAACCCCAAATATGTACCATCTTATAGCTAAGGACAAAGTAGCTGAACAACATATTTTAGGAAAATACTCTAACTGCACTAGTTTTGGAGTTACAATCGCTTTACTCACCAGTCAGAATTTCAAAGTAGCTATTACTCAGCTATCCAAGGTGCAACAGGTCTGAAACTTTAGTATGTGATAGCTTACCAAAAAGAAGATGGACAACATATTTGAAAAGATTTCCCTAACTTCAATACTTTTGAAGATATTTGACATTTACTTCTGTTATTTAGCTACAAATGAGAAAATAGCTATTACTCACTTATGGCATGCAATGGGACCCCAAACTATGTACCATCTTATAGCTAAGGACAAAGTAGCTGAACAACATATTTGAAGAAAAAGTTGTTACTGCAATAGTTTTTGAGTTATGAGCCCTTTACTCAAAGTAGCTAAGATTGCTATTACTCACTTATCTTTAGGCCTAAGTCAATAAAACCAAAAAAATTTTCAAGGGCATGAAAATTCATTGGGACAATTAATTTACAAAAAATCTGTAGCTGTAGCAGTTTTGGAGAAATCTGTGTGACTAACTAACGCACACACGCACGCACACACAGACATCATTTCATAATCTCCCGCCCGGCGGGAGATAATAACAAGCAGTGCCTGAGGGAACAGAAACCCTTGTACAGGGATCCAGAGCCAGACATTGGTACACCCACCCCTCTAAACCTCACTCAAAAAACCTGGAGTCTAAATGCATATCCAGATCATTTGTGAAGGAGTATACCTCATCTTGACTGTGAAAATTAGACACCAAAAGTGATTACTAGATTTTGAATTATGGAGTAGATATTATCAAAATATTCAAAAATCAGGAGGCTTGATCCTCTGATCATCAAGAGGGACCTTGGCAGTACACCCATACTCGTGACAGTATCAACCCAATCTGATACATAGTTGTTAAATTATGTGTGCTGACAAACAAACAAACGGATGTGAAACCAATACCCTCTTCCCTCCCCTTTCAGGGGTGACAGTAAAGTTTATACATCATTTACAAATTAAACATGGTCTTTGACCACAATAGACTCAGGTTTAATAACCCACATCCATTGTTCTGACATTAAGGCCATCCTTAAATTGACAATAAAGTACAATCTCTTTGACTACTTAAAGGGATTCAACTGTATCAAGTAGAAGGCACTCTTAAGAGCGCTGACCACTGCTATAGCAACAAAGTCATTAAAAATGGGACGGTTACAAATTTGGGATTGTCTAATGTATCCAGAGTATGATCCGAATCATTGCCAAAGTTTAATCACTTCTTCCTAAATGGTCAAGTCCTACCCACATACAAAATTTTACAAAGATGCATTTCTTACTTTTGGAGTAATTGCAAACATAGACAGACATACAGATAGACAAATGGAAGCACCTAAAAACATAACCTGAGCCTTGCGGAGGTAATAAACAGTAATGTTTAACTCAACACTCACCCAGCTTTTGATAGAGGAGTCTGTTGTTGACACCCACAGTGTAGTCTGATCTGGCTGAAGATCCAACTGCAACACAAAGAACAAATTTTAATTAAACATGAAAAACAGAATGGCTGTTCAGAACATTAGCCACCTAATTATGCACTCATTTATATGAACAAGAATATTTTTTGTAATTTTTATCAAATATTCTGGGTCAGTTGCTACATGTTCCTGTTGAATGTGACATAAAGTATTAGTCAAAGTTATAACAGGTTTTAAAATCCACATTTTTAGCAGCTCAGTAATTCATATCTATAATGGAAAATATGCAGGCAGGAGGGGTGACGACAAGGCCGGAGTGCAAGATAACTTTTTAGGCGACCCCTTTTTAAGCGTGCATTAGACAGATATGAGGTCTCTTTTCAGAGTCATAAAGACAAGGTCACAAAGCAAAATTCTCATACGAGCTGTTAGAGTAAGAAATCTAAAATTCGCCAGGAATCTAAAATTCGCCACCTCTAAAACCTTAGTTAATTTTATGAAGAAAATGATGTTTTTGTCTAGAAATTGGTATTTTTCAGTTCAAAAAGCCTTAATTTACTCTACAGTCAACAAATCTCACCATAATTTATTTATTTTATTAGTATTTTGACATGTGGCGAATTTCAGATATGTGGCGAATTTTAGATTTCTTACTCTAAACCACATAGAAGAGTGTGAATAGGAAAATAATTGTGTGAACACTTTATGTGAGAGTTATATAAAAGCTAGGTTATGTTTTACATCCCTTTTGACAGCTAAGATAACATCAAGACAGACCAAAAGCACTTGCTGTATGTTTCAAGATTTAATTTTTTTTTTTTTTTTTTTGTTTGTTTTACGCCATGTTCAACAGCTAGGGTCTGAGATTGCGAAGGGTAGTTTATAGGTGGAGGAACAAGTACATACTAGTTGGTCAAGATGGGCTATTAGTTCACTAGACTTTTTTGGCTCCGGCTAACAGCTATATTGTATGGGTTGCTCCGGGAGTGAGTTTATGTTTTGACCTTATGGGATTTATGAGTGACCCATAGGCAGTATTGATGGGTCATATTAAGTACTTGGATACTAGCATTTTGGTCACTATGGTAATTCTTGCATTAGCTCTAACCCATTGCCCCTTAGCGATTTAAGGTAGTTAGGTGGTTACCATGGTATACCATCTTAATGATATGAATGGTCAAGGTGGAGGGTGTCACTTCATCAGTTGGTTCAACTATTGTGTTGGCCCCTCTATGTGTTGATTTCAACACCAAAATAAATAACACAAGTGATGACAAACTAACTTTATCATGGATCCAATAAGTTGTATCGGGCAGTACCTGATATTCAATATGTAATACTTAGTGTGACTGTATGGTAAATGTATTTGTTGTGTAAAAATAGTAGTGATGAGTATTGGCTATGCAAAATCATCATGTAATAAACTGGTCCTGTAGGCAATTACTAAACTTATGGTCTATAATGACAGCTTCTGGGGCGTTGGTGTCCCGTGTGGAATCCATATTTGTAAGGTCCTCGGGTTGACAACCTAAAGCTAGGGTATCAACCTAATCATCATCAATGGTGATGATCTCATGCTTTGTGGGGCTGTATGCCTCATTTAGCAAAGTCTCCCAATCAGTGTCAACTTGGTTTGTGTGTGCCTTTTCGGACTGAAATTTAAGGTGATCCTTTTCATGAGGGTAGTATCTCTTTACTAGTTATACCAATTTGTGTTTGGCCCTTTCAGATTTGGGTTGATCTGACATTTTGAGTGTTATGTTTCTGGTTGGTGATGGTGCATGTTTTTGTAATTTGTTTCTAATTAGTTTAGAAATTTTATTTGTTCCCCTGGTTCCTCTTTGTGACTTTGAGCTGATCCTGTTTATATACAGTAACATCAGGTTTTGGTCATGCAACTGGTGGTGGGGGCCTCAATAGTGCATGTCTGTTGGTTGGTGGAGGGTGTGTGGTTGCTTTCACTGACTGCTCCAGGTTTCTGTGTTGTGGTCCACTGAGGTTAGCCCCTTGCTTAAGGCTCAAATTTGCATGATACCTTTTTCAAACATTCACACAGATATCCGGTTTTCATAAAGCACTCATAAATGTTATGAGATAGAAGCTTATAAGACAGCTTATCTGTCTTAACTGTTTGCTAATGTAAAAGCCAGTACATGTATGAGTATATTAATAAACTGAAAATTTTCCCTCACTGCAAAGAAACTTGAGCCTTCAGCAATGTTACGCTGGGGGATAATCTGCTCACAGTTGTTGGTGCATACAAAAATATTGTTAAATGGGTTGTAAGTTGTGACATGTAGCCCTCTTTGAAGTGTTCTGACATAGGTACTAGGTCCAAAATAATCGGAGGGTCTGGGTCTTAATGTTGGTTGACTTATTCTGCATCTTAACAAATCTAGTGTTTGTGTACCTGTATTTTGGTGAGAGGTGTTGAAATATTGTGCGTTAGTGTGCTTATATTGGTGGAGGTCATACAGGGGGAAATAGAGTTTTACACTGATTGGGTTGATTCTCCCCGAGGTGAGGTTTCTTCCAGTTCCTTCAATAACCTGAAAAAATTAGGTGGAATGTCCTCATCCCTGACTGTGGTATTGAGGTCCTTAGTGGCCTACTGGTTTTAGCAAGTTTGGCATTTAATCACAGGCAGTAACCGCTGTGGGTTCGACCCCCACAGGTGGTAATGCTGAAGACCTGTCTCAATATGACCCTGGCTATTGAACCGGACGTAAAACCACAACTTTATCTGACTGTGGTGTTGTGTGTAGGGGAGACGTCACTGTCGGTGTTGTTGCCGGCATTGTGGTGTTTAGAACTTTAGAGATGTGTTGCTCTAAGTCAAGTCTCCTGGTGTTATGTGTTTGAGCATGTAGGGCAACTGAAGGTCCTGTTCATATGTTTGACCTGAATATGTCTATCTGTGTAGAACTGTCTTGTAAAAATTTTGTGACATGTTTGGCATGTATAAAAGGGTAGTCTATAAAGAGAATGTGGGAGTGAATTACCTTGTCACCACTGTTAGAGTACAGAAAAACAGATAGACACCGCCCTGCACAACAAACCAACACACACTTATACCTACATTACACTTCTGTACATCCACATAATTCTTCTTCAACTTTTGCTTATATTATATTATTAAGCTAAACATTGCAAATTACTTTGAACGAATCTTTTTAACACTCACACTCAATTCCAAACCTATGGCAAGTCCATTTTTTTAAAAATTAACTTGACCATGTGTAAAAATCAACATTAAATAAATCATGTGTCATATATTAGAAGAAAAAAAAACAATACAATATACAAGTATTTTCTGGGTGTGTTATTTCTTAACGTCATACTTTAGGTGAATTTATCACTCCATCAAGGCTACTGCAAAGGCATTATATTTAATACTTTTGTATTAAAACTTGAAGTCCTTCACAAGATGACACTGGACATTGGGTATCATGGACACCTTATAAATCAGTCAGGTAAAGTCACACAATTTTAACCTTAAATCATACATATGCAGTAAGGAACATGAATTTTGCTACTTAAGAAAAAAAATCATGATGTGCAATAGACCATTTTTATCAACATTTTCTCTGACAAAGTTCATACCCACTTATACAATACTAGCTTAAAAGCTAGAGTCTCTGAGTGGCAATTGAAGCTAGCTCCTGTGACAGACGGTCACCTTTATAATGCTAGATGTAAAAGATTCTAACATAACATGGCTGTGTGAGTGAATCTGATTGGTCAAGAGCTATGGTATAATTCTCTGCATACATGTTGGCTGTTCTGATAATAACAATCGCATGCAAAGTCTAATAGATGAAATAGACTTATTTGATTTTAAAAATTTACAATAATTATAAATAATGTTAATGTCTTTTGTTATCATGGATGTTAGAATAGAAAATACCCTCTCCCATAAACAGAATTTTATAATGAATCTACGGGTAAAACCTCGAATCGTGATAAAATATTGCATATACCATGGTTTAATGCCAGGTGTTATTCCTACAGTGTCAGTAAATTGACTGCTTCTTGCTGCTTAAATGTGAGAGTTGACCCTTTGGACTAATCTATTCGTTAATGACATCAGAATGATATGATCAGGCACATAAACCTCTTGTACAAATATCCTGTCAAACTGTTTTAAATTTATTTACTGTAGGTTTTACGAATAAACAGAACAAACTGGCGGCTGCCTTTTTATAACATTACCACCCATTTGAAAGTGATATAGCTTTGATATGTATATTAAGTTATATGGTAGAGTAAGAAATCTAAAATTCGCCTGGAATCTAAAATTCGCCACCTCTAAAAGCTTAGTTAATTTTATGAAGAAAATGATGTTTTTGTCCAAAAATTGGTATTTTTCAGTTCAAAAAGCCTTAATTTACTATACAGTCAACAAATCTCACCACAATTCATTTATTTTATTAGTATTTTTACATGTGGCGAATTTCAGATATGTGGCGAATTTTAGATTTCTTACTCTACCTGCCATGTATAACGTCACAAGGTTTATTTCAGCATCACATTTCAATATTACACTGACATATCTACTTTGCGATTCACTTCAAATGGACAATTTCATGGCATGTAGTATATTTGTATGTCTTACGCTAAACTCCATTACTGAGGTCAGTTAACTCAGTTATGTACAGTAGACTCTGTATTTTGTAGAACCAGTGTACAAGTGGAATGTAATTAAAAGTTTAATTAGTTTTGAGGGCACATGATCTAAAAATGCTGTAATTCTGAACTGTGGCAGTTTAAGCCATTATAAAAACAAAACAACTTTTGATTCTGGAGGCTCTTTTAAAACAGAGTATATAGTACATCTATCTGTAGGTCTCACCCACACAGCCAGGGCAATAAATAAAATTCCTTGGATTAAATATCCCGAAAACATTGTTATAATATTTAAGAAAACATTGGTATAATATTACACAAACAGCTATTTATAGTTTTTTGGGGCAGATTCAACACTGGATAATTAAAACACATAAATTGGTTTCAAAATGCCATCCAATAAGAGAAGTGAAGATATCAAAAAATGTGACTGAAATAATGAATGAAACCAAAGATGAGATCCAAATAAAAGTAAGTACTTTAAATCACTAATTTAAAATAGATTTTTTAAAGCTTATTTAAGTCTGAAGTCCATTTTTCAATTATTTTTTTAAATACTGTCAAAGATCATATCATCTGACATATCAATTTATACAATTAACAAGCACAATAACAATATGTACCTCTCTTAAATTTTATCTGGATCAGTCTATTATAATGCAGGGAATATTTTTTTTCTGAGTGGGGATAGTTGAAGGACGTCTCAATTAGATATAAAGAAATAAATTCTTTATTTACCAATATGCTCATTCTTATTTGACCATTTTATCAATTTTTTTGCAATATCAATCAGTATTAAAGATAATCTTTTCATACAGGAAAATACATATTTCGCTGCCATTGAGAGGTCCCCAATATGCAAAACAAATACTTAAGATATTTTAATAAGATCATAAATTTACCACAAGACTGCTTTACAACACATAGCAATAGTGAGGATAAGGTAAGGGTATTTTATGGAATAAAAAATCTTATTCCTTACAGATCTCAAAGTAAATCTTCAAACATATGAATGCTGATGACCAAAACATAAACTAAAATAGCAGTAAACTACAATAGAAAAACTTCCCAAAGATATATACAGAAAAAATATATCATGAATGAAGATAATATAAGACGAGTGCTTAGCACATTTTCAGGGGCACCAAATGAATATAAAACTTGAATCTTCAACTTGCGATTTCTCCGCTATTTCTACATGGATTTTTATGCAACTTAAATGAAGTGCTGTAAGAAGACCTTTCTAATGATATATCCCTCAGAGTGCAAAGGCGTAATTCGGTGTAACTTTTTAAATGCATTTGAAATACAGGACTGTTTTTATTAGTAAAATGCAAAAGCATTATTTTGGGTTTAAAAAAGCTTAAATTTCCTCTTACTGCACCAGGAGGTTAGGGAAATTCATCTTAAGCACCATTTGTGTGGTGATATTTTCATTATTTTGTCATATTAAAGATTAAGTTTATGCTTATTTGGTGTATATTTTTAATTGAATTATTTATGTTTTTGTAAAGCCAAAACTAGACTTTATAAAATTTTGTAAAAATGAATTATAATACTTATACTAATAAAGGTATATAGTTTAGCCCCCAAAAATGGTTCTGGTGAAATGTTATTTGCTTTGCTGAATTTTAAAAAAACTTTGCATCAGAATATGGCCATAAATCCTGTAATTTTACACATTTGCAGCTTGATTACAAACAAAAAATGTGGAACAGCAAGAGTGTAAAAATGAGCTGATAAGAAGAACTCATGCATTTTTACACATCTGCAAAATGCTCATGAAAACTGATACTGCATATCTGCATATTTGTTAGCAAATTTTTATGATAATTTACAACTAGGCAAACATTTTTGCATCTACACTTTCTGTATTTCAAAATCTTTTAAACCACAAATGTATCATATTGCTGACAAATGTGAATGAAATATGCTAATATTCAAATGATGCTACTTTTTATGTGTGTGCAATTTATCACTGAAAGCTCAAATAACTTGAAGATTAGTACTTGTATTTGCATATTTACTAACTGTTGATAATATTATATTATTATAGTACTTAAACTTCTTCAACATCCAAGCAATCTAAGATTATTATGTTTGCTAAAATATCAAGCATTGTTTTCTTGGTACAAATAGCATTGCAACAATAACTGCAAAGAATAATCATTATAAATCACTGGCCCCGTCACATTACCTGAGTGGGAAACATGTATAGCTTTCCTTCACCCTAAATTTTAAACACTTTTACCTAGCTTTATTAAATCTTTCAATATATATATATTATGTTAGGGGCCATGGTAGTGCAGTGGTAATATACTCACTTCCCACCTATGAGGTCTGTGGTTCCAACCCCGGACCCTATGCTGGAAATTTGGTAGTTGCTTTACAGATGGCCGGCAGTTTACAGTACAGAACCTTGACCAACTGTATTTACTGGTTTCCTCTGCCCATAAAACTACCCATTCTGATATGACCTATTCAGGGTTGAAAGTGAGGTTAAAACCCAAATAAACATTTTATGCTTCACTGAAGATTAATTAAATTATTAGTTATGCCCACTAAGATCATGTAAACTACAAACCAGCCTTTCTTCCGCATTAGGCAGATAAATATATTATACTCTAACATTTTCATGAAATTATAATAAAATCATTAGTGTCAAATGAAACAACCTACACATTTAAATGCGTTGCATTTGGAGCAACAACATTTTTGGCACCAAATTACGCTTTTGATGCTGAACAGTAAACGCCAGCTTGCATTTGGAAGAACCTGACGCAAATTTACACTTTTGCACTTGGACACCAAAATCCAGCCTGCACTCTAATGAATCAAATAATGCCTATTTGAAGCTTATATTATGACAGTTTTTGAAATAATCAGTAATGCTGGGATGATGTTTACAAACTTCGGTATGGCTCATTGCCGATCGGTAAAAATTTAAGTACAACCGATTTTTGCTAAACTCATTAATTTCAATTTTTTGTAGCCTTTTTGTCATATAAAAAAAAATCATATTTGGCGAAAAGTTTGTGTATTTACCTGTTAAAATCAAGAAAATTGGCTGTAAATGTAAAAGTATTACCAGTAAGTAAACAGAAAACATTTTGGGGTTTTCCCACTGTTGTCAAGGTGATCATAAAATCAGCCAGTCAAAAGTGAGGATGCAGATGGCATAACATGGAGTGAGGTAGACATTTGTAAAACACTTTTAGGTTATACTTTGGTTATATTTGTGATAATTTGTATCCATTTTCCTCGTTTTTGTTATTTGATATTTTGGTCTCACTGGTTCACACTTCTGACTCCACGATCGGCAATGTTTGACCTTTGTTCACATTATTCCAATTCAAACATCAACAGGTAAAATCACGACAATCTCCCAGCACTAATAATCAGTAAAAATTGGCACTAATTATCCATGGTAGGACGGCATCATTGTATAAAAAAAAAATATCCCAATCTGTATTGGCCCTCTATATTGGTTGTATATACACTGCGTGTCGGATCATAAAACTGTGAACATACTGTCTCAACGAGGTATTAGAATTTAGAAATGAAATTAAATATTAAACACTTGGGTATCAAATATTGAAATCGAAGAAACTATATTCATTAACACTGTAACTTAATTATATGATCGCTTCCTAAATTACTATGCAAGTGTGTGTGTTTTTGGGGGTTTTTTTTGTCCATGTATAAATTATGTTGTTTTTTTTTTCAGCAAAAAACAAGAAACAAAGATCATATGAATATTTTGGAACAATTTGGTGCTTGTATCAATATTTAATGACAAAAACCTTGAGCAAACTACAAGATCGGTCAATTAAGTCCAAATATCATCATTAAGCTCCTGACGGCAGACCATTAAGTAAAGAGAACTCTAGCCAGTAGTCACCTTCACCATTTCATCTGAAGTGGGTCACAACAAGTAGGATAATGAGGTAATGTTTTAACTGGCTTTAGAGACAATGGGATGGAGACAAGGCTGGGCAAAACATGTCCAAAATCATGGTAGCTTGACTAGATAAAGACACTAATGAGGCTTCTTCACAGTACGAAGAAACACACTGACCTGATCACTCTGTAATTACCAAGTTCTAGAACTCTTATTGGTGTGAAGAAATTGACCACAAAAGACAAATTTCTGAGTCCCTACCATTACTTCCTATACCTTGTGGTTTCCGAGATATAGCCTGGACAAGATTTTATAGGTCAAGGTCACTATGGCAAGGTCAAAGGTCAAATCAAAGACACACCATGATATTGTATACCTACACCCCCTAACCAATGTCCCTACCATGTATCAACTTCCTACACCTTACAGTTTCCGAAATACAGCCGGACAAGATTTTATAGGTTAAGGTCACTATGGCAAGGTCAAATGTCAAATCAAGATCACACAATGACATTGCATACCTACAACCCCTAACCAATGTCCCTACCTAGTATCAACTTCCTACACCTTAGGGTTTCCGAGATACAGCCTGGACAAGATTTTATAGTCAAGGTCACTACGGCAAGGTCAAATATCAAATCAAGGTCACACGATAACGTTGCACACCTGCAACCCCTAACTAATGTCCCTACCAAGTATCTACTTCCTACACCTCACGGTTGCTGAGATATAGCCCGGACAAGATTTTCAAACTCAAGGTCACTGTGGCAAGGTCAAATGTCAAATCAAGGTCACACCATTACGTTGCACACCTACAACCCCTAACCAATGTCTCTACTAAGCATCATCTTCCTACACCTACGGTTTCTGAGATACAGCCCGGACAAACTTTTTCCCACCACTTGCCCCCCAGACACAAGGCCCATCCAGACACCATGGGTGAAAACAATACCCCAATAGCCCTTAAGGGCTGTGGGGTAAAAACAGAACAGGGCTGAGGACTGAACCCTGTGGTACCCCATACTTCAGAGTACTTGGAACAGATGCAGCACTTTAAATCTTTTAAATTATAGACTGACACCCATATGACAGATATGGCACAAACCATTTTTGGGCAATTCCTGATATGTCATACAAGTGTTTGAGGCAGGCCAGGAGGGTAGCGTGGTCAACAGTGTCAAAGGCTGTGACAGTAAGGTCAGAGCAGAAGGAACATCCTGTATTTTATAATACCATTCTTTAATTGTAGGAGAGCTGTTTCTACGGAATGATACAGCTTGTATGCTGACTGGTATACCTTGCCAAGATCATTCATATTGATATGGTTTGTAACATGAGCAGCAACTACCCTTTCCACAAGTCTAGAAAAGAATGGGAGGCCTGAAACAAGTTCATCATTTTTGAGATCATTTTTGAAAGTGTCCACTTTTTGATAATGGGTGCGACAATGGCCCTCTTGAAGGAGTCAGGAAATATTCCTTCAGATTAACACAGGTTAATATTATTAATATTATATTATTTTATTAATTTTACTGAGTATTCATAATTAAGGCTATAAGGTTTTAGTTTGGCCACTGATTTTATAAAATGTTATTGGATGCTATTAATTAAGACCATAAAATTACATTTTCGCAAATAGAGGAAATAAGTTGTGATTCTGTGCGGTCATCAACGAGTTCTTACAATCCCTTCATATTCCAATTAAGCAAGGTCCTCAGGCATTACTTGTACTGAGTGTGTCTTTAAGTGACATTTACACTCTTCATGAGGAAATTGCTGCTTTAGAAATGCTAAATGACCCAATCTTATCTACAGGAGATTGAGAATAAGACACTGGAAACCCAATTTCAATAAGTGAATACTTGATCTTCAGCATGAACTCGAGGAATACTTTTATTATATGGAAATTTATGGTATATATATCCCATGTAACTACCCAATTTTGTCGAAACTATCTATACAGTAAACAACCAGTATTTTGGACAAGAGCAAAAAAAAACAGTGGATGTCAGTTGTATTAACAACAAGCAAATTCAGAGAATTCTGGTCTCACACTTCGGGATGAAATTGGTATGTGTGTTAAATTATTCATCAAACAATTACTGGAAATGACAGAAAACCTTGAATTGTTAGAATATTTATTGTCAGTCCAACAAAGTGTGACAAGGTAAATGTCCAAACATAAATGGTTGCCATGGCAACAGTTTTTTTTTATTGGATCATGCCCAAAACCAAATGACGTATAGATTTCCTTAGGTTACACATTATCACCAAATTTGATGTAAATCTGACAAATGGTTAAGTCTACAGGTTTAAAATCTGTCAAAAGGCCCAGTCCAAGAACCTAAATACTGAAACAGAAATGGTTGGCATGGTAACAGTTTTTACTGGATCATGTCCAAAATTGATAGAGTCATATATCTCTTTAGGGGTCACATTTTCAAAAAATCTGATGCAAATGGTTAAGTCCACAGTACAAAATCCCCAACCAGAAAATTTTAAAAATGGTTCCCACAAGTGGGTAAATCATTTATCAATATTGCCGATATATTTATGTGTTTTGGGACACTGGGTTGCTGATATCGATGTCTAAAGACGTATATCAATATCACCATTTTCAGTAAAACTGTGAACTAACAATGCAACTGTTTGAAATAAAGCCTACACCTGAAGAAAGTGTAAACTTTTATCTCACGTTTTTCCCGTTTTGATGAAAACTGTCATGGTTTGATTTGTTAAAATTCACTTCCTGTTAGCGATTGGGGATATGCTAAAAGAACAACGTTTTTGGTATCCCGGATTTGGACTATTTAGTAGATTTTGTCAATCCCCCCCCCCCCCCCCCCCCATATCGGCCAATATTGAAATATTTTTGCATTCAATAACGATATCCACAAAGCCGAATGATTTATCCACTAGTTGCAATGGCAACAGTTTTCATTGAATCTGGCCCAAAACCTAATCGGTTGTAGACCTCCTTTAGATACACCTTTCCAACAAGTTTTGTGAACATCTGACAAGGGGTTTGAAAGTTATGAGCCAGATTGAGGCTTTTGTAATGGATAGATAGACAAGAACCTATATACTTAAACAAAATAGTTACCATGGCAACAGTTTCATTGGATCATGCCCGAAAGTGTATGAGATGTAGCTCTCTTCAGGGTACATATTTCATACCACACCTCAGTCTGTGCCAACATGGTCTAAAAACTAGTCACACAAAATGATTGCCATGGTAACAGTTTTTGTTGGATCATACCTAAAACTTCCTCTATAAGGTCTCCAATCTCACCAAAATTGATGCAATCTGGCAAATTGTTAAGTCTTCAGCACAAAATCCCCAAACTGGAATACTGCTAAAAAAAACACTTTCATTGAATCCTGCCGTACGCCTAGTAAATTACAGATCTCTTTGGAATACATCTTGCCTCCAAATTTTAGTGAAAGTCTACCAAGGGGTTTAAAGTTATGGACCAGGTTTAAGTCTGATGATACAGTGTGGCAATCAAGTCCAAAACCCAAATACTCAAACAAAAAATGGTTGCCATGGCAACAGTTTTTACTTGAATACACCGAAAACTTAATGAGGAATAGATTATTTTAGGATACACATTTACACCAAATTTGATAAAACTCTGAATAAAAGCTTAAGTCTACAACACAAAATCCAAAAACATGAAAATTTCAATAAAAACGGTTGCCATGGCAAGAGTTTTAATGGGATTCCGCTGAAAACCACCTGAATTGTAGATCTCTTTGGTATACACTTTTCCACCAAATTTGGTGAAAATCCATGAAGGGGTTTGGAAGTTATGGGCCAGGTTAAAGTTTCTGTGATGGACAGATGAACAGACTGACAGATGGATGAACGAGATTTAATGTATCCCTTTCTGTTTCAGCGGAAGCACGGGACGATTAAAATTGAATAAAAGTTTACATCCCTTGAACCTAAATAGATGAGGCAATCCCTTTTTCAATATAGCATATAATATTATGTGGGTTATTGCTGTTTCTGAGACTTTTTATTTCAGCAAAATAACTGGAGTATTGGCTGAGAGATAAAACAATGATTTATCGTTCCCAATTTAGCGGAGGTATTGAAATTTTTTGCACCGAACTCACACAGATTAAAATGTGATCATTTGAATGCTAAACAAAAGAAAACAATACATTTCTTCAGACAGTTACAGTAATAAATAACTTCTGTTTGTCACTAGGGATTAGACAATTTTGGAGAGCATTATTACTGAAACATGAATCATTATAACCATTACATCTTGATTGTCAGATTATATAAAGATGATGAGGATTGGGCAAAATGTCAAATATTATAAATAGACAAAAAATGGTGAGAAATACTTACCCCTTATTATTATTATTAGCATAATTATGTTAAACCTGTATATCAATTTTGATGAGCATATTTTTACTTTTATAAACTACACTTTGTCTTCCTATTAGCAGGCCAATTCAATTCAGACAATACTAGACCAAAACTTTATTGGATTTGGTGGGACACTGCTACAGAATATATATAACTGCACTATGATAGTTAATCCCTATTTGAAACTGGAGAGTTAGGCTGTGTTATCAACTTACAACATCAACAATTCGTGTGTGGGGATCCATAATGGCGATCCTAATTTGGAATGTCCATGTGCCTTAATAATGTGGGTGTATTTTGTGGATTACATGTATTTGATATTAGACAGCAATTCCCCCCAAAATTACTTTCAATTTTTGACAAATGTTTACAAACACACAGAAAATGTTAAGGAAGGGAAAACTTATTTTTAAGAGAAATAATCTGGATTTTTCCATTTACTTATTATATGTGCCTTGGCAGTGGTCTGCACTCTACGAGTGCTATTGTTTTATATCAAATAGTGTCTTCTATTTCATTATGCTTCTGTCATCCGACCACGATCTTTGACACCCAGCTTGGTTGGATAATTACGGTTTCTCTGTATCATTACAACAAATTTAATTTATTTGAACTGTCATACTCCCCTTGGTTGATCCTGGCCAACTACACTTCTACTAAGTCCACAGAAAGGAGGACAGAATGTAATTAATTGATTTGGGTTTAACAGCACTATGAACACATTTATTTTAATTTATATGGTATGTTGTATCATGACACGGGATGGAGAGAATGAAGGGATAGGAAGAAGTGTATACTGGTTGGTCAAGATTGTGTAAGTAAATGAACAACATTGATGTAAAAAAAAGTATACGGTATGCAAAGTTTTGAAATTTAGTATTTGTATAGAGTAAGAAATCTAAAATTCGCCACATATCTGAAATTCGCCACATGTGAAAATACTAATAAAATAAATGAATTGTGGTGAGATTTGTTGACTGTATAGTAAATTAAGGCTTTTTGAACTGAAACAAGAGGAGAGTGCCCGTGAACGGGCACTGTGTCAGCTGACTGAATGTTTTTGATTTGTGATGGTGATAATGAGAGGAAAGCATAATTATCAGGGAAAGGGCTGTACAGAAATACAGTAAATGGTAACTGAACAGCATGTTCGAAAGATATTCCGAAGCTGACAGAAGAAAAGGACAAAAAAGTTGTGCCCTGCAAATGGTATTATGAAATAAAGTAACAAGGTAATTGTTTAAGTGTAAAAAGTAGGTTAAAAATATTTAGAGAAATACTATAAATGCAATATCCTCGTTCGACCATGAAGAAGGGGTCCAAAGGTCAAATCTGACCATACCAAAAGATTCCCAGCCAAAGAATTTAGGATGGTTTACCATCCCAAACCTCTCGGACCAATAATAAGTGAGTCATAGGCACTTTTTATGTTTGGCTATCCTTGTTTGACCTTGACGGAGGGGTCCAAGGTCAAATCCGACCACACAAAAAAATTCCCAGCCCATGATTTCCTGTAGCTTGTTTACCATCCCAAACTTGTAGGACCAATAATAAGCGAGTTCTAAGCAATTGTAAGTTTGGCTATCCTCAATTGACCTTGAAGGAGGGGTCCCAGGTCAAATCTGACCACACCAAAAGAATCCCAGCCCATGATTTCCTATATGTTGGTTTACCATCCCAAACCTCCAAGACCAATAATACGCGAGTTATAAGCACTTTAAGTTTGGCTATCTTCGTTTGACTTGGAAGGAGGGGTCTAAGGTGAAATCCGACCACACCAAAAGATTCCCAGCCCATGATTTTCTATAGGTTGGTTTTCCATTCCAAACCTCTAGGACCAATAATAAGTGAGTTATAAGCACTTTTAAGTTTGGCTATCCTCATTTGACCTTGAAGGAGGGGTCCAAGGTGAAATCCGACCACACCAAAAAATTCCCAGCTCATGATTTTCTATAGGTTGGTTTTCATTCCAAACCTCTAGGACCAATAATAAGCGAGTTATAAGCACTTTTATGTTTGGCTATCCTCATTTGACCTTGAAGGAGGGTTCCAAGGTCAAATCGGACCATATTAACAGATTCCCAGCCCATGATTTCCTACAGGTTGGATACAATGATTTACTCAACAGTGAGAACCTGAAAGAAGCTATTGCTCAGCTATGCCATGACATAGAGGTCTGCAATTTCACTATGTTATAGCTGACCAAAACGTCTGTGAATAACATATTTAACAAAATACTCTAAATGTAATAGTTTTCAAGTTACAACTGATTTACTCAAGAGTGAGAACCTCAAAGTAACTATTACTCAGCTATGCAATGAGCTACAAGTCTGAATTTTTGCTCTGTTATAGCTGACCTAAAAGTAGGTGAACAACATATTTAAGCAAAATACTGTAAATGCAATAGTTTTCAAGTTACAACTGATTTACTCAATAGTGAGAACCTGAAAATAGCTATTGCTCCGCTATGCCATGAGCTATAGGTCTGTAATTTCACTATGTTATAGCTAACCCAAAAGTAGGTGAACAATATATTTTAACAAAATACTCCAAATGCAATATTTTTCAAGTTATAGCCGATTTACTCAACAGTCAGTGCCTGAGAATAGCTATTGCTCAGTTGTGCCATGAGCTACAGGTCTGTAATTTCACTATGTTATAGCTGACCCAAAAGTAGCTGAATAACATATTTGCACAAATTTCTGTAAAGGCAATAGTTTTCCAATTACAACTGATTTACTCAACAGTGAGAACTTCAAAGTAGCTATTACTCAGCTATGCAATGAGCCACAGGTCTGGAACTTCACTATGTTATAGCTGACCCCAAAATAGGTGAATAACATATTGAAACAAAATACTCTAAATGCAATAGTTTCCAAGTTATAAGTGATTTACTCAACAGTGATAACCTAAAAGTAGCTATTACTCAGCTATGCCATGAGCTACAGGTCTGAAATTTTACTATGTTATAGCTGACCCAAAAGTAGCTGAATAACATATTTATACTAAATTCTCTAAATGCAATAGTTTTCAAATTATAAGTGATTTACTCAACATTGAGAACTTCAAAGTAGCTATTACTCAGCTATGCAATGAGTCACAGGTCTGGAACTTCACTATGTTATAGCTGACCCCAAAATAGGTGAATGACATATTGAAACAAAATACTCTAAATGCAATAATTTCCAAGTTATAAGCGATTTACTCAACAGTGACAACCTCAAAGTAGCTATTACTCAGCTATGCCATGAGCTACAGGTCTGAAATTTTACTATGTTATAGCTGACCCAAAAGTAGGTGAACAACATATTTAAGCAAAATAATGTACATGCAATAGTTTTCAAGTTCCAACTGATTTACTCAATAGTGATGACCTAAAAGTAGCTATTACTCAGCTATGCTATGAGCTACAGGTCTGAAATTTTACTATGTTATAGCTGACCCAAAAGTAGCTGAATAACATATTTATACTAAATTCTCTAAATGCAATAGTTTTGCAATTACAACTGATTTACTCAATAGTGAGAACCTCAAAGTAGTTATTACTCAGCTATGCAATGAGCTACAGGTCTGAAATTTTACTATGTTATAGCTGACCCAAAAGTAGGTGAACAACATATTTAAGCAAAATACTGTAAATGCAATAGTTTTCAAGTTACAACTGATTTACTCAATAGTGATGACCTAAAAGTAGCTATTACTCAGCTATGCCATGAGCTACAGGTCTGAAATTTTACTATGTTATAGCTGACCCAAAAGTAGCTGAATAACATATTTATACGACATTCTCTAAATGCAATAGTTTTCCAATTACAACTGATTTACTCAATAGTGAGAACTTCAAAGTAGCTATTACTCAGCTATGCCATGACCTACAGATCTGAAATTTCACTATGTTATAGCTGGCCCTAAAGTAGCTGAATAACATATTTATACGAAATTCTCTAAATGCAATAGTTTTGCAATTACAACTGATTTACTCAATAGTGAGAACCTCAAAGTAGTTATTACTCAGCTATGCAATGAGCTACAGGTCTGAAATTTTACTATGTTATAGCTGACCCAAAAGTAGGTGAACAACATATTTAAGCAAAATACTGTAAATGCAATAGTTTTCAAGTTACAACTGATTTACTCAATAGTGATGACCTAAAAGTAGCTATTACTCAGCTATGCCATGAGCTACAGGTCTGAAATTTTACTATGTTATAGCTGACCCAAAAGTAGCTGAATAACATATTTATACGAAATTCTCTAAATGCAATAGTTTTCCAATTACAACTGATTTACTCAATAGTGAGAACTTCAAAGTAGCTATTACTCAGCTATGCAATGAGCCACAGATCTGAAACTTCACTATGTTATAGCTGATCCCAAAATAGGTGAATAACATATTGAAACAAAATACTGTAAATGCAATAGTTTCCAAGTTATAAGCGATTTACTCAACAGTGATAACCTAAAAGTAGCTATTACTCAGCTATGCCATGAGCTACAGGTCTGAAATTTTACTATGTTATAGCTGACCCAAAAGTAGCTGAATAACATATTTATACGAAATTCTCTAAATGCAATAGTTTTTAAGTTACAAGTGATTTTACTCATAATGGAAGTTACTGAAAAGCCCAAAAGTAGCTATTACTCACTTAGCTATTGAGACAGGCACCCAACTTACTCACCATATTGTAGCTATGAAAAAAGTAGCTGAATAACATATTTTAACAAAATGCTCTAAATGCAACACTTTTCAAGTTATAAATGATTTTGTGCATGATTTCATGAATTTTAATGCATTAAAAATTATTAAAAAAATTTATTAAAAAAAAAGTAAGACAGATCCAGGTCTCATACTCACACAAGAGAATCTACCTCTGGCCTAGTACATATATGCAAGATATGAGAGAAATCCCTGCAATAGTCACTGAGAAAATTGTGATTAAGTGTTGAAATTTTCACACTTTTGGTGGGGGTACCCCCCTTGTAATGTCTCTAGCAAACAGACGAACAGACAGATTTGCATGCCTTGAACAATTTTTCATCCTCGATAGATAAGGTATCTTTTAAAAAAAACAGCACGTCTCTAGGCCTTGTAGTTTTGGAGGAGAAGTTGTTCACGCGGACGCGTACGCGTACGCCCACGCCGCAGAGTGACGACATAAAAATACCAACTTTTGGACAAAAACATCATTTTCTTCATAAAATTAACTAAGGTTTTAGAGGTGGCGAATTTTAGATTTCTTACTCTAATACCCTTTCACACTACAGGTGGTATCCCCCATGGTAGGCCGTGTTTGGTGAAACGTCCCTGTCCTTGGATCACCGCCTCATGTCTGCAAACCTGCGAGTCAGTAGCCAACCGCCCATTACCTTGCGCATCCTAAGGAAATTTTATAATGTTTGAAATTTCCGCCTCTGAATTTGGTACTGTGGGCATGCGCAGACGATTTCGCGCATGTGAATTTCTCACTATGGTAACCAAAGGGGGTGGTCCACGGTGTACATAAGGTTGTGATTGGATCGTCTTTCAGTGTAATACGGTGACATAAGGTGAGTTAAGGTATTGGATGTTTCACCACTGTGTCACAAGCTACCATACAAATCTTAAACGGTAGTTGAAGGACAAGGGCATTTCACCAAATGCCTATAGCCGCGAATTACAAAGCCTGTAGTGAAAACAACTCAGACAAAATGGGGTGACCTGGGGGGTGGTTCCACCGCCAAGTAAAACTTCTAAACCGCGGGACATACCGCCTGTAGTGTGAAAGGGGCATTAACAAAACATTGACTGTATTTGATTAAAGTCCTGAATGAGTAATATCCAGATCACAATGTTCTATGTTGGCCTCATGTCAGTAAAATATGACCACAAAATAATTAACTTGTTGGGGCTCATTTGTGATTCGCTTTGCTTTTTGTTTTTCAATACTATCAACTTATTGCATTAAAGTGTAAGTTAAAGTCTGGATTCTTAATTTAGGAAAGACACACTCGATACAACACAGGCAGAGTTTTCAGCATGTAGTAGATTTTATAAATGTTTAAATTACCTGCCATGAGCTCTCATGTGTTTAATTAATTAATTAATTATTTATTCAAGTGGTATGGTACACAATAACAGGTACAAAATAACATATATTATTTATGATACCTAACCAAGGCATGAAGGGCTCATTTAAGTTAAAGCAGCAAGACAATTCTTTTAAAGGCTGTTTTTTTTCTAAAGATTAAATGACAAAACATTTTCTTCTTAGTATAACACTACAGTTTACAGGATAAAAGACTATTTCTATACATGCCAGAAGGGTGAAGGGGGAGTTGTGGTAGCGCTTTTAGGGGTGGCTATGATTTTATACATGCTATACATGCCCTCAAACAGGGTTCATTTACAGAACAAGTGACAGTCATAACCAAAACGCCAATACGTGTTGAAATGACCACACAAAACACTGTGAGTGGGCCAGTACGGAGGTAGTTTCAAAATGGATATAATTTTTAAAATTCAATTATATGGTCGAGTGTTCATCAGTTAACTTCATATATTGCCTCCAGAAGATGCCACACTGTCTCCTAATTACTCAGCAAAACCAACACAACATAATAAAACATGTGGCACAATTTCTTTTCCAGAGAACAGAGCTACAAGCCCAGCATTGCAATGCCGTTAAATGCAACACTGATGACAAAACTCAATTCCCTAATTTGAACAATCGTGTTTTTTTTGTCTTTCTTACCTAAACTACGGCTAATAATGCAGTTGGCCAGAAAAAGAAACAGAAAGATGGGCTTGCTCCACATTAGTTATTCTTTGGATATAAGAAGAAACAAAATAAAATGAGATTTAATTTTCCTTTGTTCTTAGAACACTAAGTGTACACTGAGCTTTGCTTGACACGAAAGATTTCAGTGAATGGGAAACCACAAAGGAAATATTTTGAAGACAACATATTTTATATTGCTAAATTGGATATCATAAACAAATGATTAAAGCAGCTGGTACATATGAATTGGATTAATAAACTGTTTAGGTAAGTGGTAGTACAGTTTAAAATCTAAAAAAAATTACACAGAATTTTTTCTATTGTAAAAAGGTACATATATTAAGAATTTATGTTTACAAATTGAAACATGGAAAAAAATAAATACTTACAACCTTCCAAATACAGAACATTTTTTTATTTTTATGAAAACATTTTAAATCTCAAAATTTGTAATTTCTCACTTTTTAGAGGAAAATGCCTTTTTAGAGGAAAAGCATATCCACCCTAAATTGCCAACCACCTTCTGCTTTCTCCGTGGTGCTGACCTCTGCAATGTCTCTGGTTTATGCATATTTAACAATGTTTTTGTGTGATGCGCCTTAGAGTCTGTCTTTTTGACAGAGATTAAGCACTATAAAGTGCTATTAGAATTAGAATTGCATTTCATGACCTTTTGTGGGTGCCAGTGTGCAACAGTGGCAATTACTCGTGTCCCACCTCCGACACTGGAGTTTAAATCCCGGCTTGACCTCAAGTGGGAATTTAAAGCTGATAGTTGTTTGCCATTGGTCAGCATGTTTATAATACAGTCTTGAGAAATATTCATCCACAATTCTAACTAGAGTAAAAATCTAAAATTCGCCAGGAATCTAAAATTCGCCACCTCTAAAACCTTAGTTAATTTTATGAAGAAAACGATGTTTTTGTCTAAAAATTGGTATTTTTCAGTTCAAAAAGCCATAATTTACTGTACATTCAACAAATCTCACCAAAATTCATTTATTATATTAGTATTTTCACATGTGGCAAATTTCAGATATGTGGCGAATTTCATATTTCTTACTCTACCACTTACAATATAATCAATAAAATGTCACATTAGGCATAAAACAATAAATAAATAAACTGTTCAAATTTAATCTCAAGGCACTAAACTGATCTGAAACATGATATGCTCACATAAGAGACCTTTTTCATTTGAAAAAAAAAAAACTAGAGAAAAAAATCCACAATTGGAGCATTACGAGGATGTACTGGCCAATTTAGTTGAAGGATGCTGTGGTATAAACTGACGATACCTAGGATAAAAGATAGAAAAGATAGACACTCACAATTCTCCAATATGAAAACAGATTTGTTTTTTTTTTCATTTGAGATTGGATTGAGTCATTTTAGATATTGTTGGACAAGGAAGAATAATATCATATTACTTGACTTTACTTTCAACCTTATTTTAGGAAGAGATCTATTTGGTGCGTAACAGCAGTCTACTATCCTAACCATGTGTTGTATTTGACCTAAATTCAACTATATTCACTGACATTCTTTTAGTAAGATTTTTTTTTAAATATGTATGGGCATTTTCTCAGAAAAAAAATTCTTAAAAAAAAAAAACAAGAAAAATATCTATGAATAAGAATTTTCAAAATTTTCATAATATGTGTTTATGGTAAAGATTTTTTTTTTCAAACAAGTAATGCCTTAATGTTGGTGAATGACTAAAATACCGTAGCAATCTGGACTTTGTATTTTCAATTAAAATAGGATCGCGGTAGTGTTATTGATTTTTTTAGCTTTCCAAATACCCTTTTACTTTGCGTTACACAAATGCTGGCTCATCATTTGAAAGCCTAAAATCTTCTGACAGCGGTTACTTATAGAGATTTCTGGGCCGTTTTTCATGTATCCCTACGAAAGCCTACCACAAACAGTACCAACACAAGTCTGTAAATCTTAACCAAGTTCAACCACATGTCACATAAAGTTATGTAAAACATACAAATTAAATAAATTATAACATTGGAAATATTTAAAAAGAATGCTTTGTCACCTACTTTAAACTCTTTCAGACGCGATATACTTCTACAACAATGGCCGCTAGTTTGACAGAAATACTTCAAACGCTAAAAATCTTTAAAATTTACACAAATATGTGGATTACGCAATCAGTGTTTATTTTATATAAATAAGAACTACAGCCTCGGCGCATGCGCATTCCACACATGCGCAGGGTACTAACAAGAATATTTCTGTTAAAAATATTCGAGTTGGTCGTTGATGTTTGCTCTCGCCAATACATAGCTCTAGTGAGGAGAAGGGTATTTTACGCAATAAAAATGTGGCTTATGCAATCAGTGTTTATTTCATGTGAAAGGTTAAGTGTGCAATATATTTTTGGCTATTTGTCAGTCTTTTTGTTGGAATTTCATGTGAAAAACGACTTTTCTCAGCCAAAATGGCTGAATTATCCACGATTCCAAACCAAACTGCTAGCACATACTTTGTATTGCATTGGCTTTCGCCACACAAAACTAATACTATTTTTTACACATCTATTGCATATAAGTTATCCTTATAACCTTTTACCAATATTAATCTACATTTATCTACTCTAAGAATTCCTATCAATTAAAAATTCTTATGCTTACAAATTTTTTCTCATAATAAGAATTATTCTTGGAAAATGATTGTTTTCCGGGAAAAATTTCTGAGAATAAGAATACTTCTTAATGACTAAGAATGTCTGTGAATGCGGGCATAGATAATAATTGTATCCACCGGAAGCATCCGGTGGATACTTTGGTTTAGCGTCCGCTACGCCGCCGCCGCCGCGCGTAGAGAGATTTTCGGCGTTAACGCTCTAAGAGGAAAACAACAGCAGCTAGGTTCACCAAATTTGCAGGATATCTTCATGGGGGGTAAGCTTCTCTGGGAAGGAAAATAGCCTCATTCTGAAAAACAAGATGGCCGCCACGGGCATTTCTTTGAAAATAATCTACATTTTTCTACTGGCTGTTCCTCATAGGTAGAAGGTTGAATCTAGGTGATATGTATGACACATATACATGTCCTCTATAACGTTGCACACATTTGACCTTGAAGCTCATAATTCAAGGTCATCCACGGAGTGCCGAAGTAACCCACATAGCGGACTTTAAAAGTGCCTATATCTCCCTTATTATTGGTCCTAGAGGTTTGCAATGTGAAGCCAACCTATAGGAAATCATGTGCTGCGAATCTTCTGATGAGGTCACATTTGACCTTGGACCCCTCCTTCAAGGTTAAACGAGGATAGCCAAACTTATAAGTGCTTATAACTCGATTATTATCGATCCTAGAGGTTTGGGATGGTAAACCAACATATAGGAAATCATGGGCTGGGAATCTTCTGGCGTGGTCGGATTTGACCTTGGGCCCCTCCTTCAAGGTCAAACGAGGACAGCCAAACTTAAAAGTGCTTATAACTCGCTTATTATTGGTCTTAGAGGTTTTGGGATGGTAAACCAACCTATAGGAAATCATGGGCTGGGAATCTTTTGGTATGGTCGGATTTGACCTTGGACCCCTCCTTCAAGGTCAAACGATGATGGCCAAAGGTAAAAGTGCCTATAACTCGCTTATTATTGGTCCTAGAGGTTGGGACGGTAAAGCAACATATAGAAAATCATGGGCTGGGAATCTTTTGGTGAGGTCGGATTTGACCATGGGCCCCTGATTCAAGGTCAAACGAGGACAGCCAAACTTAAAAGTGGTTATAACTCGCTTATTATTGGTCCTAGAGGTTTGGGATGGTAAACCAGCATACAGGAAATCATGGGCTGGGAATCTTCTGGTGTGGTGGGATTTGACCTTGGGCCCCTCCTTCAAGGTCAAATGAGGATAGGCAAAGGTAAAAGTGCTTATAACTTGCTTATTATTGGTCCTAGAGGTTTGGGATGGCAAACCAGCCTATCGGAAATCATGGGCTGGGAATCTTCTGGCGTAGTCGGATTTGACCTTGGGCCCCTCCTTCAAGGTCAAACGAGGACAGCCAAACTTAAAAGTGCCTATAACTCGCTTATTATTGGTCCTAGAGGTTTGGGATGGTAAACCAGCATATAGAAAATCATGGCCTGGGAATCTTCTGGTGTGGTCGGATTTGTCCTTGGGCCCCTCCTTCAAGGTCAAACGAGGATAGCCAAAGGTAAAAGTGTCTTTTACTCGCTTATTATTGGTCGTAGAGGTTTGGGATGGTAAACCAACATATAGAAAATCATGGGCTGGGAATCTTCTGGTGAGGTCGGATTTGACCTTGGGCCCCTCCTTCAAGGTCAAATGAGGACAGTCAAACTTAAAAGTGCTTATAACTCGCTTATTATTGGTCCTAGAGGTTTGGGATGGTAAACCAACATATAGGAAATCATCTGCTGGGAATCTTCTGGTGTGGTCGGATTTGACCTTGGGCCCCACGGTCAAGGTCAAATGAGGACAGCCAAACTAAAAAGTGCTTATAACTCTCTTATTATTGGTCCTAGAGGTTTGGGATGGTAAACCAACATATAGGAAATCATGCACTGGGAATCTTCTGGTGTGGTCGGATTTGACCTTGGGCCCCCCTTCAAGGTCAAATGAGGATAGCCAAACTTAAAAGTGCTTATAACTCGCTTGTTATTGGTACCAGAGGTTTTGGTGCATTGTCTTTACGGTGGATACAATTTGCATCGGTTCTCCGATGCGCTAGGTCTAGTTTTACATGCACCAGTGACCCTTATTAAAGATAGTGTCGACTATTCATTAATATTTCTCAAAGTATAGATGTAACCTAAAATATATTATATACCGTAAATTTCCAAAGTAATGCCCAGGTTCAAATAAATGCCTGGGTCAAATTAATGCCTGGTACCAAGCACACTGTTTACAATTGTGTTGGTATTTCAAAAGAACGCCTGGTTCAATTTAACGCCTGGTCCAATGCCATTTGAAAATAATGAACGCCCCGAGTATATTTTGAAAAAATAGGGTACACATTGTATTTACATTACATTATGTACCATATATACATATATGTACATAAAAGTATAAATATATCACCAGAAAGGTATTTTCACAAAGCTACTGCTCATTTATGTTGTATTAACAGTTTAAAATCCACATAGAAATCACAGAGAAATCTAAAGTTAAGAATTAAAGCTTTTTATACAGTTATTCACTGGTTTTACCTAAATATGGCCAAGTATCAGGGCTGATTTTTGGACCATTTTAAGTCTATTTTACTTGTTATTTAAACATATAAGATAACAAAATGTAAAATAACCATCTATGAAGTATATAATTATATTAAAATTTAAGTTAACAAAAGTACAAACAATACCAATGTCATACCAAAGACTGAGGGAAGTTGTTCTATTTTGTGTATTTACTCCTGATAAGTTTTAATAACATATGTCACTCAGGTAATTTTCCTATTGTGTGCACTATAATATATTATAAAAATTATTGATTGTCTGTGTTTTGCTATTAAGTAATATTTCTGGACAAGAAATTTGCTTTTGTACATATTATATTGGGGCTGCCATGAATAGTAATTTTTGAACTTATAGACTCTTTTTATCATAATTTATAGTCTTTATAGAAACTCTGTGAAAATATAGACAAATATGGACCATGTTCTTGAACAGTACTGGAAATTAATCTTTTTATTGCAATTTGCAAGGGAATAGTAAGATAAAAAATAGCTTTTATTACTGGGCTAAAAAACCTTTTATTATATTTACAGATGTTATCTAAACTGGAATAAGCAAACTCAACTGATTGCTAATGCCCCTGTTCCACCAAAGGACTAAGCCCCAACCCTGTCCCCGACCCTTAATCGTGGACAGTCTGTGACAAAAAGGTAAAATGGGCGGGACTACTGAAAGTCTGGGATTAAGTTCAGATCAGCCTGAGGAGGCCCCAGGCGGCCCCAGACAGTAACAGACCGGTCTGGGACTAAGAACCGATTAAACCATTTTTCTAGTCGTAGACAAACCGACTGGGACTAAGCCCCGACTAACCCACGATTAAGTCCCGACCCTCCAAGGTGTCCTGAGGTGTCCCCAGGCTTCCCCAGACTGAGATGGCCGATTCTTGTTTTGCAATGGGACTAAGGGTCGCAGGAGGCCTGGGACTAAGGCACTAAGGGTCTGGGACTAAGGGTCAGGGACTAAGGGTCGCAGGCGGCCTGGGACAACATAGGACTGTGTAAATTTGGTCTGAGGAGGCCTGAGGAAGCCTGGGACTGGACATTTTGTTTATGGCGGGAAAAAATAATCGGTTGGGGTCGGGAGAAATATCAAACATGTTTGATTTTTCACACGGCCTCAACCGACCACAACCGACCCTTACAGGACGCCTGGGACTAAGCAAATTTTTGCAACCGACCCCCCAAAACCCTTAATCAGGAGCCTTAGTCGTGTGGTGGAACACCCACATAAGGTACTATAAATTATCAATGCAACAGTTAGATCCTCTGTACATCCTTTTTAATCAGAGTAGTCTGGATACTTTGATTTACACATTAATTATACGACAAATGCCACAGGTTACAATTATTAAGATTTTTACTTTAGCATCACATTTAATAGAGGAATAAGTCGTTTTGAATCATGACCTTTGGCTCCACAACTTCTGGGCTCTTAAAGTTAAATTTTATTTATTTGGGTTTAACACCTCTTACAACACAATGTATAGATATAGATTTACGGGCAGAAGAAACCAGGTGCCAATTTCACAAAGGGACTTAGACTAAGCCAAGTTTTTGGCTAAGTCAGGGACATTATATAATTCTAAGACTTTGGTCTTAGCTTAGTAACGTCTGGGACCTAACTGGATTTCACAAAGGGTGACTTAGCTAAGCTTATCAAATAACCACAGTGGGTTTTTGTGTCATGTGATCTATTCAAAATATACCATTAGTGACACAGATCCTTTATTAATGCATTTTATCTAAGGATGAATGTTGTTTTGAAAAGGAAAACCTTGTTAACAAATATATACTTCCAGAAGATTACTTTAGTGAGGTGTTCTGTAATATTATACTTTATTTACACACACTTACAGCCATTTCAAATTGTAAAGTGGAGAAAAGTTTCTGGCAGCCATATTTAAGTCCTCTTTACAAAATTTAAGCCTACTACCTACCAAACTTAAAGTTAAGTCCACTGACTTAGCAATTTCATGGACTCAGCTGCTTTGTGAAATCTGCTAAATCCAAGACCACGGACTTAAAATTCTCCTGACAAAATTTAAGACGAAAGTCTTAAATTTATGTATAAGTCTGGGCTTAAGTCCCTTTGTGAAATCGGCCCCTGTACATGCTAGTTGCTCAAGATTCTGTACTGCAAACTGCAGGGCATAGGTAAACAACTACTTTACTTTCCCATAAAGGGTCAGGTCAGAGTTCAAACTGTCAACCTCAGAGGTAGGAGACAAGTGTAGTAAGTAAGAAGAATTACCTTTTTTTTGCCAATGATCCAGATAGAGTAATCCACTATGCTTTAGTTTCATGTCAGTATTCCTGTACTGATTCATAGTCCTAATGTGTATCCTGGGGTTTTCAAACCTAATCATTCTGGTTAATGGCTAAAGGAAATTACCAGAGTAAGAAATGTCAAATTTGCCACACCCAAGGAAATTCTATAGGGGCAGCATTTGGAGGAGCAGGGGGTCTCCCTTTAAAAATAAGACAGAATAATAAATGTTAACAGCTACCTTTGTAGCCTGCTAATCACCCTTGTCCCCCAAAAAGGGGAGAGTATCTCAGTAACTAGATTGTGCCGACTCAATGCCAACATATACTAAGACAGGCCATCTCTCACGCCATGGGAAATTCATTGGGTAATTTTTGTAGCACCCATTTTGTGTAATTCACAATTATTACAAACCATTTTTTAATTTTTTAGTCAACCCATGTTTTTTTTTTTCATTTTTTGGTCAATCTTCCTGCAATGACAAGTAAGACTAATCCTTGTTCAAAGTATTTAAATGGTTTTCATTACTATACAAAAGAGTATTTTATTATTTTCAGCTTACAGGCCCGGGGGGGGGCACGGTGGCAGAGTGGTAGCACTCTCGCCTCCCACCTCTGCGGCCGGGGTTCGATCCCCGTCATGGCCGTAAGTGGGAAAGCTCAGTAGTTGCTTGCCGTTGGTCGGCAGTTTACAGTACAGAACCCTAGCAAACTATATGTACTGGTTTCCTCTGCCCTTCCAACTACCCGTCGTGATATGACCTGTACAGTGTTGAAAGCGACGTAAAACCCCAAATAAACAAATTACAGGCCCAGGGTGAGTACAAGTACTTGTACTTGGTACTTGTACTTAATTACTCATTTTCAAGTACTTGTACTTGACACTCACAGGTGAGAAATTAAAGTACTTGTACTTGGCTAAAATATCCAAGTACATTTTAATTAATTTTCAAGTGCATCCAAAGTACATTTGTGGTTTTATTTAGTGACTTATAAAGTGTAAAATATTTAACTGTCTTTTTCAGCAAGTGTAGATAGATTAAAGGTTTGTGTTGTTTCGTTTAACAACAAAATAACTTTTCAGTTAGCCAGACCTTAGGTTTTCTTTAATTATAACAGCATGGCTGCATATCCGGTAACCGGTACCCGAGTAATTTATTTCCGAAACCGTCAGTGGTAACTACAATTGTAACTAAAATAGGCGATAATTGAAGAATGTATGCGATCGCGGTACTTTGTTTTTACATTGAATCTCAGTTGAAGTGACCATAACTTTGTTTCTGATCCAATTTTTATAATTTTTTTACCATTGTGCTCAAACTAATGAACTGCATTCTGTTACACAGTTATTTTATGTTATTTTGTCAAATTTATAACAATACACATGTCAATATCATCTACAGAATAAACTGACAGTTGTGTCACTTTAATGACAACAAAGTGACAGATATAACATCCATTATTATTCCAAAACTAGACCATTTTGTAATTGTAAATGCATAGAAATGACATTGAAGAACCGTACAACACAAATATCATCACAATATTGGGAAAGATTGGTGTATTTTAAACAAAATTATTGCTACCAGAAACCTGATTGCCTATGATTTGTCCCCCCATGAAATTCCCCCCCCCCCCCCCCACACTGATTGTCCCCCAATTTTTTGACAAAGGTATGGTTTTCCCCTTATGATAGAGTGATTTTTGCCTTTTTATATTTTAGTCCTTTGATACCATAAATATTACATTAAATTTCGAGTTTTCCCCTATATTTTTAGTCATTTAGTGCTATAAATAAAAATAGAATTTAGTTCCACGATTTCCATCTGATATGCTGTGAAACTTTGATGAAAAACATCCGTTTGATAGAAATGAACTAAAGTTATAGACTTAACAGTTAAACAGTGAAGACTATCGTCACAAATTCTGTACATGATCAAAAGGTGACAAATTAATTGCATTTACTTGGCTGTATCAGTTTGTGTTTGTACATATAAAGCCCATGGATTACATAACATGACATATTTATATAACGCAATTCTATTTAAGAATAAAAAATCATTGCGCTTTTTCTCTACAATATGCTTTTTCAAAATAATGAGTTTTTAGTTTCTTTTTGAAGATCTGTCAAATGGAAGTTCAATGTTCCTGATATCATCTGGCAGTTCATTTCAATACTTTGGTGCCACAACAGTGAAGGCACGGTCACCCATAGAGACGAGTTTTGATCTTTTTTCTTGTAGCATGTATGATTTTCTTGCCAATCTTGTGGTGTGTTGATGTTGCTGGTAGTTAAGCAATGATGTCAAATATGCTGGTCCCTGTCGATTCAAACTCTTATATACTAGTAGATTTATTTTAAATTTGATCCGAAACCCAACAGGCAACCAGTGGAGCTGATACAGGTGAACCAAAAAAGAATCACGTTTCTTAACATTCAAAACTATCCTGGCAGCCCAATTTTGTACTTTCTGCTACTTATGGATAAGATATTGAGGGAATTCAGCTAGGAGAGAGTTAAAATAGTCCAATCTGGAAGATATGAGTGACTGTACTATTGTATGTGGAGCAGACTTATTCAGGTAATGTCTTATTTGAATGATGGACCTTAGCTGACCATAACAGGATCTGCATATGGCATTTACTTGTTCCTTAAGTGATAGGTCTTGGTCAATGATTATCCCAAGGTTTCTGACACTTGTGCTTAGCTTTATGTCAATACCAACCACATTTAATGAGTCAATAATGACTTTGGAGCCCTGTCTTCCTGTGCCAGCAATTAAGAACTCTGTCTTTTCTTCATTTAGCTTGAGCCGGTTATTAGACATCCAGTTGCTTATTTCAGATGTACACAAATGGGGTTGTTCCGCAGTTTGTTTTTGGTTTTCAAAATTACTTGGGTCAATTGATTTGTAAAGCTGTGTGTCATCAGAATACATGTGGAAAAGTATGTGAAACATCCTGATGATGATACCAAGAGGTAATGTATATCTACAGTAGAGATCAGGCCCAAGACCTGATCCCTGAGGCACACAGCATTCTACAACCTTTTTATGAGATTCACCGTGAGTCACCAACAACTACTGATTGAGTTCTTCCAGTTAAATAAGTTCTAAACCAGTCTAAAGCTTTGTCTTCAATTCGAAACATTTTCTCAAGTCGGTGAAGCAAAATACAATGATCAACAGTGTAAAATGCAGCTGATAAATCTAGAAAACCCAATAAGTATCACTTTTTGATTATCTGCTTCCAATAGAATGTCGTTTATGATTTTGATCAGAGCAGTCTCAGTGCTGTGGTGGCATCTGTATGCTGATTGTAGATTTTCACAGAGATTATGACTGTTTGTGTGGTCAAGTAATTGGATTGAGACTGCTTTTTCAATCATCTGGATAGAGAAGGCAAGTTAGATACTGGCCTAAAATTTTTGAAAGTAGGATCCGCATCTGTCATTTTTGGCAGAGGGGTAACAACTGCATGTTTGAACCCCTCTGGCATTTCACCTTGTATGAGTGACATACTGGGTAATGGATTACTACTTCAGTACTGTAACAGTCCTTCAGCAATGATGTTGGGAATTTTGGATCAAGGCTACATGATTTTGGTGCAGCTGATAATTAATTTTCTAATATCTTCATTGGTTGGAAAGAAGTCAGTGGTGTTACATCAACAGTTTTGTTGTACTCATTGAATTTATGGGTTGATGGAAATTGGGCTCTGATCTTCATGATCTTTTCTTCAAAATAGTCACTGAATTCATTTGCCAACTGAGTCTTTGATGAGTGTATTTGCCAAGTTTCAGGTGAATTGATAAAATCCCTTTCAAATTATCATCCGGACAAGCTTACTCATCGAAACAAACCACTTTTGGTCATGTGACCTCTCTGATTGGTCGCAATGTCAGCATATTAAAAAATGCCCCAGGGCTACTGCATACACCTGCCAAATTTGAAAAGAATCTGCCCAACAGTCACAGAGTTAATAGGAAAAGAAAACACAGAGCTCACGGATTACAATCATATCAAAGTTATGTCTAATAATCTGTCCAATTTGAGAGTTTTCACACTTACCATTTCCAAGTTATAGGACAAAATATGTGAAAAATGTTGAAAAGGGTCATTCAGTTGGGTGTTTATAGTCCTCAAAGACCGGTAAAATATATATTTAAAGCCTTCATTTTTGCTGCATATAACAAGAACATAATAATTATTCCCAGATAAGATTTCAGCTCTCAGTCACATAGTTTGACAGCTGAAAGTGGCAAAAAGTGAATAAATTGGGTCTCTGTGGGCATTATAGAGACCTTAAGATTACCTTAAAATTAAAGCTATAGACTGTATATTTTCCTTAGACAAAGATTTTGTGAAACAGGTATATCCCCAATTTTCATCTGGGGATATAATTGTGGAAACAGTCAGTTCACACAAAAAAGTTTCACATTGTATAATGCGCTCTTACATGAACTTGTTTTTACATCAGCATCCTGTCTGATGAACTTGTATCTTCTCAGAATTACATTTTTAAAACTAAAACTTTGATTTAAAACAAAAAAAAACAAATGTATTCGTATTCTAATTCTAATTGGACATTTATAGCGCTTAATCTCCATTATTCAAAGGGGACTCTAAGGCGCAACAAAACCAAAGCAGTGAGGTAACACTAAAGTGGACCAGGTAAAAAAAGTGCTTTGGTGTACAAGTAAGTATTTGATTGGCATTAGCTGTATTAGTCACAACCCTGAATCTTGCTCTCTGATAAAAACACTGCAATTTGAAGCAAAAAATTCAGTTATCTAACATCAGAAAATTCCTAGCCCAAGATTTCGTATGAGTTGGTTTCATACTGTAAACTTCTAGGATCAATAATAAGCGAGTTATAAGCACTTTTAGCTTTGGCTATCCTCGTTTGACCTTGAAGGAGGGGCCCAAGGTCAAATCCGACCACGCCAGAAGATTCCCAGCCCATGATTTCCTATATGTTGGTTTACCATCCCAAACCTTTAGAATCAATAATAAGCAAGTTATAAGCACTTTTAAGTTTGGCTATCCTCGTTTGACCTTGAAAGAGGGGTCCAAGGTCAATTCTGACAACATCAGAAGATTCGCAGCCCAAGATTTTCTATAGGTTGGTTTCACACTGCAAACCTCTAGGACCAATAATAAGGGAGATATAGGCACTTTTAAAGTCCATTATGTGGGTTACTTCGGCACTCCGTGGATAACGTTGAATTAAGAGCTTCAAGGTCAAATGTGTGCAAGGTTGTAGAGGACATGTATATCTGTTATACATATCACCTATGAAGAGATTCAACCTTCTACCTATGAGAAACAACCAGTAGAAAAATGTTGATTATTTTCAAAGAAATGCCCGTGGCGGCATCTTGTTTTTCAGAATGAGGCCATTTTCCTTCCCAGAGAAGTTTACCCATGATCCTGCAAATTTGGTGAACCTAGATGCTGTCGTTTTCCTCTTAGAGCGTTAACACTGAAAATCTCTCTACGAGCAGCGGCGGCGTAGCAAACGCTAAACCAAAGTATCCACCGGATGCTTCTGGTGGATACAACCATCTATGTATTTTAATAAAGGGCAAGTCAAGTTGGAACAAACAAGAAACTATTTAAATCAAAGTTCTGCAACTTTTTTAGAATTTATATTGCTAGACAGGTTGAACATGCCTATTCATACCAAATTTATTTGCAAAAATATAAAACAACCAAGATGGCAACCAAACATGACATTTTTTTCTGATTTTTTATAATGCAATTTTCAAAGGTGCAGAATGTACATAAAAATGGAACCCAGGTGTTTGACATATTCGGAGGCTTTAAGAAGACCTTAACACTAAAACTACAGAGCTCAAATTTTCCAGTCAAAGATCAAACACAGAAGTTATACCTAGTTACAGCTGGACACCTACAGACTTAGACTCTACCATATCTAAATCACAAGGAAAAATATGTCCCAAAAAACTAGAAAAAAAGGCCTTTGGTGGAAACTTCTTTGGCCTTCAACAATGTATTTGAGCAATTAGCCTAAAGCCTTTATTTTTGGCATATGTCAGAAGAATATATCACTATGTTCTCAACTGAATTTTTGTAACAAATGGAAGCTAGATGAGTTAAAGGGGGATTAAAATTGTAAGAAAATCTATTCTTTTACACTGAGCAACGTATCAGAATACATTAATGTGTTCTCAGTTCACACTGTCTTTTTCCATCCTAAGGTGACCATAAGTTCTCAAATATTGTAAGCCTGAGGTCAGCTTAAATTAGGATTCTTATCTTGACCCAAACATATAGTGTGCAAAATTTGAATGAAATCTGTGAAAGGAAAGCATTTCTGAGTTATCAGTCACACATATTAATATTTATGACTGCGACACAACATATTGAGTGAAACCAGAAATTCTCATCCACAATATCCACAACTTTTATCTGGAGATTCATCAGTTTGAATAGGATTTCTGGTTAACATGGATAGCCTGTTTTCTCATAATATGAACTCATACTTACTTCTTACATTTGCCTTGACGAGCTGGTCCTTATGCTTCCGAATATTAAGAAACCTCATATCCAGCTCAAAAATACAAAAAAGATACAAGACCCATAGGATCAGATACTTCCCAGAAATGAGCCACATAAAATTGTGCAACATACCAATGGGGTCCTTATGTTGTCCACATATTGTCAGTTTTGCTCATGAATAGATAGAACCAAATACTACCCACATACCATCCATATATGAGTCATAAAATATCTACATGTTCCTCCTGATGACCACTTATGACCATAAACAATAACTAACATTATTAATGGTATACGTAATGGACTCCTTAATTAAAATTTAAAACACACTAATTTTTTTCTCTTGGCTTTCAGGTATCAATAGCCATATCCTCACAACTGTAACTGAGAAAGACAACAGCAGTTGGGACAATATCAACCTGCAGTAAAATTACAACAGCTAGCACAAAGGAACCTGCTCAAAACCCTACAGCTTTATCATGCACAAAGTTATAAAGAAATCATATCAAAGGATACTGAGTCTAAAGGGACGTATATATTATAACTACATATTTCATGTATATACACAGGCCAGTCACATGCCAGTTTCTTATTGATAAAATGATTTAGTTATAGTTATACTATCAATTTTACAGTTATAGAAATCCTTGACTGTACATGCATGCAGAAGAATGTTATCTACATGATTTAAATGCCAACACCATGACTGAAAACAGTTCTACAGAAGGTTTAAATCAACATTGGATATTTGCAATCAGTGTACTATGCACCGGATTATTTTGTGCTTTTGGATTTGTTGGTAACATCCTCTCCATCATCGCTTTGAGCAAAGAACGTTCCAAGAATTCAAATGTCTATCTTCTGATGGCTCTTTCATTGGCTGATTGGTGCTTCCTGTTATTTATATTTAATGGAGTCGTCACAGTTCAGTTCTGTAAATACTTCAATTACCATGCCTATTTAGACCTCCTGAGGAATTCAGGGCATGCCCTGCCAACTATCTGGGCTTTTGGATGCATCATTCAAACAGGAGCCATATGGTTTGTTGTAGCCGTCACATGGGATAGGTTCTATGCTATCGGATGGCCGATTAAGCGGAACAAGCGTAGGTCTAAACACCGTGCATGTAAACTTATAGGTGGGGTTATCATGTTCTCAGTTCTTTTCAATATACCCAGGTTTTTCCACTTCCATACGATGAATAGAAAGGACATTGATTCTTCAATAATTCTTCTGTTTAATGACACCAGTTTTACCTCCAAGAATTGTACTGCGACATCTCAAGATCCTAACTCAACTCAATCCTCAAGTACTTCAACTCCCTCAAAATCCTTTCCAGGAGTAAACGCAACACACCTGTATGAGAATATGTGGTATCATTACATATACTACACCTGCCTGTCTTGGCTAGTCATGTATATCATACCTCTGTGTACCCTTATCATTCTTAATGGTCTACTCTTCAGACAAATACGCAAGGCACAAAGGAACCATGCAATCCTTGTCAACAGTAAACGAGAGAGAGATAGTATATCAGTGACAGTAAATATTGTGGCGATTGTGACCATATTTATTACTTGTCAGGCTCCTGATTTTATTCACACTTTGATCAGTTACCCGTCATTTGGGGCACATGGAAGCATCAAGGAATACATGAAAAGTGCAGCTTATGCTTTCCTCGCCTTTAACAGCTCCATAAACTTCATTGTTTATTGTCTTTTCTATAAAAGATTCAGGAATACTGTACTGCGGATGTTTTGTTCAAAGAACTCCAGATTTTCAGTGCCATTGCAAAAAGAGTCCAAAAGTGTAAATCATCCAGACTTAACAACCCTGTTGTGATGGGCTGACTAATATACTGGAGTTGCTAATTTCACTGTTGACCAAGCTGTTACAGAATTTAACATATTAAAGTACATGGTGGCTACATGTGGAAAACTATCACCCTGGAGGAGCATCTCAATTTTTCTGTTTTGGGTGACTGGCTGTGACTCATCATATCAATGTATCATTTTATGTATAGTTCTAGTTCTATTATCTAGTGATGCTGGAACAGTGACGTTTGTTTGATAATAGAAGATTTGTAAGTAAAATAAGTACATTATACTGTTACAAAACACACACAAAAAACAAAGAATTTATAATACAAAGTTGGAAGAGAAGAATATTTGAAAAATGACAGATTCCTTAACAGAGGTGACACACTTTAATACAACTGATTAATACATATACTGTAATCTACTTGGTGCTGACCATAGAAATTAATATAAATCTGGCAAAGTTTCTGACTTTTCAATGTATTACCCAAGGTACTTACTCACTAGCATTATTTTTATTTAGAAATTTAAAAGGATATTTTTAGACAAGGGGTTAAAAAGTTTTAAAAGTACTTTAATGAAACGACTTCTATTTTCTTCAATTTAATGCAAAGGAAAAGACCTTTCAAAATTTTTCCAAGCATTTTTTCAAAATATTTTTGATGGGGCTGCGAACGGGTAGTCGAGCCTTGATAGACGAGACAATCTTTGCTAGTACTCAAGTCCATTTTAAATACTCGGTTACTCGCGTGGTATTGTATTATCGCCCACATAATGAAACGGATGTGTAAAATATGCTATATTTCAGCATTTCCGCCACATAATATCAATTAAACTTCTTATTTTTGCTTGAAAACATATAATTTACTCCATATTTTATAATATCTGGTCAAATAAAAGACGTTTTTCTTCAAAAGTTTTGTTTCCGGAACGGACTATTTCGCGGTTACTTGAATTCGGGCCGGTTGTCAGAGGGCGAGTACTCGGTGCCATTTTTCAGCACCCGTCCCAGCCCTACTTTTAAATAGTTACACCGATATAATTTTATGAGCTATATAATACATGTACACTTACTAACAAAAATTTTCCAGCAAAAGAATATTTTATATTTAAAAAGTTGGTAATAACCACTTTGGTTTAAGTACTGGAATATAAACAGGTATGATTCACCTTACATTGCTGAAGGCTCAAGTTTCTTTGCAGTTTGGGAATGTTTTCAGTTCAGATAATGGAGTTTCAGCTTCTATAATGTACTCATACATGTACTGACTTTTACAGCAGCATACAGCTAAGAGAAAGCAGAAAATCTCTGCCTGATACAGTTCTATCTCTTAACATGTATTGGTGCTTCAGTGTTCATTCTACAGTTGGAGCTACCTGAGTCAAATGACTCACTCCTACACTAAATTTAGGTGAGACATTTAGTAAATGCGATGAGTCAAATAAAAAAAAATTAACCTTACATTTGAGAAAATTGACTTAAATAGGAGAGAAGAGAAAAAACTGTACCATTAGTCTATCTTAAAAGTGAATTTGCAATACTAAATTGAATTCAAGTCTACTCACTGTGAAAAGAAACTTCAATTTCAATTCGAGACATATATTTGTAGTCAGCATGTACATATATATTTGCAATAATTAAAGTTCGTTTATTTTTTACATTAAACAGTTTAAATTTCTACTGTGACAATTTCAAGTCATGGCAAATTACCAGGAATTACAGATGGAAAATCATCCAGCATTTTTATTTATTATTAATGAGTCAAACCTTAACCAGGAATATTTCCCCAAGCAACTCTCACTAAATGTTCTGATTTTCCCCCCAATATTGCTTGACCCAATACCACTTTCATTTCCCTCATCTTAATGTTTTAAGAATGATTGTCCTTTAACTTCCTTTAAAATTTGTCTCTTAGAGATCAATGATTGGAGTTGTCAAAAAAAAGTAATCAAAAGAACCACGAAATGTGTTTTTTATTGATAAATACCGAATATTTGTTAAACGAACTGTGATTGGACAATGCCGTTTCCGCTCGACCAATCAAATTAAGGCATTTAGAAGCGAGGAGACATGGAGGAATTGGGTTAAAAAGTGAATATATGTGTCTTTTTATTTGATTTTTAAAACAAAATTCGTCTAATTTCCTAATATTTACAGCGAAAACACGGGCGATAATGCAAGATCTATGCGTTTAACCGCGACTCGGTACCATAACGTGTACGCGTCTTTTTACCCTAATATAGCGACAAAAGACGCGGAAACGCGTTGTAACATGAACTCTGGTGCTTTATGAATACCAAATACCATAAATGACCTATTTAGCGCACAGTGCGCTAAGGAAAGACTATTTTATTCAATATTTGGTGGGAATAAGTTCTCCTTTTTAAGCGCACCCATTATGAAACACTTTCCAGGATGAAGTATAGGTCAATCTAGTAAGAATAACGGTGTTCCGACATTTAGTATCTACTAAAAATACCCACTTCCTGTAAATATGGCGGTAGATATAAACAAACTCGAAATTCCTGGCAAAAATGTCAATTTATTTAGTAAAAATACGTACAATATTTAAAAACAATATGTGGATATTGTGCACTGTCACAGACAATATTGCCGGCACAAAGAGATAGGGTGCAGTTACAAGGGCAAATGCGCTAAATAGGTAATTTACGGTATCTGTGTGCATGTTTGAAAAGATATCATAAAAATTTGAGCCTTAAGCAAAGCTTAACATTCACCTCTTCTCTTGTTCTGCAGATCTATTGCTAATATGCTAGCCTGGCCTTCCAGGCTGTCTCAACCATAATGCAAACGTGAATTTTTTTTTGCCATAATGCACACTGTATCAGAGGCCTTTCTAGTCTGGGAGTCTCCTCAGCAAGCTAGGCTAAGTATATGTATGAGAGCATTATGAAAAATACTTATAATGCAATCAAACAGTTGTGTCTATATTATACATATAAACGCCTGTGGCAAGGCTACTAATATGCATACTTGCTGTATCTACTCAGGTAATAAAAGTTATTATTTAGTGAATCAAACAATCCATTGTCCTCTCTAGGCATCCGTTTGATGCTTTTGAAGGGCCACAAAGCTACCTGCTGCATATTAGTCATCTTATAAAGGGGTGACTATTGTGAACATTAAAAGGTAATATGATGTTTCGTTGATGAAACTGTAGACACAGGAAAAATGGACAAATATTGAGAATTATTAAAGCTTTTGAGTAAAGCTAAGCTATTAATATCAGAGGAGGGGTTAAACTGGTAAGTCTGGTATTATGGAATAACAACATGATATTGCTGTAAAATTGTTTTTTACTCAGACTTTTCTAATAGCCTATTTTTGATGAAAATTCTAAAAACGAAATGGCTAACAAACAGGGACCCAGTAAATAGAAGACATTGCTAACGAACGGGTCCCATTTTAATTCTATGTACATATCTGTATATAAGCATGCTTCAATTTGACCTTTAATTTGATTGGTCCTTATCTCATTGGTTAATACTAAATGATGAAATTGTCAGTATGACCCGACTGACTAGTTAATTGAAGATGTGCATATAAGTATGACTTCAATTGGCCTTTTAATTTGATTGGTTGATTATCTGAATTAGTTAATAGTTTCCACACCAAATGATGAAATTGTCTAGCCTGACATCTTATAATTATAGTAAATTGCACTCTGCCGTGATTGCTAAGAGGGACAACTTTGCAATTTGGATTTCAACATATTATCAAATTATCAAACTCACATACATGTACCCACTTGTAAAATATCACAGCAGACCCGATCGATAGCTAGCGATTTTAACAAACGGGAAGCCAATTGATAGACTCTTGCTTCTAAAAATAGCATAGGACTTCCAATGGCCATGTGTGTTCAAATGCTATAAGTTTCATTCACACAAAAATTGGTATATCATTTATTTAATGTAATAAACAGGTTGGGATTAGTCATTTTTTTTGTACTTTCTCACAATTTGAAAGATTCTAGAAAATGATGATTTAACTGCGAAAGTCAAGAGTGTATTCCCTCATCCAACCAAGTACATGAGATGAATTATTATTTACAGTCCCAACAGGAGAAAATATTTCAGTTTTCATATGAAACAAAATTCTGTGGCAAAATTACTCAACTATTAGCCAAAGGGCTATAACATAACATTAACTTTCTATATGTGAACAAATGCATAAAACATCAATAACTTGAAACATTATTCTCAATTAACAATATTGATTTGAGGTTAATACAATAAAATTACACTCGTAATAACTGTATATAATTGTATGATATAAAAGATGACAGTGCATATAAATATTGAATAAATTATCATAATGGCAAACAATGAGATATAATTATTACTATTATTATTATTATTGTTTTGGTAAACACAATATTGTGTCCTGTTCTTAATATTTTAATTCATCCTGACAAGCTGTGAGAAAACTGCATCCCTAAAGTGACATTGCCAAGCAAACAATCTACAGTATAAGTGGTTTTTTTCGCGGGTACTTAAGTTCACGAATGTACACTGTAGGCCTGGTTCGCGAGAATTTATTTTCGCGGTGAAATATATTCAATTATCGCCCAAACTAATAAACATGTTCAAATTAAAATATTACGCGGACTTCTGCTGGTTTGATTGGAAATGCATAGTTAACGTCTTTTCTTTTATACACGTTGTCAGTGTGTGAACCTACTCTGGGAGATTATAAATTTAGGAATCCCAATTGAACACACTTTCATTGATTGGCGCATTATCAAAGAAGTTGTGTAGTGGGGTCGTGTAATTGAAATAATCCCTCCCTATTGGTGATAAAGATCAAAGAAGTTAGGCGTTTCTGTGAATGGTACAATCTTGTATTACCGCTCACGCTAGACTGGTTCTACTGAATATAAATATTGGCTAGAAGTTATTTTCGCGTTTTGTAGTCACTCGCGAATATAGCGAAAATTAATTCCACGCGAAAAAAACACTTATACAGTATTTCATTCATATGACTATGAAACATTCTAAAGCAGTTTATTGTATTTTAAAGAAATGACACCTTAAACCACACTGAAAGTGGGATAAAATAGGAAAACTTCCAGAAAGGCATAAGTGAATGAAGATAACAATAGTATACCAGTATTACATGTATATTAAATGTTAATCTTAATGAGTGATATATTTCTTTCTGTATATGTCTAATGAGGGATGTTTTACATTTATTATCCACTACTTTGTACAATTTATCAGTTAAATACATACTATTATTAGATTTTTAAAGAGAGAATGCTTAAAAAGCTTTTATATACACAGGGGCATTAGTGAATACAAAATGTAATACTTATTTGTAGCTTACTAGTTTCCGAGATATAGGTGAAAAATAGCATCAGAGATGCCCGTACCCCACAGCCTGGGGAAATATTTTTCAACACCATGAGATATAGAAGTAGTGTAACAGTACAAAGTTCAAGAAACTTTCAGAGCAGTGTAAGTTATACTAAGGTCCAAATAATGCTTAAGTACAGAAAATAATATCTAAGGAAAAGAAATGTATATAAAGATGAAGTATTAAAACAAGACAATTCAATAATAAAATGACAGCCTTTATCAGTAAACCAAAAATGGCCGAATTATGGTTTGGATGTTTTGAATATTACCCATGCATACAGAAGTGGCAATACATTCAATGAATGCTTATGTGTGGTGTTGGAGAAAAGCCTATGGCTCACTTGATGAAATTCCATCTGTTACAATGGGAACTTGCAAAAGGAAATTCTTAATGAATTCTAATATGACTTTAACAGTGCTTAATCTGCATCAACAGACAGACCCGAAGGAGCAACAAGATTTTAAAGGTCAATACAGCAAGGTCAAAGGTCAATCAGTGTTACACCATGACGTGGCACACCTAAAACCCTCAACCAATGTCTCTACCACGTATCAACTTCCTACACCTTACAGTCTCTGAGATATAACCTGGACAAGATTTTATAGGTCAAGGTCACTACAGCAAGGTCAAATCAAGGTCACATGATGTAGCACACCTACACCCCCTAATCAATGTCCCTAACTAGTATCAACTTCCTACACCTCTTACAGTTTCCAAGATATAGCCCAGACCAGGTATTATAGGTCAAGTTCACTACGGCAAGTACAAAGGTCAAATCAAGGTCACACCATGACATTGCACACCTACTACCCCCAACCAATGTCCTCACCAAGTATCAGCTTCCTACACCTTACAGTTTCCGAAATATAGCCCAGACAAGATTTTATAGGTCAAGGTCACTACGGCAAGGGTCAAAGGTCAAATCAAGGTCACACTATGACGCTGCACATCTACACCCCCAACCAATGTTCCTACCAAGTATCATCTTCCTACACCTTACGGTTTCCGAGATATAGCCCGGACAAGATTTTATAGGTCAAGGTCACTACGGCAAGGTCAAAGGTCAAATCAAGGTCAGACCATGACGTTGCACACCTACACCCCCTAACCAATGTCTCTACCAAGTATCAACTTCCTACACCTTACAGTTGCTGATATAGAGCCCGGACAAGGTTTTATAGGTCAAGGTCACTACGGCAAGGTCAAAGGTTAAAGCAAGGTCAGACCATGATGTTGCACACCTACAACTCCTAACCAAAGTTCCTACCAATTATCAACTTCCTACACTTTAGGGTTTCCGAGATATAACCCGGACAAGATTTTCAAACTCAAGGTCACTACAGCAAGGTCAAATTAAGGTCAGACGATGACGTTGCACACCTACACCCCCTAACCAATGTCCCTACCAAGTATCAACTTCCTACACCTTATGGTTGCCGAGATATAGCCCGGACAAGATTTTCAAACTCAAGGTCACTACGGCAAGGTCAAAGGTCAAATCAAGGTCAGACCATGATGTTGCACACTTACAACTCCCAACCAATGTTCCTACCAAGTATCAACTTCCTACACCTTACGGTTTCCCAGATATAGCCCGGACAAGATTTCATAGGTCAAGGTCACTACGGCAAGGTCAAAGGTCAAATCAAGGTCAGACCATGACGTTGCACACCTACACCCCCTAACCAATGTCCCTACCAAGTATCAACTTCCTACACCTTACCGTTGCTGATATATAGCCCGGACAAGATTTTATAGGTCAAGTCACTACGTCAAGGTCAAAGGTCAAATCAAGGTCAGGCCATGACGTTGGACACCTACACCCCCTAACCAATGTCCCTACCAAGTATCAACTTCCTACACCTTACAGTTGCTGATATATAGCCCGGACAAGATTTTCAAACTCAAGGTCACTACGGCAAGGTCAAAGCAAGGTCAGACCATGACGTTGCACACCTACACCCCCCAACCAATGTCCCTGCCAAGTATGAACTTCCTACACCTTACGGTTTCTGAGATACAGCCCGGACAAACTATTTCCTGCCACCCGCCCGGACACCCGCCTGCCCGGACACCATGGGTGAAAACAATACGAGATATAGCCCAGATAAGGTTTTATAGGTCAAGGTCACTACGGCAAGGTCAAAGGTCAAATCAAGGTCAGACCATGACGTTGCACACCTACACCCCCTAATCAATGTCCCTACCAAGTATCAGCTTCCTACACCTTACAGTTGCTGATATATAGCCCGGACAAGGTTTTATAGGTCAAGGTCACTACAGCAAGGTCAAAGCAAGGTCAGACCATGATGTTGCACACCTACAACTCCTACCCAATGTTCCTACTAAGTATCAACTTCCTACACTTTACGGTTTCCGAGATATAGCCCGGACAAGATTTTATAGGTCAAGGTCACTACAGCAAGGTCAAATCAAGGTCAGACCATGACGTTGCACACCTACACATCCTAACCAATGTCGCTACCAAGTATCAACTTCCTACACCTTATGGTTGCCGAGATATAGCCCGGACAAGATTTTCAAACTCAAGGTCACTATGGCAAGGTCAAATCAAGGTCAGACCATGACGTTGCACACCTACACCCCCCAACCAATGTCCCTGCCAAGTATGAACTTCCTACACCTTACAGTTTCTGAGATACAGCCCGGACAAACTATTTCCCGCCGCCCGCCCGCCCGCCCATCCGGACACCATGGGTGGAAACAATACCCCGACAGCCCTTAAGGGCTGTGGGGTAAAAACCGGAAGAGATATAAGGCCTTTTTAATAGAATAATCCCATTTAACATGTGATATGACGGCCATTTTGTTTTCGAAACTAGACCAAATTACTATCAGGCTATCTTTCCTAGATATATATATTTTGCGCATATTTGATGAACCTAGCTGCAATATTTCAAGTTTTAGAGCATCTTATTGATTTTTAAATAATTGGCTATGGTGGCCATTTGGTTTTTCACAATAAGACCAAAATTTTTCTCAGGCAAAACATTTTAGGGGCAGGACTTTTCATAGTCTGTCTTTATATTCTCAAGCCAATATTAGCACCAATAATAAGGGAGAAATAAGGACATTTTAGTGTGATGACCCCATTTAGCAAATGTCAAATTCAATACCTGGAAAAGATTCCTAGGCCATGACTTCCTACAACTTGTTTTCATATTCTGAACCTCTAAGAGCATTATTAGATATAAGGCCTTTTTAACAGAATAACCCCATTGGACATTAAACATGTGATATGGTAGCCATTTTGTTTTTAGAACTTAAGGTCAAAATTACTATCAGGCTAGCTTTTCTAGCTATATATCTTTTGTGCAAATGTGATGAAGCTATCTGGAATATTTTGAGATTTAGAACAACTTTATGATTTTCAAACAATTGGCTATGCTGGCCATTTGTTTTTCAAAATGAGGCCAAAATTTTGCAGAGACAGGTTTTCATAGCCATAAACATTTCCTGCAAATTTGGTGAAGGTATTTTTATAATGAATGAAATGTTACAGTTTAATATGTAAAAATCTGATGAACGGATGCACAGACAGATGCACAAACAGAGACACGTATGGAAGGCGTTTACAATCTCTCAACCACGGCCTTTGCTTTTCATGGTCTGTCTTTACAATCTGAAGCCATAGCACCAATAATAAGGGAGAAATAAGGACATTTTAGTGTGACGACCTCATTTAACCTTGAGCAGGGGTCAAAGATCAAATTCAACACCTGGAAAAGATTCCCAGGCCATGACTTCCTACAAGTTGTTTTCACATTCCGAACCTCTAGGAGTAATATTTGGGGAGATATAAGGCCTTTTTAATTTTGTTTTTTGAACTAGGCCAAAATTACTATCAGGCTAGCTTTTTCTAGCCATATAGCTTTTGTGCAAATTTAATGAAGCTAGCTGGAATATTTCAAGATTTAGAGCACCTTTATGATTTTCAAACAATTAGCTATGGCGGCAATTTTGTTTTTCAAGATGAGGCTAACATTTTGCAGAGACAGGTTTTCATAGCGATAAACATTCCCTGAAAATTTGGTGAAGATACGTTTATAAATGAAGGAGATATTAAGGTTTATGCAAAAAATTTGACCAACGGATGGCCAGACGGACACATGCACGTACGGAAGGCATTTTATAATCTCCCGACCACGGCAGGCAGAAATAAAAATATATCCCACTCCGTATATCCCCTGTACGGGTCAAACATGGCTTGCGGTGGATAATAAAACAATAATTACCTCTGATAAGGAGGCTATGGAATTGGCAGCATACATTTGTTTGCTCAATTGTCTGTCTGTTTGCAAAATACTCAAAAAGTTGGCTACAGATTTTAATGAAAATTTCAGGAAATGTCAGCAATAGCACAGTGAACAGATGAGTAGATTTTGGCAAGGCCCACCACTTGCAATATTGCTTACGAGCGCCATGATAAAAATTTCTGGATCCACAGAGATGGCTTCCAAGTATCTTATTTACTCCTTCACTCTATTAGGAAGTAAACATTTAATGTACATTGCTTACACTGAGGAAACAAGTTGATTCCAAAGTATTCCAAATGCTTTAAATGGTTCAGACTTAAAGAAATTTCCCAATTGTACTCTCTTGGGTTGCGCTAATGGAGCTCTGGAGACTCTAAATATTACAGTCTCATCACCAACACTGATCCAGACAGACTGATCAAGATCTAAGCTAATCTAATGTAACTTTCATTAGTGCTGGGATCGTAGGCGATTTTTGCAGATCGAGGATCATTTGTTAGAAACGAGTTGAACTCGAGTTGGACTCGAGTAAAAACACAAAAATAAAAATAAAATAAGAAAAATCCAAATATTATTACCAGTTGTGTTAAGCACCTTTTTATTGCAAGAAAAAATATTTTTTTGTCATTTAAAGTGTACAGGTATGTATGTGCACGTCATGGAACAGCCACACAGCTAAGGTTAATATTAAAACGGCCATTAATATTTTAGAGTTTTAAGTTTTGATGGTTTGATCAGTTCCAAAAATGTCCCTTTGAGGCAAGGTAAGTATATCATTATTTATTTTGTGGAAACTCAAGTTTATATTGCGTAACTCGATGTCATCCCCAAATATCGCCCACCAAGTTACAACTCGAGTTACCGTCAACTCGTCCCAGCACTAACTTTCATAGTGCTTAATCTCCATCAACTGACAGACTCTAAGGCATAACTGAACAAAACCAATGTGAATAATTATTTTTTAGTCCAATAACTTAGCAGGGTCACACCAAGAAGACACAGGGGTGACATAGAGCTATGGCAGATAGATGCAAACAGGTAGAGTAAGAAATCTAAAATTCGCCACATATCTGAAATTCGCCACATGTAGAAATACTAACAAAATAAATGAATTGGGGTGAGATTTGTTGAATGTACAGTAAATTAAGGCTTTTTGAACTGAAAAATACCAATTTTAAGACAAAACATCATTTTCTTCATAAAATTAACTAAGGTTTTAGAGGTGGCGAATTTTAGATTCCTGGCGAATTTTAGATTTTCTTACTCTAAGTTTTGAGCTTTTTCCTGAAGTAGGCAACAGATGTTGCACTACGTATATCATTAGAAAGGTCATTACAAATCTTGGGAGCATCTAAAGCAAAACTAGGGCAAAGTGTTCAGCCACCAAAATCAAATCCTCTGTTCCTTGTGCCTAAGTTAGTAGTTGACATTTCTTAAGGTCCTGGGTTTAATTTGAAGCATAACCCAAATTGATTTCTGGTACCCTATGGTTTTCAGTGCTGATTCTTGATCAACTAGTATGCACGAATTTCTCTATCTCCTTAATGCCCCTTTCACACTACAGGCGGCACATCCCGTGGTTAGAAGTTTTACTCGGCGATGGAACCACCTTCCAGGTTGTCCCATTCCATCCGAGTTGTTCACACCACAGGCAGTGTAGTGTGTGATGATTGGCGTTTGGCGCCCCTGTCCTTCAACTACCGTCCAAGAGTCGTATGCGACCTTGTGTTACAGTGGCAAAACGTAACGCGGAATCATCTACGCATGCTCATGGTACGAAATTAGAGGTGGAAATTTTAAACTTTTAAAAACAACCATGGGATTCACAAGGTAATGGGACATTTTGTCACTGTGTCACAAGGTGCCATACGAACCTAAGTGGACGATAGTTGAAGGCCAGGAGCGTTTTGCCCAACACATATTACCGTGGGAGATACCGCCTGTAGTGTGAAAGGGGTATTACTAACTGTCATTATACAAGTTTAAATCCTATCTCTACAACAAGTCTTAATACCACCCCCACCCCATGGGTAGTTCTCCATGTTGCTTGACCCTTTTCTGTCCCTGTATACAGATAGTTGTTGACCATTTTGTTTTTGTTGCATCTTAGAGTGCTCCTGTAAATAGGAGATTAAGCACTATAAAAAGTCCAATTAGAATTTGAATTACATGTACTGTCATGTAAAGTAATTAGTACTTTTATATAACAGTCCTTTATCATGTTCCAGAATCTAAGGTGCGAGAGCTACAATGAGAGCAGAAAAAAAAAGAATCCAGAAACATACTATTATTTTAGTAGGCTGACACAAGAGACCTGTGGAATGTGTTAAAAGCACCATTAAAAGCCCAAAGTCCAGAGGTCAAAGGGCATTTAAAATCAGTTAAACCCAACACAAGAAGTCTACTATGCAAAAGCTATACATGTCAGTCTTGTCGGTTGAACCCACTGAGTTGAGGATAGGCACCTGGATATTACAAAAGCCACCCAGGACTGAAAAAAACAAAACAGTTTAATTCAATTCCCTATCCTCTCTCTCTTGAATACTGTAACCCTCTGTGGGACACAAGATAAAGTTAATATCACCATTTACTGGGAGAGAAATGGTAATCACAGCACCCGCCACATACTTTGGCTAGGTTATACTTGACTGTAAATGGTACACACACACACAGCAAGTCACATTATGCAACATTTGGACTTAATTTACTTGGTGACACGGGCTTTTGATGGATCACCCATCAATATATCTCTCACACAGTCAATAAGAAAGAATGAGTGTTGCGCTCAATTTTATTTCCACTACACTTAATGAGAAACCATGTCTACATTTAAATACATCTTGCTGATTTTGAAGTCGGGACCATTTTTTGTTAGGCCTAAAGGTTGGGAAACAAAATTGGGAAATCCAGCAAAGTTGGAAAGATTTCAAACATGTTTAATATTTTTTGGAAAATTCAGCTTTTTTGTTTGCCAAATTGCAAAATCGGGATAAGTCAGGGAACATGTCCACGTCAGATCGGATAGGTCTGGAAGCACTCCAATCAAGTGATAAATCATTCCAGGCAGAACAGGTTCACATATCCTGCCTTTTAAACCCAGACATGTTAGGATGTCTTCCAGACAAAACATAATACCATTCAGTCATGTCTGGACACTTCCCAACATATCCCAGACTTGTCCCAGACTTTCATATCAAAGTCGCCAACTATATCCATTTTGGGTGGATTGAACCCTGAACCCCTTCACAATCAAAACATTCTGATGGGAAGACACCGGGACTAAACTGGGTACCAGTCAAATTTGATGGCCTTGACCAATCAGATTTGATGGAAGACATACAGCGCTTTTGGGCTAAGGCTTTTCTTTTTTCATTAAATACTACAAGAGTAAAAATTAGTATATTTTTGAGTTTTCGGCTTTTTTTTTCATTCAGTAGTTAGGACAAGAATAAACTTAGTTGCTGTATTTTACTTTTTGTTGTTTTTTTCTGTTGTTATAGTTGTTGTTTTGTTTTGATTTTGTATTTTTATGAAAATGTGAAAAGAAAGAAGAGTTAGGCGAGCTATTGTGGAGATATGAAAAAGGGAGAGAGCAGAGCAGATTTTTGTATATTGAAAACACCAAATTGCTTCTCACTTCTGGCAAACTTCAACCATCAGGCAAATGAGGACACCTCTGAGGTTATAAGAAGTGATTTCTGCTTCTAGCAGAACCTCAGCTCTTGTTATTTTAAATTAAATTTTATTACCATGAATATAATTGACACAATTCAATGATTATACAACAGATTCTCAGTCTAATGCAATTCTTTGTGACTCAAATGTTTAGGAGAATTTGAACCAAATATCATGGAGTCTCAATAATTTATTGTACAATTTCATGATAGTGCTCGAACTTAAACTTTATATTTTAGGCATTACTCAAGGTAAGTTTAAGTTGTTTTTTCAATGGATAACAAGAACCAAACAATGGTTTATTAGGCAAAGGATTATGGAAGGATCATTTAATTCCATTCACTCAATGGCAGAGAGACTGTCAGGCCGCTGACTTCAGGACTGGAAAAGTTAAATGAATCACTCAAGATGTATAAAACTGTTGTTTCAAGAGCCACTGAATTACCTGAATACCTGAAGTTATCAAGGAGCTCAATCAGTGGTCTTAAATCAATTGATTTAACGGACATGCTTTTATAAAGCATGGGTGCAGCCATGTTTGATTTTATTTATTCAAATTAGGGCTGCAACGATTCTTCGTTTACTCGAAAACAAAACGATTCTGAGTGAGTTTAATACTCGGGTCAAGAAATGTGAACCGGGTCTTCGAAAACAACTAAAAATAGATGTAAAATCAACTACAAAATTTGATTTTTATTTAAATATATGAATATATTCATATATTTTTCCTAATATATGGTGGTTCCGTTTTCATTTTTCATATTTTTATGTTTTTATAAGACGGCAATTTAATATAACATATTTCGAAGATGCCTCAAATCTCGCATTATAAAAATGGCTAAAGTTTCCTTATATTGCATTACAAATGCATCTTTATTCTAAAATTCCATGAATTAGCAACATTCTTTCCTTTTGTGCGCACTTATTATAATGACCATTTTATAAGTGTAATATGTCCAAATATGATGCAGTTTATTTCATGGGCAATAATCAAGCAATTAACCGAGTCCTAGTTGGTTCTTGCAAAATGAGGAATCGAGGCACATTTTCTGGCTTGCTTGCAGCCTTAATTAAAATACAAAGAATATGCGTATATATTATGTAAATTTAATACCCCATTCACACTACAGGGGGTAGGCCACGTTTTAATGGCTATAATAATGTGATATCTTTGTAAAAAAAAATTGGTGATAATGTAATGCCACTGATATATGATGATTATTTTTTCAGTAATTTAAATTATTAGTATTTTTTTCTTTTCTAAATTATCCTATATAACTTTGTTCTTTTATTAATTACTTTCAGGCATCTTATTCATCTAAGTCATTATGTCACATTATCCTTGCTTTATAACGTTTCTGCTTCTTTGAAGGCTATCCACACTAAAATAGTTAAAATTTTCCCATGTTGTGTGATATTCCCCACTCAGCAAACTTTCAATTAAATAACATTTATTAAACTCACATCTGGACAAATTGATGTCATTTATCAAATTATAGGAATGAAATAGTAATGCTGGTACAAAGACCATTTTACTGAAATACCTAAACAAAACATGACAATGCTGATGGTTAGAAAAGTTAAAAATAGCATCGGAGAGGCCCGGAGACCACAGGCCCGGGAAATAGTTTTTAACACCATGAGATATAAAAGTGACATAGTAAAAGATCAGAGACTTTCAGAGCAAACTTTGTGACAGGATGTTGCACATCTACACCCTATAACCAATGTCTCTACCAAGGATCAATGTTCTACACCTTAAGGATTCTGTGGTAAAGCCCATACAAGATTTTAAAAGCCAAGGTCATTAGGGCAAGGTCAAATCATGGCCAGATCATGCTGCTGCATACCTAACCTCCCCAACTAATGTCCCTACCAAGTATCAATTTCCTAAAACACGTGGTTTCTGTGATACAGCTCGGACAACCTTTCTACTGCTACATGCCTGCCTGCCGAACTGCCCACCTGCTTATTAGGAGGCTATTTGTGAAAACAAAACCCATAGACCTCAAAGGCTGTAGGGTAAAAATACAACAAACAGACAAAATATAAAGAAATTCTACCATTTTCTCCAATATTCTGGCATGTTCTACCGGATGCCTCCGGTGGATACAATAAGTCAATTAATAAAATTTAAAACAAAATATATAAACTTTGGTGTCAGCATTTACTGGCAGATTGCCAGTGACTTTTTTCTATGGCTTTAATGAGATAGTAAATTTTATTTTCATTGACATCATTTCCCGTTAGCGGGGCTATTCATTTGTGAAAACAGAGAAACACAAGTAATTTAGTGTCCAAGAATCAAATTGGTTTTGAACTGGCAAGATACAGATAAGAATAAGGAAGAAATTTCTTTCAGTCTACATATGCAAGGTGGAAAGTAATCACCAACACAAACAGCGGACCAGAGTAGAGCACAATTCATGAAAATCCGGAGACAAAAAAAAAATAATTTCTAGAAGCGTGAGCCTCTGAGAGAGCTTGCATTTAAAAATATCCTACTGTCTCATCCCCTATACAATTTGTTATACAACTTCACAAATGTTTGCCTTTAATGGTAAAATTATAAGGGATCAGTGGCCCTCAGAGAAGTGAGTTTTATAAGACAACAAAAAGCAATTAGCCTAATAAACGTCAACTTCTACCTAAATAATGGAACTTAATCTAGTTATGATGATAAATGTAGAATAATACAGAACATTTTTACTGCCAAAAGCACACATTAAGGCTCTAGAAGGGAATTAGGAGACATATACACAATGCAACTCTGCTCAGTTTTTCTTCAGTTTTTCTCTATTTTCAAATACAGTAAAACATCCGTGAAGGCATATATCTGTAAGACAAATATTCAAGTTTATAAATTTGCTACAGCCTCTCTGGCAATGTCATATTTGGCTAAAAATAGGCCTAGACATATCATCATATTACCAAATGTGAACAATACTGGTAACTTACCAAGTTTGTGCACTTAATTTGATCTTTTTTAGCTTTAACTGTGAGTGTGACATTTGAAAGTACAAGTCACTCTACTCTGGTTGCTGCCGACTTTAGGCCTGATCTACAAATTAAAGGCCTAGATGTGGGATCGGCAAATAATCCTATGCCTAGGATTGCAGTTCTCCGCACTGGAATGGTGTTCTCCCAAGTACAAACACTATCAACTTCTTCACAGAAGAAAGTGTGACTAGGGGTTGAGATAATCATCCAACAGGCCTTATTCAAGTTATCTAATTTCTGTGTATTTCTGGTCTTAATGCAAATTCTTAAGGCCAACCCCGTCTTTTTGCTTTAATGTCATGTTTGCCTGTTAGTTTAAGAGAAGATAAAACTAGAGGATCGCTTGCAAAACAAAGCGATTGTTTTTGCATGGCATGCCGAAAAGGAGATATAATGGCCGCTCAACAAAGCCAGAATATAGGAAAAGTGGGTCTTGGGCAGGGTAGTTATCTTGGATGCAGTGTGTTTCAAAAATTTTGATGAAATTGCTCTATCTTGCACGGTTAAGGAGACAGAGGGAATTTGGTGTTTTGCACTTTTTGTCACAAATTTGAAAATTGACAATGACCCACCCATTTTTGGGAAGGGTAAAATTTTTATTTTGAAAATTGGATCAGCTACTCAGCAGCAATTAACCTGTGGGTCAAAAATTTCGTCGAAATTGTTCTATCTAGCATGGTTTTTCAGATACAAGCATTTTTGTGTTTTGCATTTTTGAAAAAAATTTGAAAATTCAAAATGGCCGCCATTTTTGGCGAGTGAAATATTCGTTGAAACTTGGAAAGGCTAGTCTTCACAGATACCCTAGGTATCAAAAATTTTGCCAAATTCGCTCCGTCTGGCACGGTTTTCAAGATACAAGCATTTTTGTGTTTTGCGATTTTTGCGAAAAATTTGAAAATTCAAAATGGCTGCAATTTTTGGTGGGACAAAAAAAATTTTTGAAAATTGGGTCAGCTACTCAGTAAAGGTACCCTCTGGATCAAAAATTTTGTCAAAATTGCTCTTTCTAATACGGTTTTTGAGATACAAGCATTTGTGTTTTGCATTTCTGAACAAAAATTGAAAATTGGCGGCCATTTTTGGTGAGTGAAATATTTGTTGAAACTTGGAAAGGCTAGTCTTCACAGATACCCTGTGGGTCAAAAATTTTGCCCAAATCCCACTAGTAAATTTTTATTTTATGAAGAAAATGATTTCAAAAAGTACTTATATCACTTAGTATTGTTCTATATGTGTACCTTATGAGCCCATATTTTCAATTTTGTGTTTTGCCTTTTTTGTCAAAAATTCGAAAATTGAACATGACCCCCATTTTTGGGGAGGAGAAAATTTTTGGAAACTTGGACAGAGTAGTTTCTTTCGTTACCTTGCAGGCCGAAAATTTTGACGAAATCGCACTATCTCACACAGTTAAGGAGATACAAGCAGTTTTGTGTTTTACCTGTTAAGAAAATTGTTAATGCTTAATTAATCATCAATAACTCAGTCATTTCCTAACCTATCCCTGCCAAAATTTAATGTCACCCAGATCTTTATTATGAGGAAAGTATTTGCTACATTTCAGGTGGATAGATAAAATGCTTCATAAATTATCATCCGGACAAGGACGCCCTTCCAAAAAACGCATTTTTGGTCATGTGACCTCGCTGATTGGTGAAAATGTCATTGCAGCATATTCAGAAAAATTTCCCAGGGCTACTGCATACACCTGCCAAATATTTAAAAAATCTGCCTTATGGCTGTGAAGCTATTGCGAAAAGAAAACGCGGATCCGGTGGAGTCGCTTCTCCCATATAAAAAAGGGGCAATGACAAGCAAACCTACGAAGAGATTATTTAGTCATGGACCATGAGTCCTGCTCATGGTATTTAGCATATATTTAAATATTTGTTATCAGTTGGAAATTTCATGTACACTTCAGCTCAATTTAGAAAGACACTTAAGCAATACGGTGACCATTAACTGGTTCTCACTGCTTGATGTTTTAATAAACAAGCAATCAGTGCCCGTGAACAGGCTCTGTGTCCCAAAAGTAACTGAAAAATATATTTAACAAAATACTCTAAATGCAATAGTTTTCAAGTTACAAGTGATTAGTGTTGTGGTTGAATGTGAATTTTGGAACCAGTTTCCAAAAGCGGAAATTCGGCGAAAAACTGGGTACGTTTGATTTGTTAAACGCAAAGAAATAAGTCTTCAAATGTGTACATGAGACCTAACTCGTATATAAATAACAATGATGGGCTTTTGGAAGACTTTTGAGGAAAAAAAGGTGATATATGGACAGAATATTATAAAAATACTGTGAAATATTTGTTATAGTTGAATATTTTAGTAAACTTAAGTTAAAATTAAGGCTGTGATGGGTGGTTAAAATCCATCTCAGTACCAGAGCTACGCAAATTCGTCTCGCAGTTCGGTATTCGCGTGTTTTAGTATGCACATTTTTTCCTCTCCATAAACAAAACGGTGGTTTCCAGAAACAATGTCTTAGCATTAAAATAGTGCTGAAAGGTAATCAAAACTTATTATATTGTTATAAAATGAGGAGTATTATATAAAATTTCTCAATATACAAAAAATTCTGCATTTTGCAGTGTTGTCATTCTTTGTCATCCTAAAAAACGTGATAAAGTGGGTGACAATAGAATATATTATAGTAGTTAACGACGATCGGGTGGACCAGAAAGCACTCGAGATCTTCCCAAATCGACTCCACTGGCGAATACCGACCACCCGGTTTCAGCCTTAGTTAAAATAATTACTACATGTGGCGAAACCGGTTTTGGTTACAAGAAGACGAAACGTAACCGGATCAGCATCTTTCGGTCGGTAAATAGGTTTCCGGTTTACCCTCTTCAACACTACAAGTGATACAAGTGATTTACTCAGTGAGAATCTCAAAGTAGCTTTTACTCAGCTATGCAATAAGCTATAGGTCTGCAATTTCACTATATTATAGTTGACCCAAAAGTAGATGAATAGAGTAAGAAATCGAAAATTCGCCAGGAATCTAAAATTCGCCACCTCTAAAACCTTAGTTAATTTTATGAAGAAAATTATGCTTTTGTCTAAAAATTGGTATTTTTCAGTTCAAAAAGCCTTAATTTACTATACCGTTAACAAATCTCACCACAATTCATTTATTTTATTAGTATTTTCACATGTGGCGAATTTCAGATATGTGGCGAATTTTAGATTTCTTACTCTAACATAATTTAAAGTACTTTTAGTTGACCCAAAAGTAGATGAATAACATAATTTATAGTACTTTGAATGCAATAGTTACAACTGATTTACTCAAAAGAGAGAATCTGAAAGTAGCTATTGCTCAGCTATGCAATGACCTACACGTCTGCAATTTTACTATATTATAGCTGACCCAAAAGCAGGTGAATAATATATTTAAACAAAATTTTCTAAATGCAACACTTTTCACGTTACAAGTGATTTACTCAACAGTGGGAGCCTGAAAGTAGCTATTGCTCAGCTATGGAATGAGCTACAGGTCTGCAATTTTACTATGTTATAACATACCCAAAAGGAGGGAATAACATGATATTATTTAAACAAGAAAATGTATATGCAATATGTTTCAAGTTACAACTGATTTGTAAAATGCAATTTTTTTTTGTATCCTGGAATCGGAACAGTTTTGCATTGGTGGGAAACAAAAAACAAAAATCTGCTACCGTCTCATTCCTAGTAAGGAATAGTACTCTTGTTCATAATTGTTAGAAAATGTTTTCATAGCATTGCCCTTGTTATTCTGCTCCGAAAATTGAGTTATAGTCTATAAATTTTAACAGAAAATCCTGTCAAGTATGGTTATTTTGAGGCCAAAGAGTACTCTTCAGGAAATTGAGCAAAAGGTTCTACTCATTTATGCATTATCAATGTCCCACTGCATTAATTCTCAAAACGATAAAATGGTCTTTTTTAAGGTCTGCAGTTTTTCTGTTCTTTTATCACCTCCTTTAACACTGAAAAAGTTTTCTGAAATGTACGTATTACCCTCACTGTGTTTCTTTTCAGATAAAGGAGAACTTAAAAGTGCATGAATCCCACAAAGAGTGTCTTTCAGTCACTATGTACCAACCTTTTGTTCGTCTCTTCTTCTACATATATAAATAAGGGCCACGGTGGCAGAGTGGTAACGCTCTCGCCTCCCACCTCTGCGGCCGGGGTTCGATCCCCGTCATGGCCGTAAGTGGGAAAGCTGGTAGTTGCTTGCCGTTGGTCGGCAGTTTACAGTACAGAACCCTAGCGAACTATATGTACTGGTTTCCTCTGCCCTTCCAACTACCCGTCGTGATATGACCTGTACAGTGTTGAAAGCGATGTAAAACCCCAAACAAACAAAACAAATCTACATATATAAACAAGTCCCTTAGTAACAACCTTTAGGAAGTAGAGTAAGAAATCTAAAATTCGCCAGGAATCTAAAATTCGCCACCAGTCCTCTAAACCCTTAGTTACCTACAAACCTACAAAGTAATCAATTGAATTACATATTTAGAACTTTGCCCTTATTGAGGTAGCAGAATTTCAAACAACAGAGTAATTTACCGTAATTTTTTTTTACTTTTTCTTTTTGTCAATCCAGGCTTACCTTTAATACTGAGGCAGTTTCCTCGCAGACAAGGGAGCGTATTTCTGGAGTTCTCATATCAGTGGCCCATACTCTTCTGTCTCTACCACCAGAGTAAAACATTGTAAAGGACTCGTTTGCCTGAAAAACACATAAATAATTGCCGAATACATTTTTTCAATATCGTAAAAAAATACTTGCTAGGTGGTTAAAGTAATGCAATATTATGATTACTTTCATAGCACTTAAATCGCCATCCCATGATATGCTCTTAAGGCACTTAAGGCTGGGGCAGAGTCGGCAGTGGTGGTATACTGGTATCGAGATAATACCGACCAATACCGTGACCACTTTTAAAAACGGAATCTCAAATGTTAGCTTATATGATTATTGGGAAATGTGAAATATTAAATGCCAAACCTGAATCTGAAGAAATTATCAGCTATTTTATCATATGTCACTAGATTTTAATGTATTTGAAGCCATTTCTGTGAGGAAAACTGCCATGTTTTGGATTAAGGAAAATCACTTCCTGTTTGTAGGTCTCTTCGACTGGGGAAATGCTTAAACTCAAACTTTTTTGTTATCCCAAATTCGGGAAAATTTCACACTGATGGAATTCTGAAATAGAAAAACTGATACTGTCGAACCCCTACTTAAGGCAGAGATATGGCAGCATGACACCTGAGAATCCAGGGCGATGGGAGGCTGTAGAAGTAAAGTTTTACTAAACAGCTATGTCTTCAATTTGCACCTGAAAGATGACAAAGAACCTGCAGTTTGGGTATCATCAGTGAGCTCATTCAACAACATTGGAAAGTCATGTACAAAGCTGTGTGGCTAAAGTATTTTGTTGATTTTTGCACTGAAGACATGAATTGTGGAACCTCTAGGTACTTCCTGTCAGATTTGCTGCATCTGGTAGTGTTGGTGCATGATACTTGAGTAAGGTAGGGGATGAAATAGTTTGGAGTACTGGTGTGGAGGTACTTCTCTGCAGGGATGGGGGTCAAATAAATGAAAATGTATTTAAATACAAATACTTTTCAAAAAATGAAACAAAATTAATATACGGTAAATACTTTTTTTGAATTTATTTAAAATTGAAAAAGTATTTCAAATACTTTCAAATACTATTTCACTTGTGAGTTATTTTAAAAATCTAAGGGCTGGAATGAAAGCATGTCACTAGAAATAGCATCAGAGATGTCTGTATCCCACAGCCTGTTGGACATTATAAAAGTTATAAACTGGAGAACAGCTGTCAATGGAAATTGAAAATTTTAATTACTTAAATGTAGCTTTTATAAGCTACAAGCTTACCATGTGGGACTGAATGCTTTACTGGTTGCCGCGAGGCACAGACGACCAACGCTCGAGAAAAACAAGCATGCAGTTGGTTCGGCCTCATAGGTTGTCGTGACGTCATCACTTCCTGTGTATCAGCCTCCTTTTCGTTGAGATTAAACCCATGTCCCCTCAGCTGTAATACAGCGGGGAGGTAGGGTGGGACTCTTCTCAGTCCCACATGGTAAGCTTGTAGCTTATAAAAGCTACATTTAAGTAATTAAAATTTTCAATTTTATTGCGCTACAATAGCTTACCATGTGGGACTGAATGCTGAATTCAACCGCCCGGTGGCGGGATTACAGCTGAGACTGGAAGGTCTGAATGTTGTTTTTCTCGAATTGAGAGTAATAAAAAATAGTTCCAAAAAATTTCCAGTCTGAGTCCCATTTACAGAGTCCCAATCCTGAAGGTCGGACTTGTAAAGAGCCAAAAACCTGATGAGAATACACAGTGTCGTACACTGTAGGGTGTTTGGAAGGAGGATTGTGTACCCGGAGTACACAGATAGGAAGAACCCCAAAGGGCTATGACGTCAGAAATGAGGTCAAGGTTCGAGAATTGCTATTTGCAACCTTATTTATAAGACAACCTTATGGTCCCAAGAAGTTAAAGTTAACGTAAAGTTAATATGTGTGTGACCTTACCTGTAACACCCTGATGAGGTAGCTTATACCTAGACCTGGGGAGACTCCTGAAGGATTAGCTGTAGCGGACGTGCCCCCCCCCTTAAGTTTCCGAAGAAGACATCACTGAGGAGAAGGGTCTAGGACCTGTTGAGCCGCTACTACTGGTCCCAGATACATGTTGTTGTCGTTGTCCGACCAAGTAAGGTCTTTTAGGTAAAAATTGGTAAACGTGTTGTGAGCTTTCCAGTGACACGCTTGCATGATCTGGTCCACCGATACCCCACCGTAAAAAGCCTTAGAGGCTGCGAAGGCCCTAATGTCATGCGCTTTAACTTGGACTAAGTCCAAGGCTTGCTGGTCTGCTTGCTTATAACAAAGTAGAATGGTTTGTTTCAACCATGAAGAGAGAGTAGCGGGTCTGATATCTGAGATATGTCCTTTCTTGAAGGAGATGAAAAGAAGGGACCGGGACCCTCTCAGGTCCTTGGTTCGGTCCAGATAGTACCTCAAAGCCCGTACAGGACACAAGGTCCTGTCTTCTTTGAATTGTCTATCTACAATGGTAGTCAAGGCAGGAATAGTCACCGGAGACACACTTTGAGAACCTTCTCTTGCTAGCTGGTTTTTGGCTATAAAATCGGATGAAGGGAACAAGGCTACCTTTTCCCATTGGCCTAGATTAGATACTTTGTTGGCGACCCAGGCGTGGATTTCACTGCGGCGTTTGCCGGAGGCCAGAGCTAGCAAGAAAGCAGTCTTGAGAGTGAGATGTTTGAGGTCTGTGTCTTTCATAGGCTCAAAGGGCGCTTTTGTGAGCTCATTGAGGACAACAGATAGGTTCCACTGAGGAAGGTTTCTGGAACTCTTGGGGCGATCCCTGTGAAAACTGGAGAGCAACCTGTGAAGGTCCTCATTATGGGCAATATGCTGGGCTGTAGGGCCTAGAGTGTCAACAATAGCTGTCCTGTAACCATCAATGGTAGAGGGGCGCCTGTTTAGGTCTTGGTACAGATACATAAAGAAATCTGAGATTTGCTTCACAGATGGTGAGGAGAAATCCACCGAATTATCTCTGCACCATTTTTCAAATAGGGCCCACTTTGATTTGTAGATGTTCCTTGTTGAAGACCGCTGAGGTGCAGCAATTCTCTCTGCCACTTCCACAGAGAAGCCTTGTTCTTGGAGTTGTCCACTCCTAGAGACCAGGCGTGGAGGTTGAGATGCTGCGGGGAGCTGTGGAACACAAAGTTGTGGGACTGCTTGAGGAGAGTTGTCGACACCGGGAGTTGTAGAGGGATCTCTGTTGAGAGCTGCACTAGGTCCCAGAACCAGGGCATCCCTGGCCAGCCTGGGGCTATTAGAATGATCAGGCAGGTGCATTGCCTGATTTTTTGGATCACCCTGTAAAGGAGAGCCGTTGGAGGGTAAGCATAAGCAGTGAGACCCGTCCAGTCTATGTTTAGAGCATCTATGTCCCAGGCCTGGGGGTCTGGGATAGGAGACACGTACAGAGGGAGCTTGTGGTTCAGATGAGTGGCAAAAAGGTCCACGTGGGGAGTGAACCACTTTAGGCAGATCTGTTTGAACACCTGTGGATGGAGTGACCATTCGGTCGACTGAACCTGGTTCGACCTGGAAAGTAGGTCGGCCATCACATTCAGGCACCCTGGAATGTGTCTGGCTTTCAAGATTATGTGATAGTGGTGGCACCAGGTCATGAGTCTCCACAGGAGTGCGCACATCTCCGCCGAGTGTGTTCCCCCTTGTTTGTTTATGTAAGCTACCACAGTTGAGTTGTCCGTGGCAACTAGCACTGTTTGGTCCTGACACTGGTCTTTGAAGTGTCTCAAAGCCAGAAAGACAGCTTTCAATTCTAGGACATTTATGTGAAGTCCTTTTTCCTGAGGTGACCACAGCCCTTTTGTAGAACTTTGTTCTAAGTGAGCGCCCCAGCCTTCGTTTGAAGCGTCTGTAAAGAGTTGGATACTGTGGTCTTTGGGATGAAGGTCGGCGCCTATCATCACCTTTGCAGGATTCTGCCACCAGTCCAGATGAGCAGAAATGACTTCTGTCCAGGGAAGGAGGCTGTCCAGCGACTGAGGAAATTTCCAGTGCTCTTTCAGGTGAAACTGAAACGGTCTCACGTGAAGGCGTCCCTCCGGGACCATCTTCTCCGTTGAGGCTAGCAACCCAATTAGAGACATCAAACATCTTGCAGTCAAAACATGTTTCGACTTGAGTCGTAGGATCAAATCCTGAAGTTTGAGCCATCTCTCTTGAGTGGGTTTTACAAGGGCTGAATCTAGGTGGTATTCGTAGCCCACGAACGAGAACACCTGAGTTGGTTTCAGTTCTGATTTCTCTTGGTTTAAGATCCATCCCAAGGACTGGGTGAGATCTACCACTGTCCGAGTGTCCACTAATGCTTCCTCCTGGGACTGAGACCTGATCAGCCAGTCGTCCAGGTATTGATGAAGTCTGAGTCCTCTGCTGAGGGCCATGAGCTTCACTTCTTTGACGACCATGGTGAATACCTGGGGGGCTGTGGCTAGTCCGAATGGGAGCGAGGTGAACTGGAACACCTGTGACCTGTGGCAAAATCTTAGATACTTCCTTGAGTTTGGATGGATGGGGATGTGGAGGTAAGCGTCCGACAGGTCTATTGACGCTACCCATTCCCCCGGAATCAGAGAAGTCCTGATGGACTCTGGCGTTTCCATTTTGAACTTTTCTACGTGTAGAAAAGTGTTGAGCCTGCTTAGGTCTATTACTGGCCTCCACCTTTGGTGAGGCTTGGGTACAAGAAAGAGGCGACTGTAAAACCCGAGAGATTTTACATTTTCCACCCTTTCGATAGCGTTCTTTAACAGGAGAGACTGGATGCAATCGGCCAAGGCTTGGTCTTTTTGAGGGGCCTTGTACTCTGACACAATCAGAGGAAATCTTATCAAGTTTGGCCTTGAGAGGAATGGCAGAACGTAGCCATTGGTGATGATATTTAACACGTTGGCTGAGCAATTGTTTGCGTGCCAGTCTCTCCTGAAAGAACGGAGGCGATCTCCTACTGGTGGATTGACTGAGGCTTGATAGGAGTCATTGGGAAGAGGGGTTTCCACGCCCTTTTCCTTTGTTGTGGGGTCGAAAACGACCCCTGGAGCCTCTGAAGTTTGGTTTTCCTCTAGAAGAGGGAAACGAATAGTTGCTGCTTTGGGAGGAATTGCCCCCAAAGGGGCGTTTCCTGTAGGAGCCTCTTCTCTTATTGTGGTGGGAACCACGAAAGGGCTTATTTTGGTAGGGTCCGAAACCCTGAGCATCTTTTGAGGTGCCTTTTTTGAGAAGGAAGTCCTCGCCTTCCTTCACTGACTGGGAGTTGAACAGGGAACGAGTCCAGAGAGAGGAATTCCTGAGCTCTTGACGTCTGGTTTCCCCTAATTGTGGCTGCAGATGGGACATTTCGGCTTCGCGTCTAAGCAAGCCGGAAGTTGCCATTGTATAAAGTTCCCTTTGTAAAATATGGGCAAGGGATTTGCTCAGGCAGGTTATGGCCTTATGTTGAATAGTGAGGGTCTTCTCCCAGAGATCAAAGTAGTCATAGGCCTCATCATAACCACGTTTTACTGCTTTTTCAGGGTCGGCACCTTTCCTGACCTGGGACTTGACCTTCTTGAAGGTTTCTTTTAGTCCATAACGACACCTCCTCATGGTAGAGTTACAGGAGGAGGATGTCTTGGCAAAAGTGGTCGTGAAATTCAAAGTGGTTAGATTGTACCTTGCCTGTTGTTCTAAGTCCTTGAGGACAGAGAGTGGGACCTTGCCTAAAGGGCCCCCGAAGGTTTAGGAGATATACAGATCTTGGCAAAGTCTGCATTTAAGTCTTGGAGTTTCTCCGAAAAACAAGGTTGTCCAACCTTGTACCACTTAGAAGTGGAAGGGGGGGGGGGGGGGGGGGGGCTTTGGGTATTTGCCCTCTGCCAGGTTTGCAGCCATAAGGTCATTGTTGAATTTGTCAAAGGCATCTCTTATACCAGAGTTGAGGGGCAACATAGCTGATGGACCCGTAGGTCTCAGCTCTTGGACGGCCACCTCGTCATCGATACCTATGATAGCAGTAGCAGGTCTGGGGACTGAATCCCTCGGATCAGGTAATTTGAGGATATGTCGAAAAGTATCTACCTCCTCCGCATATTGATTTGGGATGTCAGCCAGAGCCACATCCCTATAGTAGGGCGGGTCAAGGTCAATTTGAGGATGTTCCTGATCATCAGAGGCCATTCTCTGGGGCTTGGGAGACCTGTGTTTACGTCTAGGGGACTGATCCTCCCCAGACGATGAGGGCAAATATGCGGACCTTGACTTATGTTTAGACTTGTCAGAGTGCTTTTTAGGTCTAGAATATGAAGGGCGATCATGATCGGAATCAGATCCCGAACCTGAGATTGGAGCATGGCTAACCTTGTGAGAGGACGTCTTGGGGCGAACAGACTGTGTCTGTTCGGAAGAGCTAAGACGAACGTCCGAACCTTGCTCGGCCTGAAGGCGAGGAGGAAGAGAAGGACCATATTCAATATCCATGGGTTCAGAAGCACTGACAGAGGTCTGAGGTTCGGTGCGAACGGCCGAAGAGGCGATCTTATCAGCCAGCCCTTGTTGAGATTTTAGGAAATCTTCACGCATAGATTTAAGGGCATCATAGATGTTGGCCTGAAAAACACCGAATTTCTGATCAAATTTGTGGTCCAAAGACTTTTCTACAGAAGAATGGACTTTATGATGTAAGGCTGTACTGGGAGTGGGAGGAACAGTACGCCCTGGTGTAGTAAGAGGCAAAGGATCGAAAGATAAGGGTCTGGGACGTGGAGGTGAAGTAAACAAATGATTGGCCGCAGCTTCAAGTTCGGCTTGCGATCCAGAAAACGATTCAAAAGAATCGCCAAGAACCTCGTCCCGATCTTTGTCCGATGCCTGAGAAGTGGGATGTTTTTTCTTGTATCGTCTTCTATTAGCAATTTTAGTGGACTGTTCGTCTGTGAAAGACGCACAGATTTGACAAGTACCAGCTTTTGTAACACACAGATCATCGCCCTTCCCTGCATCTCTGCAGGAAGGGCAATAGCCATGACTGTCGAATGGCTGACAGAAATGATTGCATTTGCTGGATCTGGGTTTATCTTTAGAAGACTGGTGGGCGGTGGCCATGTTTTAATGCAATAAAATATGAAAATACTCCGAACCAAAGATTCGAGCAGTACTAGTGTAGTGGCGAGCACACAACACGCGAAAAAAGAAGACGTTAAAAAACTGACAAAATACAGCACCGGAAGTGCTGAAAATTGGGTATAAGATTCTATACTGCTAAATAAAGGAAAAGCCGAATTATGGACGAATGACAAACAATATATCCAGAGATATAATAGAAAACAGCTTTGAAAACTTAGCAGAGCATCCAATATGGCGGCGACCAACGAAAAGGAGGCTGATACACAGGAAGTGATGACGTCACGACAACCTATGAGGCCGAACCAACTGCATGCTTGTTTTTCTCGAGCGTTGGTCGTCTGTGCCTCGCGGCAACCAGTAAAGCATTCAGTCCCACATGGTAAGCTATTGTAGCGCAATAAAATAGCACAATTACTGTATAAGTGGTTATTTTCGCGTGGAATTAATTTTCGCTATATTCGCAAGTGACTACAAAACGCGAAAATAACTTCTAGCCAATATTTACATTCAGTAGAACCAGTCTAGCGTGAGCGGTAATACAAGATTATGCAAGATACGATATTTAACACTGTCACGGAAACAATAAATTCCATTGCTTTATCAAATGTACCATTCACAGAAACGCCTAACTTCTTTGATCTTTATCACCAGTAGGGAGGGATTAATTCAATTACACGACCCCGCTACTAGTACACAACTTCTTTGATAATGCGCCAACCAATGAAAGTGTGTTCGATTGTGTTTCGTAAATTTATGATCTCCCACACTGACAACGTGTATAAAAGAAAAGACGTTAACTATGCATTTCCAATCAAACCAGCAGAAGTCCGCATAATATTTTAATTTGAACATGTTGTTAGTTTGGGCAATAATTGAATATATTTCACCGTGAAAATAAATTCTCGCGAAGCAGGCCTACAGTGTACATTCGCGACCTTAAGTACCCGCGAAAATAACCACTTATACAGTATGTAAAAGTAAATCAGTTGTAGCAATCCATATATCTTTGTCATAAGAGAAAAATGTCTCAAATATGGCAGGTGAAATACACTTTGGCAGAGACAAGGCTAAACTTCACACCATGATGCACACCTACACTCCCTAACCAATGTTTCTTACCAAGTGTCAACCTTCTACACCTTACTGAAGTCAAGAGACTAGACAAGATTTTGAAACTCATGGTCAATACGACAAGGTCACACCTACAACCTCCAATCAATGTCCCTACCAAGTATCAACTTCCTAGTAACACCTTACGGTTTCTGAGATATAGCTCGGACAAGATTTTAAAGGGCAAGGTCACTACGGCAAGGTCAAAGGTCATATCAAGGTCACACTATGATGTTGCACACCTACACCCCCTTAAACCAATGTCCCTACCAAGTATCAACTTCCTACACCGACCTTATGGTTTCCAAGATAGAAATTTTGGATAATTTTTGAGTCAACATCATTTTGGATAGTAACTTATGTTAAAATTTTTACATAAGATTCTGAATTACATATTCTCTTATCGGAATGAGATAAACAGAATTAATCAAAATATTTACATAGTCACATTAGAGTCTCTTTATTGAGTTTTTGATGAAATATTATTGAATGTCTTGATCAAAAAAGGTTGTCTAATGTGAAAATATTTTCTTATTGAGGCCTTTTATATCCCCTTTATATCAGTCCCCACTACAACAAGTTTTTATTGAAAAAGAACTCAGGGTATGCACTGTTTACCCTACTCAGAGAAGCAGATGAACACTAAAGCCTCTCTTAAAGATGCTAGTGGTGGTGGACCAATTCACGCCAGTGTACCTATTCATGCCCACCCCTAAATTTATCCAAAACAATCACATTTAAACATTAAATTACAAAATGTAAATCATCCATTTGATGATTATCTATGATGTGGTAAACATTATAAAAAAAAAATTATAAATCTTCAAGAAAATTGAGGGTGGGCCTGAATTGGTACCCGGGCGTGAATTGGTCCGCCACCACTAGCAGATATATAACAGTTGTCTGGAACAAAGACACACACTCATTGCCCTCCTTACAATAGACCCCTGTGACTCCTCAAATGACACAAAAGGTATAACTCAAAATAATAGCAGTCAGGTTGTCAGTCCTTTTTGTTTCACACAGCTTGCTCAATCTAGGATATCTTTTAATAGCATGTTTTGACATTTGAATTATGAGGAGCTTTTGTTAAGTACTAGCCATTCCCCGTGTTATAAACAAAATCACGAAATCGTTCCAAAGAATCTGAATTAAAACTTAAAATGGGGATCATATCATACCGCATCATCAGCTGAACCAAATGGACAACTTTTAATCTTTACTATAAAACCAATTAATTAAAATAAACATTTAATTGGAATATCGACTTTGTAGAAGATTGTATATGATTTCACCACCATGGATTTTGCCATGGTGGCCATTTTGTTTTCAGAACAGGGCCAAATTGACTCAAGCAAGCTTTCTAGGCATTTACATTGTGTGCAAATCTAACTCAGCTAGCTGCAAGATTTTAAATTTTAGAACATACCACTGATTTTTGAACAATTGGGTATAGCGGCAATGTTGTCTTTTAAAATGAGTACAAAATTTTCTTCACATATCTCTGCCTCTTTTCCAGAAATCTCTGCAAATGTGGTGAAGATATCTTCATAACTGAATGACATATAAAAGTTGTTGTAAAAATGTGACAAATGCAAATGCAGACACACACACATGCACGGAAGGTGTTTCATAATCTCCCTACCCTGGCCTTGACCGGTGGGAGATAAAAATGCAACTGTAGTAACATCGGTTTAATAGTGCCCCATTTTCAAATACGATGTGTATTTATTTATTTGGGGTTTTATGACGCTTTCAACATAGTACAGGTCATATCAAAATGGGTAGTTGGGATGGCAGAGGAAACCAGTATATACAGTTGGTCAAGGTTCTGTACTGTACTGAGGTCGGGCCGGGAACCGAACCCCCATCTCAGAGGTGGGAGCAAACAAGATGTGTAAGACCGAAAAGTATTTAAAGCATTGCCATGGCAACAGGTGTTGCCAGATAGCCTCCAAAACCTGATCAGCTCTAGATCTTCTTTTAGTTAACATATCCTGAAAATTTGGTGAAAATCCATGCATTGGTTTAGGCTGTAGAACATCCACAACCGTCAAACCCAAAAATATTCAAAGTGTTGCCAAGGCAACAGTTGTTGCCCGATACCTCATAAAACCTTATCAGCTATAGATCCTTTTGGGGTAAACATTTCCTGAAAATTTGGTGAACATTCATGTACAAACTTTTGATACCTTGATTCAAGATCTTTTCAAGGATTTTCAAGGTCAACAACAACAATTCTTAAAGATATATTTTAAGGCATGGCCTCCTTTGCCTCCCCTTCTAGCCATCCGTTCCTTCCACAAAATTCTTTATTGCCACATGATTTTAACATTTTATAAACTCATTACAACAATGCTAGTTAACACAACTAATAATATTTTAACATAAACTTGGTTCAGACAAGACCATCTGAGTTTGTAAAAGCCATAAAACTAGATGATGCAGATGCTTAAGTTGGGCCATAACAAATTCAAGGACTTTTCAAGGATTTTATTCAATTTTGGCCAAATTCAAAGACTTTCAAGGCCTTGAAAATGAAGCAATATTTTCAAGGATGTGGGAACCCTGAGGCTAAGGAATGCCCACAAGCTTTAAGACCCAAAAATCTTAAAAGCGTTGCCATGGCAACAGTTGATACAGGATATCCCCCCAAACCTAATCAGCTCTGAAAATTTGGTGAAAATCTGTGCTTGAGTTTAGTCTGGAACACCCACAAACGTTATGCCCACCACCACCGCCCAGACAGCACAGGGGACGATTATAACCCCAGCCTTTATGGGCTGGGGTCAAAAATCTAACCCTAATTCTTAGTTAAACAAAGTAAATGAATCAGAAAAATATAAAAATGTGGAATTTGTTACCCTGTCCTTTCCACTTGAGAAAAACATAAACTACTCATTTGGCCCAACCAATGTCCCTACCAAGTATTAACTTCCTACACCTTATAGTTTCCGATTATAGCCCAGACAAGATTTTATAGGTCAAGGTCACTACAGCATGGTCTAAAGTCAAATCAAGGTCACACCATAACGTTGCACACCTACACCCCCTAACCAATGTCCCTAATAAGTATCAACTTTCTACACCTTACAGTTTCCGAGATATAGCCCAGACAAGATTTTATAGGTCAAGCTCACTATTCCAAGGTCAAAGGTCAAATCAAGGTTTCACTTTGACATTGCACACCTACACCCCAAACCAATGTCCTTACCATGTATCAACTTCCTGCACCTTACGGTTTCAAGATATAGCCCGGACAAGATATTATAGATCAAGGTCACTGCGGCAAGGTCAAATCAAGCTCACACCATGATGTTACACACCTACACCCCCTAATCAATGTCCCTAACAAGTATCAACTTCCTACATCTTATAGTTTCTGAGATACAGCCCGGACAAACTTTTTCCTGCCGCCCGCCCAAACGTTTGCCCATCCAGACACCATGGGTGAAAAGAACATCCTGAAAACCATATATTGCAAATACATGTGACACATGAATCACATACACTTTTATGGAAATTTTGAAATATTCTTATTCCTTCAAATTTTTCTGAGAATTTTTTTGCAGAAATGCCTATATTCTAAGGATAAGAATGCTATGGAATATAGGCCCAGCTTTCTTGCTACAAACGGGAACCAGAATACATCAGCATCAGAAAATATTGCATTGCTTTGCAAACAAGTGGAAGTTTGCCATAACCTAAAATAAATCTTATGGATCCTTATTGATCGATGTTCATGTTACACAGACTTGACTAGGGTTGTTATGAGGGCCAAATAAATGGGGTCAAGTGCTCAGATGAAATTTCAACTCAACATAGGGCCCTTGCAAATTTAGTGTACAGTGTGTACCTTGACAGGACACAACATCTAATATCGCGGCTCCCGTAAACGAGAAAAATATATAGATGAAAAGTTTGAATCATTGGATTGAGATGATGTCACCACATAAAATGTTGAATATTTGGTCAAACCTAGTGCAATATTTAAGGTAAGCACGGTATCTTCATATATGATCTACTATTTAAACCTTTAATATCTAATTCTTATTTCTCTATAGCACCTCAATTACCTTTAATATAATTTTACTTGAAATTCCCCATGATATTCAATTCTTATGTTATTTCTTATGTTTTATTCCAGCACTCGTATATGTTCACTGGTCTACCATGTAAAATCATTGTTAATCACCGTGAACAGCAGGGACAGTATTAATAAACTGTCTTTGCCAAATATGAGACTTAACGTTGGCTATATCTGTACACAAAAGTTAAGCCTAAGACTTGGCTAACAACTTCTGTGAATACGGCCACAGGTACTTTAAATTTAGTTAATTACTTTACTGTCCCAAGGAAGTATGCATGTACAAGTAGTGTGCTCACCTGTAACGCCCACACTCCATCATCATGGATCTTGTACGTAGCTACACACCTCTGTTGACCCAGCGACCATAGTTTAATTGTTCCATCTGAACTGCCTGACAGACACTGCAAATAACAATGATGACAATAATTACGGTTGATAATCACTTCCCAACCTAGATGCTGGGTTGGGTCAGGTAGACTTTCTGTTGTAAATGTGCTTATGATGGAGGCTCTGTGGTGTAGTGTAGAATCTAGAATAACTAGACCTACACATCGGAGAACCAATGCAAATTTGTATCCACCGGAAAGACAACCTACCAAAGCCAGTGAACCATCGTATGACCTTGAAGGAGGGGCCCAAGGTCAAATTTAACATCAGGAGATTCCAAGCCCAATATTTCCTAGGCGTTGGCTTGACACTGCAAACCTCTAGGATCAATAATAAGTGAGTTATCAGCACTTTTAACTTTGGCTATCCTCATTTGACCTTGAAGGAGGGGCATAATGTCAAATCGGACCACATCAAAAGATCCCCAGCCCATGATTTCCTATAAGTTGGTTTCACATTGCAAACATCTAGGACCAATAATAAGCGAGTAAAAAGCACTTTTAAGTTTGGCTATCCTCATTTGACCTTGAAGGAGGGGTCCAAGGTCAAATCCCTCCACATCAAAAGATTCATAGCCCATGATTTTCTATTAGTTGGTTTCACATTGAAACCTTTAGGACCAATAATAAGTGAGTTATAAGCACTTTTAAGTTTGGCTATCCTCCTTTGACCTTGATGCAGGTGTTCCACTGGAGCCGACCCTGTATCCGACCCTACGACTCTAGAGTCGGTTGTAAAAGTCGTAGGATCATAGAAAATGAGGCGCGAAAATGGTGAGTTTGTTAAGAAATCCCCGACAGGACGGTACACTTACAGACAGGATGTGGTGACTACCCTGACAAAATGTAGGGTTGGGGACGTTTATTGCACGGCCAGTCGTACAAGTACTGCGACAAGCTTTAAACCCCTAACAGACAAACCGTAGGAGGTCCTGACAAGCTGTACTGACAAACAGACAGGACTGGAGAAATACACAGAATCATCACGACCAGACGTGCAGTCAGTATTGCAAGTACAGTTTTTGATGAATTTGTGGGAAAGAAGAGGATCAAGTGTTGACCAATAAACAATTCTTAAACTAGGTCAAGGCTGAATATTTGGATCCCATCACGTGATCAAAATGTCCAAATTTATTTTTTGTTATTTTAATTATAGTTTTCACATTTTTTGTTTTAATATTATGTAAGAAAGAAGCATTCTGATGCGTGCAATTATCTCCCGCCGTATAAATTAGATGTACTAAAGATAGTGTAATATACATTTTCTTGTGAGATGGAGGAACATGAACAAGACTTAGTGACAATAACCAAGAGGCACTTTAATGTTTGACTGCAATACTTTTAAACATAAAACACATTTATTCATTTTACTGGCTATTATTCTGCCATCCAAAGAGCTATAATTTACTATGTAGTAGATTACCCAAAAGTAGGTGAAGGACTTATTTAGAAGAAATTGCCTATCTGTAACACTTTAGAGATACAAGACACTTACTCATTTTAGTAGCTGTTACTCAGCTATACAAAGAGCTACAGTTGTGAAACTTCACTATGTCTTACATCAGCCAAAAGTAGGTGAAGGACTTATTTAGAAGAAATTGCGTATCTTCAATACTTTTAGAGATAAAGGACATTTACTCATTTTAGTAGCTGTGACTCAGCTATACAAAGAGCTATTATTATAATAGATCTGCAACTTCACTATGTGGTAGATCGCCCAAAAGTAGGTGACTGACTTATTTATCTTCAAAATTGCTCTATCTCGCATCGTTTCCAAGATAATTTCCAAGATAATTTTGGAGTTACAATAAATTTACTCAACAGTAAGAATTTCAAAGTAGTTATTACTCAGCTATAAAATGTGCAACAGGTCTGAAACATAATCATGTGACAGCTTGAATAATATATGAGGAATAACACATTTGAACCAGATGACTAATATATTTGAAAAGATTTGCTTAACTTTAGTACTTTTGAAGATATTTGACATTTACTTCTGTCATTATTTGCTACAAAATAAAAAAGTAGCTATTACTCACTTATGGCATGCAATGGAACCCTGAACTATGTACTATGTTATACAAAGTAGCTGAACAACATATTTTAGGAAAATACTGTAACTGCACTAGTTTAGGAGTTACAATGGATTTACTCAACAGTAAGAGTTTCAAAGTAGCTATTACTCAGCTATTAAATGGGCAACAGGTTTGAAAATATATTATGTGATAGCTTATCAAAAACTAGATGAATAACATATTGAAAAGATTTATCTAACTTTTATACTTTTGAAGCTATTTGACATTTCTGTCATTATTTTCCTACAAATAAGAAAATAGGTATTACTCACTTATGGCATGTAATGGAACTCTGTACTATGTACCATCTTACAGCTGAGGACAAAGTAGTTGAACAATATATTTTTGGAAAATACTGTAACTGCACTAGTTTAGGAGTTACAATGGATTTACTCAACAGTAAGAATTTCAAAGTAGCTATTACTCAGCTATCCAATGTGCAACAACTATAAAACTTTACAATGTGATAGCTTGCCAAAAACTAAATGAATGACATACTTGAAAAGATTTCCCTAACTTTTATACTTTTGAAGATATGTGACATTTTCTTCTGTCATTTTTGCTACAAATAAGAAAATAGCTATTACTCACTTATGGCATGCAATGGAACCCCAAACTATGTACCACCTTATAGCTAAGGACAAAGTAGCTAAACAACATATTTGAAGAAAAAGCTCTAACTGCAATGGTTTTTGAGTTATGAGTCCTTTACTCAAAGTAGCAAATATTGCTATTACTCACTTACCTTTAGCCCTATGTACACAAAACAAACAAAATTTTCGAGGACATGAAAATTCATGGGGACTAATAATTTACAAAAAATCTCTAGCTGTAGTAGTTTTGGAGAAATCTGCATGAGACACTAACGCACGCACGCACACACATGATGCATTTTATAATCTCCCTCCCGGGCTAAAGCCCGGTGGGAGATAATAAATCAATGTATGTCTGTTTCAGATTATGAACGAAAAAGCCACTTAAAATATGAAATTTTCATTGAAAATGTTATATCCTGTGCAAACAAGCAGAGAGAGATGTGCTTCTGACAATCTCTCATGTGACAATGAAAACCTGCTGCTTGTTGCTGTCTTTTATACTCCAATTTCGAGCTTCTGGGAAAGCACATTTTTCTGGACTCGAAGGTAAACACCCTGCAGTTATGGTCACGTGATTGGATCCAAATATTTACTGTTGACCTAGTTTCAGATTTGTTGATAGGTCGACACTTGATCCCTCTTTTTCGCAGAAATTGCTTTTAAATGGGTTTTACAGTGAGAATAAATATCTTGTGATGGGATCCAAATAGTTTTTTAAAAGTGTTGCCATGGCAACAGTGGTACCTGGATACCCCCAGAAACCTAATCAACTCTAGATCCTCTAGGGATAAACATATCCTGAAAATTTGTTGAAAATCCATGCGGAGGTTAAGGCTGTGGAACACCCACAAACTTTAAGACCCGAAAATCTTAAAAGTGTTGCCATGGTAACAGTTCTTACAGGATACCCCGCAAAATCTTATCAGCTCTAAATCCTCTTGGGTTCAACATACCCTGAACATTTGGTGAAAATCTGTGCGGGGGTTTAGTCTGTGGAACACACAAAAACTTTAAGACCCAAACATCTTAAAGTGTTGCCATGGCAACAACTGTTACCGGATACCCCCCAAAACTTAATCAGCTCTAGATCCTCTTGCGTAAACATCCCCTGAAAATTTGGTGAAAATCCATGCAGGGGTTTAGGCTGTGGAATACCCAAGCTTTATGCCCACCGCCGCCGCCCGAACGGCGCAGGGGACGACTATAAATGGATGGGAAATGGTCCAAACCCAGATAGCACAAATTGCCAAAGAGATCAAGAACTGTTGTATATGTTGGGCATCCCCCACTCTTCACCCAGCAGGCACCAACATATTTATATGCGTCTTAAGTGTCCTCTGAATGCACCCTACCCAGGTCCCCCCCTATTTATTCAAATCTATACAATTTGTTGAAAGTGATATTAAACCAAATAAATTAATCAGTTAAGGTGCTTATACAATGAAGAGACACCACAAATAATAGAAATTAATTCTTACTTGTGTACCTTATCAAGCACAATATAAGAGGGCATTATAAAACTCAATTATATGGTCATAGTTAAGATGTTTCAGCAACTTTTACTTGAAAATTTGGTAATGTCAATCCAGGATCAAAGTTTACACAAAATACTTTACTCTGACCAAGAAATAGATTAACCAAGTGATATGCAGTTACCTTGCTTACAACATATGTATGATTACTGATAAATATACAAACATTATTGCCGATCTGAATCAATATAACACAATAAAAATATAGTAGATACAACACACACAATCTGGGAATCATAAGAAAGGTTGGATTAAGCTGTGTTTTCAGATAACCCAGTTTGGATAGGCAACAGTATACTATAAGATGTCAAAGTCTCCCAGGCTCATAGTTTTTAGCCAATTTTCCACCGCAAAATCCTTCTAAATATTTGCAACATATATAAATGCGTAACTGATTTATTACTGTATTGGATAGTAGCTAATATTTTTTTAAAAATTTATTCATATGTGTCTATACATGTTAGCTCTACAACTAGGTCAGTGGGTTGGAAATAAGCAGTTTATAGTCTTTACCAATTTTTTTCAGTGTTTTTCTTTAGATTTTTCTTTAGTGAAAACCAAAATGAAAAAAAAAATTTCCAGAAAAATCCAAACCTTGGCATGTATATAATTAAAAAGTACATTAGAAACTCGGTTATCTGTCCCTCTATAATCTGAAACTCCGAATTAACCGAACCGAACTCTTGTCTAACTACTGGCAGTACATATAATGCACGGTCTAGCATGAGCGATATAACAGGATTTTACACATTCTCGGAAACTAATCATTCCAATACTTTCTAAAACGTACCATTCACAGAAACACATAACTTCTTTGATCTTTAATGTCATTGTTTCAATTGGGGAGGGATCAATTTATTTACACGACTCCACTACACAACTTCTTAGATAATGTGCCATGTCACTGAATGCGTGTTCGATTGGGTTTTGCAGTTTATAATCTTCCGGAATAGGTCGATTCAAAGGCTGATGTGTATTAAAAGAAAAAAACATCCACAATGCATTACCATCTGAATATACCCAGTCACTGAAGGCGTGTTTGCTTGGGGTTTTACAATTTATAATCTCTCGGGGTTTTTCAATTGACAAAATGTATGACGACGTTTATCAACAATTAAACTTCTTTAATGCATGTACCAGACCGAACACACCCAACTCAAGCCCACGTAATATATTGTTGTCTAAAGTTATTTAAAGTGTAGTTAATGCTTTAAAACGACAGGGGAGTAATGGAAACACTGAAAAAACTGGTTACTTATCAAATTATACTGTGATATAATGTCTCGTCCACATTTTTCTGCTAAAATCTAAAATTCACCGATTATCGCCCACACTGCCCCAGTTTTTATCCGAACATGACTCCATTTCACCTATCCGAACCCCCCGCTTATCCGACCCGATTGTATGTCTCCCAGTAGGTTCAGATAATTGAGGTTCTACTGTCCTATTCTACACCCTCCACTGCTTATTTTTTTAAAGAAAACCTGCTGCATGGTTCTACCTTGAATACCAATGTGCAAAATATAACAACAACTAGTGATGGGAGTCGCCTCCAATTTGCCCAATCGTCGATTTTTCCAATTGATGATCAGACCATAATTGATTCCATTGTTGGGTATATCATTAAACTCATTCCAGGATGAAGTGCATGTTGATGCTGTAGGAAAAAAAAAAGGTGTTCCGATATTTAGAATCTGGCAAAAACACTCACTTCCTGTAAATATGGCGGCTGACATAAACAGACCCAAAATTCGTGACAAATCTTTATGCAGACAATCATTCTATCACTAACAACAACCACCATAAAAGAAAGTACTGTACAATTCAAGTTATGCCATTCAAAATTTACCTGAGTTCCATCCCTATTTAATATCAAGGCTTTGACATTGTCTGTGTGTCCTTTGAGTTTCATGAGTTTATGACAGGTACGCGGATCCCAGACTCGTAACACTTTCTCTGTGGATCCAGACACAATGACAGAACCAGGTTGATTCATGGCCAGACTGTAAATAGAGTCCTTGTTGCCACTCAGTGAAGATGCTGTAATTAGAATTATAAATAATATTAACTCACCAAGACATTTTATTTAAAACCAATGCTTGTTAAAAGTTAGGCTAGCTATTAGTGTTAGGGACCGCAATGCACCTTCAATATCAATATCAGATTCTAATTTTGCTTTGTATATTGACTGATACTGAAATATTGTTTCAACCCATAAAATACATTATTTTGCACCTTCTGATCAAAAACCGTTTTGTTAACATAGAAGATATACAGAACGGACCAGAAAATTAATAAGCTGGCTTTATGTAATTAAATCTCATAAAAAATCTCGGAATAAATCTTTAAATGTATGAATATTACTATGCATTAGAGCTGAAACGATTAGCAAAATTTGGTGGTCGGGTAGTCGCTTGCATTAACCGTCCACTAACCGATTAATTGTTTCTGATGTTTAGCATGTATAAGAAATACCGAAAACATGTGTTCCTGATGTAAACAAACAAAATGGCGGATCACAAGATGCTGAAAAGCAAAGAATTCAGCAGATTATTCAGTAAATTGGAAATAATGTAATATTTTGATATTTTAAAAATAAAATGCATATAAAATGCTTTGATTTGATATATTTTAAGGTCTTAACTCGAGATACTCATAGTTCCAACAATCACATATAATCCGCTATGTGGTGATTTACACAAGAAAACAATTAACCAATTTCATAATATTGGTGTTGACTAGTGTTTTGATAACCTACAAATCGATTAGTACAAATAATCGTTTCAGCTCTACTATGCATATTGAAATTCAGAAAGGTATATCGCTTGATGTGGAAATTTCAATATATGACCCCTTTACTACTAACTATAGACTTTTTCTTCCAACTGAAAGCATGACACTCAAATGTATATGATAAGAAACAATATTTATACAAAACTATGTACAATTAATTTTTACATAATTTATTTCAGGATTGAAACAAGCCAGTAAACAAACCTTGGTTTAATTTTCCTGCACTTTACTGAAAGTGCTTCTTGAAAGGGACCCACAAAAAGAAATAAAAATATACAAATAAATATAAGCCAAAGTGTTTATATACATATAGAAGGAATCCCTGTTCCATAAGTAGCCAGTAAAGTTTGTTAACTCCACCAATGAGGTATTATTGTCATAACCAGTTTGTGTGTTTCTCTCTTTGTCAATTTGTCTGTTTATTGTAGTAATAAAAATTCCAAACTAGAGGATCGCTCGCAAAAAAAAAAGATAATGTTTTTGCATAGCAAAAACAAAACGTCCCGAAAAGGCTATAAAGGTGAGTGCTAAAGTATTAAGAAAATGCTTCGTTTCTAGCCTTATACTGTTGTGGCAACCAAAGTCAGCGCAGTCTGCTCTATCTAGCACGGTTTTCAAGATATAAGCATTTTTGTGTTTTGCAAAAAATAAAAAAATTAAAAATGTCCGCTATATTTGGCGAGACAAAAATATTTTGAAAATTGGCATGGCTACTCTACAGAGATACCCAGCAGGTCCAAAATTTTGTTGAGTTCGCTCCATATAGCACAGTTTTCGAGATATAAGCATTTTTGTGTTTGCAAAAACTTTGAAAATTCAAAATGGCCACCATTTTTGGGGAGACAAAAATTTTTGTCAAGAACACTGCCGCGGTGTGTATCTCCCGCCGAGCATTAAAGCAGAAGAAATAGCTTTTCCGAGATATTCACAATTTTTCATTTTCGTGTGTGAAAGCTCTTCCAAAAGTAGGTGAATGAGTTATTTGAGAAAAATTGGCTATCTGCAATACTATTAAGAGATAATTCACATTTACTCATTTTGAGTAGGTGAATAATTATCTATGGGTCTGAAACTTCACCAAGTGAAAGCTCTCCCAAAAGTAGGTGAATGAGTTATTTGAGAAAAATTGGCTATCTGCAATACTTTTAGAGATAATTCGCATTTACTCATTTTGAGTAGGTGAGTAATTAGCTATGGGTCTGAAACTTCACCATGTGAAAGCTCTCCCACAAGTAGATGAATGAGTATTTGATAAAAATTGGGTATCCGCAATACTTTTACAGATAATTAGCATTTACTCATTTTGAGTAGGTGAATAAATAGCTATGGGTCTAAAACTTCACAGAGTGAAAGCTCTCCCAAAAGTAGGTGAATGAATTATTTGAGAAAAATTGGCTATCTGCAATACTTTTAGAGATAATTCACATTTACTCATTTTGAGTAGGTGAATAATTAGCTATGGGTCTGAAACTTCACCAAGTGAAAGCTCTGCCAAAAGTAGGTGAAGGAGTTATTTGAGAAAAATTGGCTATCTGCAATACTTTTAGAGATAATTCGCATTTACTCATTTTGAGTAGGTGAGTAATTAGCTATGGGTCTGAAACTTCACCAAGTGAAAGCTCTCCCAAAAGTAGGCCAATGATTAATTTGACAAAAATTGGCTATCTGCAATACTTTTAGAGATAATTCGCATTTACTCATTTTGAGTAGGTGAGTAATTAGCTATGGGTCTGAAACTTCACCAAGTGAAAGCTCTCCCAAAAGTAGGTGAATGAGTTATTTGAGAAAAATTGGCTATCTGCAATACTTTTAGAGATAATTCGCATTTACTCATTTTGAGTAGGTGAGTAATTAGCTATGGGTCTGAAACTTCACCAAGTGAAAGCTCTCCCAAAAGTAGGCCAATGATTAATTTGACAAAAATTGGCTATCTGCAATACTTTTAGAGATAATTCGCATTTACTCATTTTGAGTAGGTGAGTAATTAGCTATGGGTCTGAAACTTCACCATGTGAAAGCTATCCCAAAAGTAGGTGAATGAGTTATTTGAGAAAAATTGGCTATCTGCAATACTTTTAGAGATAATTCGCATTTACTCATTTTGAGTAGGTGAGTAATTAGCTATGGGTCTGAAACTTCACCATGTGAAAGCTCTTCCAAAAGTAGGTGAATGAGTTATTTGAGAAAAATTGGCTATCTGCAATACTTTTAGAGATAATTCGCATTTACTCATTTTGAGTAGGTGAGTAATTAGCTATGGGTCTGAAACTTAACAGAGTGAAAGCTCTCCCAAAAGTAGGTGAATGAGTTATTTGAGAAAAATTGGCTATCTGCAATACTTTTAGAGATAATTCGCATTTACTCATTTTGAGTAGGTGAGTAATTAGCTATGGGTCTGAAACTTCACCAAGTGAAAGCTCTCCCAAAAGTAGGCCAATGATTAATTTGACAAAAATTGGCTATCTGCAATACTTTTAGAGATAATTCGCATTTACTCATTTTGAGTAGGTGAGTAATTAGCTATGGGTCTGAAACTTCACCAAGTGAAAGCTCTCCCAAAAGTAGGTGAATGAGTTATTTGAGAAAAATTGGCTAGCTACAATACTTTTAGAGATAATTCGCATTTACTCATTTTGAGTAGGTGAGTAATTAGCTATGGGTCTGAAACTTCACCAAGTGAAAGCTCTCCCAAAAGTAGGTGAATGATTTATTTGAGAAAAATTGGCTATCTGCAATACTTTTAGAGATAATTCGCATTTACTCATTTTGAGTAGGTGAGTAATTAGCTATGGGTCTGAAACTTCACCATGTGAAAGCTCTCCCACAAGTAGATGAATGAGTTATTTGATAAAAATTGGGTATCCGCAATACTTTTACAGATAATTAGCATTTACTCATTTTGAGTAGGTAAATAATTAGCTATGGGTCTGGAACTTCACCATGTGAAAGCTCTCCCAAAAGTAGGTGAATGAGTTATTTGAGAAAAATTGGCTATCTGCAATACTTTTAGAGATAATTCGCATTTACTCATTTTGAGTAGGTGAGTAATTAGCTATGGGTCTGAAACTTCACCATGTGAAAGCTCTTCCAAAAGTAGGTGAATGAGTTATTTGAGAAAAATTGGCTATCTGCAATACTTTTAAGAGATAATTCGCATTTACTCATTTTGAGTAGGTGAGTAAAATGGCCGCCATTTTTGGCAAGATAAAATTTTTTTAAAAATTGGCATGGCTACTCTGCAGAGATACCCTGTGGGTCAAAAATTTCGTCGAAATCACTCTATCTAGCACGGTTTTCGAGATATAAGCATTTTTGTGTTTTGCAATTTTGCGAAAAATTCGAAAATTCAAAATGGCCGCCATTTTTTGCGAGAAATTTTTTGTTTGAAAATTGGCATGGCTACTCTGCAGATATACCCTGTGGATCAAAAATTTCGTCGAAATCGCTCTATCTTGCAGGGTTTTCGAGATATAAGCATTTTTATGTTTTGCAATTTTTGCGAAAAATTCGAAAATTCAAAATGGCCGCCATTTTTGGCGAGACAAAAATTTTTTCAAAATTGGGATAACTACTCTGCAGAGATACCCTGTGGGTCAAAAATTTCGCCGAAATCGCTCTATCTAGCACGGTTTTCGAGATATAAGCATTTTTGTGTTTTGCAATTTTTACGAAAATTTCGAAAATTCAAAATGGCCGCCATTTTTGGCGAGATAAAATTTTTTTGAAAAGTGGGAAAACTACTCCGCAGAGATACCCTGTGGGTCAAAAATTTCGTCGAAATCGCTCTATCTAGCACGGTTTTCGAGATATAAGCATTTTTGTGTTTTGCAATTTTTACGAAAATTTCGAAAATTCAAAATGACCGCCATTTTTGGCGAGACAAAATTTTTTTGAAAATTGGGAAAAGTACTCCGCAGAGATACCCTGTGGGTCAAAAATTTTGTCGAAATTGCTCTATCTAGCACGGTTTTTGAGATATAAGCATTTTTGTGTTTTGCAATTTTTGCGAAAATTTCGAAAATTCAAAATGGCCGCCATTTTGGACGAGACAAAAATTTTTTGAAAATTGGGAAAACTACTCCGCAGAGATACCCTGCGGGTCAAAAATTTCGTCGAAATCGCTCTATCTAGTACGGTTTTCGAGATATAAGCATTTTTGTGTTTTCCTTATTTGGAAAATTCGTAATGATTAATTAATCATTAATTACTCGGCCATTTCTTGACCAATCAATGCCAAAATCTAATGATTTCCAGATTTTAATAGAATGAATGTATTTGCCAAGTTTCAGGTGAATTGATAAAATTCCTTTCAAGTTATCATCCGGACAAGCTTCCCCATCGAAAAAAGACATTTTTGGTCATGTGACCTCTCTGATTGGTTGAAATGTCACTGCAGCATATTCAAAAAAATTCCCCAAGGCTACTGCCTAAACCTGCCAAATTTGAAAAGAATCCGCCTAACGGTTACAGAGTTATAAGGAAAACAAAATGCGGAGCCGGCAGAGCCGGCGGAGCCGCCGGAGCCGGCGGAGCCGGCGGAGCCTGAAGCTCTCCCATACACAAACAAGCGTCCCTTGCGGGACGCTTAATAATGCCAGAGCGCCGTTAGGCGCGAGGGCATTATTAAGGAAATTTTGCCGGGTGTATATCCTGTAACAAACGCCCGAGCATGAGGTATTTATTACTATTATAAAGACTGGCCTACCTGGTTGAAAGAAATATCTATTTATTTTTACGAGGTGACACGAACAAGGACGCCGCCATATTGTTTTGAATGCATGATCGCTCTCGTAAAAGCAGACAATTTTACTATAGACATACAATCGAGCAATCGAAACAACACTTCCGTTTCTAAGCGGGCCGTTATTGGAGGTTTTACTCCGTGCTAATTCTATGCGCACAGACGGATTTTCGTTCACTGCGCATTTCCGGTCTTTATAATTGCTTGTTAAGAAGGATTACACAAATATTGCTGGTTTCATCATCCGGAAAAAAATCAGAAGATAGGTCTTGATCCATTATTATCATTCATTGTTTTTATTATCTGTTTAATGGTCACTACTTACTGGTCACTGTGTTATTGGTGGCTGTGAGAGCTGTTAGCGTGTTGACATCCCATAAGAAGATCTGTCTGTCCAGTCCTGCTGAGGCTACTTGTTCTCTGTCTTTAGCATATGCAAGGGTCTTTACATAATCCTGCAAATATAACACAAGAGTGCTGAGAAAGTGTATACCTTGTCCCCAGAGCCAACAGTCAGTAATCTTGTAACTCTAAATAAATAAAATTAGCAAACAAATGCTTATGAATTTGGCAGATTAGGAGAGAGATTGGTCACTGTACAGGGATGGGTCAGTACTAAATTGTGTATATCGGGAGGTCGCCAGTGAAAAACTGTACCGATTCCGGGACTACACAATTTAGTACACCCCAACCAAACATGGACGTTTCCTCTTTACGACATCACAATAAAAATGCAAAAAAGCACAAAGTATGAGGTAATAGCTAATAATTTCTTCATATTTCTTGTTTGTTCCCAATATTTTAAGTTTTCTTTCAATTTTATGAGTTGACAGGCGAGATTAAAGTTATAGTGTGTCATAACCAAAACATGGCAGTTCTGCTCAATGTAATCGCTAGTACTGTATAAAGTCTGCAAATGCATGAAAATTGGGGATAAAAGCTTATAATTTATTCAGTTTTTGGTAATATTCCCGATATTGTAACTCTTCCATTACAATACATGTGTTCACAAGCGAAGCGGCAGTTAAAAAATCTCATCACAGTATTTCAGTAAAATGGTCTCGAAACCAAGATACCCAACCTACCGACGCATCACTACTATATGGCAATATGGTAGCACCTCTAATACTTAAACACAATGAGAGAGGGAGATTTGGTCTGATTTATAGAATAGAGAAGAACTGAATATTATAATATTTAAATTTTTCTTAATCTCTTCCTACCATTGGTGGTGGATCATGCCCAGCAGATATAGCTTTATTACTGGATCTAGTCAGGCAAACAATGACAGTCTTTAGGAATTTTTGTGGCAATGTGAATGTGTTTTTGAAAGGCTTCTGAACTACCTATTAGTATTGTGCCCAGCTGATATAGTTTTACTTGGGTGCCTATAATACTGGATCTAGTCAGGCAAACAAGGACAGTATTTATGAGTTTTTGCGGCAACGTGTATGGTGTTTTTCAACGGCTTCTGAACTACCTGTTAGTTTTGTGAACTGCAAAATGACATTTCCTTTTTCTTTTTGTTGTTTTTGAAACAATGAAATTCACACAGAATATTTGGGAACTTTTTATTTAAAACGTAATTACTTTAGGATTTCTAATGGCTGATACTTCATCAAAACAATGCAACAACCTATGAATTTGACAAATATCTCAGTTTTACTTTACACTGGGTAAAAATGATATATATATATAAAATTCCTTTCTTCCTTTCTTTTTATCTCGACAGCGTGCACAAACTGTGTGGGGGTCAAACCCCGCCATCATGTGGCCACAACCACCCCTACGTTGACTAGGAGAAGACATAGTGAGCTATAAGTCTTCTAGAATCCACTGATCAAATAAAGAAATGAAAATTATAAAAAGTTCAGATACAAAACTTGAAAATAAAATTCGCTGAGAAATTCCGTGCACCATGTACATGCGCCAAACGAAAAAGATGCTATGACGTCACGCTGTCTAGACAGGAAGGAAGTACGACACGCCATCTGGCGAGTGCACAGTACTGGACCGGCCTAGCCGGTGGAAACACAGGACGTCTTTTTCTGACGCTTGGTGGGCTGGTCCGCGCCGACCGGATAAGCTATTGTCCATTGGATAGGATGTATTAACGCAATAAAATTCATAATACAATGTACATTGCAAACTTTAAGTAATTTACAATTCAAAATTATGGCTCATATATGCCTGTGTTTAAGTCTTACCATATCAATGACAAGTGTATGAAAATACTGATTTTGTTTATTTAATGACCTTTATTTAAATGCCCCAGTAACTAGTGGATACATTGTTTAACAATATTACCGATATTTATTGTTTTGGGACAGGTTTGCCGATATCGATGTTTAAAGATGTATATCAATATCACCATTTTAAGTAAAACTGTAAACTTACACTGCAAATATTTGAAGTAAAGCCTAAGTCTGAAGAAATTGTACACATTTATCTCACATTTTTGAAGTTTTCAATGCGTTTTTGATCAAAGCTGCAATGTTTTGGTTAGACAAATTTCGCTTCCTATTCGTGGTTAGGGATATGCTACAACAAAACGTTTTCAGTATTCCAGATTCGGACTATTTGGCTGATATTGAAATATTTTTACATTCAATATCGATATCCAAACAGCCAAATTAATTTACCCCTACCAGTAACTGATCTTGATTTTTGTAAACAGACCCAACACTACTAAATGTTGTACATGGAGTCTCCAGATGCATATTAAAGTATTGTAACATCTTAATACTACTCTGTGACCCAATATTACACTACTTGAAGCTGCTGTTCCACTGTAGTGTGTTCTTGAAATGTTTGGTTGCATTTTACTGTCAAAAAATGAAGGTTTTATATTTATTATGAATATTTATTAGTGATCTCAACGGGTATCCGGATATCCGGGTACCCGAACCCTGAATATTTACCCGAATCCGAAATCACGTACCCGAGTACCCGAAACTACTGTTAATATCGCCCACTTTGCCTGACGACTACAGACATATCTCGACTTCATAAATTCACATAAAAAATGAAACTATTCAATTTAAATGTATACGAGTAATGTTTTCTTACCCTTATACACCATTTAAATTATTTAATTTGTCTTTTATTTTGGTTGTTTATGCACTGTCAAATGCCGATACCCTTTGAAAATGGTCAGTATATTAACACAGTTATGTAATTCCTAGTACATGAAATATTGTGTATATTGTCTATATAGTGACATGCACACCTTAAATAAATAAAAGTACGATATGTTAAAACATTAGTTCATAATTTAGCATCAATAAAGTTCACATACCTGCCTTACAAAAAAAATAAAGTTTTAATTCCGAAACTACATTCGAGCAACAGTGAATGCTTTACTAGCAGGTCATGTGACCCCACTTTTATGGACACTGCAATAAACAACCATGTTTTGAATGTACAGAAATCTTTTCTTGGTTAACATTTCTTCTGTGTCGTACTGTTTTGAATGCAAAAAAGGTGGCCGACGAGATATAAAGCAATTGGTTGGATCCCATTATTTGTGTAAGTTTTAAGTTTGTAAATGTGGAGATTTTTGTAGAATCACCCATTATCACCCATCAGCGCGAGTACCCGGGTACCCGCCCGCGGAAATAAATACCTACCCGGTCCCACCAAAAAGGGTATTTTGAGAACACTAATATTTATAGGAAATAGTACTTCTTTTTCTGTGCCTTCGTACTTTTTGTTGAATTTTTATTTTTCATTTTTTATGACTTAAAGCCTTTTGAAAATAGAATGTCAAACATTATTTTAGAACAAGGTTCATGATTTTTTAAGTTTATCAATCTTGTTTTACCATCGCACTTTACCAAAAATTATTAAAGTAAGATCACCATAGGATCAAAATATTTGGTTTCTTTTATCTGAAGATACCAATTTTATTTTTATACATTTTGACTGAATTAATTATAGCCTCAGAAATACCTATATCAAATAAAGTAGAAGAAAAATGGAACATATTTGCAATTATCATGGCACCACATTGACTCTTTACTGTCAGTAGGTTTCAAGGGATTAAAAGTAATTTTACCTGAAAGCAAAGTATAAAATGACTGTAACATTATCCCCTTAAAAACCATATATGTCGTCAAGCAGTTGACAGCAAAGTGTATTCATCAGTGCCATGACTGTCGAACAGCAGCCGACACACTATACATGGTTCTTTTGCTTTCCTTGAGAATTAAAACTCTTGGTACACTAAAATACTACCTTTTGAAATATAATGTAAGAGGACGTTATGGATGACAAGGCTCAATTGTGATGTGTGTTTTAGCAATTTATTAAATGATATGCAAGTTCTTCATAGCTACTATAATTTCATCTGGTATAGTAGAATATTGCTCCATTGGTCACAAAAGGGTTAAACTTACCTTGTGAGTTCTGAGAGTAGACATACAGAATCCCTTGTGAGCATTCCACACTTTGACTGTTGTGTCACTGGACGCAGATATCACTGTAATTAAAATAAAATATATAATATTGATTCGTATCCAGATTATCACAAAGCACAACATTTCATGGAGCAGAAGTGAACTACACTAAGGGTACATCAGTATAAAAACATGTATAACAGGAAGCCGCCAATGTAAAACCATTCTGATTCTGGGATTCCGTGTTAGTGGACCACAGATGAAATGGGTCACTGACACAAATGTAAACTCATGGAACCAAAACATGGCAGTTTCCTCTCAGTGAAATCACAATAAAAGCCACCAAATTTACAAAAATATAGGATAAAACTGTGACAATTTCTTCAGATTTGAAGTTTTCCTTCAAATACATGTATTAAAAAGCTAGATAGTAGCTTTAAAATTTCTTCATGGTATTTCGGTAAAATGCTTCTGACAAGAAAAACACCAGGGCTACTGAACCGTCCCTACATTAAACAGAACTTCCATTCAATTCATACAAACATACATGAAATCCAGTCAAAAAGTAAGGAACCAGGATCCAAAATAAAAGTGTATATTTTTAACCACAAATGCATAAACTATTGCAAAAATGCAATAAGTATTATATCTTGTCTTCAAAATTGACTCAAAGTATTATATCTTGACTTCAAAATTGACTCAAGAACTATGCAACTGTGATTGTGGCATCTCCTGTAGTGTGACCTTGAAACAGGGTTGGAGGCCCAGGGATCAATACTAAGGGTGATATAAGCCCTTTTCATTATTATGGAACTAACTGGACCTTGAAACAGGGGTGAAAGGTAAAATTCAACACCTGGAAAAAATTTGCAGCCATGATTTTTTGTGAGCTATTTTCAGAGTTTGAAGCTCCAGGACCAATACTAAGGGACTAATAACAAGTGAGGTGTAAGGCCTTTTTAATATGACGACTCCCCAATTTGACTTTACAAATAGTGATATGGTGACCATTCTGTTTTCAAAATGAGGCCAAAATTACTCTCGGGCAAACTTTCCTAGCCATCTAATTTTGTGCTAACCTGATAAATAAGCTAGCTGCAATATTTTAAGTTTTAGAAAGTCTTAATGACTTTAAAATAAATAGCTATAGCAGCTTTGGTTTCCTTTCAGTGTTTTACAGACATGTTTTCATAGCTTTAAACATTCTCTACAAATCTGGTGAAGATATCTTCAGAAATGAATGAGATACTAAGGTTTATATAAAACATAACAAACAGATGCACGCTTGCAAAAATGTATGCACTTTATAATTGTCCAACACCAGCCTTTGGCCCATGGGATATTAATAAGCAGCATTTAAGTTGTTTTATGTGTCATGTATACCTTAAAACTTTGGAACTATACCAAATTTTCATTTTGGAAACCAGTTTTAAAATTTCTTCCAATCATAACAGCGGACATAGGCTATTTGACATAGGAAATACCCTGGTCATATTAAACAGGCCAAAAAGGGAATACAGTGGATTGGGTCTAAGTCAAAGGTGCCATATGTCAGCTATTTACTTCTACTTATTGCAACTTCTAGTTATACCCACTTCGAAAAATATATGAAGTACTGAATATATGATGTAGTTTAACTTGCTTGTTGTAATTAACACCTGTGTGATCACTCTACTTGGGTATCTTTTTTTTTTTTGGTATTCAGACTAAATGACATAGAGTAAGAAATCTAAAATTCGCCACATATCTGAAATTGACCACATGTCAAAATACTAATAAAATAAATGAACTGTGATGAGATTTGTTGACTTTATGGTAAATTAAGACTTTTTGAACTGAAAAATACCAATTTTTAGACAAAAACATCATTTTCTTCATAAAATTAACTAAGGTTTTAGAGGTGGCGAATTTTAGATTCCTGGCGAATTTTAGATTTCTTACTCTAGTAGTGATTAATCAGGTACAGAATAACACTATGGTGCTATTTTGTCACATTTTTCAAAGAATTTGACACTTCTGTACACACAAGAATAAAAGGTTCTACTTATACCTTCTTATTTCCATTGTAAATAAACACTTTGTGCACCAAAATTAGGTTCTAGTTATAGCCACTTTCTGTAAGTCGAACTTCTAGTTATCCTTGTGTTTTGCACTAATATTTATTGGGACTTAGACACTACTTCTACTTATGGCAATATTCTACTTAAAGCAGTCTCTACTTAGACCAGATCTACTGTACTCAGAAAAACCAGAAGTTTGTTTTACTTACAAGTTCTTCCACCACAACAGAGGACAATATCATTCACCCAATCAGTGTGATGCTCCATTGATTGCAGATATGGCTCCTGAAAAAAATCATGTTATGCTGTTATTTAAATCAATTTGCCAGCGAGCAATATGAAAATGTTGATTGCCATCTTGCTTTTTTAATGGGTATAAAGGGGGTCAGTGGTATAGCAGTTAAGAGTGCTCGCCTTCAACATCTGAGATCGCCGGTTCGAATCTCGACCCAAGCACTTCATGTTGGAAGTTGGTAGTTACGTGCCAATGCCCGGTGGTTTACAATGCAGAATCTTGACCAACTAGCATGCACTGGTTCCTCCACCTGTAAACTACCGGTTGCAATATGACCCTGGCTGTTGAAGGTGACGTAAAACAAAAAATAAATCTAAATCATTTAATGGGTATAAAATTAATGCCATGCAAGTTATATTGATACTAAACCAAGGTTTCCGATTTGTCAAAGATATTTCTGTTACTGTTGCTACAAATCAGTAAAAACCCAAGCCTGTGGATAGCACATTATTTTCCCTTAAATAAGCAGAAACTCTTTTGTTATGAAAAGTTATTTGAAAGATATAATCTTCTGCTACCCTGCAGTACCAAGTCTAAATCAGAATATGCAATGAATGTGGGACATTCAGAATTTATTTTCCACAGTATAAAATATCTTAATAGTCTAAAGTTTAGTACACCTGGGTTCATTTGATATGGTTTACAAAACATAAATTGCATTTCAAAGAACAAAAAAAATTAAGTTTGTATTATTAGATTGACATACAACTAACTTTACCAATTATCTATCTTCCAAAAGTGCTAACTTGACTATATAATATAACATTATTAAAATATTAAACCTCTTTATTGTTAGTGTTCCATATTCGGATGATCGAGTCCCTCCCAGCTGAATACAGTCTGTTCAGGTGAGGATCATACTTGGCAGAATTCACTCCCGATCTGTTTCGCTTCTCAGTTTCATCACGAATAACATAGGACACCTTTAGAATAACAAAGCAAAGGAACATTTGGTGAACCTAATCAAAAAGAGAAAAAGTTATATATTCAAGAAACCACAACTTAGAATGATTTACATACAACACATACTTTTACTGTATTGACAGCATTGTATCTGGGCTGTGCCTATGTATGCAAAAACGGGTCATTTTTGTTCAAAAACTGAGTGTAAACTGGTGAACCTGGTACCCATAAAACTATTGAAACAATGCTTATGGTCATAAATAACATATTAGGTGAAATGCAATATTCAAATGGATATGTCCACTTCGTCTTAGTTTTTCTTGTAGTTTTTCTCATTGCCACAGATATTTACCCTCTTTTATCAATAAATTTCTTTACACCATCCACTATGTTTGCTTCACTGGCACTTCTAGTTGGTCACAATTAAATGTGGGTTTGCTGATTCGGGACAGTTGCAGAACAGATACACAGACCTGTTTTTCTCCCCCAAATCACACCCTTGATTGTACTAATACTACTATAATATACAAGTCTCAACTGATCAGTACCTTGTAGTAGGTGTGATGATCTACGAGTTTTTGTGTTAATAAAAAATAGGGGAAATTTTAACAACAGGGTGTATCCACTAAATTTCAACATTTTTTCCATGACCTCTCCATGACCGAAGCTTTAAAATTGAGGGCCTTTTACATGCTACGTGGCATAAAGGGACATGTACCGAGGCCACGACCTCATGGCGAGGCCACTAGCTCATCACAGAACAGGAAGTTATAGAAGACACCAAAGTATGATCTGATTAAATAAACCTATCCTGGTATTGAAATGCAGGATGAAAAAAAGGAACAAAGCCAAAACCCGGAGTCAATTTCCATGACTTTTCCAGGCCTGGAAAAAAATAATGGAATTCCATGACTTTTCCAGGTTTTTCATGACTGGATACACCCTGTAACAAATTCACTGATTACCTCAACTTTCAAGTGTGCAAATGTATGTAAATTTTGTATTTCTCAAATATATTTCAGGAAATATATTACATCATGCAAACTGACAACATAGCCAAATAAAATATTATATAAAAATATTTGTCATCTATATTGAAGCATTTACTTTGGAGTATCTGTGTCATACAATTATAAGCTAGTTCACAGTAGTCCAATGGCTCAACTGAATAAAAAGACATCGATCCATGGGCACTGATCCTATATAGTATTAAAGGACTGACCCTTCAGTCAGAGTGGACAATTTGTACGCAGCTTAACTGAATCACATACTAATCTTTAATAAGCTGAACTCAGAGTACCATTTCTAAAGTTGATTTTATGTTAAGTTCAGTTATCAGGTAACCCAGTGCATAATATCTGAACTAGCAGATTCTAAGGCACACTATCCAAAGCAGACCACAAGACTACTGCTGCAGTATTTATCTCCCGCCTGTGGATAAGTGATAATGGAGATCTAAAGGAGCTGTAAGGTCTTTGTAGTACGTTGACCCCACTTGACACTGAAGAAGGGATCAAAGGTCAAATTCAACATTTGGAAAAGAGTCTCAGGCCATGACTTCCTGCAAGTTGTTTTCACATTCTGAACCCATAGCAGCAATGACAAGGGAGATATAAGGCCTTTTTAATAGAATAATGTTATTTGACATTTAACATATAATATGGCAACCATTTTGTTTTCAAAACAGGGCTAAAACTAGATATTGCGTCTCGACGCAGTGTATCCCCAGACGGGACATGGTTGAAGCGTGAATGTGTCGGGGTTGAGTCACCTGTTTCCTGGAGCACCTGTGTACAATGAAAACAGACCAAACGGGAGTGCTTGAAATGGCAGGGAAGGACCGGGATGAGAAAACTCTGATACTTCCTTGTTGGTTGAATGGGGTGAGAGAGTAGGCACCTTTGAGATTATCCACTCCTCTGGCTGAAGTGAGGTTAATGTGGTTCCCGATAATCCATCTGAATTATTCATGGTACTGAGCCACTTTTCCTGCCTGGCAACCTGGTCAAACTGGTCGTTTCTGGAAGGGGAGGGTATAGCCTTCCTGGGAGATTCTTATAAACTTGGAACTGGCCCACAGGGCAGGTTGGGGCCAAAAAAACAGTGTCAAACCTGGTGACAGGTTCACTGATCCACACAGTATGAAATCATCCAAAAGGGATCTGCAACCTTAGATCATTTCCACACAACCCCACTGTGGAAAACACTAATAGCCATTTATGAGAACTGCGACCCCTGGTCTGATTAACAGATAAATTTACCATTGCTTGAGTTGTGAAAACCGGCAGATGGGTTATAATCTTGAGGGGAAGGCTGATTTTGCAAACTCACGCCCCTGGTGTCAGCTGACACTGGTCAGAGGCTGGGTTAAAGGCAAGCTGGGTGGCCAGTCTGGGAGGGTGGATCACTGTATCTCACTGGAACCAGGAAGAAAAACTTGATGAACCTCCACAGTAACTGATACAGCAGACTTCTTGCTGGCAGTAGGCTGACCAGTTCGGTTGAATTCGTCATTTCACTGGGACCAGTAACTGGCTGGTGTGGGGTCTGATAAGATAAGGCTGACAGGTAGTTGGACAAATCTTGTTGGGAAAGTCTTCTTATCTATAGCCACTTTCGACCAGCTAGCAGGTCCTAACAGTAGGCTGGCTGACTGGTCTGGTAGGTTGAGACAGTCATCTCACTGGGACCAATGACTGGTATAAGAATTTCCCTGTAACCAATTTCCTCGGGCAGTAACTGGTTGGTCTAAGATGGCCACTTGGGCCCTCAAGGGCTTCTGCTGCAATGTTTACAGAGTTGGCTAGGATCGGTTGTAGTGTCCCGGCTTGTCGCCTAGGGTTGGCACAATATCAAACATGTTGGATATTTCAACAACCCTCCACGACTCCAGATCCTGACCCTGGCTCTGCCCAACTAGAAACATTCTTGCCTTGTCTCTCTACATCTTTTCACAGACACTTCCCTCTTGTCCTATACTGTTACTGTCCTGTCTGGAAGCACTTGCTGGCCTGTCATGGTCCAGCATCCGGGCATCACTCTGAGACAGGCAGCAGAACAATACCAACCGTACTTGAAAGGAAACCGGCCTGTTGTAAACAACCCCGACCTGACTTGATCATTTCCCATCAACACGGGAAGTCTTTGGTTGCACAGTCGGTTACACTGCAGCAGAAGAAGCCAGGAACACAACAAGCAAGATGTAAAAGGAAACCGACAAGGCAGTTACAGCAACAGACAAGCTGGGAAATGTGTAGGGCAGGCCAGCTTCATTTTACCAACCCACGATTTGTCGGTCATGCAATCTGTGTCTATATAAGGTGAGTTGGCAGGTTGGCTTGACATTCCAAATCTCTATGACCAATAATAAGTCAGTTATAAGCACTTTTAAATTTGGTTACCCTTATTTGAACTTGAAGGAGGGGCCCAAGGTCAAAAATGACCACATCAGAAGTCTCCCAGCCTGTGATTTCCTCCTATAGGTTGGTTTCACAAGCCTAGGACCAATGATAAGCGAGTTATAAGTACTTTTGAATTTGCTAGGACCAATAATAAGGGAGATATAGGCACTTTTAAAGTCCGCTATGTAGGGTACTTTTTTATTTCAAGGTCAAATGTCTGCATGCTTGTCGAGAACATATATATCTATTACACATATCACCAATGAAGAGATTCAACCTTCTAGTTATAAAAACCAGCCAGTAAAAAAAAGGCAGATAATTTCAAAAAAAATCCCCAGATTGGCCATCTCATTGTTCAAAATAAGGCTAATTTCAGTCACAGAGAAGCTTACCTCTCATTGAAGATATCCTGCAAATTTGGTGAAGCTAGCTGGTCTAGTTTTCCGCTGAGAGTGTTAATGCCAAAAATATCTCCATGTGTGGTGGCGTAGCAAACATTAAAACAAAGTATCCACCAGATACTTCGAGTGGATACAACTAGAAAAAGGTTTTTGCTGACAAAAATGAAGCGGCCCTGATGAAAAAGTGCGAAGTAATCCGTAAAAGATGTTAACATATGCAATATGTTGGTAATGCTTATAATTGTATGAATGGTAAATTAATTCTAAAGATGCGACACAGGTTGTAGCCAAAATTATAAATGTGGTTACCTCAGCTCTACTTTATACTTCCATGTAGAGCCGTGGCATGACCCCACATAGAACTGGAGATTTGCAAAATTCTTTTTCTGTTGAATAAAACTTGAAAAAAAAAGGACTGAAAATAGTTTAGACCGAGTTTCCGTTCCGTCGCCAATTGCTATTGATATACTGATGGACACAATGGCGAGGGACAGAGCTCACATGTACTTGTTTTCTGTGTAAATTTTGAACGGCATATTTCTAAACATATTGTCACAAGTATAAAGTGTTATTTGCATTCTTTGAGCTATGTATATGTGCCGCTCACTAATATTTAATGCCAATCCAACTGGCAAGTATATATTTCAACCTATTTTTGTAAATGTAAACAAACCTTCCAACATTGTACAGTTCTCTACCAATGAAATTCCTGGCTTGTAAAACCAGTTTAGTGTAACAATATGTGCTGTAAACTAGATATAGCTATAAAGACATAGCAAGGACTTTTTAAAGTAAATGCAATCATTACCCGAAGTTCAAAATTTACACAAAAAAACAAGTACATGGCTGTCCCTCGCCACTGCGTTGCTGTCTATTACTATTACTATTACATTTGAAAATATCCAATCTATTACTATTACTATTACATTTGAGAATTTTAAATCTATTACTATTACTCTGGCATCTATTACTTCTATTACTTTCTATTACATTCTATTACAATTTGGCGCAAAGTTGAGAGGTAATTTTAACACAGAAATAAAACTGACAGGATACTCTATACATATAATTTCATTGAAAGTGCTTCAGATTATGTCATACAAGGATAAAATATCACAAATATACCACTTGGTATATTTACAATTCAATATAGGAACATAAGATACAGGAATTTAAAAACTGAGAGCAAGTAAAATATTTACAGTTACATATACCAACAACTATACATCAAGTCTCAATTCAGCAAATGTCCATTGCACCTTAAGAACATCAACTGTTCAAACACACTGTCTGACAGCCTACATCGCTCCGGTCGTAATATCTTTCCACCAATACTGAAGAGACGCTCAACAGCGGCAGATGAAGCAGGCAGGGAAAGGTATTTTTTGGCCATCTCAGCCAAATGGGGGAAGGAATTTTCTTTAGTCCGCCAATAAGTGAGGGGGTGCATGTGTCGCTCAAGTCTTGGTTCCCCCAAATACTTGTCAAGTTCTTCCTCAACTGGTGATGCTGGAATTGCTACATGATCAGGTTCCTGGAAGAACATATCCAGTAAATCTCCACACTTCTGCAACTTTGAGGGCTGTTCTACAGTTTCCTCTTCGCGGCCATTGCTAAGTTGGTTCTCCCTGGCCTCTTTTAGCAATGACGCTTTGTTTTCTTGGAACGATTCCCCACTGCACCAGCTGAGTTTAAACCTGGGATCCAGAGCGGTGGCAAAGATAAAGTCTCTTTTTGCTTCATAAGGCACTAACCTCGCATTAAATGCGTACCGTAAGAAAACCTATGTGAACCTATTCATATTGACTTTCATACACACTCAATGCTAAACGAACATTTTCAAATTTTTGGAGAAATGGTCCAAAAACCCTGGAAAATCAGGAAATGTCATTTATTTTTTGTCAAACATGTTTGCATATTGATTGATTGTTGAAGAAAATGAAACAAAATTGTTGTGGGAACAGTTATGTGTACACATATTTGTATGATATTTGTGTTTTATGCAAATCTCCAGTTCTATGTGGGGTCGTGCCACAGCTCTACACGCAAATAAAGTAGAGCCGAGGTAACGATTTACGTGCAACTCGCTGTCATAGGAAGTCGCTAACGGAAACTTACTGACACAACTCGCTGACAAGAAATATGTAAGTGCGTATTCTTCTGTCCGGTAACACGTCAAAAGTGACCTACTTCGAAGTAGGTCAAATTTTTAAAGAAAAACAAAACAAAATAATTTATTTCCCTATTTACAATAATTACGTAATAATTCTTACAAAAAATATGTGTTAATATACAGTACTTTCATAAATTAATTTCATAATTTCCTAGTTTGTCTGTAGCAGAAATGGTTGAAATTTGGTTTGTTTTCAGTTACTTTGGAAAGGTCCCAGATTTGCCGGACAGAAGAATATACACATGTTATCTTATTTGCATATTTTACTTTAAAATATTGCTAGGGAATGCTAGTGGTGGTGGACCAATTCACGCCCGTGTACCTATTCACGCCCACCCCTAAATTTATCCAAAACAATCACATTTAAACAATATATTACAAATGTACATGATCAATTTGATGATTATCTATGATGTGGTAAACATCTTCTCTATGAAAAATTATAAATCTTCAAGAAAATTGGGGGTGGGCCTGAATTGGTACCCGGGCGTGAATTGGTCCACCACCACTAGGCCTCATATCTTCTCATGAATATTAATGACCTGGATTCTATGGCTGTGAGTTCTTGAGTTTAAAGTATTTGATATTCGTTGAGATGTCCGTTTTATAAAATATTGCAAGGAAATGCCAGGGGAAATCTGTGACCTCATATCTTCTCATGAATATTAATGACCTGGGGCCGTATTCACAAAAGGTCTTAGCCAAGTCTTAGGCTTAAGTTGGCTATATTTGTATACAAAAGTTAAGCCTAAGACTTGGCTAAGACCTTTCATGAATACAGCCCCTGGGTTCTATGGCTGTGAGTTCTCGAGTTTAACCATCTGTATAACCAAAACAGTATACGGACGGACGTCCTTGTGTACACACCTGCCATATCTAATTTGCATATTGTCAGCGACTTCCCGTGTCAGTGAGTTGCACTTACACCGAGGTAACCACGTCTACTGTACCAAAATTGATACAATCAACACAGTGACAACTTTGTCAGTTGTTTTAGCCTTTAAAAAATTGTATGTCTTTCAGTTTACTATTACGTTTTTTCTTTAGATGGACCTACCATAACCTTTTGGCGTGAATTTCCCGGGTTTTGTCGATACTGTGTAGCCATTTTTTGCAGTGCATGTGATAAACGTCACCAAATCATGTTTAGGTCCTATCTCATTACGAAAAAGATGCTGTTAGAGCGAAAAGTCTCTAAAATCGGTAAATTATAAAAGTCGGAACCGGATTCGGAACCGGATTTTTTTCCGGATCGCACCTCAATCGGGCACCCCTCAATCGCACCTCTTTATCGCACCACTACATCGGCACATATATGAGGACACAGATCTCCCCTGTAGTTTTCTAACAATATTTTATAAAATGGATGTCTCCACGAAGATATAATACTTTAAACTACTGAACTCACGGCAATAACACCCAAGTCATTAATATTCATGAGGTGATATGAGGGCACAGATGTCCCCTGAGATTTCCTTGCAATATTATATAAAATAGAAGCATAGACGAATATCAAATACTTTTACAGACCTCCCCCCCTCCCCCCCCCCCCCCCCCCCCCCCCCCCCCCCCCCCCCCGCCTTTTCAGAGTTTGAAATCTTTGTCAGCGGCTTTTTATCCCTACTCACGCCCCCTACACCCCCACCCCTAGATCTGCCTCTGCTAGGGTAATATACCTGCACCAATATCAAAGAGGATTAGGTTCTTTTGTTTGTGTTAGGTCTCATCTTCAAACAAACTGGGGATTAAATCTTTTATGGTTTTATGGATAACTTTGTTTATAAACCTTTTTTTTTTGTTTACCAGTGTGTGTTTAAACATGACATCCCTCCCCCCCTCGAAAAAAAAAAAACACCTCTTTTTATTTCAATTTTATTGACACAAAACATAGTATAGCAATACATCAAAACATTACAACATCATAAAAATAATAGAAGCATAGACGAAAATCAAATATTTTGAACTTGAGAACTCACTAACTGAGAATATGCATTATTACATGTATATTAAATATGTTCTACCTTTCTATATTTACACTACAGTAACCTATACAGATACAGTTAAGCTGTTAATTGTGATAATTTTCTTTTAATGGATTGACTGTTGAGCTCTAGGGTCATAGCACCCAAGTCATTCATAGTCATTATGCACTCATTCAAGTCCCGGATCACTTGTGGTGCTACAGAACCACTGGTGCTACAGTGGGTTTGGTGAGTATTATGTATTATTACATGTATATTAAATATGTTCTAGCTTTCTATAGTTACACTACAGTAAATTACAGTATCAAATGATGTAATCATATTAATTGTCCATAGCAAATGCAGTGTAGTGTAACTTTTGAAAGCTAGACCATATTTAATATAGATGTAATAATAAATAACACTCACCGGGAGTTCTTGAGTTTAATATAAATAAAAATAAATTGGTTGTAAATACTTTATCTGTGTATATGCTACTGTAGTGTATAGTTAGAAAATTTAAATACAAGTACAACATATTTAATGTACATTTAATAAGAAATAACACTCAAACTAACCCTCTGTAGCACCAGTGGTTCCGTAGCACCACAAGTGATCCAGGACTTGGATGAGTGCATAATCACTCCATGAATGACTAGGGTGCTATGACCATAGAGCTCATCAGCCAATTCATTAAAAGAAAATTAACTCAACTAACAGCTTAACTGTATCTGTATAGGTTTACTGCAGTGTAACTATTGAAAGCTAGAACATATTTAATATACATGTAATAATCAATAACACTTAACTAGCCCTCTGTAGCACCAGTGATTCTGTAGCCCCACAAGTGATCCTGGACAATTGATCTTTGTCTATATTTACATTTTATGAAATATTGCAAGGAAATTCGTCGGACGTCCATATTGTTAGGAAACTACAGGGGAGATCTGTGTCCTCATATCTTCCCATGAATATTAATAACTTGGGTGCTATGGCCGTGAGTTCAGTAGTTTTAAAGTATTATATCTTCGTGGAGACGTCTATTTTATAAAATATTGTTAGGAAACTACAGGGGAAATCTGTGTCCTCATATCTTTTCACAAATATTAATGACTTGGGTGCTATGGCCATTCATCGCACCTCATCGCACCCATCGCACCCCTCTGATAGCACCTCCGGTACACTGAAAATTATTAATTTGTCGAAATGGTGCCTAAAACAACAAGTTTCCAAATTGGCTAATTTAAATGCCATTTTCTTGTTGGATGATAGCCAAATGTTGATAACTTATTACTCAGATTAGCTGAAAACTGATGATAAGAAAAATAGTGCACTTAAGCTTAATTTCATAAGAACTTGGCCAATAACAGGTGGCCAAAATGACAAATTAATTGGACTATCAAGGTCATTTTCTTGTCATAAGTTTGTCCGTTAATTTGTCCAACAAGAAAGTGACATATTAAAATTTGTCAATTGGGAAGTTTGTTGTTTTAGGCACCATTTTGACAAAGTCTTGACGAATTAATGTTTGTCAGAGGTTTTCAGTGTAGTCCGAGTTTTATAAAGCACCTCTAAAATCAAAATTATTGATAGCACCCGTTCATAGCGAACAAAGATGTTTAAATTTCGATTCACTGTACTTTATGTAGTTGAAGCATATCTTATTTCAGTTATTCACAAACATAAATATGATGAGGAAAACATGATAAGTAATGATCACCTCATCAGTAACATACATGTATGTGACATTAATATTTGTCTTGAATTATTTTATAAGTAAGATACCAGTGTTTAAATCACAGGGGGAGTCTCAATTTTATAAGTAAACATATAAAACACTGCACAATGTCCATAGTTAGTACAGTCTTAAAATGTTTACCTAACTGTATATGGTTTATGAGTAACCTAATGTCTCAAAAATTGATATTTTTTTAATTACATATACTAAATCAATGATATTTGAAGGAGAAAACGTACCAAAGAATATTTAATATAAATAAATACTTAATGGAAAGAAAATACGTATTTTATTATCAGAGAGAATGCATTATACTGATGTTAAAATGATAATAAAATAAAAAGAATAAAAGGTTAGTTTTGTCATCTGATACAAATTTATGATAGAAATCAGAGGCAGAGGTGGGGGCGTGGAGGGGGTACATCCTTTCAGAGCATAAAACCTTTGTTAGGGGGTTTTCTCAAACCTCCATGTTCCCCAAGGCACCCCCATCCCCAATATCTGCCAAGGTTGTCCCCAACTAGGCTAATATACTTGTTTAGGGTGAGAGCTATTAAACCTGTGTTATTATTATAGGGGATTAGACTCTAGTGTTTGTATCAAGTTAGGTCTCATGTACAAACAAATTGAGGATAACAGCTTTTGTTGATAACTTGGTTTGTTAACCTAATTAGTTTTAATAAGATATATAAAATACACAAAACTGGATCCCTTAGTACTAATATCCGTACTGATAATGTAGTACTGCTCTAATTGTTTTTAATGATAATTTCAAATGATGTTCATTTTTTTATCTTTCTTTCTCTATCTTTCACTTACATATATTGTAGGCATTTGATCAACCAATATAATTTTTATCATATAGGTTTTCTAATTTGAATTTGGCAAAGTAGATGTAACAAAAAAATTGGAAACCCAAACATTCGAGAAATAATACATAAAAAAATCAAATTGACAAAGAGTTTAAATTCTAACAAAGTTTTAGTAAATTTAATCAGTTAATTATAATTATGTGTTTTAAAGGATAGCAAACAAACAATATTTTATTTTAAAGTGGTTTTAAAAAGGAAATAAAGGGGCATACAAAGTTGAAATTTAGATCAAAGTATGTTTTTCTCTTATTTTTTTTCACAGTTGCGCAACTATTAATAACAATGGCCAAGTGTAGTTTATTTCATAATTTCATTTTACGTTTTTCATGATAGTAAACAGTTCTATGTGTCTGACAATCCAGTGTGGAAAAAGCTCTAATAGAAACAACCCTGTGGAGGAAGCCACAGAAGAAAAAACCCTGGTAGAAAACAAAACCAAAGTGGTTAAAGAATACAAAATCTCCAGGACTTAATTAGTTGTTCCTGCAACACAGTTACAATGTTGTAAACTTGGATTTTCATCAGATCATGCTATTATTATATAACATTTTAACTATGTTATGTGGTCTGCTCTATTTGACAGTATGTATTTTAAAAAATGTCCTCCAGTGCTACAAGTTGGTCGCAAGTTTTTAAAAAATCATCTTATTATGTATTAACATCCGTTCAAGTAAATGTATCATGTATTATTTTGTAAGGGTTTTTTCTATACCAAGGGTCTTCCTGCTACAGCTTTTATAGAGGTTTTTTTTCATACTACCAAAGGTCTGAGTGCAAAATGTTCATACCCCTAACAGCCTATCCCCTTTCAGAAAATCCTGACCGATACTTTAAAATATATTTTATCAATTGTAAATAGTAATTGTATCTTGGAAAGAATTTTATGTAAGAAATCTTTTTTACAGTTCTCCATGTATATCACTACATTATAAAAAGTTTTTTACATCATGTGTTGAAAAGTGTACTTGTTCATCTCTAATTCTACGCTTTGACATGAATGACTTCATATGTTGTTCAACAGCAAATATAATATTGATGCTACTGCCTCTGTTTTTTTCCTTCCTTTCTTTGTAATAATATATATATCTACACTGTAAACCCGGTGACTGTATTTACTTAAAATTTTTTAATAATGCAGACTTAAGTGTTGCATTTTAGTAACCGGAGCACAAAAATTGAGTAAAAAGCGATTAGTTATGCTGAATTAAACAAATGTTTCATAGAGCTAAAAAATTTTGAGTACAATCCACACTTGTAACCAGTACTCAATATTTCGGGCTACACAATATTTGGTTCTCAAGTTGTGCCCTATTTAAAGGAGACCTTAAACTCCCAGGTATAAAACAATTATAGTGAGGATAAGTATTTCGGCTAGTATGCCCAATACAATGGCTTAACAGATTTCATTCATTTTTAACTTTAAGTTTAGCAATATCTATATAAGATCAGTCTCAATAAACTGAGTAATTCTGGCTATATTTTATTTGTGGATTTGACATACCTTGAACATAACCTAATTGACAAGATTACCTTAAACCTTCATAGTTGGAAAGTTACATTGAGTTTCAAGTTAGGACAAATGTTTTTGGTGTTTGTACAATATTTGATATGATGATTGAGATTTTACATTGAAATTAAATATGTGCATATACCAAGACCTAAAGAAGTTAATTTTGTAAGGCTACCATAAACTGGTTATAGTATAAAAGAGTTCAAGGTTGCATTTTCATGTCACCAGCATCAATGATAGTGGACATATATGGTCAGCACTGTCATCTCACTTTCCTTCCAGACAGTATCACTTGAACTGCTTGACAGATTAAATAAAAAAACTGACATGTGGATGTAACTGGTCATAAAAATATGCCCTATGTTATGGTGACCTTAATTTGTTTATTTATTTGTTTATTTGTTGTTTTATGTTGCGTTCTACAGCCAGGGTCATATTGCGACGGGTAGTTTTACAGGTGGAGGAAACCAGTGCATACTGCACTGTAAACCACTGGGCATCGGCAAGTAACTACCAACTTTCCAACATGAAGCGCCCGGCCCGAGATTCGAACCGTCAGATCGCAGACTTTGAAAAAATGCTCCCTCCATTCCAGGCTGTACGCCAAGCCTACTAGCTCCTTGCACCGGGTGACCCTGGTTGTTGACATTATTACTGGGCCATGTCCATTAAAGATCCTGTGTTCCAGAGTACCTTGGAGTCTTCCCTTGATACCCCAACCGCCCCTCCAGGCCTAAATATCACCCGTATGCACCTTGAGGTCTGTCAGAATGATACACATTTTTACTGTCTTTTTATGTCACATTTGTGACAATGACACTATAAAAGGGCAGCTAGGGGTGAATTCAGGGTCTTTATTTTCTGTTGTCCTGTGAATTGATTGATTGATTTATCATTGCACCTAGTACTTTATTTTGGCTATATCTTGAAGGGACTGCCATTTAAGTGATAATCTGAGTCACCATATATTTTTGCATACCTGGCTCAGAACTCAATCACCTATCCAAGTACTAATCAAGCCAAGTGCTACTAAACTTCAGTGATCAGTCGGGAACTTGTCAAGCTACACCATATAGGCAGATAAATTGTCCTGTAAAAGATGGTAATTATATAAATCTATTAAGTCTGAACATCTTTTGTTAGATTTAATCCTTTGAACAAAGTCATTTACAAGTTTTCATATTTCACAGATTCACATTTATTTAATTTTACATGCTAACCTCATAATTACACATTGAAAGTTTTAAAATTACCAAGGTTTGATTGGAATATTAAATTATATAAATAATTTAGATTCCAATGAATATTGTATAAATCAAGTTTTGAATATATTTGACAGCTATTTAAAGGAGAGAGGCAAAGAAATTTACTTAAAGATATTTGAAAGTATACAGGGAGTTGTGATGAATGCACATAAAAACACCACCCAGCAGGCTCTGTTATGTGTAAAACACAGCTTTTTATCTCCACTCTGATAAACAATCCCTCTCCCCACACACAACTGCAAGAAGGGGGAAATGACATTACTATTGTCAGAGTCTTCCACACTAGCTGTGAATGGGTACACTGTTTCTTAGATTCTGAGGCAATAGTTTCAGAGTTTTAATTCTTTCATATTAAAAGGTTACATGTCTCATTTGAAAACCTGTAATGTTTTAAATCAGATTTTAAACTTTTCCACATTTTATCCATAATATTAGTTTATAAATCTTTGTTTAAAATGATTTAGGCTTCATCAAGTAAGAGGTACTTATTTAAGAAGTGGCTCGGCCACAACTATATATTTTGGTTACTGGTAGCAATGAATAAAGTTGTTTTCTGTTGAAGAAGTTGGCTTGAAATATAAATTTTCCAAATATTTGTTATTCTAAAAGTGTATTGTGGCATAATGTTTATGACATCAAAAATGTTACATTTGGCACTAAAATTGGACCAAAATTTTGCCACTTCAATTTCAATAAATTTACACAGGTGAGTGTTTGTTTTTGAGTAATAGTTTATATCTATATTACAAGATCATAAAACAACCACACTATGGTTTACATAGTTCAGCTCATTATAATGAACACAGTGGTGAACAGATGATAAAAAGTTATACTTATGTAAAGTAAGTTAAAATGAATTAAAACAAAATGAAAAAAAATGTGATAAAATTCTTAATTATCATCCATTTAAACCCTATTCATCTACCTCTGATTGCTTCAGATATAAACTGCATCAGAACTGATTACTGGATGCATAGCCATCTTGAGTTTTATACGTTTATACATATTTGGTACTATATATAATAACTATTGAACTAGAAATGATAAGACCAGTCAAGAATAAAATTGTTAACCTTGTACCTTTATGATTCTACTTTTACAAAAAAGTAAATTAAGTTTACAACACTGAAGTAAGAATTTTGCTAAATTTTAGTTCATATTTCTTTGTCTTTCACTAATGTACCATAAATAAATCAGCTAGGGCCTATTATCTTGACTACTTTCTGAATATTTTTCATCAAATGTATCAGATTTTTGTGGTTCAAAACAAGAGAGTTTTAAAAGTTAATGAAAATTTTTTTTAATTATATGCCACATCAGAACTCCTACTTTTATCCATAGATCATTAGGGCCCGTATTCACTAACATTCTTATACTTGCTTTTTGGTATTCATTAAATTCTTATTCTTATATTTTTTCTTATTCTTAGAATTTTTTGTAAGAATGATGTTCAAATCTAAGAATGGTCAAGACCTTACTTAAGTTAAGAAAGAGGTGATATATTGCATGTTTTTATATCAATTTCATGCAGAGACATTTTTTTCTGTTACCAGAAAAAGTTAGTGTTTGTTTATTTTCTGATCATGACTTTTTACAAGAACTTTTTTACAAGAGCTTTATATTTGCAGTTAAAGACTGACGTGAATGATTTATGCTATCTTGTTGACTGGTTTTAAATATGACCGCCATGTATATTTTCCCTACTTCAAAATTTCAAATGGCTAGAATTAAGTTAAAACTACTTATGCGCCTCTCTAAAGTAGTTTTTTTGTATGTTTTTAAGTGGTTAGAAGGTCCTCAACTGCAAAACTTATCCCTTTTTGATCCATGTGTCAACAGTAAGTGGACAAGTTTCACAGGGTACAACAACATTTTATGACAAATACATATCCACAAGATTATGGTTTACATCAATAGCATTTAGCAGCACATATCCAGTTGAATGTATATATATTGACATTGATTTCATGTACATATCTCACTGTGAAAGATTTATTTTCACTTTTCAAATTATTTCATCCATTTGGTGGGTGCAACTTTTTAACAACTCAAAATAAATATATACTAAGATTTACAATTATATACCCCACAAAAAATAGCAAGTGCACTACTACACCAAACTGATGTAAAAAATATAAATATTTAAAGTTGTGTTTTCCCCAGAAACATGCTTTGTTTATTGACCTTGACACAACTATAAGTATCACATTTGACATGACTTGCTCAGTGCATGCACACTTCTCATTTATTGATTTTTATCAATGTGGCACATGTAGGGTCAAATCAACAGCTCACTTGTGTTTACATTCCCTGGCATGAACCAATCATATTAACCAAACTCAATCAAAGAAAGCATGTCAATGTTTATGTTAAGTGCAGAATACATATTTGTAGCTGTACATTGTCTGTAAAGTAGTTGTTAAAATAATATGGATATCTTTTTCAATGTTTAGCATATATGTTCTGTAAAAACCTCATATATCTCTAAAATAGTTTGTGTAAACAATGTGGATACAAGCAATTTGTTTATACATACAAGACAGGCTTCATACAGTTTTCAAACAATATGCATAATTTTTTCTAATTACAACAAAAAACTTAAATCTTAAAAACTTAAAACTTAATCTGGCCCCAAAGTCCTAAGGCGAATGTGGATACCTTCTTTTTTATTGGATATTAATATATTTATTATAATAAAAAATGTGTTACATAAAATTTGGAAACCATATTTCAGTGCTTATAATTACTGCAGCACTGTAATTTTGTTTTCCTTTTGAAGTATAAATCTGATTTGCAGTGTCTTATTGTGAAATTTTATGATTTCAAGAAGTATTAATATAAGAGTGATGAAAATGAATTGGATAATGCACTCATTTTATTGCTGTAAGGAGGTGAGCTAATCAGTTAAATTAGTTAATATTGACATTTTACTTGTGTGTGATATATTTCACAATTAATATGTACACCGCTTTGTGATTTATGTTCGATAAATTTGGTTATGTGAAAAAATCAGTCTCGGTCTTAAGTTGATGACTTTTATTCTGGCTAAAACCTGCTTTATGAATACCTATTTATGAAAATTCTTAGCTGGGTTAAGCCTAAGAAAAGGCTAAGATTAAGACCTTTTGTGAATCCGGCACCTAATTCTGACTCCATTTCAAACAATAAAGGTGTAAGTTATCACATGACTAATCATGTGACATCAAAAACTATACGCATGCACCTGTTTCTGTTTACTATTCTTAACTAAGAAAATTCTTATTCTTAGAAATAATTCTTAACTAAGAATTTCTTTGTGAATACAATTTTTTTCTAAGAATAAGAAAATTCTTAGATAAGAAAATTTCTCATTCTAAGAATAAGAATGTTAGTGAATACAGGCCTAGACTAACTTTTAAATCCATAAGAATAATAAGCTTTATTGGTCCCCCCAATTTTTTTTTCATTTTTTTGATAAATCTTTTAAATATAAAACCTGCATATAAGCTTTAATGTTTGTTAAAACACAAGGAGGACTTGTGTAAATGTAGAGTTGTGTACTGAGATAAACAGGATCACTGGTATAGAGGTCATTATTCCATAAATATAATATTTAAGTAATCTAAACATTCAATTATACATATAATTGTTGTGACTCTGTGTTTAAAATTTTTTTATATACTTTGTCTTATCCCTGCAAACCCTTGTTTGGTATTCCCCAAGTGTTTGTACCTCTCAGCTTAATGATTAGTTGTTGAACATGTGCACAAATGTGTTTAGTTCCTTTATATGTGGATGACACCCAACTTTATGGGAATGTGTCTCACAAGGATGCCTATTCAACCTTTGCAAGTTGAATAGTTGGCTCCATGACATAATAGAGTCGATGTCGACTAGTACACTAAAATTGAATCCTGATAAAACTGAGTTTGTACTCTTTTGTACTAAAAGAGAGAAGGGTGTTTAGGTTGAAAGCATGTTTCCATAATCATGTTTTGGATAGTGGTTTGACTGATTTTTCCTCATCTAAAAATTTTCACAGTGACTACAAAGGTTGTTTTATGCAACTCCGGGACTTCAGATGGGTCAGACGGTTTCTGACTCCTGATGCTTCTATATTTCTGGCAATACTCTTGTTAGTAGTGAGCTGAAATTACTGCAATTCATTTTTAGATGCCAGTATCTTTAAGTTCAGTCAACAAAAGTTGAGTATCCAAAAATGTGAATAGTGTTGCAACAAAGAATATGCGTAGTAGATCAGTATAACTCCTGTTCTTAAAGGAAATAGGAACAGAAAATGTATGAAACGAAAGGTAATACAGACCACAACTTGTTTTTTGTACTGAAATACATTTATAAAAGCTCTTTCTGAAAGAGAGTACACATTGCAGCAGATACTTAGTTTTATTATCTCCACCGCAGAGAATGTGGGTTTACTTCTGTGTCCAATCCCTCCTCAGTTGAACTATAAGATACTGCACAGTGATCCTGTTTATCACAGTACACAGCTCTACACTTACACAAGTCCCTTTTCTTGTGTTTTAACAAACATTGGAAGAATATACCAGGTACTATAGCGTATAACCAATCAGATTGCAGTATTGAGTCATGTGACCATTGCATAGCAACGGTCAGGGAGTGGATGGAGCTTAGTGACGTGATCAGTCATGTGACTGATGATTAATAGGTAGAGGATGGGTGTCCTGTTGCTATGCAACAAGGTCACGTGACTTGGATAATGGGGATTTGGTTTTGGGACTTTTCGGGTTGAAAAAAGTATGAATTGGGACTTTTCACCTTGAAAAAAGCAAAGCTTGAAAAAAGCTAGGGAACCTCGGTAACCATAGCAGATGACATCAGGATGACATCACAGGCCAAATGGATCAATCAGAAGAGAGCAAATGACACCACATCAAGGGCACTATATAAGGAGCAGCACAGCAGCTCCCACCTCATTTGCCACTTCTCCTCCATTTTGAACAGAAGTGACGATATTGCCAATATGATTGGAGATCCGACCGTCTATAGCACCACACCAGTGTACAACCCACCTCCAGTGACCCTTGCCCCTCAAGGTCAGCCAGTGATCCCTTCTCCACAAGGTCAGCCAATGACCCCTACACCTCATCAAGGTCAGCAGATGCCCCCTACCGACCAGCCAGCATCATCATCATTAAGTGAGAGGAGACCTGTTGAGTTGTGTAAGTGTCATATCTGACCAAGTTGCAATTATGGGGGATAAATGCATGTTTACCTTAAGTCCTGGCTGTTTTGCAGCTGTGCTCAAGTACAGGGGGAGGGTTCTGATACATGTGAGGGATTATGTCATTGATGCACTATCTGGTAAAATGTATGCCACAAAAAAGGGGTATAGGCATGAAGGTAGATGAATGGAAAAATCTCAAGTCAAACATGTATGCTATTGATTCAGTCATAAGCAACCTCTTACAAGAAAAAAAAAATAAAAGTGACATTTGCTGAGCTGTTCTAAAACACACAGATGACTTTTTGATGTACATGGACGTGTTTTTGTGTATTGTATAATTCCAGTTGAACTACATAGATGAGGTGGAAAACTCTGTGATCCAGGCCATGCCGGTACTCAACTTCAAGAAAATCTTTGCCATGCACATGGTGAGTGCAATAAAAGAGGCCATCAGACATAACTGTGAGGGATGTCAGCTGGAGCTGCCCAGCCAGCTGGATCCATGGAACGTGCTGACACATTTGAACACCTACTGGGCTGAGGCGTTGGAGATACTTTCTCATGGCAGTGTGATTTTCGAATATTTCACCTGGTGCCAGGCAGAAGGGCTACCTGCTGACCAGCTGTCTGTCACTGAGGCTTTCTACGACACAGGAGGTGTGTGGACACAGGACATAAAGGGACTGACAGTGAGCTACTTTGCCAATAATAATAATAATAATAATAACAGCAGTAATTTGTGAAATAAGAAGTAAATTTTTTAAAAATTTTTTATCACTGGCGGAGGGAGGGAGGAATAAAATGATGGAGTGAGAGACACAGACAGCAGACATTTGTGTGTATGTGTGTATAGAGAAAAGACATTGTTCATGTGTGTGTATACAGACATTCGTTTTTCTTTTGTTTTTTTTGTATGCTTTGTTTTGTACTTGTTATCCTTTCTTTGTATATATTATTAATATTATTATTATTATTATAAATACCTAAAATAAGATATTTCATCATTTTTTTAATTTTCAACACAAATCACTAAAACCGATAAAAAATTCATCTTATATCAAGAGATATAGAAAGTAAACAACAACAAAAATAAAAAGAACAATGAACAACAACAATGCATTAAAGCGGCAACTTTTGAATCCCATCACGTGACAATTTGCTCCGACTATAAATACCTGAACAATGACCACACTGTCTCTCATTAATCCTGCAATCATGCACACCCAATCAATCAAAGACTCTACTGAAACCTACTAACAATACATAATGCTACATCAGCATAAATACTGACTATATAAACCCATCCTGAACTGATGGATATGTCATTATTTACTTGAAATAGACAACTCTAAATAATGTGACTAACCCTAAAACAATGCAAAGATAGAGAAAATTTAATCAAAGTGCTTGCTAATCAAACAGTGTTTAATGAGAATGATGATAAGAATAAACCAGAAGATGTCACAGATGCTGTAAGACCAGCATCTAAACCACCATCTCAAGGAATGGTAGCTGGATTTTCTTTACAAAATAATCAAAATATGACATATACATTTAAGGGAGCTGCTAACCACACCACTCTACAGATTCCCACTGCTTCAGAATCCCTGAAGAAATGTTACAACAACGACTTTACACCATTTTATGATCTTTTCATACATTCCAGCTACCGCAGAAGATATGATACCTTTAACTCTTGGCCAAAATCTCATCCAATTCGCCCTGAAAATTTTTGTAGCGCAGGATTCCTCTACACAGGACAAGAGGATAAAGTATTATGCCCATGGTGCAAGCTGATGTTAATTGAATGGGAAATATATGATCTACCATTTGAAGAACATAGAAGACATTCTCCACATTGTTCCTATCTGGACATGGTAATGCCATGAAAATATTCTTGTCTTCCTACAGTCGACACAATGGAACCTCTCCATAAAGAGGTATTTATTGTAAATATACGTCTAATAAGAAATAAATAATGTACACATCAAGAGATATTGTTTTCTTACATTAAACTAACTGAACTGTGTTCTCACAACCTTCTGACCTGTCTTACCCAATTCACATATATATTGCATGCGGATTCTCTCGCCTCACCACCACCACAAACACAAGTATATGCGAGTAGATCTGACTTATTCCATCTCATCCCAATGCACAAATTTGCCTCAGTTTCTCTATTCAACTTATAATGAAATGTGTATGTAAACATAAATAAAACCCTATTTCATTCATAATATTTTTACAAGATTTTGCTACTCATTCACGCAGAATCTGATATCCTAACCCCATATGTAATAACTAATTAAGAAATTCTTGCTGACCACCACAAATATGTGGGTTTGAAACCCCCCAAATATACTCTATAAAAGCCACGACCTAGCAATAGCCACAGGTCATTATGCTCTGACCAAGGCAGAAATTGGAGTTGAAGGTGTAATAAGATTACACAAGAACTACATTACACTTTGACAAAATCTCAAAGTAATTTGACATAATACTCAGAATAATTTTTAATTTAAAAAATGGCAGAGGCAAGTCTATCTTTTTCAACTTAAAGCCAATAACACCAAGAAGAGGAAGACAGAGACAGGGCAAATGACAAAGAACAAGAAGGCGTTATCTCATTGTTCAACCTCAGATGATAATAATATAAATGGAAATACAGACATGGAGCGAATGGAGGTCAGCCAATCTCTTAACCAAGTATACAGGAAGAATTATCATCTAGGAGGGCATAAATATGTGGTTTTCTATGGACCTAGTGGCAATATCGAAGAGATCTACATTAAAAGAATGGGATGGGGAAAAGGTCACAATGGAAGGGGTTAGGTTGAACCTTTCAAGGTTCCTAATGATCTTACATAATGTAGAAATAATTGATAATACAATAGATAAAATTTTAAAAGGAGCTCAAGATCAGGACACAAAGATTCATATAGGGGCCTCATACTACCTATCAGCCAACAGTCCTTACAAGACTGTAGCTATTAGAGTGTGGAAGAAAGGGGCTACTGGTGAATTGTTTCCAACCCAAATAGGTATAAGTCTCACAGTTAATCAATGGAGGGAATTTTGCAAGATTTCTAATAAATTACACGCAGAGAGGATGGAGATTTTCACTTTCATACCTTACATTATACAACCAGAAAAAAATGGTCACAATAAATTAAACTGTATAGAGTTCATTGATATAGATCAGGCACCCATGGGGGAAGTGGATTTTAATATTCCTATATAATGATAATCTAATTGTCTCATCTCACCTAGTAACCAGTAGTTGAGCCTTATAAAATCTAAAAATCAAGGTCATAACCCGAATCTCTATAACATAACTTAATCTCCATATGGCCAACAACCTTCACAGTCTACGACTCTAGCATTGGACTGTCGATATAAAATCTCATACTCTTTTATTAGATAGAGTCTTCTGCCAGAGGGATCTGAAGACTATTCAAGGTACAACTAAGTTAAAGGGATAATTTAAAAGCTTGATCATAAATGGGTTGAAAGGTGACAGAACATATTTTTATCAAAGGGAATAATGGAACAGTTAATAGAAACAGAGATGAACATTTTCTTGGGCACCCGCTACAAGGTATACTATCCAATTCACATGCCTTCTATGATGATAACATTTGTGCAGTTGCTTCAATATATAGAGGAGGGGGCATACCATAACACCTTCATGTGTCTGCTCATGATGGGAGAAATCATACCAGAATATTTTATGTAAGTATCTTACTTTATTTAAAAGAACAAAATTTAGCTAACTGGACTCTGTAAAATCTAACTTGTCCATGTTTTCTTTGAACAGGCTCTACGAGTCACATCTCTATTTATACAACATTTTTGAGTCACGTGATGGGATCCAAAACTCTGCCCGATTGAAAAAAGGTGATTCGTTAATTCATAATTGTGTCAAGGACGGGTCAAACGTGTTTGGATCCCATCTCGAAATCGTATATAAATGCTGTGTCTCTCGCTCTCTCTGTGCATCTCCGTCTCAATAAAACTGACAAACTCAATATCTCCTTACAACAGAATCTAAATTTTCGCAGTTCTTCATTGACGAGATTACCAAAGCTACCGCCGGCATATGTACAGAGTCACTAAACAGAGAGCAGATCATATTAAAGCCAGCATTGGTTAATTGTAGTAGGTTGAACCATACATCATTGTTTATTTGGGTGCCTACATCTGTCTACATTAGACAGAACTATCCCCAGTCTCTTTTAGAGTGTCTTAATGAAAAAAAACTTTCTGAAAGCTTTTTACTATACCTTTTTGATGAACTATGTACCATCTAAATTGGAGAAATCATTGGCACCAGGTTAGGGGGAATACTACGAGACAAGAAGGAACAATTTGGCCTGCACAATATGTGGTTTACCCACCAAATTTGAAATGGCTTTTGTAACCAGATGTCGGCATTTCCTTTGCACTATATGTGCATCCTGCACAGTTGAAAAATGTAGAGATACACCCATAAAATGTAAGCAATGTCTTGAGGAACTGGAAGACGATTTTATAGAAATAGTCTTTCTGAGACCAAGTGCCGAAGCAACAGCCTTAGAAAATAGTCTTGAGCGTATTGCGTAAATATTTCATATATTGGACATTTTTATTGGATATTTTGATACAATGTAATAGCAGAGAATGAAAACCATTCCCTCTCCTGGCTACTTCATACGACTCTGTGTCTCTGATCAATATTTTTGGCAAGTTAATGTATATATACTATGATTTCGAACGTCAAGGAAAGCACCCATCTGGAATATATAACTAATTACAAAATAGCAGTTAACTATAAAATATAAAACGATCCAATGATGCCTTCTAAGTCTGAAGGTTAGGATTTATTGCAGCTATGCATTATCATTACCTATATCTGGTAAGCAATATTTGTAATACTACATTTAAGGTTGTTATCTAAAAAATAATGTACATGGTAAAGGGTTCTTCTTATTACAACTTTCTGTAACAACAACATTAACTGAGAAATTATGCATACAAAGTTGTAGAATGGTAACATTTTTATCATATAACTTACACTTGAATATGTCTGTATATAATATAAGTTTAATAAAATTATTCTAAAATTTTTTTACATACAAGTATATCTAATTATGGAGAATCTTTGTTAAATAGCATATGGTTATGTAATGTATAAAAAATTCTGCATGTTGGTGCAACATCATGAATGTCAGAAATGTTTTTAAAATAAAAAAATTATTAAAATAATGATCTTGCTCTTTTTTATATGTGTTTGTAAGACATGTTTCCTGATTGCGTGATGAGGTAGTGTTCATTGCTGGCAGGACTGTTATCTAAAGTATTTATTAACGAGGAATCTTCACAATCTGATATCCACTGATCCTCTTTGCTCACTTGTGTGGACTTATCTTCGAATGTGACTCTGATTGGCTCTGAATCTGAGGGTGTTTTACCACTGCATGTGTCTATGATGGAGGAAGGAGGCGTTGATATTTCGCTCTCCACTGATTCTTTGGATTTGCTCTTTAGGCAATCAAAATCAGAATCTAATAAAATCTCTTGGCATAATCTATTGGCCTCAGTTTCTATCATACTGTTCCATGGCATTGTTTCTGAGGTCACTGAACTTTTATTGGTGGATGAACTCTGATTATTTACCTAATTTTCTACATTGTAACTCAACCTTCTCTTTAAGGAGGTGGTATTCCTTATTCCACAGGAGGATGTTGTTATTGATAAACTATCTACAGATACCTCATTATGTAAATCCATATACAAGCAGTACCTGCATATAAACAGAATAATCCAATGACATATTTTATCAAAAATGACGTCTGATTTTTTTAATAATATACACAAGAAGTGTTATGCCAATCATACAGAGGGAGCAGTATTAGTAGATATAGCTGTCTATCTCTGTAAATGTCAGACTCTTCTATGTCTAGATACTGGATGCTAGTATTGGTCACCTGCTCCATCTCCTGGACTGAAATTATATAAGAAATTTAATTTTAAAAAATTAGTTACTTTTAAACGTTTACATGGGAAACACGCTGATATATGTAAGAATGTACCAAGATGTAAACACTGACCTATGTGACATACACGTTTTAATAATCTCAAAAATATTGGTATCATTATTAACATTAATAATTTTAATTTGGACCTAGGATTTTATACCTACAATGTAGTTCAATGCAAAGCCATGGTAACCACTAAGTATATCATTTTCTGAATAATCCTCCAAAATATGCACATTTGAGAAGGCGCTATCTGCTGAGAAAAAAATTAATATTTAAAAAATACATAAATACAATGATTGCAAATTTAAAATTTACCTTGTGTACAACCCTGCATGAAAACAATAGGCCTCATATACATGCAGGTGCCCTTACATAACCAATATACATGCTTCAATGATGGATAATTCATTTGGATCTTCTCAATTGGAAGAGATAAATAACCTACATAGCAGTTTTCATAGATCAAAATTTTAATATTTCCATCACCACATTGGTTGAGAAAGTCACTGAACTCCTCATATCCCTCTAAACCCTCCAATATGCCTGTAATGCTATCTTTTGGAAATCTACATTTCACATGGTAGCTCGTTACATAGTTCAATATACAAACTGTCCAGAAACTAACACAATAGTAGCACAAAATAAAGTAGCACTTTATAGAAAATAAAGTAGCACTTTATAAGCAACCATTATCCTTGGTTCCAATGATAAATATCTAAAACGCAAAAGATTGACACATTCTACGTCATCGACTAAATGTGTCATTATGGAATGTGACATCACAGATCAAAGTCACCGAGGTAAATAGAAATAAAATATTTTATAAGCCTTTTACCTAAGTTTTGGGATAGTGCACAGAGGCTATGTTCTTCTTCAATCCATAAAGCACTCTTTGTTGTTTGTTTTCTAGGTTGATCATTTTGACAACAGCTTGGCCTCATGTGATGGCTATATTTGACAGCAAAAACTCTATCTATATATAAGGAAATTGTATTTTGTTGTATTATCTATGATTTCAGACTCAATGGGATACAGTTTAATATTATTTATATAATTTTTATTATTTGTATAATGGGATGTCTTACCATTCTTGCATCTCTATTCCCTCTAAATTGGCCTCATTGGTGATAACACTGGTGATTTGCAGTATCCCTGCCTCACGAACAATGCGACTTCTCTCTCTAGATCTGTTGTTCCTCCTCATTCCTCTCCTCCGGCTACGACCCCTTTGAAACAACCTCCATTGAAATTTCTGTGAAAGATATTTGATAAAAAACCAGAAAAGCAGGGCTAGGATGCAGCTAGAGATGGATGCTAAGAATATTACCAATTTTGATTGCCCATAATCAAAGGCATCCTCTTTAATCCCTGAATGGTAGGCAAGAGTTGTTTATTCACTGGTTTCAGAATCATAAGGGCTAGTGAATATATATATGGTTGAACCTGTTTTACTAATCATCGTGCTTATATCTTTATTTCTCGGGCTGGTTTTAATGGTAACATCCTCGTATGTGGGTTTGAATGAGGAGGGGTAGATTTTAGAATGCAGATTGCTGAAGGTTAAACTCGAACCCATGATCTCCGTTTCAGTGGGTCTTACTTTATTCCCAGTTGTGGGTAATGTGGTTATGATGATTTCCCCAACAGTTGTTCTTTTGTTAGTTGTGTCAATACTCGGGTAGTTATCTACAGAGTAAATTAAAAAGAAAAAAAATTAACTACATACTATATTTGAACCAATGAGGAATATGGTACAGATTGATATGGTAATGTCTTTAAACAGCTTTTCCTCATTTTTGCTGAAATGTCATTCTCGCTTTTATATAAACCATGATGGGATCCAAATGCAAAGATGACCGTCCTTGACCTAGATATATCAGTCAATGAAAAAGCTCAGTTTTTAGATCCCATCACATGATGCAAACATCTACTATATATATATAGTGCAAATTTTATTTCACTCTATCATTAGTTAGTTACTCACCCAGTGTAGAGGTAATCCTTTCCTCATCAGATTTTATTTGCTGTGGCATATCTTTTATCCAATTGCAATCAAAATAAAGCATGTCGACCAATGTCAAATAATATAGAGAGGGTAAAAAAGAAAATATATTTTGCGTACCCAAAACCTGCACCCTCTCCATATATAGCCTAGTCACAGTAGGTCTATATATGAAAGAAGGGGTGATCACATATAAACAAAAAATTGTCTCATCATCACAACTACAGAATCTTGTATGCAGCTAGTACCTGAACCCAAACCGCAAGAAAGTATCAGAGAAACAAAAAATAAAAAACACAAAGATATCTATCTTTATTCTTCAACATTTTAGAGCTGTTTAGTTAAATAGAGCATTCCAGTCCTGCTTATTAACAACTTGCTTATGTTAAAGCCTGCTTACAAATGAGAGGATGAAATAGATGCAAATAGTGTGCATATGTTACATGCATTTCAACTTTATTTGTCTATAAATAACAGCAATATATCCCAACATTTGTATGTTTCAGGTGAGAGGGTATGTTGTAAACACCTAATTTATCAATCTAATTGCTGATAAAGGAAACCAACCCGAATGACCTCTATACCATTCTTATCACCTTGTACAGCTATTATATCGGGACCTACAGCATCAGGAAAATCTACATTTATATTTAAGATTTTGAGAAATCTAAAAAAAACATGTTCAATGACCCTGTACATAAGGTTTATTATTTTTATGTGGTTTGGCAAAGACTTTTTGATAACATAGAGGTTCCTAATGTAGAATTTATAAAGGATTTACCTAACAAAGAACATTTAGAATCGATTGCAGATGACAAGCACAACTTAACTGTTATAGATGACCTACAGTTCTCAGCTTTGAACAATGCATTCATAGCCAATCTTTTTTCTAGAGAGGTGCATCACAGAAATATTAGTATATTTTTAATTTTACAGAACCTATTTCATCAGGGGAAATACTGTAGAGACATATCACTGAATACACATTATTTTATTCTTTTTAAAAATCCTAGAGATATACATCAAATTAGATATTTGGGTTCTCAGTTAGGGATTCACAAAAAATTATTAGAGGCTTATTTAGATGCCACTGCTGAACCATTTAGTTATATAATGATAGACCTAGCCCCAGGGTTTGATAGTTCCTATATGTTGCGGTCAAATATATTGCCAAAAGAGTTAGCAATCGTATATAAGTAAGCGACACAGGCGTTTTTCGCATAGTTCTCAATTTGTATTATCAGATTGAGGATGCTTTTGATTTCTAGGATATAAAAAAATTAGGGGGACATGTCTAAAAACCTAAAAAATCAAAATATTTTATATATCTGCTATTAGAGAACAATCTGAATCTTAATAAATATATATTGGCACATGCTGGTAAAAAGAACTTATCTTCTAAAAGTAAGAACAAGTTTAATAAGAATATTAAGATTTTAAGAAAATTTATTTAATTACCTGCTAATAGAGACAAAATTGTTAAGAAGAATTACAAAGTTTTCTCAGAGCTGTTAAATTTAATAGGTAAATATTTAAAAATCATTCTAAAATGAATAAATTCATACTGGTTCCTAAAGAACAATTTGAAAATTTGAAAGAAAATCAGATATCTGAATCCGGTGGGTCCATGATATCTGAGATAAGATTAGATACCAAAAATGAATCGCCAATAGAGGGGAAGGAGACTAAAGAAGGTGACAAGATTATAAAAAAGCAAGGCCCTCCACCCGAAGGTGACAAAAATATAAAAAGGCAAGACCCTCCACCCGGCCTACCCAATCATTATCTAGGGGTAGATAAACCAAATATAGAGATAGAGCAGTCAAGACTTCCAGTGGAAGAAGAGGTGGAAACAGGGATCCAGAATGGGTCAGATTCTGGAACAAAAATATCAGATGAAGAGAATGACTACCTCAAGGATATTTATTACAATCCCCAGAGTCCTTTTGCTTTCAGTTGATTTCATAAAATTTACAAATTTATAAAAAATGAGGGAAAAGATATTAAACCTAAAAACTAAAGGTTTGGTTAAGCAAGCAAGAAGCATATACATCTCATTATCCAGCTAAAAGAAAATTTCAAAGACCTAGGGTGCTGGCTTTCTCCAAAAATTATCAATGGGACACAGATACAGCAAATATCATTCAATATAAGAAATACAATGATGGCTATGGCTATTTTGTGGTATTTATAGATATATTTACGAGATTTTTGTATACAGCTCCCCTGAAAACTTTGACTGGTAAAGAAATGGTTTATATTTTAAATGACCTAATCAACACTGTGGATGTGCAACCTAAAAACTTAAGAAGTGATCAAGGAAGTGAATATTTAAACAGAGATATGAAAAGATTTGTAACTGATAAAGGAACAGATCATATTTTCACATTCTATGAAACAAAGGCAAATTTTGCCGAGAGGGTAATAAAAACTGTAAAATTAAAAATTGTTAAGTATTTTACGAATAAAGAAACCTATAGATGGATGGAAATATTACCGGATCTAACTTACAGCTATAACCAGTCATATCATAGGACGATCAAAATGTCACCCTCTGAAGCTCAGGATATTGACAGTTTTATATTATGGAGGAGACAATATGCTATTGATTTAAATAGGGCCAGCTCTGCTCCCAAAAATTATAAAAATTAAAAAAAAGTTCCATTAAAAAACTTTATACCAAAAGATATAAATTCAAATTAGGTGATAAAGTGAAGATCAGTTACTTAAAAAAAATTTGATAGAGAGTATTCCGAAAGATGGCCTGGAGAGATTTTCACTATTATTTAGAGGAAAATGAATCAGAATATACCAATGTATAAATTGAAAGACTATAACAATGAGGTTAAAGAATCCTTTTTTACGAACCAGAATTACAGATGGCCTACATTGATAGTGATGTGGTTTATAAGATTGAGAAAATACTGCAAAAAAGAAAACGAAATAGCATATCTGAGGTTTTAGTAAAATGGAAAGGCTGGCCAGATAAATTCAACTCCTGGATCCCAGAGAGCGATTTACAGGACATAAACTAGCCTTTCTAACTGTTGAATCAGCTGTTTGAGTTCTTACTTATATATGTTTGAACGATCGTCACATGATGGGATCCAAATGCAAATCTAGGTCAAGGTTGGTGAGAAATCATTTTGGATCTCGTATAAATAGACAAGCAACACAACACAATGTACATTGGCCTGGCTCTACATTATGCTATATGTAAAATATTTAAAAAAGTATTTCGTGTTCCATGTTTCAGCAAAATACCAATGTGTAATACGGATATTTATTTATTTATTTCCTCAGCTGATTCTAAGAGTTATCATCCAGACAATAAACCTCATTCCTTCATTGTTGAACTTGGTGAGAGATTAAATTTAACTGGTAGATGGTTGGTTGCCCTATCTGATCTAAATTTAAATGTAACAACCGCTGAAACTTTGTATATTTTTTGTGATATTTGTGACATTTCGTATTTCCAAAATACAATGAAATCTATCCTGAGAATGATCTATCCTACAGATTCATCAAAGTCAGTAAGTTTTCCTAAAAGATGTTATGTTCCACTAGCTCAAAGAAACTTCACGCGCTTGCAAATATATTTTAGAGACAAGAGCATGAATGTACCAAGTATTATCACAGAGGATCTGCAGTTGACATTACATCTCAAAAGAGAATTTTAAAATGAATAAATATCTCGATTTTTGTAACAGAGGCATCCAAGGAGAGATAGCCTACTATAAAAAGTTCTATACTCTTGATAATGACATAAAACTGGACAATAAGACAGGTGAGGGGGGGAAAGCTGGTTAGATATATCAGTGGTTACTCCTACCCAAGCAGCAGTAGAACAAGCAAGAAGTGAGGTTGAGCAGGAAAAGATTATAAATAAGGCCAAAAAAGAAAATACAATCAGTTTGGGGGAGTATGAGAGGAATCAAAAGCAAATCTAAAAAAAATTTTTTTTAAAAATTAGTGTTGAAATCCAAGAAAGGTGAAAAGAAAAAAGTTGTTAAGATTAAAAAGCAAACAAAGGGTTTGAAAAAAAATAAAAATATTAGAGGGGTTGGTTATAGTTCAATATGGATGTAGTTCAAACATCTCTAAGTCTGTTTCAACCTCTACCAATTGACAAGTCAATTCATAGAGAATATTGGGTTGAATTTAACCCTATTGCTACAATTTCTGATAGTAGGGCTGTAGAATTTAATATTCCTGGTACCTCACTAGATTACATAAATTTAGCTAAGACCAGATTGTAGGTTACTTATGTTTTAACTACTGAGGATGGGAGTCCGATCAAAGATGAAAGGGGTGATGGTGGTGAACCTCTGAATGATAGACTTCCTTTTAGGTACAAATACCAATATGACCAATTCTCAGGGTCAGGCTGTTTTATTTCATAAAGATCAACCCAAAAAAATGGAGATGACAACCTACATAGGGGGTAATCCAGCGTTTACTTATAGAGCGGAGAAGACTAAGGATGGAGGGTCAATAACCTTAGAGGTTTCCTTGTATTTAGATTTTGCTTTTGGTCAAAATAGAGCTATTTTAAATGTTGTGGCTATCAATGTTAAGTTATTTCAAGCGGGTAATGACTTTAGATTAATGCGAAATGGTGTTAAGGTCTATCAATTAAAATTATTATCAGCTGTGTTAAAGGTTTGTCATTTAAGACTAAACCCCTCTGTAATTCTAGCTCATAACGAGGCCTTAAAAAAAGTTAGGTCCTGCATTATATCCTTTCTGGCGGAGTGATATAAAAAGTTTTAATGTAGCTGCAGGTTCTCAAACTTTTATGACAGATAACATTTTCCATGTAAAGGTACCAAGTAAATTGATTGATAATAGGAATGGTTTCTAATTCTGCCTATTTAGGTGATTTTAGTAAAAACCCTTTTAATTTTCAACATATGAATGCCAGTTATCTGGAGGTTAGTGTAGATGGTCAACCAGTACCTAATAGACCCCTCAAACCTAACTTTGAGGAAAAAATTATGTGGCTTCTTATCTGAGTTTATTAGATAGTGACCTTAATCGAAAAAGGTATCATAATTCGGTTAGGAGATTATCCTGGTGGATATGCACTCTATCTTTTTGATATACAGAGTTTTCTTAGTGGCAAAATTATGTCAAGTCCAATGAAAGGACATCTTAGGTTGAGTATAAGATATGCAAAGGCCTTAGCTGAGACTATTAATGTTATAGTTTATGCCAAATTCCCAGAAATAGTTATCATTGACCAGAGTAGAAATGTAAGTATGACCTGAGACCTACTAGATTACGACATGAAAAAAGGAGCCTCAGTGATGTATGCGAGTTGTTTATATACTCAGATTTCAAACGTCAGAGAGATCTCTCATCAAAAATCCGAGCTTCTGGGAAAGCACTCTACATTATTTCAAACGTAAAGGAAAACACCTCTGCTAATTGGGGTTACGTAATACTAGTAGACTAGATATAACTGTCAGAAGAGATTGAATTTGTTTAAAAACTTAAATGTGTCAGGAGACCTAGGAAATATACATATATAAATAGACATCCTTTGATTATATGAGTTACATTTAGTTCAAACATAAAGTGCATATGGTGAATTATGGATTCTTACACCCTAGCTAGATTAATGCCAAGCGACAGGGTGATTGAGAAGACGTTTCTTGGTATATATCCACTAGATATGATTCCTAAGAATCTCCCTGCTAATTCTTTAATTGTTGTAAATCAAGACAGGTCCATGGAAACAGGAAGTCATTGGAGAGTGCTACATTATAAAGACAACAACATTTTGATTCAGTAGGAAAAACACCAAAAAAGTTCATACATAATTTATTAATAAGTAATAACAATACATATGTGTACAACAACAAAAGATTACAGGCATACAATAGTAATACATGTGGTTTATTCTGTTTATACTACAGTTTTTATTCGTGCAGGTTGGTTTCCTTTGCTAACATATTACAAGGTTTTACCTCCAATTTATCTGAGAATGAACAAAATTGTGACTAATTTCCAAGTAAAGGTTGTATTAATTTTTGATTGTTAACCTAATAAAAGTATTTCTGCCTTAGAGTTCCTCTTCATTAAACTTCCTAGCATATTCCATCAGAATCTGTCCCATAAGGTTATTTCCTGATATTGATGATAGAGATATAACCTCAAAATGTCTCCTCATTTTTATCTAGATTCATCTGCTTATAGATTATACATTTATCCTGGGCATTGTACAATTCATTTTTGAACTGCCGAACTTGTTGAACCTTCTGCATAATAACGAATCTCATAATTCTCTCCTTTTCAAATTGGTTGGCTAGCAATTTATCATATTTCCTAATAATTGCTGGTATCTCGGTTGGATCATCAAATTTCATTATCTTAGTGGCAAGAATGCTTTGGTTATAAAATATAGCAAGCAGATGATAAAACATTTGTTCAGCTGGATGATAATTAATATCCCCATTACTTATTTTACAAGAGTATAGGTTAGATAATGGATGGATTCTAGATGCTATATAACAATTATTGCTACAATGGTGGTAGTAACTGCCATTATACTCATAAACTGTATTATTTCTTACACAAAATCCATCCACCAGATAATTACCAGTTCTATCTCTTTAGAATTATTTAATTTATGAAGAATTTTGATTTTCTGCTCTTTCATAAGAAAATCCATCTACACGTAAGAGTCTATATATTTTTCACTAACTTCTGGTCTGAATTGATTATGTTCGAATCTTCTAATATATACACCTGTGGGCATCTTCTGCTAATATTATATGAATTAACTCCATTACAGTCATAGCCTACCACAGCTTTACAAAGATTATTTTCTATGTTTTTTATATTTGTAACATCCTTCTCATGGTACCTGGAGAAGATTATGCTTGGACCTCCAACTATATTTTTCTTAATAGTGTAATATAAATCTGCATTTTCTTTATTTATTAATGAAAATTTGCTATCTGATTATTCGTAGTGCATTTTCCTAGCTACTCCAGGTAGTGTTACATAATCTTTAAAAATATCTATAACCTCGTGCCTATAAATATCTATGAAATTTGTAAGAGCAATGACAAAGGGACCAGTATCTAAATTATTGTAATATATCAGATAATCTTTAAATGTCTTCATATTATTTTTATTCCAAATATCTTTAAGGTGTTCGTAATCTTCTTCAGTCTGTATAGGATTGGTGTTACTTAATTTTGAGTAAAATCCCTCTGGAGGTGGAAGGGTGGTTGATCTAATTTTTTAGGTGAATCTAATCATTCATATAGAAAAATTCCTTTAGGTATTTCGCATCCATATGCCTTTAGGAATTTACTATAAGAACATCCTGCTGCAAGATAATTAGATATATCTAAAAACTTCATTTCTGGCACTCCTATAGATATGTAGGTGTTATTCTTTTTAATTGTAAATATTTCATTCTGCTTATATCTATATGTAATGTGTGCCATTATGTGCTTTTTTATAAGATTTAAATCATACTTTCCAGAATTAAATCCCAAAACTGGTATCTGCTTGATAAATGGGTTTGAGACCTGTTTTTCCTTCAGGATATAATTTGAGGATTCGATTGATTCAGAATCAGATTCTTGTGTTTGATTACTTTGGTAGCTTTCTATTAGTTTATCCAATTGTAAAATCAGGGAGGAATATTTTTCTGTTAATATATGATAGCTTGTTCTACTAATGTCTAGGAGTGTGACATCATCTTATTAATTAGAATTTCTTCGTTCAGTTCAACTATGCATTTAGATTCTTCAAAACCAGTGATATTTGAGGCAATACTGATGCTGATAGGTACATGTTTAGTTAACCATTGCAGTTTCTTGTCTTCTGAGTCAGTAGGAGATTGAATTTTTTTGTAACATAGCCTCCATGTCCCATACAATAAAATTTGGAAAATATTTTTCTGTTTGGCTAAGATTAAGTCCTACAGATTCTAATTTATCAAAAATAGTTGGTTGACTTTTATGGAAACCATCTTCAAATATATATTTGGTTCTTTCATAACATTGGGATGTGTGTCTCTTCAAATGGCATATCTTCTTAAAAATTTTAGAGCCTTTTTCACATTGAAATTTCTTGGCATACTTGAAAAATATGTGATATAACTATAATGATTATGGTATACATTGAGATACATTTTGGATGAATTTTGACACATAGTTTCATATACACAAGTTACAGCTCCATTCAAGTTAAGATTATATATCAGGATCTTGATATTAAAACATTTCTCAATCTCTGTGATATCTTCAAACATGATTCCTGGAAATTGGGATTCATCCATTGTTCGATGATTATATTTTAACCACATTCGAAAATAATCTTTAACTTTTTGGTTATTGTTAAAATGTAACTTAAGACATCTGAAAAAAACATAAATTATCTTTATATGGTTGATTTTTTTCTACAATTAATTAAGACATTATTCAAATATCTATTAGTAGTGATATAATTAGGTAGACTTACTGTTGCTCCAAACGTAAAATCTGCTAAAAATATATTATACTGTACGTTAGTTATGAATGCCAGTGTCCAGGCAGTTGAGAGTCTTACAGCTTGAGCTTGTTCAATAATATCTATTCTCAAAATTTTGTTCATCAACAAGCGTAAACTATTTCTATTAGAGACTGTAAATGGATATGTCAGAATTCTACTGTTAAAATATGGAATATAATACCTATATTCACCTGTTTGATTATTAAATAATGTGATACCAAAAGCAAAGTTAATTCTATATGTCATGTTTTGATCATCATAAATTTCATTTAAATGTCTTCTGATCTCTGCATAACCATTGTTGAGATTGTTAGTTGTAAAGTTATATACATGCCTGAATTCACCCTCATGATGATAATCCATTATACGATTCCTATTGGTTATATAAACCTCTCGAATGTTTTCAGTTACTTCATTCTGGATATAGCCTGGGATATCATCTGGATCATTATCATCATTCCCCCCATGTTGGTACATTCTATGGTTGTATAGATCTTGTCTACTAGTACAATTCTTCTTACATTGAGAGCAGATATATGTCCTGGAGTTGATATTACCACTGCTATGATGATAGGAAGTAATATGTGAATTTAGGGCCGCTGTAGTAAAAAAAGCAGGTCACATTTATAACATTGTACTTGCCACATTTCTTGAGATGAAACTTGAGTTCTTCTGAGGTGTTGAACTTCTTGGCACACAATTTGCAGATTTCCTGAGTTCTTTTATCAGATAACAGACATATTCCTTGGTGATACTCCAGATTAGAGTTAGTAATCATATCCCATCCACAATAGCTACATATATAACGCCTTGGTGGTATGTTTGGATCCATTTCAATGTTTCTTGTAAGATTGTATAAGATGATGAAGAAAAATTTTCAAAATATTAACAGAGTGTCATGGATAGTGGTAACAACAACATCCAGCATATATAAAACAAACCCAAAATCTCTTGGGAGTGTTTATTTCGATAGAAAATAAGATTGCATCCAATATTGGACATGGGTTCTGATTGTGAGCTCGTGCAACCAGCCTATTTATCTGTTTCAACATCTAAAAATTGGTTAACATGTTTTCTGCATATGTTATGGTGTTGCATGTAAGAATCAAGTGAGAGTGAGGTGTTATTATTGTAATATATATTGAGAGAGCAGGTTATGAGAGAGTTTATAAACAAAAACAGCTGATTAGGTCACATGATGGGATCCAAATGAAAAGCCCCTAAATTCCTTGATTGGTCAAATGCGTAATTAGGTCAAGGAAGGTCAATTCATGTTTGGATCATATCACGATTCCATATAAATAGCGAGTGAGGAAATCCACTGAGATAGTCCTTGAGTGTGCACCCAGCCAGCACTACATATGAGACCAACAAGGGTCCCAAATGGGTTCTTATATGGGGCCTTTGTGGGCGCCCTATATGGGCCCCAGTCAGTTTTTGCAAACGGTTTTCTAATGGGACCAATATGGTTTATCAATAAGGGTCATATATGGGCCCCATATGGGGCCTTTATTGTGAAATAAATGGGTCCCACATGGGCCCAACTTGTAATTTGAACATGGGGCCCAGATGGTTTTTGCAAATGGTTTGGTGATGGGACCAGTATGGGCTCTGTATATGGGCTATATGTGGGTCTGACAAGGGCACTATATGGTAAACTGCATCCAGGTTCTTATTGGTCCTACATATAGGTCAGATGTATGGACCGTCTCAGTTTTTAAATGTGCACTACCAACACAAGGTCCATTTGTAGTTCAGCTCGCATGTAATAGAAGCTCAAAAAATGAGTTGATCTGTGTTAACAGTCCGCAATTTCCTTCACACTTTGCCCACATATTCTGTCTAATATTTTAATACACTTTCATGAAGCCTTTGTAAATAATGCACAATACAATCTTGATTCATACTATACTATTATCCAATTTCCAGAATGTAATTCAAATCATTTCAAGTTCAAAATCTTATGATGTACTACATTTGTGTCTAAGCTTGTCTTATACAGAATACAGAAATGTGTATCAGAAACTCATCACTTAATGATTCACCCAAACCCTTTTTCCAGATGGCCCAAGCAGCTACATAAAAAAACAACTACATAGCCTTGTCAAGACACAAGTAAAACACATGATGAAATCCTCAGTTAACTGATATAATTAAGCACATGCATTAGTTGATTAATAAAGATTTTTTCATTATGAATCCCCACCAAAAATATCATAGTTTATTATTTTAGCCTTATTTACACAATTTTTACAAATTTCATAGATTTCTCACACATATTTATAATCTTTAAATTGTACTGTAATTTGTATCCTAGTGACGAAAGGCTACCCTGTTTTACACCATGGGGTGTTTTCCCATTTTCCTAGCACTGCCTCAAAATACTATCTGTGTGAAAAGATAAAGATATCTGTACTGCATGATATAGGGGGTTGGACCTATTAATGACCCCTTGAGTTAAACTAAGAGAAACTAAAATTTTACAGAATTTCCACAACTGTAGACTTAGGATTTCTGTACTATTATACATGAAAAAGGTTTTTGTGGTACATTAAGGTAATATAAACCACTAGATTATTAATTTGTGAGATATACAACAAATTTAATTTAATACATTTTTTACAAAAACTTGACAATACATTTACAGAGCTATAAAATGGCTATTGTATGTGATAATAATGAGGGTCCCTTGTGAGAATATTATACCCATTTTTGACCTTCACAGGTCCAACCAATATGCGTGTACACTTTTATTTAAAAAGCTTTTGTGGCGAGTTGTTTTTCTCAAATAGGACCTTTTTTATTTTTGGATTTTTTTCATTCAAAATCAGATGAGAAGTTAATAAAGAACATTTGTTATATATATTTACATTTTTCCTCTAGGATTTATATATGGGACCTATCTGGGACCCTTATACCAGTAAATCATCCATAAAAGTCCATTCTGGGGCCCATATTAAACATTGTGATAATAAATGTTTTGTTTACCACTCTTTACGAAGTCCAAATCAACATGATGCCAAATGAATCTATTATTAAATCTGTTTTATTTTCCTCATTTTGTACTATTTAGGGAACATTAAGTATTTTTATATAAATGGGACCAATATGGGCCCGCTTTGGGCATTCTGTGCCCATATATATCCTTTATAGGACCCATATTGCTATTTGCCCGGCTATAGCCCACATAGGCCCCATATGATCATGCTTGCTGGGCAGTGCGGTGTAATGTCCTTGTCCGTATGTTCTCTAACTAGTTCATGACAGTTATACATTGTTTTCCTGTGTTGTCATATAGTAAATATTATGTAAACATCACGTGACTTCAGTGGTTTAAGAGGTTTATATATAATTATTTTGATGGTAAATAATCAGATGGCCTGAGCCAACATCCTAGGGTGATTATTATTATGCATTTAGTTATATAAGTTGTTATTAGGTATACAGTGACATTTCAATATGTTACATAGTTGAGTCAGGGTTATTGAGATGATATTCTTGGATAGTAAACTTATTACTACAAATATTTAGAGTTTTTTTGGATAGGAGATTCGACCCTTATAGATACAGGTTGGGGTTACATATCTGATATCAGGTCATACATTCTAGGTATTGGGTTTGGGTTTACATACCTAGGCTTAGATCATACATTGTTGAGGAATATAAATTATTTTTTGTGATAAGGGTTAGGGGTTAGGGTTACATACCTGAGGTTAGGTCATATATTGGGGTTAATGTTAGGGTTTAGGGCCAATGAGATCATATGCTTGAGTTGTGAACTTTGTATTGAAGGTATTTAGTCCTTTTACAGCTGATTTACAAATACCCAATAGTGATCGTGTAAGTGGTGTGGCACTTAGTTTACTACTACCATGATGCTTTTTGTAACATCAACTCTTTGGGCAAATTTTTCCCAAAAACTGTTGAGACACAACTTTGCAACATATCGCCTTCCAGGATGGTGAATGATATCCCGTGGATTCAAATCCAAAAATTCAAAATGTTATATATAAATATCTCCCAATGACAGGTTATATTATTATTATTTATTTTACCTTTTCATCCACTTAAATTTATCATTACTATTATTATTATTAAAGAGATGCATAGATAGATCAATGAAGTATTATAATAACACACACACTCACACACACCCTCCCTCCACACACACCCACACACACCTTCAGCTTGTTTAATCCACTGGATATAGCCCCTCTTTGAATCTTCATCAATGCAGTCACTATGCCAACCTGATGCTTCTATCTTGACTTTCAAAAATATGTTCACATAGTTCCTGAAGAGGTCATTGTTCCTGTCTCCCAGTGCCATACTTCAATCATGTCAACAATGGTATAACCGTTCCTCAGGGCTTCTTGAAGTTCTGTAGAGACCCAAACACCAGTAAACCACCTCTCCTCTTCAGAGTGGCAACAGCTTTCTTTTGATGCATTACTGGCATCAATAGATCTCGAGGGGTTAATACCTTTGCCTTGACAAGCCCAAAGTACTCATGAATCGTTTTGTTTCTTACATCTGGACATGTTAAAATAGTTGGATGTCCAACAGGGTATGCTGCGTACTTGTTCACAGATGGATAGAGAGACATGAAAGCCAGATATTTTCCTTGACCAACATCGATATTTTGATCATACAGTGATCTAATGGCCTCTGTACGACCACCATAAAGTACATCTCCAGGTGCTATTGGTTCTTCAACTTTAAATTCCGAAACTATATTTTGTGCCAGGGGATCCTCTTTCATCTGTTCAATCCATTCTTGTTCCCAAATCTCGATCACACTGTGACCCTTAAGCTTGGCCCTTAACTTTTTGGTCCTTTGAAGTGTCACATCGAATAGTTCTCCCATCATTTTACCTGCCTTTGGATTGATGGTACTTCTACTGTAACACTTCAGAGTGGCATCCTCAGCACTGAAGTGAGTGCGCGTGATGGGGGACGGTATGTACATAACGGGGGACATCCCGCACCATGTTATGTCCGTAATGGGAGACGCCTCAAAGAGAAATCCTTATTTGATGAGAAAAAATAGAATCAATGAAATGTTAGCTTTTATTTATCACACAATACGAGTATAACATTAAGGAACACAAACTATTGATTCAGAAAAGATAGTAACAGATTTGGTCCCCCTCTCCTCCCCCACATCCCCCACTGGGTACATAAGCCACTGAGCGTCCCCCACTGGGTACATGGCAGAGACACTCCTCTCCTCCCTGTCTCCCACTAGGGACATGTGTCACTGAGTGTCCCCCACTGGGTACATGGCAGTGATTCTCCTCTCCTCCCTTATCCCCCACTAGGGACATGTGTCACTGAGCGTCTCCCACTGGGTACATGGCAGAGATCCTCCTCTCCTCCCCCATCCCCCACTGGGTACATCAGCCACTGAGTGTCCCCCACTGCGTACATGGCAGAGATCCTCCTCTCCTCCCCCATCCCGCACTGGGTACATCAGCCACTGAGCGTCCCCCACTGTGTATATGGCAGAGATCCTCCTTTCCTCTCCCATCCCCCACTGGGGACATATGTGAGTGAGTGTCCCCCACTGCGTACATGACACAGATCCTCCTCTCCTCCCCCGTCCCCCACTGGGTACATAAGCCACTGAGCGTCCCCCACTGGGTACATGGCAGAGATCCTCCTCTCCTCCCCATCTTCCACTAGGGACATGTGTCACTGAGTGTTCCCCACTGGGTACATGGCAGAGATCCTCCTCTCCTCCCTTATCCCCCACTAGGGACATGTGTCACTGAGCGTCTCCCACTGGGTACATGGCAGAGATCCTCCTCTCCTCCCCCGTCCCCCACTGGGTACATAAGCCACTGAGCGTCCCCCACTGGGTACATGGCAGAGACACTCCTCTCCTCCCTGTCTCCCACTAGGGACATGTGTCACTGAGTGTCCCCCCTGGGTACATGGCAATGATTCTCCTCTCCTCCCTTATCCCCCACTAGGGACATGTGTCACTGAGTGTCCCCCACTGGGTACATGGCAGAGATCCTCCTCTCCTCCCTTATCCCCCACTAGGGACATGTGTCACTGAGCGTCTCCCACTGGGTACATGGCAGAGATCCTCCTCCCCCGTCCCCCACTGGGTACATAAGCCACTGAGCGTCCCCCACTGGGTACATGACAGAGACACTCCTCTTCTCCCTGTCTCCCACTAGGGACATGTGTCACTGAGTGTCCCCCACTGGGTACATGGCAGTGATTCTCCTCTCCTCCCCAATCCCCCACTGGGTACATAAGCCACTGAGCGTCCCCCACTGGGTACATGGCAGAGACACTCCTCTCCTCCCTGTCTCCCACTAGGGACATGTGTCACTGAGTGTCCCCCACTGGGTACATGGCAGTGATTCTCCTCTCCTCCCTTATCCCCCACTGGGTACATAAGCCACTGAGCGTCCCCCACTGTGGGTACATGGCAGAGACACTCCTCTCCTCCCTGTCTCCCACTAGGGATATGTGTCACTGAGTGTCCCCCACTGGGTACATGGCAGTGATTCTCCTCTCCTCCCTTATCCCCCACTAGGGACATGTGTCACTGAGTGTCCCCCACTGGGTACATGGCATAGATACTCCTCTCCTCCCCCATCCCCCACTGGGACATATGTGAGTGAGTGTCCCCCACTGCGTACATGACACAGATCCTCCTCTCCTCTCCCATCCCCCACTGGGGACATGTGTTATTCAGTTAGAAATAATGATGTATTTCCTATTTCTACGTTGACCACAGCAACCACCACCACCAGCACCTCAAATACCACCACCACTCGCACCCATACAGAGACCATAGAAGAAGGCACAACATGTGGGTCAGGCCATGGCTATTACAGAGAGAGGAGAGGGGGGCCGACCACAACATTATGGCTGAATTATATGCCAAGACAAGACTGAAACCACGTCTAGCCAGGTAGGCCACCAACTACAGAGCTCCAAATCAGTGTTGTCGAGAAGTTAGCCCTCATCCTCAGATATCTGGCCACTGGAGAGTCCTACACATCATTATCCTGTCAGTTCAGGGTTGGCAGATCCACCATCTCCAAGTTTCTAGAGGTCTGCAGGGCCATCCAGGATGAGTTCAGCAGGGAGCACCTCAGATGTCCCACTACTCCAGGTAAGTGGAAAGAACTGGAGAGGGAATTCAGGATCAGATGGAATATTCCACATGCCCTGGGAGCCCTTGATGGAAAACATGTGGCCGTGAAGAAACCCAAGAACACTGGAGCCCTGTTCCACAACTACAAGGGGTTCTTTTCCATTGTAATGTTGGCCCTGGTAGATGGCCAGTATAAGTTTAGATGGGTGGATGCTGGTACAGCTGGATCTTGCTCAGATGCCCAGATATTTAATGCCTCTCAGCTTAAGAGGAGGATTGAGGATGGCAGGATAGGCTTCCCTGACCCAGCACCTATAACCCAGGGTGGTCAAGATGTCCCCTACTTCATTCTGGCAGATGATGCCTTTGCAGTGAAGACCTGGCTCATGAAACCCTATGGTAGAAGGATGTTAACCAGAAAGGAAAGGATTGCCAACTACAGAATATCAAAGGGCAGGAGAGTTGTTGAAAACGCTTTTGGCATCCTGGTCTCAAGATTCAGAGTGATGAGGACCACCATTGAACTTCTCCCAGAAACAGTCAGAGAAGTGGTATTTACCTGTGTGGTTCTGCACAACATACTGAGAAGCCAGTATCAAGGTCAACATGGTGGTCAAGAGCCTGATGATGATGATGATGATGATGATGATGATGATGATGACTGTTGATTGATTTGTGGTGCTGCTGGTGGTGGTCCAGACAGAAACCCTGCTAGAGAAGCCAAAAGACAGAGGGACTACATCAAGGACTACTTCAATAATGAGGGAGCAGTGGCCTGGCAAGATGGCAGAATATAACTCCTGCTGCAGTAATCAGTCCTTTTCAGGACTAATAACCAGTCCTTTTAAGGACTTCCAAATATTCCAAAAACAATTAATCAGCTGTGCTTCTTCCAAATATCACAACCATTTCCTAACACTAGTCACCCATCCAACAAACAGACAAACCCAACGCCTTACAGAAGTCACCCCACTGACGAACAGACAAACACAATGCACAACAAAATCCAAACCACTGAAAAACAGACAAACCCAACGCCTTACAGAAGTCACCCCACTGACGAACAGACAAACACAATGCAGAACAAAATTTAAAGCACTGAAAAACAGACAAACCCAACGCCTTACAGAAGCCACCCCACTGACGAACAGACAAACACAATGCACGACAGAACTCATCCCACTGACAAACAGACAAACGCAACGCCTTACAGAAGTCGCCCCATTGACGAACAGACAAGCACAATGCACAACAAAGTTCAAACCACTGAAAAAGAGACAAACCCAACGCCTTACAGAAGCCACCCCACTGACGAACAGACAAACACAATGCACGACAGAACTCATCCCACTGACAAACAGACAAACACAACGCCTTACAGAAGTCACCCCACTGACGAACAGACAAACACAATGCAAAACAAAATTCAAACCACTGAAAAACAGACAAACCCAACACCTTACAGAAGTCACCCCACTGATGAACAGACAAACACAATGCACGACAGAACTCATCCCACTGACAAACAGACAAACCCAACGCCTTACAGAAGTCACCCCACTGACGAACAGACAAACACAATGCACAACAAAATTCAAACCACTGAAAAACAGACAAACCCAACGCCTTACAGAAGTCACCCCACTGACGAACAGACAAACACAATGCACAACAAAATTCAAACCACTGAAAAACAGACAAACCCAACGCCTTACAGAAGCCACCCCACTGACGAACAGACAAGCACAATGCACGACAGAACTCATCCCACTGACAAACAGACTAACACAATGCCTTACAGAAGTCACCCCACTGACGAACAGACAAACACAATGCACAACAAAATTCAAACCACTGACAAACAGACAAACCCAACTCCTTACAGAAGTCACCCCACTGACGAACAGACAAACACAATGCACAACAAAAATCAAACCACTGAAAAACAGACAAACCCAACACCTTACAGAAGTCACCCCACTGACGAACAGACAAACACAATGCATGACAGAACTCATCCCACTGACAGACAAACCCAACACCTTACAGAAGTCACCCCACTGACGAACTGACAAACACAATGCACAACAAAATTCAAACCACTGACAAACAGACAAACACAACGCCTTACAGAAGTCACCCCACTGACGAACAGACAAACACAATGCACAACAAAAATCAAACCACTGAAAAACAGACAAACCCAATCCTAAACATAATTTTCCTTAAAAAAAACCCAATGGCAAACATAACTTGCTAAATGGTATGCAATGTAGACTTACATTTCACTGAAATTATTTCCTTTACTGAATATCTTAAATTTTTTTTTTTACTCCACTTCAAGATTGTTTGGAAAATATAACCACCAAAGTGGTTCCTTTTACAATAATGGTGGGTTATGTTTGCAAAATATTTTTCAGTTCTTTGTTTTGGGTTCTGTTTGATTTTGAGTTTGTCTGTTTCTTTGTTGGGGGGTTATGTTGGCTATTGGGTTTATGTGATTGTAAGTTGGGGGTTGGATTTTGGTGCTGGGTTTGTGTGTTTCTTAGTGGGGGGTTATTTGTTTCATGTTTGGGGGTGGTGTGGGTGTTGGACTTTTTTTTTTCTTGTGATAAGTATTTGTACTGAACTGTTATGTTTTGGGAGGGGATTTTTAATAGAATACAGCTTAATAATTAAGTGGCCTGTCAGGGATGCTTATTTGTTTTCACCGAAGTTCGACTGATCACCGCCGCCGCCGCAGGATGATGGTCTCCCTTGAATAACTTCTTAGCCTTTCAAATATTTCTTTCCTTCTTATCTTTCTTTAAAACTATAGGGGCGGGAAAAAATTTTGGGATACTTTGCGCAGACCTTAAACTTTACTTAAGGTAACCTTAAGCATAACTCCCAAACACCCCGTCATTGCGTTTCGGAAAAAAAACACACTCACCTGTGCTATAAAATTTATCAGGTACATTCTAGACCAAATTTCCAAGGTCGGAAAGGATTTTCTTATCAATCGGACCATAGATGCCTGAATGGGAGGCATTTTATTTTTGTAAATTTTTTTTAAAATGGGTACTTGGTCTGTATCTCAAAAACGGTCCGGATTTCGGCGTTTTGTTGGAATAACTTAATCAGCTACTTTTTGATAATCTTTCATATGCCGAAGTTTTAGCCCTGTATCTGCAATCTTAAGGTCACCTTAATGTAAAAAAGGGGGTTTTATCCCTCCAGTTCACTTAGTTTTTCACTTTTTTCAACCAAACTTGGCACATATATTAAGATTTGCCAAAGGAAAGTCCGGACTTTATGGTGACCTTAAACTCAAAATGTTAATGGACATATGGCCTGCTTAAAGTCATCAAATTGGAATAAAATCCTCTGGCTCCTTTCTTTTTGCATTTTTTATATCGAAATTATCACTGGTATTAAACTAGATAAAAAGAATACTTATGGTCACCTTAAACTCTCAGTATGAATGGAGTTGTAGCCACCTTAAAGTGAAATGAGGGGGTTTTCAGCCTCCAAGTATCTTATTGTTCGACTGACCTCAGTTAAACTTTGCACACCTATAAAAGATGGCAAACCAAAGGGTTATCCTGACTTTAAGGTGACCTTAAACTGTTAATATAATTTTGGCCCCCTAAAGTCATAACATTTGAATAAAGCCATCTGGCTCCTTTCTTTTTCCATATCTAACATATATTGATATTGAAGGGACATTCTCATATTATGGTCACCTTAAAGTCGAAATATGAATGAAGTTATGGTCACCTTACAGTGAAAAAGGAAGTTTCAGCCTCCAGCTATCTTATTGTTCAACTGACATGAGCTAAACTTTATGCACTTATAAAGGATGAGAAAAGGGACATTCTTATTTTATGGTCACCTTAAAGTCCCAATATGAATGAAGTTATGGCCATCTTGCAGTGAAATTATGGAGTTTTTAATCTCCAGCTATTGTATTGTTCAGCTGACCTCACTTTAATTGTGCACACTTATTAAAGATGAAAATAGGGACAAGTAACATACACAATGCAATAAAGTTCACAGTTTCTATTGCTTATGATGCATAAGTTGACATCTTTTATGGGTGACTTCTTTTTCATCAGGGCCGCTTCGTTTTTGTCAGCAAAAACATTCTTCTAGTTGTTTTTGGAACATTTGGGTGGCCCTGAAAAGGGCCGACGGCAGGTCAAAGACCCACCCTGACTGGATGGCTACTGAGGAGGCTGCTGCTGTTGAGGCGGTGCTGTAGTGGTGATAGTGAAGAGTTGCAGCTGCTGCTGCTGAGGCTGGTCAATGATCTGTGTTGATGTCAGATCTGGTAGTTGACTTAGTATTCCACTTAGGTTGTGTCTACTGCCCTCATCCTGTACTGTTAGAACTGATGTATGGTTTCCAAAGCCAATGGGGCTGGGTGTGTAGTAGACATAACTGCTGCTAGCTGCGGCTTTAGTGGAACTAGATGCTTGTTGAGTGATTGTTGGCAGTATGTCGACCCTCTGGGACTCTGTGGTAAAAGTGGCTGATCTTCTTCATAGTGGTTGATGTCTACGCTTGCTTTTAATGGTTTCAATGTCTCTAAAAATTCTGCCCTTGAGGTCCTCAAACTCCTCCTGGGTCATCTTTTCAGCCTCTGATGCCACATAGTCAAAGAAGGGCTGCCTGTCTGACTTCTGCTGCAGGAAACCTGAGATGAGTGTCCTCATCTGGTCAAAGTGCTTGAGTATCTTGGAGTCTGTTGAAACTGGTGTAGATGTGAACATAGGTTGATTCCTACTCTCCCTCAGGACACTGGACTCAAGGTGTTCTGTATCAGTAGTAGATAGACGCGATTCCTCCTGCTTGCTGGTGTTGGGACTGGCCTCGAACCCAGAACTTCTGCTGGCACCCTTGTGTCTGATGTGGGTTTTAAGGAAACCCATCTGCTGGTAGACCCAGGACTGTCTCTTGATCATCTCCCTTGGTGCTTCGCAAGATTGTAGCTTGGAGAGTTTGCCATAACACGTTCTCTGTGATTCGAACCATCTTCTGATATCAGAGGGCTTGATCTTCAGTTCTGCAGAAAGTACGGGCGGGCGGGCGGACGGGTGGCGGGAAAAAGTTTGTCCGGGCTGTATCTCAGAAACCGTAAGGGGTAGTAAGTTGATACTTGGTAGGGACATTGCTTAGGGGTGTAGTTGTGCAACATCATGGTCTGACCTTGATTTGACCTTTGACCTTGCGTAGTGACCTTGACCTATAAAATCTTGTCCAGGCTATATCTCAGAAACCGTAAGGTGTAGGAAGTTGATACTTCGTACAGATATTGGTTAGGGGGTGTAGGTGGGCAACGTCATGGTCTGACCTTGATTTGACCTTTGACCTTGCCATAGTAACCTTGACCTATAAAATCTTGTCTGGGCTATATCTCAGAAACTGTATGGTGTAGGAAGTTGATACTTGGTAGGGACATTGGTTAGGGGGTGTAGTTGTGCAATGTCATGGTATGACCTAGATTTGACCTTGGACCTTTCTGTAGTAACCTCGACCTATAACATCTTGTCTCGGCTACGTCTCAGGAACCACAACTTGTAGGAATTTGGTTAGAAGGTGTAGGTGTGCAACCTTGATTGACCTTTGACCTTCTCATAGGGACTTTGTCCTTATGGGTATCTCTAAGGCTATTTTGAGGATACTGTGCAGAAATGAAAAACCTTGGGAGGAGGAGGATTCCAGTAATGTATGCAGTGCTGGATGCTTAATATTACATATCCTTAGTGGGTGATGGGAGAGAAGAGGAGGATCTGTGCCCTGTATTCATTGGGGGACACTCTCTGATAAATATCCCAAACAGGAACTAGGGGAGGTGAGGATCTCTGCCATATACACAGTGGGGGACGCTTAGTAACACATGTCCCCAGTGGGAGATGGGAGAGGAGAGGAGGATCTCTGCCATGTATGCAGTGGGAGACGCTCACTCACATATGTCCCCAGTGGGGGATGGGGGAGGAGAAGAGGATCTCTGCCATGTACGCAGTGGGGGACACTCAGTGGCTGATGTACCCTGTGGGGGATGGGAGAGGAGAGGAGGATCTCTGCCATGTACGCAGTGGGGGATGCTCAGTGACACATGTACCCAGTGGGGGATGGGAGAGGAGAGGAGGATCTCTGCCATGTACGCAGTGGGGGATGCTCAGTGACACATGTACCCAGTGGGGGATGGGAGAGGAAAGGAAGATCTCTGCCATGTACGCAGTGGGGGACACTCAGTGGCTGATGTACCCAGTGGGGGATGGGAGAGGAGAGGAGGATCTCTGCCATGTACGCAGTGGGGGACGCTCACTGACACATGTACCCAGTGGGGGATGGGGAGGAGAGGAGGATCTATGGCATGTACGCAGTGGGGAACACTCAGTGGCTGATGTACCCAGTGAGGGATGGGGGAGGAGAGGAGGATCTCTGCCATGTACGCAGTGGGGGACACTCACTGACACATGTACCCAGTGGGGGATGGGAGAGGAAAGGAGGATCTCTGCCATGTACGCAGTGGGGGATGCTCAGTGACACATGTACCCAGTGGGGGATAGGAGAGGAAAGGAGGATCTCTGCCATGTACGCAGTGGGGGACACTCAGTGGCTGATGTACCCAGTGGGGGATGGGGGAGGAGAGGAGGATCTGTGTCATGTACACAGTGGGGGACACTCACTCACATATGTCCCCAGTGGGGGATGGGAGAGGAAAGGAGGATCTCTGCCATGTACGCAGTGGGGGACACTCAGTGGCTGATGTACCCAGTGGGGGATGGGGGAGGAGAGGAGGATCTGTGTCATGTACGCAGTGGGGGACACTCACTCACATATGTCCCCAGTGGGGGATGGGAGAGGAAAGGAGGATCTCTGCCATATACACAGTGGGGGACGCTCAGTGGCTGATGTACCCAGTGCGGGATGGGGGAGGAGAGGAGGATCTCTGCCATGTACGCAGTGGGGGACACTCAGTGGCTGATGTACCCAGTGGGGGATGGGGGAGGAGAGGAGGATCTCTGCCATGTATGCAGTGGGGGACACACACTGACACATGTACCCAGTGGGGGATGGGGAGGAGAGGAGGATCTCTGCCATGTACGCAGTGGGGGACACTCAGTGGCTGATGTACCCAGTGGGGGATGGGGGAGGAGAGGAGGATCTCTGCCATGTACGCAGTGGGGGACACTCAGTGGCTGATGTACCCAGTGGGGGATGGGGAGGAGAGAAGGATCTCTGCCATGTATGCAGTGGGGGACACTCAGTGGCTGATGTACCTAGTGGGGGATGGGGGAGGAGAGGAGGATCTCTGCCATGTACCCAGTGGGGGATGCTCAGTGACACATGTACCCAGTGGGGGATGGGAGAGGAAAGGAGGATCTCTGCCATGTACGCAGTGGGGGACACTCACTGACGCATGTACCCAGTGGGGGATGGGGAGGAGAGGAGGATCTCTGCCATGTACGCAGTGGGGGACACTCAGTGGCTGATGTACCCAGTGGAGGATGGGGGAGGAGAGGAGGATCTCTGTCATGTACGCAGTGGGGGACACTCACTGACACATGTACCCAGTGGGGGATGGGGAGGAGAGGAGGATCTCTGCCATGTACGCAGTGGGGGACACTCAGTGGCTGATGTACCCAGTGGAGGATGGGGGAGGAGAGGAGGATCTCTGCCATGTACGCAGTGGGGGACACTCAGTGGCTGATGTACCCAGTGGGGGATGGGAGAGGAGAGGAGGATCTCTGCCATGTACGCAGTGGGGGATGCTCAGTGACACATGTACCCAGTGGGGGATGGGAGAGGAGAGGAGGATCTCTGCCATGTACGCAGTGGGGGACGCTCAGTGACACATGTACCCAGTGGGGGATGGGGAGGAGAGGAGGATCTCTGCCATGTATGCAGTGGGGGACACTCAGTGGCTGATGTACCCAGTGGGGGATGGGGGAGGAGAGGAGGATCTCGGCCATGTACCCAGTGGGGGACGTTTTCCGAGATTTAGTATCATAGCCCATTCGTACTGTGAACACACTATATATGTATATGTATTTGCAAATAATTGATTCTCCCTGTCCGTAGTGGGGGACGTCCCCGGTTACATACATTGCTTTTGTTACTCACGTCAGCGATGCAGATCCTCTTGACACTTCATGCATCCACGTCAGAAACATCCATGAAATGAGTAAACACAACCTGTGTCTTGGCAAAAACCATCTACCCTGTAGCTTTCCACTCTGACTTCACCATTTCTTGCATGTTTTATGGTGATACCGTCCTTCATTTCTCTGTAAAAAAGCCAATAAATGGCTTTTCTGGTATGTGCTGTCAATTTTCTTGATTGATTATCCAACACTGACAAAGTTTGATCCTCTAGAAAATATCTTCTGAACATTTGCATACAGGCACTAGGAATGGTGATGGCACTCTTAAAGGGTATAGCCTTGCTGTCATTTGGAACTCTGTCTGAAATGCATTAATGCTCAATCTCAACACCTCTACATCATTCATACAATAGCTAATTAGCTCTTCCTTAAAATCAAAAACAAAGTCTTCACAGATCTTTTCATGGTACCATGCATCAAATTCCTCTCTTTGTTTCAATGACATTTGCTTTGGGGTTCCAAAGGTGCATTGGGGGCATGCTTCCATGGTAATCCTGATACTCAGGTCGATTCATCAGGTGAGGAAAATGGCCCTTCTTCTGATTAGGAATACCAAAACAATCCGAAAGCTTTCGCAATGGTAGTGGCACTAAGAGATAGCGGTCTAAGAACTTGATATCCCTTCCTGGAAGAGACAGCGACAATATTCTTCCACCTCTTGGGATGATCACAGGGCAAATGCCTTCATCAGTTAGCCCCTTAAGTACAAAATATCATATCCTCCAAAATTGTGTGCAATCATTGTGCAGTGGGATTGTTCTAACAACCATTGAATAAAATCCTTTAGGGCATCCTTTCCATAAAAAACTTGGTCAATATCACCATTCTGGGATTTCAAGCAAACGCAGTTGCATATGTGTTCACTGGCACATTCAGTCTCAATGTCAAAATAATATATAGCTTTCTTTGTCTTCTTTTTCTGCTTCTTCTGAATTTACTGCAATCTTCTTTTTTTTCTTCTTCATATTCTTCACTTTTATTGTCTTTGCTTTCACACTCATCTGAACATTCTCCACTGGTAGCCTCTCTGATTTTGGAAATAAAACAAAGGTGCTCTGTATATCATTAATTCTGATCCATTGTTTGCATGTGGTACACCTTTTAAGTCCACAGTAATGCTTCTCAGGTCGCCTGTGTCTAAAGAACACTTGTTTTTCACATTTAGAACATGTAGCTTTGGATTTTCTCACAGATTGATCTTCCATGTTCAGGCTTCTGGATGAGTTTCAAAAAGCACCCCTGACTGCCAAAAGACCTTCTACAGTCATTACAGATGACACGGTTAACAGTGCTTTTGTATGCCTTACATATTTGGGAAAAGCAATCTCGACACCTGTGTTGGCAAATGTGTTCACACTTCACACTGTATCCCTTTTCGCAACCAGTACAGTAATAAGACTTACCTAAAAAACTAGTCACATTGGTTATGGCATCAAAATGTTCATTGCTGTGATATAGGTAGAGTCTTTTCTTTTCCTCTTCCTTCTGGCCTCCAGCATATATGATACCATTGAGAAAATCTCTAGAAAAGATAATTTCATGATCAGTCAGCACATCTTGGAATTTTTGTGCTTGTTCTAGCCCTGCCGGTTTCCCAGTGTTAACCCCAGCTAAGCGACATAGATCTTCTGCCATTGTCCTTTGAGTGATATCTCTTCCTGTGCGACTATCTGATATCTGTTTATAGTTTTGGTCATTATTGGCCTTGGCTCTGGCCACAATAAGAGCATGGGCCATGCATAAATTATCCTAGTTCTTAATCACAACTACAGACTTTTTATCTATTAAAAGCCTTTGTATGGGAATGTTTCTGTTCACATAACCTTGACCCTGTGGAATTCTGATCTTAATAATGTCCTGGATTAAGTTTTCATCCACTTAAAAAGCTTCATTTCATTGTAACACCCTTTCAATTTCGCTTATGATTCTTTTTGCATCAAGATCAGCTTGTCCCTCCATTAGCAGGTTGATCGGTCTATTGAGTCCAGGGTGCCTGATAATGACCCTGATCCTGTCATGGTCATCCAGACCATGGGCAATCCTGACTATAAGTTCATTAAAAATTTGCACCATGAGTCAATGGAAACCATGCTGCTCAAGTTGGTCATCCTGCATTTTAACTCTCACCTCCCACGTTTCTCTTTCAGTGTTGTATTTCTTTATTTTTTTGGATTGCATTTTAGTGATCTGATAGTTGGCTGATAATCCTCCACCAGTCATAGCCCTTTTACTTGCATTCCTTTCTTGCATTTTTTCTTCTTCTTTTTCTGTTTCTTCTTCATCTTTCTGTGACACACACTCTGCTTGTTTTCGGCCCTCTGTATCTTCTTCTCCAATAAAAGTTAATTCACCAATGATCTTATCCAACGTCTCATGATCTTCAAATAATTCCCCATCTTCTGAGTTGTTTTTGTGGTTTACTATATTATGACTACCACAAGTAACACTTTTGTGGCTCCAATGGTCATCATCGTTTTCATCATCATCATCATCACTGCTTCCTCCTCCACCATCTCCAGCACCACCGCAGCAAAGCTGTGTCTTTTCCTTTTTTGGTGTACTGGTAAACATCAGAACTATTAAGCTTGATATGTCCAAACTGTGGTTATTATTTCCTTTATCCCCTGCATTTCTACTGTGTATTCCACCACTGGAACGATCTGTGTCATCTGTACCATTATCTTCACTGGATCGTATTGCATCTCTTACATCATTTATATCATCTTGTGTCTTACTACTACAAGTATCATAATCTGTTCTATCTCCTTGATCCACATGATCTCTGGTTGATGATATGTTTGATAATGGTGTAAAATCTTCAGTAGTTTCATCATGATTGGGAGTATATCTTGGTTGGAAAGAGAAATCTGAGCTTGGGGAAAATGATGATTCTGTCATAGCAAGTGCACTGTCTGACTCTAGGGCACTGAAAAATACATAATATATATATAGACAAAGTTTCACCATAAATACAATTTTTTTCAAAAAAAAGCAGTTTTAAATTATTATAACAATGACATATCACTCCTCTGTATCAAGCTTGTTGTGGATAACATTGTCACCTAGTATGCTGATAATCCATGATCCAAATACTATTTACACTGATAACACTAATACTTATTTTTAAAAAAAACAACAACGATAACAAAAAAAACAAAAAGAGCATTCAGCTGCGGCTGAGTGTTAACTTTGAAATCTGGCTGCAATTTACTGATAACTTGCTGCAATACAACATTCCAACTATACATATTTTGCATTGGGTTCAAATTTGGCTAACTTAAAGTAGCTAATGCTCCACTATGGAATGAGCTAGAGGTCTGGAAGTTTACTATGTTACAGCTGATCTAAAAGTAAGTGAATAACATATTTCAACAAAATACCCTAAATGCAATAGTGTTAAAGTTACAAGCGATTTACTCAACAGTGATAATCTCAAAGCTATTTCTCAGGTCTGCCATTTCATTATGTCATACTTAGTCCCAACATAGGTAAATAATGTATTCAAAGAAAGTCACTATGTGCAATACTTTCAAAGAAATTTTACATGTTCTCATTTCAAAAATTTGCTACAAATCAAAAAGTAGCTATTACTTGCTTAGCTAATGCAGCAGAACTCCAAACTATGCACCATCTTATAGGTAAAGTACCTGAACAACATATTTAACAGAAACACTCTAAATGCAATAGTTTCAGAGTTATAAGTCATTTACTCAGAGTAGTTGAAATGGTTATAGCTATGTGAAAATGCTACCGATATTGTCAAAATTTGGTCCTTCTCTATTCTGACATCTGACAATATTATAGGGAAAAAATGAGAAGCCTAGCTTAAAAAATTGTGGCCTGGTACATGCTAACAAACATACAAACATACAAATCGACTGACCAACATACATCAAAATAAATGTTCGATTTCGAAGTAAAAAAAAAAGAAAAAACAAATAAAAAAAAAAGAAACAAAAATTTACCCAGGTGGCAATTCATAGGTTGGATCACTCAGGTCAGCATCACTACTGTTGACATAGGCTGAGTCAGAAAGTTGCAGCATGTTGGCTGGCCAAGGATAGATTGATGAATCATGATATCGATGATGATGATATCGATGATGAATCTTCAGATGTGGCTGAGACTTCTATTGATGTTGAGTCTGATGAACTGCAAAAAGCAAAACCGCATATTTAATAATTTTAGATTTCAAAATTATTTTTAGCAATATGTACATCTTAATTATACTTTTTTAAAAACATTTTATACTTTCTGATTTACTTGCAATTTTAATGAACACCATATGCCAAAAATTAGGTGAAAATTATCCACAAGCTTTATCCCCCACCACTGCCTGGACAGTGCGGTGCCAACTGTGACTTCCCCCTGCCAGTCTATAGTGGCTTGGGTTAAATAAATAAATAAAATAAATCAAAACTCGCATTTCTTCCATTCTCAATGGACTGAACGCCATGACCAGGGGAGAGTACTGGTGCTGCTGCTGCTTTGCTGATGTTTGTGTGTGGCATCTGAAAAAAGGAGTAACTAAGATATACAGAAATACAAGGTGATAAACAAGAATAAATTCATTGAAATGAAAATTAAAAATCGTTTGTTTGGTGGATGATTTAACACCCCAATCTAAGGACTAAAGATTTTAAAATGTACATATGAAGTGGACATCCATTGCCAAGAGTTCATCCCTCTCCCTCTGTTGTCTCTCCCATTCATTATATGTTTCAAGAATTTCCTCGTCACTGCCAGTCTCCATCAAAGTATAATTATCTGTTGGCAGTATCTCATTTCTTGCCATCTCTTGCCTCTCCCAATCTTGGAAGACTTCAAGTACTTCCTCGTCTCTGTCGCTGTCCATTCTTAAAATTTTCAGTAATATGTTAAAATAATTAACACATACCAATAACAAAATATATTTGAAAAATACTTGGAAGTATAAATGGAAGTAATAATATTGAACACATCAATATATGTAAAAAAGAAAAAAAAAATGGTTTTGGTTGGCTTCGAACCCGGGACCTTCAGATGATAGCTTCTTTGTGAAAAAAAATTTTTTTTTTTACTTCCCCCTTGTCTATTTTTATTTAAAATTCGGAAGTGATAATATGGAACCCATCAATATATGTAAAAAAATATATATAGTTCTGGTTGGATTCGACCCGGGACCTGCAGATTATAGTTATGTCAACTACTGGGTGGATTTCAAAATATTTGCTTCTTTTTTAATACTTTTCACAAATCATATTATTTGTTTTATAGATATATATCTATGGTTAAAAAATTGTGCCCTGGGTGGGTACTGAACCCACAACCGCCAAATCAGCAGTCCTGCACTTTACTCACTACACTACATCAAATGCCTGAATCAGTAGGGTTTATTTTTGTACATAAGATAATTACAATTTTAGTGCAAGAACACTAATGTGTCATACTGCACTATTTCAAACAAAAATATTAACTAACATAAATACATCAAATTATAATTACAAACAAACAACTATATACAAATAATTAAAATGAAGAATATACAAAAAACTCATTACTAGGTATACAAATTAAAACTAAAATACATTAAACAATATTTTACATAGAATCCATGGATGAAAAAGATTGACAAAATAAGGTCCAAAAAATGACTAGAACAAACAATAAACTGTACATAAAACAAGTAAAATAAAAACAAATACAAATCATCAACAGACTAGAATTCTCAAAACAATTAAATAAACAAAACAAAAATAAAGTAAAAATTAATTCTGTAAAAAACTAGTCAAGGTTAATGTTGCATTTCCCCCCATTTAGTCACCTCTTAAGACACGCAGGAGGACACGTTGGGCCTATTCTACTTCCCCGGACCCACAGGGGGATTATTTTTGTACAGTCAACTATTTTATTAGTTTCCTTCATTCTGCCCCATACATATAAAATGCATAATATAACAGCATTAATATGTTTTCAAACTTTGTATCTAATCAATATATGTACATATGTAGGTATATCATGTCTAAATTGCTTGTAATATTAGTTATTTCATCGATTTTTGCACTTTGGTGCCTTTTTTAAATTTTTGATCTCACATTTTTCATTGTTTAACCACTAAAAAATGCATTTTTACAAAAAAGTCCCACATAAATCTTATTTACATTCATGTGCACAATGCTCATTAATAAAATTTACAAAATATGCAGATTTAAATTTTAGGGAAAAAAAGCTTTTTAAAAAAAAAAATCTTACAAAATGACAGTTTTAATGATTTTTAAACTTGAAAAATTATTTTAAAATATCTTACCTTTAGCTGATCTCTGGTCCAGTAGGAGGTCTTCCCTCTTTTAAAGTTTAAACACTGAATAAACTTGAGAGCTGTCACACCTATTTATATAAGAAATTCCAGTCTCCTAGCCTGTGACATCACTCGTGATGTCATAAAAAAATCAATACTATGATGATGTCATAATGATGTCACGCGTAACAGCATGCGTGATGTCATACAAGATGGTGGTGAGCAACAATAGGGAATTTTAGGGAACTTTGTCAAAAAATATCAGAAGTCTACATTGAAGATGTCTAACCTGAATATAATAATTTGCCCATATCTTTCATAAATTAATATTTGCTAATTAACGGTTACAGCCCTTTATAAGACCCAGAACTTACTAGTTCTGGAATTTCATTTAGAGCCTCAGGAGTAAATAGTCATATTAGAGTATTGAACAGGTGTATTTTCATTGTCCTTTTTTCTGTTATATTACAACTCACTATCAATTTATTTTTCAAAACAGTACACCTTTCTTGATGAAGTTTAAATTATTTTCAACACAGCTTTATAAACTAATTTTTAAATAGAGTGAAGAATAGTTTAAAATCTGTTTAACATATTACATATTTTCAAATGGGATATGTAATTTATTAATGTGAAAGAGATAAAACTATGAAACTATTGCCTTAGAATCTCAGTATCAGTGTGTGAGAGACTTTCAAAATGATGTAATTTCCCACTTCTTGCCAGTTGTGTGTGGAGAGAGGAATTGTTTATCAGAGTGGAGATAAAATGCTGTGGTAGTAGTATAGGAGTTAGTATGGTCACACAAATAGTCACACAATCTACGTGGTCCCCCCCCTGGGGGGTTGTATAGATTTTTGTGACCAGCAGTCACGGCCCATCTGTGTGAGGAGGGGGATATGGGGGAGTTGGGGGGTTTACTTAATGCAGGGTGTTAATTGTCTGTGAAAATTAGGTTGAAATGGAATACATTTATTGGAAGGAAGTACATAAAATATTCATAGCATCACCAACAAATAAACAACATTTAAAGCTACATGAAGGCAAATAAAATCATGCCAAACAGCTAAAGTAAAATAAAACCAGCAAACATCCAAGGACCTTTAAAAACTAGTAAACAACTTTGGAATGTTTAAGCATCTACATATTTATAGCAACAAATAAGGGACATTTAAAACTACAAATTATCATAAATATGAAACATCCAAAAAAGTTAAGACATTTAATCCCATACAAATTTGTAAGGACATTTAAAAACGAAATAGTCATGAAAGGTAAAATGATTATATGGTCCATTAGCCACTGAATGACTATAGTGTTTGCTACTTTTCATATTTTCAAAAATAAAAGCATCATAAAAATTCCTGGATTTCCATTGGGGTGACTATAATTCCAGCAATCCGATTGGCGTGACTATAAATCAGCGTTGTATAGATTTTTGTGACCAGCAGTCACGGCCCATCTGTGTGAGGAGGGGGGATATGGGGGACTTGGGGGGTTTACTTAATGCCAGGGGTGTGTTAATTATCTGTGAAAATGAGGTTGAAATGGAATACATTTATTGGAATGAAGTACATAAAATATTCAGAGCATCACCAACAAATAAACAACATTTAAAGCTACATTAAATAAAATCATGCAAACAGCTAAAGGTAAAATAAAACTAGCAAACAAGGACCTTTAAAAAAACTAGTAAACAACTGGAATATTTAAGCATCTACATATTTATAGCAACAAATAAGGGACATTTTACAGCTATATACAGATCTATGATAACACTAAAGAAATAAAACACAAAGGACATACAAATTTGTAACAAAACATGCAAACAACAAGGATTATTTAATCATCTACACATTCATAGCAACAAATAAGGGACATTTAAAACTACAAATTTATCATAAATATGAAACATCCAAAATAGTTAAGACATTTAAACCCGTAAAAATTTGTAAGGACATTTAAAAATGAAATAGTCATGAAAGGTAAAAGGATTATATAGTCCATTAACCGCTGAATGACTCTAGTGTTTGCTACTTTTCATATTTTCAAAATAAAAGCATCATAAAAAATCCTGGATTTCCATTGGGGTGACTATAATTCCAGCAACTATAATTCCAGCAATCCGATTGGCGTGACCAAACAGCCAACTGAGTTCAAATCACGGGACATCTGTGCAAGGGGGGATATGGGGGGAGGTGGGGTTTACTTGATGCAGGGGTGATAATTATCTGTGAAAATTAGGTTGAAATGGAATACATTTATTGGAACGAAGTATATAAAATATTCATAGCATCACCAACAAATAAGGGGCATGTAAAGCTATATAAAAATTGATCATGAAAGAAATTGAAACATTGAATTATTGTATTTAAATCAACAACAGGGGTCATTTAAACATCTACAAATTAAAGCTAACCAAAAAAGTACACACAAGTAATGGTCAAGCTTTTTTCCCACAATTTTTTTCCTTTAAAAAGCCAGTTAAAGGGACCCAGTTTCACATTGGCACAGCAGCCTTTCATTATACGTCATATATAATTCAAACCCAATCCCTTTAATTTAAACCAACCCCTGTACATTATTACCTTTATTTTAAAGTAATTACCTTATTTTAAAGTTTTCTCGGCGACTGTTATTCAATAGTACTGGAATAAGTAAGAATCCCTCTAATATACCAAAGTCCCAAAAATTTAAATATCATATACTAGAGTCCAATGGAAAGGCTATTATCCCCTATCATTTGAAAAGCATGTGACTATTCTCACAGATGGTCATTCCACAATACAAAATGGGTTTAATGATCTGGAAAAAAGTGTGGGGTAATAAATGTATAATTTTCAAATGCTCATAACTTTTTGAGGAATAGTCCGATTTTAAAAATTCAAAAAGGACCTTGATCCATATCTCCAGACAAACATTTTGATACCTAATACTATAATCCCGAATAATAAATGCATAATATTTCGAATTCCAACACACTAAAAAGTCCCATTGTAAAAGCCTATTATCCACCTCCTTGACAATTGCATTCGCACAGCTGGTGTCATTAAATCATTAAAAAGGTCTTGTTAAGGAATTATAATGTATAATTTTCAAATGCTCATAACTTTTTGAGGAATAGTCCGATTTTAAAAATTCCAAATGGAGCTGAATCTACAATTTCAGACAAACATTTTGATACCTTATACTATAACCCTAAATAATAAATGCACAATATTTCGAAATCCAGCACACTAAAAAAGTCCCATTGTAAAAGCCTATTATCTCTCCTTAACAATTGTTAAGGAATTATAATGTATAATTTTCAAATGCTCATAACTTTTTTGAGGGATAGTCCAATTTAAAAAATTTCAAAAACTGTCTTATCCTATGATTTCAGACAAACATATTGACACCAAACAAACCTATGTTACAATACCAACAAAATCGAGCTTAGTTTTATTTACCTCATTTATTATTCAAAATATTATATATACACACAACTATACACAAACAAATACACACAAAAGAAGATAGGGTCTAATTTTCTAAAAAAAAATACTAAATCTATGAAACAAAAAAATATGTACCACCACCAATGACACACACACACGCGCACACACACACATACACACATGGAAAAACAATGAAACCAAAGTCACTACAAACTACTCTCACAACAACATTTTATACATTCGTTTCAAGTCTCAGCTGCTTCATTCTTTCAGCCCTCCAGGCAGTGAGTCTTAAATTATATTTGTGTTGTTCAGGGCTTCTATTCCATTTTTTACGGGATGTTCTTTTTTAATTTCCTTCTCTTCGGCTTGCCTGTTTGCCTCTTCTTCATCATTTTCATTAAAATCAAAACCAAAAGTTCTACCCATTTCAGCCATTCTTTCCTCCCTGACCCTTAGCAGTCTATTTTCAAGTTTTCTTTTTATGATAAATACAGTAATTGTACTTATCAGAGTACAAGTGAAAATGACTCCACACACTGTCACAATAAGTGTACTTTTGGGAACACTATTCAACGATGGAGTTATCCCTTTTGACTCAATACCATGCGGTACATAACTTATTTCAGGGGTTATACTTGCAGTACTTGTTTCACATGCTCCTATCAGAGTAACTTTGTACATAACATTACAGTCTAAAATCACAGAATCAGAAATTCTTACAGAATCCAAGCTGTTGAAAACTGTAGTCAACCAACCCATTCCAACAAAACTCTTACTTAATACAATTTCTCTGGTAATTTCTGGCTGTCTGAAAACATCATTTCTGTTGACATTTGTGCAATATACTTTTCTGTTTTGTTCTTGACAAATACATTTTTCATGGCACCACATCAAACCCCTGGTAATGACCAAAGCCCAAAAGACTGATAATACTTTGATGAACATTTTGACAAATTTCTAATGAACTCTCATTAAAGTACACTGTACATATATACCCACAGAAACATACAGACACAAAGACATACACATACCATTGTTTTGGGAAGCCATATCTTAATGCATGAATAGTATTATGAGAAGCTATAGATTTTTTAAGTAGAAGAAGGTATCTATAATGAGAAGCCACTCTGTTATAAGAAAGGGGTATTAATAAAGCCTAAAAAAGAAAACAGAATTGAAATAGCAAATAATAACATAAGCCCCTCTATGTCAAGAAGCCATGTCCATTTTTTTCAACATAGACCCCATTGTCAAGGATTTTAAATGAAACCCATAAGCCCCCTCTATGTCAAGAAGTCATGTCCATTTTCACAACAGACCCATTTTTAATGATATTCCAATATATCCCTAATCCCTTCATGTCAAGAAACCATCCCTCATAACACCTGATGAATAAACAATGAAGCTTATGTTCTAAAGGAAATGGATGTGTCTTTTTAATTGATCCTTGCAACACCTATTCTATACCTATACACCAAATATTTAACTTTACCATTATTCTTTTGTACTCATTGCCCCATTGTCTCCCCAGATTATCAGCATTGTCTTACACTCTACCCATACTGCTATATATTGAGATCTAATTTCACTCAGGTTATTCATTTGATTTAAATTGGCTATCACTATGTTTTGGAAATTATTTTTGATCACACTCTGTATTTACATCTCAGTATACTGTATGTGTCCTGAGAAATGTGTTTGTGGAAAAGACCAGATATCATGTCTACAATTGGAAACATCTGATCAGCTAAAACTAAGCAATGATGAAAGTAAAGGGATACAGAAATTGGTCTTAAGGGACAGTGCATTTCAACTGGACAAAATTCAAAAGGTCTTTCCCAATCTACATGAGATATCACTGATGAAATCAAAATTAATAACCGATGAAACTCAGTCAATAGACATTGAAAAAGAAACATCATTCCTATTTTACACTTTGTGTATGCTTCCAATTTTTCTCATAGCCTTTCTACAGGCCCATCAACAAGAAATTCGCAATGTCATTCATCACATGCAATTCATTCATATGTGCATTCAAGTGTGTATAAGGACCATAGAGGGTATTGCAAAGACTGTCCACTTTATGTACAAAGTACTGAACATCTTGAATCTTGCTATAGGTAAGAAACACCATTAATTCACCTCCCATTTGTAGCAATTAATTGAATTATTACCAACTGATGTAATACTTTTTCCATTAATCCATTCCATTTTTATAATATATCACACCAGGAACAATGTAGAAACAACTGTATTATAACACTGAATTATAGAGGTATAATTTTTACACTAAAAATCTTATTATTGTAAGATATATTGCATATTCTATACTTATCTTCAGGGATGATGGTGAGGACATTGGAAAGGACCTATCGGCGCCAGTTTATGGATCAACCGCTTCCAGGCAGACCACCAGCACTACAAGATGGACCAGTAGCTAGAGGAGATAGGCCACCAGCCGGACAGGACAGAGGACTGCCTAGACAAGAAAGAAGAGTCTACAACCTCAGACAGACAACTCAGAGACAGCACCATTACCGTTATACAAATTGAAGATATTATTTTATCGTTTTACAACTATGTGTAATGACATAACTCTCACACAAGTTCTATGTACTGTATTATATATTAGGGACACTCAATAACACATTTTAACCATAATTTCTTCTTCTAATCTCACCAAAGTTTTATTTAATATAGATATCAATGTAACACTAACCAATATATATTTTATAAATTGTATTTTACATGTAAGTTTATATGTCATTAATTTGAAATAAAGGTTTATATGATATAGCTGTCTATCTTCTGCTACATATTCAGTATATCTCAACACTAATGTTAGGATTCATTTCCTCACAATTTCTTAAAAATTGAAAGACTTCTGCATTGATACTATGACTGGGCTTTGAGACTTTGGGCTTTATGACTCATTCGGTCACAAAAGGCAACATGGTATAACGTAGGGGGTTTTGACTTTGGGATTATGACTCATTCGGTCACAAAAGGTAACATGGTACAATGTAGGGGTTTTGACTGTGTGGGTTTACGACTCATTCGGTCATAAAAGGTATTATTGTACAACGTAGGGTTTTTGACTATGGGCTTTATGACTCATTCGGTCACAAAAGGTATTATGGTACAACGTAGGGGTTTTGACTTTGGGCTTTATGACTCATTTGGTCACCCTTTTGTGGAGGGAAAAAACAGCTATTAGCTTTCCACAAAGTGGAAATTTCCAGAAGCCACCACGAGGAGGTTAGCTGTTACGGCTTCCATAATTTAGAATCCAAACTTTTTCCCCAATTTTGAAACCAAGCAAATATGGCCATGCAGGTAATATTTATTACTGCAAAAACAAAAAAAATTGGAATTTTCAAAATAACTACACTGTTGAAATCCTGAAATCCGATTTGCGTGACTATATTCCAACAAACCACCAACTGCTAGCATAACAGGGATATATGAATAATAAAATCTAATGACAAACCAATAACTGCTATTGCTGATACAACCAATGTAATATTTATTACTGCAAAAACAAAAAAATATTGGAATTTTCAAAATATCTACACTGTCGAAATCCTGAAATCCGATTGGTGTGACTATATTCCAACAAACCACCAACTGTTAGCATAACAGGGATATATGAATAATGAAATCTAATGACAAACCAATAACTGATATTGCTGATACAACCAATGTAATATTTATTACTGCAAAAACAAAAAATATTGGAATTTTCAAAATAACTGCACTGTCGAAATCCTGAAATCCCATTGGCGTGACTATAATGCCAGCATTTTGATTGGTGTGCCTATAATTCCGGGATTTCCATTTAACATCCCTTAATCCACCACCAAAATTTCCCTATGAAGAGCAAGGATTTGCAATTCAAAAGTATTATTTCGGATTTTCTTGTCACCTTTTCAGCACAGATTTTAGCTCTCCACCCCCTTGTAATATGATACAATTAGTGTTTTTGGATAACTATTTCTACATTGTTCAAAGTATTTATCATTAAATTTTATGAAAAGAAGTAATTAGACTTTAATGCATTACTAATAGTAATATATAAAAAAATTTAAAAAATTTACAATGTAACCCAAGCCATAAATGGTCGCATAATGAAAAAATAACTGAAACATGTACTCAAATGAATTCATAATGTAGTTGTATATTTTTGGTCAAATAAAATCAAAACGTACACTTCGATTACACTTCAGTCTTAAAATCCGTAATGCACTAATATATATATATATACCTTAAGAAAAATTTCCTGGTCCACAATGCACTCTTTTAATAATTCGATTATGAAAAAAAAGCATTATGCATACTTTCCATTGATAATCATTGGCATTTCTTTTAAATTTACATCTAATTTACCATACATAATTGACTTTTAAAACTAGGTATCAGTCATAAATGTAATCAGCTAATTCATAACTATACACAATTATATGCACCATAATTTATAAACATTACCGTTTACAATAACTGAAATATTTCTTTTTTAAATAAAAACATGGACATCCATTGATTTCTATACAAACCTGATGGTCATTATCTTCTACATAATGGTGGACTGGTACTTAAAACTTTGTTTACAAATGTGTTGGTCAGTATCTTATACTAGTGGTGGTGGACCAATTCACACCAGCATACCTATCCACACCCACCCTCAATTATTTTAAAGATTTGTAATTTTCATAAAAAGATGTTCATCACATCATAGATTATAATTAAATTGATCATATACATTGGTAGTTTATCATGTAACTGTGATTGTTTTGGATAAATTTAGGGGTGGGCATGAACTGACCACCACAAATGATTTGTAGTTCTACCAGTAAACGCCCATCTACCAGTGAACGCCTGCCTTAAATTTATTTGATGGAGGTCAAGGACAAATACTTCTATTTCTCTACAAAATGGGCGTTCTCTGGTATTTCCGGTTTGTGGTAAAATGACAATAATAGAAACTTTTGATTAAAATATAAAAAGCTTGAAGCAAATATAACAAAATATACACCAATAACAATAGTGGATGATCATAAAGTCGATCACCTAAGGGAGACTTACAAAGAGTGATTGTTCTCACTTAATAAAATTAAAATTAACCTCAAAATATTAAGGTACATTGAAAAATACGACCTCGCAAAGCAAATAAATTATGCCAATTTGAGGCACTGTTTTCATGTAAAAATTATATTATTGCCCCCTTAAAAATGATTCTAAAAGGTTTATTGTTTTGATCTGATGTTAGTAAAATAGTTTAATAACTTGTGCTTGTCTCAATTCATATTTTAATAAAAAAGAAATCCACGAAACTACACTTAAAATAAGCAAAAATACAGTTTTTGTGTCCAAGTTGTGCCAAGTTACGGCGGGAGGCAGTAATTGTAACGCATTTCATTTGATAGTTTGGTCATACATGAATATAATGTAAAGCTGTCTACATAACTTAAATTCACAATATTAATCACTACATGGGCGCTCACTGGTAGAATACCACTAGTAAAAAGATTTCTTTTTAAAATAAATGGGGAACAGCCATTGTTTTGGATGGAAACGTGTTAGCCGTTTTATCTTTTGCCGGAAGACGTCTATCGAATCTACCGACTCGTGGACTGGTACTTAAAATTCGTTTTTAAAATGAAAACGGCCATAGCTTTGTTTACAAACTCGCTGGCCATTATTTGCTTCTACAGCACACTGGACTGGTACTTAAACTTGTTTTTAAAATGAGGAACGGCCATTGTTTTGTTTACAAACTTGCTGGCCATTATCTGCTTCTACAGCACGATGGACTGGTACTTAAACTTGTTTTTAAAATAAAATGAGGAACGGTCATTTCTTTGTTTACACACGTGCTTTCCAATGAACTCGTCTTCTACCGAATCTGCCGAACTACGGGGTTAGTACTAAAACTTCTTTTTAAAGCGAAGCAGAAGATTCGCCCCACTGCTACGACCTCCATTTCTTTGTTTACAAACGTGCTTTCCAATGAACTCGTCTTCTACCGAATCTGCCGAACTACGGGGTTAGTACTAAAACTTCTTTTTAAAGCGAAGCAGAAGATTCGCCCCACTGCTACGACCTCCATTTCTTTGTTTACAAACATGCTTTCTCGTCTTCTACGGAAACTACCGAAGTACGGGGTTAGTACTAAAACTTCTTTTTAAAGCGAAGCAGAAGATTCGTCCCACAACTACGACCTCCATTTCTTTGTTTACAAACGTGCTTTCCAAAGAACTCGTCTTCTACCGAATCTGCCGAACTACGGGGTTAGTACTAAAACTTCTTTAAAGCGAAGCAGAAGATTCGCCCCACTGCTACGACCTCCATTGTTTTGTTTACAAACTTGCTGGCCATTATCTGCTTCTACAGCACGATGGACTGGTACTTAAACTTGTTTTTAAAATAAAAAATGACCATTGTTTTGTTTACAAACTTGCTGGCCATTACTTTACAATAGTCGCTTCTACAGAATAGTAGAGTGGTACATAAAACTTGTTTTTAAAATGAAAAACAACCGTTGTTTTGTTTACAAACTTGCTGCCATTATCTGCTTCTATAGCACAATGGACTGGTATATAAAACTTGTTTTTAAAATGAAAAACAACCGTAAAAATTGTATCTTACATTCATAGAGCCTAATTTCTTCCAAAATGACCTAGATTAAGTGCCCAGCAAAGTTATACTCTTTGGCTTGCCTGTTGGCCTCTAGTTCCTCATTTTCAAAATCCAAGTATAGGTAAGGGTAATAAATTGATATAGTTATCTAGTCATATTGAGATACCGAGCTGAAAAATAGAAAAAAAATCTTTCAAAGGAAATACTCTGAAAAAAGGTTTTTCTAAATGCTCACATATTGGAAAGTGGTGTCCCTACAACTCTTACATACATAATGAATAATACTCATGGTTTCTCTGTTTCTACATTTTCCTTTATCTTAAAATTAAATCCAAAGGAGCAAGTTTTATAAAATGTTTCCTCCATTATCTGTGAAGTTATGAAGAGATTCAATTTGAAAAAGTTTGTTATTCATACCTGTCTTTTACCCATTCATTTCTATTTCTCTTGCTTAAGTACATAGTGATATGTGAACGGAAATGTTTCATTATAAATCTATTAGTAAAATATAAAGATCAGTTCTTTCAGCAAACATTAGACATTTGTACATTTGAATGTAGCACACCGCGAAACATATTTCTCTCACAGTTCTATATAAGTCAAGTAAATAACACTGTTTAGGTTTGGGTGGGTCTTGGTAAGTCAGTTACTCAATTTTTAGCAGTGGCTTGTCCATGTCAGACTATTGGGGTATCCGTCAGGCAAAAAAAAGGTGTTGGGGAAATTTTAATTAAAATAATATTGTTACAGCTCTTAATCTCCATCAAAAAACAGAGTCTAGGCACACCAAACAGAAAAAGCAGAAAACTATAATCATTAACCTGAGACCTAGCAAGAGTCAGTGCCACATAGAGAAACCGGAAAAAGCAGAAATTAGGGTGAATATGTTTGCGCAAAAAGATAGGGTTTGAGATTCTTTTTGAATGAGTGGAGAGAAGTGGCTAAACTTATGTCATCAGGCCAATTATTCCAAATTTTTGGAGCATCATAAGATGCTTTTAAGACTTTATATTGACATGGGAAAGTGTGGAACACTGTCGGCATGGCTTTTACCTGTGTTACAAACACTGTCTAGGTTTAAGGTTTAAAATATTTTTGATCAAATATTATTTTATCCACAAAACATTTTTAGCAAACAAAATCTGTTCAACTTGGCTTCATTATCTAGGTTACATTCAAGATTTCAGTCAATGTACTCATTTGATGACTTATGTGATAAGCTAAACAAGCAAACTGGTATGATGTGTTTACCCCTGTGCGATTTGTGCTTTTTACCAAATAATAATATTGCCCTTTCTACCCCCTAACTTCACCAATGGTTAAATTTTGTCACCTGACATTTTATCATGCTTTGCGGCAGTATAGTTTTTTGTATTTTCATCTTCTTCAAAACTACAATTAGCTACAGATTAACTGTTAATTTTATTTGATACTTATTACCCTGAATCTGAAAGGTTTTCTCAGCACCTTCATATTTGAGCTAAATCTTTAATGTTTCAATATATTTTAATCATTTGTATCCTATATGGTTGAAGGACTTTTTCTGAAATTGATACAATCACTAGGTTCGACTCAAGGTAGGAAATATTGCTTTACGAATGTTAGATAGATTTGAGACTGAATTTTTGAAATCAAAATGTGAAAAAGATCAGTGACAGTCTAAAAATATAATTTCTAACAGTTTAAAATAATGGGGAAGGCACATAATTGGTTACAGAACACTACTGAAAGTGCAAGACCCAAAACTTATAATCTTATAAGAGAGGACAATCATCAAAGAGGAGGTGTCATTCAGCATTTTTCTTACAAAGCCTACAATAATTTGGTTCTCCATTCTTCAGTTGAAACAATTAACATCTTGATTATTACTTTTCATGCATTGGTATTGTCTTTATGTTTATTGTGCATTGGATTTATTTTTTAGCTTGACACCACTTTGCCACATATTTACTGACCTTTTATACAAAACTTTTGCAACTCTTTTTTACACTCAATGGTTATTGTGTTTTTATTACTGACACATTTCATGGGTGACCATATCAGGGGTAACCAAGTCACCTAAATACATCACCTCTGCCACCTGAAATTGGCACTTCTTTTTATTTAAGTTAAAAATATCCACTATTAAAATTATTTTATGTACTGTTTTCAGCTGTTTGTCATATCTTTTTGGTTGTAGCCCCACAAGATAAGGTCATCCATGCTTGTTACCACCCATTTTTTCTCCAATAGCTGTTTTCTCTTTTGATGAGATGATATTTTGTTACCTCTTACAATATTGGCTTAGCACTTAAGAGCTATCCAGAGCCATTTAGGAGCCATCCGGAGCCCCTCCGGAGCCCTGTCGGAGCACTTTAAGAGCTATCCGGAGCCCCTCCGGAGCCATTTAGGAGCTATCCGGAGCCATTTAAGAGCAATCCAGAGCCCCTCCGGAGCCATTTAGGAGCTATCCGGAGCCATTTAGGAGCCAATTAGGAGCTATCCGGAGCACTTAGGAGCTATCCGGAGCCATTTAGGAGCCATCCGGAGCCCCTCCGGAGCCATTTAAGAGCTATCCGGAGCCCCTCCGGAGCACTTAAGAGCTATCCAGAGCCATTTAGGAGCCATCCGGAGGGGCTCCGGAGCCCTGTCGGAGCACTTTAAGAGCTATCCGGAGCCCCTCCGGAGCCATTTAGGAGCTATCCGGAGCCATTTAAGAGCTATCCGGAGCCATTTAGGAACTATCCGGAGCCATTTAGGAGCCATCCGGAGCCATTTAGGAACTATCCGGAGCCATTTAGGAGCCATCCGGAGCCATTTAGGAACTATCCGGAGCCAATTAGGAGCTATCCGGAGCCATTTAGGAACTATCCGGAGCCAATTAGGAGCTATCGGAGCCAATTAGGAACTATCCGGAGCCAATTAGGAGCTATCCGGAGCCATCCAGAGCTCCTCCGACGGAGCCATGTCGGAGCCCTCCAGAGCCATGTCGGAGCCCCTCCGGAGTCATGTCGGAGCACTTAGGAGCCCCTTCGGAGCACTTAGGAGCCATGTCGGAGCTCCTCCGGAGCTCTTAGGAGCCATTTGGAGCTCCTCCAGAGCACTTAGGAGCCATGTCGGAGCCCCTCCGGAGTCATGTCGGAGCACTTAGGAGCCCCTTCGGAGCTCTTAGGAGCCATTTAGGAGCCCCTTCGGAGCACTTAGGAGCTATCCGGAGCTCATCCGGAGCCAATTAGGAGCCATGTCGGAGCCCCTCCGGAGTCATGTCGGAGCACTTAGGAGCCCCTTCGGAGCACTTAGGAGCCATGTCGGAGCTCCTCCGGAGCTCTTAGGAGCCATTTGGAGCTCCTCCGGAGCACTTAGGAGCCATGTCGGAGCTCCTCCGGAGCTCTTAGGAGCCATTTAGGAGCCCCTTCGGAGCACTTAGGAGCTATCCGGAGCTCATCCGGAGCCAATTAGGAACTATCCGGAGTCATTTAGGAGCTATCCGGAGCTCATCCGGAGCCAATTAGGAACTATCCGGAGTCATTTAGGAGCCACCTTAACCTAAAACCCTAAGCTCTAAGTACCCTAAACCCATAAATCTAAAGCCCTTAAACCCTAAATCTAAAGCCCTTAAACCCTAAATCTAAAGCCCTTAAACCCTAAATCTAAAGCCCTAAACCCTAATTCTAATTACCCTAAAAACTAAGATTTTATAAAAGGAAAAGACATTTTATTCTTAAAAATGACCACCATGAAAACGTGTAGTGAATGCGATAAAAGCTTTTCTAAAGGCTATAACTACAAGAGACATATTCAGAGGTTTCACAATAATCATTTTGGAAAGGAAGCTGTACCCTTACCTTTCGAAGCGGCATCCACAGCCTGCGTATCCGGAGCAACCAAAAGCGGAAAAACTACATGGTTGTTTCGCTTACTTAGGAACAAGAATGTCATGTTTTCGGAACCGGTAAACAAAATATTGTATTGTTACGGTATCTACCAAGATACTTTCGACAGCATGAAAAAGGAAGTGGAGGGTATAGAATTTCTAGAAGGCATACCGAGTCGGGCCGAGATAGAAAATTTTGCGGATGGAATGCATAATCTCGTGATTTTGGACAACCTCTCAGAAGGCGTGGTTAAGGACCCCGATATGGAAAGGTTGTTCGTTCAGGGAGCGCACCACTCGAATCTTAGCGTGTTTTTTGTTAGTCACAATTGTTTCAGGCAAGGCAAATGCGCGAGAACTATAGCCTTAAACACTCATTACACGGTTTTGTTTAGAAATATAAGGGATGGGCAACAGATATCTGCTTTAGGAAAACAAATGTTTCCGGGCAATAATAAAGCATTAGTGGAGGCGTACGAGGACGCTACTTCTCGTAAATACGGATATTTGGTGATCGATTCCACGGCTAATGGCGATGACGCATACAGGTTGAGAACCAATATATTTCCGGGTGAAGATCCTTTGGTCTACGTACCGATAAACTATAAAAGGGACTGAGTAAAAGTTCGATGTCATATCATGGATGCGAAGAGCAAGAGTCTGTTACTCTATTTATCGGAGGCGACTGATAAACAGCTATCGTCGTTTTTGAAGATAGCCGACAAAGGACAAATTTTAGTTCTGAAGGAAACGGTGTTTAACTTACTATTGGGAAATTTGCCGATTACGGAAGAAGATAAAAAAGCTTTGAAAAAATACAAGAATTTTCTGAGGGAGTTTGCCCGTAAAGGTAGCAAAAGTGACATAAAAAGGAAGGCTAAAGTTATTAAACTTGTATTACGTGTAGCAGCCCCCGTATTAAAGAGATTATGAATAGCATACGTAAAATGATGTTAGTGCCTTACGAGGAAGGGCTAGACAAACCTAAAAATAAAGGTTTGGAGAAAGAATTGATCGTATCGGCTGTGCCAAAATCTTTAAAGCGTAAAGCGGATTCATTACTCAGTTACATACAGGGTAGTATTGAGTGGAAAAATAACGGTGAAGTGGTTTACAACGATAAATGCCTGGAGGGTAGTCACATTACAGACCTAGTACGTTATAGTCTACAAGAATACGGCGAATCTCCCCCTCCCCATTACGGGACCTTTCTAGAAATACTAAGCGAGGTCAATGTTCCTAAAAGCGTAGTTACCCGTAGAAAAAACCCATTTCCAAGACGAGATAAAAAGACGGGCAGTACTTGGCAAAAGTTATAAGAGTGGGTCAAGGATTAACAGTTTTACCAAAATGAAGATCGGTTACATCTGTCGAATAGCTGTGTGTTTGGTGGTGGTAATAGCTGCCTTGTTCGATCCCACTGGAAAGGGATTTTGGTTCGGTATATTACGACATTGTTTACAGCTGTTAAACAGGGATGACCCCATGGAAACAGTTTCTGGAGAAGAATTACTTCGATCCGGGGAATCCGGCTAGTTTTGCGGGACCGCAGAAGTTATATCGCTACTTGAAAGAAGAGGGTAATTTCGATGTGACGAAGAACCAGGTGGCAACTTGGCTAAAAAATAAAGACTCATACAGTTTACATCGCCAGTCGCGTAAACCAAAAAGACGTAGCAGAGTAGTGGTAGAAGGAATAGACAGTCAATGGGATGTAGATTTAATGGATGTAGGGTCTTTGGCAAAAAAGAATGACGGAATAAAGTTCCTGTTAGTTGCCATCGACGTCTTCTCAAAATACCTTTTTGTCAGACCTTTAAAGAACAAAACGGGTAAAGAGGTCAAAGCCGCTTTAGAAGATATTTTTCGAAAGGGGCGCAAACCTAAAAAGTGCCGTTTCGACCAAGGAAAAGAATTTTCTAATAAGCAAGTACAAGGGCTTTTGAAAGATGAAAAAATAGAATTTTATACCAGTCAAAACGAGACCAAAGCGAATTTTGCCGAAAGAGTAATTAAAACCCTGAAAAAGATGATTTATAGATACATCACTCATTATGACAAGGAGAAATATATAGACCATTTAGAAGAGCTTGTACGATCTTATAACTATAGCTATCATAGAACCATAGGTATGCCCCCTGCGAGGGTGGGTCGGAGTAACGAAAGATCGGTCTGGTGGTATTCCTATTGGCCTGAAAAGGACGAAAATTTCCGGCTGAAACCTTATAAGTTTAAAGTAGGCGATAACGTAAGAGTTACTCACACTAAAACCCTTTTCGACAGGGAATACGATTTCAAATGGACCGGTGAGATATTCAAAATAAGGGCGCGTTATAAGAGGGATGGAATCAATGTGTATCGTTTAAAAGACTTTTTGGACGAAGATATAAAAGGAAGCTTCTACGAAGCCGAATTGCAGAAAGTGGAGCAGAGCGACGAAAATAGAAAGTGGAAAATTAGCAAAGTGCTAAAAACGCGTAAAACTAAAGGTCGCAAAGAACATTTGGTAAGGTGGTTGCATTGGCCCAAAAAATTTGATTCTTGGGTGGCCGATAAAGATTTGAAAAGTTTATAAGAGATGTTTCTCTACATAGGCTGGCAGGATTCCTTAGAGGTTCACCCTTTCAACAGGCCTAACGATTTTATCGTGGATTTGCCAAAAAGTTTGCTTTTACAAGGAAAGTGGGAGGTAGCCTTGACGGATATTAAAGTAAGGGCCCCAAAGAAATCTACTTTTTACGTATTAGCGGACTTTTGCGAAGAGAGTTTTTTAAAGGGAAGTCAGTACCCTGTGTTACGGAGAGTGGACGGGAAAGAGGCTCAATATACGCTACCATATTTCGTAGAAACGAATAAATCAGAGGTGCGGAGTATAAGATTGAGTATTCTCGATCAAAACTTAAAACCTTACCAACTGAGCGATATCGAGTGTACCTTGTATCTAAGGAAAAAATATGTGGATACCCAAAGGTTACCATCCGTTTAAATTAATCAGCCCGGTGCAACAGCAAACCGAAATGGCTGAAATGTTGGTCAAAAGGAAGAGAGGAACGGGAAAACCGGTGCAGAAAAAGAAGACGGGAATGAGAAAACGGGCGCAGAAAAAGAAAGCTGGAACGAGAAAACAGGCGCAGAAAAAGAAAGCTGGAACGAGAAAACAGGCGCAGAAAAAGAAAGCTGGAACGGGAAAACCGACTCAGAAAAAAAAGAAGACTGGTAATAATAGCGTAAATAAAAAACCTAAGAGGAAAAATACAACAGTCAAGAGGGTTAAAAAGTCTATAAGAGGTCGAAGGACGGTGCGAAAAGATATATTTTCGTGATGGAGGTGTACGAATCTAATTTGCATTTGTTCGAAGAGACCCATACGGATTCTTTCATTGAAAAAACGGAATGGATTCCCTATGCCCCTCAGGGCGTGATAGGAAGAAATGCTCCCTTAGAATTCGATATACCCGGAAATTCTGCCGCATATATCGATTTAAATAGAAGTAGATTGAGAGTGGGCCTACGCATCGTAACGGGGGAGGATAAACCTGTGACCGAAGAGGACAAAGTATGTTTAGCAAACCTTGGATTGCAAAGTTTGTTCAGACAAGTAGACATCGAGTTAAACCAGAGGCTGATTACCGCAAGCGTGGGCTCTTATTATCCTTACAAAGCGTATTTAGATGCCCTTTTAAACAGTAACATCGGAGATACCAAGGGAATATTAAATAACGAACTATTCCATAAAGACTCTTATGACGCAATGGATAGCGACTCGACCAGTAATATCGGGTTCGACCGAAGGTACAAACGGACGAGTAAAGGTAATACAGTCTTTTTAGAAGGCCCTATTAGAATGGATATTTGTCAACAAAAGAAATTTATCATCAATGGTATTAGAATTCGTATGAAACTTTACCAGCACGAAGATCCTTTTCGACTCATGGCTGAGACTACCGACGACTACAAAGTTGAAATACAATACGCCTCTTTGAGAGTCTGTCAGGTGAAACTAAGCCCTGGTATGGTGGTAGTGCATGAAAAAAGAATACCAAAGCAATGCGCCGTGTACCCGTTTTGGAAGTCCGATTTAAAAGCTTTCAATATAGAAAAGGGAAGTTACGGGTGGTCTGCCGATGACGTGTATCACGGGAGCATACCCTCTGAGATCAAAATAGTGTTGTGCAGCGGAAGCGCATTCAATGGTAATTACTCTGAAAATCCCTTTAATTTTAAAAATTACCAATTAAATTTCGCAGAGGTTATGGTAGATGGAGTGTCCGTTCCATCTCAAGCTATTACGCCTAACTATACCAATGGAGATTTTTCTGAAGCTTACTGGACCCTGATGTGCGAGGAACCTAGATACGGTCGGTGTATAGAAATGAAAGAATATCCCAACGGTTACTGCATATACATATTTAGAATTTTGGGAAGAGTAGGCGGGGATGTGGTAAATCAGAAGAAATGCGGGCATACCAGAATCAATTTAAAATTTGCCAAGGCTTTAGAAGAAAATGCTACCGTCTTGCTGTACGCATCTTTTCCGGCTGAAATAAGAGTGGATGCTGCCAGAAATATCCTATAAAGAAGTCTATAAAAGGGGAGGAACAGGTCTAAAAATGAATCATTCAGGATGTATGCGAAGTATTTCTTGATTTTCTTTTGGATACCCGGGTTTTATTGCAAACCTTGTGGTGAACCAGCGGTGTGTCGATGCTACGAGTCTCTGAGTTTAATATCCTGTAAAGAAATAGAAGAGTTTCCGAGATTTAATAGTTCGGATATATGGAATATTGATATGCTGGATATTGTTAATAGCAGCTTATCCCAAATACCGGATTTAGATGACTGGCCTAATCTTGCTATGTTAAATTGGATTGGCAATAGGTATTCCAGTTGTAGAGAGCTGGAGGGATGGAGCAGCCATATCTACGTGAATAGCGATTGTCCAAGAGACTCTCTATCTACGATTGAAATAACGGAAGGTAACGAAGTTTTCTTGTGGCCATTCTTTTTAACATTCATTCCGTTTTCGCTTCTGGGTTTAGTAGGAGGTTATCGGATAATATACCAGTATACCAAAAAACCCTTAAACGAACCAAATGCTCATTTGAAGATATATACGGAAGAGAGTTTGGTTTAATGATCAGTTCGAGTCCAGATGGCCAAGTTAACGCATCGAGTGCTTTACAGCGATTTGGGATGTCCATTAAATCTGCGCGATATGGCAGAAACGAAGATCGACATCGAGTACCATTCTTTGTCGTTTGAAAGATTATTGTGGAGACATAGGAAAATCGGATGCACTTGCATGATTTATTCTACCGGAAAAATTATTTGTCACGGAGGGAAAGAACAAATGAGACGATACGCCAGGTTAGTGGAAAGAATGGGATATCCGGTAAGGATGAAGAAAATCAAAACGCTTACTATGAGTGCTGTATATACTTTACGAGGAAAAGTAGACTATTGCAAAATAGTACAATGGATGCAAGGTTCTTATGAACCGGAAATCTTTCATGCTGTGGGCTTTATAAGAGAGGGGATACATTATACCGTTTATAAAAGCGGTAAAACGATTGTGACTGGAATAAAATCCGAAAAAGATTTGGATAACAAAGTTAATGCTGTTTTACTAGAGTTAGAAGTGTTATAAAAGTACAGACAAAATACAAAAAAATACAAAAAAAAACAAAAAAAATAAAAACAAAATCAAAAAAAAAAGATGGAGCATGTCAGATATCACCCTAGTATCGCAAAGTATACGTATACGATAGAATACTTGGAAAAATTACCCAGCAAGAAGAAATATGCGGATGCCAAAGAGTGTGCGATGGCTGGATTACAGTACGGTCAAGCCAGATTCGGTAACGACCTAATAAATGTGAGAGTGCTAAAAGATGGTCAAGTGATTGAATCCTGGCAACAATGAGTCTCGGTTGGGGTCCCGAGACGATACCCTTGTCTGCGAACAAATAATACCTTCCGAGGAAGGGGGGACCAGGAAACCCTGGAAAAAAACTAATATTTACAGAGTACACATATTTTATTGAACATTTCACATAAAACATAGAGAAATTGAAAGTTTATAGGGTCTCTCGGAACAGCAGTTTGTAGTCTTCGGGAATAGTCTCTAACACTGGTAGGGTAGTTTCCTCCAATGGCGCATATTCGACTTCTTGTAGTCCTAAAATCTTGAAAACTTTCTCGACGTTTTCTGCCACGTTACTTAAAGAGATCAAATGCAAGTAATTTTGTTCCGCGTCTTCTTCTAAACAGCTATGGTCCCTCTGTCCCGGCATGTCGTATTGACAACCATAACAGTGCTCTCTAACGAGATCCGACGCTGCCTTTTGGGTCATATAGGCTCTAACGAGTCTGACGAGTTTCTGTTTGTCCGGGGCAGGAGCCTTTTTCTCGGTTATAGTGTAGGGCCACCCTTCCTGTTCGGCGTACTGCTTCAGAGACGTCTTGGAGAAGAACGATTTAGGAGATCCGTGCTCAGCGCTGTAAAGGTACTTGGTTAAGGTAGGTTCAGGAGGAATGTTTTCTTTATCCGCCGGTGAGAAAATCTCGAGGGCTTTCTCTTGAAACTCTTTCCATTGGATTTCGTCCAAATTGATGTACAGATTATTCCTCTTAAAACAGACGTACATCTTGCCGTAAAAGGGAAGCGTCTCCAGGTTAGATTCTTTGGTAAGTTCGAACTTGAAATTTTGTTCATTCTTCAGAGCCTCGGTTATGCTATGGAATTGATTTGAAAGCTTCTTCCAGACGTTACTGGAAAAGCAAATGTAACGGTTGTTTTTGCTGAGACGCACGAAAGTAGTCTCGTTGAACTTGCTCTTTTCTGCTGTCAATTCCATGTTTGCTGCCCGAATGCTACGTTGCGATATATTTATAGAGATGCTCATCAATTTTATAATCGAATGCCTGCTTCTGATTGGTGTGACGCTAAATCCAGCATTTTGACCATAATTCATGCAATTTGATTGGCGTGACAATAAGACAGGGTGCTTCGCTTGGTGGGACCATAATTGCTGCAATTTGATTGGCGTGACAATAAGACAGGGTGCTTCGCTTGGTGGGACCATAATTGCTGCAATTTGATTGGTTGGGAGAAAAATTGTGTGTATGTGTTTCTATATTCTAGAATTTTTTAAAATAGTCCGTGTCCCTTTGTAGGACATAATCCGTTGATGTCGGTGAACTTGTCGGGAACTGTCATCAGAAGGTAATGGCATCCTTTACTGTGCTTCAGGTGCTCTTCGTAAGCGCTGTCTCTAGTTTCGAAAGAGTACAAAGTAATGCTACACCAGGGACAATGTACCTTGTCGGAGTAGCCAGTATAAATAAATCCTGCATGCGCTAATTCTTTGGCAGTGATAGGCATGGCTTTTGGCCATGTATTAAAGGTTGCCATTCTAGACGAATAAAGCAAATATTTAGTATGCTTCATCACAGAGAAACCTTCGAATACACCTTTCTCAACAGTGTCCTGATTCGTTGACAATGCAAAGCCTCCTATTCTAGCATTGCCGGTATGCTCCTTCGACATAGTCGGTCCATTTGTAGAACTGGTCCCGAATGAAAAGCCTCCGATTCTACCGTCTACTGCGTGATCTTGCTCCTTCGACATCTCGATGGTTTATGAAAGCGAAATCGGTTTACTACCCAATATATATTTTCACAGACAATTAACACACCCTGCATTAAGTAAACCCCCACAACTCCCCCATATCCCCCTCCTCACACAGATGGGCCGTGACTGCTGGTCACAAAAATCTATACAACCCCCAGGGGGGGGGACCACGTAGATTGTGTGACTATTTGTGTGACCATACTAACTCCTATACTACTGCTGTGTAGCCTGCTGACTTGTGTCTTCATGTACATTCATCAGAACTCCCCATACATTTTCAAATATATTCAAATTAATTTCTTTGTCTGTCTCTTTATAAGAATCTGCATTGCCGCCTGTTGAACAGAGTTTAAAACAGCTGCACTTGTTTACAAGTTTCTTGACATATCATTCTACTTTCAGTAGTTCTTGCAGTACCAGACTCAAAGCATTTGTACTTTCCTTGCTGTAGCAAATTTTAATCCAATAACTCAAAAGTCTGCAAAATACTTTTATTATGGCTTTGCTTTTGATGGTCCCACTTCTCATTAAGATTCTTTCTAATAAGACTCATGCATCCCATTGTATTTCTTCTTTGAAAACGAAGCTTAAATCCTGCCTCTAAACCAAAGCATTTCCAACTTAGTCTCAATATTTGGCTTGCATTCTCCAGTAACTGCTCTCCATATGCATAAACAGACTTGCTAGTCGTGGTTCTGACAGTGGTGAGTACACTCAAGCACATTATCTTAACTTTAATGTCTCCCACTTTGCACCAGAAAGACAAATCTTGCTATATAAAAATGATTAAAATAAACTATTGAGTGTATTTTTGCATTTTTATTTATTGTAGTATTGTATAATTAACAGTTTACATGTTTCATTTGAAAAAATAACTTTTTAAAACTTGGTTTTAGTGGCCCTTTAACAAAACTAAATGTGTTAATTTGAAATGCACTATCAGATTCAAAACTCCATGGAAAAAATTGAGGCAATTTTCTTTTTTTCTAATATTTTGTTTACATTTCTATATAAATCTGGTTAGTCTCAATTGGATTCATTCATCAGTACAAGGACTATCAACATCGACTCCTTAATCCAAATGTAATAAATTCTTTGCGGTGTTCTCTTTCTTATAATCAATGTTTCGAGATGAAGAATATCCAGATATTTTACCTTTGTTGTAAAGTGGTAACTTCCTTTTTCCTGTGTATTTTCCTGGTGTCAACAGTATGGGTATGTGATTATGATTAAAATCAAATTATATCTTTTTGTTTTATATTTAATCCTTATCTTTCAATGTGATATTATGTTACTGTAATGCCGTCACACCATATGTAACCATAAACTTGTCAAACTGTCACTTTGTTGTAACTTCAGCACTTCTGAGTAGTCGGTATCTCACGAGTAAATGTTTTAGAATATTTTTATTGGTGTACTAGTAAACCATGCTGTGTATTGAGATAAAGAAATGGCTAGTTTAGTTCATACCACTTCACTCGTTAGTTAAACCCGGAGGTCATCGCTGGCCTGAGTAGAGGATAGTACACGGGCACGAACTGTCATCGAGAGTTCGAATATAGGTGGAGTAAACAAAGTTGTACAAACTAAGGAACAAACTACACTTATGCTGCGTTCAGAAGAGGTGGTGAGCCCGTGCACACGACCTGTGAGTACCAGTGGAAGTTTTGACCGTTCTTAACAATCCACCGCCAGTGTGTTTATGTGTGGATGTAAAACAAACACAAATCACAAAGAGAAAGAAATAACAGAAATCACAATGTTTCGCTATCCACCATGCAAAACATAGTGGTGGTGGACCAATTCACGCCCGGGTACCAATTCACGCCCACCCCTAAATTTATCTAAAACAATCACAGTTAAACAATAAATTACAAATGTAAATGATCCATTAGATGATTATCTATGATGTGGTAAACATCTTCTCAACGAAAAATAATAAATCTTCAAGAAAATTGAGGGTGGGTGTGAATTGATACCCGGGCATGAATTGGTCCACCACCACTATATATTTCATTTGTTATACATTTTCTGAGGTTATTTCTCAAAATCCCGAGTTCCAAAACACTTCATTTATCATGTTTTTATAACGAAAGCACGTGTATTCTGCATCTTTGTTGTCATTAGAGGTGAAGGTCAAAGTTTGGAAAGTCTCTGGAGGCACCCAACTCACGAGTGGTATATACCACCTGTGAGACCATTCTTGACCAATTTACAGGCTGTGAAGTTGTGTTTACGGCCGTTCAGAACGCTGCATTAGACAAAGCTTATCAATATATTTATTTTGTGCAATTTAATTATACCACTAAGATAAGCTAAGCTCTGAAGACAGTTTATCTTCGTGTCCGGTTTATCTTTGTGTCCACCGGTGTATTACGTATTAAGTTTTGGCTTCACTGTTCCAGTGTTAGCAGTGATAAATAATTGACAAGGTTATATCTAGCCCAAAGACGACCACCAGGGAAAACAGTGAAGAAAGTATCAAGGGACCTACAAGAAAGACGTATCTGTGTACTCGGAAACAAAACGATTCAGTTCAATACTCGAGGCAATAAAAGTGAACCGGGTCTTCGAAAACAACTAAACATAGACGTAAAATCTACTACAAAATTCTATTTTTTCTTTAAGTATATGAGTATATTTATATATTTTACTAATATAAGGCGTTTCCGTTTCAATATTTTATATTTTAAGTATTTGCAAACTTTAATTCTTTGTGTCTCTTTGTCTGAGACTTGGGAGGATAGTGTTACCACACTGCCACTGTGGCCCCATGATTTCCTGTCGGTTTCATCTTAAAAACATCTAGGACCGAGAATAGGCTAGTTATAAGCACTTTTAAAGTCTGCATCATAGTGTCCTGATGGGCAGGCAGGTGGGTGGCAGGAAAAGTTTGTCTGTACTGTATCTCAGAAACCGTAAGGTGTGCTAAGTTTATACTTAGTAGGGACATTGGTTGGGGGATGTAGGTGTGCAACATCATGGTGTGAAATTGATTTAACCTTTGACCTTGCCGTAGTGACTGTGACCTAAACAATCTTGTCCGGGCTATATTTCGGAAAGTGTAAGGTGTAGTGAGGTGATATTTGGTAGGGACATGTTTAAGTGGTTGTAGGTGTGCAACATTATGGTGTGACCTTGATTTGACCTTTGATTTTGCTGTAGTGACCTTTACCTATAAAATTTTGTCGGCTATATCTTGGAAAGTGTAAGATGTAGAAAGTTGTTACGTGGTAGGGAGATTGGTTGGGGGTTGTAGGTGTGCAACATCATGCTTTGACCTTGCTGTAGTGAACTTGACCTATAAAGTTCTGTACTGGTTATATCTCAGGAACTGTAAGGTGTAGGAAGTTGGTACTTATTAGGGACATTGGTAATGGGTTGTAAGTGTGCAACGTCGTGGTGTAATCTTATGTTGACCTTATGTAGTGACCTTGACCTATAATTTCTTGTCCAGGCTATATATATTTGGACCTTTATATAACTGAAACTGGTCTGAAAGTATCCCGATATTTGTACTGTTTTACCACTTCTATATCTCAAGGTGTTGAAAACTGTTTCCCCAGTCTGTGGGTACGGGCATCTCTGATGCTATTTTTAATTGTGCTAGTTTCGTGTTTATGCAGGTATATCCAGAGATCGTTGGCATAAGAGGCGGGCGACGGGCGGGCGTATGGTGCCAATTCGTAAGAAGAGGAAGTTTGAATTAGGTCGCCCTGCAGCCAATACCAAACTTGCTGCCCAGAGGATTCATACAGTTAGAACCCGTGGTGGAAATAAAAAATACAGAGCCCTGAGGCTCGACCATGGCAATTTTTCCTGGGGATCAGAAGGTAATCAATTTTGCTAATAACTTTGTCATAGTAAACCTCTGGAGACTACCAGGAAATCGGATACATTTAGTTGTATGTTGACTTCGTAGTTGTCACTATTTAAGGTGATGAGAACATGCAAGTTCTAACCAAAGCAGTGCACACCCAACAGGTAACAGCCATAGACGAATTATTATATTTATATCAAATACTCGTTAATTTCTATATACAAGTACAAATAAAACATATTTTAATACACAAGTGTCTTTTATTTCTAACAGACATTTAACTATGCAATACCTTGGTGTTTTCCTGGCTCCACGGCCATACTTTTCAAACAGTCCCCAATCCCCAATTTTTTCATGAAAATGAAAGATTTCCAAATTTAATTTTTCAGCCCAGACCAGAAAAACACGTATTATTAGTGTAGAGTACAATGCCAGTAGCAATGAACTTGTGAGAACACAAACTCTGGTGAAAAACTGCATTGTGCGCATAGATGCCACTCCTTTCAGACAGTGGTATGAATCACATTATGCACTGCCACTGGGTAGAAAGAAGGGAGCTAAACTGGTAAGTGACCTTTATAATGTTTGAGTATCCCTTGCAATATAGAAAGTAACCATTATAGAAGATACTATGATGCTGGTACCAGCGTTGGCACAACTTTTTTGAAATACTAAAAATTATTCAACTGTCATGTAGTGGGTAAGGCTGTGTGGATATCAATATTAACTGTAAAAATATTTCAGTATCCGGAGGGGCGGGGGTGGGTGCGACTGAATCCCTACAATATCTTCAGATTTGGCCTTTATTTCAAACTTTTGCAGCGTAAGTCTACTTAAAATTAAAGTTTATTTAAAATTGCGATATTGATACAAGTCATTAGGCATCAGTATTGGCAACCCTGTCCAAACAATTAATATTGTGCGTCTTTTTTTGATATTCCAGAATCAAAACATTTTTGTGTAAGAGGGATACCGATAAGGAAAATAAACTTGCCTTTAGTGTTGGGACTCTCCTCCAACTTTCATGGTCGATTATTCGTCCATTTTTCCGACCGATGATTGACCCATAATTAATTATTTTACTCCATTGTTGGCCATTATTTAAGAAACACTTTCTGGGATAAAGTATAGGACAATCCGGTAAGAATAACGGTGTTCCGACGTTTAAAATCTACTGAAAGTATCCACTTCCTGTAAATATGACAGTAGACATAAACAAACTTGACATTCAAGACAAAACTGTCAGTTTATTAAGTAAAAATACCAAAAATATTTTAAAATACGTTGATATTGAAGTAAATCAGGAAAGGTAAGATATAAGCTTAATAATTGATCATTAGAAAATGTCAGTGACCGTCCGCGATTCTACACCGTCACCCGATGATTAATCAAGCACACGTTTAATCGTCCATCCACTACTAGTCTTATCCCAAGCCAACATGCTCTAAATTATTTATACCATTATTACCATGGTAGATTATTATTCAGTAGTTTGTGTGTGACTGACTGTGATGATAAAATATTGCTATCACCATCTTTCGGCTGATTACAAGTGCTGAAAGTTAAACAACCTGATGTCAGTTTGAAGTGCACAGTAAAATCATCTACAATCCGGTAAAGTGTATAGCCATAACTAGTTGGCAATCATGCATTTCTTGGTGTATTATCTTGATGTACACCTTTACACATGAATATTGGCACCCCTGTCCCAAAACAATAATATTGATAAAATATGTACCCCTGGGACTGAACTTTTTTGGACACGAGCAACATTTTGCTTCTAATTACTTTTCCCAGAAGCAATTTTGAAATTCAACAAGCAATATTTTTTCCACAAGCAGTTTTAAAGTTTAGCACACACCCCCTCCTAAAGGTTAAAAACTTAAAATACTTGCCGTCATGAAAAGATTTAGAAGAAGAGTATAAGCTGTACAACCAATGAACTGCAGTACATGAATTTTAAGTTGCATAGATCCACATTGCACAAAATGATATTTGAGGTTAAAATTAGAAATTGATCAGTGACAGCTCACTTATGATTTCGTTGGAAGACATGGTTCATTGGCGATTAAAGAAACTGCACTACACAGATGCCAAAGAAGCAGACAGCAAGATAATTGCTGAGGCTGTATACTAGATATAGAGCAACAAAAGTATCTTGCGTCCCGCTAATTTCACATACTGTACCCACCAGTTACAACCTTTTTCTACACTTGCACACATTCATGGAGGTGGTGTAAAACATGCATGGAACACTGTATTTAATATTTTAGTAAATTATCAATGTTATCACAAATTGCATATCATTTATCAGCAAGAAGAAATAGTAATAATTTCTATCCTTCAGTTAGTATCCTTGAGGGCCTTATTTTCCAAGGAATTTCACACTACATTAATGTGTCGGAGTGCCAAAATCATTTTGCTAAAGTGTTAAAAAAATAAACCCCTCCCACACCAGGGGCCACCCCTGACAAGTTGACACATGATGATACAAATCTAATCACCATCTTTCGGCTGAAAATTGTATGCTGATAGATTTAGTGTCTGAAGTCAACTATGTCTCATGCATGGCTTGCTATATTCGTGTTCGCGATTGTAATAGAGAATGCAGTCGGCGTATATATTGAGTGCTAGGTTAAACTATTTTTTAACCACAGTCATCACCTGCACTGTCCGGGTGGTGGGGGTTATAAAGCTTGTGGGTGTTCCACAGCCTAAACCTAAACAGATTTTCACCAAATTTTCAGAGTATGTTTACCCCAAGAGGATCTAAAACTGGCAACACTTTAAAGATTTTTTCTCAAACCTTGTTACTGTTCCACAGCCTAAACCCATGCACGGATTATCACCAAATTTTCAGAGTATGTTTACCCCAAGAGGATCTAAAACTGGCAACACTTTAAAGATTTTTTCTCAAACCTTGTTACTGTTCCACAGCCTAAACCCATGCACGGATTATCACCAAATTTTCAGGGTATGATAACCCCAAGAGGATTTAAAGTTGATTAGTTTTTCAGGGGTATCCGGTAACAACTGTTGCCATGGCAACACTTTTTAAGATTTTTGAGTCTTAAATTTTATGGGTGTTCCACAGTGAAAAACCATGCATGGATTTAGATCAAATATTCAGGATAAGTTTACCCCAAGAGGATCTAGAGCTGAACAGGTTTTAGGTGGGTTACGTGTAACCAACCCGCCTGTTAGATTGATTTGTCCGACGTCCTTCTATCCGTCCACATTTTTGTTTCCAGACTCTTAACTCCAAAACGCTTTGTCCAAGCGAATTCAAACTTGACAGGGACATAGATCACCATCACAGCTAGGTTCCTTTGGAAATTGGTGTAAATCCGTGTTTTTGTCTGTCCGTCCAAATTTCCGGTTCCGGACTCTAACTCGAAAACGGTTTGTCCAATCGAATTCAAACTTGACAGGAAGATAGATCACCATCACAGCTAGGCTCCTTTCCTTTAAGGGCATCTCTGGCCCTCTTGTTGGTTTTTTTTTGGGGTGGGTGGGGTGGGGGGGGGGGGGGGGGGGGGGGGGGCAACACTTTGAATATTTTAGGGTTTTAACGTTTGTGGGTGTTCTACAGCTTGAACCAATGCATGGATTTTCGCCAAATTTTCAGGATATGCTAACCGGTGTAGGTTTGGGAGGGTATCAGACAATACCTGTTGCCATGGCGATGCTTTAAATACTTTCGGTCTTACAATTTTTAATTTAGAAAGGGGCGCTGTTAAACTGATGTTACCACAGTTTCATATCTTCACCAAATTTGCAGAGCATGTTTATGACTGTGAAAACATGTCTGTAAAAATCGTGCTCATTTATGAAAAACAACATGGCTGCCATAGCTGATTTGCTCGAAAATCAATGATATGTTGTAAAATTTAAAATATTGCAGCTAGCTGTGTCAGATCTGCACAAAATGTAAATGGCTAGGAAAACTTGCCTGAGGGTAATTTTGGCCTTAGTTTGAAAACAAAATGGCTGCCTTATCTCCCTTATTGCAATAACAAAACAAGTTCTTGGAAATCGTGGTCTGCAAATCTTTTACAAGTGTCAAATTTGACCTTTGATCCCTGCTTCAAGGTCATGTAGTGTCATCATGCTAAAGGGGCTTCATATCTCCCTTATAATTGGTTCTAGGGCATCAAAATATGAAAACGACTTGTAAGAAATCATGGCCTGTGAATCTTACATCTGTCAACATTTCGTGGATTCTGTATACTTCTTACAACTTAAGTTGTTCCTAAGATTTTTCCCAAATCTCAATGTTCTTGCCCATTTAGTTATACCTGCAGGCTGGGGTTCTTGTCCGCCGAGGTTGGCTATTTTATTTCATTCATGTGTGCAGGTGACATATCACATAATAAAATCTGTAACTATTAGACAGAACAGGAAGAAGCTGTACTGAACAAGAAGCGCTCCAAGAAAACCCAGTTGAAATATGATGAACGTCGTAAGCTGGCCAAGGTAGATCCACAGCTGGAGGACCAGTTTACCAGTGGAAAAGTTCTGGGTAATAATTTTAAAAAGCTGTTGAATTTTTCTTTAAGTTCTTTTTTTCCAAACTAAATCATTCCTGATGTATAGAGTATGGCACTTTGTTTCATGCTGTCTCAGTGCAGATTAACACAATGTTTAAATTTTTTTTTTTGTCAAATTATTATGAAGTTAAAAGTTTAAATATCAGTGTTATACATTTAAAGTTATGATGCTCATGTGTGGTAATATGATGAAAAACTTGGATGGAGAACCACTTTGCCGTGCTGGCATGTTGTGTGGTACTGTGAATGTTTTGTCATAGTTACACTGATTGCCCACATGTAAAAAGGCAGTAAAATATGTGATATGACTGGGAAGCAGAAATATAGGACAAGAAACAGGCATCCACCAAGTGTCATGTAGAACTTTAAAATGTCAAAGAAGAAGCAACAAAGTAATATTTACATATATTACTTTGCTATGGGGCAGAGTTTCTTGTCTCTTAATCCTGCAGTATGTTCTTTTTTCCTGTGTTGATGTGTTTTCTTTTTGTTTTATCAGCATGCATTTCCTCTCGGCCCGGACAGTGTGGTCGCTGTGACGGTTATGTTCTGGAGGGGAAAGAATTAGAATTCTATCAAAGGAAACTGAAGTCAAAGAAGGGAAAATAAATACAAGGGCTGTTTAGAACTTGTGCATATTCAAACTGTTATCCCTTTGTAACATGGAGGAATAAAAAAAATATGGAAAAAAAGTAGATGTTTTATTACATCCTTCGCTAAAATCCTGATAAACTTTGCAGTCTGTGAGATGAAACTACGACTACAGTTATAGAACTGGATATGGATGAAACAAAAAGTTTCGGCATGTGGGTCTTCAATACATGAAGTGCTCTAAGTCTGTCAATTTATGACTAAATTATGGACCGTTCCATAGGCCACGCCCACTTCCTGGTTTACCGTATTTTAGTTGTCCCCGTCTGACAAACAAACGGAAAAAAATGGCAGGAAATAAAATGTAAAACTTGAGAAAAAATACATTATGAAAAGTTAATAATTATTAGAAATTGTGGGATATGTTGCAGAAATCATGTATTATGATACAAATGTACATACATAACTGTGACAAATATTATAGAACATTTTTTTAATCATTTTCTTTATTGAGAATTACTTCCTGGTTTGGGAAAATATGGGAAATCTTGACCAGTTTTAGAGATTTACATTGATACCCAATATTTTAAATTAGTTAAGATTGATTAAGTTTTTAAAAAAGTTTTTATGAGTACAATAATATTTACAAATATTTAACCAAAAATTGTCACAATTTTCTATTTCAAAATGGCACCTGTCCTTGACCTAAAGATTACTGTAATTTGACTGGTTGTTATAGTAAACGACTCGTAAACAGGATGTTTGCAGATTTTCGGTATTTTGATGGACACCATGGAATGGTCCATTAGGCCAAGGTAAATGGCTGCTATTGAACACAATTTTTATTGCATTCTCCATTCAGTTTGTTGAAAGAGTTCAATAGAGTTGACTGTATGAATTGCTTAAATTCACGAGATTGAAGTTATATCTTCTACAGTTTTTACCCCACAGACCTTAATGGCTGTTGGGGTATTGTTTTCACCCATGGTGTCCGGGTGGGCGGGCGGCGGGAAATAGTTTGTCCGGGCTGTATCTCAGAAACCGTAAGGTGTAGGAAGTTGATACTTGGTAGGGACATTGGTTAGGGGGTGTAGCTGTGCAATGTCATGGTCTGACCTTGATTTGACCTTGCCGTAGTGACCTTGACCTATAAAATGTTGTCTGGGCTATATCTCAGAAACCATAAGGTGTAGGAAGTTGATAGTTGGTAGGAATATTGATTAGGGGGTGTAGGTGTGCAACGTCATGGTCTGACCTTGATTTGACCTTTAACCTTGCTGTAGTGACCTTGACCTATAAAACCTGGTCCGGGCTATATCTCAGCAACTGTAAGGTGTAGGAAGTTGATATTTGGTAGAGACATTGGCTAGGGGGTGGGTGTGCAGCATCATGGTGTGGCCTTGATTGTGTCCCCAGACGAAAGTCGGGGATACTTAGGATTCAGTACGGTCACGCCGCCGCAGAGATTTCCTTTTGGACGCGATAACTTAAAAAATAATTTAGTTAGAACTTTCAAATTTGGTATGTGGGTAGATATGGGCAATGCCACGAACGCTATTGTTTTGTGACCTTGACCTTCAATCTCAAGGTCACTGGTGTCCACTTAAAGGTCAGATTTTGGCCATTTTTTCACTTTTTGGCCCAGTTCTCATATACAGAAAGTCGGATCATCCAATGGCTGGTATATATAATACATATATATGTCCTCTGTAAGCATGCACAAATTTGACCTTGAAGCTCTTCATTGAAGGTCATCCACTGACGGCCAAAGTATCTGACCGAGGGTCATTTTTCGCCTTTTTGGAGATATTTTCACACTTAACTCGTATACAGAAAGTCAGATCATCCTATGGCTGGTATATATAATACATATATATGTCCTCTGTAAGCATGCACAAATTTGACCTTGAAGCTCTTCATTTAAGGTCATCCACTGACCGCCAAAGTACCTGACCGAGGGTCATTTTTGGCATATTTGGAGATATTTTCACCTTTAATGCTGACTACATTGCTTGGAAACTAATGAAAATGGCTTTGGAGGTTGAGTACATGATGGAGTACCCGCATGCAGGCTTACCGGTTACAGATCTTCATTTAAGGTCATCCACTGACCGCCAAATTACCTGACCGAGGGTCATTTTTGGTCCTCTGTTTGTTTGTGAACAAGATAACTCAAAAACTGACAGATGGATTTTGATGAAATTTTCAGGATATGTCCAAAATGGTAAAAGGAAGATATGATTAAATTTTGGGAGTTATCCGGATCACTGTCTGGATCTTCTGGATCCATGAAATTTAATTTTTAAAGACAGATAACTCAAAAACTTGTGGGTACATTTTGATGAATTTTTCAGGAAATGTCCTTAATGAGACGAGGAACAAGTGATTAGATTTTGGGAGTGATCTGGATCACTGTCTGGATCATCCGGATCCAGGCTGCCAGATGTGTTTGTGTACAGTATAGCTCAAAAAGTTATGGATGGATTTTGATGAATTTTTCAGGATATGTCTGAAAAGGTAAAAGGATGAAATGATTGAATTTTAGAAGTGATCCGGATCACTATATGGATCGTCTGGATCCATGAAATGTAATTCTTGAAGATAGATACCTCAAAAGTTATGGATGGTTTTTGATGACATTTTCAGCAAATGACCTAAATGGTGCAAGGAACAAGTGATTACATTTTTGGAGTTATCTGGATGACTGTCTGGATCATCCGGATCCAGGCTGCCAGATGTGTTTGTGTACAGTATAGCCCAAAAAGTCATGGTTGGATTTTGATGAAATTTTCAGGAAATGTCCTAAATGGGACAAGGAACAAGTGATTAGATTTTGGGAGTGATCTGGATCATCTGGATCCGGGCTGCCAGATGTTTGTGTACAAGATAAATCAAAAACTTATTGACGGATTTTGATGAAATTTACAGGATATGTCTGAAAAGGTAAAAGGATGAAATGATTGAATTTTGGAAGTGATCCGGATCACTATATGGAACTTCTGGATCCATGAAATGTAATTTTTAAAGACAGATACCTCAAAAAGTTATGGATGGATTGTGATGACATTTTCAGCAAATGACCTAAATGGTGCAAGGAACAAGTGATTAGATTTTGGGATTGATCTGGATCATCTGGATCCAGGCTGCCAGATGTGTTTGTGTACAATGTAGCTGCAAAACTTATGGACGGTTTTTGATGAAATTTTTGGGATATGTCTGAAAAGGTAACAGGATGAAATGATTGAATTTTGGAAGTGATCCGGATCACTATATTGATCTTCTGGAACCATGAAATGTAATTTTTTAAGACAGATACCTCAAAAAGTTATGGATGGATTGTGATGACAGTTTCATCAAATGACCTAAATGGTACAAGGAACAAGTGTTTACATTTTTGGAGTGATCTGGATCCAGGCTGCAACAGAATTTTAGGATGAATTTTGATGATATTTTTGGGATATGTTACAAATGGTAAAAGGACGAAGTGGTAAAAGGAAGAAATGGTTCAATTTTGCAAGTGATCTGGATCTTCTGGATCCATGAAATATAATTTTAAAGACAAATAGCTCAAAAAGTCATGGGTGGATTTTGATGAAATTTTCAGGAAATGTCCAAAAAGGGACAAGGAACAAGTGATTAGATTTTGGGAGTGATCTGGATCCTCTGGATCCAGGCTGCCAGATGTGGTTGTGTCCAATGTAGCTAAAAAACTTATGGACGGATTTTGATGAAATTTTCGGGATATGTCTCAAAAGGTAACAGGATGAAATGATTGAATTTTAGAAGTGATCCGGATCACTATATTGATCTGGAACCATGAAATGTAATTTTTAAAGACAGATACTTCAAAAAGTTATGGATGGATTGTGATGACATTTTCATCAAATGACCTAAATGGTACAAGGAACAAGTGATTACATTTTTGGAGTGATCTGGATCATCTGGATCCAGGCTGCAAAAGAATTTTAGGATGAATTTTGTCATGGTTTTAGGATATGTTACAAATGGTAAAACGAAGAAATGGTAAAAGGAAGAAATGATTCAATTTTGAAAGTGATCTGGACCACTATCTGGATCTTCTGGATACATGAAATATAATTTTAAAGACAAATAGCTCAAAAAGTCATGGGTGGATTTTGATGAAATTTTCAGGAAATGTCTTAAATGGGACAAAGAACAAGTGATTAGTTTTTGGGAGTGATCTGGATCACTGTCTGGATCATGTGGATCCAGGCTGCCAGATCTGTTTATATACAAGATAACTTAAAAATTTATGGGCGGATTTTGATGAAATTTTTAGAATATGTCTGAAAAGGTAAAAGGATGAAAAGATTGAATTTTGGAAGTGATCCGGATCACTATATGGATCTTCTGGATCCATGAAATGTAATTTTTAAAGACAGATATAAGTGAAAGAACTAGTGATTAGCTTTTGGGAGTAATCTGGTACTATGGAGAATCCTGACCTGGTGCTCCAGGAAACAGGCTCAAGACGAACACATTCACGCCTTAACTATGTCCCGTCCGGGGATACACTGCGTCGAGACGCAATCTCTAGTTTGACCTTTGACCTTGCCATAGTGACCTTGACCTATAAAATCGTCGGGGCTGTATCTCGGAAACCGTAAGGTGTAGGAAGTTGATACTTGGTAGGGACATTGGTTATTGGCTATAGGTGTGTATTATCATGGTGTGACCTTAATTTGACCTTTTACCTTGCCGTAGTGACCTTGACCTTTAAAATCTTGTTGCACCTTTGTGTCTGTCTTTTGATGCAGATTAAGCAAAAGTCATATTAGAATTTATTAAGAATTTTACTTTCATAACTAAACATTGTAAGAGATAGAATTTCATCAAGTGAGCCGCAGATTTTACTCCAACACCACACATAAGCATTCATTAAATGTACTACCACTTCTGTATGCATGGTAGAGCTGAAACGATTAGCAAAATTTGGTAGCTGGGTAGTCGCTTGCATTAACCGTCAACTAACCGATTGTTTCTGACGTTTAGCATGTATGAGAAATACCGAAAATGTGTGTGTTCGGGATGTAAGCAAACAAAATGGCGGATCGGGAGATGCTGAAAAGCAAAGAATTCACCAGATTATTCGGTAAATTGGCCAATAATGTAATATTTTGATATTTTAAAAATAAAATGCATATAAAACACTTTAATTTGATACGTTTTAAGGTCTTAACTCGAGATACTCACAGTTCCAACGATCGCGCATCATCCGCTATGTGGTGATATACACAAGAAAACAATTAACCGATTTCATAATATTGGCGTCGACTAGTGCTTTGATAACCTACTAATCGATTAGTACGAATAATTGTTTCAGCTCTAATGCATGGTAATATTCAAACCATCTAAACCATAATTCGGAAATGCAGATGTATATAAAGAGTGTTGAATTATAGTTTACTGATTAATGCTGTCATCTTGTCATTGAATTATCTTGTTATCTCCCGAAGGCCGTGGTCGGGAGATTATAAAACGCCTTCCGTCCGTCTGTCCGTCCGTCACGTTTTTGCGTAAACCTTAATATCTCATTCATTTATGAACATATCTTCACCAAATTTGCAGGGAATGTTTATGGCTATAAAAACCTGTCTCTGAAAAATTTTAGCCTCACTTTGAAAAACAAAATGGCCGCCATAGCTAATTGTTTCAAAATCCTAAAGGTGCTCTAAATCTTGAAATATTCCACCTAGCTTCATCAAATTCGCACAAAAGCTATATGGCTAGAAAAGCTAGCCTGATAATAAATTTGACCTAGTTCAAAAAACAAAATGGCCGCCATATCACATGTTTAATGTCAAACAGGGTTATCCTATTAAAAAGGCCTTATATCTCCCCAAATATTGCATATCTTCACCAGATTTGCAGGGAATGTTTATGGCTATGAAAACCTGTCTCTGAAAAATTTTAGCCTCATTTTGAAAAACAAAATGGCCGCCATAGCTAATTGTTTGAAAATTGTAAAGGCGCTCTAAATCTTGAAATATTCCAGCTAGCTTCATCAAATTTGCACAAAAGCTATATGGCTAGAAAAGCTAGCCCGATAATAAATTTGACCTAGTTCAAAAAACAAAATGGCCGCCATATCGCATGGATTTAATCCTACGACTCAAGTCAAAACGTGTTTTGACTGCAAGATGCTTGATGTCAAGTGCAGTCAACAGAATGGTCTCTGCACCCACAGGTGTTCAAACAGATCTGCCAGAAGTGGTTCACACCTCATGTAGACTTATTTGCCACTCACCTGAACCACAAGCTCCCACAGTACGTGTCTCCTATCCCAGACCCAAGGGCCTGGGACATAGATGCTCTAAGCATAAACTGGACCAACCTCACGGCCTATGCGTACCCTCCTATGGCTCTCCTTTACAAGGTGATCCAAAAGATCAGGCAATGTCATTGCCTGATCATAGTAATAGCCCCAGGCTGGCCAGGGATGCCCTGGTTTTGGGACCTAGTGCAGCTCTTAACAGAGATCCCACTACAACTCCCAGTGTCAACGACCCTATTCAAACAGTCCCACAAGTATGTGTTCCACAACAACCCCCAGCATCTGAACCTCCACGCCTGGTGTCTAGGAGCGGACAACTCCAAGAACAAGGCTTCTCTGTGGAGGTAGCAGAGAGAATTGCTGCCCCTCAGCGGTCATCAACAAGGACCATCTATAAGTCAAAGTGGGCCCTATTTGAAAAATGGTGCAGAGAAAATTCGGTGGATTTCTCCACTCCATCTGTGAAACAAATCTCAGATTTTTTCATGTACCTGTACCAAGACCTAAACAGGCGCCCCTCGACCATTGATGGTTACAGGACTGCAATCGTTGACACTTTGGGCCCAACGGCCCAACATATTGCACACAATGCAGACCTTCATAGGTTACTCTCCAGTTTTCACAGGGATCGTCCCAAAAGTTCCAGAAATTTACCCAAGTGGAACCTTTCTGTTGTCCTCAACGAGCTCACAAAAGCACCATTTGAGCCCATGAAAGACACAGACCTCAAACATCTTACTCTCAAAACTGCTTTCTTGCTAGCTTTGGCCTCCGGCAAACGCCGCAGCGAAATCCATGCCTGGGTCGCAAACAAAGTATCTAATCTAGGCCAATGGGAAAAGGTCGCCTTGTTCCCTTCTGATTTCATAGCCAAAAACCAACTAGCAAGAGAAGGTTCTCAAAGTGTGTCTCCGGTGACTATTCCTGCTTTGACTACCATTGTAGATAGACAATTTAAGGAAGACAGGACCCTGTGTCCGGTACGGGCCCTGAGGTATTATCTGGACCGAACCAAAGACCTGAGAGGGTCTCGTTCCCTCCTTTTTATCACCTTCAAGAAAGGTCATACCTCAGACATCAGACCCGCTACTCTCTTTTCCTGGTTGAAACGAACCATCCTATTTTGTTACAAACAAGCAGACCAACAAGCCTTGGACTTGGTCCAAGTTAAAGCGCATGATATCCGGGCTTTCGCGGCCTCTAAGGCCTTTTACGGTGAGGTATCGGTGGACCAAATCATGCAAGCCTGTCACTGGAAAGCTCACAACACATTTACAAATTTTTACCTCAAAGACCTTACTTGGTCGGACAACAATATGTATCTGGGACCCGTAGTGGCGGCACAACAAGTCCTAGATCCTTCCCCTCAGACCAGTTGTCCTCGAAAAGAAAAAAAAGGGGGGGGGGGGGGGGGGGGGGGGGGGGGGGCACATCCACTACAACCAAGTCTTCAGGAGTCTCTCCCAGGATCTAGGTATTCCTTTACCTTCAAGATGTTACGGGTAAGGTCATTTTATTTTTTGGTTATCAAGTAATTTTTATTAAGGACTTATTTAGTTGTCATTAATCTCATATTCAGGGTAAAAAATTTATGAGATGTCCAACCACTGGGTTGGTTAGTTACACGTGAAGGTCCCTCAGGGACCCTTAGACCTCGAAGTGAGCACTGTTGCACTTCCGTCCTACAATCAAACATCTAGACAGTTTTAGCACTGTCTCTCATTTTACTTAGGTTTTTGGCTCGTTACAGGCCCGGTCTTCGGGATCGGGGCACTGTAAATGGGACTCAGAGTGGTATTTCTGGCACTATTCTATACATATTAATTCAAATCTTAGAAAAAAATGACATATCTTCCAGTCTCAGCTGTAATCCCGCCACCGGGCGGTTGAATTCAGCATCAAGTCCCACATGGTAAGCTATTGTAGCGTAATAAAATTGAAAATTTTAATTACTTAAAAGTAGCTTTTATAAGCTACAAGCTTACCATGTGGGACTTAGGAGAGTCCCACCGTGCCTCCCCGCTGTTTACAGCTGAGGGGTAGGTTTTAGAAAATTTCAACGAGAAAGTAGGGCGATTGGTCAGAAGTTATCACGTGACGACAACTACCAGTAACAAGAACAATCTTTTTTTCTAAGACGTTGGCCCCGGGTGTGGCAACCCGAGAACAGCATTAAGTCCCACATGGTAAGCTTGTAGCTTATAAAAGCTACATTTAAGTAATTAAAATTTTCAATTTAATAGGATTTGACGTTAAACGTGATAATGGCAACCATTTTTTTTCAAAACAAGGCTATACAGCTATCTTATGCTAGCGGCAATGTTAAAAGATTTTGAGCATCAAACAATTGGCTATGGTGGGGATTTTGTCATTCAAAATGAGGCCAAAAATTGCTTGCAGACGCACACATGTAACCAAGGCGTTTTAAAGGTCATCGGCAACACTTTAAAACTATCATAAAAAATTACGGATATATAATGTTCATTTTTTACCCCACATTTTGTATGGGGTATTTTTACCCATAGTGTCTGGGTGGGATGGCGGCGGTGTGACCTTGATTTGACCTTACCGTAGTGACCTTGAGTTTGAAAATCTTGTGCGGGCCATATCTCAGAAACTGTAAGATGTAGGAAGTTGATACTTGGTAGGGATATTAGTTACGTCATGGTGTGACCTTGATTTGACCTTGCCGTAGTGACCTTGACCTATAAAATCTTGTCCGGGCTATATCTCGGAAACGGTAAGGTGTAGGAAGTTGATACTTGGTAGGGACATTAGTTAGGGGGTTAGATGTGCAACGTCATGGTGTGACTTTAATTTGACCTTTGACCTTGCCGCAGTGACCTTGACCCATAAAATCTTGTCCGGGTTATATCTTGGAAACAGTAAGGTGTAGGAAGTATACTTGGTAGGGACATTGGTTAGGGGGTGTAGATGTGTAATGTCATGCCTTGACCTATAAAATCTTTTCCGGGTTATATCTCAGAAACCGTAAGGTGTAGGAAGTTGATACTTGGTAGAGACTTTGGTTAGGGGGTGTAGATGTGCAACGTCTTGACGCGACTTTGATGTGACCTTGCTGTAGTGAGCTTGACCTAAAAATCTTGTCAAGGCTATATCTCGGAAACCGTAAGGTGTAGGAAGTTAATATTTGGTAGGGACATTAGTCAGGGGTTATAGGTGTGCAACGTCATGGTGTGACCTGGATTTGACCTTGCATACTGGATGCTATTTTATCTCTACAGGGATATGTGATACTATTTTATCTCTCTTATATCTCTATCTTTTTACTTGAATCTTGGTTGTTGCACCTCTCGGTGTCTTTTGATGTAGATTAAGCACTGTTAAAGTCATATTAGAATTCATTAAGGGTTTTACTTTTGCAACTTCCCAGATGGTATTGCATCAAGTGAGTCAGGTTTTGCCCTAACTCCACATATAAGCATGTATTGCCACATCTGTATGTATGGGTAATATTCAAAACATTCAAACCATAATTCGACCATGCATAATTGTGATATTTTCATTGACAGCTAATCTCCAGTTAAGAAATTTTACAACTTCATAACTGTTAGTTTACTGAATGGTCTTGTTTTAATATTTAATCTTTACATGCAGTGCTCTGAAAGTAAACAACCTGTGTACTGTTTCACTACTTGTATATCTCATGGTGTTCAAAAATATTTCCCCAGGCTGTGAGTTACGGGCATCTCTGATGCTATTTTTGTAAAAATAGCTGTGCCTCAGAGAGGCTACACATAGAATTCACCCAATTATTGTTACATTTTTCCATACTCCTAACTACGGTCGCCATTATTTTTCACTCAATATCTTTCGTCAAACATAAACAATGACGTTAAAGGTTCATTGACAATGTGAACAACAGGTCTCAGGTTAAGTACATGGAGCCAAGTACAATTATTTTGCCTAGTTGGAAGTACAAGTACTTTGAAAAATTCCAAGTACAAGTACTTTTATAGCATACAACCCCAAAAGCTATAATAACTAGATAATCACTATATTTAAAATTAATAATTTATTGAGACATACAATTTAAAACAATAATTCAGTGAACACTGATGAGCTAAAATCTGCTACATTATTTTTCTTGTTGCACTTAATAAACACAGGTCTTTCAAAAATGTTGTCTGAGAGAACACCCGAGTGTATGAAAATCTGACTGGAAATCCTGTCTTGCAATACTAAAAAGTCTGACTTGAAAAAATCCTCGTGGACATCAGTATGCTTGCGTTGTATGCCACCTAATAAATAAATAAATGAACAATTGAAATAAAACTTAATAATGGTATTGTGTAAAAAGCCAAAGCAGATATACAAAACATTGATATTTGTTTATAAGGGGGGTGGGGTGTATTAAAATGAATGAGTTAATATTTTATTGCGTTAATACATCATATCCAATGGGCAATTGCTTTACTGGTCGGTGCAGACCGTCCCACCAAACGACAGAAAAAGTCACCTATGTGTCCATTATGGAACACTAGCTGGCCGGTCACACTGTGCACTCGCAAGGTGGAACATCATACTTCCTGTCTAGGCATCGTGACATCACTAGATCTTTTTCGTTTGGCGTGTGCACTGTGCAGACGGAAATTTGTGAAAGTTTTTAATTTGAAGTATTCTCGAGCAATATTTGTATCCACTGGATAGCATCCGGTGGATACTGTGGATTATGTATGAGTACGCCGCTTCAGTGTGTAGAGATATTCTCATTACGCCTCTAGAGGCCAGGGTGTTATAGTTAGACTTCACAAATGTTCAGGATATATTCATAACTATAAATTCTTGACTGGGAATATTTTTGGCCTCATTTTGAAAAACAAGATGGCCGCCACAGACATTTCTCAACTTTCAGTAAGGAGTTTTGTTGGCCCAAAGGGTATTACAGGTGGAGATCTCAAATTCGCAGGATATGTTCATCAATACAAAATCTTGACTTAAAATATTTTTGGCCTCATTGTGAAAAACAAGATGGCCGCCACAGGCATTTCTTTTCAGTAATGAAAAGTGCTTATATCTCCCTTATTATTGGTCCTAGACAATTGCAATGTGAAACCTACCTATGGGAAATCATGGGCTGCGAGTCTTCTGATGTGGTCAGTTTTGACCTTTGACCCCTCCTTCAAGGTCAAACGAGGCTAGCCAAATTTATAGTGCTTATAACTCTCTTATTATTGGTCCTAGAGGTTTGCAATGTGAAACCAATCTATAGGAAATCATGGCCTGCGAATCTTCTGATGTGGTCAGATTTGACCTTGGGCCTCTCCTTCAAGGTCAAACAAGGAGAACTTAAATGTGCTTACAACTTGCTTATTGTTGAAAAATGTTTATCTTCAAAACCATGTTAGTTGGTCTTTTCCAGTGGATACATCTTGCATCTGGCCACAGATGCGTCCTTGGTCTAGTTCATTAAACCAACTTTTTTTTACTACAAAGTGTTTCTAATAGTTCATAGCTTAATATGTCTTCACCTGGACAGAGAAGAGGCGTTTGTGGCCACGTCATGGCTGGGCTTGATAAACATGCGCACTGCACAAGATGTAAAGAACAAGTGTGTGAACAAGAAACCCTGCTCTTTTTGTGACATTCTAACGCCTGAGCAGAAGTTGCAAATTTCAACCCCATCTTATCAAAAGAAAAAGGAAAGACGAGAGCAGAAGTCTGCTATGGCTGGTAATGAGTGCGGAGAATGTGTCAGAAACTTTGGGTGATCCCAGTTTAGTTTCTGTGGTAGGGGTTGTGTCTGCTGATCCAAAAGCTATGAAATCACCACAGCCTGTAAAGAATAGCACTTCAACTGATGCAAGTCTTGAGGCAATGGATCAGAAATGGTCTGAATGTTTCAGTCGTCTGGAAGCGTTATTTTTGTCCAAGTCTATGGAAAAGTCAGACCCGACTTTTCAAACTTTGAAGATGCCAGCAATACGGCCCCTGTTGCCTTATCTCAGTTCCCAGACCTGTCAGGTCTAAACTACCCATTACACTGGCATGGATCTGGACTCAGATTTTGATATTGACCTGGTCAACCGACCCACCAGTGTGTTTGATGAGGAAGGGGAACTGTCTGATCTGGAGCAAGACGTCACTACTGCAGATACCGACCAAGCTCTTTCAGAAGAGCAGACATACCGGGAGACTATGTGGCATCAGATCCTTCATGGAGTGGACCCACATACTGGACATGGAAAACTCATCTTCTGCAGATGATAACCCATTTCAGGCACCTAAGCAGCAGCCTTTGGGTAGGATTAGTGTCAAGTAGCCCAGTGACGAATGGTTGTGTCAGAAAATGGGTAAACTTAATGTGACTCTTGTGGAAGGGTACCCGTCAAGAGCTTTAGAAGCCGGTGGTTTACAAAAGGACCAGTATGTAAAAGTCAGTAAATCACAGTTAATGTGGTACAGGCAACACCCAAGCACATACAAGACAGCTGACACTGTGTCCTGGGGAAACAAGTTTGTCGAGCTAAATTCTAGTTACAGTAGAATTGGATGTTCTTCAGGTTCGGCCGCTCCAGCACCAGCATCTCGTCCACTTAACGGCCACTTGACGTCCATAGATTTCAAGGATGCCTACTAACATATACCCATACAAAACCAATCAAGAAAATATCTGACATTTCATGTACAGGGCAAAACATATCAATTCAAAGCACTATCTTTTGGCCTGTCCCCAACTCCACTGGAGTTCACAGTTGTGGCCAAAGAGGTCAAATTAATGGCTATACAGAAGGGTATAAGAATCCACCAGTACCTAGACGACTGAGTGGTCCGGGCCAGATCCCACCAAATCTGTCTCCAGCACACACAAACACTAGTAGCTCTGTGTCAGGACCTAGGTTGGCTAGTAAATATGGAAAAATCAGAACTAGAACCCATGCAGATTTTTGACTTTGTAGGTTACCAGTTCGACCTGATAGAAGGCAAGGTCAGGCCCACCCTAGACCGGTGGCAGACACTAAGAACCAAAATCAAATTAACTGGACTGACCTGTCCGGTCCGACAACTGATGTCCCTCATAGGACTATTTACAGCAACAGAAAAGCAGGTCCACCTAGTCGGACTCCATATTAGGCCCATACAATGGCACCTAAAACAAAACTGGGGGGTCCCACAATCACTAGAAAAGGTGATAATGGTCGTGTCGCTCCACCCCCACTTAAGATGGTGGCTGGAGGAAAGTAATGTGCTCCAAGGTCAACCATTACACCCTCTAAAATGTGCTCTGCAAGACGCATCAAAAGAAAGTTGGGGCGCTCACTTAAATGATCACACTGCAAGGGGAACCTGGTCCCTTCCAGAAAGCAAGATACATATAAACTATCTGGAACTGAAGGCGGTCTTCTTGGCCCTAAAAGAGTTCCAAGACCTCTGTCGAAGCAACATGGTCCTGGTAGCTACAGACAATACCACAGTTGTTGCTTACATAAACAATGAAGGGGGGATGAAATCGGGCCCTCCGTGTGCCCTTCTGTGGAGAGTATTAACCTGGTGTACTAGCAAACGGGTTACCCTTAGAGCCCGACACATCCCAGGTCGGCTGAACATGGCAGCAGACAAGCTATCCAGGCTAGGCCAGACAATTCAAACAGAGTGGTCTCTCCTTCCAGAAGTCTTCCAGGCAGTATGCAGAAGGTGGCACTGACCCCAAATAGACCTTTTTGCAACAAGGTTCAACAACAAGTTAGTCCAGTTTGTGTCACCAGTGCCGAACCCCCAAGTCTGGGCGGTCGATGCACTCAGCCTGCCCGGGGAGGATCTGGACCCATATGCATTCCTACCAGCAGCCAAAGTGATGGAGAAACTACAATACTGTTCATGCAGGAGAATCATTCTCATTGCCCCGGGATGGCCCAACATGCCCTGGTTCTGGGATCTAGTGGCCATGTCCAGCCAAATTCCACTGAGTCTACCCTGCCTGCCCAGCCTGCTCATACAGCCATTCAATCAGACTCAAAATCAAACCTAAATCTACATGTGTGACTCTTAGAGCCTCAGCAATCAAGGAAAAGGGCTTCTCTGAAGCAGTGGCAGCATTAATTGAGGCTCCTCAGACGGATCAACCAGATCAGTCTATGAGGCAAAGTGGACCTTTTTTACAAAGTGGTGCCTCACTAATCAGGTGGACTTCAGGGCACCCCCTATAAAGTAGCTAACTTCCTTATGTACCTGTTCTAGGACAGGAAGTTACAGCCCAGTACCATTGATGGTTACAGGTCAGCAATTGCGGATAAATTAGGACACTCGCCCATTAATGTCAGCCAGGGTTGGGAACAAATACGTATTTGTATTTGTATTTAAATACACCAATAATCCTGTATTTTTATTTGTATTTGAGGTTTTAAAAATATACATATTTGTATTTGTATTTGATCACTGTATTTGGTTGTATTTGATCAAATACCGGTCAGTGCTAAAAATGTTCTTTTTTTCATACCTTAAATTTGTCAAAGGTAGTTGGTACTTATTCTGTCTCAATAAAATAGAATTGGATTCCAATAAAACTGAATTGAAGCTACAGGATTCTATTTATAAATAAATTTTGGGAGTTTTTATTGCACTTTAGGGACAATTTCTAATTTTTGGAGGAAATAAGGGTTTACAACTGTCTATTAATTTTTCTCTAAAGGGTTTATTTAGTGATTCTGGTTATATTTTTAAAAATCTGTCAGCCCTTGTATGTTTCACAGACCTTTTGGTGCACATGAAGGTAAATTTATACTTATCTGATATATTAAAATTGAAGGGAATTTAATCAGTTCAATAAACTATATCATAGATGGTATTTTACTTTCTTTGCATGTAAAGGGACAATTTGATATTTCATACATAAGGACAGATTTAATGGGGACTTCTATTGTGGTAATATTGAGAATGTAGTAACTTTAGAACATTTTTAATAATTCTAGAGCCTGATTTTCTTTTATTTAAAGACTTACATTTATGATAAAAACACACTTGAATAAATGAGTGACACAACCATTGGGCCTAATTAGTAAAGGCATGCCCTATTGTATTTAAAGACAATGACAGTGCTGGTTGAGGGATTGTTTACATCAATAGTCAAGTCAAGAAAATGGGTACAAGAATAATAATAAACCATGCCCTGCCCCCACTGTCTGTTGGTGTCATATTAGGGGATTAATTTACACAATAGTGTTGAGTTTGGGTTGGGGTTCATTATTATACAGTTTAATGTTTTCTAAAGGAAAAGACACCACTCCAAAAACATGTCATGCCAGAGAATTTTCAACTTTAAGGCACTACACATTCTTAATCCAATCTCTGTTTACTCTATTCTAAGTAAGATTGTAGTGGCATCTCTATTGCTTACAATTGTCCCTTAAAGTCATATTGAATTCTAAATGCCCAAACTTAAAATGGAAATAATGTCACAATATATTTTGAAATATTGACAGTTATGAAGTAACACTGAATGAGTTCTTAAAAACATTATATATAGTATATAAAAGGGATTATATATAGGATGGCATTTTTAATGGGTATGCCAAAAATGGTGGGGTTTTAAATAGTGGTGCTTTTATGAGGGAATTTTTAGGATCCTCTGGCTTTCAACAGCAACCCTGTTTTAAATGTTACTTTTCATTATTTGCCATTTTCTGATCATACATTTTCTTATTGCAGAGACATCATCCTGGGATCCAGGACTCAAGGACAATTAAACTTCTTTTTCAACAAGTGTATTTGTATTTGACCTGTGTGTATTTGTATTTGCAATTTGAAATCACAGCTGTATTTGTATTTGCTGTTGTAAAAATAAATGTATTTGTATTTGCAACCTCTTCTCTGTATTTGTCCCAACTCTGATGTCAGCAAAGATCTCCTGGATAGTTTCCACAGAGACCGACCCAAAGGACGGAGGGGGATCTCCTGGAACCTCTCCCGGTGTTGCACCAGGCTCCATTTGAACCAATTAAAGAGGCCTCTTTGAAGCATCTGACCTTCAAGACGGTTTTCCTCTTGGCCCTAGGGTCGGGCAGACATAGAAGTGAGATACATGCTTGGCAAAACAAAAACATCAGATACCAGTCAGACTGGTGTAAGGTGTCCCTTTATCCATCATCAAGCTTTCTTTCCAAGAACCAGCATGCCAAAGAGGGTCCAGACAGTGTGGCCCCAGTGGTTATACCAGCCCTGGCCCCAACTCTGGATAGGTCATCAAGTCTGACAGGTCCCTATGCCCAGTCAGAGCATTGGGCTACTATTTGGACAGGACCTCAGACATTAGGCAGAACAAGGAGGAAGGTTTTGACAAAGACGTCTCACCTGCCATCTCATGGATCAAACAGACTGTGATCCTATGCTATGAGCTCTCTGATCAGGAGGCCCTCACCTTACATCAGGTTAAAGCCCATGATGTCAGGGCCTTTGCTGCTTCCAAGGCCTTCCAGTCGGGATTTTCCAGAGAGATTTTCGGTGTAAACACTCTCAGAGGAAGCTAGGTTCACCATATTTGCAGGATATCTTCACTGGGAGGTAAGCTTCTTTGGGACTGAAATTAACCTCATTCTGAAAAACAAGATGACGTTTCCAGTTCAAAATCAAGGTCCAAGATAAAACTTGGACAAAAAAGTCCTCTGACCCGGGGGGGGAATCTTCTGAGACATATAAGTCAATAAATCAAATTTCACCCAGACACCGGGTTCTACAGGAAAGTAGATGTGTCTAACGCCCTCAGGAGCTGGGGCCAAAAGACCCTCAACTATGCTCCCACTTAGCCCTATCCTCAAGGAAGTTTGAACAGGACTTCCAGGCTGCAAATCTACCTGAGGGTAAATTCATAACCCACCCACCCCCACCCCACCCCCACCCCCACTTCCACTGCCAAGTGGTATAAATTTGGTCAGACAAATTACAAGAATTGAACACAGATTTTGCAAAATCTGAGCCCTCTGGAGCTCCCAAGGTTAAGGCCCCACCCCTACAGGTAGTCAAAGAGTTTGAGCATCAGGCTTTCGGCTGCCTTTACCCAGGTCATTTCTAAATGTAACCTGGTCACGGTAAACTGTAAAGACAGTATCAAGGCTACTGCCAAACAGGTTAACTCACATTCAGAGGGTGCCAATCCAAAAAAAGCAGCCAGAAACGGTTATGAAAAGACATGTGACTACCTACATATCTGAATAGGAGGATCTTTATTCAACAGAGAGCCTTAGTCTTTCCAACCTCACTTGGGAGATACCAGACATTAAGAACTTAGGAGCTCCCCATTGTGTCCCTTCCGTTTGTCCCATTCACAATTGGTTAAGGCAGGTGAAGAGCTTCTCTTTAAAAAGGCACCCCTAAAACACTTTTAGGCCCCATCAAAACCAGCCTTTTCGGGGTCCCACCCACAATAACAAAAGACGCTCCTACAGGAAATGCCCCTATTGGGGTCAATCCACTCCAAGCAGTAACCATTCGTTTTTCTCAGGAAGGGGGAAATCCAGTGACAGAGGCTCCAAAGGTCATTTTCGACCTCACCCAAGGGTGCGAGAGCATGGAAACCTTCTTTCCAATGACTCATTAGCCTCAATCATTCCACCAGTAGGAGGTCACATACATTCTTTCAGAAGAGTCTGGCAAACAGAAAAATGCTCAAACATCATGTTAAACATTATTACCAGTGGTTACATTCTGCCATTCATCAAAAACATCAAAATAAGCCAGAGTTCCCCTGGTTCAGTCAGGATACAAACCCATCAAAAGAACGTAAAAGAAAGGGTGGAAAATGTAAGCTCTCTGGAGGCCAGTGATAGACCTAAGCAGAATCCACAAGGGCCTCTCTAATTTCAGGGGAATTGGATGTCATCTATAGACCTGTCAGACGCCTACCTTCACATCCCCATCCACCTAGCCTCAAGGAAATCCATGGTTCTCAAGCGTTCGAGTCTACCTCCCTCCCTTTCAGCCTAGCCACGGACCCACAAGTCTCTTCATTGATTTCAAAGGAAGTGTAGCTGATGGCCCTTACAACGAGAATCAGACTTCACCAATACCTGGACAATTAGCTTATCAGGGCCCCGTCTCATGAGGAGGTACAAGTGAATACTCAGATGGTGGTAGACCTAACACTGTCCTTCGGGTTGATCATCAGTCAAGAGAAGTCTGAGCTCAAACTCACTCGTTTGTGGGCTATGAATACCACCAAGATTCAGGACTTGATTCTTCACTTAAAGTCAACACATATTTTGACTACAAGATGTTTGGTGCTGCTAATTGGGTTGCTCGCCTGACTAGAGAAGATGGTTATGGAGGGACACCTTCACTCGAGACCTTTTCAGTGGCATCTCAAGGAGCACTGGAGATATCCTCAGTTGTTGGGCATCCTCCTTCCTTGGTCATAGACCATTTCACCTCACCTAGAGTGGTGGCAAACCCTGTCAATGTGATGAAGGGCGCAGACCTTCACCCCAAAGACCACAATATCCAAATCTTTACAGACACCTGAAACAAAGGTTGGATCTCTCACTTAGAGAAGGTCTCTACAAAAGGTCTTTGGTCAGACAGGGAAAAGAGCTACCCATAAATGCTCTGGAGTTAAAGGCATTATCTCTAGCACTGGAAACGACCACTGTTGAATTAAACAGTGTTGGTTGCTACAGACAACTCAACAGTAGTGGCCTACAGAAACAAACATGGAGGAACCCACTCAGTGGAGATGTGTGCTCTCCTGTGGAAAATCATAACCTGGTGCCATCATTACCAGATAACCCTATGGGGTCAGGCACATTTCAGCTTGCCTGAAAGTGATGGCTGACCTACTGTCCAGGTCGAACCAAGTCCAATCAACATAATGGTTACTGCATCCACAGGTGTTTAAAACAGATCAGTCAAAAGTGGTTCACTCCTCATGTAAATCTATTTGCCACTCGTCTCAACCACAAAGTTTCATTGTACATATTTCCAGACCAACACGCTTGGGACATAGATGCCCTGAACATAAATTGGTTGGGTCTCACTGTGTATGCTTACCCTCCCACGGCTCTCCTTCACAGGGTGATCCATACAATTAGGCAATGCTATTGCCTCATCATTCTAATAGCCCCAGGCTGGTCAGGGATGCCCTGGTTTTGGGACCTAGTGCAACTTGCAACAGAGATCCCACTCCGGTTACCAGTGTCAACAACACTTCTCAAAGTTCCACAACCAAGTGTTCCACAACAATCCACAACATCTGAACCTCCACGTCTGAGTCTAGAAGTCCACAGCTCCAAGAACAAGGCTTCTCTGTGGAAGTGCAGTGAGAATTGCTGTGGAAGTGCAGTGAGAATTGCTGCCACTCAAAGGTCATCAAAAAATACCATCTACCAATCAAAGTGGGCCCTAGTCTCAGTTTTTCATGTACCTGTACCAAGACCTAAACAGGCGTCTTTCAACCATTGATGGCCATTGCAGGGCACAATTTTTGTGTCATTTTCTTCTTTCACGACTACTCTAAAACTCAAAACACACAGCTGACACAGAGCCTGTTCACGTTTCTAGGTCAAATGGTTGTGGTCATACTTAAATGTGCCCATATCTCACTCATTATTGGTCCTAGAGGTTTGGGATGTGAAAGCAACCTGTAGGAAATCATGGGGAGGGAATCGTTTGATGTGTTCAGATTTGACCTTGGGGCATTTTTTCAAGGTCAAACAGGGGTGGCTAAACTTATGAGTGCCTATATCTGCCTTATTATCGGTCCAGGTTATCACTTGCTGACAAAATTCTCACAACTGAAATTCTTTATTTTGACTTATTAAGTTGGCTGCTTTTTCTGTTTGGTGCGCCTATTGTCTGTCTTTAGATGACGATTAAGCGCTATAAAATACTATTAGAATTAGAACCACAAAGTTTGTCTTCCTAAATTATGGCTTTGAGCTGTTAACATTGACTGACTAATGGGTGACTAATGCAGTGTGTGTACAATATACATTTTGCACAGTTGACTAATGAGAGCCTACTTACATAGTATTTATGTAAGACATTCTTCAATCTTTCCTCCGTTTTTGGAAATATTTTCTGGGAGAAACACTACACTTTCACAAGTTCCTTTTTGTCTTTTTGAAATATATTTCTAAGCCAATAAAACTCCCCTGATTTTGTGTTCACAATCATCTTCGTAAGTAATCAAAGTTAAATTTCTGCCACAATATCGGTATTTCTGCACATTTGGGTAAATATGTCTGCCCTCCCCTTTCCACCTTACCCTATCAGTGTTTAATGTAGCTTGTCAGCTATAAAATTTAACTTGCATAAATTTCCTTTTGCAAATGCACAGTACTGCTGTCATCCAAGATGGGTGTACGGAAAAGTTCCTACCCAGAAACGTTCCCACCCAGAAAGGATCCCATATGCAAAGTTTTGGGGATGGAAAATTTCCCAACTGTTTTAAAAAAAGAACATTTTATTTTCATTAATATTTTTTTTATTTCTGTGTAAGCCTTCCAACTTTTAAAATAAAATGTATGGCGTCCAGATAGCCATATACAAAATCAAATATTTTTATGTACTTTTGAAAGTTAACATTTTACAAATAAAGAAGTAGCAGGGTCATGAGAACAATTGCTATTTACCACCCTTACACAGAACTGCTGTGAATTGTACTTGATGTCTTATAAAGGAGTACTCAAGACTGAACAAGAATTAGTGCTATTATAGAACTAACTGAACTGACCAGCCTATAACTGACCAGAGGATTGTTGTTTCATATTGAGTCTGGGTTTTTGTAATTGACTTCACATGAAATTTCCACAATCACATCAAACACAACATGGTAACTCTTGAATTAGATGTCCTGATATACAGGGCTATTTACTGTTTGATATATATATCAAGGGTTTCTGTAATTGACTTCAAATGAAAATGTCCACAAATACATTAGAGAATATAATTATCTGGAATGCTGCTGTGGCTAACATAAAGAAGAACTGACATTAACTCTAAAATCAAGAAGAATACTAAGGCATCAAAGTTGTTTACATAATACATCATAGTTTAACATCACAAGATCATAGCCATAGACTTGCTCCAAGTCTTTGTATTTCTCATCCCACCCAATCTGACAAATATGAAATCATTATGCATCCACTTGAAGAGGGAAAAATCCTTCTCTATGCTGAAATACAGCCCCACATTCTGGTAAAAAAGTCATACAGTCCTCATATAATACCTAAGACAAAAGGACTTGAAGAAAGTCTACCATATCCAAATTAATGAAAAAAATGTTTACCTTTTTAATGTGGGAATTACTTCAACTTTAGGATCGGGAATCTTTCCAGGTGGGAACTTTCAGGGATTCTCCAAGATGTGATAAGTTCAAAATGTGAAAGTCTGACATTAGGCTAGAACTTTTAACCCTTTTAGCTTAATTTCAGGAGATAAAATGTCAAGACTTTAGTCCCAAGAAGATTAATATTTAGAAACATATATACTGTGTTAGACTTAACCACATTTGTGGTTGAAATTTTAACAAAATTCTTAAGCTTTGTTTTCTTGTTTTCACTAGTATAAGTGGTTGTGTTTTATGCCTTGCTTAATTTTCCAAAGACAACTATAAGCAAAATTATAGGAACTTAGTGTTTGCTTTTTTAATCATTAATACCAATTTGGAATCATGAAGTATATTATTTAAAACATTAACCTTACACCTATCTTACCTGAGGCATTCTTTTATGAATAAAGTTTAAACTGAATGTTAAGTTGTAGAATGATTACTTTTGGATCCATGTTGACAGTTAGAGGTTGAAAATTAGTGATTACTAATTATAATCAAATCAAGAACTTTGGCTAAAATACCTACTTTCCCCAACTTTGCAGGATATCTTCATTGGCAGCTTCCCCAGATGGTCGCCCTGGGCATTTCTTTGAAAATCATTTACCTTTGTCTACTGGTTTGTTCTTGTAACTAGAAGTTTGAATATCTTCATAGGTGATGTGTATAATATATATGTCCTCTACAAGCATGCAGACATTTGACCTTGAAGTTCTTCATTCAAAGTCATCCACAGAGTGCCACAATACTCCACGTTGTGGACTTTAAAAGTGCCTATATCTCCTTTAATGTTATCATGTGAAGCAAACCTACAGGAACCCATGGGCTGGGAATCTTCTCATGTGGCCAGACTTGAACTTCTGTACCCCTCCTTCAAGGTCAAACGAGGATAGCCAAAGTTAAAAGTGCTTATAACTCACTTATTCTTGGTCCTAGAGTTTTGCAATGTGAAATCAGCCTATAAAAACCATGGGCTAGGAATCTTCTGATGTGTCCAGATTTCACTTTTGGCTCCTCCTAACTATACTTTTCCGAATTTTGGCCGCCATCTAGAATTCTTTTTTGCAGAAATCGAAATGTTGTTTTCTGGAAAACCATAAGAGATACAGAAATTTTGGCCTCTCCTAGGACCTCTGAACATTTCAGACTTTTCTGAATTTCAGCTGCCATCTTGAATTTTGACGGAAATGTCGTTTATCTCGAAAACCCTAAGAGATAGAGCAATTTTAGGCAAATATTGGACCCTAGGTACTAAGGACTAGTGCTCTAGGACCTCTGAAAATTGAGACTTTGCAGAATTTCGGTGCCATCTTGAATTTTGCAGAAATAAAATGTCATTTATCTCAAAATCTGTAACACATAGAGCGATTTTGGGCAAACATTGGCCCCACTGGATAATAAGGAATACTCCTTTAATTCCAGTGAACAATTTAGAATTTTTCCAATTTCGGCCACCTCTTGAAAAATGGTGTTCAGAACCATGTAAGTTGTCATTTTCCGGTGGATACACCTTGCATCTGGCCACAGCATAAAATGGTCTCCTGTGCACTATTTATCGAGTTTGTGCATGTTTATTTCATCTAATTTTGCATAACAAGTTTACCCCTAACTTGTATAAAAGGTAAATTAAAGCAGTGTGCTAAAAAGTAGTTATTTTTCACAGCTAGCAATCTTTACTTGGACTGTTGAATGCCAGAATGCAAAAGGGCGAAGTAATATCTCAAGTACAGAACCACACTGAGCTTGACACTTTATAGCCATCAAGGAAGTGTGCACTTAATGGAGCATGTGGGCTGATTCCACTTTAATTAAAGCATTGCATTTAATCAGTTTATCTTACATGTTCACTGGTGTTGGAAAAGTTAGCTCTGTTAAAAAAGGCCAAAAGGGGTTTCGATCTACTATCATGAGCCGCAAAGCAATCAGAGACATGAGTAGTGCACCAAAGTGGTCACGCATCCCAGTACTAACACAGGACATTGCTGCTCAACTTTAGTGAACAGATACTCATCATGCTGCGCCAAAATACATGAAACACTACACGAGACAAAAAAGAAATGAAATGGAGAGAAAAAAAATGAAAAAAGTGATCTCTAGAAATGCGAGACTTAATAGAGCTCGCTCTTGAAAATGTAACATTAAAATGGTTTCATTGAGCTACTGAGTCTGCCTCGAATAGAGATATACACACATTCTTCCATCTTGCTTCTCATTCTAAGAGAAATGAACCTGTTTATTACTGGATAGGAACAAATGACTGTATGTGTTATACATATAGCAAATACATTGAAACACTTGTCCTGCTGCCCCACAACTCTTCTCACAAAGACAATTTGCCTCCCCAACATTACCAGACTTATTGTTTTCCTTTTGGATTTAATAACTGAAAAACTCCTTTTGTATTCCCACATACATTACAATATGGTTTGAATGTTCAAATGTTTGCAACTTCAAATTGTAATTGTTAAGAAGCTTTTTGCCTTCAGTCTTTGGCGGGTAATTTTTCTGGTGACCCTGTACACCTCATTTTAAAACCATGCTTTATATAGATTAATGTGTAACTTCACCAGCCTTAGTTAGTGTTAATCAAAGTTAATCCGTTAGCCAAGCACGATTGTTGCACATTTTATTAAGCTACAATAGTCCTACCTATTGTAACCATATGCTTTACCGGTGGTTGACCACGGGAAGCTTCCAACCGGAGTAAAGTTGAAAACTATTACCCGTGAAATTCAGATAGACGGGGCTATCCGGAGTACTGGTCACGGGGAATGCTGGTGATATAGTACCGGTGCGGGTAAACATGCACCTGCTGGCTTGGCCACGTGACCTATCAGATTGCTCCCATGAGCACTTCCTTCTTTTTGTCGGAAGCCATATTGTCAAGTTGGCTTGCTAGTGACTCTCACTTTTAGTGAATTGTTACAGCTATATAACTGTGGGTAGACAGTTAAATTGTGATTAAATTGTTTCATAACAGTTTATAGAACATTTTGGTAATATGGTTAAGACACCTCCTTACCAAAAAAGGGGCAGGTGTGGACATTTTATGCCCCAGTTTGATTCTCATGGCTCCTGCTTTGGCTGTAGAGCCAAGTGCAAGGGACTAGATCCCTGTGCACAAGGAGCTGACACCACACAGTGTTCAGCGTGTGCTTCACTGACAGAAGAGCAGTTGTCCCATGTCAGAGAAAATTTTGCCAAGCGGTCTGCTTACAGGCATAAAACCGGCTCACAGGGTTACTCATTTGAGGAGCCGGAGACAGAACCGGCCCCGACCGGTGAAGATTTATCGCAAGTGGACGACACTCTTCTGGATCTTGAACCGGAAGACTCCAGTACAAGTGCACCTCTCACCGGCATCAGCCCTCTCACTAGCCTGCCGGCTTTATTACCCGCACAGGGTGTCCTGGCGACTTCTTTTACTATGGGTCCAGTACAACAGTCTACGACTGATTCTTTTCAGGGCGCCGCACCCTCTGTCTCAGACAGTCACACAGGACATTCCGCCGTCAGGATACCTACCACACACTACTCCTGGCAGGCAATCAGTTGGAAAGAATGGCAGCTTTGTCATTCCCACAACCTCAGAGGGCTGTCTCAACAACAGAGATCCCACAGACTCCTAGGACTCAACTCATCAGGAGCCAGCTGGAGCAGCAGAATTTTGAGATGATGAACTCTCTGCAGCAGAAAAACTAGCAACAAATCAAGGATCTCTCTGCTCAGTTGCAAACAGGACTGCAGGCATTCCTTCAACAGTCCATGGAGCAGATGTTCACGCGTTTGGCCCCGGCACAAACTCAACCTCCAGCAGCTACATCTACAGCACTGCCCCCTCATATTGTGTCTATCACACCGGTGTCTGCCATACCACCTGCCAAAGCAGAGGAACCAATGGACTCGGCTCCATCTCAACCTGCCCCTCCTGAGGTAAAGAAGGGTTTCGCAAAGGTTAAGGGCTCCTCCGCTATCGATCAACAGTCCATCCAAGCGGTGGTCTCTCAAGTGAAGGTACCAATGACCACCCCCTCTAGACAGCCATCCTTTTTGCCGACGGCTGCTTCTGCTCCAAGGCTCGCATCTCCTCTTCAAGCCTTAGAACAAGAGGAATACAGTACTTATGCTTCAGCTTCCTCCTTCTCTTCCCCTTCAAAGCCAGAAGACCCTATGGAAGTTGGAGAACAGGCAGCACCCCCTAACCTCCCTTTCAGGGAACTGGTCCAAAAGGTTAGGGAGTTCTTGTCCATTCCTGACCCAGCACCAGAAGAGGACTACAAGCTGGGCTCAGCACTGGGACGTGATCCCCTTCTCCTGCAGCAGGAAAAGTTGGATAGACCCCCATCTATCAAGTTCCCAATGGTTGCCGACCTATCTCGCCTTCAGACTGCCCAGGACGACTCAGTCAAACCGAGCACGTCAAGTACTCTGGAGATAGGAAAATACCCAGGCATTCCACCACACAAGGGAAGCTGGTATAGTGTTTGCACAGACACCACAGGTGGTTCCCCAGGCTTTTTCTAATATTGCAAAGCCTGGCTACAGGAGTGGACCCCCAGCTTCAGTCCAACAGAAGGATCTAGTCAAGCTTGAATACATGACTCGAGAGAACATCAGCATTGCTAATTTCCTCTCCACCTTCGGGATGGCCAGCGAGTAGTGTCTCAACAATCTTCGTCTCTCAAAGGGAGAGATTGTTTGAACAGTTCCGTGCAACAACGGACAGGCCCACCAGAGAGCAGATCATGTTGCAGTTGTTCTCCATGACCCAACAGGAATCTGCCCAGATGCAGTTTATGCTGGATATAAGTAGGAGTATGTCCAAGGCCTACGCAGACTTGGTATCCAACTTTTTATCCACTCTCACGAACCTAGTGCTTCTCAGGCGTGATGCCTATCTACGCCATACTCACCCCAACCTGGATGCTTTTAGGGTATGCAATCTTCGCACCGCCCCAGTCTCAGGTGGAGACCTGTTTGAGAGGAGTCTCATGCAGGAGTATGAGCAACACTTGATAGGACTAGGAGTGAAACCTGGATCCAAGAAGGAGCAACGTTTCCACCCATACAAGAAAAGCAAGAGGGGTAGGGGTGGACGTCAACAAGCTCCACAAGGGGTTTACTACCAACCCATGCCGGCTCCACAATATATGGTGCAGCAACCCTTCTTTCAACATCCACCGCAAGGTGGTCGCAGCGGAGGACATGGTGGTCGCAGAGGCCGATGCAGACTAAGGCAGTTCCTTCCAGAGTGGGAAAACATGGGTCCCACCGGTTGATCACAGGGCTCATAAGAGACAGATACAAGTTGCCCTTCAGGGAACGCCCAAACCTATCCAGGGTACCCTGCATGATCAGCAGTTATGCAGGCTTCGACAAAGTGCCTTATGGACCTCTATTCAAGACCTGCTGCAGAAAGGCGCAGTCGAAGTCATTCATACCCCAGAAAGTCTGGGATTTTACAGCCGTCTCTTCCTGGTTCCAAAACCAGGCAATCGCTGGAGGCCAGTTATAGACTTGAGTTCACTAAACAAATTCCTGGCCATCCCAAAGTTCAAGATGGAGACCCCAGAGTCCATACATGCCTCCCTCAGGAAAGGGGAATGGGTCACATCCATAGATCTCACAGACGCTTACTTACATGTGCCAATTCACACCCAGTCTCAAAAATACCTCAGGTTTCATTTCAAAGGCGTCACTTACCAGTTCACCAGCCTCCCCTTTGGGCTAGCAACAGCCCCCGTCATTTTCACCAGTATAGTCAAAGAGGTAAAACTGATGGCTTTGCAATCAGGAATCAGACTCCACCAATACCTGGACGACTGGTTGATCCGTGCCCCCTCAGAACAACAATGCACAGTCCAAACACAAAAACTACTAAAGCTGGTGAAGGATTTGGGCTTAAAAGTAAACCTCAAGAAGTCAGAACTCAAACCATCTCAGAGGTTTGACTTCCTGGGTTACCACTTTTTACTAGATTTGGCTCTTGTGAAGCCCACGCAAGACAGGTGGACCAAACTTCAGGAGATGTTCCATCGCCTCTCCTTGAAGTCTGTTATCAGTGCAAGGACTCTTATATCCACCATTGGATTGCTTGCATCAACGGAGAAGACTGTAAAATTGGGCAGGATACATATGAGACCTTTTCAGTGGCATCTCAAAACTCATTGGAAATATCCGATGCCTCTGGACACACTGATCCCCTGGAATCAGAAGATGATACGACACGGGGAATGGTGGTTAGACCCTCAAAATGTGCTACAAGGAGAACATCTCCACCCCAAGGAACACAATAAACTGATATTTACAGATGCCTCAAATGCAGGTTGGGGTGCTCACTCAGGTCAAAACTCTACAGGAGGGCTCTGGTCTCTTTCAGAAAAGCACCTTCACATCAACCTATTAGAAATGAAGGCGGTTCTTCTGGCTCTGCAATTCTTCAAGACAGATTGCAGGAACAATCAAGTCTTTATCGCCTCAGACAAAACCTCAGTGGTGGCCTATATCAACAAACAGGGCACACAAAATCAGCAGAACTCTGTGCCCTAATGTGGAGAATTCTCACTTGGTGTCACCTAAACAATGTCACACTCAGAGCAAGACATGTACCGGGCTCACTCAATGTGATAGCGGACGGCCTCTCAAGGAGGAACCAGATCCAATCAACAGAGTGGTCCCTTTCTCCACAGATTTTCAAACAAATTTCCAAACTTTGGGAGAGTCCCCATGTGGACCTGTTCGCAACCAGCCGGGCAAAAAGCTTCCTACATATGTCTCTCTGATTCCGGATCCTCAGGCATGGGCAGTAGATGCCCTCAACATTCCATGGGAAAACCTGGTTGCTTACGCTTTCCCTCCCACCACCCTGCTGCCCAAGGTTGTACAAAAACTTCAATCACAAACATGCAGGATAATTCTGATAGCCCCAGGCTGGCCGACAAAACCATGGTTTTGGGACCTGGTGGAGATGTCTTTGGACATTCCAAGACAGCTACCACCCACACGCACTCTGCTAAAACAACCACTGAACAACCATTACCATACCAACCCAACATCCCTGAACCTCCACGTCTGGTATCTAGGAGTTCAGCACTCCAAGAACATGGTTTCACTGCAGAAGTGGCAAAAAGAATTGCTGCTCCTCAGAGACTCTCAACAAGATCCATCTACACATCCAAGTGGACCGTTTTCCAACGTTGGTGCACAGAAAAACAGGTGGACTTCAGGAATCCCTCTATAGGAGACATCTGCAACTTCTTCTGGTATCTGTTCAATGACTTAAATAGATGCCCTTCTACTATTGAAGGCTACAGAACAGCCATCGCAGATACCCTTGGGAATACTAAGCAAAACATTAGTACTAACCCTGAGATTGCCAGACTGATAGCCAATTTTCACAGGGATAAACCCAAGGGTTCCAGGTCCATTCCTAAGTGGAATCTGTCCCTTGTTTTACAGAGACTCACCCAGCCTCCTTTTGAACCACAAGAGGAAGCAGCTCTACAATTCCTAACATGGAAGACAGTGTTCTTACTAGCCTTAGCCTCCGGGAAAAGGCGAAGTGAGATTCATGCCTGGACACTAGATGGACTTTTATGCCTGGGCGACTGGGATCAGATCCAACTGTCCCCCTCTCCCTCTTTCATTGCCAAGAATCAATTAGCAAAGGAAGGACCGCAATCTATCTCACCAGTGGTTATTCCAGCCTTGAAGTGTAGTCAAGACTCTCCGGACACAGATGTCCTACTCTGCCCTGCCAGGGCCCTTCACTGTTATCTGGCCGAACTAAGGATTCCAGAGGGGGTAGACAGTTATTGTTTATCTCCTATGAATTGGGCCATTCTAAGGATATTCAGTGTTCCACTATATCGTCTTGGATCAAAAACACTATAAAATTATGCTACACCAAGGCAGACAATGTAGACATGGACCTTGTAGGGGTAAAGGCCCATGACGTCAGAGCTTTTGCGGCCTCCAAGGCTTTTTATGGGGGAATTTCCATGGATCAAATTATGGAAGCCTGCCATTGGAAATCACACAACACATTCACCAAATTCTACCTCAGAGATCTTGCTGGACAAGACCAATCAGAGGGCTCCTTCCACTTAGGCGCATTCATTGCAGCACAGCAGGTGATGCCTCCTTCCGACAAAGTTCCAGGGAAGAAAACAGGGGGGCACGACGCCGGGAACCACCTAGACGGGGAGTGTCAGAATCCTCTGACACCGTAGAGCGGGGTCTTCACCCCCTTGAGGTAACTTGAATTTTGATTTTTACTCTTATTCACTTATTTACCTGCTGTTTTCACAGAAATACCTGCGTCTCATGTAGTTACCAGGAGTTTTTCCTTCCAATTTTCTTGAGGATGTAATTTAAGTGTAACTTTTTCTGTTTACTTAACCTTACTTTCTTAAGAATTTTCTTATGTTGTATCAAATGTTCCTTGACATCACATTTCATCGTACTTTGTGTACTTAGTTTTTTAGATATTTTTTCTGCTTGGAGTGCCTGCGCTGGCGGTGAGAACCAAGACGGTGCCTTTCTTCCCCTTGGCGACACACCTCAACCTCAGAAGAGCTGGAGAATTCCCCTCAGTTCCTGATGTGTACTTCCTTGCGACCACATTGGGGGCTTCCTCCTTCACCCTGGTCTCCGGATGCTCGCCTGTGATGCTTGTTGCCTTTGCCAGATATAATTGTTTAGCCAATGTATAGTCTTCCCAGCCATCCAAAATGCTGGGATTCAGCATATGGCTACAATAGGTAGGACTATTGTAGCGTAATAAAATTGGAAATTTGATTTTAAATGTAGCATTTATAAGCTACAATACCTACCTATTGTAACCATAGTACAGGCCCTCCCTGGTCCTCCCCGCTTGTTCCAGACTACACTGGACAAGGGGTTTGGTTCCAACAAAAAGGAGGAAGTGCTCATGGGAGCAATCTGATAGGTTCCCTAGGTCACGTGGCCAAGCCAGCAGGTGCGTGTTTACCCGCACCGGTACTATATCACCAGCATTCCCCGTGACCAGTACTCAGGATAGCCCCGTCTATCTGAATTTCAGGGGTAATAGTTTTCAACTTTACTCCGGTTGGAAGCTTCCCGTGGTCAACCACCGGTAAAGCATATGGTTACAATAGGTAGGTATTGTAGCTTATAAAAGCTACATTTAAAATAAAATTTCCAATGTTGTTTGTATAGCATTGAGATTGTCAGAAGAGGTTTGCAATATAAATGACCTCAATATTAATTATTTTAATTATTTTGTGTGACACAACATACATATGTACAGCTTCACAGTTATGGTCTTATTATCTAGGGCAGAGGAAACTGGTTTTACCTGTTGTTTGTAGAAGCTATGTAGTCTGTACTATGTTAAAACCCAGATAATAACATGGTTATCAACATCCCTTGTTTCGGAACTCATCAAGTGGTTTCAGCGTGAACATGCCACAGTTCAAACAGTCATCCAAGAAGCCTCCACAAACGCAAGGATGAAAAAGTGTAGTAAACCTTCAGAAGTGACTGAAATCTCTTTGTCAGGATCGTGTATCTGGAGTCAGTTTCACAAAAGGTCTCACACTTAACCTGGGCTTAGGTTAAATCAGGAACTTAAATCTGAGCCTTTTGTCTTTGCTAAGTCCTGGACTTAAATGGGTTTCACATTTAACAAAGTTTCACAAAGGATGACTTAGTTAAGTCCAAGCTTATCACATAACAAGAGTGGTTTCTATGTAATGTGACCCTTTATATATAGTGTCAAAATATTTAAGTGGATTGTTTAACTCATTTTATCTTTGAAAAAAGCTGTTTGAAAAGCGTTGTAGCCACATAAATATGTTTAGAAACTAATTTAGGGAGGTGTTCTACATATTTATTCTCATCTTTAAGGCATTAAATATATGGCAGCCATATTTAAGTCTTTGTTTACAAAATTTGCGCCCTCTCCAGGTAGACTTAGCTAAAGCCTAGACATAGTAGCTTTGTGAAACCCTCTCAGTCTCAGACCACAGCCTCATTTTAAGACATAAGTCTAAGTCTAGGTCAAGTCCTTTTGTAAAACTGACCCCAGGACACAAGACAATTGCTGAATTTTTACAAGGAGTTGGTCATAACATTCAACTGTATAAAAGAAAGTGATGTTCATTTTGTAAAATATGTTTCATTGTGTTTTTAACATTACATATTACTGTGTAAAATACAACCATATATAATATCATGTATAATGTGTCAATAAATGCTAGAGAAATAGAATATGCTTTTTTCCTGATACTAAATGCTAGAGAAATAGAATATGCTTTTTTCCTGATACTTTTTTTCCGATCACCACATAAAAGGATACCTTGTCCACTTATTGCTTAAACTTTCTTTATGAAAGACAAGCCTTTAAGCACTCACTACAATGTTTATGATTAGATATGTGTATACATAGAGTTTTTTCTTGTGTGACATTTTGATGCTATTGTGACTGATGCTATAGTTGTACTTCTGGATTCAACTTGAGAGACAAAAGTGACCACTTTATGCTTATGTGTTCCTTTCATGTTTGCTTGCTATTGACCCTTTAGGCCACCAAGATACCCTCTACAGTAAAAGTAATAAACTGTAGGAACGTCTGTACATGCCTCACTATGGTCAGGACCCGCCAATCAATTGAAAATCTCCTTTATTGAAAATCCCCGTTTTTGTGCAAACCCACTGAAAATCCTCCACATGGGGCATTGAAAATCATTATATACTTATGATTTTTTGGATACTGCCTTTGATTTTACGTTTGCAGAGATTTTGCGCTATACAAATCAATTTAGTTTAGATTAGATTATGAAAATCACCCACCTAAAAATCTCTAGCAGTGGTAATTTTTAAGGTTATTAAGATACTATCATACTTTTCATATTTTTTATGTATAAACAGACATTAGCTATTTAGCAGTTGAAGTTTAACGTAGTGAACCTCTAAATATACCTCTGAAAACAGTCTGGTATGATAAACATTTAAACTGTAGTAAACACATAAAGAGCTAGAACATAAATGACTGGTTCAAACAACTAGATACAAACAAGGAAAGAAAGGTAGTGAATGACTTGGTATTTCATAACAATGTCAAATACATCATATTTTTATCTAAGGGCATTTTTCACACTGAATCTGGATTGACAAGGGTAGATGTTTGACCCAGATTGAAGCAGATTCATCTCAATACAGAGAGAGTGGTTTGGAAACTTACAATAATGAGTAAAGTAAAACTTTTAAAATTGGCAACATATCTTACCTTACCCTATATTCTATGTGTTCTATTTAAAACATTTTTTTATGTTTTTATCCACAATATATCTGGTACAATTAGAGGGGCTGTTTTTATGTCTGCTGACTTGTCAGTCAGCTGACATGTCATCACTCTGTGACAGGGGTGTCCGCTCAGGTGTCCGTGTGAACAACTTCTCCTCGAAAACTACAAACCCCAGAGACATGCTGTTTTTTTTAAAGATACCTTATCTATCAAGTATGAAAAAGTGTTCAAGGCCTGCAGATCTTTTTGTTTATCTGTTTGCTAGAGCCATTACAAGTGAGGTACCCCCACCAAAAGTGTGAAAATTTCAATACTTTATCCCAATTTTCTCATTGACTATTGTTGGGATTTCTCTCTTATCTTGGATATATGTACTAGGCTACAAGTAGATTCCTTTGTACGAGTATCAGGCCTGGATCATTCTTAATTATTTTTTATGAATATTTAAAATACTTTTAATGCATTGAAATTCCTGAAATCATGCACTAAATCACTTATAACTTGAAAAGTATTGCATTTAGAGCATCTTGTTAAAACATGTCACGGAAGACAAGGTCTATAAGTGTATTAGTGAATCCCCCACTAAATCTTAGGGGCCGCGGTGGCAGAGTGGTAACACTCTCACCTCCCACCTCTGCGGCCGGGGTTCGATCCCTGTCATGACCGTAAGTGGGAAAGCTGGTAGTTGCTTGCCGTTGGTCAGCAGTTTACAGTACAGAACCCTAGCGAACTATATGTACTGGTTTCCTCTGCCCTTCCAACTACCCGTCGTGATATGACCTGTACAGTGTTGAAAGCGACGTAAAACCACAAATAAACAAATAAAACATGTTATTCAGCTACAATATTGTGAGTAACTTTGGTATCTATGCCAATAGCTAAGTGAGTAATACAGGTAGCTAGTTTCTGACTTTCCAGCACCTTCCATAATGCGCAATATTACTTGTAACTTGAAAACTATTGCATTTACAGTATTTTGTTTTAATATGTTATTTACCTACTTTTGTGTCAGCTATAACATAGTAAAATTACAGACCTGTAACTCATTGCATACATGAGCAATAGCCACCTTCTAATGCCAGTTGGTATTAATACATGTCAACCTGGATCTTTCCTGCATTTATCAAGCAATCTTCTGATTCGATCACAAACTTTGATACACTTATGTACTTTTAAAGTTAAAAATTAAATCTTGTTTATTTGTACTAAGTTTGTTAGCAATGTAACCAATTGAGTTACATACTTTAGACATGCTACCATTTATGGCAAATTTTGGCAAATACACTACAACAGTGTTGGAACTAAAAACACATTCCCATAACACTTAATTGCCCATTTCTCTCATTTGCCAGATCTTTGCATATTATATGGAGATCTGGTGATGCAGCTTTTGAAGTGCAAGCCTGGAAAAAGCTCGTGCTTCTACAGATCACTTTTTTTTTGTCTCCGGACTTTGATGAAATTTACCTGTGTAGTCTGAATTTCCCTCTCTTACTCTCCAATACCTGAAAGGACACATGTCATATTGCCTTTTCCCCTACATATGTCATTGACAACACTCCAATAGCTAAAAGGACAAATGTCCCTTTTGCTTTTGCCCATACACCTGTGCATTCTGAATTTCCCTCTCTTGCCCTCCAATAGTTAAAAGGACACATGTCCTTTTGCCTTTTTCTCATACACATGTCCTTCTTGCATCAGACTTCCAGGAATTGTGGCACAGAGTGATGACTACCCAGTAAACATTTGAAACATATTTAAATGGTTTAAACATTTGCAAAATGTTTTTAAAACCTATTTAAACTTTCCAAGAAAATATTTTTGCTGTAATGTTTAAAAAGTTTTATAAACATTCATTTACAAACGTTTTTACTGAAAACGTTTATTAAACATTTATAAAAGGGGCCATGGTGGCATAGTGGTAACACTCGCCTCCCACCTCTCAGGCCGGGGTTCGTTTCCCAGCAGGGCCTCAAGTGGGAAAGCTGGTAGCTGGTAGCCGTTGGTCGGCAGTTTACAGTACAGAACCTTGACCAACTGTATGTACTGGTTTCCTCTGCCCTTCCAACTACCCCTTGTGATATGACCTTACAGTGTTGAAAGCGACATAAAACCCCAAATAAGAGTGAAGTTTACAACACTGAACTAAGATCTTTACTAAATTTTAGTTCAGGGCCTGGATTTACAAAGATTCTTAAACTCATGCTTAAACTCAGACACATAATCTAAGTTTTTGTCTCACGTGAGATTATGCTGAAATTGGTATTTTCAAAAGTAACCTCAGGTGAGAATAAACTTAAACTCAGTTTATATGTAAGCAAGCATTTCATTGGTTAATACCAAAGCAATTCTTAAACTCACACATAAACTCATTCATAAACTCATGCATAAACTCAGTCTAGAGTTCATAGCTGCTGAACAACACAGAGGCTTTATACTAATTACAGTAGAGGGTTTTCATGTTACATTGCAGCATCTGCACAAATTTTTTTGTAAACTTCACTTAAAATTTTACAAATACTAAAAAACCCCAAGACCATGATGTTTTTTAACATGGATTTTAGAATGACTACATTAATTTATGTTTTGGTCTTTTTATGTATGTACAAAGATTTTTGTTTGACTTTTTTTGCAAAACTGTACAAATGTTATCTTACAAGTTCAATCATGTTTCGAGTCTTATCATTATTGTTATGTTTTTTGTTTTCTCAATTAATTTAAAAACTACAATCTTCAGCTATGTATACATATGAATTTAACCTGAGTGTCATAAGGGTGTTCTCTATGAATAATCGCCACTGTGGTTTATTTTGAAGTGCACAAGAAATTAATTTTTGCATTGTTCTTAGTAGTAATTTAAGACAAATGGGTGAATCTTGACACATAACAAGTAACATCTTTGTCAATATGGCCCATAATCAAATTGCAGAAGTAAATTTCTCCAAAAGGTTACCACAGGTATTATGGTTCAGCTTTACTGTCATTAATTGATCATAAACTCATTTCTTGAGTCTACACTGGTGCAAACTTAAATTTTTAGTTGAGTTTAAGCATAATCTCAGCCTGAGAATTTTCAAAAATACCAACAAATGTGAATTTAAGCATAAACTCAGACAATGAGTTTATAGGTGAGTTTAAGAATTTTCTGTAATGTGAAAAGTTTGAGTTTGAGCATAAACTCATAAAGATGAGTTTATAGGTGAGTTTTAACATGAATTTAAGTTTAAGAATCTTTGTAAATCCGGGCCCAGGTCTTCTTGTCTTTTCACAGATTTGCCACAAACAAATCATCTAGTGATTATCATCTTGACTACTTTCTGAACATGTTTCTTTGAATGTATCAGAAGATTTTTGTGGTTCAAATTAACAGAGTTTTAAAACTCCATGAAATTCAGAACTAGATCATTATACTGAGTTTTTAAACCCATAGGAGTACTAATAAGCTGTACTAGTCCAAAAAGTTTTAATTTTTGTTAAATCTATTACACATGAAAGTCAGTGCAGGCTCCACTAGAGTGACGTACTTTAGCTGAGGAAGGATTTCACACAGAAACATACACACATTCTCTACAGTGGATATAAAAACCTAGCCAATACCTGCATTGTGTACTCTCATCAGAAATAGGCTTTATAAATGTGTTTCTTTATTTATTTGGGGTTTTATGTCGCTTTCAACACTGTACAGGTCATATCATGATAGGTAGTTGGAAGGGCAGAGGAAACCAGTACATATAGTTGGTCAAGGGAACCAAACCCTGGCTCCAGAGGTGGTAGGCGAGAGTGTTACAACTCTGTCATCATGGCCCCCAGTATAAATGTGTTTCAGTTTACAAAACAAGTTGCAGGGGTATATTGCTTTTGGTTTCATAAATTTTCTTTTCCTACCTCCTTCACAGCTGAAGTTTATTATGGCAAGGTCAAAAAGGTTGCACCTACACCCCAACCATGCAATGTCCTTTACCAAGCATGAACTTTCTACACCATACATTATCTGAGAAACAGACCCCACAACATTATTGTTCCTACCACCTGCTCACCCAGTCAGACACCATGGGTGAAAACTATCTTCACAGCCTTTAAAGGCTCTGGGGTAAAAATGAAGAAATAAAATAAAAATTAGCAACAGAGTTGCCTGTACCCCACAGTCCAGGGAAATCGCATTAAAAAAACATGAGATAAAGAAGAGGTAAATTAGTATAAAGATCAGGAGGCAATCAAATATCAATACAAGGCAATGCAATAGCAAGATGACAGCATTGATATGTAAAGTTATGAAGCTACAGTGAAGTGGCAATGTTGATTACCTGTTCCAATATGACCCTGCCTGTTTTTTTCTGTTTTGTTGTGGACCTGGATAAACAGTTTTTTTTTGGTGTTTTAACTCTCCTTGAGATTCTCCCTTTGATCAAGACTATAAATATGCAGTTTTTCCTCCCCCTTTCATTGGCAGCCTTTCAGATCCTACCTGGCAAGCCGATCCAACTTTTGCACTGCATGTTGGAGACATGATATCTCCTCTTACTAATCTCTACTTTGACCAACCAACCAGCAGACCAACCTCTAACTTCTAGCTTGTGACAAGCACAAGCCAAGGTGTGCAATGTCATGTGACCAGATTTGATTAGTGCTTAATCTCCCTTTACAAAGAAGACTCCAAGGCACAGCAGAACCAAAAACAGTCAACCAATTTCAGTATCCAGGGACAGAAAAGAGGTCAAACAATGCACAGAACACCAGGGGATGATTAAGACTAAGGTTGGTATGTCTTGGTGTACAGGTAGGTTTTAAAGCTGCTTTCTAAAAGAGGCTAATGAGGGAGAGCTACAAATCTCATCAGGAAGAGCATTCCATACAGAGGGGGATCAAAAGCAAGACTATAACAAAACTGTTTGATAGATTTATTTATTTCAAATACATTGAAACACTTGTCCTGCTGTCCCACAACTCTTCTCACAAAGACAATTTGCCTGCACAACATTACCAGACTTATATGATTGCAATATTTCACAGTTTGTTCTTGGCATTTGATTCTTTCAAAACTGTATGTACTGATTTCCTCTGCCCTTCCAACTACCCATCGTGATATTACCTGTACAGTGTTGAATGTGACGCAAAACCCAAAATAAATAAATAATTAAATTGATACAATTATTGATAGAATGCATATTATTGATACAATAACTGTTGCAGACATTCTGAAAATGTTTAGACAAGGAAAAATCATGCTCAAATTCTTGACTGACTCAACAGGGCGGAGAGGACTACCTAAGATATCAAAACATCCTTTCAAATTATCCCTCTGTCTTTTCGAACCAAAGATGATAAACTCACTCTTGTCAGGAATCAATTTGATATTATTAGTTGATACCCACTTGTTAAGGTCATCTAGGCATCTGTTCAACTGTTCAAAGGTAGCACATGTATTCTTCTGCTATGAGTGCACATAAACATGTGTGTTATTTGAATAAAAATAAAACTTTATTCCTTTGTGAACAACAAATGGTGAAGGACAGAACATTTGGGGGACACCAAATAAGAGTTTGCAAAGATCAGACAAAGCAGAACCAATTTTTATTGACAGATAATACTCAGTTAAATAGGAAGTGAACAATTATAGAACAGAACCACCAACTTCAAACCAAGTCTGGAGACAACTGAAAAGAGTGGAATGATCAATGGTGTCAAAGGCATTAGACAGGTCAAGTAATTCCAAAGCAGTAGGTTCGCCTCTTGACAAGGACAAGCTAACTTTATTTTTTATAGACAGAAGAGCTCTATCAGTTGAATGACCTGTTTATACGCAGACTGGTACTGGTTGTTTAAGTTATGGACATGGATGTGTTCTAACAGTTGTGAGATCATAATTGTTACATAAATGTTTATATAAGTTTTCACCTCACCTTATTCTATTTTCATTGGTTTAAATTATACCATAATCATTTACAATTCCCCCCCCCCAAAAAAAAAAAAAAACTCTCAAGAAAACAATGTCCCAGATAACATTCCACCATCAGGCTGATGTTGACTGTTGGTTGCATGGTAGGCAGATTTTGCCAACGTTGCCCCAACGGTAGTTTGCTGACCACTTCCCAGGTTAGATATCTCTATATTTTGCCGACATTGGGCCAACGTTGGGCCAAACGGTGGTTTTTTATTCAAGATGGCTGTGAGCAATAATAGGTGATTTTGGCAAACTTGGTAAAAAATTATTTATTATGGTATGTCTAAAAATCATATTTCAGTGATTTCAGCCCACAAATTTTAACTAACTATTTAACAACATTGGCCCAACATCAGAATGCTATCTGGGGTGTGGCTGTCTCTGTCTGCAGTAAATTATTGTCAAAACAGAAAACAAGATAAAATCCCAGCATACAAATAACACTCTGAGTACTCCTGTTGTTTCCTGTCAATATATCCAGAATCTTTGGGGTTTAGTTTGATGTGATGTTCTCATTTAGCACCCATGTTAAAATTGTTTGCTGTGGCTCCTTTGCTCTAGTATATGATCCCAGACACATCAGGAAATTCCTCATATGTGAAGCTGCAATACTAGTTTTTTAATTCTCTTGTGGGCTGTCGCCTTGACTACTGTAATTCTGCTAGGCCTGGTGTCAAGTACATGGAGCCAAGTACAAGCATAAGTATGATTATTTTGCCAAGTTGCAAGTACAAGTTGAAAAATTGCAAGTACAAGTACTTTTATAGTGTACAACCAAAAATTATAATATTACAAACTGGATCATCAGTTTATATTTAAAAATAATTATTTTTTTTAGACATACACTTTCAAACAAACATTCAATGAACACTGATGAGCTAAAATCTGCTCAATTTTTTTCTTGTCACACTTAATAAATGATTCACGGTAATTAAGATAAGTCTTTCAAAGCTTTCTTTATGAGTGAACACCTGGGTGCAAGGAAATCCTGTCTTGCAACACTAAAAAGTCAAGACTTGGAAAAATGCTGTTGGACATCAGTATGTTCATGTTGAAAGATAATGAATTAGTTACTTGGGGCACATAAAAAGTTTTCAAAAGGGTTTGTACCAGCCCTTTATATAAAATTGATGTTAAATATGTTTGCTATTGAGATACATTTCATAAATGAATGAATAAACAAATGAAATAAAATATTATATTTAATGGTAATTCCATTGTGTAAAAGGCCGAAGAAGGTATACTAAACAATGATATTTTTTTGTAAAGGGGTGTATTGAAATTAAAGAGTCAATCAACAGTTTATTTGTGTAAGTGATTAGCTTGTTTGTCTTACAAATACAAGGAATTGACTCCTCCTCTCCAACAAGCATGACATCAACACTCTGGCTGAGTGGTTCTTTTGTTCGAAAATAAATAAGGGTAGGTTTAATGCTACCCTTTTATGATAAAAAGCTATGCTATGATTGAGTAGAGCATTTGTGTAAAGGTTGAAAAAGGATAAATTAAACGCTGCACCTTTGTGATTAGTGCAGAGCTATATTCTGAATGAGTGGGTCTTTTGTTTAAAATGTGAAAAAGGCTTGATTAAATGTAGTCTCTTTATAACTAAAGAAACCTAAGCTCTGACTAACTGAATAGCTCTTTGTTCTTAGAAAAAACAACATAAACTTTAATATATCTACACTCTTCGGAGAAAGACAGTTAAAAATTTTACACCTTATAAATCATTTAATTAAACTACATATGTACTTGGAATGTCCTTGAAAAGTAATTGAAAAGTGCTTGGACATTTTAGCCAAGTACAAGCACTTTTAATTTTTAGCTAACAAGTACAAGTATTTGAAAATGAGTAATTAAGTACAAGTACCAAGTACAAGTACTTGCACTCGCCCCAGGCCTGAATTCTGCTTTTGAAAAGTTGAACAACTACCTCAGTTATGTCAAAAAACGGATGTCTAGTAGCAAACTAAAGTTCATCGTGACACACAGAGAGAAGTAGAAGGCATTTTTTTCATTTGACTTGGTATTCAACACCAGCTGGTCGAGTCATTCAAAAATATGGGTGTGTTTTTTGTCGACTTAACCATTTTAAAAGCTCCAAATTTGTGTTTTGACACAATCATAAATGACATTGAAAATGAAAACTAAATCCACGTGCGTTGTATAAAAACAACGCTGTCAAGACATCACACCCCATAGGCAAACTCAGCCCAGATTTTAAAGGACAAGTCACCGCATGAGTTGTCCCGATTCCATGCAGCGTTAACAGCATAACATTAGCATACACCACTTTTCGCAAGTCTTTCGATTATTTGGTTTTCTGTAAAGCGAAAGTCGCTTTTTCAATTCCAACAACTTTTCTTATCATGAAAAGAATAAAATCAGATCAGATAGGGTCAATAATAAATCAATATCTCAAACGAAGGCGTTTTGTTGTGAGTCTACAAATTTAACTCCTCGAAATTTTACGCACCGGTGGGAAATGAGCGATAATGAGGTTAAATGTGTCTCAGGCCAAATATTTTTATTTCATTGTGATAATTGATGGAAGAAATTGCTTGTCAATAACACATGTGGTAGTCGTATTCAATTTCTAGCTCTTAAGAATTGATATATTTTTCTGGTGTACTGTCTAACTACCAATTATACAGTAATGATTTTGTTTAATTAGACCGAGTTTCTGTCCCGTCACCAATTGCTACTGCTCAGCCAGTGAATTTCGTCACCCCAGTGAAGTTCGTCACCTGCATTTTATAGCAATATTAAAGAGTTTCACTATGAGCTTTCGGCATACATGTATACCTTGTTGCTGGAAGCAGCTATTCCATTTATTTAAATATGAATATTGCCTATCCTTGAGCATTTTTGCGGTAAGTGACAAACTTCACTGGGGTGACGAAATTCACTGGCCAACCAGTATTGATATACTGATGGACACAATGGCGAGGGACAGAGTTCCCATGTACCTGTTTTCTGTGTAAATCTTGAACTGTGGGCAATTATTGCATTCACTTTAAAAAGTTATTGTTATGTCTATTATAGCTGTATCCAGTTTCCAATACATATGTTGGCTATTCTGCCGACGATCGTCGGTAAAATAGAGCATGGATTATTTTACCGACGGTCAGCAAAATAAGGTTCAGGTTATTTTACTAACTACATATATTATTTAAAATAGGGTTGATCAATTTTTCATTACTCAAAATTATGTTTTGCATTATCCTTTTTTTTTACAGTGAATATAATGTATTTATGAATAAGTTTTATTTTCTTCTAATGGGCTAATGGTTCCTTGATCAGTGTAAATCAAATGACAGGCTAGTCATATTTTCTTTGCTTTTGTGAAAATGTTAAAGGAGAAATGGGAAAGTATCAGCAATAACACTATATCATACACAAAATAAAAACTGAAATATTCAGTCAAACCCTAAATACACTACATTGTCTTAACAAGCTGTACAGGTCTGTTCTGGAATATATGTTCTATATACTGTTCACTCAATGCATGAGTTACAGTCACATATAGGTCTTACTGTGCCTGTAAACATCAAATCCATTATTAATACTGTCACTAAATAGTCAACCTAATTTTGTTGACCGTCGGTAAAATAACCCATACTCTATTTTACCGACGACCGTCAGCAGAATAGCCACTGTGTTAAATTAAACTGCTTTTAGAAGCCACGAATTTCTCTTGTAGAGAACTATGTAATGTTGAAGGTTTGTTTACATTTTGAAAATAGGTTGAAATATATACATGCCAGTTTGATTGGCATGAAATACAAGTGAACGGCACATGTACATACCTTAAAGAAACCAAATAACACTTTATAGTTGTGGTAATTAGTGCTGTCACTCACTGCTGTAAATTAACCTCGAATATTGCCCATGTTAGCCGGCTGAGTACCGACATATGTCGACCTCATAAAGTCGCCTCAAAACGAAGCTATTCAATTAAAATGTAAAATAATATTATTTTCTCACATGAGTACACTATTTTAGGGTCATATTTGTATTTTTATTTTGGTTGTTTATGCATTGTAAGACGCAGGATCACTTTGTAAATCGTCAGTATATTAAAATAATTATCTAATCCCTACTTTGTAAAGTGCTGTATAATGGCTATATTATATCATGTACACCTCAAATAAATAGAACTACAGTGGTTTTTAAGATTAGTTAAAAGATTTACATCAATTAAATTGACTTACCAAGTGCCAGAAAAAAAGAAAGATGCAATTTCGAAACTACATTCGAGCAATGGTTTAATTCATTTCTGATAGGTCATGTGACGAGATTTGTAGGATTGGGTTGTCAAAAGGCCGAAATTATATATTAAAATGCTGAATAAACCTTTACTTTTAAAACATATTCTAATTTTATATTTATTATATAAATATGCTAATATTTTTGGAATCGGATTGATAAAAACGCATCCGATTATCGCTCATAATAGACCTAGCAAACGATAGTATCGGAAGTAGCGAGTGTCGCGACAGCACTAGTGGTAATATGTGTATAAATATGTCGTTCACAATTTACACAGAAAACAGGTACATGTGAACTCTGTCCCTCGCCATTGCTTACCATCAGAAATATCAACAGCAATACGCGACGGGACAGAAACTCGGTCTATTGTTTAATTAGCGCGCTGAGTTCCTCATTGTGGGGAAGATATTGTGCTTGCAAAGCAGTAGATTAGATTAGATTAGAATTATCGCCAGGTACCAATTATTGCCACCAATAAATTGTGAAATAAATCTTTGATGCACAGCTATTGGGTACTGCTTCTAGGCATAACTTGGCCGCAGGCATAAGTTGGCTGCCATCATCATATTTGAAACTTCTATAAATCTAAAGACCTGTATCATTCTTGAATGGTTCATTATGATAAGATCCATGATAAGTATCACTTTTTAACCCTGTGCAACCACACATTTGCCTGTTTGACACATTCAAATGAGTGGCGGCCAACTTATGCCTGTGGCCAAGTTATGCCTAGAAGCAGTATAGTTCTGAACTTTAGCATGGCTCGGGATGCATTTGCTCAGCGACAGTCCAAATATCAAAAAAGCCCTCGCAGTGAAGAATTTCAAAACTACCATTGGGAACTGTATATGCAACAGTGATATAGATCTTACATATACTGCCATTGGGTACACTACTGCTAGCATACACAAGTGTTGGGTGCGATAGCAGTGATGTTGTTCTAGCATACCCAGCCGTTGGGTAAATATCCTCTACCATAAATTAAACATTTTTCTTTTCTTTTTTTTTTTGAACATTTTATTTGTGATGAATGCTACCATTACATTAATACTGGGGGTACATACACCCTGGTAGTGGAGGTGTCCCAGTCAAAGTAATTGATATAAACTGAGTAAGCATAAAATATACAATTAACCACTGACCAAAGATGGTAAACCCATTTCAACAAAAGGACATTAAAAAGTTATCTTTTTAAGTTCAGTGTAACAAGACTTCTATAAATTGCCATTTTTTAAAAAATACTTCTTTATTTAAGTCCATTTTTGCTACTAATTTCTGTTCATCATAGATAACTTTAATTTTTTGTTTGAGTTCCATAATATTTAAATTCCTAGACATTCATAAGTTAAACATTCATATTTAGTAATGGCCACATATTATGTAGATTAATCATTTTATTTAACGTTGTACTGTAACTGCCGCAAAATACAGGGATTTATGTACGAGTTAGTGGTAATGAATTCTCGTGTATCCCATTCTATTAGCCTTGGAAATAGTTTTACCATATTTGCTAGGCACGGAATGTTACTTTTGGCCAAGTTAGGTGTATTTGAATTCTGTCTGGTGATAATTGGCATTTGACAAAAATTGGTAGCAAGGCAGTATGGTATTACTATTGAAATAATGGTGTGAGTAATGAAAGATATTTGTCAGACATGGTGACCATGACTCCACTTTATTTAACACAGCGATTATGTACATGGATCTGCTATTATAACCAAACAGATATGCACACAAAAATTTTGAATGCACTGAGACGCAGAAATCTCCTATTTTTAAATTTCTTCTGGTAGTGTTTTGAATGCATGGAATAAATATTTTAAATTAACAACCCCACACTGCCTTCTTATTTGCATATCTAATTAAGCTTCCCACAAGGGACGCTTGTTTGTGTATGGGAGACCTTCAGGCTCCGCCGGCTCTGCAAGCTCCGCCAGCTCCGCATTTTGTTTTCCTTATAACTCTGTAACCGTTAGGTGGATTCTTTTCAAATTTGGCAGGTTTAGGCAGTAGCCTTGGGGAATTTTTATGTCAGCTGACATTATGTCGTCACTCTGCGGCGTGGGCGTCCGCGTGAACAACTTCTCCTCCAAAACTACAAGGCCTAGAGACATGCTGTTTTTTTTAAAAGATACCTTATCTATCGAGGATGAAAAATTGTTCAAGGCATGCAAATCTGTCTGTTCGTCTGTTTGCTAGAGACATTACAAGGGGGGTACCCCCACCAAAAGTGTGAAAATTTCAACACTTTATCACAATTTTCTCAGTGACTATTGAAGGGATTTCTCTCATATCTTGCATATATGTACTAGGCCAGAGGTAGATTCTCTTGTGTGAGTATGAGACCTGGATCTGTCTTAATTTTTTTTTAATAAATTTTTTAAATTATTTTTAATGCATTAAAATTCATGAAATCATGCACTAAATCACTTATAACTTGAAAAGTATTGCATTTAGAGCATTTTGTTAAAATATGTTATTCAGCTACTTTTTTCATAGCTACAACATGGTGAGTAACTTGGGGGTCTGTCTCAATAGCTAAGTGAGTAATAGCTACTTTTGGGCTTTTCAGTAACTTCCATCATGAGTAAAATCACTTATAACTTGAAAACTATTGCATTTAGAGAATTTTGTATCAATATGTTATTCAGCTACTTTTGGGTCAGCTATAACATAGTAAAATTTCAGACCTGTAGCTCATGGCATAGCTGAGTAATAGCTACTTTTAGGTTATCACTGTTGAGTAAATCACTTATAACTTGAAAACTATTGCATTTAGAGTATTTTGTTTAAATATGTTATTCACCTATTTTGGGGTCAGCTATAACATAGTGAAGTTCCAGACCTGTGGCTCCTTGCATAGCTGAGTAATAGCTACTTTGAAGTTCTCACTATTGAGTAAATCAGTTGTAATTTGAAAACTATTGCATTTAGAGAATTTCATATAAATATGTTATTCAGCTACTTTTGGGTCAGCTATAACATAGTAAAATTTCAGACCTGTAGCTCATGGCATAGCTGAGTAATAGCTACTTTTAGGTTATCACTGTTGAGTAAATCACTTATAACTTGAAAACTATTGCATTTAGAGAATTTTGTATCAATATGTTATTCAGCTACTTTTGGGTCAGCTATAACATAGTAAAATTTCAGACCTGTAGCTCATGGCATAGCTGAGTAATAGCTACTTTTAGGTTATCACTGTTGAGTAAATCACTTATAACTTGAAAACTATTGCATTTAGAGTATTTTGTTTAAATATGTTATTCACCTATTTTGGGGTCAGCTATAACATAGTGAAGTTCCAGACCTGTGGCTCCTTGCATAGCTGAGTAATAGCTACTTTGAAGTTCTCACTATTGAGTAAATCAGTTGTAATTTGAAAACTATTGCCTTTAGAGAATTTCATATAAATATGTTATTCAGCTACTTTTGGGTCAGCTATAACATAGTAAAATTTCAGACCTGTAGCTCATGGCATAGCTGAGTAATAGCTACTTTTAGGTTATCACTGTTGAGTAAATCACTTATAACTTGAAAACTATTGCATTTAGAGAATTTTGTATCAATATGTTATTCAGCTACTTTTGGGTCAGCTATAACATAGTAAAATTTCAGACCTGTGGCTCATGGCATAGCTGAGTAATAGCTACTTTTAGGTTATCACTGTTGAGTAAATCACTTATAACTTGAAAACTATTGCATTTAGAGTATTTTGTTTAAGTATGTTATTCACCTATTTTGGGGTCAGCTATAACATAGTGAAGTTCCAGACCTGTGGCTCCTTGCATAGCTGAGTAATAGCTACTTTGAAGTTCTCACTATTGAGTAAAGCAGTTGTAATTGGAAAACTATTGCATTTAGAGAATTTCATATAAATATGTTATTCAGCTACTTTTGGGTCAGCTATAACATAGTAAAATTTCAGACCTGTAGCTCATGGCATAGCTGAGTAATAGCTACTTTTAGGTTATCACTGTTGAGTAAATCACTGATAACTTGAAAACTATTGCATTTACAGTATTTTGTTTAAATATGTTATTCACGTATTTTGGGGTCAGCTATAACATAATGAAATTCCAGACCTGTGGCCCCTTGCATAGCTGAATAATAGCTACTTTGAAGTTCTCACTATTGAGTAAATCAGTTGTAATTGGAAAACTATTGCATTTAGAGAATTTCATATAAATATGTTATTCGGCTACTTTTGGGTCAGCTATAACATAGTAAAATTTCAGACCTGTAGCTCATGGCATAGCTGAGTAATAGCTACTTTTAGGTTATCACTGTTGAGTAAATCACTGATAACTTGAAAACTATTGCATTTAGAGTATTTTGTTTAAATATGTTATTCACCTATTTTGGGGTCAGCTACAACATAGTAAAATTCCAGACCTGTGGCTCATTGCATAGCTGAGTAACAGCTACTTTGAAGTTCTCACTGTTGAGTAAATCCGTTGTAATTTGAAAACTATTGCATTTACAGAAATTTGTGTAAATATGTTATTCAGCTACTTTTGGGTCAGCTATAACATAGTAAAATTTCAGACCTGTAGCTCATGGCATAGCTGAGTAATAGCTACTTTTAGGTTATCACTGTTGAGTAAATCACTTATAACTTGAAAACTATTGCATTTAGAGTATTTTGTTTAAATATGTTTTTCACGTATTTTGGGGTCAGCTATAACAGTGAAGTTCCAGACCTGTGGCTCCTTGCATAGCTGAGTAATACCTACTTTGAAGTTCTCACTATTGAGTAAATCAGTTGTAATTGGAAAACTATTGCATTTAGAGAATTTCATATAAATATGTTATTCAGCTACTTTTGGGTCAGCTATAACATAGTAAAATTTCAGACCTGTAGCTCATGGCATAGCTGAGTAATAGCTTCTTTTAGGTTATCATTGTTGAGTAAATCACTGATAACTTGAAAACTATTGCATTTAGAGTATTTTGTTTAAATATGTTATTCACGTATTTTGGGGTTAGCTATAACATAGTGAAGTTCCAGACCTGTGGCTCCTTGCATAGCTGAGTAATAGCTACTTTGAAGTTCTCACTATTGTGTAAATCAGTTGTAATTGGAAAACTATTGCATTTAGAGAATTTCATATAAATATGTTATTCAGCTACTTTTGGGTCAGCTATAACATAGTAAAATTTCAGACCTGTAGCTCATGGCATAGCTGAGTAATAGCTACTTTTAGGTTATCACTGTTGAGTAAATCACTGATAACTTGAAAACTATTGCATTTAGAGTATTTTGTTTAAATATGTTATTCACCTATTTTGGGGTCAGCTACAACATAGTAAAATTCCAGACCTGTGGCTCATTGCATAGCTGAGTAACAGCTACTTTGAAGTTCTCACTGTTGAGTAAATCCGTTGTAATTTGAAAACTATTGCACTTACAGAAATTTGTGTAAATATGTTATTCAGCTACTTTTGGGTCAGCTATAACATAGTAAAATTGCAGACCTGTAGCTCATGGCATAGCTGAGTTATAACTACTTTTAGGTTATCGCTGTTGAGTAAATCACTTATAACTTGAAATCTATTGCATTTAGAGTATTTTGTTTAAATATGTTATTCACCTATTTTGGGGTCAGCTATAACATAGTGAAGTTCCAGACCTGTGGCTCCTTGCATAGCTGAGTAATAGCTACTTTGAAGTTCTCACTGTTGAGTAAATCAGTTGTAATTGGAAAACTATTGCATTTAGAGAATTTCATATAAATATGTTATTCAGCTACTTTTGGGTCAGCTATAACATAGTTAAATTTCAAACCTGTAGCTCATTGCATAGCTGAGTAATAGCTACTTTTAGGTTATCACTGTTGAGTAAATCACTTATAACTTGAAAACTATTGCATTTAGAGTATTTTGTTTCATTATGTTATTCAGGTATTTTGGGGTCAGCTATAACATAGTGAAATTCCAGACCTTTGTGTAATTTGTGAAATTTGTGTAAATATGTTATTCAGCCACTTTTGGGTCGGCTATAACATAGTAAAATTACAGACCTGTAGCTCATGGCACAACTGAGCAATAGCTATTTTCAGGTACTGACTGTTGAGTAAATTAGCTGTAACTTGATAAATATTGCATTTGGAGTATTTTGTTAAAATATGTTGTTCACCTACTTTTGGATCAGCCATAACATAGTGAAATTACAGACCTATAGCTCATTGCATAGCTGAGCAATAGCTATTTTCAGGTTCTCACTATTGAGTAAATCAGTTGTAACTTGAAAACTATTGCATTTACAGTAATTTGCTTAAATATGTTGTTCACCTATTTATTGGTCAGCTATAACATAGTAAAAATTCAGACATGTAGCTCATTGCATAGCTGAGTGATAGCTACTTTGAGGTTGTCACTGTTGAGTAAATCAGTTGTAACTTGAAAACTATTACATTTAGAGTATTTTGTTTAAATATGTTATTCACATAATTTTTGGTCATCTATAACATAGTGAAATTGCAGACCTCTATGTCATGGCTTAGCTGAGCAATAGCTACTTTCAGGTTCTCACTGTTGAGTAAATCATTGTATCCACTGGATAGCCGCAGTGTGTAGAGAGATTTCACTATTACCGTTCTAACGAAAAAAATATTATAGCTAGCCTTCTTAAGTTTGCAGGATATATTAAAAACCATGAAATGTTGCCTGGGAATATTTTTGGCCTCATTTTGAAAAACAAGATGGCCGCCAGGGACGTTTATTCGACTTTAAACAATGACTTTTGTTGGCCCCCTAGAGCAAAGGGTATAAAAGGTGGAGATCTCAAATTCGCAGGATATGTTCCTCATTATAAAATCTTGACTTGGAATATTTTTGGCCTCATTTTGAAAAACAAGATGGCCGCCATAGGCGTTTCTTTGTCAATCATGAAAAGTGCTTATATCTCCCTTATTATTGATCCTAGAGGTTTGGGATGGTAAACCAACCTGTGGGAAATCATGGGCTGGGAATCTGTTGATGTAGTCCGATTTGACCTTAGACCCCCTCCTTCAAGGTCAAATGAGGATAGCCAAACTTAAAAGTGCTTATAACTCGCTTATTATTGGTCCTAGAGGTTTGGAATAGAAACCAACCTATAGAAAATCATTGGCTGGGAATCTTTTGGTGAGGTCGGATTTGACCTTGGACCCTGCCTTCAAGGTCAAATGAAGATAGCCAAACTTAAAAGTGCTTATAACTCGCTTATTAATGGTCCTAGAAGTTTGGGATGGTAAACCAACCTATAGGAAATCATTGGCTGGAAATCTATTGGTGTGGTCAGATTTGACCTTGGACCCCTCCTTTGAGGTCAAACGAAGATAGCCAAACTTAAAATTGATTATAACTCGCTTATTATTGGTCCTAGAGGTTTGGGATGGTAACCAACCTACAGGAAATCATGGGCTGGGAATCTTTTAGTGTTGTCGGATTTGACCTTCGACCCCTCCTTCAAGGTCAAACAAGGATAGCGAAACTTAAAAGTGTCTATAACTTGCTTATTATTGGTCCTAGAGGTTAGGGATGGTAAACCATCCTATAGGAAATCATGGGATGTGAATTTTTTGGTGTGGTTAGAGTTTTTTATTGGACCCCTTCTTCAAGATCGAGCGAGGATATTGTATTTGCAGTATTTCTTTAATTATGTTTTAACCTACTTTTTATACTTAAACAATTACTTTGTTACTTTCTTTCATAACACCATTTGCAGGGCACAACTTTTTTGTCCTTTTCTTCTGTCAGCTTCGGAATTTCTTTCGAACATGCTGTTCAATTACCATTTACTGTTACAATATTTCTGTACTGCACTTTCCCTCATAATTATGCTTTCCTCTCATTATCACCTTCACAAATCAAAAACACTCATGCAGCTGACACAGTGCCCGTTCACGGGCACTCTCCTCTTGTTTTGAATATGCTGCAGTGACATTTCAACCAGTCAGAGAGGTCACATGACCAAAAATGTCTTTTTTCGATGGGGAAGCTTGTCCAGATGATAACTTGAAAGGAATTTTATCAATTCACCTGAAACTTGGCAAATACATTCATTCTATTAAAATCTGGAAATCATTAGATTTTGACATTGATTGGTTAAGAAATGGCCGAGTAATTAATGATTAATTAATCATTATGAATTTTCCAAATAAGGAAAACACAAAAATGCTTATATCTCGAAAACCGTGCTAGATAGAGCGATTTAGACGAAATTTTTGACCCACAGGGTATCTCTGCAGAGTAGCCATGCCAATTTTCAAAAAAATTTTGTCTTGCCAAAAATGGTGGCCATTTTGAATTTTCGAATTTTTGCGCAAAAATTGCAAAACACAAAAATGCTAATATCTCGAAAACCGTGCTACATAGAGCGATTTCAACGAAATTTTTGATCTTCAGGGTATCTCTGCAGAGCAGCTATCGCAAAGAGCTTTCACTCGGTGAAGTTTCAGACCCGTAGCTAATTATTCACCTACTCAAAATGAGTAAATGCTAATTATCTCTAAAACTATTGCGGATACCCAATTTTTGTTAAATAACTCATTCATCTACTTTTGGGAGAGTTTTCACATGGTGAAGTTTCAGACCCGTACATAATTACTCACCTACTCAAAATGAGTAAATGCGAATTATCTCTTAAAAGTATTGCAGATAGCAAATTTTTCTCAAATAACTCATTCATCTACTTTTGGAAGAGCTTTCACATGGTGAAGTTTCAGACCCATAGCTAATTACTCACCTACTCAAAATGAGTAAATGCGAATTACCTCTAAAAGTATTGCAGGTAGCCAATTTTTCTCAAATAACTCATTCACCTACTTTTGGGAGAGCTTTCACTCGATGAAGTTTCAGACCTGTAGCTAATTACTCACCTACTCAAAATGAGTAAATGCGAATTATCTCAAAAACTATTGCAGATACCCAATTTTTATCAAATAACTCATTCATGTACTTTGGGGAGAGCTTTCACATGGTGAAGTTTCAGACCCGTAGATAATTACTCACTTACTCAAAATGAGTAAATGCGAATTATCTCTTAAAAGTATTGCAGATAGCCACTTTTTCTCAAGTAACTCATTCACCTACTTTTGGAAGAGCTTTCACATGGTGAAGTTTCAGACCCATAGCTAATTACTCACCTACTCAAAATGAGTAAATGCTAATTATCTGTAAAAGTATTGCGGATACCCAATTTTTATCAAATAACTCATTCATCTACTTGTGGGAGAGCTTTCACATGGTGAAGTTTCAGACCCATAGCTAATTACTCCCCTACTCGAAAGGAGTAAATGCGAATTATCTCTAAAAGTATTGCAGATAGCCGATTTTTCTCAAATAAATCATTCACCTACTTTTGGGAGAGCTTTCACTTGGTGAAGTTTCAGTCCCATAGCTAATTACTCACCTACTCAAAATGAGTAAATGCGAATTATCTCTAAAAGTATTGCAGATAGCCAATTTTTGTCAAATAACTCATTCACCTACTTTTGTGAGAGCTTTCACTTGGTGAAGTTTCAGACCCATAGCTAATTATTCACCTACTCAAAATGAATAAATGCTAATTATCTGTAAAAGTATTGCGAATACCCAATTTTTATCAAATACTCATTCATCTACTTGTGGGAGAGCTTTCACATGGTGAAGTTTCAGACCCATAGCTAATTACTCACCTACTCAAAATGAGTAAATGCGAATTATCTCTAAAAGTATTGCAGATAGCCAATTTTTGTCAAATTAATCATTCACCTACTTTTGGGAGAGCTTTCACTTGGTGGAGTTTCAGACCCATAGCTAATTATTCACCTACTCAAAATGACTAAATGCGAATTATCTCTAAAAGTATTGCGGATACCCAATTTTTATCAAATAACTCATTTAACTACTTTTGGGTGAACTTTTACTTGGTGAAGTTCCAGACCCGTAGGTAATTACTCACCTACTCAAAAGGAGTAAATGTAAATTATCTCTTAATAGTATTGCAGATAGCCAATTTTTCTCAAATAACTCATTTACCTACTTTTGGAAGAGCTTTCACACACGAAAATGAAAAATTGTGAATATCTCGGAAAAGCTATTTCTTCTCCTTTAATGCTCGGCGAGAAATACACATCGCGGCAGTGGTCTTGTCAAAAATTTTTGTCTCCCCAAAAATGGTGGCCATTTTGAATTTTCAAAGTTTTTGAAAAACACAAAAATGCTTATATCTCGAAAACCGTGCTACATGGAGTGAACTCAACAAAATTTTTGACCTGCTGGGTATCTCTGTAGAGTAGCCATGCCAATTTTCAAAATATTTTTGTCTCGCCAAATATAGTGGACATTTTGAATTTTCGAATTTTCTGCAAAACACAAAAATGCTTATATCTTGAAAACCGTGCTAGATAGAGCAGACTGCGCTGACTTTGGTTGCCACAACAGTATCAGGCTAGAAACGAAGCATTTTCTTAATACTTTAGCACTCACCTTTATATCCTTTTCGGGACGCTTTGTTTTTGCTATGCAAAAACATTATCTTTTTTTTGCGAGCGATCCTCTAGTTGAATTTCACTCAATTGTTTGTCCAAGCCAGTTACCCTTAACACTGATTGATTCTTATTGTATCCACCGGATGCTATCCGGTGGATACTATGGATTTCCCTTCGTTATGCCGACGACACCACTGCCGCTGCAGGGTGTAGAGAGATTTCACCGTTACCGCTACCGTTATAGCTAGCCTTCTCAAATTTGCAGGATATATTCATAACCATAAAATCTTGCCTGCAAATAATTTTGGCCTGATTTTGAAAAACAAGATGGCCATCAGGTATATTTATTCGACTTTAAGCAAGGACTTTTGTTGGCCCTCAAGGTATTATAGGTAGAGATCTCAAATTCGCAGGATATGTTCCTCATTACAAAATCTTGACTGGTAATATTTTTGGCCTCATTTTGAAAAACAAGATGGCTGCCATGGGCGTTTCTTTGTCAGTCATGAAAAGTGCTTATATCTTCCTTATTATTTGTCCTAGAGGTTTGGGATGGTAAACCAACCTAAAGGAAATCATGGGCTCGAAATCTTCTGGTGTGGTCAGATTTGACCTTGGACCCCTCCTTCAAGGTCAAATGAGGATAGCCAAACTTAACAGTGTTTATAACTCGCTTAATATTGGTCCTAGAGGTTTGGGATGGTAAACCAACCTATAGGAATTCATGGGCTGGGAATCTTATGGTGTGGTCAGATTTGACCATGAACCCCTTTTTGAAGGTCAAACGAGGATAGCCAAACTTAAAATTGCTTATAACTCGCTTTTTATTGGTCCTAAAGGTTTGGGATGGTAAACCAGCCTATAGAAAATCTTGGGCTGGGATTCTTTTGATGTGATCAGACTTTACCATTGGCCCCTCTTTCAAGGTCAAATGAGGATAGCCAGAATTAAAAGTACTTCTATCTCGCATATTCGTGATCCTAGAGGTTTGCAATGTCGCACCAACCTATAGAAAATCATGGTCTAAGAATCTTTTGATGTGGTCAGATTTCACCTTGGGCTCCTCCTTTAAGGTTAAGCAATTGTTGATTGGCTTTGGTGAGTTTTCTTTCTGGTGGATATAGTTTGCATCAGTTCTCCGATGCACTAGGTTTAGTTTATTTTATGCTTAGCATCGTACTTAATTGAGTTTCACTCAAGTCAGCTTGAACACTAATGACCCCTAATTGAGGTGATAAATTGGCTTATTTACTTTATTGTCTTGGCTCACATAGTTTATTGTAAATCATCTGCATCATTTTGGCAAGAACTCAAGAATTGGCTTAGGCAGAATCTAAAAATTATTTTGGAATACCTTCTAAAAATGATTTTAATCTGCATATTGTTAATTTCCTAATACTACATGGCAAAAACGATCTAAACAATAGGAAGAGTGAAAATGAAAAACTTTATTTTCAGCCTTTCTGTCTAATTTGAAATACAAAAGAGAAGCTCTGTGAGACCTCTACTGATACAGGAAGATAAAAAATTAAAATGTTGAAATTTACAGAAAATTTATGAACTACTGTAACCATCAATAGCACATCTGTATTATCAACGGTTTTAACTGTTAATATGATTGAGTGATGTCCAGTGTTGTCTGTATATACCATCCTTTGTACCTCTATTATGTACTATATATCCTGTTGTGCTTGTCTGTATAAGATTATAAAATGCCTTCCATATGTTTGTGCGTGCGTCCATCCATTCGTCACGTTTTTACATAAATCCCCTACCAGTGGCCAAAGGCTGTGGTCAGGCGATAATAAAACGCTGTGCATTCGTCTATCCATCCGTCCATTCCTCACGCTTTTACATAAACACATAAATCTCATTCATTTATATAGATATCTTCACCAAATTTGCAGGGAATGTTTATGGTTATGAAAACATATCTGGCCAAAATTTTGGCCTCATTTTGAAAAACAAAATGGCCACCATAACTGATTGTTTGAAAAACATCCAGGTGCTCTAAATCTTGAAATATTGCAGGTATCTTCATCAAATTTGCACAAAAGATATATGGCTAAAAAGCTAGCCTGATTGTAAATTTGACCTGGTTTCCTAAACAGAATGGCCACCATATCATGTTTAATGTCAAATGGAGCTTTTCTATTAAAAAGGCCTTATATATCTCCTTTACCATTACCCCTAGGGGTTTGGAATGTGAAAACAACTTATAGGAAGTCGTGGCCTGAGAATCGTTTCCAAGTATTGATTTTGACCTTTGACCCCTGCGTGAAGGTCAAATGTGGTCATCATACTAAAACACCCGTTTATCTCCCTTATTATTGCTCCTAGGGCTTCAGAACGTAAAATAGCCCATGAGAAGTCCTGGCCTGCGAATCTTTTTTCTGTGAAAAATTTTGGCCTCACTTTGAAAAACAAAATGGCCGCCGTAGCCGATTGTGTGAAAATAATTAAGTTGCTGTAAAATTGAAATATTGCAGCTGGCTTTATCAAATTATTACAAAAGACACATGTACATGGTTAGGATAGCTAGCCTGATAGTAATTTTGGCCTAGTTTTGAAAACAAAATGGCCGCCACATCACATTTCATGTCAGCTGGGGTTATCCTATCAAAAAGGCCTTAAATCTCCCTCACCATTGCTCCTAGGGTTTAGGAATGTGAAAACAGCATATAGCAAGTCATGGCCTGAGAATCTTTTTCCAGGTGTCTTTCCTTTTTTAGGGTCAGACTACCTGCATTTGCATTTAATACCCGACGGGAGATAAATGCCGCGGCAGTGGTCTTGTTATTTTGTATATCATTATATGTATCATTCAACCAATTACTAAGTTTTATTGAACATGTTAGCCTCCAAAGCAAATCTCCAGTTCTATGTGCAGCTTTGCCAGGACATCTCACATCAGTGAAGTAGAGCCAAGGCAACCATGTGTTTGGCAAATATTGTTACAATGATGTTTTGATAATTTTATATTTGAATTACTTACTTTCACAATTATATTTCATAGATGTTCTTTTTTTAATTCACATAAGTACTAATTACTGCCATAAATAAATGTTGTGTTCATTTTTCAGTAATTTCCACATATTTTCAAAGCCATTTTCTATGTGTTTTCTTCCCCTTCAAATTAGAAACGTTTTTTTATTCACTAGATTTAGACGGTAATGCTTGCCCAGTAATGTCTATTTGAATAACGCCAGGCAGAAATTGGTAGTCAGTGAAAATAGGTAGCATGGCTGTTTCTTTCACATCTAAAACCATTCACATCGAACACAAACTGTGTAATGACATTAAATTAAGGTTTCCTGTTTTCATAGATGGAAATCATTGGCACTGGAATATTTTGTCAATGTGTAATAGCATGTAATCTTTGTCATTATAATCCAGCCTTTATTTAATGCCAATCATTAACAAAATAATGCAGTGGAAAAAAATTAAACTTTCTTCACAACTTTTGCCATCTTTTTGTATTAACAAGTTTGATGCCTTTATAGGCAATATTAAAACCACCTTATGTTTAATATAATGGTGAGTTGGGGTTCGCATCAACAAGTTTTTCATTAATTCAGTTGATTGCCCTTGACCTTGTTAACTATAGCTTTGAAACCTTCTTGTGGCAACATACAGGGTGATGCATGGTATGATCTGAGGTGTTAAAACAGATTTAAAACCCCAACTTTGACTTGGTGGCTTCTTTCAGGATGGTTCTGACCTCAGGACCCGTGGAGAGAAGAAGGACCAGGGGGTCCTCCAGATGGCACTGCAGCAGTGTGTGGAGATGAAATCCAGCTCCTCACATCTACTCTCTCTCAGCAGCATCTCGGGGGAAATGATCAATTATGACGTGCAATTCTCTAGGTAAAGTAGTGTTGCATCAGTTATTTATTTTATTGATTATATGATGAAATTATCAATGTTTGTATTCAAGTGTATGTCTTCCAAATTGTCAAAGTAATGTAGTCAGATATTTATCTTCAAGCTGAAGTCAAGTATAGTCATTTAAAATAAACCTTTTAATAAAGTTTTTTTTTTTTATTCATTTTTTTTTGTATAGGTGTGTTACAAAGATAATTTAACAACATAATAGCTGACCTGATTGAAGCATTCATTTAAGTCCCTTAAATTAGTATTGTCAGCAGTTTCTGGGAAATGATCAATTATGACGTGCAATTCTCCAGGTAAAGTAGTGCTGCACTATTGGGCATGAATCACTGCAGTTAGTGATAGAACGATTGTCTACAGACATCGAATGGTCAGTTGAAATTCACAGTAGTAGTGATGGTCGATCTGGAATTAGTGCCCATTGATTCATCATTGTTATTGAAAATTTCATAATATTTAGAGTTACCTTTCTTTATGTATTTAAATATTCACATGATGTTAAAATATTTTTGGACAGTTTCCTTAATAAATTGACAGATTTGTCATGAATTTCTGGTTTGTTTATATCTACCATAATATTTACAGGAATGAGCATTTTTTCGTAGATTCTAAACATTAGAACACCGTTATTCCTACCATATCGGCATACACTTCATCCTGGAACGTGTTTCACGATATAACTAACAATGGAATCGATTATGGCCCAATCATCGCTCAGTAAAATGGATGATTAATTGACCATGCAACTTTCAGGTGATTCCTGATTCACTACTGCAGTAAGAGGAATCAAGTGTTGCATGATTTAGCAATTTATTATTATATTGATTATTTCATGAAATTGTCATTGCTTGGTAGTCAAGGGTATGTCTTCCAAATCATCAGAGTAATGTAGTCGAACGTTTATCTTCAACCTTAAGTAAAGTAATGCAATTTAAAATAGACCTTTTATTGGGGTTAATTTAACAATATAATAGCTGAACCTATTCTAAGCATTCATTTAGAGTAAGAAATCTAAAATTCGCCAGGAATCTAAAATTCGCCACCTCTAAAAGCTTAGTTAATTTTATGAAGAAAATGATGTTTTTGTCCAAAAATTGGTATTTTTCAGTTCAAAAAGCCATAATTTACTATACATTCAACAAATCTCACCACAATTCATTTATTTTAGTAGTATTTTTACATGTGGCGAATTTCAGATATGTGGCGAATTTTAGATTTCTTACTCTAAGTCCCATAAATTAGGATTGTCAAAAATTTGTGCAGATAGAGCATCGCCTGTAAAAAAATGGAAATTAAGCAAAAAATAAATTTAAGTATTGCGACAAGCAGTGTTTGGTTAATTTGTAAAGGTATTTGCACTTTATGGAAGCTCTAGCTAAGTACATAACGTTAATATAAAATGATCATGAATTGTTTTATATTTAAAGTTTTAATTGTTTGAATAGTTCCTAAAGTGACAGTTTGTGACAAGGTTAGTACACTATGCAGTCTGTTGTATAAAAACTTGAATTTAAATGGTGCTGATCAATGTGATCTCCATATATCATGCTCCGAGTTATGGCTCAAGTTATGGCCAACTTCTCCCAGTAATAATCACAATATATAACAAAAGTATGTATTTCAGACTGAAAAATTTCCTACGTGATCCCTGCACATCTCACAGAGAGGAATTAGAGCAACTTCTTTACCCACTGTTTGTCCATTTGTATCTTGACATGCTGTGGAATGGCCACAAAACACCAGGTTTGTTGAGTACAAGATGAGAGCTTCTTTGGGATAGAGTAAGAAATGTAAAATTCGCCAGGAATCTAAAATTCGCCACCTCTAAAACCTTAGTTAATTTTATGAAGAAAATGATGTTTTTGTCTCACAATTGGTATTTTTCAGTCCAAAAAGCCTTAATTTACTATACATTCAACAAATCTCACCACAATTCATTTATTTTATTAGTATTTTCACCTGTGGCGAATTTCAGATATGTGGCGAATTTTAGATTTCTTACTCTATCCTCTTAGGAAACCTGTCATAAACCTATCGTAGTCCTCAATGAGCCACAGTTTCACAATTAGATCCAGATTCCGAGCAGCTACTCTAGTAAAACTCACATGACGGAAACCTGAATGGCAACGATAACAACAACATTTGGTCATGATATTTCTATTACTGGCATATTATCCACATTTTAATTATGCAGTAAGACTTTCTATCATGTCTTTAGTTCAACGTAGAAGGAAATAATATATTGGGAGACTGGAAGTGTGAATATTATCAAATATTCAGACTAAAGAAGTTTGGTTCATGAATTATTCAGTCTTGCAAAAAATTTGTCATTTGTAGAAGAAATGTAATGTCTGTTTCCAATTGTTTATCATTATTATTGTGTATGTGTTTTTTTAAAATTTTTTTTATTCCGTAATATATAGACATAAATCAGACACATGTGAAAAATACACATATTATAATGTAAATACATTTCTATGTAAACATTTTCTTCATAATCTGTCCAATTTCAATCAACAGTAGACAAAAGAAATGACTTTTTACCTGTAGAATTTATTAAAATAGTGTTAAGTGGTAAATAAGTTATCTTTATTTAAGTATTTTGTTTCTTTATGTAACTTTTTAGTTGAGAATATAAGTTAACATTATGTAATATTCCATACAATATACGCATTTCCTTCAGCATAAAAGTTTGTGAAATAAAGTTTCTCCCTTGTTGCAGCACACAAGTTTTATAGTCGACACAGTGGGGAGTTTATTGTTTCTGAATTTGGTGAGATGGTGAATGAACTAGAGCTATTGTACAGCAGAGATGACATATTGGAGAATAAGAAAGTGCTAGAATTCAGGTAGTGTGGATATCTGTCGTATCCTCCCTAGTTGTGATGACTCGTCAGAAGAATAAATTCTAACATGACGATCTGCGCAGAAACGAGTTTTAGCTCTATGCGCACACAATTATCCTGCAACATCGCACTGCCCTTCCATTCTGCGTACATATTTCATCTTTGGGTTTTAGTAGTAATGTTGCTGTATTGTTTTTATTTATATTTGACTGAATATTAAATATTAATTGAATCATAAATATTATACATTATATTCATGTTAAATATTCCTGTATCAGGAACTTTTAAATCTGCGGTTTCCAGGTACAATGGATGGAACAGCTGGTTGCTAAGGTCCCCACAATGTAAACAAACCTACGTAAAACAATTTATTTCTTGTAAAAATTTTAAAAAAATCAAAAAAAAAAAATCTCTTAAATGAGCATAAATGTCATGTTAGAATAGAAATAATCCACTCGTGCTCATGGATTATTTCTACAACAAACCACTAGGGATGTGACTCGGGGAGATTAACGGGTCTAGATATTTCCAGCACAATTGTCTTGAATGTAGTTTGCAGAGGCCCTAAGATTGTTCCAATTGAAAAGATTGACCTCACGAACAGCAAAACTGAGGGATCATATTCCAATTTGGGACACAATCCCAATAATGGAAAAGCGTCATTACTCTTAGTCAAAAGGCTGTCTACTTAATACAGTTTCACTTTAATAGGTTTAGCTGTATGTTGCTTTTAATGATTTTAGAATACTTGAAAGTAATAAATTGTTGGTTAAATGAAATACCTGACATTTGCATTGATGAAGACAAATAACTCGAAGAGGCAGTTTTCTTTATATTTCAAATTAATGTATCATTCTAATCGCTAATGGTTTCTGGTAAATAAAAATAATAAATGTTTGGGCCTCAGTTTGGAAAAATTGAAATATATTCTATTTTATGGCACACTTTTTGGATTCTCTGACCCATAATATTTAGTTAAGTATAATACGCCTATAAAAATTAAAAGACCTTGTTGGAAATTTTGTATGAATAGTTAATTGGCTCTGTAAATTCATTCAAAATAATGATTTTGCTATTTGTTCTGTAGAAAACACAAGTACATATTGACGATTTCCAGTGAAGCACTGCAGTATTTACTCAGATATCTCAAAGTGAGTGAATTTATATACATTTCCAATTATTACCTCTTTTGGAACTTTTGTCAGAGGAGCACCTGAGGAAGTTTGCACTCAAATAAATATCACTGAGTACAAAAGTTGACAAGGTAAGGTCATTCTTCAGGTCTAGTGGCCCCATATGACTGGTACCGACTTCCAGTTTCTTCGGCATGAAGTGACTCAGATTCTGAAATGGTAAGCTGCGCAGTGAACACGTCTTTTGTGCAATACTGAAATCGCGAATATAGAACGGTAAATAAAACAATGCTGTTGAATTTTGTGTGCATCGTCCCTTCGCATACAAATGTAAACAAACAACTCGCAGTAGAATAAGTGGTTAAAATATTCATAAAATTGTCATTTGTTGCTTAATTTTAACAAATAACATATCGTTTTAAAGCTTACAACAAAATGAAAGCATCTACAATGACAATCTGTCAATATTTCATGACAATTTCTGTGAAAATAGAGTAACAAAAATCCTTTATTTTTACAATAGAAGTCACTATGTATGTTGTATTGATGGAACAGCCAACATGTCATTGGATTTGTTTTGATTTTTGCGTAAGATTTACCGCTTATTTTTACTAAAATATTTATGTAACCATTTTAGAATAGGAATAAAAGACAAATTCTCGTGCTTTATGATGGTTTTAAACTATTGATCTGCTGTATTAAAGCACTCAGCCCTTTGGGCTTCGTGGCTTTAATACAGTCGATCGATAGTTTAAAACCATCATAAAGCACGAGAATTTGTCTTTTATTCCTATTCTAAGCCCTTTGGGCTTCGTGGCTTTAATACAGTCGATCGATAGTTTAAAACCATCATAAAGCACTCGGAATATATTTTTTATTCCTATAATATTTCTACTCCCTTGGGGCCATAGCCATGAAAGGATAAGCGAAAGATCAATGGAAAATTACCTTAAGTTAATCCAAACATTCGATTAATATTAGATTAGTATTCACAGAAAACTTAAGCAAATTTTGGATTAACTTTAATGCCAAATTTTTACTACAATTAATACATTCTGTTTAAAAATAGTCACCCATTCAATACCAATTGCAGTAACAGAGCAACAGTCCCCCAGTGATCAATACTTTGTTCCCTGCTAATGAGTCGAAGGCAGTATGGAAATTTTATGTGGCATCAACTTAACAGAATTCAGATTTTGATATTGTTATTCCAGTTGCCAACATAATGCTTTCATATAACAGCATTTTTTCACCAAGGACATTAAAATATATAAAAAAATAAGCAACGTTAACTACAAATGTACAATTAATGCTGGCTTACTTATGTGAATTAAGTTGTTCTTTGTGTTTTAGAGCAGTGAGAATGTGATGCTTCTTCAGGTTATGAACCACAACATTGACTTACAAGGTAAATTATGAAAATAATGACTCAAATCCAGACATTTTAATCTTGAAACAGTCTCACTAGAATCACGGTGATAGAGAAATATATTTTTATTGCATAAAAACGTACTTACATAATCCCAACAGAAGCTTACGTGACCTACCGTTCGGTCAAGGACACAGACAATGTGTCTCGCCATTTTTTTTACTGAAAGTACACACGTAAACCCCAGCGGGCACCTGCTGGAGGTTATATCTCCACTGTAAGTTGTCATTCTTATTTTGACCGCCGTCAAGTACACACGCGTTCTTTTCGGATCTTCAAAGATTTTTTACCATGTCCGAAAAACAAAGGAAATGCTCCATTTGTGCAGGTGATATGTTGCCTTGGGACAACCATCAGGCCTGTTTAAAATGCAGAAACGACAAGAAAGGGAAGGATAAGTGTGTGATTGGTAAGGAAAGTGACTGTACTATTTGTGCTGGTGCTTTGAAAATTCCTCATAGAAAGAAATCTTCAAAAACTAAAGTTTCTGACAAGTTTGATGACTCGCTGTTGGATGAGCCAACTCCTTCAAAGTCCTCAACTTCCTCCACTTCTACTCCTGATTCATCTCTTCAGGAGATGTTAAAGGCTATGAATTCTCAGTTATCTTCCCTGGCTTCTCAATTTGAGGAGTTTAAGCGCAGGGATAAACCTTCAGCTTCCAAAACAACTCTTCCACACTCTCAGGAGCAGGGTATGTGTGCCCCTGCCTCCCAGAGCAGACCAGTCCCCTCAGAGGGGGAATTATCTGATGAGGAATCATCTTTACCTGCTACGAAACGCCATAGATCCAGGTCTCCTCAGGGTGATTCAGACACTCATTCCCAGGAATTAGATCCTTCCTATGTGGAAATGCTCAATGCCATCAGGAATCTGTTGGATTTAGAGGTACCACAAGTAGAGTGCCTTGTGGCTCCCTCTGCATTCTCTAAGAAACCTTCTAAGCAGGTGGTCAGAAAACAGAATTTGGCGTTACCTCCTGTTCAAGATATACAGTCCATGTGGGACTATAGATACAGAAAGGCCTCTGGAACAACAGTAAAAGACAAGTCTAGCTCTGAATCTCTATCTCAGGGACAGTTTTTGGCCTTTGAGAGGCCTGACATGATTTATTACACCACTTCTCCTCAAAATACTCCTCTGAAAGCTCCTAAACTTCCTGACTCATACTTCAACATAGCTAAAGTAAAGTCTTTGTCATCTTCAATCTCTGTACCTTCCAAGCAGTTTATTGTACAGGAGACAGTTTGCAGAGAAAATGTTCAAATCCTGGGCCATGTTGTATGGTTTAAAATGGCTATTGAGGAACTCAACAATAGGATCCAGGAGTTAGCTACTGAGATCAAATGTTCAGAAGATCTGGAAACCATCAGGGAATCAGCAGATCTCATGATCAAATACTCTCAACTCCAGGCTTCTGTCACATCTTCCTTAGAAATAGCTCTGGATACAGTCCTCAAGCAGAATATGACTCTGGCATGCAATATGCTCCTTGCAAGGAGAGACAGCCTATTGAAGGACTGCAGCTCAAAATTAGGTCCTAAGGACTTGGCGAGCTTGCGTACAGATCATTTTGACCAACAGGAGGTCTTCAACTCGTATATTTTATCCCAGGTTGAGGATAACATGATCAAAAGATTGTCAATAATGAAGGAATCTGATTCCAAGTCATACAGAGACTCTGTGAAGAATTTCGATTTCGGGAGATCTTCACATCCAAAGCCCTCACAGGAAGGTAACAGGTCGTTTCGTGACAAACGAACGCAGCAAAATTCAACCTATGGCCACTTCTCTGCGCGCGCATCGCGAGGAGGCAGAGGTGGAAAGAGGAAGTGACTTCCCAGGGGCAAGATTGCGGACTTTTTGGCAGGTATGGTCAAAAAACCATGCCCATCCCAGAGTAGTAAGTTTACTGCAACATGGCTATCGCCTAGACTTCAAGTTTCTTCCAAAATTGTCGAAAATTCCGCTCATTTTGAGCGAATATCACAACAAAAACAAAGATGGCGCCCTCCAAGAGGCAGTTCAGGCCATGCTTACAAAAAAGGCGATAGTTCCTGTCAAAAAACTCACTACTCTGGGATATTACAGCAGACTTTTTCTGGTTCCAAAACCCATGAATCGTTGGCGACCAGTAATAGATCTAAGTATGTTAAACCTTCATTTACATGTACCGACATTCAAGATGGAAACAGCCGAATCTATCAGGAAATCGATTCGAAAAGGGGAGTGGGTCATCTCGATAGACCTCACAGACGCTTATTTCCATGTTCCAATACATCCACAATCTCAAAAATATCTGAGATTTCAGACCAAAAAAGGGGTTTTTCAGTTTCAAGCTCTTCCTTTTGGTGTCGCGACAGCTCCCCTAGAGTTCACTCGCATTGTCAAAGAGGTCAAACTCATAGCTCAAGCCAGGAACCTCAGAATCCATCAATATCTGGACGACTGGCTTCTTCGGTCACCATCAAAAGATCAATGTCTCAAAGATTCGGAAAAGTTAGTTCAATTGGTCCAAGAACTAGGCTGGCTTATCAATTTTCAAAAATCGGAATTGATACCCACGCAAAAACTGGATTTTCTGGGCTATCATTTCGACCTTCAGAGGGGTCTAGTGTTCCCAACCCAGAAGAAACTCGATCGGCTAAACGCTCAGACTGTTTCCATCAGAAAGTCATTAGTCTTGACTCCAAGAAAGCTCATGTCGCTCATAGGGACTTTAGCTTCCTTGGAAAAAACAGTGCCACTAGGAAGGTTACACATGAGACCTTTCCAGTGGTACCTAAAGTCGCACTGGAAGTTTCCCCAGTCGTTGGACATAAGGATTCCAGTAACAGGAAATTTCCTGAAGCACCTAAAGTGGTGGGAGGATATCAAAAATCTCATGGCAGGTGCTCCTATCCATCCTCAGGTACACAACACACTGGTGTTTACAGATGCCTCACAAAAAGGCTGGGGAGCTCACTTAAACGAGATAGTGTTAAGTGGTCTCTGGTCAAACAAGGAAGCCCAGCTCCACATCAATGTATTGGAGCTAAAAGCTGTTCTTCTAGCCCTAAAGGGTTTTCAGGAACACTTACAAGGTCAAACAGTGCTCATTTGTTCAGACAACAGCACAGTAGTATCTTATCTGAACAAAGAAGGAGGCACACATTCCATAGAGATGTGTGCTCTTCTCTGGAGAATTCTTGCATTCACAAATTCCAGAAGAATCCAGATAAGGGCAAGACACGTACCTGGATCCCTAAACATCATAGCAGACTCTCTATCACGAAGGGACAAGGTCATACAGACGGAGTGGTCACTTCACCAACAGATATTCATCCAAATTTGCAAAGTTTGGCACACACCAATGGTAGATCTTTTTGCAACTCATCTAAATTACAAACTTCCAATTTATGTATCTCCTGTCCCAGACAGAAAGGCTTGGAAAATAGATGCATTGAATATCTGTTGGGAAGGCCTAGACGGCTATGTCTTCTGTCCAGTAGCCATCCTGCCACAAGTAATTCAAAAAATAATAACATACCCATGCAGGATGATAGTACTGGCTCCAGGGTGGCCAGGGATGCCATGGTTTTGGGATCTGGTGGATCTCTCGACCAGGGTACCCCTACAGCTCCCTCACTGGAAGACACTTCTGAAGCAGCCACATTCCAACAGGTTCCACAACAACGTGGAGTACCTGAATCTACATGTGTGGCTTCTGGATTCCAGGAATCCAATTCTGGAAGATTCTCATCTGAGGTGGCAGAAAGAATTAAGGCACCTCAGAGGGAATCCTCAAGAAAAGTCTATCAATCAAGGTGGACCATTTATGGGCAATGGTGCACAGAGAATAAGGTGGACATCACCTCAACAGCTGTTCCCCAGGTAGCAGAATTTTTCAACTACCTGTTCACAGTCAAAAATCTCAAACCAGCTACAATCACTGGTTACAGAACAGCAATTGCTGATGCTTTGGGTTCACAGGGTGAATTCATTTCAAAAAGTCTAGAACTGAATAGACTTATTGCCAGCTTCACCAGGGATAGACCTAAACCAAATAGGTCCATACCTACATGGGACCTCTCATTGGTCCTCTTAGGTTTGACAAAACCTCCCTTTGAGCCTTTGTCAGAGGCTCCTTTGAAGTGGCTAACTTACAAGACAGTGTTCCTGTTGGCTTTAGCCTCAGGAAAAAGAAGGAGTGAGATACATGCATGGACTCACTCTTCTGTCTCTTCAAGGAGAAATTGGTCAGAAGTTACTGTCTCTCCTTCTCCGGCCTTCCTGGCTAAAAACCAATTGGCTTCGGATGGCCCTGATTCCATTAAGCCAGTAGTGATACCAGCCCTTACTATCATGTTGGACAGCTCACTGGTGGAGGACAAGTCACTTTGTCCAGTTAGGGCCCTCAAGGTCTATTTAGAGAAGACCAAATCCATGAGAAAGGGCAAGGCCCTGCTCTTTGTATCCCTTAGGGAGGGTTATTCTAAGGATATCACAAGAATAACCATTTCCCAGTGGATCAAACACACCATTCAGACTTGCTATCAGTCTTCAGATACGGCTGATCAACAGGTCACTCAGGTTAGAGCTCATGATGTTAGAGCTATGGCTGCATCACTTGCATTTAAAGGAGGTATCTCCTTAGAGCAGGTCTTGAGCTCCTGTTACTGGAAATCCCACAATACCTTTACAAACTTTTATTTGAAGGATATTTGCTGGGAAAATGATGATATCTTTAAGTTAGGTCCCATTGTGTCTGCACAGCATGTAGTGAACAATTGAGACTTAATAATATAATCAGTCTTTATGTTTTCAGGATGTATGGATTTGGACTGGAATGTACTAGGACTTTGATTTGTGGAACAAGAATATGGATAAGACTTCATGTTATGGCTGCTTGGCTTGAGGGACAGCTGCACTCTGACTGTTGGAGTTTTATTCAACTGGGCACAGCTGACCTTTGACCCCTGCACTACTGTATAGACAAGGTGGAGGGTTTCATACATATTATTTGATGTACAGTACAGCATGCTGCTTTCATAAGTGGGTGAGTACTTTACAGCTACTTTATTACAATTACTTTTTACTTTAACAGTACTTGTATTGACTATGACAGTAATAATGATACTAGTATTCATATATGTAGTATATTACAGTGTTTGTAGTATAACATATTGTGTATGCATTTTTTTGTATCTGTATACCTAAAGAACTCTCCTATAGCACTTGACAGTCCTCAGAAGTCTACCCACCATGGACCTCAGGGCTGCATTCAAGCTTCTGTTGGGATTATGTAAGTACGTTTTTATGCAATAAAATTGGTTAATTTTATTGTAATTGGAATTTTTATAAATAAAAATACTTACATAATCCCAACAGGGAGAGTCCCACCCTCCTCCCCTCTACCATCTTCTGAGGGGTAGGGTCAAAATTAGAATGACAACTTACAGTGGAGATATAACCTCCAGCAGGTGCCCGCTGGGGTTTACGTGTGTACTTTCAGTAAAAAAAATGGCGAGACACATTGTCTGTGTCCTTGACCGAACGGTAGGTCACGTAAGCTTCTGTTGGGATTATGTAAGTATTTTTATTTATAAAAATTCCAATTACAATAAAATTAACCAAATTTATATATATTTTTTGTAATGGTTTCTCAGCAAATTTTTAAGATACATAAAGCGTAGTGCCTTTAGCAATTTTAACATTTTTTTGCAGACATCAACAAATTTACACGTGTTTTAGACTCATCACCCTTAAACCAAGTGATGTAAATTGAGTAATCTATTAATGATAAACTAATTTTCTTGCTGTGTTGACAAATTTTGCACTTTCTTCATGCAATACCATAACAATGTTGTATAAGTTAGTGTGTTGATGGTAATATGACAACTTTGTTCCAAATGTTTTTGTATAATTAGAGTAAGAAATCTAAAATTTGCCACCTGTAAAACCTTAGTTAATTTTATGAAGAAAATGATGTTTTTGTGTAAAAATTGGTATTTTTCAGTTCTATACAGTCAACAAATCTCACCACAATTCATTTATTTTATTCGTATTTTCACCTGTGGCGAATTTCAGATATGTGGCGAATTTTAGATTTCTTACTCTACAATGAAAAAAAAAAACTCAGTTCAAAGGCTTATTTGGCAACACTTTACTTGAATCATAGTAATAGAGGTATTTTGTACTCCATGGGTCAAAATTTACTAGAGTTGTTCTTGTTCATAAAATTAGTTTTATTCTCAGAATTTTCTTATAAAACTCAAGTCATTCAAGCTATTAGAAAAAAACTTTTGCCAGAATCCAATCTAACCTAATGGAGAAAATAAAAGCTAGAACCAAAAATTAAAACAATGTAAATTCTAACTTACAACAGGAAAATCATCCCAAGATGAAACCTTTACCGATTCCAAATACTTCCCAAGGGTAAAAAACTAGATTATAAAAATGGTGCCATATCAATATTTTCTGTTCAACTTTTGGCCAGTCTTTGCCTTTACTCTATAAATGTTAATTATTTTATACAAATTTCTTGTGGTTTTCCTTGTGACTGATATCATTTTACTGTGTAAAACTGTGCATTTCTTATTGCATGGCTTGTTTTCAGTGAAAGGCTGTGAGGTGAATCGGGACTTACTGCAACATGAGGACCGTCACTTGGAGGGCCAAGAGCCTGTGTCTGAACCCTGCACTCCTGAAAATAAAGTCATCACAGATGAGGTCACACTAAGTGCTTTACAGGTACAATTAAAAGGAGAAAAAATAAGTAGCTTTTTACTCTTTTGAAGGATTAGAGAGATCATGGCTTGCAGATTAAAATTTATGTGGATATCCTTGACTATGACTGTACAACTAACTGAACATATTTATGGTGATTTTATGTAAACATCCAGCTGGATTTTTGTTGTCGAAAATGCACATCCCCAACTGTTGCAAATATTTGGTCACATTGCCCTTGATACTGTATTTTTTTTCTGATATCCCTCTAGATTCAACTTAATAGGGCTCAACTCTGTATTACGCAATACTATGAACTGTAAGTTTTCCAAATTAGAGAAATATCTGCCATGTTTGATCAACCCTGTTCCACCATCTACCATTTAGAGCAGATCCTTTTTGTAACTGATTTTTATAGCATCCTGTCTCCACTAAAAATGCAGACTCTACATCCTAATAGCCAAAATTCTAGTTTCAACAAGGCCAAAAGGGGTTTTGGTCTACTAGTGCGACCTGCAAAGCCATGAGAGACACGAGTAGTGCACCGAGGCTGTCGCCCATCCCAGTAATAAGGTAATCCACTGCCACTTAACGTTAGTGAAGAGACAGGTACTCCTCACGCTATACCAAAATTCATGAAAGTCCGGAGACACACACACAAAAAAAAAAAAAAAAAAAAAAAAAGAAAAACAACAAAAGTGATCTCTAGAAGTGCAAACCTCCCTAGAGCTCATGCTTAAAAATCAGCTAACAAGAAAAAAAGACTCAAACAGATGTGTTATCCTACCTTTCTGAATCTGTCTATTGATTGATGTGTTTTGTTTTGTTTCACAGTCCAGTATTACCAGGGTGAGAATGGGTCCTCCCCCACTGCCGTCAGTGTGTATGTACACTTTCATCAACGCTTATCAAGGGTAAGTACTATCCTTGGCAACCACCCCCAGTTTTCTAGGTTGATTTTAGCACTCCATTTTACTGACTGGTTATCGAGCTAGATTTGATTATTCACCAATTTTGCCACATTGTTAATGATTGTTCCATGAAATTTATCTCACATTTTTGACGGACTGTTTTTTTAACAAATATAAAACACAAGCTTTTGTGTTATTATTTTGGAAAAGTGAATCCAATTTCTGGGGCTCCAAAGACTTAACAAAACTTTTATTTCAGTTTTTAAACATTTTAATACAGTAATTATGTCCACCCCCCTGGGGGGTGGATATATTATTTTTGCTTTTTTCGCCGTCCGATGTCCGATGTCCGGCGTCCGGCGTCCGATGTCCGGCGTCACGCATGGTTTCCGCTCATTTAAAGGAAAAGTATTAGAGCTATTGTCACCAAATTTGGTATGCAGGCTTATTGGGTCAGTAGCTTGCTTGGGATTGCTTTTGGCTGTTGTACCTCTTTTGCTTACTGAGTAATACTTAAGTACAGCTATTTTCAGTACCCATTGGTTTCCGTGCATTTAAGCCAAAATAATTAAAGATATTTTACTACAATTTTGAATACAAGATTGTTATGTCCATAGCTCGCTTGGTATTGCATTTGGGACTGATAGCTTTGTCAGTACATGAGTAATAGCCATTTAGGTACTTCATTGTGTATTTTCAGTACTACTTTTGAGTAATTTGCTAATATCTCAGAAACCGTGTGAGATAGAGCGATTTCGTCGAAATTTTCGACCCACAGGGTATTTAAGGAATGTAATATTTGCAATTTTCAAAAAATTTTCCCCTCCCCAAAAATGGCGGCCATTTTGAATTTTCGAATTTTTGCCAAAAATGGCAAAACACAAATTTGCTTCTATCTCCTTAACCGTGCGAGATAGAGCGATTTCGTCGAAATTTTCGACCCACAGGGTATCTAAGGAATGCAATCTTTGCAATTTTCAAAAAAATTTTCCCCTCCCCAAAAATGGCGGCCATTTTGAATTTTCGAATTTTTGCCAAAAATGGCAAAACACCAATCTGCTTCTATCTCCTTAACCGTGCGAGATAGAGCGATTTCGTCAAAATTTTCGACCCACAGGGTATCTGAGCATTGTACTCTTGGTAATTTTAAAAAAATTTTCCCCTCCCCAAAAATGGCGGCCATTTTGAATTTTCGAATTTTTGCCAAAAATGGCAAAACACAAATTTGCTTCTATCTCCTTAACCGTGCCAGATAGAGCGATTTCGTCAAAATTTTTGACCCACAGGGTATCTGAGCATTGTGCTCTTGGTAATTTTTCCAAAAATTTTCCCCTCCCCAAAAATGGCGGCCATTTTGAATTTTCGAATTTTTGCCAAAAATGGCAAAACACTAATTTGCTTCTATCTCCTTAACCGTGCGAGATAGAGTGATTTCGTCGAAATTTTCGACCCACAGGGTATCTAAGGAATGCAATTTTTGCAATTTTCCAAAAATTTTCCCCTCCCCAAAAATGGCGGCCATTTTGAATTTTCGAATTTTTGCCAAAAATGGCAAAACACAAATTTGCTTCTATCTCCTTAACCGTGCGAGATAGAGCGATTTCGTCAAAATTTTCGACCCACAGGGTATCTAAGGAATGCAATCTTTGCAATTTTCAAAAAATTTTCCCCTCCCCAAAAATGGCGGCCATTTTGAATTTTCGAATTTTTGCCAAAAATGGCAAAACACCAATCTGCTTCTATCTCCTTAACCGTGCGAGATAGAGCGATTTCGTCAAAATTTTCGACCCACAGGGCATCTGAGCATTGTACTCTTGGTAATTTTTAAAAAATTTTCCCCTCCCCAAAAATGGCGGCCATTTTGAATTTTCGAATTTTTGCCAAAAATGGCAAAACACAAATTTGCTTCTATCTCCTTAACCGTGCCAGATAGAGCGATTTTGTCAAAATTTTCGACCCACAGGGTATCTGAGCATTGTGCTCTTGGTAATTTTTACAAAATTTTCCCCTCCCCAAAAATGGCGGCCATTTTGAATTTTCGAATTTTTGCCAAAAATGACAAAACACTAATTTGCTTCTATCTCCTTAACCGTGCGAGATAGAGCGATTTCGTCGAAATTTTCGACCCACAGGGTATCTGAGCATTGTGCTCTTGGTAATTTTCCAAAAATTTTCCCCTCCCCAAAAATGGCGGCCATTTTGAATTTTCGAATTTTTGCCAAAAATGGCAAAACACTAATTTGCTTCTATCTCCTTAACCGTGCGAGATAGAGCGATTTCGTCGAAATTTTCGACCCACAGGGTATCTAAGGAATGCAATCTTTGCAATTTTCCAAAAATTTTCCCCTCCCCAAAAATGGCGGCCATTTTGAATTTTCGAATTTTTGCCAAAAATGGCAAAACACAAATTTCCTTCTATCTCCTTAACCGTGCCAGATAGAGCGATTTCGTCAAAATTTTCGACCCACAGGGTATCTGAGCATTGTACTCTTGGTAATTTAAAAAAAATTTTCCCCTCCCCAAAAATGGCGGCCATTTTGAATTTTCGAATTTTTGCCAAAAATGGCAAAACACAAATTTGCTTCTATCTCCTTAACCGTGCCAGATAGAGCGATTTCGTCAAAATTTTCGACCCACAGGGTATCTAAGGAATGCAATCTTTGCAATTTTCCAAAAATTTTCCCCTCCCCAAAAATGCCGGCCATTTTGAATTTTCGAATTTTTGCCAAAAATGGCAAAACACAAATTTCCTCCTATCTCCTTAACCGTGCGAGATAGAGCGATTTCGTCAAAATTTTCGACCCACAGGGTATCTGAGCATTGTACTCTTTGCAATTTTCCAAAAATTTTCCCCTCCCCAAAAATGGCGGCCATTTTGAATTTTCGAATTTTTGCCAAAAATGGCAAAACACTAATTTGCTTCTATCTCCTTAACCGTGCGAGATAGAGCGATTTCGTCGAAATTTTCGACCCACAGGGTATCTAAGGAATGCAATCTTTGCAATTTTCAAAAAATTTTCCCCTCCCCAAAAATGGCGGCCATTTTGAATTTTCGAATTTTTGCCAAAAATGGCAAAACACCAATCTGCTTCTATCTCCTTAACCGTGCGAGATAGAGCGATTTCGTCAAAATTTTCGACCCACAGGGCATCTGAGCATTGTACTCTTGGTAATTTTTAAAAAATTTTCCCCTCCCCAAAAATGGCGGCCATTTTGAATTTTCGAATTTTTGCCAAAAATGGCAAAACACAAATTTCCTCCTATCTCCTTAACCGTGCCAGATAGAGCGATTTCGTCAAAATTTTCGACCCACAGGGTATCTGAGCATTGTGCTCTTGGTAATTTTTACAAAATTTTCCCCTCCCCAAAAATGGCGGCCATTTTGAATTTTCGAATTTTTGCCAAAAATGACAAAACACTAATTTGCTTCTATCTCCTTAACCGTGCCAGATAGAGCGATTTCGTCGAAATTTTCGACCCACAGGGTATCTGAGCATTGTGCTCTTGGTAATTTTCCAAAAATTTTCCCCTCCCCAAAAATGGCGGCCATTTTGAATTTTCGAATTTTTGCCAAAAATGGCAAAACACTAATTTGCTTCTATCTCCTTAACCGTGCGAGATAGAGCGATTTCGTCGAAATTTTCGACCCACAGGGTATCTAAGGAATGCAATCTTTGCAATTTTCCAAAAATTTTCCCCTCCCCAAAAATGGCGGCCATTTTGAATTTTCGAATTTTTGCCAAAAATGGCAAAACACAAATTTGCTTCTATCTCCTTAACCATGCGAGATAGAGCGATTTCGTCGAAATTTTCAACCCACAGGGTATCTAAGGAATGTAATCTTTGCAATTTTCAAAAAATTTTCCCCTCCCCAAAAATGGCAGCCATTTTGAATTTTCGAATTTTTGCCCAAAATGGAAAAACACAAACTGGCCTTAACCGTGCAAAATAGAGTTATTTCGTTGAAATGTTCGACCCATAGGGTATCTAAAAAATGTACTCTTGGCAATTTTCAAAAAAATTTCCTTTTCCCAAAAATGGCGGCCATTTTGAATTTTCAAATTTTTGCCAAAAATAGAAAAACAGGAATTTGCTTCTATCTTCTTAACCGTGCCAGATAGAGTGATTTCGTCAAAATTTTCAACCCAACCAATGCAAAAAGGCATGAAGCTGAAATAATTTACATCTACACTAACAAATATTTAAGCATCATTGATATATTTTACAAATGAAACAGGGTCTTGTAAGACTACTGTACAATTTGGGCAAAAGGTTCATGGGTGGACATTACACATGATAATGTGTGTTCTTCTATGCTATCCTGTTTCTATTCGCATCTACTATCAACAGGGCGGCCGATTTCTAGTTATAATTTGTTTAAAGTCTAGATATAACATGAAAGTTAAATGGACTTTGGATTCATATTGTAATTGATAAAAAATAATGTTGATATCAGCAAGTAACATCATAATAACAATCAGTGGGGTACAGTAAATAAACTCCACCTTTACGTCTTGGATGTTTGGGTTAGGTCCCAACTTAAATATGTTGTAATATGTTTTCCTTGTGGAGGAGTAAAGCTTTTAAAAATACCTTGAAGACCATAATGGACAGGTTGCATGATAAGTGATTTTGCCTATGACAGTAGGTTCTGTTCAGACTGGAGTTATTACTTGAATACTTTTCAGTACAGGTATTATTATGTCCACCCACTGGGGGGTGGACATATTATTTTTGCTTTTTCCGGCGTCCGGCGTCCCACTTGGTTTCCAGACATTTTAGGCAACAGTTCTTATCCTATCTTTACCAAATTTGGCATGCAGGTTTATTGGGTTAATAGCTTGTATGGGATTGCTTTTGGTGATGATAGCTCTATAGCTAACTGAGTAATAGCTACTTTGCTACTTTTGAGTAGCTCTTTGGTTTCCAGACATTTTAAGGAATGCTATTAAGCCTAGCTTTCTGAAATTTGGTATGGAGGTTCATTGGGTTAATAGCTTGTATATGATTGCTTTTGGGGGTAATTGCTTCATAGATGAGTGAGTAATTAATTAAATAAATGAGTAATTGGCTATTTTGAATACTGAAAAAGGCAAAAGTGCTCATATCTCCTAAACCGTGCGAGATAGAGCGATTTCGTCGAAATTTTCGACCCACAGGGTATCTAAGGAATGTACTCTTTGCAATTTTTAAAAAAATTTCCCCTCCCCAAAAATGGCGGCCATTTTGAATTTTCGAATTTTTGCCAAAAATGGCAAAACACAAATTTGCTTCTATCTCTTTAACCGTGCGAGATAGAGCGATTTCGTCAAAAGTTTCAACCCATAGGGTATCTGAGCATCGTACTCTTGGCAATTTGTTAAAAATTTTCCCCTCCCCAAAAATGGCGGCTATTTTGAATTTTCGAATTTTTCCCAAAAATGGCAAAACACAAATTTGCTTCTATCTCCTTAACCGTGCGAGATAGAGCGATTTCGTCGAAATTTTCGACCCACAGGGTATCTAAGGAATGGACTCTTTGCAATTTTCAAAAAAATTTTCCCCTTCTCAAAAATGGCGGCCATTTTGAATTTTCGAATTTTTGCCAAAAATGGCAAAACACAAATTTGCTTCTGTCTCCTTAACCGTGCGAGATAGAGTGGTTTTGTGGAAATTTTCGACCCACAGGGTATCTAAGGAATGTAATCTTTGCAATTTTCAAAAAAATTTCCCTTCCCCAAAAATGGCGGCCATTTTGAATTTTCGAATTTTTGCCAAAAATGGCAAAACACAAGTTTGCTTCTATCTCCTTAACCGTGCGAGATAGAGCGATTTCGTCAAAATTTTCGACCCACAGGGTATCTAATAAATGTAATCTTTGCAATTTTCAAAAAAAATTTCCCCTCCCCAAAAATGGCGGCCATTTTGAATTTTCAAATTTTTGCCAAAAAATGGCAAAACACAAATTTGCTTCTATCTCCTTAACCGTGCGAGATAGAGCGATTTCGTCGAAATTTTCGGCCCACAGAGTATCTAAGGAATGTACTCTTTGCAATTTAAAAAAAATTTTCCCCTTCTCAAAAATGGCGGCCATTTTGAATTTTCGAATTTTGGCCAAAAATGGCAAAACACAAATTTGCTTCTATCTTCTTAACCGTGCGAGATACAGCGATTTCGTCGAAATTTTCGACCCACAGGGTATCTAAGAAATGTACTCTTTGCAATTTAAAAAAATTTTCCCCTCCCCACATATGGCGGCCATTTTGAATTTTCTAATTTTTGCCCAAAATGGAAAAACACAAATTTGCCTTAACCGTGCAAAATAGAGTTATTTCGGTGAAATTTTTGACCCATAGGGTATCTAAGAAATGTTCTCTTGGCAATTTTCAAAAAATTTTCCTCTTCCCAAAAATGCCGGCCATTTTGATTTTTCAAATTTTTGCCAAAAATAGAAAAACAGAAATTTGTTTCTATCTTCTTAACCGTGCAAGATAGAGTGATTTCGTCAACTTTTTCGACCCAACCAATGCAAAAAGGCATGAAGCTGAAATAATTTACATGTACACTAATAAATATTTAACCATCATTGATATATTTCACAAATGAAACAGGGTCTTGTAAGACTACTGTACAATTTTGGCAAAAGGTTCATGGGGTGGACATTACACATGATAATGTGTGTTCTTCTATGCTATCCTGTTTCTATTCATATGTCGCAGCTACTATCAACAGGGCGTCCTATTTCTAGTTTGAATTCACTTTAGAATTGAACAGATGGTGACATCTCTAGAAAAGCAGCCAAGTCTTCGGAACACAAACAACACTCGGAGGGTAGTAAATAGGGCTAGGACGAGTGCTAAAAACAGCCCCGAGCACCCGCACTCTGACAACCAACCTGAATTTGAGTAATCGCGAGATTTAGTATCTACCATTAGAAGTCCTCTGTAAACAAATGGTAACAAAACTTTTGAAGAAAAACGGCTTCTATTTAACCATTTATTACATATTATGGAGTAAACTATATGTTTTTAAGCCAAAACTACAACTTTGATTGATATTATGTGGCGGAAATGCAGAAATGTAGCATATTTTACACAAACATTTCATTTCACAGGAAATAATACAATATGCTGTGTGTAATTGAGTAGTTAAAATGAACTCGAGTCCTATCAAACACCGACTCATCTACCGAGACTCAAGTAACCGTTCACAGCCCTAGTACTAAAATATGTAAACCGTGATGTCCTTATTGACATCTGTAAATCCCGTAAACCATGAAAATCCCTATGATTGACTACACATATGAGTACTGGCCATACATCACAATGCATCAGAGGTTTCTCTCTTCATAAAATGCGGTTTGCATAAATAGTTTTAAATAATTTGGGAACCAGTTTTGGAGTTGCATTCTTTGTTTCAGGTTGTGTTGCTCATCATTTTCTCCCGATGAAAGTGCACTCGCAGGAGGGTTTGAAGACTCAAGCATCCGGCTATGGAATCTTTTTGAAAATCACAACAGCCAATCAACAGTCTTATCTGAGTCATGTGACTCTGGCTTAAATAGGGAGTCTTCAAATAGAGACAGTGAACAAGATGGGGATAAACTCAGTGTGAATATTAACCAAATTCATTTATCAGGGGATCTGCCAGAAAATGTCTGCCATAAAAACAGGTGAGTATAGCCAGTGTAACCAGTGTTAAGTCTCATTCTAACATGACACGGCTGTGTCCTTGATTCTGATTGGCCAAACGACGAAATACTTCACCGGTAAAATACAGCGTAACCCTGTCACTCCCTATTATCGCTCATTATGGCTGTCGTAACAATGAACGTTTGACAGTAAAATTTGCAATAATTATTCATCATAAAATAATTTGTCATGTTAGAATGGGAATAACCCCCTCCAAAACCATGGTATACACAGGGTAATCCATTGTTAAGTCTCATCAATCATATAAAGTGAAAGTCACCTCCTCTCTCCTTTTCAGGCCCAGAAACCTATAGGGCTGAAAGTGAAAAAAATAATTATTGTAATGCATAAAAGTGGAGACTTTTGGAGTTGGAGTTTATGTTCCCTATGCTCCATGAATCTTTGATTTAGTTCTTTGTCTCAAATCTTGTATATTTTGTAGCTTACGTTTTAAGATTTTGATTACTTTGCAGTATGTTTCAAACCCTTTGTAGTTTGTAATTCTATACTTTAAATCTGACTTGTGTCTTTTACAATATTTTGCTTGAAATCTTGTATATTTTGTAGTTCTATGTCACGGTGTTCAATCTTGTATATTTTGTAATTCCATGTGTTAAATCTTTTGTATCTAGTAATTCTGTGTGTTAAATCTTTTGTATTTAGTCATTCCGTGTGTTAAATCTTTTGTATTTAGTAATTCTATGTTTTAAATCTTTTGTATTTAGTAGTTCCATGTGTTAAATCTTGTGTATTTTGTAGTGTCATGTATTAAATCTTATGTATTTTGTAGTTCCATGTATTAAATCTTGTATACATATATTATGTAGTTCTATGTGTTCAATCCTTTATATTTTGTAGTTCCATGTGTTTAGTAGTGTTACGATCGAAAGTAAATATGGAAACCGGGTCCCGAAAACAAAAATTCAGCGAAAACCGGATTCGTTCAAATTGGTATACACCAAACTGTAAAGTCTTCTGTGCGTGTACATGAACAATTATGTTGCGTAAAATGCGGTTTATTTTTGGATAAAACCTGAAGTTTTGAATATTATTTCACTGTATATTGACAAAATAGTACACAAGTAAATATTTTTAAGCATATGTATGCAATATTTTATACATTTGATGTGAAATATGTGACATTTCGGGAACCAGTTGTTGAACTTCTGTCACCCGATTTTGTTTACGTTTATATGAATCGAATAGAAACCAACTATCCGGTTTGCCGTCATTACCACTAGTATTTAGTAGTTCCATACATTTACTCTTGTTTTTTTTTTGCGGTTCTGAATCTGCATTTCAAATGTTGTGTATCTTATGTAGGTCTAGGTTTCATTCACCAGATGGCGCTGTGGTACTAAGGGGTCACAGTGGTAGTGTGTATAGCTGTGATTTCATACCAAATTCCACCCATCTGCTTTCTGCATCAGAAGACTGCACAGGTAGAAATATGCTTTTCCACATTTTCCCAAAAAATTACTCAAAATTTATATAAAATTTTTACTTTCTTGTTTATGATGAAGAGTTAAGCTAAATTTAATTTAAAATTTCTGATTAGTGGATACAGTGTATTAGGGATTGGTCAGTAGGCCCAGTGTCTTAGTATCAAGAGCATTTTTACTGAAATACCTTGATGAGATTTTAAAACCGCCACTTCACTAGCCAACACATATGATGGAAGGAAGTTAGATTACGTTGAGCAGAAGTGCCATGTTTTCTTTACAAAACTTTATAACTTCAATCTCACTCGTCATCGCATATAATGGAAGAAAAACTGAAAATATATTGGAAACATACCGGAAATCTCAAGAAATTGTATACATTTTTCTCATATTTTGTGCACTTGGGGACTTTGTTGCAATATCATTAAGAGGAAACATCCATGTTTGCTTGAGGTGTACTAAAACACGGAGTCCAAAAATCGGTACAGCTTTGCATTGGCGACCTCCCGATGTAGACATTTTTGGTTCCGACCCATGTCTACTGTTTATGACGTTACTGACTTACTACTTCAGCTCAGTGTAAAATGTTACATTTTCTCTTTCATATGCTAGTGGGGTTGGTGTTATTGCCTGTGCTCAGTGTACCTTCAGCAACATGTTTTAGTGGTTGAAATGAAAATTAAAAAGGGTCTCTTGGGCTTTAAAAACCACACAAAATCTGGTTTTTCGTACACTTGTCATTGAAATGATGAAAATTAACTGAAATTGTACATAAAAAATAATTTCATTGCGCGATATTTTAAGGTCAGTAAACTTTATTTTACCAAAAACAAAGCCTAAATGTGAGGGTTTTAAGTACTTTGAACTGGAGGTATCTGTAAAGCCATTATAGTAGCAGATGTAAATAGACTAGTTAAAAAATAAGAACACAAAAATGTCAGCAATCTATGAAAATAAGGAAGGCTATGTCATAAAGGAATATGAAGTGGACAAATCTCACTGAAAGTTAGATTTCACACTTATTATTTACTGTATGAGTAAGACATTTTAGCTAGAAGAAAATTTCACTAATTCTTCATTTTATTACGCTACAATAGCTTACCATGTGGGACTTAATGCTGATCTCGGGTTGCCACACCCGGGGCCAACGTCTTAGAAAAAAAGATCGTTCTTGTTAGCCACCGGATATACTGGTAGTTGTCGTCACGTGATAACTTCTGACCAATCGTCCTACTTTCTCGTTGGCCACGATTGACTGGTAGCAGTTTGTAAATATACAGACATTTTCATTTATTTCTCAGACTTTACTTATTGTTGGAGGCTAATATTTGCATATTTCTTGTAATATATATTATAGATCATTCTGTTAAAGTTTCATTTTCACAGGATAAGTATTTTTATTGCTGTCGCGTGTTTTGAGTTTTCCTCGGTTCAGGCTAATACATTCTACGTCTTTTATTGCGTACAAAATGTCTACACATCAAGCAAATAAAGACAAACCGAGAGCGCAGAAATGCCGCCATTTCTGCTTTAATTTTGATACTCATAATTTCTGCCCTACCTGTAGGGAGGCTGGCAAGGGAGATGACCCCTGTGTCACCTTTGAAACCCCTTGCGAAATTTGCACGTCTTTTACAGATGAGCAACTACAGAAAATCCAAAACCGGAAACGGTATTTGAAAAAGCAGAAAGCGACAACTAGTTCCAAAGATGAACTAGATCTTTTGGGTGAAGGCGACGGGGACTCTTTCACTGGGTCCAATGCAGACCTCGAGTGTGCTGCTGATAGCCTCTTTACCTCACCCCCCCGTCCACAACCTCTTGCCTTCAGTTCCCTGTCTTTGAAAACGCCAGCAAAAACCGTCCCACCCACCCCTGGTACAGCTTTGCAAAATAAAATCCAGAAAAATTTAGAGAAATCACTCGGTGATTCCTTAAATATACACTTACAGCAGCAAATGGGTTCCTTCCAGGCATCCATGTTGGAAGCTTTTCAGTCACTCCGAGAGGAGTTGGCTGTAAAACAGAAAGTCGAGACACAGTCTTCGACTCTTGCTTCAAAACCTGGCTTGTCCAGTACTTCTGCTGCCCCTCTGGATTTGCCCCATCCGAGATCTGGTACTAACGTTCCAAGCGAGGATATGGATGTGGACTATGGTCCAACTCTTCCTCCTCGTCTAGTATCTACTCAACCTTCCTCGGATCAGTACGTTGCCCCCTCTGAAGGTCATCCCGAAGAGGTTTCGTACTCTCACAAAAAGCAAAGCCATAAGCAGCCAGTTGACCCGAGCTCTGCCTCGGACCAACCAAATGAAGATTCCGATGAACCTCGGATCCTTTCTTCTAGATCCAAAAAGCACTCTGACAAGAGCAAACATAAATCAAGATCTAGATATGTGTCATTTACCTCAGAGGAGGATCACTCCCCTGTAGCCAGACACAGGTCTCCTAAGCCCTCTAGGGCTCAGCCCTCAGGAGTAGCTTCTGACCAAGACCTCCCACAACATGATCCAGACCCCCCTTACTATAGAGCAGTAGCTTTGTCTGACATGCCCTCCCAATACTCTGAGGAAGTGGATACCTTCAGGCGTATTTTGTCTCTCCCTGATCCCAGGGAATCTATGCCCAGGTCTTCCACCTCAGTGTTGGGTCTGGATGATGAAAAAGGCCGTCAAGAGCTCAGACCTAGAGGTCCCTCCTCTATTCTGCCACTTAGCTCAGTTATCAAGGACGCCTTTGATAAATTCCAACATGACTTTAAGGCTGCCAACTTATCTGAGGGAAAATATGTCAAGCCTCCTCCCTCAACTTCCAAGTGGTACAAGGTGGGACAACCAACTTTTCAGGACAAAATTCAGGAGTTGAATACAGACTTTGCTAAGATCTGTATTACTCCTAGACCTTCTGGGCCCCCAGTAGCCAGAGTTCCCATGCCAGTTCTCAAGGAGCTAGAACTTCAGGCTAGACAAAACATCTCTACCCTCAACTTCACCGCTGCATTTGCCAAAACCTCATCTTCTTGCAATGCTTCATTGGAAAAATGCCAACATAGCATTAAGTCTACCGTCAAGAAGATTAAATCTCAGATTCAGAAAGGTGCCAATCCTGAGAAAGCGGCAAAGCGCGGATATGAGGAAGTAGCTGACTACTTAGATTTTTGGAACAAGACAGTACTTGTTCAACACAGGGCCCTCACTTGTCTCAGCAAATCTCTAGCCCATATTTTGCAGAGGGAATTATACTCTATGGCTAATACCGGCTTACTCAGGCGAGAAGCCGAGATGACTCTATTACATCCTCAATTAGGAGAAACGAGACGTCAAGAACTCAGGAACTCGTCCTTTTGGGACTCTTCCTTGTTCGAGTCTCAATTAGTGAAGGAAGGTGAGGACTTCCTTCTCAAAAAAGGCACCTCAAAAGATTCTCAGGGTTTTGCACCCTACCAGAATAAGCCCTTTCGTGGTCCCCACAGGAAAAGAGGCTCCTACAGGAAACGCCCCTATGGGGGCAATACCTCTCAAAGCAGTAACCAGTCCTTTCCTTCGGGAAGAGGAAAATCCAACTTCAGAGGCTCCAGGGGTCGTTTTCGACCCCACAATAGAGGAAGGGGGCGTGGAAACCCCCCTCCCCAATGACTCCTCAAAAGCCTCACTCAGTCCACCAGTAGGAGGTCGCCTCCGTTCTTTCAGGAGAGACTGGCTAACAAACAAATGTTCTCAAAACGTGTTAAACATTATCACCAATGGCTACGTTCTGCCATTCCGTTCAAAGCCAAACTTGATCAGATTTCCTCTGATTCTGTCAGAGTACAAGGCCCAACCAAAAGACCAAGCCTTGGCCACTTGTATCCAGTCTCTCCTGTCAAAGAACGCTATCGAAAGGGTAGACAATGTAAAATCTCTCGGGTTTTACAGTCGCCTGTTCCTAGTACCCAAGCCTCACCAAAGGTGGAGGCCAGTCATAGACTTAAGCAGGCTCAACACTTTTCTACACGTAGAAAAGTTCAAAATGGAAACTCCAGAGTCCATCAGGACCTCCCTGATTCCAGGGGAGTGGGTATCGTCGATAGATCTGTCGGACGCCTACCTGCATATCCCCATCCACCCAAGCTCAAGGAAATACCTAAGGTTTTGCTACAAGGCTCAGGTGTTCCAATTCACCTCCCTCCCGTTCGGACTAGCTACAGCACCCCAGGTCTTTACTATGATCGTAAAGGAAGTGAAACTAATGGCCCTCTCAAGAGGACTCAGAATTCACCAATACCTGGACGACTGGCTGATCAGGTCCCAGTCTCAGGAGGAAGCACAAGTGAACACTCAGGCAGTAGTAGACCTGACTCAGTCCTTGGGATGGATAATAAATCAGGAAAAATCAGAACTGAAACCTACACAGGTGTTTTCGTTCGTGGGCTACGAATACCACCTCGATTCAGCCCTTGTAAAACCCACTCAAGAGAGATGGCTCAAACTTCAGGATTTGATCCTACGACTCAAGTCAAAACGTGTTTTGACTGCAAGATGTTTGATGTCTCTAATTGGGTTGCTAGCCTCAACGGAGAAAATGGTCCCGGAGGGACGCCTTCACATGAGGCCCTTTCAGTTTCATCTCAAGGAGCACTGGAGATATCCTCAGTCGCTGGACAACCTCCTTCCCTGGACAGAAGCCATTGCAGCCCACCTAGATTGGTGGCAAAATCCCTCCAAGGTGATGAAAGGTGCAGACCTTCATCCCAAAGACCACAGTATCCAACTCTTTACCGACGCCTCAAACGAAGGTTGGGGCGCTCACTTAGACCAAAACTTTACCAAGGGTCTGTGGTCAGATCGGGAAAAAAGGCTTCACATAAATGTCCTAGAATTGAAGGCGGTCTCCCTGGCCCTTCGAGACTTCAAGGACCAGTGCCAGAATCAAACAGTGTTGATCGCGACGGACAACTCAACAGTGGTAGCCTACATCAACAAACAAGGAGGAACACACTCGGCAGAGATGTGTGCTCTCCTGTGGAAGATCATGACCTGGTGCCATCACTATCACATAACATTGAAAGCCAGGCACATTCCAGGGTGCCTGAATGTGATGGCCGACCTGCTATCCAGGTCCAACCAAGTGCAGTCAACCGAATGGTCTCTGCACCCACAGGTCTTCAAACAGATCTGCCAGAAGTGGTTCACCCCTCATGTAGACTTGTTTGCCACTCACCTGAACCACAAACTCCCTCTATACGTGTCTCCTATCCCAGACCCAAAGGCCTGGGACATAGATGCTCTGAACATAAACTGGACCAACCTCACAGCATATGCGTACCCTCCTACGGCTCTCCTTCACAAGGTGATCCAAAAGATCAGGCAATGCCAGTGCCTGATCATCGTAATAGCCCCAGGCTGGCCAGGGATGCCCTGGTTTTGGGACCTAGTGCAGCTCTCAACAGAGATCCCACTGCAACTCCCAGTGTCAACAACCCTACTCAAACAGTCCCACAAACTGGTGTTCCACAACAACCCCCAGCACCTGAACCTCCACGCCTGGTGTCTAGGAGCGGACAACTCCAAGAACAAGGCTTCTCTGTGGAGGTGGCAGAGAGAATTGCTGCCCCTCAGCTGTCATCAACAAGGACCATCTACAAGTCAAAGTGGGCCCTTTTTGAAAAATGGTGCAGAGAAAATTCGGTGGATTTCTCCACTCCATCTGTGAAACAAATCTCAGATTTCTTCATGTACCTGTACCAAGACCTAAACAGGCGCCCCTCGACCATTGATGGTTACAGGACTGCAATCGTTGACACTTTGGGCCCAACGGCCCAACATATTGCACACAATGCAGACCTTCATAGGTTACTCTCCAGTTTTCACAGGGATCGTCCTAAAAGTTCCAGAAACTTACCCAAGTGGAACCTTTCTGTTGTCCTTAACGAGCTCACCAAAGCACCTTTTGAGCCCATGAAAGATTCAGACCTCAAACATCTCACTTTAAAAACTGCTTTCTTGCTAGCCTTGGCCTCCGGCAAGCGCCGCAGCGAAATCCATGCCTGGGTCGCTAACAAAGTAGCTAATTTAGGCCAATGGGAAAAGGTTGCCTTGTTCCCTTCTTCTGATTTCATAGCCAAAAACCAACTAGCAAGAGAAGGTTCTCAAAGTGTGTCTCCGGTGACTATCCCTGCTCTGACTACCATTGTGGATAGACAGTTTAAAGAAGACAGGACCCTGTGTCCCGTACGGGCCCTGAGGTTTTATTTGGATCGAACTAAAGACCTGAGAGGGTCTCGTTCTCTCCTTTTCATCTCCTTTAAGAAAGGACATACCTCAGACCCGCTACACTCTCTTCATGGTTGAAACAAACCATTTTACTTTGTTACAAACAAGCAGATCAACAAGCCTTGGACTTGGTCCAAGTCAAAGCGCATGACATCCGGGCCTTCGCGGCCTCTAAGGCCTTTTACGGTGGGGTATCGGTGGACCAAATCATGCAAGCCTGTCACTGGAAAGCTCACAACACATTTACAAATTTTTACCTAAAAGACCTTACTTGGTCGGACACCGACAACAATTTGTACCTGGGACCTGTAGTGGCTGCACAACAAGTCCTAGATCCTTCCCCTCAGACCAGTTGTCCTCGGAAAGAAAAAAGGGGGGGGGGGGCACATCCGCTACAACCAAGTCTTCAGGAGTCTTTCCCAGGATCTAGGTATTCCTCTACCTTCAAGATGTTACGGGTAAGGTCATTTTATCCTTTAATTATCAAGTATTTTCTATTAAGGACTTATTTAGTTGTCATTAATCTCATATTCAGGTTGTAAAAATTTTATGAGATTCCCAACCTCTGGGTTGGTCAGTCACACGTGAAGGGCCCCTTTTGGACCCTTAGACCTCGGAGTGAGCACTGCTGCACTCCCGTCCTTCAATAAAACATCTAGACAGTTTTTAGCACTGTCTCTCATTTACTTAGGTTTTTGGCTCGTTACAGGCCCGGCCTTCGGGATCGGGGCACTGTAAATGGGACTCAGACTGGTATTTCTGGCACTATTCTATACATATTAACTCAAAATCTTAGAAAAAATGACATTCCTTCCAGTCTCAGCTGTAATCCCGCCACCGGGCGGTTGAATTCAGCATTAAGTCCCACATGGTAAGCTATTGTAGCGTAATAAAATTGAAAATTTTAATTACTTAAATGTAGCTTTTATAAGCTACAAGCTTACCATGTGGGACTTAGAAGAGTCCCACCCTGCCTCCCCGCTGTTTACAGCTGAGGGGTAGGTTTAAAAAATTTCAACGAGAAAGTAGGACGATTGGTCAGAAGTTATCACGTGACGACAACTACCAGTATATCCGGTGGCTAACAAGAACGATCTTTTTTTCTAAGACGTTGGCCCCGGGTGTGGCAACCCGAGATCAGCATTAAGTCCCACATGGTAAGCTTGTAGCTTATAAAAGCTACATTTAAGTAATTAAAATTTTCAATTTATAACAAAAAATTACTGGGATTAATTTTCACTAATGGCTAGTCTCTAGTTGATAGAATAATACAGATATAAAATATCGCTGGGAATTAATTTTCACTATCCAAACTCATAAGTTGAAAATAGCTAGAATTGACGCATCATGAAAATTTCAATTTATGGATATCTGGTTAACCAGTACATGTGTATTTCAAATTATTCAGCCTGTTTTCAAGGACTCTGTTAGGGGCCACGTTGGCACAGTGGTAACACACTCGCCTCCCACCTCTGAGGTCGGCGATTCAAACCCCGGACCCTGTGTCGGAAAGTTGGTAGTTACTTATCGATGGTCGGCAGTTTAATGTACAGAACCTTGACCAGTTGTATGTACTGGTTTTCTCTGCCCATAAAAGTACCCGACTACCCGTTGTTGTCTGACCTGTACAGTGTTGACAGTGGCGTAAAACCCCAAATAAACAAAAAAATAAATCAAGGACTCTGTTAACCTGTCACTGCCCCAAATTAAACCAGACGTTTATTGCGTTAATACGTCTTACCTAGTGGACAGATGCATTTGTCCGGCGCCCTGCCGGTCACGCCAAACATTAGAAAAAAACGTCCTGAGCTGGGCTCTGGCCGGGACCGGTAGTGTCCTGTTTACTCGCCAGGTGGCGAAAGATTTATAGAAACGTTTTTCAATTTTAGTGTTGGATATACCTTTTAAATTTACATCAATTTTATATCAAATTGTCACTGAATATTCATGGCATCCCCTGGAGATTTTAAGGGTCAGCGCAGAGGCGCTTGCGGACATATAATGGCCGCGTTTGATCTTCACAAACGTTGTGCAAGATGTAGGGAAAAGAAGTTGGGAGAGGACCCGTGTGTCAAGGACAAACCTTGCTCATTATGTGACAACTTTTCGGATACTCAAAAAGAGACTTTGTCTACTCCATCTAATAAGAAAGGAAAGGAAAGCAGGATTGCTGGTATCCCCCAAAGAGGTGACAGTTATTTCTCCGGTGGAGGATTTGTCGTCTGCTAACGCTCCGGCAGATAATTCTTCTGCGCACCCTTCTGCGCAGTCAGCACCAGATTCTCAGCCCTCTGCGCAGCTTTCCACGCCGGCACCTGCCGCGTCTTCTGCTTCTACTTCAAACACCTCTTATGTCACTTCTGATCAGTTTTCTACATTATCTGACAAGATGTCTGAGCAATTTGCAAGATTCGAGGCACTACTCTCACGAGGTAACATTTTTAGTGCTCCTACTATGCCTGTTAACCCCGTTTCTGCTCAAAAAGTGCTATCATATACTCCCTTTCGGTGTGGCTTCCGGCAGCAGCTGAAGATAATAAAGGGTCTGATACTAAACCGGAAAAGAAAAAAATCTCACAAGTCTAAACACAAATCTGATAAGAAGACTCACAGGCATTCCGGTAGACATTCTGATAAATCCACCGACAGGCGCGGGGATACATCTGATTTAAATCCGGTCGGTGTTAAACAACTGGCCACAAGCTCCTCACAGGCAGACACTGAAGACATTACCGACACCGGTTCTCAAGCTCTTCCAGCCAAATTACATTTCTCTCAACCTGCTGTCCAGTCTACCGGTCAACCGGCCAAGGAAGGTTCAGCAACCGGTCCGACTCCCAGTTACTCTCAGGCCAGTGCTACTTATAGGACCACCGGTCCGGAGGATTATCCACAGGCTAGTGCGTACTCTGAACTACCATATGATCCTGAAGACAGTGATCATTACTCAGTTTCTGAACCGGATGAGGGAGAACTGTCGGATACTGGTGAAAAACAAGAAGTTACGGAGGATATGAACTACCGAGAAACTGTCTGATCTGTCAGATCGTTTATGGGGTGGAATCATATTCCTGTCTTTGAGGCTGATTTTAGTGAACCTGACAAGAGCAACAACCCTTGGAAGGGGAAGGCACCCAGGCGACCAGCTCGTGTGTCTGTAGCTATGCCACCAGACGACTGGTTATGTCAAAAACTTGAGCGTCTCAATACCACGGTGGCCGAGGGTTATCCCTCTAGAAGTCAAGACTCAAGTGGTCTGAAGAAGGACCAATTTATCAAGATGCCGAAATCGCAAGCTCGTTGGTACCAGATGCACACCCTCAAACCTGATACTACTCCTCGCCCTGGCAAGTCTGTGTTTAGTTGGAGGAATACCGAGGCTAAGGTCAATTCGCAATTTCCACGTATAACCAAGGCCTCTTCCTATCCACCTTCTGGTCTTGTTTCACGTCCAATTTCCCAGGAATACCTACGTCGATGGGAACGGAATGCCAAAGAAGGCAGCTACATTGTCAGTCAGGCTGCAGGCTTTAACAGGTGTGCTAGTGAACTGCAAGACCGTATGAACCAAAGTTTTTTGTGTCTTCAGTCTAATTTTAGCAAAGGAAAGGCCCCAAAAGAGGTCTCAGAGGCTCTTCACGACCTGAAAGACTACCTAGCTTTTCATCAAAATGTCTCCATTGCCATGGGAACCTCATTGCAGCATCTGGCTGACAGCCTTTTCGTCAACATGGCAAATCTTGTGCTTCTGAGGCGGGATTCCTATTTAGACCATGTCAAGCCGGGAGTCAAGTCTGACATCTGGACTCGGCTCAGGAATGCTCCACTGTTCAATTACGGTCTCTTCCCTGATATGCATTGCAGAACAGGATATTACTAAGTCTGAATCCACCAGTGCTGCTTCAAGACCCGGACTGGGTGCTATGCAGCGCACTGGGTGGCGTAGCCAGAATAGGTTCCAACCCTATGATCGCCGGGAGTCTAGGAATGCAGCTTCATCTGAACCGACTCAACCATGGCGGCAGTTTGCTCGGGGCAGGGGCAGATCAAGAGGAAGGGGTCGTAGTACTAACCCCCGTTTCTCTCGCACCCGTGGATTTAAAAACCAAAAATGACAACTACCAATACAACCCAACCTCTGTAGTCAAGACATTCAATCAGTTGGGGAGAAAACAGACTCTAAACTTAGTCAAGAAAGTTTGTCTCAAACCAGTTCTTTGTTCAAAGTTAAGTCAATTTCCACCGGGAATGACCGGTTCAAGTGTTCAAAAGACAGTAAAAGACATGTTAACAGAAAATTCGGGTCAGTTACTGGACTCAGTACAGATAGAAAATTCTCGACCCCACACATCTCAGGATCAAGACTTTCCCATGAGGCAAGTAGATCATGTAAGTCAGGATGTGTTTTATCATGTTGCAACTCATGCTCCTTCTGTAGCTACCACCGGGCCTCCGCAAAAGAATGGTCTAAGTCCCGTACCAGTGTTGAGCAAAATAAAGCATGTGAACAGTGTTTCTTGTGTCGATCCATGTCTTTTTGTCCAAAATGTTCAAGGTGCCCCCACTGTTGTGCGCGATGGTCCTGTAGGAGGCCGTCTTCAAATATTTTGGCAGCGGTTAGGTGCAAACCCTCGAGCAGTGTCCATTTTAAAGGAGGGTTACAGCCTTCCATTCAAGTTAAGACCTCCTCTCACCAGGATTCCGATCATTCAGAGCAGTTATGCCAATCCGATCAAAAGCCGTTTCCTCAAAGAGGCACTGATTTCTCTCCAAGGAAAGTTGGTAGTAGAACCAGTCCTGGTCCGGTCTTCTCTAGCCTTCTACAACCGGCTGTTTTTAGTCCCCAAAGCAGAAAACAAGTGGAGGCCTATTTTAGATCTGAGTCAGTTGAACAAGTTCCTCAAAACCGACACATTCAAGATGGAAACTCCGGAAACCATCCGGACCTCTCTACAAAAAGGGGAGTGGGTAACCTCGCTGGATTTCAGCGATGCATACTTTCACATCCCCATTCACCCCCGGTCGAGAAAGTACATGGGGTTCTTCCTCAACAAACGAGCGTACCAGTTCACTGCCCTTCCCTTCGGGTTGGCCGCGGCTCCTCTAGAGTTCACCAAGGTGGTCAAGGAGGTGAAACTTATGGCTCAGAACAGGGGTATAAGAATCCACCAGTACCTAGACGACTGGTTACTGAGAGCCCCTTCAAGGGAGATTGGTCTATGTCACACCCAAGTTCTGTTGTCTCTTTGCCGCGAACTGGGCTGGCTGGTCAACATCAAAAAGTCAGAGTTGACGCCTCAACCTTCGTCGGTTACCGGTTCGACCTGTTGACGGGTCGGGTTTTGCCAACTCAAGAAAGATGGGCAAGCTTGCATCAGAAACTGTTGTTTTTAAAGGCTCGGGACAATTGCACGGTCAGGCAGTTCATGTCCTTGATAGGACTCTTGACAGCCACCGAGAAACAGGTCTGGTCAGGTCCTCTCCACATGCGTCCCATTCAGTGGCACCTAAGAGGCACTGGCATGTCCCCGAGGTTTTAGAGAAAGTCATTCCCCTACCTCTCTCCCTTCACCACCACTTAGACTGGTGGCTGGACGAGGGAAATGTGCTCAAAGGTCAACCGTTACATCCGTTAAGTCACGCCCTTCAGTTGTTTACAGACGCATCAAACGAAGGTTGGGGCGCGCACTTAGGGGACTCTATGGCAAGAGGCGTTTGGTCCGACGTAGAGAGCCAGCTGCATATAAACTTCTTGGAGCTAAAGGCGGTCTTTCTGGCCCTCAAGAGTTTCGAGCCTCTCTGCAGGAATCAGATTGTGCTGATTGCAACGGACAACACCACTGTGGTCGCTTACATCAACAAACAGGGAGGTATGAAATCAGGCTCTCTTTGTGCCCTCCTATGGAGGCTCCTATCCTGGTGCCACCCCAGGGGAATAGTTCTGAGAGCCAGGCACATTCCAGGTCGGTTAAATGTGATAGCAGACAAGCTCTCCTGGCACAATCAGGTAATCCAGACGGAGTGGTCACTCGGTCAGAGCGTGTTCAATCACTTGTGCTCGAGATGGGCCCCACCACAAATGGATCTTTTTGCAACCCGGTACAGTTACAAGCTTCCCAAGTTTGTCTCACCGGTTCCAGACCCGACTGCCTGGGCTGTGGACGCCCTGAGTCTACCCTGGCAGGATCTGAATGCGTACGCCTTCCCTCCTGTCTCCCTCCTCAACCAAGTGATCTCCAAAGTAGTGGATCAGGGGTGTCGAAGGATGATTCTCATTGCTCCAGGGTGGCCCAACATGGCGTGGTTTTGGGACCTGGTCAATCTGTCAGTGCAGATTCCACTCAGTCTTCCGCTGCAGAGGGATCTGGTGACTCAACCGTTCAACGGGCTCCCTCACCGAGATCTGTCAAATCTGAATCTGCATGCATGGCTCCTAGAACCACTTTCATTCAAGGAAAAGGAGGCTCCTCAGAGACGCTCAACCAGAACAGTCTACAAGTCAAAGTGGTCCATTTTTGTCAAATGGTGTGAGGAGAACAAGGTGGACTTCAGGTCGCCCACTATAAGTCACATTGCCGATTTCCTATTGCATCTGTTTAAAGAAAGAGACCTGCAACCCAGTACCATTGACGGCTACAGAACAGCTATTGCCGACATGGTCGGTAATGAGGAACTGAATATTAGTAAAGATGAAAACTTGACTCGATTGTTGGACAGTTTTCATAGGGATAAGCCTAAAGGGAAAAGAGGGATTCCTTCCTGGAATCTTTCCCTGGTTCTTCATCAGTTGACTAAGGCTCCCTTTGAACCCTTGAGACAGGCTTCCCTAAAACATCTCACGTTTAAGACCGTTTTCCTCCTAGCCTTGGGTTCGGGCAAACGACGGAGTGAGATCCATGCATGGCTTTACAAGAATATCAGACACCAGGAAAACTGGCGTCAGGTTTCCCTTTACCCTTCTCCAAGTTTCCTGTCGAAGAACCAACTTGCGCGGGATGGCCCGTCTTCTGTAGCTGCTGTGGTCATCCCAGCCTTAGCTCCCTCTTTAGACAGGTCCTTAAAGGAGGATAAGTCACTTTGCCCAGTACGCGCTTTGCGTTACTATTTGGACAGAACCAAAGATCTGCGTAAGGGAAAATATTTGGTTTTTGTGTCTTGTAGGAAAAGTTTCCAGAAAGACATAGTTCCAGTAACTATCTCCTCTTGGATTAAACAGACAGTCATTTTGTGTTACCAGCTGTCGGATGAGGAAGCTCATTCTCTGCATCAGGTCAGAGCTCATGATGTCAGGGCCTTTGCAGCATCCAAGGCCTTTCAGGGCGGGGTCTCTTCAGACCAGATCCTTGCAGCTTGTCATTGGAAAGCCCATAATACCTTTACTCAGTTCTATCTAAAGGATCTTGCATGGGCAGACTCTGAATTATACCACCTAGGGCCTGTTGTAGCTGCTCAACAGGTCCACTATGACAAGTAATAGCATTATTTTGTTTCATATTGTAAATAATGTGTATATAAAAAAAAAAAAAAAAAAAAAAAAGGGTTCACTCCTCTTGTGTTTGTTCCCAAATAATTCAGGAGTGCCCCTTGGATAGTTTTTTCTCATTCCTGTTCCATCTCTTCCTCACTGGAACTCTTACTCCTCCCTAGGTCTTCCTGGATCTCCTTCGAGACGTTCTAAGACCTATATGTCGAAGAAAAAACAAGGGGGGGGGGGGGGGGGGAGTTGTCTGGTGGTTTACCTAGATTGGTTAATTTAGTATTCACCGGTTCCGCCCTTTTTACATTAATAGAGTTCTGGGAAATCCCCTTTTGGCTACCCTCCATCCAATGGGTAGTTATTCTGCATCTGTCCACTAGGTAAGATGTATTAACGAATAAAATAGAAAATTTAATAGTAAATTAAATTTTTATAAGTTAATACCTTACCTAGTGGACAGGGGGATTCCCACCCTACCTTCCCCGCGGGTTACACCAATAAGGGGATTTATTAAGGTAGGCAACAAAAAGAGGAAGAGCGCATGCGCACTGCACCGACAGGTAGGCTGTACAGCCACCTGGCGAGTAAACAGGACACTACCTGTGGCGGCCAGAGCCCAGCTCAGGACGTTTTTTTCTAACGTTTGGCGTGACCGGCAGGGCGCCTGACAAATGCATCTGTCCACTAGGTAAGGTATTAACTTATAAAAATTTAATTTACTATTAAATTTTCTAATTTGCACTCTTGATAAGTTGGATGAATATTTTATTTATTCAATTTGTATATTAAGTACAGCACATTATAACATACAATTTTATAAATTACAAACAAAAAAAAAGTACAGTATTTGTACCTTACACACAACACACACAAAAAGGTACAGGTGCAACCATAAAAGGTTATAGTTTAGAGAAAACAATTTCTGAGTCTTGAGCAACTCCAGAAAGTCATTTCTCTCACTATTTGAACTTGGTACATCTATTATATGTTCTTTTCAGTACGGTTATGGGACACAACAGACCAGCAGTGCAAGACTTGTTACCATGGCCACAACTATCCAGTGTGGAGTGTTCATTCTAGGTAAACTCCAATATATCATACCTTAAAAAATACTCAGTATAAGGAACCCTCAAAACAGGTTATCACATTTCTTTGGTGCAGATTTTTTAATTAAGCTAGCATAGGATTTCAAATATGTTTAATATAATTAAACATAATCTCAGCAATTTTTTTTTTTATTTAGTTTTTATGTTTACAAAACATTATATACAAGGCTGATACAAATCTGATAACTGATACAACTACTTTTCAGTTGTAGACACAAATGTGTAATTAAGGATGGTTCCGTAGGCCAGGTATCTCGGTATTGAGAGCAATTATTATTAGGGCTGCGAATGAGTACTCGAGCCTCGGCGTACGAGGCGGTCTTGGCTTGTACTCGAGTCCATTTTAAAAACTCGGTTACTCGCGAGGTATTGTATTATCGGCCACGTAATCAAAAGCTTGTGTAAAATATGCTACATTTCAGCATTTCCGTCACATAATATCAACTAAAGTTGTTATTTTCGCTTGAAAACATACAATTTACTCCATATTCTATAATATATGGTCAAATAGAAGACGTTTTTCTTCAAAAGTTTCGTTTCCGGAACCGACTATTTGTTTACAGAAGACTTCTAATGGTAGGTACTAACTCTCGTTGTTACTCGAATTCGGGCCGGTTGTCAGAAGGCGAGTACTCGATGTCATTTTTCAGCACCCGTCACAGCCCTAATTATTATAGTGTCACACTAGCGTCTCTGGGTATTTTAATATCACAACCTTTAGATTAACTATTTAGTTTACATTTTGTTTCAACTAGTTCATATTTACTGTATTATTTACTTTTTGTTGCAAACTCTTTAGTTCTTTTTATATTTTAAAACTACATTTTTATCTTTAATATAAACTAAACTCAATGTATTTTGTTAGTCATACAGGAGAGTATTTTGTGAGTGGGTCCAAGGACCACACTGCACGAGTTTGGTGTACAGACAGAGTGTATCCAGTCAGAACTCTCACAGGACACAATGCAGATGTAGATGTAAGTACTATAGTGTTGGAGACGGTAAACTGGAAACCTATTTGCTGACCAAAAGACACTGATCCAGTTATGTTCTGCTTTCTTCTAATTTAGGGCTGGGACGGGTGCTGAAAAACGGCACCGAGTACTCGCCCTCTCACAACCGGCCCGAATTCGAGTAACCACGAGATTTAGTATCTACCATGAGAAGTCTTCTGTAAACAGATAGTCGGTTCCATAAACGAAACTTTTGAAGAAAAACGTCTTCTGTTTGACCAGATATTATAGAATATGGAGTAAATTATATGTTTTCAAGCGAAAATAACAACTTTAATTGATATTATGTGTCGGAAATGCTGAAATCTAGCATATTTTACACAAGCGTTTCATTACATGGGCGATAATACCTCACGAGTAACCAAGGATTTAAAATGGACTCGAGTACTAGCAAAGATCGACTCTATCAAGGCTCGAGTACTCGTTCACGGCCCTATTCTAATTAAAACTGGTTTCCTCACATATTCGTTATTTTAACCAAAAATACCAAAATATTGAGCAACAACAAATATTTTGCATGTATTTTTATAATATTCTATTAATATTATAAATCATTTTATTATGTCAGCTGACTTGTCAGTCAGCTGACATTATGTCATCACTCTGCGGCGTGGGCGTCCGCGTACGCGTCCGCGTGAACAACTTCTTCTCCAAAACTACAAGGCCTAGAGACATGCTGTTTTTTTTAAAAGATACCTTATCTATCGAGGATGAAAAATTGTTCAAGGCATGCAAATCTGTCTGTTCGTCTGTTTGCTAGAGACATTACAAGGGGGGTACCCCCACCAAAAGTGTGAAAATTTCAACTTTTTATCACAATTTTCTCAGTGACTATTGCAGGGATTTCTCTCATATCTTGCATATATGTACTAGGCCAGAGGTAGATTCTCTTGTGTGAGTATGAGACCTGGATCTGTCTTACTTTTTTTTTAATAAATTTTTTTTATAATTTTTGATGCATTAAAATTCATGAAATCATGCACTAAATCACTTATAACTTCAAAAGTGTTGCATTTACAGCATTTTGTTAAAATATGTTATTCAGCTACTTTTTTCATAGCTACAATATGGTGAGTAAGTTGGGTGCCTGTCTCAATAGCTAAGTGAGTAATAGCTACTTTTGGGCTTTTCAGTAACTTCCATTATGAGTAAAATCACTTGTAACTTAAAAACTATTGCATTTAGAGAATTTGGTATAAATATGTTATTCAGCTACTTTTGGGCCAGCTATAACATAGTGAAATTTCAGACCTGTAGCTCATGGCATAGCTGAGTAATAGCTACTTTTAGGTTATCACTGTTGAGTAAATCGCTTATAACTTGAAAACTATTGCATTTAGAGAATTTCGTATAAATATGTTATTCAGCTACTTTTGGGTCAGCTATAACATAGTAAAATTTCAGACCTGTAGCTCATGGCATAGCTGAGTAATAGCTACTTTTAGGTTATCACTGTTGAGTAAATCACTTATAACTTGAAAAGTGTTGCATTTAGAGCATTTTGTTAAAATATGTTATTCAGCTACTTTTTTCATAGCTACAATATGGTGAGTAAGTTGGGTGTCTGTCTCAATAGCTAAGTGAGTAATAGCTACTTTTGGGCTTTTCAGTAACTTCCATTATGAGTAAAATCACTTGTAACTTAAAAACTATTGCATTTAGAGAATTTCGTATATGTTATTCAGCTACTTTTGGGCCAGCTATAACATAGTAAAATTTCAGACCTGTAGCTCATGGCATAGCTGAGTAATAGCTACTTTTAGGTTATCACTGTTGAGTAAATCACTTATAACTTGAAAAGTGTTGCATTTAGAGCATTTTGTTAAAATATGTTATTCAGCTACTTTTTTCATAGCTACAATATGGTGAGTAAGTTGGGTGTCTGTCTCAATAGCTAAGTGAGTAATAGCTACTTTTGGGCTTTTCAGTAACTTCCATCATGAGTAAAATCACTTGTAACTTAAAAACTATTGCATTTAGAGAATTTCGTATAAATATGTTATTCAGCTACTTTTGGGCCAGCTATAACATAGTAAAATTTCAGACCTGTAGCTCATGGCATAGCTGAGTAATAGCTACTTTTAGGTTATCACTGTTGAGTAAATCACTTATAACTTGAAAACTATTGCATTTAGAGTATTTTGTTTCAATATGTTATTCACCTATTTTGGGGTCAGCTATAACATAGTGAAGTTTCAGACCTGTGGCTCATTTCATAGCTGAGTAATAGCTACTTTGAAGTTCTCACTGTTGAGTAAATCAGTTATAATTGGAAAACTATTGCATTTACAGAAATTTGTGCAAATATGTTATTCAGCTACTTTTGGGTCAGCTATAACATAGTGAAATTATAGACCTATAGCTCATGGCACAACTGAGCAATAGCTATTCTCAGGTACTGACTGTTGAGTAAATCAGCTATAACTTGAAAAATATTCCCCTCCCCAAAAATGGCGGCCATTTTGAATTTTCGAATTTTTGCCAAAAATGGCAAAACACAAATTTGCTTCTATCTCCTTAACCGTGCGAGATAGAGCGATTTCGTCGAAATTTTCGACCCACAGGGTATCTGAGCATTGTATTCTTGGCAAGTTTCAAAAAATTTTCCCCTCCCCAAACATGGCGGCCATTTTGAATTTTCGAATTTTTGCCAAAAATGGCAAAACACAAATTTGCTTCTATCTCCTTAACCGTGCGAGATAGAGCGATTTCGTCGAAATTTTCGACCCACAGGGTATCTGACCATTGTATTCTTTGTAATTTTCAAAAAATTTTCCCCTCCCCAAAAATGGCGGCCATTTTGAATTTTCGAATTTTTGCCAAAAATGGCAAAACACAAATTTCCTTCTATCTCCTTAACCGTGCGAGATAGAGCGATTTCGTCGAAATTTTCAACCCACAGGGTATCTGACCATTGTATTCTTTGCAATTTTCAAAAAATTTTCCCCTCCCCAAAAATGGCGGCCATTTTGAATTTTCGAATTTTTGCCAAAAATGGCAAAACACAAATTTCCTTCTATCTCCTTAACCGTGCGAGATAGAGCGATTTCGTCAAAATTTTCGACCCACGGGGTATCTGAGCATTGTATTCTTGGCAATTTTCAAAAAATTTTCCCCTCCCCAAAAATGGCGGCCATTTTGAATTTTCCAATTTTTGCCAAAAATGGCAAAACACAAATTTCCTTCTATCTCCTTAACCGTGCGAGATAGAGCGATTTCGTCAAAATTTTCGACCCACGGGGTATCTGAGCATTGTATTCTTGGCAATTTTCAAAAAATTTTCCCCTCCCCAAAAATGGCGGCCATTTTGAATTTTCCAATTTTTGCCAAAAATGGCAAAACACAAATTTGCTTCTATCTCCTTAACCGTGCGAGATAGAGCGATTTCGTCGAAATTTTCGACCCACGGGGTATCTGAGCATTGTATTCTTGGCAAGTTTCAAAAAATTTTCCCCTCCCCAAAAATGGCGGCCATTTTGAATTTTCGAATTTTTGCAAAAAATGGCAAAACACAAATTTCCTTCTATCTCCTTAACCGTGCGAGATAGAGCGATTTCGTCGAAATTTTCGACCCACAGGGTATCTAAGGAATGTATTCTTTGCAATTTTCAAAAAATTTTCCCCTCCACAAAAATGGCGGCCATTTTGAATTTTCGAATTTTTGCCAAAAATGGCAAAACACAAATTTGCTTCCATCTCCTTAACCGTGCGAGATAGAGCAATATCGTCGAAATTTTCGACCCACAGGGTATCTGAGGAATGTAATCTTTGCAATTTTCAAAAAAAATTTCCCCTCCCCAAAAATGGCGGCCATTTTGAATTTTCGAATTATTGCCAAAAATGGCAAAACACAAATTTGCTTCCATCTCTTTAACCATGCGAGATAGAGCGATTTCGTCGAAATTTTGGACCCATAGTGTATCTAAGGAATGTACTCTTTGCAATTTTCAAAAAATTTTCCCCTCCCCAAAAATGGCGGCCATTTTGAATTTTCGAATTTTTGCCAAAAATGGCAAAACACAAATTTGCTTCCATCTCCTTAACCGTGCGAGATAGAGAGATTTCGTCGAAATTTTCGACCCACAGGGTATCTAAGGAATGTACTCTTTGCAATTTTCAAAAAATTTTCCCCTCCCCAAAAATGGCGGCCATTTTGATTTTTCGAATTTTTGCCAAAAATGGCAAAACACAAATTTGCTTCTATCTCCTTAACCGTGCGAGATAGAGCGATTTCGTCGAAATTTTCGACCCACAGGGTATCTAAGGAATGTAATCTTTGCAATTTTTTAAATTTTGATTTTTCGAATTTTTGCCAAAAATGGCAAAACACAAATTTAATGCAAAAAGGCATGAAGCTGAAATAATTTACATCTACACTAATAAATATTTAAGCATCATTGATATATTTTACAAATGAAACAGGGTCTTGTAAGACTACTGTACAATTTTGGCAAAAGGTTCATGGGGTGGACATTACACATGATAATGTGTGTTCTTCTATGCTATCCTGTTTCTATTCGCATCTACTATCAACAGGGCATCCTATTTCTAGTTTGTTAAATATGTTATTCACAGAATTTTTGGTCAGCTATAACATAGTGAAATTGCAGACCTCTATGTCATGGCATAGCTGAGCAATAGCTACTTTCAGGTTCTCACTGTTGAGTAAATCATTGTATCCACTGGATAGCCGCAGTGTGTAGAGAGAGATTTCACCATTACTGGTCTGATGAAAAAAAATATTATAGCTAGCTTTCTTAAGTTTGCAGTATATATTAATAACCATAAAATGTTGTCTGGGAATATTTTTGGCCTCATTTTGAGAAACAAGATGGCCGCCACAGGTGTTTTTTGTCAGTCATGAAAAGGGCTTATATCTCCCTTATTATTGATCCTAGAGGTTTGGGATGATAAACCAACCTGTAGGAAATCATGGGGTGGGAATCTTTTGGTGTGGTCAGATTTGACCTTCAATGACCCCTCCTTCAAGGTCAAACAAGGATAGCCAAACTTAAAAGTGCTTATAACTCGCTTATTATTGGTCCCAGAGGTTTGGGATGGTAAACAGACAGGAAATCATGGGCTGTGAATCTGTTGATATGGTCCGATTTGACCTTGGAACCCTCCTTCAAGGTCAAATGAGGATAGCGAAAATTGAAAGTGCCTACAACTCGTTTATTATTGGTGACAGAGATTTGGGATGGTAAACCATCCCATAGGAAATCATTGGCTCGGAATCTTTTGGTATGGTCAGATTTGACCTTTGGACCCCTCCTTCAAGGTCAAATGAGGACAGCCAAGCTTAAAAGTGCTTATAACTCATTTATAATTGGTCCTAGAGGTTTGGAATGGTAAACCATAGGAAATCATGGGCTGGGAATGTATTTGTGTGGTTAGATTTGACCTTGGACCCCTTCTTCAAGGTCAAACGAGGTTATTGCATTTCTAGTATTTCTTTAAATATGTTTTAACCTATTTTTTACACTTAAACGATTACCTTGTTATTTTCCTTCATAATACCATTTACAGGGCACAACTTTTTTATCCTTTTCTTCTGTCAGCTTCGGAATTTCTTTCAAACTTGCTGTTCAGTTACCATTTACTGTATTTCTGTACAGCCCTTTTCCTGATAATTATTCTGTCCTCTAATCACCTTCACAAATCAAAAACACTCAGTCAGCTGACACAGTGCCCGTTCACGGGCACTCTCCTCTTGTTATTATTTTAACCTCAAAAGTCTTCAAAAAGCATATTGCGGTTCATAATTATTTGCGAGGTATAGATCATGTACGCATTTGAAAACTTATGTCTTGGCATTTACTTAACCAGATTCATCCGGCTTTTCGTCAAATTTTAGCTTTCATTAACCGGTTCTAAAATTTGCATTCAACCACGACATTGAAGTACTATCAATATACAAAATACAGGATAACTAGTGTGGGCAATTGCTATCAATATTCTAGGTTGATTTATCGTCCATTTTCTGACTGATGATCAGTAGTGGCAGGATTGCTTGCAAAAATCATAACTGGTTACCGGGGCTTTTAAACAAATTCTGGTATTTCACATGCTTCTCACTGATATGCTGAAAACTTAACTTTGAGTGTGCATGCTCCATAATTTACCAAAGGAAATGTCTTTCGTGAGATATTATTAAGTGTGTGTGTATTGTTTTCACCCATGGTGTCCGGATGGATGGGTGGGGGGACGGATGGTCGGGCGGCGCGAAAATCTTGTCCGGCCCATATCTCAGAAACTGTAAGGTGTAGGAAGTTGATACTTAGTAGGGACATTAGTTAGGGGGTGTAGGTGTGCAAAGTCATGGTGTGACCTTGATTTGACCTTGCCTGCAGTGATCTTGACCTATAAAATCTTGTCTGGGCTATATCTCGGAAACTGTAAAGTGTAGGAAGTTGATACTTGGTAGGGACATTTGTTAGGGGGTGTAGATGTGCAAAGTCATGGTGTGACCTTGATTTGACCTTGCCGTAGTGACTTTGACCTTTAAATCTTGTCTGGGCTATATCCCGGAAACTGTAAGGTGTAGGAAGTTGATACTTGGTAGGGACATTGGTTAGGCAGTGTAGGTGTGCAACATCATGGTCTTACCTTGATTTGACCTTTGACTTTGCTGTAGTGACCTTGACCTATAAAATCTTGTCCGGGCTATATCTCGGAAACTGTAAGGTGTAGGAAGTTGATACGTCGTAGGGACATTGGTTAGGGGGTGTAGATGTGCAACGTCATGGTCTGACCTTGATATGGCCTTTGACCTTGCCATAGTGACCTTGACCTATAAAATCTTGCCTGGGCTATGTCTTGGAAAGCGTGAGGTGTAGGAAGTTGATACTTACTAGGGACATTGGTTAGGGGGTGTAGGTGTGCAACGTCATTTTCTTACCTTGATTTGACCTTTGACCTTGCTGTAGTGACCTTGAGCTATAAAATCTTGTCTGGACTATATCTGGGAAACCGTAAGGTGTAGAAAGTTGATGCTTGGTAGGGACATTGATTAGGGGTTGTAGGTGTGCAGCATCATGGTGTGACCTTGATTTGACCTTTGACCTTGTCGTAGTGACCTTGACCTTTAAAATCTTGTTGCACCTTTGGGTCTGTCTTTTGATGCAGATTAAGCACTGTTAAAGTCATATTAGAATTCATTAAGAATTTTATTTTTACAACTTCCCATTGTATCAGATGGAATTTCATCAAGTGAGCTACAGATTTTGCTCCTACACCACACATAAGCTTTCATTGAATGTATTGCCACTTCTGTATGCATGGCAATATTCAAAACATCCAAACCATAATTCGGCCATGCCAAATGTAGATAAAGAGTGTCGTAATGTTTAGTTTACTGATAAATGATGTCATCTTGTTATTGAATTGTCTTGTTTTAATACTTCATCTTTACATGCATTATCTTTCTTTTAGACATTATTTTCTCTATTTAAACATTGTTTGGACCATTATATAACTGACAGTGCTCTGAAAGTATCCTGAACTTTGTACTGATACAGTGCTTCTATATGTCATGGTGTTAAAAATATTTCCCTAGGCTGTGGGGTACAGGCATCTCTGATGCTATTTTTGAAGTTATGGCATCTTCAAAGAAAGAAAATGAGGTATTTAGCATGCAGTGATGTGGTTATTAATATATTGCAGCTGATCAGTGTTCATATAATGTAAATTCCTAATTTTAGGCATATTGAAAAAATCCCACATTATTCTGATTCCATTCTTGTACAATTGTGTGGATATGACTTTTCCTTTTTGGGTAAAAAAGCTTTAATTAATTCAGGTTTTGTTTAGCAGTAGGAGTTGTTGATCTAGCTACTTATTCACATACATTATGTAAATTGGTCAAATGTATAGGCGTGACTTCTTTCAAACGGTAAGATGACTGGAAAAAAACACTTTCTCATAATGTCCCTTTTTTCCCTTTTCCAAAAACTGTGTGCCCCTTTTTTCTTGTGCCCTTTTTATCTAGGTCCCTTTTTCCTGTGCCCCTTTTTCCACACAACGAATTTTCAGAGGCATAAAATGCCCTAAAGATATACAACATATGAATGTCCCTATCTATACCCAATTATAGTTTACTACAGTGTATCCTTATCTAGGATTAAATATCTCTTGGAAAAAAGTTATGATCCCAAATTTACAGCAAAAATGATATATTCTTTTCATAAAATATACCACTCTACGAAACACAATAAAGCTCACATTCTGTTTACAGTCTAATACTGCAACTGATACACTTTTTGGATAATCCACTTTTCCATCACATACAAAACAAACTAACGCTTACCTTCGCCTTATAGTCTCATAACACAACTACTGCAGCTTTATTAACTCAAGTCTCCATCCGGGCTGCTCGTTTTTGTTAGCAAAAACTTTTTTCTAGTTGGATGAGGTTTTGGTTGTTTCAAAACCCTCGCTTTTCAGTAACCACCTTTTTTTATTGTATACATATATTTGGTTAATTTTAGTAAGGTAAGGTTTCTGTTAAACAATTTATAATTTCAAATTAATAGTGATTGAACATTATTACTGAGGATAAATCAATAGACACCTAAACTTTCACTCACTTAATAACCGTCTTTATCACTTAAACATGATTTTTGTTTTTGAAAAAGATTTATGAAACAAGTATACCTAATGACAGAGCATCATACAATTATGCAAATTAGATGACCCTTTATAATAATATGACAATGCACTGAATGGCTCTGATAAGGCAAAAGTATTGTATATATCCAATGGAAATTCCCGTAAAGATATTTAATTATTCCAAAAGTTTTGTGATGTCATTAGAATCATCAAGAAGTAAAAATCTCAATTTTTAGATTAACTTCCCATGTTGTTTGTGTACAGAACCTAAAATAAAAAATAACCATACCTAATTAGATAAGTGTCTTGTTCAATGATTTTTCAAATAAAAGGTTTTACCCAACTATAATTACTGGAGTTCTTTTCAGGTAGTACAATTTCATCCGAATGGTACCTACATCGCCACAGCCTCTGCAGACAGAAGTATTAGACTATGGACACTGCAAGAAGGAAAGGCAGTCAGGTTGTTTTCTGGACACAAAAGCAATATATGTTGTCTGGCATTCTCGTCAAATGGACAGTACCTGGCATCAGCAGGTAATGGAACTTTTAAGCTTGTTGATTGTTGGTGCTTAGAAATTTGGAAAACTGAAAATATTGCAAATATAAATAAATCCAGTAATTTTCGCAAATTTTAAGGTGAATAGCTATTTTGATGGGCATGCTTTGTTTTCATTAACTCCACTTTCTGTTTGGTTTACATACATGCAAGGTACATGTGAGTGAGGATACGGCACGTACAAACCCTGAAACCACATGGGAAGTACTTACAACACTAGCAAGGAAAACGCACCTGCGAAGCCGCTTGTAAATTTCCCTTGAGACACGGATGCGTGTGTAGAAATACTGCATGCATGCAGAGAATGATATTTGCCAATTTTCATTGCGGTGGCTCTGCCACCTTGATATTCTGTTATAAAATCGCATGTGTATCCTTTAATGCCCCTTGCAACTCGGCTGATTTTTCTCTGTAGCCAGGACATACATGCTTGTACAGTGGGATGTAAGAGAGGCTAAAGTATGTGTACAAGCATGGAAGTTGTTGGTTCCTTCAGATTAAAATTTAACATGATTTATTTATTTGTAAGTATTTTTTTTTTTTTGGTCAGGTGAGGACAGACGTGTGAAGTTGTGGGATATTGGCACAGGTCGTGTACTCAAAGATCTCCGAGGTCATTCCGACATTGTGTACGCAGTCAGCTTCAACAAAGACTGCTCTGTCCTGGCATCTGGTGGGTAATAAGCACAAGAAAATGTGTATATAACAGTGAATATGTGTTAGCTGAGGATGTTTTTTTTGCAGGAAATATAAGTGTATTCCCTAAAATTTTAGGGAATTTTCAAAAAAACTTTAGATTTCATTTGAGAGCAGTGGAATCACACAAAATATTATACTGTAATACAAATGTGTATTAAAAGATTATTTGTATCCATTTGTGTTTGGCAACCTAGATCAAAAAACATCAAGTACACACGGTCTTATACAGTGTTACAATGAATATGTGTAATTGGGCAATATGCTCTTTTCATATTTTTAGGGAATCGTGGTATTCCCTGTTTAAACATATTCTCTGTAATTGATACAAATTTACATACACTGTGTACTCACACTTTTTTTGGCCAAGGTTTCTTAAAATCTTCTTGCATGCAAATCAGTGTAAAACAAACAGGTGAAAATGTGTTGTCACTCCAGTCTGTGTTAGAGATGATATCTTTTTCCATTGCCAAGGGAATTCCACTTGCACATTTTTACCTGTAAATTGTTTTGGAATGTGTTTCAGTCATTGAATTTCTCTGTTGATAGGTGGAATGGATGCTACACTCAGACTATGGGATATCAGGAGGGAGGTCACTCACACTAATACTCAGTAAGTTATTCTCCAAGTTTGATGCCCGAGTTACTCTGATATTTTGTTGAAAGTACAAATTTACTGTCAAAGATTGTTTCATATCAGAGTAACTCAGTATGTAGAGTAAGAAATCTAAAATTCGCCACATATGTGAAATTCGCCACATGTGAAAATACTAATAAAATAAATGAATTGTGGTGAGATTTGTTGACTGTATAGTATATTAAGGCTTTTTGAACTGAAAAATACCAATTGTTGGACAAAAACATCATTTCTTCATAAAATTAACTAAGGTTTTAGAGGTGGCGAATTTTAGATTCCTGGCGAATTTTAGATTTCTTAGTCTAAGTTATTCTCCAAGTTTGATGTCCAAATTCCTCTGATATTTTGTTGAAAGTTAGACAGTTGCGGTCAAAGATATTTTCATGTCAGTGTAACTAAGTGTGTTATATTGTCAAAGTTTGTTTTATGTCAGGGAGGTCACTCCCATACATCACACATCAATTACACATTTGTATATTATACAGTTTTTGGAATATTAATGAAATCTTATTACATTGTGAGGACTTTGTAACACTAACTATATGCTTAGTACGTGCTGATAATACAAAATATACACCCACTCTGTATTAGGGGTGTGACAAGAACAAATAATTCGAGTCGATTGCTCGCAGATAAAAATTTGACTCGACATCGAGCCCTTGCGAAGTTTAGTTCCTTGACAGGAAACAACATTCAATATGGTGGCTCTTGTGAATGAAAAATATATATAGAAAGCTTTGACTCGCATGAATTAGCTGATGTCACCACATAGTATAAATAATATTATATTAAAAATGGTGGATTATGCGATTTAATGGAAGTAAGAGGTGTTATGTTTTACCTCAAAACGTAACCGGTTCAATAGGTTGTTATATGTACACGAGCAATCGACCATTAAAATTGGGATTGAATTTTCATAAAATTTGCCTTGCTCAGCGAGTGTTAACTGCTTGTTCGCATCCCTACTCCTCCTATTTAGGTCATATACAGCTCATATAATTGATTTTTCAACTTAATGAGTGGCACTGGTGAATTGAAAAAAAAACAAGGCCAAAAGGTGTTTTTATTGCGTAAAATAGCCTTACCTTATCCTCACAAGTGCTTGTTTGGTTTTGTGGAGCAAAAACGTATCGACCGACAAGAATTTTTTTAAGGAATATTCTTGTCACAAGAGGTGACCCCTTTGTCTGCGCATGTCCGCGCTTGCGCAGTAGTCGTTGTCGACAGACGAATGTCGAGAGTTCTTCATTATATTTTTGGTCGATATGGGAGCAACACGTACTTTTCCTTATTATCGTCCATTCACGGATGAAAATCTATGAAGTTTTGAAGCGTGCAAGCGTGCACCTACCTGTAGTTGTCCATTATTCGACTGGTACTACCACTATTCTGCCTCCCTTGTCCTGAAAAGGGTCAGAATAAGATGTGCAAGATTGATGTTGCTGTAAAGTCTTCAGTGGAAGACGTGTATATCTTCGGTTGTACTCACCCATTATTCGACTGGAACTACCTCCGTGTCGATGAAAGGTATGCAGAGAAGATCTCCCGTAGTTTTCAGTGGAAAACTGCTTTATTGTCCCTTAATTGATAGCATAACATGAGTATTAGCGTATGCTCGAAAACAAAGAAGAAAGAATGCAGTTGTCTTGGCAACGGAGGTCGTAGATTCTTTACTGTGGGTGGAGCGCCACTCTGGTACAGTAACAGGTCTCCCTCCAAAAGAACGACTACAGAAGCATATCCACTGATCCTTGCAGTTATTATTTTGCTTCCCAGCAGGTACAGTGAACTTCCTGCTTCTCAGACATGAAAATAAGGACAGATTACCTTCATTTGCTGTAGATTTAGATGAAGATCCAACAGACATCTTTGGGGCAGTATGTGCACTGCTTGTCTGTTCAGCCCTGTTGAAGAATTGCAATAACTATCTACTAGATAATAAAACCTTCCTATGGCCATGTCTTCAATGGAAAGAATACTGTGACTTTTGAGTTAATTCTTCTGCAAACTCAACGAAGATCAAACTGGCTAGATGAGATATGGTGTTGAAATCCTACTAACCACAACAAAAGGTCGTCGTACCACTGCCTAGTTTACCAGGACAGAGGGATACAGAAGAACGTGGCTACATTAAGGCAAGTCACCATGGAGGCTCTTCTTGCAGAGTTACTGGCAGTGATGGGAGATTTTCATTGCCATCCCACAGTTGTGCGATCTTGAGACGGAGTTGTCGAATTACTCCCCAATCGAATTCACCAATGCCTGTACTACCCACAATGCAAAGCGATGACGTCAGACAGGAAAACATGGCTACAGGACTAAATATACCGCTTAAATGCTTCAAAAGCGATTTCTCCACTCAACAATTGCAGAACTACAGGTTTCTATGGCAGTTTATTTCTTGTATAGAAACTCGGCTAATGACGACCTGTGATAGATCTCAGTGTCCTGAATTGATTTCTAACTACGACTTCAACGGTCATTGCGCACGAGTGAAGTTCGTTTACTATGTCAATAAATACCTGCTTGTCGCATCATTTAAACTGGAGACAGCAGAAATTATTAGAAATTCGGTTACAAAAGATGCGTTCTTCTATGTACCGACTCACCAAGATTTTCAACATCTACTTCAGTTTAATGTACACGGTCAAACCTATCAGTTCAAAGCAGTATGAAATTCGGGTTAGCGACCCCTCTACAGTATCATGCGAGTAGTAAAGAAGCAAAACTCTGTCTTCAGTCTCACAGAATAGGAGTTCACCATATACCTAAACCACTGGTTGTTTAGTGTACGTAAAAGACACCAGTATTGGGTTCAAACCAAAGAACTCATCCAATTTTTCTTCAACTTGGCTTCGTGATATCGATTTCCTAGGTTACCACTGCATTTTGGTATCAGGAAATTTCTTTCACCATATACCTAGACTACTGGTTGTTTAGTGTACGTAAAAGACACCAGTATTGGGTTCAAACCAACGAACTCATCCAATTATTCATCAACTGGGCTTCGTGATATCGATTTCCTAGGTTACCACTGCATTTGGTACCAGGAAATTTCTTTCTACCTCGAATAAATTAAATACCTGAGAATCTATTCAAGACATGGCAATCTCATCACAATCAACCCCAAGGTTGCTTATATCCCAGGTAGGGATACTGGCATCTTTGGAAAAGACTATACCAATGGGTCAGTTATGTAGGTGTGCCTTTCACTGGTATCTACTACAACTGGCAATATCTCCAGTCACTAGTTGTGAGAATTCCTGTTTCAAATCCTTCTGAAAAAGCATATTCAGTGGTGGAAATGCCAAAAAACTTGGAAATAGGATGCCCTTTCTATACACGGGGGCACAATTCCCTTATTTTCGTAGATGCATTAAACCAGGGTTGATGATCCCATCTAAAAGCAGAACAGTCAGTGGCTTTTGGACAGTTAAAATGTATATATTACATTTCAAGGTCATACAGCTGAAGGCAGTGTGTTCAGCCCTTAAAAGCCTTCAAGACAAATTCCACACAAAAGAATTCTTATAGCATCAGACAACACCACTGTGTTCGGTTATCTGAACAAACAGGGGGGGGGGGGAGCGTATACCTCCTAGTTTGGCGCAGCTTGGCCTACTGCAATCCTTGAAATATACTCATAACAGACATATTCTCGGTTGCTTAAAGGTCATACTCAACATAACTCCAGAAGGGATAAAGGTTTGGCGCATCCTGGCCTACTACAATCCTTGAAATATACTCTTAAGAGACAGAAATATTCTGGGGTTACTTAAATGTCATACTCAATGATCCCTACAGAAGGGACAAAAGTAATATGTACAGAATGGTTCTTACTCCCTTTATGGTTCTAGACAATGTGCAAGTTTGGCATAAATCAACAATAGGTGTTTTATGCAGGTATGCTGCATCTTGGCCTACTGCAATCCCTGAAATATTCTCATATGAGCCAGATATATTCAGGGTTGCCTAGATGTCATGACAGCCTCTCCACAAAGAACGAAATAATACAGACAGGAGAGTCTTCATCTTTAATATTTTATTTGATTTACATAGTTTGTCAAATACCAATGGTAGAGATGTTTGCCACCAATATGAGTCACAAACTTCCTTTCTATGTTGCCAGTCCCGGATGCAAATGCTCTGAACATAGATGAATTTAACATCTTGTTGGAGGTTCTGGACTGCTAGGCCTTTTGTCCTATACCACTTATTCCAAAAAGTCATTGAACAAGTGAACACCAGGTGCAAAATGATTGTAGTGGCCCCTTGGTGGCCCATGATGCATTGGCTTTGTTGTCTGGTGAGTCATTCAACCAAACCTCCATTACAGCTACTTCACTGGTCTCAAAAACAGCCATTCAGTCAGAAATTCCATCTAAATCTGTTGCATTGGCACCTTCATGCTTGGCACCTTAACACCACTCAGAATCTCTTATATCATTCTCTGGGCAAGGGATAGAGAGATTTAGGGCATCTCAAGGACCCTCATCTTGGAATGTATGAGTCATGATGGGCCATTTTGAGCTCTGGTACCCACAGAATAAGGTGGCCATCTCAGAGCCTACGGTCTCAAATATACCAGATTTTTTGATTCATTTACTTGCAAAAATCTGAAACCTGTCTGACCTGTCACTATTGTTGGCTTTGCAGCAGCCATAGCTGATCATTTACATTTTTGTGCAGGAGTTGAGCCAAAGCCTGCATCTTTATAGGCCTATTGCAAGTGTTATAGAGAGAAGCCTACTGCTAACAGAGGTGCAGCATCAAGGGATTTGCCTTTGCTTCGGTTGGTTTTCACAAAAGGCTCCTTATTAACCTTTAAAAGGAGGTCAGTCTAAAAAAGTTTGACTTGCAAGACTGTTGCAATGCCATTGGAAGTGTATTCTGGGACTTTGGCTCCTTCAGACTCAAGCCTCATAGGAAGGAGGTTACAGTTTCTCCCACCTACCTACCTTTTCAGCAAGGACCTATTAACCTCAATTGGTCTAGATTGGCTCCAGTGGTCACTTCAGCTCTAGATCATTCCTGAACTCAAATTGCCTGGACACATGTTTCGTTGTCCTCCTACAGCACTTACATCCTTCATGGACAGGACTACTGCTTGGAGAAAGGGAAAGTCTCCTTCTCCTGCCTTTTAGCAAGAATCAGTTGGCTTCTGATGCTCCAGATGGCTCAAACCAGTGGTCATTCCAGCTCACAAACCTTTCTTGAGCTGACGTTGGACTGATGTTGTGACACTCTGCCCTCTTACAGTACTTAGTTACTATCAAGACAGCACAAGTACTTCAAGGAAGTGAAGCATCTCTTGCTCATATCTTTTAAGGAAGGCTTGATGGAGATATCTTGAGTTCTGGTATCTCTTCTTGGATCAATCTGGATGCATGATTAGATTGCCAGTCCTTTAATTCTGATTCTCAGAATCTATACATTGAGGCACATATTACATACATGGCTGCCTCTTTAGTTTTTCAAGAGTGGGGTCTTACCTGAGCAGATATGGAACTCTTGTTATTGGAAGACCCACAATTTTTTACTACATTCTACTTGAAGAAGTAGCTTGGCAATCCCATGACCAGTCCATGAACAAATTGGGCCTTGTGGATTCACCTCGGCATGTAGTCAATTTTTGTGTATTTTTACATGTTATTGATATGACTCACATATTTATGTTCTCTCCAGTTACACAGGTGTTGTGTCACTGACATATGTCTTTCCTGACTTACATATGGCCCCATATCTGCAGTTCATGCAGTTCAGTTTGCCTGCTTGGAGATATTCTCATTGTCAGATGATGACATCTTGTTTCGGGAGTCATGCAGACATCTCCGGCCAATACCGGGTGATGGTTAATACTGCTATATGATTTGTTGTAAAATTGTCTACAACAGCAACAGCAGCAACAATGACGACCACATCATGGATCTCTTGTTGAGGTTAGCAAATTACTTATCTGTGATGAAGAAGTAATATATATAACCTAAGATGTGGCGAATGGAAGCTTATCTTATCCTCTTATCAAGTGCTTTATTTGGTGACCCCTTGTCTGACAATCATGTAACAGTGTGGCCAAAACAAATACCCTCCACCTGTTATGGTTGTATTCAAGCACTTGTGAGGATAAGGTAAGGCTATTTTACGCAATAAAATGTAACAAATTTTATTGTAATTTAACTTTTTACAAGTTAAATACTTACCTTATCCTCACAAGGATAAACCCACCCTACCTCCCCGCATAATTTGTTTTCTGGGGACCAAAAATACAATGAAGAACTCTCGACATTCGTCTGTCGACAACGACTACTGCGCAAGCGCGGACATGCGCAGACAAAGGGGTCACCTCTTGTGACAAGAATATTCCTTAAAAAAATTCTTGTCGGTCGATACGTTTTTGCTCCACAAAACCAAACAAGCACTTGTGAGGATAAGGTAAGTATTTAACTTGTAAAAAGTTAAATTACAATAAAATTTGTTACATTTGGTCCCCTAGCGCGAGCGCAAAGCCATCAGAGACACGAGTAGTGCACTAGAATTTACGAAAGTCAGGGGACACAAAGAAATTCCAACTGAGACCCCTCCCACAGCTGGTGCAGAACTCAGACGGTCACCCATCCAAGTACTAACCTAGCCCATTGCCGCTTAACTTCAGTGAGCAGACAAATACTCATCATGCTGCACCACAATTGATGAAAGTCCGGAGACGAAAAAAAAAAAATGTGTAGAAGCGCGAGCTCTTTTGAGGCTCGCGCTTAAAAAAAATTCTGCTCTGTATATCCCGCTATATAGGCCATAAATGGCTTGTGGATAATAAAACCCAGTGATTTGATTTTGCATGTGTTTCAGGGAAACTTACAGCTCACCTGAACTGTTGGCAGCATTCACCACCAAATCCACCAGTGTTCAACAGCTCGTATACAGCAAGAAGAATTACCTCATGGCAGCCTGCTCTCATACGTGACACCAAACATGAGAAAATAGTTTGAAATTTACCACAATATGTCTAATTTGCTACCGAAAAATCCCAACCCCTATGTTTTTATATTGTTTTGTTATGGTATATTACAGAACATCTTTGTCAAATTTGCATTTAGGAGTGACCCCAGAGGTTAATTTTATGTAGAGTAAGAAATCTAAAATTCGCCACATATCTGAAATTCACCACATGTGGAAATACTAATAAAATAAATGAATTGAGGTGAGATTTGTTGAATGTACAGTAAATTAAAGCTTTCTGAACTGGAAAATACCAATTTTAAGAAAAAACATCATTTTCTTTATAAAGTTAACTAAGGTTTTAGAGGTGGCGAATTTTAGATTTCTTACTTTATGTTTAAATAAAAACCAGCAGTCAGTATCATATTCACAAGCAGTGGAGTTCTGTTTAATTGTACCAAAGGAAAAAGGAAAATCTGGGGTAAATGACTAAAATGAGTTTACAAACAGTTTAAATTGCTAAAATATACACCACAAGTGTTTTCACTCGTTATGTCCGTGTGCACAATTTTTTAATCAGCATATTTCAGTATACAGTAGAACCTCTATTATCAAACCTTCTATTATCCGAATTATCAAGTATCCGACCTCAAATCCGCTCTCTATTTAAACCTGTTATTTTAGCCCTTCTATTATTCGAGCCAACTGTTCCACCCCTAAGGGGGTAGGATAATAGAGGTTATATTGTACTAACAGGTTTAATATTAACCACAGTACTGAAGGAAAGTAACCACACAGAGGTGTCAACTGCTAGTTCACAGACATGACGCTAATGAATACACTTTGCTGTTGACAGATGCGGCCTTTAAGGGGTTAAACTACCACTGTCAAAAAGGTACCATGTATGATTGACAGTATTCAACTTTGTGGATTTTGTCCGAGTGACTCTTTAAATGCTGGTATCTTATATCAATAATTCAATATCACTTGATGATATTGATTCAGAGTTTTAATTTTGATAATGATAAAATGAATAGCAATTTCAATATTGTTTCCACGGGAATCATGAGAAATTGTCAACATAGTTCTGTAATTTACAAAATACTCATGAAAATAGATATTTATGTGTTATACATTTTGACATAAAATTTTGACATTTGAAAGTTTATTGTAATGCTTTATAAAGTTTACATAATGTGAACAACATTTTGGCAATTTAAAAAAATGCATTTTACATACAGGTGGTTTTTCATATGAGGGGGGTCTGTGTTCCTAGGCTATAGTGTTGCCCACTAGGCCATAATGGCGGGTAAAACTCACAATATTGAAAAAAAATTTGCAATTATAATGAATTTATCATGAGCAAATAATTTACAAAATAATGCTAACTCATAACTAAAACCCTTGCCTTCATATACTCAGCGATGTTCACATTTCATTGCTTGTAAACTTACTATTTTTGGTTGACTTATCACATTATTTGTAAAGGTCTGTGCCTACTCTATTTATTTATTTATTTATGTAGTGTTTTATATCAAATTTTGTATCATATTGGTTAGAGTAAGAAATCTAAAATTCGCCAGGAATCTAAAATTCGCCACCTGTAATACCTTAGTTAATTTTATGAAGAAAATGATGTTTTGGTCTAAAAATTGGTATTTTTCAGTTCAAAAAGCCATAATTTACTATACATTCAACAAATTTCACCACAGTTCATTTATTTTATTAGTATTTTCACATGTGGCGAATTTCAGATATGTGGCGAATTTTAGATTTCTTACTCTATATTGTGATGGGTAGTTTAGAAGGGCAAAGGTTCTGTCAACTGCCAACCAATGACAATCAACTAGCAGCTTTTCTACGTGATGTCAGGCCAGGATTCAAACTCTAATCTTGGAGGTGGGAGGCAAGTGTGTTCTCACTGTGCTCACTCTAAATATGTGACCAATTCCTGCAGTCACTCATTGCTTGTTTGATATTCTTTCCTCAAAGAAAAAAAAATAAATAAAAATTTAATAGTGTTAGGTTTAGTAGCAAGGGGCAAGATAAATAGTACTGTTTTTAGTTGGGATGAGTCAGTAGCATTTTTTTTGTATAATATAAAACCATTGTACATGTATGTTGAAATGGCCTGACAGCAGGGTTCCCACATCCTTGAAAATCCTAGAAAAAAATTGCTTCATTTCAAGGTCTTGAGAGTCCTTGAATTTAGCCAAAATTGAATAAAATCCTTGAAAAGTCCTTGAATTTGTTATTGCCCAACTTCTGCATCAAGTTTTATGGCTATGGCAGACTCGGCAAAGTAAGTATGATCTAGCCTGAGCAAGGTTTGTGTTAAAATACAATTAGATGTGTTAACCTACATTGTCATGAGTTTCTAAAATTTTAAAATCATGTGACAATAAAGAATTTTGTGGGAGGAACGGATGACTAGTAGGGGAGGTAAAGGAGGCCATGTCTTAATATATATCCTTGAGAAATGTTGTTACTGACCTTGAAAATCCTTGAAAAGACCTTGAATCCAGTTGTCAAAAGTCTGTGGGAACCCTGACCTGGAATATTTAGAAAAGATCATTTGTCTACAATGTAAATTATAGCATGTTAATGTTTTCTAGGCAGAATGTAAACTGTGTAATGGTTCAGTCCTCTGTAGTAATGTATTCTGTATGTTTGAAACTTCAGCCATGAGCGTATGACTATCGTGCAATTATATGGATTAAGATTAGAGTGACTTATAAGTGCCATAGTGGGCTGGGTGTAAAGTATTGCATCTTCATACCTGTATTTTTATACTGTGCTTTCATGCAGTCACTATAAAAACAAATAAAAAGCCTATTACTTTCAAAAATGGTTCTGAAATGTAATTATTATGCATGTTTTTATCTTATTATTACTGTTAAGTTGTTATTGCTTGTTATCAAATTTATGCAATGTTACAGGCGACACAGTTTGGTATAGCAAATGTTTTGAAATAAATTCTTCAAAAAATACCACTTGTGTTATAGATTTGTGTTGTTTTTATGCCACAAAAATTTATATTATATTTCAATAAGGGGACAGTATTATAAATTTTAGTACATTTTTATTACATTCACAACATAATACAAAATCATAAGCATCTGAATAAAACAACGGAGTAAAAGTTCAACAACAAAAATATAACATTCCATTTCTCACATTTAAATAGTATACTACATTTAACTTGGGGCACACTTGTCCTTGGATATAAATTATATGACCACACACAATAATGTATATGAAATATTTAACATAAGCTAGCACTAAAACTGATACTGTGACACGATGCTTGATTTCTGTAATCATTGCTGATGGTTCAGTATCAATGAGGACTGTTAATGGGTGGACGATTAGACATGTGCTTGATTAATTGTCCGTGTCAGGTAAAATCGCGGTTGGTCAGTGACAATTTCTAGCAATCGATTCTTCAGCTTAATCTTACCTTTCCTTATGTGTTTCAATATCCACAAATTTTTAAAAATATTTTGGGCAGTTTTCTCTAACAATTCGACAGATTTGTCATAAATTTTGGGTTTCTTTATATCTACTGTCACATTTACAGGAAGTGAGTGCTTTTGGTAGATCCTAAATTTCAGTGACATAGATCACATCATTATTCTTACCAGACTGATCAGTACTTCATCTCAGAAACTGTTTCTCGTTATGATGATCAACAATAGAGTAAAAAAAGTCAATTATGGCTTAATTATCCATCACAAAAATGGATGAATAATCGTCCATGAAAAAAATAGGCAAATCCTAGCTCTAGTATTTGTACTAATACAGCCTCCGTATTCAATTGGTGAACAACTTTGGCATCTGATCACTTGGCTCTTACTTCAGTGGTTGTGGCTTCAAATCCAGCTTAAAACACTAGGATTTCTGGAGGACCTGTCCTTACATGATCTTTGCTGTTGAACGTCACATGGAACTCCAAATTATGAACCTTCTAATAAAACTAAAATTATGCCATACTATTATCACAGTAAGTCAAACAACATCAATTACATGATTGTATAAATCTTTCTAAAATAAAGATAAAAAGTCGATCTGTACACGAGTTCATGAGACACAGCCATTTTGATTCAACCAGTGTTTGAGTTCTGATAATACACCTATGTTGCGAACTCTGGACACTTTTTGAACAAATAGTGTAAATACACAAAGAATAATAGAATATCTGGTTATCCTTATCATATGATGTTGTTCGATGCAGAATTTTCATTCTCTGAACATGTCAAGAGGACTTGCAAAGCGTGTTTTCTCCAGATGCGTGACCTTCGTAGAATAAGACAGTATCTCACTACGGAAGTGGCAGTCCTAGCTGCAAATGCCTTGGTTAGTAGTCGCCTGGACTACTGTAACTCTCTTTTTAGGAGTTTGTCATGTTTCAATCTTCACAAATTGCAAAGTATTCAGAATACCCTTGCTCGTATTGTTACAAACCATAGAAGGTATGCTCATGTTACGCCCATTCTGAAACAACTCCACTGGCTGCCCGTGAAGTATAGATGTATGTTCAAAACTACAACTCTAGTATATAAATTTCTACATAGTGGCTCCCCTTCCTACTTTCAACCTTACTTGTCTCCCAGTAGTAGTTCCTATAGTACCAGGCGTAGTCACCCAGATTGTCAATATCTTACTGTTCCTCCTTTCCGCCCATCAGTCTTTAAGTCTGTCAAACATTTTGATCACAGCTTTGCCTTTGATGCTCCTAGAATCTGGAATGAACTCCCTCATGATGTGCGCAGTGCAACATCAGTTGACTCCTTCAGAAAGACGCTTAAGACTTATCTGTATGCAAAAGCCTATCCGCCATAGCCTCCCTTGTCACCCTGTGTCTCCTTGGTACGACCTTGCTATATCCCCGGATTAACGTTAATTGCCTTTGCTTTATGTTCTGTTGCGCCTTAGAGTCCATCTGTGATGGAGATTAAGCGCTATAAAAGTCCACATTAGATTAGATTAGATTAGATATGGAAAGAGCATTGACAGTCCAGCAGTCACAGAAAATTATCCTGTATAAAATGCCCCCTTGTCAACTAAACAACAACAAATATGTATTCCTGGGATTTTCATTCTATTTTTAACTCAGGACACTTTTAGAAGATATGCCATTTCCTTAAATCAAAGGTTAAAGTGATTTTTATTATATCTTGTGTTTATTGGTGTTTTTTTACATATACTTTGTCATATAAAACAAAACATTACACGAATTAACAAGGATATATGTTGTGCTTAAGGGACATTGATTTCAGCAACGTCACTGTATATCTGCACTGGCTGGCATATTTAAAGTGTCACTCTATCATCTCAGGAATAATATGGTAAAAATTATTCAAAAAAATATTATTTTGATGGGGTTATGACAAATACACCTGTGTATTATTGATACATTGGTGGTGCGATTATTATGTCCACCCCACTGGGGGTGGACATATTATTTTTGCTTTTTCCGCCGTCCGCCGTCCCACTTGGTTTCCAGACATTTTAGGCAACAGTTCTTATCCTATCTTTACCAAATTTGGCATGCAGGTTTATTGGGTTAATAGCTTGTATGGGATTGCTTTTGGTGATGATAGCTCTATAGCTGAGTAATAGCTACTTTGCTACTTTTGAGTAGCTCTTTGATTTCCAGACATTTTAAGGAATGCTATTAAGCCTAGCTTTCTGAAATTTGGTATGGAGGTTCATTTGGGTTAATAGCTTGTATGGGATTGCTTTTGGGGGGAATTGCTTCATAGATGAGTGAGTAATTAAATAAATGAGTAATTGGCTATTTTGAATACTGAAAAAGGCAAATGTGCTCATATCTCCTAAACCGTGCGAGATAGAGCGATTTCGTCGAAATTTTCGACCCCCAGGGTATCTAAGGAATGTACTCTTTGCAATTTTCAAAAAATTTTCCCCTCCCCAAAAATGGCGGCCATTTTGAATTTTCGAATTTTTGCCAAAAATGGCAAAACACAAATTTGCTTCTATCTCCTTAACCGTGCGAGATAGAGCGATTTCGTCGAAATTTTCGACCCACAGAGTATCTAAGGAATGTAATCTTTGCAATTTTCAAAAAATTTTCCCCTCCCCAAAAATGGCGGCCGTTTTGAATTTTCGAATTTTTTCCAAAAATAGAAAAACAGGAATTTGCTTCTATCTTCTTAACCGTGCAAGATAGAGTGATTTCGTCAAAATTTTCGACCCAACCAATGCAAAAAGGCATGAAGCTGAAATAATTTACATCTACACTAATAAATATTTAAGCATCATTGATATATTTTACAAATGAAACAGGGTCTTGTAAGACTACTGTACAATTTTGGCAAAAGGTTCATGGGGTGGACATTACACATGATAATGTGTGTTCTTCTATGCTATCCTGTTTCTATTCGCATCTACTATCAACAGGGCGTCCTATTTCTAGTTTTTATGAAGTTTTTATCCCTTTTGTGTTCGGGTGTCCTGAGTTAAAACCATCCTGAGTTAGCAACACAATACTAAATCTGGTGAAAGGAAGGTGACCAATAGAAAAACAATTAGTGGCCGTGAACAGGCTCTGTGTCACTGACTGTGTGTTTTGAGTTTCAGAGTAGAAGTGAATGAAGTAAAGGACACAAAAGTTGTGTCCTGCAAATCGTATTCAGAAGTAAAGTACAAAGTTAACTCTTGAGATGTAAAAAGTAGGTGAAAAACATTTAAAGAAAATACTGTAAATGCAATAGATTTCAAGTTACAACCAATTTCCTCAACAGAAAGAATCTTAAAGTACTTTTGCTCAGCTATGCAATGAGCTACAGGTCCACGATTTTACTACGTTATAGCTGACCCAAAAGAAGGCGAATAACTTATTTAAAGAAAATTCTCTAAATGCAATAACTTTCAAGTTACAATTGATTTACTCAACAGTGAAAACCTGAAAGTAGCTATTACTCAGCTATACAATCACCTACAAGCCTGCAATGCAATGAGCTATAGGTCTACAATTTTACTATGTTATAGCTGACCCAAAAGTACACGAACAACATATGTAAACAAAATTCTCTAAATGCAATATTTTTCAAGTTACAACTTATTTACTCAACAGCAATAGTCTGAAAGTAGCTATAGCTGAGTTATGCAATGAGCTATAGGTCTGCAATTTTACTATGTTATAGCTGACCCAAAACCAGGTGAACAACATATTTAAACAAAATAGTACTCTCAACGCAATAGTTTTCAAGTTCTAACTGATTTACTCAACAGTGATAACCTAAAGTAACTATTACTCAGCTATGTAATAAGCTAAAGGTCTGAAATTTTACTGTTATAGCTGACCCAAAAAGTAGCTGAATAACATTTATACGAAATTCTCTAAATGCAATAGTTAGTTTTCAAGTTACAAGTGATTTTACTCATGGAAGTTACTGAAAAGTCAAAAAGTAGCTATTACTCACTTAGCTATTGGGTTAGACTCCCAAGTTACTCCCCATGTTATAGGTACAGAAAAGTAGCTGAATAACATATTGTAACAAAATGCTCTAAATGCAATACTTTTCAAGTTATAATTGATTTAGTGCATGATTTCAGGAATTTTAATGTATTAAATTATTTGAAACATTCATAAAAAACATTAAGAAAGATCCAGGCTGGAAACTCACACAAGGGAATCTACTTGAGGCCTAGTACATATGTCCAAGATATGAGAGAAATCCTTGTAATAGTCAATGAGAAAATAGTGATAAAGTTGAAATTTCATTGCGTTAATACATCTTACCTACCAGACGATAGCTATAGCCCGGCGCCAGCCGGTCCCGCCAAACGAAAGAAAAGACGTCCTGGGTTTCACCCCCGGCAGGACCGGTACACTACACTCCACTCGCCAGGTGGCCTAGTTCCTGCTTCACTCGCCAGAGGGACGTGACGTCATAGCATCTTTTTCGTTTGGCGCGATATTCAAAGTTTGAATTTTTGGAAACTCTTTTTATTTTGAGTATTTCTTAAGTTATACAGTGTGTTTTGTGTTACGATTTGTCAGTTAGTTGGATAAACTACCATGGCATCTCCAGGACAAAGGAAAGGAGCCTGCGGGCATATCATGGCTATTTTTGACCCTCATTCTCGTTGTGCCAGATGCAGAGATAAAGGGTTGGGCCAAGACCCGTGTGTTTTAAAGTTGCAGTGTGAGTTTTGTGACACTTTAACCCCTGAGCAATTGCTCCAGCTTTCAACCCCTACGTACAAACTGCGGAAGGAGAAATCTAAAAGCAAACAAGCCCTTGTGGATCCGTGTCGCAGGTGGAATCTCAGGAAGTTGCTTCAACTTCTCCACCCCATGTTGCTGAGCAAGATCTCTCTTTACCTCCACCTATGTTCCGCCAAGAGTTAAAAGACTTGGACGAAAAGTGGTCAGTACGTATGGCCCATCTGGAAGCACTCATTACCTTGGGGCAGCGTCCTTCACCTCAACCTTCCTTCTCACCGGTCAAGGCACCGGTACCGCATCAAGCTCCCGCGGGAGCTCTTTCTCAGGCACCTTTTCTCTTATCATCTGTCCCTTCCGGCCAAGCCGCCCCGGCTTCTGGCCCGGATAGGATAAAACCTAGTGCCACTGTCACTTCCAGCTCAATAGCTAGGACGTCTCCTCTAGAAGGCCTTTACTCTGAACAGGACCCGGAACCGGTATTCTCTCAACAGAGTTCTTCCGGCCCGGTGGCCTCTGCTTTTCCTCAACCTCCTCCGCAATCCAGCTTGTTCAAGTCAGCTCCGGAGCACTTTGAGGAAGGTGAGGTATCTGACCAAGAAGACGTCACTGACCATCCTGATCAAGAATCTCCAGACTTGGATAAGACATTGAGCGAAGATCAAAACTACAGAGAGACTGTTAGGGGAGTACGTGCTTTCATGGGCTGGTCACATATCCCAGATCTTGAGTATACACCAAGTTCCAAGTCAGACAATCCCTGGATTGGCCACCGGGCACAACCTGTAGGCAAGGTCTCTATCGACTTACCACCAGAGGACTGGCTTTGTAAAAAACTTGAAAATTTAAACCTCGTCCTCATAGAAGGTTACCCGTCCAAGTCTACGGAACCGGGTGGACTTCATGTTGATCAGTATCTCCGCCCCCCCAAGTCTCAGGCAAGGTGGTACGGGATTCATCCCGCTGAAAATAAAGACATCACTAGGCCGGGCAAATATGTAACTACTTGGCCCAATGACGCTGCGAAGTTGAACAGTTCCTTTGCCCGAATTGGTAAACCTGCTCTTGCTTCATCCCAACCCACCTCCCGCCCTATTGCTCAGGATACGCTCCGGAAGTGGGAGAAAGCAGCAAAAGAGACCAGTTATATTTGTAACCAGTCCGCTGGTTTCAATAGGTGCATCACCAAAATACAGGACTCTGTTCAAGAACAGTTACAAATTCTTCAGACAGAGTTGGGAAAAGGAAAATCTTCCACGAAAGCTCAGGGTGCACTTGATGAATTACATTTCCTGTCTGCATTCAATCAAAATGTGAGTTTTGCGGTTGGCAAATCCCTCCAACACCTCTCAGATTTTACTTTTATACAAATGGCTAATTTAACTCTGGTCAGGAGGGATTCTTATCTTGAGCACCTAAAAGCTGGCGTCAAGCCAGATACCTTTTCCTCTCTCAGGAACTGTCCTCTACAGACCAGGGCTTTGTTTCCGGACGACATTATCCGGAGGGCGGAAGATGAAATAGCAGCATTTGAGTCACATAAGCGTACCAACCAGCCCGGTCCGGGCCGTGGTGGGTTCGCCGGTACTCAGAAGAAGCAACACCGTTACCAGCCATATTCAACATGGAAACAGGAGGATTCTGGAAACTCCGGGGCTCCCGGCAAAGAGATGCCTGCATGGAAGACATTTGGCAATCGCGGGAGAGCCCGTGGCAGAGGCAGGGGTGGTCAACCCGGTCGCGGTTCGCGCCCTGCCAGAGATGCTAAGGCGTATAAATGACAATCACTGCAAAGTTCCTCCGGAAGTAACATCCTGTCCGGAGTTTGGTGTTGTGAATGTAACAAAGACAAGTCTTCCTGTTCTTGTGAAAGACTCTGTAAATTGTCACAATGTTGTTCATCATGTACTTTCTGTAAAAAACATCAGGCAGCCGCAAAAGAAAGGCATAAGTCCAATCTTAAACTCACAAAATACAATAAAGTATGTGAAAAGTGCTTCTTTTGTAAATCACTGTGTCTTTGCCCCAAGTGTGTCAAATGTCCTCAGTGTTGCAAATGTCCAATCAGTAGGGGGACGCCTACAAAATTTTTGGAAAATATGGGCTCTCAAGGGTGCAAACCCGAAGGTAGTATCCATTTTGAAAGAGGGCTATGTGCTTCCCTTCAAGGTCAGGCCTCCCTTAATAAGGGAACCCCTGATAGTAAGCGGCTATGCAAACCCCACCAGAGACTCCCACTTACAAGAAGCAGTGCAAGCTCTGATCAAGAAAAAGGCAGTAGAGAGGGTCAGGGTTCGAACCTCACTAGCCTTTTTCAACAGATTGTTCATTGTCCCAAAGCCGAACCAAAAGTGGCGGCCAATCTTGGATCTCAGTACTCTAAATCAGTTTTTATGCGTAAAAACATTCAAAATGGAGACTCCAGAGACAATCCGGACCTCTCTACAACAAGGCGAGTGGGTGTCATCGATAGATTTCAGCGACGCCTACTTCCACATTCCAATCCACTTCACATCCCGAAAATTCCTCAGGTTCCACTTCCAGAACCAGTCGTACCAGTTTCGGGCTCTTCCCTTTGGCCTTTCAACAGCTCCCATGGAGTTCACTGCTGTGGTCAAAGAGGTCAAGTTAATGGCTCAGTCACGGGGTATAAGAATCCACCAGTACCTAGATGACTGGTTGATTCGAGCCCCTACCAAAGAATCTTGCCACCAGGGAACCCAGTCCCTCCTAGCCCTTTGCCAGGAGTTGGTCTGGATGGTAAACATGCAAAAATCAGAACTGGAACCCCAACAAGTCTTCGAATTTGTAGGCTACCAGTACGACCTGCTCAACGGACTGGTCAGACCTACTCAAAACCGTTGGGAAGCCCTTCAACAAAAAATAACAGGGCTATTACAGAGGAGATCTTGCCGAGTGAGAACTTTCATGTCTCTTATAGGTCTTCTCACTGCGACAGAAAAACAGGTGACCCTAGGCAGACTGCACATGAGACCTATTCAGTGGCACCTCAAGAAACACTGGAGAGTCCCGGAATCTCTGGAAAAGGAGATCCCAATTCCGAGGTCTCTCCATCAGCACCTACAGTGGTGGACCCAGGAGTCAAAGGTCCTAAAGGGTCAACCCTTACACCCCCTACAACACGCAATACAAATCTTTATAGACGCCTCAAAAGAAGGCTGGGGTGCTCACTTAGGCGACTTCACAGCAAGCGGGACTTGGTCAGTGCCCGAAAGCAAATTGCACATAAACTTCTTAGAGCTAAAAGCCGTGTTGTTAGCACTAAAAAGATTCCAACAATTAGTGCAAGGAAAGGTCGTCCTGATTGCCACAGACAACACCACAGTTGTGGCATACATCAACAAGGAGGGAGGTATGAGGTCAGGTTCACTTTGTGCCCTTCTTTGGCGGCTCCTATGTTGGTGCAATCTCAGACAAACAGTACTGAAGGCCAGACATATTCCGGACCGTCTGAATGTAATTGCAGACAAGTTGTCTCGCCAGGGACAGGTCATTCAGACAGAGTGGTCCCTCCATCAGGAGATCTTCGACACCCTTTGTCGAACTTGGCATTATCCCCAAGTGGACATGTTTGCAACAAGGTACAACTGCAAACTAGTCCGGTTTGTGTCCCCAATCCCAGACCCGAAGGCCTGGTCAGTGGACGCTCTGACACTGTCCTGGGAAAACCTGGACATGTACCTCTTCCCCCCAGTGTCTCTGATGGGGAAGGTGGTCAGCAAGCTGTCAGACCATTGGTATCACAGAGCAATCCTGATTGCTCCGGGATGGCCAAACATGCCTTGGTTTTGGGACCTAGTGGAGCTGTCGGCCATGGTTCCTCTTTGTCTTCCACACCATCCAGATCTAGTGACCCAACCTTTCAACAAGGCACGTCACAGGGATCTGACAAGCTTAAATCTCCATGCCTGGCTCCTAGAGCCCAGACCATCAAGGAGCAAGGGTTCTCTAGCCCAGTGGCGGCAAGAATTGAGGCGCCTCAAAGACGTTCAACCAGAGCAGTCTACGAGGCAAAGTGGGCCCTTTTTGTTAGATGGTGCGAAACAAGTCAGGTGGACTTCAGGAACCCATCTATAAAACAAATAGCAGATTTCCTCCTGCATCTTTTCCAGGAAAAGAATCTCCAGCCCAGCACTATTGATGGTTACAGGTCAGCCATTTCAGACAAACTGGGAAATGCCTCGGTTAATGTTGGCAAGGATGACAATTTGACTAGACTGTTAGACAGTTTTCACAGAGATAGACCCAAAGGGCGCAGGGGGGTTCCTGCTTGGAACCTCTCCCTGGTTTTACACCAGCTTACAAAGGCGCCTTTTGAACCACTCAGAAAGGCTTCTCTGAAACACCTTACTTTCAAAACGGTTTTTCTCCTAGCCCTGGCTTCAGGAAAACGCAGGAGTGAGATTCACGCTTGGTTAAACAAAAATATCAGACACCAAGCTGACTGGTCCAAAGTTTCCCTCTACCCTTCACCAAGCTTCTTGGCGAAAAATCACTTGGCAAAAGAGGGACCAGAGTGCGTGGCCCCGGTGGTCATCCCGGCTTTAGCCCCCACTCTGGATAAGTCCTTGAAAGAAGACAGATCCCTTTGCCCCGTTCGGGCTCTTCGCTACTACCTGGACAAAACCCAGGACCTAAGAACGGGAAAGGAGTTAGTTTTTGTTTCATTCAAACAAGGTTTTAACAAGGACATCTCTCCTGCCACTATCTCATCCTGGATCAAACAAACAGTAGTTTTGTGTTATGATCTTTCTGACCAAGATACCTTGACCCTACATCAGGTTAAGGCCCATGATGTTAGGGCATTTGCGGCCTCCAAGGCCTTTCAAGGTGGCATATCTCTGGACCAGATTCTAGCAGCATGCCACTGGAAATCCCACAACACCTTTACACAGTTTTACCTTAAGGATGTTGCCTGGGCAGATAAGGAGCTTTTTCACTTGGGTCCTGTGGTGGCTGCCCAGCAGATCCACCACTAGTCCCCTAAGCTTCTTTGTATATAATTTTATATAGTGTACATACTAGTTAGTTTTAGGTGTAGGCTCACCTTTAGCCTAGACCTTGGCTTCTCAAAGTCGTTTACTTCAGAATAATCCTCTGGGTATAGGACTTTCCCCACTCTTCCAGGTTAACCGTGGAATTTCATTGCCTTGAACTCTTACTCTCTTCCTCCCCTCAGAGCAGTCAAAAAGGGGGGGGGGGGGGCAGGTGGGTCTAGTTACCCTCGAGACTAACATGTCTCCTCAAAAGGGCTAGAACCTCACACCTAAGCATAATATAAGAGTTCTCTCCAATCCTCAGAAGGCTGCCCTCCTTCCACTGGGTAGTTATTCTAGCTATCGTCAGGTAGGTAAGATGTATTAACGCAATGAAATTGCAAATTTTAATTAGTAAATTAAATTTTTATTAGTTAATACCTTACCTACCAGACGGGAAATTCCCACCCAGCCTTCCCCGCTTTCAGCCTTACAATTCAACCTTAGGGACAAAAAAGATGCTATGACGTCACGTCCCTCTGGCGAGTGAAGCAGGAACTAGGCCACCTGGCGAGTGGAGTGTAGTGTACCGGTCCTGCCGGGGGTGAAACCCAGGACGTCTTTTCTTTCGTTTGGCGGGACCGGCTGGCGCCGGGCTATAGCTATCGTCTGGTAGGTAAGGTATTAACTAATAAAAATTTAATTTACTAATTAAAATTTGCAATTTTCACACTTAGGGTGGGGGGTACCTCACTTGTAATGGCTCTAGCAAACAAACGAACAAACAGATCTGCATGCCTTGAACAATTTTTCATCCTCAATAGATAAGGTATCTTTAAAAAAGAAAAACAGCATGTCTCTGGGCCTTGTAGTTTTGGAGGAGAAGTCACTCATGCGGACACGTACGTACACGCCGCAGAGGGACGACATAAAAATGGGTTCAAATTCTTAATATTTTGATGATATACATAGTTATTTATAATTAAGACAGCAGCTTCACATGCTCACATCTCCTATTTCACAAACAAATTGTTAATTTATGAGTACATATACAAACACTGGTTCAACAAAATTGACATTACATTTTAATAATATTTAGAGCACTATTTTATTCACATACCATGTAAAAACAACAAAAGACAAAATGCCTTTAACAAGCAAACATTAATATAAATCCACTCGTCCAAATCGCAGACTTCGAAATCTTGCTGCATATTTGTGTATGCAGTAGCTAAGTAGCTAATATGGTCATAGTGTGTGAAAATGCTACCGATTTTGTCGAAATTCAGTTGTGTTCTCTATTCTGACCAATAACACTGTTAAATAGAAAAAAATGAGAATCCTAGCTCCAAAATTGTGACCCGGAATGCGCTAACAAACATACAAATATACGAACCAACTGACCAACATACTTCGAAAGATTTTGAAGTAACCAAGTGAATTTTGTGATGTTTTTTTATGAATGAGCTACTGAAGAATTCAGTTATGTGAACGACAGTGGCAGTGTTTCTACATATTAGTTAATCTCCTGTTACACATATCAGATATGTTTTATTGCATTTTATTGCATGGTAAATTAAATAACTACCACACAAAACATTATCACATGTGTAGCATCAAATTAAAAACACCAAATGTACAATACATTAAAGATAAACCAATGAAGAGTATTAACTAAAAACTCAAACTGTACAGATTAACCACTAATTTAAATAATTACACACATACATGTAATATTATGTACTAAGATTAAAATGTGGAAAAATTCCAAAACCACAAAATCAAGTATAACTGTATATTAATATTAATCATTTACATGTAAATCCATATTTTGAAATTACTACAAAAGACTAAATGAAACTGTCAAATGTTATCCAGCATAATGGGTTTACTTTCTTTGTTAGAAATTGTGCATTGGTTTAAGTATTAACAGGGTTAAAATTAAAAAAATTTCTCTATTTTTTTCCTTAATTTTTCATGTCGGGAACCACATTTCCTCTTGCTAAAAGTAAAACTTTATCATTTTTTAACCACTCTGACTCAATGTTAATGAGATTCTATGGCTTTATCTGTTGTGATTCCTCCACATATACTATTTGTACATACAAGACTGATATTGTATACACAAGACTGATACACAACCATGTGATATTTATACAGAAACATGACCTACTCCCTGATAATCCTAAACACTAAATATTTGAAGTAACTGATTTGCTGCTGTTAGTGCAACAAACCATGGGAACGGTGTGACTGTCAACGGATTAATTACACATTAAAAACTGGCAATGCATTACCCACTATGACAGCATGAGTGTTGAATCCTTACTGAATTTTATTGGTATAACACAAAAATGCAGAAAAAATGTTTAACATCAACCACATTTGGATTGCCCATTGCGAATCTGTTGTAATAATCATGTGACGTAACTGAAAATTATCAGCCTCAACTATCACCCACCTGTATAAATTCCAATTAGTGAAGCGGTAATTCAGAGGATATCAACTTCTTAAGAGTAGTAATTTCATCTTTAAACTAGACTAAGGACGCATCTGTGGCCAGATGCTGGATGTATCCACCGACAAAGGCCAACTAACATAGTTTAGAAGATAAACAGCATTTTTCGTTAATAAGCAAGCTGAAAGCACTTTTAAGTTTGGCTACCCTTATTTGACCCTGTAGCAGGGGCCCAAGTTGAAATCTGACCACATCAAAAGATTCGCAGCCCATGATTTCCTATAAGTCATTTTCACATTGCAAACCTCTAGGACCAATAATAAGCAGGAGGGGCCCAAGGTCAAATCTGACCACATGAAAAGATTTGCAGCCCATGACTTCCTATAAGTTGTTTTCATATTAATGAGTTATTTGAGAAATACTGGCTATCTGCAATACTTCTAGAGATAATTTGCATTTACTCATTTTGAGTAGGTGAATAATTAGCTACGGGTCTGAAAATTCACCAAGTGAAAGCTCTCTCAAAAGTAGGCGAATAAGTTATTGGAGAAAAATTGGCTATCTACAATACTTTTAGAGATAATTCGAATTTACTCATTTTCAGTAGGTGAGTAATTACCTACGGGTCTGGAACTTCACCATGTGAAAGCTCTCCCAAAAGTAGATGAATGAGTTATTTGATAAGAATTGGATATCTGCAATACTTTTAGAGATAATTTGCATTTACTCATTTTGAGTAGGTGAGTAATTACCTACGGGTCTGAAACTTCACCAAGTGAAAGCTCTCCCAAAAGTAGGTGAATGAGTTATTTGAGAAAAATTGGCTATCTACAATACTTTTAGAGATAATTCGAATTTACTCATTTTCAGTAGGTGAGTAATTACCTACGGGTCTGGAACTTCACCATGTGAAAGCTCTCCCAAAAGTAGATGAATGAGTTATTTGATACGAATTGGATATCTGCAATACTTTTAGAGATAATTAGCATTTACTCATTTTGAGTAGGTGAATAATTAGCTACAGGTCTGAAACTTCACCAAGTGAAAGGTCTCCCAAAAGTAGGTGAAGGAGTTATTTGAGAAAAACTGGCTATCTGGAATACTTTTAGAGATAATTCACATTTACTCATTTTGAGTAGGTGAGTAATTAGCTACGGGTCTGGAACTTCACCATGTGAAAGCTCTCCCAAAAGTAGATGAATGAGTTATTTGATAAGAATTGGATATCTGCAATACTTTTAGAGATAATTAGCATTTACTCATTTTGAGTAGGTGAATAATTAGCTACAGGTCTGAAACTTCACCAAGTGAAAGGTCTCCCAAAAGTAGGTGAAGGAGTTATTTGAGAAAAACTGGCTATCTGGAATACTTTTAGAGATAATTCACATTTACTCATTTTGAGTAGGTGAGTAATTACCTACAGGTCTGGAACTTCAGCATGTGGAAGCTCTCCCAAAAGTAAATGAATGAGTTATTTGAGAAAAAATGGCTATCTGCAATACTTTTAGAGAAAATGCAGAATTACTCATTGTTAGTAGGCCTAATTTAGACATAAAGCCTACCAATAGAATACTGTGGTGCATCCTCTAATATACCTTGCAAACTTGAGAAGGCTAGCTATAATATTTTTTTCGTTAGAGCGGTAATGGTGAAATCTCTCTACACACTGCGGCTATCCAGTGGATTCAATGATTTACTCAACAGTGAGAACCTGAAAGTAGATATTGGTAAGCTATGCCATGACATAGAGGTCTGCAATTTCACTCTGTTATAGCTGACCAAAAATTATGTGAATAACATATTTAAACAAAATACTGTAAATGTAATAGTTTTCACGTTATAACTGATTTACTCAACAGTGATAACCTCAAAGTAGCTATTACTCAGCTATGCAATGAGCTACATGTCTGAATTTTTTCTATGTTATAGCTGACCCAAAATTAGGTGAACAACATATTTAAGCAAAATACTGTAAATGCAATAGTTTTCAAGTTACAACTGATTTACTCAATAGTGAGAACCTGAAAATAGCTATTGCTCAGCTATACCATGAGCTATAAGTCTGTAATTTCACAATGTTATAGTTGACCCAAAAGTAGGTGAACAACATATTTTAACAAAATACTCCAAATGCAATATTTTTCAAGTTACAAGTCATTTACTCAACAGTCAGTACCTGAAAATAGCTATTGCTCAGTTGTGCCATGAGCTACAGGTCTGTAATTTCACTATGTTATAGCTGACCCAAAAGTAGCTGAATAACATATTTACACAAATTTCTGTAAATGCAATAGTTTTCCAACTACAACTGATTTACTCAACAGTGTGAACTTCAAAGTAGCTATTACTCAGCTATGCAATGAGCCACAGGTGTGGAACTTCACTATGTTATTGCTGACTCCGAAATAGGTGAATAACATATTGAAACAAAATACTCTAAATGTAATACTTTTGAAGTTATAAGTAATTTACTCAACAGTGATAACCTAAAAGTAGCTATTACTCAGCTATGCCATGAGCTACAGGTCTGAAATTTTACTATGTTATAGCTGACCCAAAAGTAGCTGAATAACATATTTATACAAAATTGTGTAAATGCAATAGTTTTCAAGTTACAAGTGATTTTACTCATGATGGAAGTTACTGAAAAGCCCAAAAGTAGCTATTACTCACTTAGCTATTGAGACAGACACCCAAGATACTCACCATGTTGTAGCTATGAAAAAAGTATCTGAATAACATATTTTAACAAAATGCTCTAAATGCAACACTTTTCAAGTTACAAGTGATTTAGTGCATGATTTCATGACTTTTAATGCATTTTAGACATTTTTGTCTACCACAGGCCTAATTTAGACATAAAGCCTACCAAAAAGATAGGGTGGTGAGTACTCTACCATATCAAGCCACCTGCCAAATATGAAAGAAATCCGGAAAGAAATGTGCACTGTAGGTCGCTAACAAGCAATATTCCACATTTTAGACATTTTTGTCTACCACAGGCCTAATTTAGACATAAAGCCTACCAAAAAGATAGGGTGGTGAGTCCTCTACCATATCAAGCCACCTGCCAAATATGAAAGAAATCCGGAAAGAAATGTGGACTGTAGGTCGCTAACAAGAAATCTCTGCGGACGCGGACGAGAGAGCGGACGAGGGCGCGGACGCGGACAACAACGATGATGAATCCATAGTATCCCCGCTTTGCGTCGGGGATACAATTGTTTGAAATGGACTGTGCAGTCTTCACTATAGAGTAAGAAATCTAAAATTCGCCAGGAATCTAAAATTCGCCACCTCTAAAACCTTAGTTAATTTTATGAAGAAAATGATGTTTTGTCTGAAAATTGGCATTTTTCAGTCCAAAAAGCCTTAATTTACTGTACAGTCAACAAATCTCACCTCAATTCATTTATTTTATTAGTATTTCCACATGTGGCGAATTTCAGATATGTGGCGAATTTTAGATTTCTTACTCTAACCGACAATTCTCAAAAGAATCTGAGCATACAAATAATGCTCCTGTTGTTCAAGATGAAATTGAAGGCATGAGTCACATGACTAATGCTTCACAAACCCAGGATATTGTGAGCCAAGCCATTAATATATAACAGTATTGCAAAGTAACATATTATGATACTGGAATGGGTAGTTGAGGTTCATACTTTTTTGCAACCGATATCAGTTTCACAGTTACAGCAATAAGAATTCCCTATATTAGGAAAAATGAAAACTTAAGGAAGGTTTGAAGTACTCTGTTACTAGAAGTTTGATGAGAACAACAAAAATCATAATGTGCATTTTTTTTGCAAGAAATACTATAAATTATAGGTGAATAAAATGGAAGGCAGATAGACAGGAAACTGATACAAAATATTTTTAGGCATGCATATTATAAGGATAGAAGGTCGGTACTTCAGAAGATAACTTTCTATTTCTAGTGAGACGGACATTCACTTAGAATATCAATTTTCACAGAATACAGGCATTTTCTTGTAAAATATTTTCAGAAAAATTTGAAAGAATAAGAAATATTCAATAAAAGTGTGATACCTGATTTCTAATTCAGATCTTCTGTGAAGTAATTCACCATTTACTATGAATTAAACAACAAAATTTAAAAATACCTTACAACAAACCAGTTGACAAATAGAGAAATAAAACTAAAACTTGACCATGCATTAATACTTGGCTGGGTTACATCTGCTTAAGATCATAGCCCAGTAACACATCAGCTATCACCCCAGACAGGCTTAACAATTTGAAAGGAGCATTTTTCGCGATATCTCTGGCATGTGGGATTGAGTCAGTGATCCAAAACTGTTCAAATTTCACCTCAGACTCTGTGAACCGTTTCCACGATTGTTTTGGGAACACAGCATGAGTTACAAAAGCACTGACTTTCGTAGCTCCTCTTTCCTTTAAAGCCTGAAGACAAATGTATAAAACAGACAAATATTTCATGGTAGGAAATACCAATTACATCAATACTAATAAGTAGAACCTCTATTATCCGACCCTCTATTATCCAAATTTTCAATTATGTAACCTTGAACCCATGCTCTCAACTCCATTTTACTGTTATTTTAGCCTATTATCTGACCTTTCAGTTATCTGACCTAATTGATTACTCTTCCAGGAAGGTCAGATAATAGAGCTTCTACTGTAACACTTATGTTATGTTTCTCATTGAGAAATACCTAATGCTTCAGTTTCAATTATTAGACATTCCATCCAAATTTTTAATTTTTGTGACAATTATTTTAAACCTGTTGTAAAGTTTCCTTGAAAGTTAAGTTTATGCTATGCAAAATATTTCACCAAATTAGTAGTGTTTTTGTTGTTTTGATTATGTATCAAATATTAAAAAAACATAAAATAACATTCCAACAACAGGTTCCAAAATATTCTTTGCTGGTTGCATTATTTTTAACACAGTTAAATAAAAAAAATGAATACCTGATCACTATTGATATCAGTAACACATTATTTTACCTTTGCACACTCGATAAGAGTTCCTCCAGTCATCACCAAATCATCCACAATGATTACATGATGCCCTCCTGGATCACCTTTAAGGAAACCAAAACAAAATGTTTTTTAAGTCTGGTGTATAAATAGACAGTGTAATATTAGCTTCATCCAATATTTGACAATAGGTATTTATTTCTTCATTTAGTGGTTTATATCAAACCTAATACCCCATTTGGCTATATTGTGATGGGTAGTTGGAAGGTTAGAGGGAACCAGTACATACAGTCAATCAAGGTTCCGTACTGTAAACTGCTTACCAACAGCAAGCAACTACCAGCTTTCCCACACAAGATCTAACTGGGATTTGTACTCTGATGCCAGGGGTGGGATAACAAGATGACAGTGGGTAAAAAGAACTTACAAGACCCATAATGCAATAACAAGATTATAATAAATGCTAAAATGTGTCAGCACAATGCAAGCTTATATTTTACTTATTATTTTTAAAATTTACTTTGTTAAAACACACAATAAGTACCAAAATATTGAAATTTTTATTATTTTTATTTTTTTGTGTGTGCTTCAGGTGTTTTTCAGTATCCAAACAAAACAAATACCAAGCAAGATTTTGACATATGTTTTCAATTTTTTCAATTTCTTGATAAACAAAATGACCAGTCAGAAGATTGAGTTTATATTTTCTTCTATTACTGTATTCTGTTGTCAAGATCTTACCATCTTTCACTTTCACTATACGTTTCTTCCCATCTCTGATCTTATGGCAAACAATGAAAGGCGTGTCAGTGAACATGCTGTGGAAGCGTTTGTGAGCCCCATCATCTGGAAACACAACCGCAAGGCTTTCTGACTGAGCCAATGCCGACATCTCTTTCTGAAGCAGTGGAATAGCTGACTCGAGTCTGCAGTACACAGAGTGAGAAATGTACCACTAAAACCCCTCTCTTATTTCGCTTTAAAGTAAAGTACAATGTACAGTCTAACTCTTTCAAGTTAAACTGTTAACAACATTTCTTTTTTTATTTAAAAATGAATGTCAAGGCATCTGATGACCTATTCTATTGATATTTTACAATTTTATCTGAAATCCAGATAAAGAAAACATTTTTCTGGTGATTCCACTTAACTGTGTCAGCCTGTTTGAGGTTAAATTTTTGTGGATAATATAATAATTGCAATATCTGTGGTATTCTTTTGCCAAGGTAAATGTACCCTCAGCTTTTGTAAATGCATTAATTTATTGGTCAGTAAAAATGTTTTGACGGACATAGAATAAAAACATAAAACAAAAGTAGTTTAAACACATGTGTATGCATTTATTAGTGAATACATTACTAAATATAGATATTGTACATTGCATATTTAATTTTGACAGAAAAAAAATTTTGTTTATAATTTTATACATACCTTGGTATAACATTTTCACTGAAGTAGAACCGCTCTTGTAGAGCATGGATGTCAAATAACATGATCTGAGAAGGACCTTTGGCAGTGAGTGGGATATTTGATAACATTGTTGCCAGGGTCTAAAAACAATTAGATTAATTGCTTAAAATTCTGAGTGTATTATTTTAAACTCGTTTTCAAGGACAACACGAAATCTTTGTTTCTTATTTCATCATTTTCTGCGCATACAAGTGTACCACAGTAACTGTAAATTTGTGGACTCGCTAGTTTTAAATGTTATTTTCGCTAAAATATAGCTGAATCTATCAGTCAAAGAAAGTAAAACAAAATTCTTATGCATATATCATTAACTAAAGTTCTGAAATACCACTTGAATGTCATTATAAATCCTTGCTGAAACAAAGGTTTGACAAAAAACTGTTGGCTGTATCTTCATCACAAACTTTGTATCTCATATTAATAATTGAACAGATGGTAGTTTCCAACAAAGAATTTTTTACCAGCCAAACAAACCCACAGCTACGATTTCAGGAACAGTTTGACAGTAGATATAGTAGCCCCAACCTTCACCACCTCTGACAAAGAGGCTATGTTATTGGGTGTGTTTGTCTGTCTTTGTCTGTCTGTGTACTTAGTTACTCCAAAACTAATGAATACATCTATATGAAGTTTTATATGTCGATAAGGCCTGATCAAAAGAAGAAGTAAATATAATTTTTGGAAAGATTCAGATCACAATCTGGATACAATAAAATCTTGAATTTTCAACAGTCCCACTTTCAGTGATGTTGGGTTTGTGGTTGAGATTATTATCATGGTCACACTATCTGATTATTTTTTTATTTATTTAGGTTTTAACGTCACATTGAACTCTGTATAGGTCATATCACGCAGGGTAGTTTTACGGACAGAGGAAACCAGTACATACAGTTGGTCATGGTTCTTTACTGTAAACTACCAACCACTGTTAAGTAACTACCAACTTTCCCACATACGCTCTGGGGTTTGAACTCCAGACCTCAGAGGTGGGACGCGAGTGTGTTGCCACTGCACCACCATGGCCCTTTACTATTTGATTATAAAGGTTAAAATAGAGAACAGTATTTAGGGTGAAATTACATAATATAGGAATACTCAGCTACCTCGGCAGAGGTCTGCATTCTAGGAGTGCTTTCTAGTTTCAAGTATATTCATAAATAAAGTTTAAGTGACAGAGTAAGGAATGTAAAATTCGCCAGAAATCTATATTTTGCCACCTCTTAAAAACCTTACTTAATTCTATGAAAAAACAGATGACTGTTTTTTTTGTCTTAAACATTACTTGGTATTTTTCAGTTCAAAAAGCCTTAACTTTCCATAGACCCAACAAATCTCACCTCAACTAATTTATTTTATTAGTGTTTCTACAAGTGGCGAATTTCAAATATGTGCAAATTTTACTCTATCTGAAATTGTGATTAATTTACAAAATTGTTTAAGATTTATTGCTTCAACCGAGTTACTTATTCAATAAGTGTACACATTAACCTTATTCTAGTCCTGTAAAGTACAGAACTTAGCATAGGATAAGAAAGTTAAGTGTTCAATGTGCCATTGATTAATCAATAACAAGAACTACTAAATCCATCAATACTTATTGGTTTCATTTCCTGTCTTTTTTCTCACTGCTCAATGCAGTAGACATTGAGTTGAATTGAAAAGACAGAAGTTAATGGCTTGGTTAAGATTACAGGAATCTGTTCAGAAGGACCAACATCAGACATGTAATCTAATCTAATAAGTTTTATTGCACTTAATTTCCATTATTTGATAGATTTGATGGCATAATTATATCTACTTTAAGTAGAATTATATTTATCAGTGTTCTGTCTATTAGTAAATGAATTCCACTTAATGTTGAGCCATTAATGTAACCTGAGTTCAAGTGTGATTTTAAACTCAAATATAAGGTATAAACCCTAAATATATTATAATTATTTGAATATGAAATTATGCTTTCATGAATACAAACCCTGAAAAATACTTTTAATCCGGATTTCAAGTAACAGTAAATTTCAATGCATATTATCCCCTGAAAACCTGATATTTAGTATTTACACAAGGGGGGCAAGGTTCTTACACGTGGGCTGAGTTTGTAACATGAAGGGACAGAGCTTGAATTCACAGGACAAGTTTGTGTAGCTGAGTTTGTAAATGGGCCAACTTTACTAAAAGGCCTACAGATGCAGGGAGTCCCACAGGAGATAAATATAAATGCAAATATCCAGTTTCAGTTTTGTTTAAGGGGAATATCCCAGACGGAAGGGAGGTTTAGAAAAGCTCTTATAACCAGGTAAAAATGTATTAGTACTCAGTTTCCTCGCCAAAATAGACGGGAGTCGATAAATCAATTTACCAAACAAGACATAAAGTAACAACGAAAAACAGAAAAAGAGTTTAAACTTATTAATGCCATAAACTGTTTGATACTGGCAGACTTGTCAATAATTTCCACACAAAAAGTGTTTGATAACAACAATAATGCCATAAAGCTTACTGTAATGTATCATTATTTTTCTCACAAATCATTTTCACTTTTTATGACAAAGCAGTTTTTGCATTAGACATCTGACAAACACTAACAAATAAAAACAGATTGTTAATTTCATTTCTCCATGGTTAATGAAGTACTTTAAAATTCATTTTGGCCAAGATTAAGTCGATAGAAGATATTCCAAAAAAAGTAAAGCAAATATGTTAAACTAATTAGAATTGCTATTACAGCTAATTGCTAATATTGGTTGATGTGTTGTAATGTGTGGGTAAAGAAATATTCAGTGGCAGTATCATGGCTGTGGTCACAGAAATTACTGTTTAGAGTCCTTGTCTGTAGCAAGTGAAAGCCTTATTCACTAATGTACCCAAGGGCTATAGAAACTAGAAGCTGATTTATTGATGATACCTGGGCTGTAACAACTGAAAGACTTACTTAAAAATTGCTAACTGTGCTGTAATACTTAAAATGCTTATTTGGCATAAGTACCGGTGTAACGCCATATTATGTATGCCTGCCATATTCTGTATCACCCCTTTGATCTTTTAGGGGATACAGAATGTGGCTGCCACATTTTGTATCCCCATTATATTCTGTATCCCCTCAGTTTAGAGGTGTAATGGGAGGGGGTATAAATAACAAACACAACTGGAGAGGATTAAGTTGCCATTGTTTGGGTTGATTGGTCTCAGTCAAGCAAGTCAGTTATCTCTTTCTGACCAACTTTTGATTTGATTCACTCAAGAGTGATTAGAGTTGGAAGTAAGGCAGAGTTATGAATATATAGAATTGTATGGAAAAATAAATAGAACAAACGTGTCTTATCTGCAATAGTAATGCTTTAGCCCAACTTAGGATCCTAAATTTGGTAGCCTATCTTAAGATGGGCTCGAACATATCAGCCCAACTTAGGGTAATACAACATAAGAATGATTTTTATGCTGAACATAATATAAACTATTTAAAAGGAAATATTTTTTTAAGAAAACTATGGCTTTAATATTGATAAACTTAACTGACCCTTGTACAGAAGTACTTTGTCTGTAGTCACTCAACCAGAGGTGAAAGGAAACAAGTTCAAAAGAATGCTAGAGCAAAAGGTAAATCTAAGACTAATGCAGTTACCTAGTCACACACAGTCAAACAAATTAACTCAAAAAGAATGTTGAAACAAGAGATATATCACAGTCGAATCCAGTTGCTTAATCACTATCCACAAGTGAAACAAATCAAGTTGAAAGCAGTGGTTGAACAATAGACGCCTTATGAACTAAAGACCCTCTCATTGTCAAATTAATTGAGGTAGAGTCTAGGAATAACAAAGGAATCAATCAACAAAGATGAGTCCTATCAATAAATAATGTAGCAAAGAAAGAAGTAACATTTAAGAAGAAAAATAAGTAAATAATATTTCAATTTCAAAAATAAAAACTACCTGTGCAATTTATAAGCTGGGCTAATATCTGTTGCCACATCTTCAGATAAGATAAGCACAATAAATCTTTAACACAATAACATGAGGCCAGTAAAGTTTAAATATAAAGATAGTTAAGCAAATCAACATAAAAGACATAGAGTCTTATTGAGACTTGAGCACCCAAGAAATATTAGACATGAGTAAATCCAAATAACAAATCACTACCTAATCATGAAAGGCCATGTTAACAGGAAACCAGTAAAGCTTACATATATAGACAGTGAGCCAATCAACTTAAATGGTTATTCTAACATGACATAATTGTATTTGCCATTTTGATTTACTAAGAATTTTTTTTTATTTATTTTTTATTGTTGTTGTATACCATCAGCTGCATTAGTACAGTAATACAAAAATACAATGACACCAGATAGTAATATTCCACTTTCATATTCATCCAAAAAAAACCTACTCAAAAGTTGTTTAAAATTCTTTGCTGAGAAGTTGTTTAAAATTCTAAATAAACCACAGACTGTTCCTACATAACCAAAAGAATTATTTCTGCTGTTCCAGTTTATCCATTTAAAAACAACTTTGGCACAATAAATTATCAAAAAGTGTGTTTTTTAATAACTAACAGGTGTTTACTGTTGATGTCATGTTAGAATAGGCTTTGCCTTCATGCTTGCAGCCTTTTTCGTGCCTGCCTAAAATTCTGCATAGATGCTTGCTTGCTTTTTCATGCCAAATCCCTAAAGTATTGGTGCCTGAGTTGTAACCAATGAAATAATTATTGAGCATTCATTGGTACCCAAGTTTTAACAACAAAACTGATTATTTGGTAATTGTGTACCAAATAACTTGATTGTTGTTGCCACTGAAATTTATTTACTAATGGTACCTGAGCTGTAACAACTGACAGGTTTATTTAGGGTGTAGCTACTGAACGGCTAATTTACTTTTGGTACCTGGGGTCTAGCAACTGAAAGGCTTATTTAGTTTTGGTACCTGGGCTGTAACAATTACAAGGCTGATTTAGTATTCCACTATTTGTGGTACCTGGGGTAAACTAAAGGATTTATTTAGTGTCGGTACCTGGGCTGTAGTAATTGAAATTAGTTTTAGTTTGTAACAACTGAAAGGCTTATTTTGTATCAGTACCTTGGCTGACAATGGTTGTATTAAGTAATTTATATTGCTACCTGGACTCTGGACACAAAAAGGGGTAATTTAGTGTTACGATGCAGGTATAAAATTGTCCATTTTGTGAAATTGTCCATTTTTGCGAAATGAACAAATTCACATCTGGGTCATAACAATTTATACCAAAGCTGTGACCGCTCAGTTTCCCTTACCTTTGCTGTAGCCACTTGTCCCTCTGTGTCGACTCTTTCCATGGTCCCCGTTGGAAAATATGGCATAATGAGATGGAATGACTTGGCCAAGTACCTAATATATTATTAAATTTTATAAAACATAATTATAAACATGGTTTTTAAAGATAATAATTTCAATAATTTCAAAGCACAAGATCCAACAAGATCAAAACTGAAGCAGCTGTTAAGTTGAACTGAGATATTATTCTGAGCATGTACTTCACATTTTTCACATCATGAAAAAAAACCCTGCATTACTACACATTACTATGTTATTGCTATTGTTAATTTCATAAGACTATTATCTTTGTACTAGTATGCAAGTTTGTATATATATTTTTTATCTTATATTGCAAATAAAACAATTTTTAAACAAGCATTCTGACACATGCATTTATCTCCCGCCGTATAAATTAGATGTCCTAAAGATAGTGGAATATAAATTTTCCTGCGAGATGGAGGCACATGTAGAAGTGACAAGTTTAATGTTTGATTGCAATACTTTTAAAGACAAAAGGCATTTACTCATTTTAGTAGCTATTACTTTGCCATCCAAAGAGCTACAGTTCTGCCACTTCATTATGCAGATCAACTCAAAGTAGGGAAGCACGTCTTTAGAAGAAATAGCCTATCTGTACTACTGTTAGAGATACAAGACATTTACTTATTTTAGTGGCTATTACTCTGCCATCTAAAGAGTTACAGTTCTGCAACTTCACTATGTGGTAGATCACCCAAAAGTAGGTGAATGACTTATTTAGAAGAAATTGCCCACCTGTAATACTTTTAGAGACTAGACCAAGGATGCATCTGTGGCCAGATGCAAAATGTATCCACCGGCAAAGGCAAAAGTAGCTATTACTCAGCTATGGCACGAGCTAGAGGTCTGAAATTTTAGTATGTTATAGCTGACCCAAAAGTAGGTGAATAACATATTTGCACAAAATTCTCTAAATGCAATAGTTTTCAAGTTACAAGTGATTTTACTCACGATGGAAGTTAGCGAAAAGCCCAAAAGTAGCTATTACTCACTTAGCTATTCAGATAGACACCCAAGTTACTCACCATGTTGTTGCTATGGAAAAAGTAGGTGAATGACATATTTTAACAAAATGCTCTAAATGTAATACTTTTCAAGTTATAAATGATTTAGTGTTGAGTAAGAACTTCAAAGTAGCTATTACTCCGCTATGCAATGAGCCACAGGTCTGGAATTTTACTATGTTATAGCTGCCTCAAAATAGGTGAATAACATACTGAAACTAAATAATGTAAATGCAAAAGTTTTCAAGTTATAAGTGATTTACCCAACAGTGATAACCTAAAAGTAGTTATTATTCAGCTATGCCATGAGCTACAGGTCTGAAATTTTACTATGTTATAGCTGACCCAAAAGTAGCTGCATAACATATTTGCACAAAGTGCTCTAAATGCAGTACTTTTCAAGTTATAATTGATTTAGTGCATGATTTAATTAATTTTAATGTATTAAAATTTATTTTAAAAATTCATAAAAAAACTTAAGCATGTGAAACTTCTCCAAAATGTAGGTGAATGAGTTATTTGAGAAATACTGGCTATCTGCAATACTTTTAGTGATAATAGGCATTTACTTATTTTGAGTAGGTGAGTAATTAGCTACAGGTCTGAAACTTCACCAAGTGAAAGCTGTCCCAAAAGTAGGTGAATGACTTATTCGAGAAAAATTGGCTATCTGCAATACTTTTAGAGATAATTAGCATTTACTCATTTTGAGTAAGTGAGTAATTACCTACGGGTCTGGAACTTCACCATGTGAAGGCTATCCGCAATACTTCTAGGGATAATTAGCATTTACTCATTTTGAGTAGGTGAATAATTAGCTACGGGTCTGAAACTTCACCAAGTGATGGCTCTCCCAATAGTAGATGAATGAGTTATTTGAGAAAAATTGGCTATCTGCAATACTTTTAGAGATAATTAGCATTTACTCATTTTGAGCAGGTGAGTAATTAGCTATGGGGCTGAAACTTCACCAAGTGAAAGCTCTCCTAAAAGTAGGTGAATGAGTTATTTGAGAAAAAATGGCTATCTGCAATCCTTTTAGAGATAATTAGCATTTACTCATTTTGAGTAGGTGAGTAATTAGCTACAGGTCTGAAACTTCACCATGTGAAAGCTCTCCCAAAAGTAGGTGAATGAGTTATATGAGAAAAATTGGCTATCCGCAATACTTTTAGAGATAATTAGCATTTACTCATTTTGAGTAGGTGAACAATTAGCTACGGGTCTGAAACTTCACCAAGTGAAAGCTCTCCCAATAGTAGGTGAATGAGTTATTTGAGAAAAATTGGCTATCTGCAATACTTTTAGAGATAATTAGCATTTACTCATTTTGAGTAGGTGAGTAATTAGCTATGGGTCTGAAATTTCACCATGTGAAAGCTCTCCCAAAAGTAGGTGAATGAGTTATCTGAGAAAATTGGCTATCTGCAATACTTTTAGAGATAATTCGTATTTACTCATTTTGAGTAGGTGAGTAATTAGCTACGAATCTGAAACTTGACCATGTGAAAGCTCTTCCAAAAGTATGTGAAGGAGTTATTTGAGAAAAATTGGCTACCTGCAATACTTTTAGAGATAATTAGCATTTACTCATTTTCAGCAGGTGAATAATTAGCTACGGGTCTGAAACTTTACCAAGTGAAAGCTCTCCCAAAAGTAGATGAACGAGTTATTTGAGAAAAATTGTCTATCTGCAATAATTTTAGAGATAATTAGCATTTACTCATTTTGAGTAGGTGAGTAATTAGCTACGAATCTGAAACTTCACCATGTGAAAGCTCTTCCAAAAGTACCTCAAGGAGTTATTTGAGAAAAATTGGCTACTTGCAATACTTTTAGAGATAATTAGCATTTACTCATTTTCAGCAGGTGAATAATTAGCTACGGGTCTGAAACTTCACGAAGTGAAAGCTCTTTCAAAAGTAGGTGAATGAGTTATTTGAGAAAAATTGGCTATCTGCAATCCTTTTAGAGATAATTAGCATTTACTCATTTTGAGTAGGTGAGTAATTAGCTACAGGTCTGAAACTTCACCAAGTGAAAGCTGTCCCAAAAGTAGGTGAATGACTTATTCGAGAAAAATTGGCTATCTGCAATACTTTTAGAGATAATTAGCATTTACTCATTTTGAGTAAGTGAGTAATTACCTACGGGTCTGGAACTTCACCATGTGAAGGCTATCCGCAATACTTCTAGGGATAATTAGCATTTACTCATTTTGAGTAGGTGAATAATTAGCTACGGGTCTGAAACTTCACCAAGTGATGGCTCTCCCAATAGTAGATGAATGAGTTATTTGAGAAAAATTGGCTATCTGCAATACTTTTAGAGATAATTAGCATTTACTCATTTTGAGCAGGTGAGTAATTAGCTATGGGGCTGAAACTTCACCAAGTGAAAGCTCTCCTAAAAGTAGGTGAATGAGTTATTTGAGAAAAAATGGCTATCTGCAATCCTTTTAGAGATAATTAGCATTTACTCATTTTGAGTAGGTGAGTAATTAGCTACAGGTCTGAAACTTCACCATGTGAAAGCTCTCCCAAAAGTAGGTGAATGAGTTATATGAGAAAAATTGGCTATCCGCAATACTTTTAGAGATAATTAGCATTTACTCATTTTGAGTAGGTGAACAATTAGCTACGGGTCTGAAACTTCACCAAGTGAAAGCTCTCCCAATAGTAGGTGAATGAGTTATTTGAGAAAAATTGGCTATCTGCAATACTTTTAGAGATAATTAGCATTTACTCATTTTGAGTAGGTGAGTAATTAGCTATGGGTCTGAAATTTCACCATGTGAAAGCTCTCCCAAAAGTAGGTGAATGAGTTATCTGAGAAAATTGGCTATCTGCAATACTTTTAGAGATAATTCGTATTTACTCATTTTGAGTAGGTGAGTAATTAGCTACGAATCTGAAACTTGACCATGTGAAAGCTCTTCCAAAAGTATGTGAAGGAGTTATTTGAGAAAAATTGGCTACCTGCAATACTTTTAGAGATAATTAGCATTTACTCATTTTCAGCAGGTGAATAATTAGCTACGGGTCTGAAACTTTACCAAGTGAAAGCTCTCCCAAAAGTAGATGAACGAGTTATTTGAGAAAAATTGTCTATCTGCAATAATTTTAGAGATAATTAGCATTTACTCATTTTGAGTAGGTGAGTAATTAGCTACGAATCTGAAACTTCACCATGTGAAAGCTCTTCCAAAAGTACCTCAAGGAGTTATTTGAGAAAAATTGGCTACTTGCAATACTTTTAGAGATAATTAGCATTTACTCATTTTCAGCAGGTGAATAATTAGCTACGGGTCTGAAACTTCACGAAGTGAAAGCTCTTTCAAAAGTAGGTGAATGAGTTATTTGAGAAAAATTGGCTATCTGCAATCCTTTTAGAGATAATTAGCATTTACTCATTTTGAGTAGGTGAGTAATTAGCTACAGGTCTGAAACTTCACCAAGTGAAAGCTGTCCCAAAAGTAGGTGAATGACTTATTCGAGAAAAATTGGCTATCTGCAATACTTTTAGAGATAATTAGCATTTACTCATTTTGAGTAAGTGAGTAATTACCTACGGGTCTGGAACTTCACCATGTGAAGGCTATCCGCAATACTTCTAGGGATAATTAGCATTTACTCATTTTGAGTAGGTGAATAATTAGCTACGGGTCTGAAACTTCACCAAGTGATGGCTCTCCCAATAGTAGATGAATGAGTTATTTGAGAAAAATTGGCTATCTGCAATACTTTTAGAGATAATTAGCATTTACTCATTTTGAGCAGGTGAGTAATTAGCTATGGGGCTGAAACTTCACCAAGTGAAAGCTCTCCTAAAAGTAGGTGAATGAGTTATTTGAGAAAAAATGGCTATCTGCAATCCTTTTAGAGATAATTAGCATTTACTCATTTTGAGTAGGTGAGTAATTAGCTACAGGTCTGAAACTTCACCATGTGAAAGCTCTCCCAAAAGTAGGTGAATGAGTTATATGAGAAAAATTGGCTATCCGCAATACTTTTAGAGATAATTAGCATTTACTCATTTTGAGTAGGTGAACAATTAGCTACGGGTCTGAAACTTCACCAAGTGAAAGCTCTCCCAATAGTAGGTGAATGAGTTATTTGAGAAAAATTGGCTATCTGCAATACTTTTAGAGATAATTAGCATTTACTCATTTTGAGTAGGTGAGTAATTAGCTATGGGTCTGAAATTTCACCATGTGAAAGCTCTCCCAAAAGTAGGTGAATGAGTTATCTGAGAAAATTGGCTATCTGCAATACTTTTAGAGATAATTCGTATTTACTCATTTTGAGTAGGTGAGTAATTAGCTACGAATCTGAAACTTGACCATGTGAAAGCTCTTCCAAAAGTATGTGAAGGAGTTATTTGAGAAAAATTGGCTACCTGCAATACTTTTAGAGATAATTAGCATTTACTCATTTTCAGCAGGTGAATAATTAGCTACGGGTCTGAAACTTTACCAAGTGAAAGCTCTCCCAAAAGTAGATGAACGAGTTATTTGAGAAAAATTGTCTATCTGCAATAATTTTAGAGATAATTAGCATTTACTCATTTTGAGTAGGTGAGTAATTAGCTACGGATCTGAAACTTCACCATGTGAAAGCTCTTCCAAAAGTACCTCAAGGAGTTATTTGAGAAAAATTGGCTACTTGCAATACTTTTAGAGATAATTAGCATTTACTCATTTTCAGCAGGTGAATAATTAGCTACGGGTCTGAAACTTCACGAAGTGAAAGCTCTTTCAAAAGTAGGTGAATGAGTTATTTGAGAAAAATTGGCTATCTGCAATACTTTTAGAGATAATTAGCATTTACTCATTTTGAGTAGGTGAATAATTAGCTAGAGGTCTGAAACTTCACCAAGTGAAAGCTCTCTCAAAAGTAGGTGAATGAGTTATTTGAGAAAAATTGGCTATCTGCAATACTTTTAGAGATGATTCGCATTTACTCATTTTGAGCAGGTGAGTAATTAGCTACGGGTCTGAAACTTCACCAAGTGAAAGCTCTTCCAAAAGTAGGTGAATGAGTTATTTGAGAAAAATTGGCTATCTGCAATACTTTTAGAGATAATTAGCATTTACTCATTTTGAGTAATTAGCTACGGGTCTGAAACTTGACCATGTGAAAGCTCTTCCAAAAGTAGGTGAATGAGTTGAGAAAAATTGGCTATCTGCAATACTTTTAGAGATAATTCGCATTTACTCATTTTGAGTAGGTGAGTAATTAGCTAAGTGTCTGAAACTTCACCAAGTGAAAGCTCTCAATTAGCTACAAATGAGAAAATAGCTATTACTCACTTATGGCATGCAATAGAACCCCAAACTATGTACCATCTTATAGCTAAGGACAAAGTAGCTGAACAACATATTTTAGGCAAACACTCTAACTGCAATAGTTTTGGAGTTACAATGGCTTTACTCAACAGTCAGAATTTCAAAGTAGCTATTACTCAGCTATCAAAGATTCAACAGGTCTGAAACTTTACTATGTGATAGCTTACCAAAAAGTAGATGGACAACATATTTTAAAAGATTTCCCTAACTTTAATACTTTTGAAGATATTTGACATTCACTTCTTTTGTTATTTAGCTACAAATGAGAAAATAGCTATTACTCACTTATGGCATGCAATAGAACCCCAAACTATGTACCATCTTATAGCTAAGGACAAAGTAGCTGAACAACATATTTTAGGAAAACACTCTAACTGCAATAGTTTTGGAGATACAATGGCTTTACTCAACAGTCGGAATTTGAAAGTAGCTATTACTCAGCTATCCATGGTGCAACAGGTCTGAAACTTAACTATGTGATAGCTTACCCAAAAGTAGATGAATAACATATTTGAAAAGATTTCTGTAACTCTAATACTTTTGAAGATATTTGGCATTTACTTCTTTTGTTATTTAGCTACAAATGAGAAAATAGCTATTACTCACTTATGGCATGTAATAGAACCCCAAACTATGTACCATCTTATAGCTAAGGACAAAGTAGCTGAACAACATATTTTAGGAAAACACTCTAACTGCAATAGTTTTGGAGATACAATGGCTTTACTCAACAGTCGGAATTTGAAAGTAGCTATTACTCAGCTATCCACGTGCAACAGGTCTGAAACTTTATTATGTGATAGCTTACCCAAAAGTAGATGAATAACATATTTGAAAAGATTTCTGTAACTGTAATACTTTTGAAGATACTTGGCATTTACTTCTTTTGTTATTTAGCTACAAATGAGAAAATAGCTATTACTCACTTATGGCATGCAATAGAACCCCAAACTATGTACCATCTTATAGCTAAGGACAAAGTAGCTGAACAACATATTTTAGGAAAACACTCTAACTGCAATAGTTTTGGAGTTACAATGGCTTTACTCAACAGTCAGAATTTCAAAGTAGCTATTACTCAGCTATCCAAGGTGCAACAGGTCTAAAACTTTACTATGTGATAGCTTACCAAAAAGTAGATGAACAACATATTTGAAAAGATTTCTGTAACTCTAATACTTTTGAAGATATTTGACATTTACTCCTTTTGTTATTTAGCTACAAATGAGAAAATAGCTATTACTCACTTATGGCATGCAATGGGACCCCAAACTATGTACCATCTTATAGCTAAGGACAAAGTAGCTGAACAACATATTTGAAGAAAAAGTTGTAACTGCAATAGTTTTTGAGTTATGAGCCCTTTACTCCAAGTAGCTAAGATAGCTATTACTCAGTTATCTTTAGGCCTAAGTCCATAAAACCAAAAAAATTTTCGAGGGCGTGAAAATTCATTGGGACAATTAATTTACAAAAAATCTGTAGTTGTAGTAGTTTTGGAGGAATCTGCGTGACTAACTAACGCACGCACGCACGCACACACGCATGCACGCACGCACACACAGGCATCATTTCATAATCTCCCTCCCGGGCTAAAGCCCGGCGTGAGATAAAAAAACACAAAAAAAACAAACCAATGTTTCCAATAGCTATTAAATGCTGTATTTCATCAGTATAAAGATACAGTGCAGTTAAAAAATTGATACAGATATGTCTATCAGGGGCGGGTTTCACATTGGGACTTAGTCTGGACTTAACCTTAAAGTTAAGACTTTGCGTTAAACTCAGGCTTAGTCTGTGGTCTAGCGGATTTCACAAAGCAGCACACTCTATGCTTTGGCTAAGTCTTGAGCTCAACAGTAATTCCACCTGGGAGTGTGCCTAATTTTATAAACAAAGAGTTAAATATGACTGCCATAAATTTTCTCCAATTCAAACTTTGAAATGGCAATAAAGTACAAATATATGGAACACCACCCTAAAACAGTCTTTGTGGAGTTTTTATATTACAAGGTCTTTGCAAAAGAGCATTTTGCATGACATAAAATATGTCACTCACAGGATATATGTCACCAATAGTCTATCTTGAACAAAAAAAAAGCTTGACATGACACAGAACACCGCTGTGGTTATTTGATAATTTGGACTTGGCTAAGTTACCCTTTGTGAAATCCATTTAAGTCCCAGATATAACCAGGACCCAAGTGTAAGATTTAAGTCCCTGACTTAGCTAAAAACTTGGCTAAGTCTTAAGACCCTTTGTAAATCAGCCCCTGGGCCGGTATTCACGAAAGGTCTTAGACTTAGCCAGGTCTTGGGCTTAAATCCAGTCTTAAAGTTAAGACTTTTGTCTCAGCTAAGTTTTGTCTTAAAAATGTATTCACAAAGGGTGACTTAGCTAAGTCCAAATAACCACAGTGGTTTTCTGTGTCATGTGACCTTTCTTTTCTATTCAAACTATACTATTAGTGATATATATCCTTTATTTAATGCATTTTATCTAAGGAAAAGTGCTGTTTTGAAATGGAAAACCTTGTTACCACATATAAATTCCCAAAGACTGCTTTAGTGAGGTGTTCTGTGTAATTGTACTTTATTTACAGCCATTTCAAATTTTGAAGTGGGGAAAAGTTTAAGGTGGCCATATTTAAGTCCTCTTTACAAAATTTAAGCCCACTACCAACCAGTCTTAAAGTTGAGCCCTTGGCTAAGCCTAAGACTGGTCTTAAATTCTTTGTGAATGCGACTAAGCCTAAAACAAAAGTTTAAGCAGTTTCGGGGTAGAAACTTGAGACAAAAGTCTCAACTTTAAGCCTAAGCCCTGGCCAAGACCTTTCATGAATACGGGCACTGATATTTTAGTTTTAGGCAATATAACCTGTCAGATATATGCCTGTATTTTTTCTGGTCACTTTCTTTGAGTTTGCAAAGCTGTTGTCTTAAAACAATGATGAAATCAATGAAACATTATCAATTACTCATAACAGATTATAAATAATGTTCTTTTTTACAATGAAGTACAGTTATTGGAATTCTAAAATTGGGAAAAATTAGCACCTTATAAAACTATAATCAATATTACAATGCAAACAGAATGATGAAAGAGAAAGGAACATTGCATCATGTCTTTCTCTGTGGTATCTTTCTCTAGCATTTTTACTTATTGAAATTTGATTGGCTTTCCTCAATGAATGACACTGTCTATCAATAAACATACAGTAAACACTCATGCAACATTGAAATAAAATGTCACAATGAACCATAACCCTGATAAAGCTTTAAATAATGTTCTGCCATTATGTTACTTTTGTATAATTTGTGTGAAATTTCACAATTAGTAAACTTTTTAAAAGGTAAGGGTTAAGTTCTTATTACATCAGATATTAATCATCAGTGTGATCCCACAAAATGTTTCAAAGAAAAGTGATATATAAATACAAATAAGGTAATATAACCTGAGGTTATCCACATTACCTTGGCATTGCGTAGATTACAGACAGCTGCTCAAATATAACCTCTGGAGAATGGAAACTAGCCAGAAAGATTACTGAAAACAACACCATTTCATTATTAAAGAAGTATTGTCCCCTTCATACCTTAGCAAAAGTGAAACATAAATTACTACTTTCAACTGTTTTGTGGAAGTTAACCTGGATTTCTTTTGATAAAATAAGCATCGACACAAGCAAACCTTACAATCTGTGTATAAGTTACAGCCTTTACACAAATAAATCACCACCTTATTACACAGGTGCTCACTGAGAAAAACAGTCATACAGATACACAGTCTTCAAAAATTATCACACCAAAAAATGGTTAAAGGGTGATATAACAAAAAACAAATGTCATGGCAATCATTGTTTAGGTACATTTTGTCACTACGTGTGTACAATTTTGTTATTAATACACCACCTAGAGGTGAAAAGTTTGAAGACTTTTTATCTCTATGACCATTTACTTACCACCTGTGTAACTTTGTTAAGGACCATGACGTAATTTTTACATGACATTGGTGCCCCAAAATTGGCTCTTTTCTATTAATTTTAGCTAATGTCCCATTATTAGTGACAAATTTCAAACACTCTGGAGAATTCCAAACTCTTTTACTAAAACAAAGTTCTGTTTAAAGAGGTCAAGGAGACTTATTTGGGTGGACAGTTCACATACTATGGCAGATTTTACAATACTTTAAATATCTTCTGAAATTAAATTGGCGCACTTACCATCCTTTCCAGCCATCTCTTTAACATCTTCAATAAAAAGATTTGGGAACCCATCACTGAACTTCCCCCACTGAATTGTCTTTCTAAATTCTGGCTTTCTTTTTATCCGAAACCATTCCTAAATAAAACACATAGCGACTTAGAAAAGAGGAAATAGTAACAGGGACATTTCCTTAAGAGTACAGTTAATCAAGCAGAAGAAAAATAATTTTTTGGTACTGTTTCATCCAAAATTTATGAATGCTAGTTGACCTAAACTTGATAAACAACATAAGAACTGTTAAATGAAAATTACTATTTGTCTTCAGACAATAGTCCAGCAAGAGGAAAGTAATATAATAGTAAAACACTCTTGCATGACAGCTACACTTTCTATATATATATATGTCATGTAACAATTACACAATAATATTTTATTTATTGGCACCAATTTCAAGGTCATCTCAACAGGTCACCTCAACATTTAGTAATATTTCAACTGAACATACAAGGATAGCTTGTCTTATTTAAAAAATTACAAATTAGATCTGAAAGGATTTCTTGGATATCTCATCAAAGTTTTCTTTTTCTTTTATACATTTTGCATACTCAAATTAACCTGTAATGGACAAGAAAACAAGATGTATTCAACTGCATCACATGTGGTCATATCATTTCCTGAAATTGAATACCTTGCATCCTTCAAGCATAAATGGGATAAACAGTTACCAAACAAAAAGCACCAACACTCAGTCTTTATTACACACTGCTAATGAACAAACTAGTTTTCCAAAAAGGCATAGCAAAATACCACAGCAAATAACAAGCAATTAATTTGAACAACCTAGATAGACACATAGATTCATCTGGATGCTAAATTTATATTTAACATAATCATTCAAAATTTAAAACCCTCATTAATTTTTACATGAAAATACTTCAATATATTACACAATATTTTGACAGGACTTCAGGTTCTTGTTACCCATGCAAACCTGGTAATTTTGCAACAAGAATATATCAAAGTATACAGCATGCTGAAATACATTCTAGGTTTACATATTTCATGCATAAAATGAAATTTTCCTTGTACGTACTGGAAATCGCATTTTCACTTTATACACATGCCATGATAAAAGCTCACAGTGTATGTCACACTTCATTTCAAATATGTGTAGTCACACAAAAGAAGTAGAGATAATTAATAATGTAGCCTATTGCATCATAGAAAAATAGCATCGGAGATGCCCGTACCCCACAGCCTGGGGAAATAATTTTCAACACCATGAGACATAGAAGTAGTGAAACAGTACAAAGATCGGGGATACTTTCAGAGCAGTGTCAGGTTTATAAAGGTCTAAATTATGTCGATAAAATAACTTCTAAGAGACACAAAATGTATGTGAAGATAGTGTATTAAAAACAAGACAATCCAATAGCAAGATGACAGCATTAATCAGTAAATTAAAAATTATGAAGCTGTCAAATTTATTAACTGGAGAATAGCTGTCAATGGAAATAGTACAATTATGTAAAAGTACATAATATTATAATATTCAGTTGCAGCAATCCATATGTCTTTGTCATAAGACAAATATGTCTCACATATGGTAGGTGAACACACTTTGGCAAAGAAAAAGTTAAAGGGCACACCATGATGCACACTTACACACCCTAACCAATATCCCTACCACGTGTCAATGTTCTACTCCTTACGGAATCCAAAAAATAGCCCGGACAAGATGTTAAAACTCGTGGTCACTACAACAAGGTCAAATCAAGATCACACCATGATGTTGCACATCTACAACCCCTAAGTAATGTCCCTACTAAGTGTCAACTTCCTACACATTACATTTCCAAGATATAGCCCGGACAAGATTTTATAGGTCAATGGTCAAATCAAGGTCACACCATGACGTTGCACACCTACATCCCCCGCCCCAACCAATGGCCTAACCAAGTATTAACTTCCTACACCTATTAAAACTATTGATTAAAACTGGGTTATTTCAGGGATGTGTCTGAAAACAGACAAACATTGGTAAAGGAATTATAACGAATATCATAAAACAAAATGTATTTTCCACTATTTTGTTCAACTGAGCAAATAAAAATATCAACCTACAATACCACATTTTATAAAGCAATTGCAAACAATAAAAAGCAATCTTTACACATACAAAAAACTAACCCTACCTGATATTTAACCTAAAAGGAAAAATTCATACAAATTATTTTCTTATTAATATTTTGTATCAGAACATACATCAACAAGGGAACAGTGGCTGTCTTTCAGACAACCACAAAGTCGAATCTTATATTAAAGTTGAGTTAAACCCAGAATAATTGTACTTAGATAACAATATACCACATGAGTAACAAGGAGAGAGCTCATTAGTACCCAATAACGTTCAAGATGTTTAATAGTGTTTTTGAATAGAATAATGTCATTTACCAAGACTGTTAAAATGTGTTTTTATGATAGCTTTACAAATGAAAATCCTAACAGAGAAGGCAATAACCTTTTCTGAGGGAGAAATTCTAAATAGATTTGCAGAACCCAAACAAATTTATTAAATTGGTCATGTGGTGTTTGCCATGCTATGAAACTGTCACTGCCCACATGCTTTCATGTGTAGAGCCACCAGATGAATACTTTTTTGTGATCCAAAATAAACTGTATCTCATCATAAAGACATATAATCCCCATGCATGACTTTTTCATTGTACATTTTAAACAGTGACCTACAAATGAAGATTAATACTGATCTTTACATATACCATATATTTTCTAATTCACGCCCCTTTACTTTACTACCAAATTTATAATGAGAGTGTCTGTGATTAATACACAAGACAACACTGTTCCATGCTAACTTCTGATTCACTATGAGCCAAAATTCTTTGAATCATGTGTTTTAATTTCTGCCTCATTTATGGTAGATGCTGAATGCATGGGATTTCGTTGACACATGTTACATACAGTTAGTTAAGATTTGGATGTATACATGACACTTTAAAGACATATAGCTGGCTCAGTTTCAGTTGCGTCTATTTGCAGAGTAATCAACACTAGGTAATTCTAACTCTAATGGTATTTCTCTAGTATTTAATCTCTATCTGAATACAGTTACTGGGTTGAAGTAGATTCTGAGGAACATCAAACAAGAAAATTCAGAGATCAGTAATTATTAAGGATGAGACACTGCAGGTGAAAAGCTGAAGGTTGTGAAGTAAGCTTCAAATTTGTAAAATAAGATTATAGGAGAAATGGTGGGCGAGCTATAAATCATAGTTCTCAATATCAAAATTATAAGTAGATTTCTGATACAAGAGCTAAAGGTAAATTTGTCTTTTATTTCTATATGGTTACCTTGCATGAATAATATAATTGACTTTAAATTATTAAATAAAACAAAATTTATAAATATTATATGATCAGTAAGAGAAACAATGTGAAGGCCTTGTTCTAAGATTACATCATAAGTCAAATGTTAGTTTTGTCCATTTCATCATGTATTGTCATAAGGTTGGTACTTGCTTGCCTTGGGATTCATGGGCATATATGTTTTACTTCCCTTTCCACATTCAAAGATTACCTATACAATGATGCAAGTGAATATTAGACCAACGCCTTTCCAATTAGTACTTAAATTGGACTTAAGTTGTCTTAACATGGCTAATGAAAGACAGATTTTTGGGCTGTCTAATGCTTCAAACTGTAACTTGGAAAATGCCTTGACTTTGCACAAAACAGAAGACAATTTATATCTTCACATTCACTTGCAACTGCAAAAATTTACATGTTGCACATAACAAAGATTGATTTATTGCCTTGTCTGTTGTAAAAGTTACATTTGTACTAGAGCTAGGGCCAATACTAATGTCACTATTTTGGTTCTACTGGTTCAACTCCGACAAGTTACATTGTAAAGGTTCTGCTTAATATTACCATGGTTGACATATATGATGGAAACTTTACTTGATATTAAACAAAATCTAATCAAAAAAAATATGTTGCCTACTGTAGTCACTGTTACGTTAGCATTCACCCAAAGTAAAAACATAATGTTAATGTTTTATGACTATTCTCTAGTGTTTTGTAGATAGTAGAATGTTATCTGGGGCCTCCCCATAATTAAGTGAATTTCCCTGGGTGTCAATTGAATGAATTACGGTATTTCATCAATTACAAGTTTAAAGGACAAGGTGTGATCTATAACAACTAGAAACAATTTAAACTAATTCTGTACATATGTATAACGTTATATATCACACACCCCATGACTTTCTTGTAAACCATTTTCAATTAAGTTTCTGACTTTGTATTCATGACAAAGATCACTTTTCTAAACTTTTATTTCTGCAAAAACTTGCACCCACATTTTTAATACTGCCACTTCCAAATATGTAAATGGTGTTTCTACCAGTGTTTTGAATAATCACCAACACAAGCATAAAAGACTGTTTATTGAATATTGTCTATTGAACCTTTTAGTATGTTTGGAAGACATGTCTGGAAGTCATGTGTTGAAGAACCAGACATTTATATTGGGGAAAATTACTCGAATGAGCACCAGATAACAAAGAAATACACAAAAGATTTTCTACATCCTGGTATTTTGCAAGAAGCTAGACAAAGGCTAGACAGTGTATTCATTTCATAAACTGCACATTAAAGAAAATATTAAACAAAAAACAAAATGACAGAGTATATACAGTACCTCTTATAATTAATATATGTGTATAGATATTGCATATACCTTTAGCTTCTATAGGATAAAATGGCGTTTTTAAATAACAACCAGAACCCAGTACATAACTCAAATCCAAGATTCGACTAATAATTACCCAATAATCATTTTTCTTACACATTTATTCCATTTATCTTCTCACACTCTCACTTCATTATGAATAAAGATGTAAAGATCTAAACAGATGTAATTTCAAAAACAGTTTAAGATAATCAGATCTAGGTAGCCTATCCAGTTATGGTGTTTAAATGCTAGCCAATCAAAGGACATAATTTCAGCAATATGCGAGGTCTCCTCACTAATTAATAAATGTAATTTAAAAATTAATACTACTTAGTACTTACAATGTAATTAATAAAGGTAATTTAAAAATTAATACTACTTAGTACATACATGGTAAGTACTAAATAGTATTAACTTTTATATTTGAACATTGCATGAAACACCATGTAAGTCTTACATGGTGTTTCATGCAATGTTATAAATAATTGCTATTGATATGTTGATGGACACCATGGCGAGGGACAGAGCTCACATGTACTTGTTTTTTTTGTAAATTTTGAACGGCATATTTCTGGGCATATTACAACAAGTATAAAGTGTTATTTGAATTCTTTTTTTATGTTTATGTGCCGTTCACTAATATTTAAATGCCAATCAAACTGGTATGCATGTATTTCAACCTGATTTTAAAATGTAAACAAACCGTCAACAGTACATAATTATCTATAAAAGAAATTTTTTGCTTGTAAAATCAGCCTAGTTAAACAGCATATGTACTGTAAACCGGATACAGCTACATGGACATAATAATTACTTTGTAAAGTAAAGAAAATAATTTTCCACAGTTCGAGATTTACACAGAAAACTAGTACATGTGAACTCTGTCCCTCGCCTTTGTGTCCATCAACATATCAATAGCAATTGGCGTCAGGACAGAAACTCGGTCTAATGTGAGTCTAGCTTGTATTAAATAACATTTCAATGAAGCCCAGCTACAAATGCTCACCAATAATCTGACACAACAGAAACATAAAAATATGAAAATATATCTATGCGTTGAAAAAGGAATGTGTAAAACATTTAGAATTGCATAGAAGTCTATTCGATCACCAATATAGATACAATTTTGCAGCAATTTGACACTATGTTTACATGAAACCAAATTATTCAATGCATTATTTTATCTTCAAAAAGTTAGACAACAGACTGTCTACTGCATCAGTATAATTCAAGGAAAATGACAATAACTGAATCCACCATTAAGTCACCAAAACAACTGAAATTTGCAAAAATTATAATAATTACAACAAAATTCATCTTTTTTTTCAATTACTTTTTTCATTTTATTGTTTATCTCTTTGTCATTTTCACCTTCAATTTTCAGGGCACCTTATTAGTACCAGTTTCTCTTTTCAATGAAAATACTCACTGATTCATTTACAGGGGTGTCAGGGCAATTTTCAATACAAGTTTCCACAATTTTTTCTGCTAGTTCTTCCATTGTTGGATGGGCATATACCCATATAGGATTTCTCCAACTGGCATTCATACTCGGTGGGCGCAGCATTATGACTTTATTGAATAATCAGCAGTTATTTTATACCCCCACTGTACTGTAGAGATCAATTTGTTTGTTTACATTCCCCCAAAAAAACTACAACAGCTTTATTTTTGAGACATACTAAATGTTGTGAGCTCCGACCGAAAGCATGGCTGTCTGAAATTTGCTGTTGTATATTTTATTGTGTATTTTATACTCAGCGCAGTGTCTCTACATACAACAAACCTCAAAGCTGTATTTAACTAATCTGCCTGTACATGTGGGGGGGGGGGGGGGGGTTAAGGATGACCATTCATCGATATCTTTGAGGTTTTTTAGCCTGCCACTGCAGATAGGGCCCAATGACAGAGGACGACCATTTTTACTGTTCATCCAAGCCACTACATATCTACCTGTACCTGAGTTTGAACCTACGTCCTTTGTATTCTTTTGTATTTTGTTGCTTATAGCAAAATCAAAATTTTAATTTTGTCTTTGATGCTTTAAATCCCTCTAGGTAGAATCAAAATTGTGATCTCTTCCAGGGGAGATTACGCTTAGTTGGATTTAAAACAGCCCTGATTTTTAAGTTCGGCCGATTACTTTAAAAAATGCGATAAATTCTAGGGGGTTCGGTGGTGTAGTGGTTAGGGTTCATGCCTCCAACCTCTGAGGCCGCCGGTTCGCATCTCGGGCCTGGCGCATGTTGGAAAGTTGGTGGTTATTTGCCGATGCCCGGTGGTTTACAGTGCAGTGTGCACTGGTTTCCTCCATCTATAAACTACCCATCGCAATATGACCCTGGTTGTTGAACGCGACGTAAAACAACAACTAAATCTAAGCTATAAATTGTATGCTTCTACTCTATTCTATCCCGATTTCTAGAACAGTTATATCCGTGATATAGTATGTATCCCAATCAGTTTGTAGTAATGGGCTAAGAATGGAGGTTTTTTTTTACTTTTATGTGTGAAAGGTTGTGTATACAATATGACAGAGTAAAATTCAATGTATTTCTACTTGTTGCTGCATATTTTTAATGTGAGTAAAATACATTTGGAAAGCGTGAAACCTGCTCAAAGATTAAACCTTGCTAGGTGAAATTCAACAGAAAGTAATTTCTTTGATGAATAAACTGAAGGAATTAATTTTTGCATATAAATCCCCTGAACATTTCACAGTAGTTGTTTTGCATAATTGCTACATGTGAAGAGTTTACTGCTGCAAAGGGCTTATCAGATCCCAACAAGTGTGCTAAACCAGAGAGGACTCAACAGTGTTTTGCTGCCAATAAGGAGATATTATTTGTCACAAACCCAAATAGTCAAAAAAGAGGGGAAAATATGGTACTCAGTCACCTGAGTTAAGACTGAAGATTAGAAAGTATAAGGCCCACAATGGAACTAGTCAACTGTCTGTAGGATGGTAAAAGCTTATCAGAAGGAGCTACAAAGGCAGCCAACTATAAGTAGATATAGACTCATTACCACCCAACAAGAGAGGCAGCTACTGATTCTAGGACAGTGTCCAGGCTATTATTCAACATTTGCAGGCTATCAGAGAAGAGGCAGGGGTCATTAATGACACTATTGTAATAACACAGCTACAGCGATCTTAAAGGATCAAAACAGTAGTCTAATAGCAGAGTTTGGGGGCTCTGTCAATATCTCCAAGAACTGGGCTAAGTCTCTTCTGAACAGAATGGTACCAACACAGTCAGGAAGGTCCCAGCAAAAAAAAAGAGTTTTATTTTTTTAAAGAGTAGCTACCAAGGTGACAGAACACTCTATTCCCCTCATCTATGGTGGTAAATTTTGAAGAAAATGGTTTCAATGTAGTTCCCACTTCAAACTAGACACTTCATGCTCAAGGACCAAAACAGGTTCCCCTTGCTGGGTTTGATGATAAGAGGAAAATCACCATGCTATTAGGTAATTAATATACCCTGTGAAAAATTCATTCTCCCCCAGCTAATTTATCAAGGAAAATCAAAGTCCATGTAGTGTTAAACTTTCCAGAGACTTCACATATCACCCATACCCCCAACCATTTGAGCATAGAGAGTATAGGTTATACAACAACTTAAAATCTACCCAGTTACATATATCATGTTTAATTAGCTTTAGGATGTTCATTTCAATAGACAAAATCAAGTTTTAAATTCCAGCAACACCACATTACATGTTTATAAGATGAACTTTAAAACTTTAATTTTTGCCAATGCAAATATTGTTGACTGAGCAAGATTAAAGTTTTACTAAATGAACTTATAAATGTTTAATGTTGCCTATAGCAAAATCAAAATTTAATTTTGCTTGGATGCTTTAAATTTCTCTAGGTAGAATCAAAATTGTGATCTCTTCTAGGGAAGATTACACTTAGTTGGATTTAAAACAGCCCTGATTTTTAAGTTCGGCCAATTACTTTTAAAAATGCTATAAATTCTAGGGGGCTCAGTGGTGTAGAGATTAGAGTTCTTGCCTCCAACCTCTGAGGCCGCTGGTTCGTATCTCGGGCCGGGTCCTTCATGTTGGAAAGTTGGTAGTTACTTGCTGATGCCTGATGGTTTACAGTGCAGTATGCACTGGTTTCCTCCATCTGTAAACTACCCCTCGCAATATGACCCTGGTTGTTGAACGCGACGTAAAACAACAACTAAATCTAAATCTAAGCTATAAATTCTATGCTTCTACTCAATACTATCCCGATTTCCGGAACAGTTATATCTGTGATATACACGTAGTATGTATCCCAATCGGTTTGTGGTAACGGGTTAAGATTGGAGGTGTTTTTTTTTACTTTTATGTGTCAAAGGTTGTGTGTACAATATGACAGAGTAAAATTCAGTGTATTTCTACTGGTTGCTGCATATTTTTAACGTGAGTGAAATACATTTGGAAAGCGTGATAAAGTAAGGCAAAAATATTTTGGGCGATAATATACGTAGTATTCTTTGGCGCCATGTCATTCTTCTGTCCGGTAACGCGTTAAAAGTGACCTACTTGCATTGATAAGGTAAAACAAAGCCGATTAGTTCCCAAATTTATTCCTCTATTTACAGAAATAATTCGGGACAAGTAAAGATAGAGGCGCCGCTCGGCAAACCGACGGAAAATCTCTCCCTCCCCCCCCCCCCCCCCCCGCCCTAATAGTGGTGGTGGACCAGTTCACGCCCGGGTACTAATTCACACCTACCCCTAAATTTATCCAAAACCCGGGCGTGAACTGATCCACCACCATTATAGAATGTTATGTGAGACACTGGCCTCCATTAGTATGGGATAACGCAAATTCGGACAAAATGTCGGCGGACAAAATCCTGGGGGACAAAACGCCAGTTAATATTGCAAGGGGGGGGGACAAAATGCTGGCCATTTTAAGGGACAAGGAGGGCAAAATGCCAATCTTATCTAAACACTTAATATATGATACTGATGGTCAAGTAAACTGAAAAATCTCTAGCAGAAAAAAAGCCTTTGAAAACCTGCAGTAGAAAATACCGCAATACAAAAGCCCACTAACTAAATGATACATAACACAGTTACACAATAAATCTAATCTAATCTAATGTGGATCATATATATCATAAACAATGGTATAACTGTAAAAAAATGGAGGGAAACATACTTGAATCTAAATTTATATGCCACAATGTTTCTACAACATTTTTATTTTAAAACAACTGATTCTTTCATTGTTTTTCTTTAAAAACACATAAACCAATTGATTAAATTTGATTAAACATTTTCGGAATTTAACTTTTTTTGCAATTTAATCTTATCATGGCTAGTGTAGCAAATTAGAATCGAAATATAGAAGTGCAGTAATAAATTATTAATTGGGGTTAGTGATTCCAGTTTCAGTTATCTCATGTTTAAACATACACAGGTAAACAAAGGTTTGTAAACAATGTCATTCACAAAGGATGTAATCCTCAGTTTGTTTGAGGATGAGACCTAACATAGTACACATAGTTTAACTTAACATCCACCACAGAGAAGAATGTATGGACTCAGTCCAAAAACCAAAACCCTACAAACACACTCTATTTTGGGGTTGTGATAAATGTAAGGGTGTTTCAAAACACAACCAAAGCTAAGGGGAGTACCTATTTTATTGGAACTTGTCTAGCATTTGTAACCATTTACAAAGGTTAGCCTGACGTGGGTTATTTCATGAAGTGGGCCAATTTCTCAAGAATTTCTGCCACTGTAAATAAAAGTACATGTATGTATACTGTAAGTTTTACAGCCTTTTCGTTACATAAAAGATTAGATATGGATGTTTTGATATCTGTTAAAGTTAAGTTGAATTTTTTTGCCCTTGTCATGAGAGGAAAAGGCCTGACTGCAATTGCATCATGACATTTATTAACCAGGTCAACTAATCATTAGTTTATTGGTATTTTCTTCCTTGTAAACACTTTTTGTGGAATTTTAAAAACAATAAATTAAAAAAAAACACTGATATGGTCAAAGTATGAGTATCGGAGAAGATTTTTAACAAACGAATCGACCTACTTCATTAATGTTCTGTGCAGCTATTTTTAAAAGATTTTGTGCAATTTTACAGCTGAAAGATGTAAGGTATGAATCAATTTTACATTATGTTGCTACTGTATTACTTTCTTCTGTATATCTGCCAAATATAGTGTTGCTATCAATTTTACTTTTTACACATCGCTGAAAAAAACTTGAAAAATCGACCCACTTGATGCTAACCCATGTACTTTTCACAAATGTAGGGTAAGAAATGTAAAATTCGCCACATATCTGAAATTCACCACATGTGGAAATACTAATAAATGAATTAAGGTGAGAATTGTTGAATGTATATATAGTAAATTCAGGCTTTTTCCACTGAAAAAAAATAGCATCTTTTTTCATGGATTAATTAAGGTTTGTAGAGGTGGCGAATTTTAAATTCCTGGTAAATTTTAGATTCCTAACTCTCAGTAGAAATAATTCACCTGTAGCAAAGCACTGTCTTTTGTGTGTTTGATTCTCATAGGTTTGGCATCCAGTAATGGAAGAAATGCTGAAAGTGCTGACATTCTGTTTACTTTATACTTTAACCTTTAGTATCAACAAGGTAAGGTGATTTTGGGGTTGTTTTTCTCATAGATCTCATAAAGACATGATATAATGCAACATAAAATTTAAAGTTTTTTTTTTTACATGGATTGCTTAGTCAGTACTTTAGTTTCCCAAAATATGTTAATTTCAAACTTAACTTTTGGAAACATCAGTAAACAAGGATTCATATAAAACTAACATTGTTATGCTTACAATTTTCTGAGAAAACAACCATTTTCTTAGAGTAATTCTTAGAATAAGAACAATTTCTAAGAATCATTATTTTTAAACTCATAGGATTTTAAGACTGCTTCTAATGATTATAATGATAGTTTGAATTACCTGCAAGTCGCCGACAAGCCAACTCACCGATGGCAACTCGCCGACAGATTATTTAGTGCAGTTTTATTTACTTATAAAAATGACATATACAGCTTTTGTAACACTGAAATATTGCCACAAAAGGCTCTAATTAGAAAATACAATGAAACTTCTCAAGTTGGAACCAGGCGTTTATTTGAACTTGGGCGTTATTTTGGAAATTTACGGTAAATTGTCATTGATTTACTTAAAATCTGTCAGCGAGTTGATGTCTGCAAGTTATCTTGTCGGCGATTTGCTCATATACCGATAGTTTGGGTGCAATAGCAAAAAAAAAAAAAATCTTGTTGTTTTTTCTTATTCTAAGAATATTTTCTGAGTGAGAAACAAGCTTTTATTCTAAAATTGATAATGTTTGTGAATATTGGCGTACATATAAATTTCAATTGGGCATCTCAACATTAATCTTTAATCTCAAATGAAGCAATAAAATAATTATGATAAGCCTCAAATATGGTGTTAAATGAAAGATTATTCTTAAAAGATAAAATTTGTGGACTTTTTTGCATGTTGTTGTTGAACCTAAAAGTTAAATATTTACATGTTGTTGTCTAACTTAAATACCGGGCATTCTTTTGAAATAAAAAAAGAACATTATTAACATTAACAGCATTAATTATAAAGAGTGTGCTTAGTACCAGACGTTTATTTGAACCTGGGTGTTATTGTGGAAATTTACGGTATTTTATATAATTTACAGTATGTGCTGTCAGTGTTGAAATTTCAATATCCTACAATTTTTCAAGGGTAAGTAAAATGTTGTATGTTACAGTATTATAAGGTTAAATTATAATAGAGTTTTGTGAAAATGTTATAATTGTGACTGTTAATTTGTTATTCGCATAATTCTCTGTAGACAGTGGTCATACTTTTTTACCTCCAAGTTACAGTTGACATTCACAGTAGTATTGGTTTAGCCAAAATGAGAGAGGAACTAAATTAACTAAATGATTTAGAATTGAATCAACAACTAGTTGTGTATATTCAATGTGGAGATAGGATGTCAAAATGTCATTAGAAATTTAGAATTAATTGGTTATTTGCACCAAGTTTTAAATGCTCTTGCTATTATGTAATCTATGAACTGTTTGTTTCAGTTATTATTTAATCTGATCCTTGCTTTCAAATTTCTCTTGTATTTATAGATGGCAAACTCTATTTGGCCTTATTTTGATGTCACTTCTTTTCAAGATAAAGAATTTACATATAGAGTTCAGTAGATTAAGCAGGTGAGAGTCAGATTTTCTTCTGAAAATAATTGAAATTCTAAAGGTTGCCTTGGGAAAAATCACCAAGGTTCAAACTAAAACTGATGAAAACAAACCATATGCAGAAATGTTATGGTTGAGGAATTGAAGATAGGAGTTTGCAACCAGACAGAGTGAACAAGGAAGAAATCAAATGTGAAGAACAGTTCAACATTGAACTGCCTACGCACTTGTCCTGTTCGGCTTCATGGATTCCCCAGATAATACCACTCAGACCACAACTGATGCTGAGGTTGACAAATACATCAGTGAGCTAGTGCTTCCCAAGAGTACAGATGTGTTGTGATATTGGAAGACAAATGAATACAAGAGTATGAAAATTTGGCAAAGATAGTCAAACAGTACTTGGCAGTCCCAGCTTCCTATGCACCCGTGGAAAGACTTTTCAGTGAAGCAGGAAAGGTTTTCTATCCTGATCGGTGTACCATCACAGACAAAAACTTTGAAAAACTGATGTTCGTTGAGTGTAACCAGAAAATTTAAGCAGAGTTCTGGAGTGTTCATTGATTATTTGTTTTAAACTGTATATCATAATAAATATCAAGTTTTTGATGATCTGCTTTTACTATAATACTAACATATTACCATATAAATACAGTATCAAAAGTGCTTGTACTTGCCATTTATCAAAGTACTTGTACTTGAGACTTGACAACAATACTTGCAGCTTGGCAAAGTACTTGTACTTGGTTCCATGTACTTGACCTGGACCTGCATAAAATAATTCTTTGTTTCTTTTGGTTGAATTACGTTGTTTCAGAAGTTTTTGATTTTAAAGTATTGATTATTTCTTGGAATTATAAACCTCTATTACAAATCTTCAAAAAGGAATTATAACTATAGGTCGTCTGTACATTCTTTTTCAGAAGATTTGAATAACTGTAATTTTCCTTGTTAGGAGTACTTTAGTTATGATTAAAGTACAATAAACTCATATGCTTCAAGTGGTCTGTAACAGTAGGTATTTTATGATTAAAAGTGTACACATACAATGGTATAATAATGGCAAATAGGTACTGCAGTGCAAAGACATTAATACTGCAGTCCTAATTTTAATTTTAGCAAATCCTTGTTCATGTGGGTGCCTTACTTCCTTGTGTTTGTGGTAAATATTTATTCAGGATCTGTGGCATTGTCACACTTGGTGAGTATTGTTTCTATTACCTCTGAAAACTGTATAAAATAATCCAAACTAATGCAAATCAATTAATTAATAATCAATCATTCTAACATGACGATCTGCGCAGAAACGAGTTGGTAATGTTGCTGTATTGTTTTTATTTATATTTGATTGAATATTAAATATTAATTGAATAATAAATATTATAAATTATATTCATATTAAATATTCCTGTATCAGGAAATTTTTAAATCTGCGGTTTCCAGGTACAATGGATGGAACAGCTGGTTGCTAAGGTCCCCACAATGTAAACAAAGCTACGTAAAACAATTTATTTCTTGTAAAAAATTTTAAAAATGAAAAAAACCTCTTAAATAAGCTTAAATGTCGGCTTCGTAAAATTATTACCGAAAGTGCCATGGTTAAATGCCGTGTAAAACCATGATCACTCATGGATTATTTCTACAATATCTTATTTGTTTTCACCGAAGTTCGACTGATCGCCGCCGCAGGATTATGGTCTCCCTTGAATAACTTCTTGGGCTTTCAAATTCAAATTTTTCTTTCCTTCTTATCTTTCTTTTAAACTATAGGGGTGGGAAAAATTTTGGGGGTACTTTCAGGAGACCTTAAGCTTTACTTAGGTAACCTTAAGCTTTTTTCAAAAACACCCCGTCATTGCATTTCGGAAAAAACTACAAACACCTGTGCTATAAAATTGACCAAGTACATTCTAGACCAAATTTCGAAGGTCAGAAAGGATTTTCTCATCAATCGGACCATAGATGCCTATAAATGGGTACTTGGTCTGTATCTCAAAAACGGACAGGATTTCAGCGTTTCGTTGGAATAACTTATTCAGCTACTTTTGGATAATCTTTCACATGCTGAAGTTTTAGCCCTGTATCTGCAATCTTAAGGTCACCTTAATGTCAAAAAGGGGTTATTAGCCCTCCAGTTCACTTAGTTTTTCACTTTTTTCAACTAAACTTGGCACATATATTCACATTTGCCAAAGGAATATCCTGACTTTATGGTGACCTTAAACTCAAAATGTTAATGGACCTATGGCCTGCTTAAAGTCATCAAAATGGAATAATATCCTCTGGCTCCTTTCTTTTTCTATTTTTTTTTATCTTAATTATCACTGGTATTAAACTAGATAAAAATAATACCTATGGTCACCTTTAACTCTCAATATGAATGCAGTTGTAGCCACCTTAAAGTGAAATAAGGGGGTTTTCAGCCTCCAAGTATCTTATTGTTCAACTGACCTCACTTAAACTTTGCACACCTATAATGGATGGAAAACCAAAGGGTTATCCTGACTTTATGGTGACCTTTAATAATATAATTGGTGTTATGGCCCCCCTAAAGTCATTATATTTGAATAAAGTCATCTGGCCCTTTTCTTTTTCCATATCTAACATATATTGATATTGAAGGGACATTCTCATATTATGGTCACCTTAGAGTCAAAAGACGTATGAAGTTATGGTCACCTTACAGTGTAAAAAGGAAATTTCAGCCTCCAGCTATCTTATTGTTCGACTGACCTGAGCTTAAACTTTATGCACTTATAAAGGATGAAAAAAGGGACATTTGTATTTTATGCTCACCTTAAAGTCACAATATGAATGAAGTTATGGTGACCTTACAGTGAAAAAGGAACTTTCAGCCTCCAGCTATCTTATTGTTCAACTGACATGAGCTAACATTTATGCACTTATAAAGGATGAGAAAAGGGATATTCTTATTTTATGGTCACCTTAAAGTCCCAATATGAATGAAGTTATGGCCACCTTGCTGTGAAATTATGGAGTTTTTAATCTCCTGCTATTGTATTGTTCAGCTGACCTCAGTTTAATTTTGCACACTTATTAAAGATGAAAATAGGGACAAGTAACATATACAATGCAATAAAGTTCACAGTTTCTATTGCTTATGATGCATATGTTGACATCTTTTACGGATGACTTCGCACTTTTTCATCAGCGCTGCTTTGTTTTTTGTCAGCAAAAATCTTTTTCTAGTTAAAGCTATATTCATGATAATTAAACTCCAAACATGAATGTTTCCAAAACTGTATTTGATTGATTCATTCATTGATTGAACTATTTATTTTTGTCTCTCAGAGCTGACATTTGAAGCTTCTTGTATGTAATAACTTGTGTAAGATCATTCATGATTTCTGTTGATTGTTAAATAAGTTTATCATCCTCCATTTTATATGCTGCTTTTTCTTGCTTAATTTTTAGCCTGTTGCAATATTCATGAGTCTTCACAATGTGACTTCAGTGTTTCATCTGATCTTGGACAGGACAATCTTTAGCAATAAAGTAAGTAAAAGTATCTGTAGTGTCAGCTATCCAGTTGAATGTATCATTAAGTTGGATCTTCAGTTTGATTGGTTTGTTTTATTTTATCTTTTCATTCTTAATGTTCAGATGCCAGAATTTATTGATACACACATAGAGTACACTTTATACGCGGATAAAGCACAGGTCAGAATTGGAACAAAAATAAAGCAGAAAAAAATTGAACAACAGATTAGAAACAAAATCAAGTTAAAGGTAATATACCCTCTGCATCTGATGTCCCAACCCATCCATCATGATTTGGATGTCAAAGCATTGTATTTCTACTAAACTAGAATAACCATGAAGCATTACAATTCACACTTATTTCAAAAGTTAAGAAATAAGTGATTATAGTGCTGGCTTTAAAATTGCACACATCAAAAATCACTGCTATAATTGGGATGAATTTTAGGAAATATTTAAAAACATTTAAAATCCCCATTATTTTGTAAAATGCTCTTATAAATACCAACTTTAATCAAAATAGTAATACATTATATCATTTTTACCCTACAGCCCTTACCGTCAGGGTATTGTTTTTACCCATGGTGTTCGGATGGGTGAGCAGGCCTGGCGGGAAGAAGTTTGTCCGGCCTGTATCTCGGAAACCGTAAGGTGTAGGAAGTTGATACTTGGTAGGGACATTGGTTAGGGGTGTAGGTGTGCAAGGTCATGGTGTGACCGTAATTTGGCCTTTGCCCTTTCCGTAGTGACCTTGACCTATAAAATCTTGTTTGGGGTATATTTCAGAAACCGTAAGGTGTAGGAGGTTGATATAGGGACATTGGTTAGGGGGTGTAGGTGTGCAAGGTCATTGTGTGACCTTGATTTGACCTTTGACCTTGCTGTAGTGACCTTGATCTATAAAATCTTGTCCAGGCTATATCTCGGCAACCATAAGATGTAGGAAGTTGATACGTGGTAGGGACATTGGTTAGGGGGTGTAGGTGTGCAATGTCATGGCATGACCTTGATTTGACCTTTAACCTTGCTGTAGTGACCTTGATCTATAAAATCTTGTCCAGGCTATATCTCGGCAACCATAAGATGTAACCGTACGGTGTAGGAAGTTGATACGTGGTAGGGACATTGGTTAGGGGGTGTAGGTGTGCAACGTCATGGCATGACCTTGATTTGACCTTTGACCTTGCTGTAGTTACCTTGACCTATAAAATCTTGTCTAGGTTTAAATTTGGAAACCATAAGGTGTAGGAAGTTGATACTGAGTAGGGACATTGACTAGGGTGTGTACATGTAAAACGTCATGATGGTGAGACTGAGATTTGACCTTTAACCTTGCAGTGGTGACCTTAACCTATATTGCCTTGTCTGGGCTATATTTCGGAAACCATAAGGTGTAGGAAGTTGACATTTGGTAGGGACATTGGTCGGGAGTTATATGTGTGCAACGTCATGATGTGGCCTAGATTTGACCTTCAATCTTGCATATCTGATTCTATTTTATATCTCTACTCGGATATCTGATACTATTTTATCTGTCTTATATCTCTCTTATATATTTTTACTGGAATCTTGGTTGTTGCACCTTTGGGTGTCTTTTAATGTAGATTAAGCACAGTTAAAGTCATTTTGAATTTATTAACTGTTTTACTTTTCCAACTTCCCATTGTAACAGATGGTATTGCATCAAGTGAGCCACAGGTTTTGGACCAACTCCACATTAAAGCATGTATTGCCACATCTGTATGTATGGGTAGTACTCAAAACATTCAAACCATAATTCAACCTTGCAAATGAATATCAAAATGGAAGAAGTCTTAAAAGCTTCATAATTTTTAGTTTACTGAATTGTCCTGTTTTAATCCTAATCTTTACATGCAGTTTCTATCACTTACATGTTATTTTCTGTACTTAAACATTATTTGGACACTGACACTGCTCTGAAAGTATGATCCCAATCTGTGTACTATTTCACTTCTTTTATATCTCGGGGTGTTGAAAACTATTTCTGCAGGCTTTGGGGTACAGGCATCTCTGATGCTATTTATGATTAATATTGCAAATGGCTTTCTTCAATATGTACATCAATGTGCTTTATGCATATATGGTTACATGCAAGATATTCATTGAGATACTAGGTTTTCAAATTGAGAGATATATTTTAATATGAAAGATTTTGTAGCCAAAAATGAATTTTATATTATTGATTTTAATCAAATGTAAAATTAAAACATTAGACAGATAAATATGCTTTTCAGGGCTGTGCTTTCATTAAGGAAATTTATTTGTTCTTACTTGCGTATTTATAAAACAGAAGTCTATAAATAATTAAAGAATGAATAAAAAAGCTGTAAAAATACTTCACTTTTGCCCATTGATTTTGCTGGCTGCTTAATGTCATGTAAATGCCTTACTTTGACCTTTACCTATTGATTGTAATTTTTCCTGCAGAAACTGGAGCTTGCTCGTTTGCCGTAGACATCACTCTAATGTCACATAATGACATTTTTAAATGCAAAAGATCAATTGGGATCACTTTATTGTTTTCATTATATTGTTGTTGTTTTTTTTTAGATTTTAAACCCAATGGAGTATTTGATGATTACTTTAATTATGGTGTCTGCCCTCTTCATCTCACAAATGGACATGGAGGTATATTAACCCTTGTAGTGCTAAAGACAGACAGGCTTTTACAGTTATATCAATGGGGCTGGGATGGTTGCTAAACAACAGCCCCGAGTACCCGCACTTTGACAACCTACCCGAATTTGAGTTATCTCAAGATTTAGTGTCTACCATTAGAAGTCTTTTGTAAACAAATGGTAGCAAAAATCTGTAAGAAATCATCTTCTTTTTGACCAGGTATTATAGAATATGGAGTAAATTATTCATTTTTAAGCCCAAACCACAACTTAAATTGATATTATGTGGCGGAAATGCATAAATGTGGCATATTTTACACAAACGTTTCGTTTCGCGGTGATAATATAGTATGCTGTGAGTGTTCAAGTAGATAAAATGGACTCTAGTAATAGTAAACACTGACCTGTCTATCGAGGCTCAGGTGACCCTTTGCATACCTATATGTCAGTTAAAGTCAAGCCAGATATATCCGGGTTTTTTGGATAACTATTTCTTGAAGCCAGTGGAAATAGTTCAAAACTTAATTTACACTTCATGACAGTGTTGGAATATTAAAATGTTGCTATTTAAAAACTCTGATCATTTTGTTCAATTTAGTATATTTATTGATTTGGGGGTGTATGTCACTTTCAACACTGTACAGGTCATATCATGACGGGTAGTTTTGTGGACAGAGGATACCAGTATATACAGTTGGTCAAGGTTCTGTACTGTAAGCTGCCGACCATCAGTAAGCAACTACCTACTTTACATACATGTACTGGATGGAGTAAAACTGACATCAAGTCTCTTGTGCAAATAATTTTCACCAACCAAAGGTGCCAAGTAATGCAGAATATGGCAACTTCTGTAAAGTTTATTTGAAATAAATTGTAAACTGTCTGAAAATAAAAATAAGATATGCCAAAAATAAATATTGGTCGATAAAACTGGCTAAATAATGTTAGGTTTCACCCATGTTATATGTAGAAATAGAGAGTATGTTAACAGTTTCATGAGTGCTTGATTCACTTGCTCGCACCCACTTTGTCAAAATAGATATTCATTTTGGCATGTGCAAGCCACATATCGCCACATATCTGAAATTCGCCACATGTGAAAATACTAATAAAATAAATGAATTGTGGTGAGATTTGTTGACTGTATAGTAAATTAAGGCTTTTTGAACTGAAAAATAACAATTTTTGGACAAAAACATCATTTTCTTCATAAAATTAACTAAGGTTTTAGAGGTGGCGAATTTTAGATTCCTGGCGAATTTTAGATTTCTTACTCTAATTCTTCATAATTGAAGGAAACATGAGAATAAATTCCTTTAAAGTTGAGTATTCACAATGGCACTGTCAAACTTTACATTTACTTACTTCAAAGGATTAGGCACTCATGTAAAACATCAAATATCCAACCAGGTTATGAGATTGAGATCTACGAGGAATCATAGACTAGATGAGGTCATTTATTGTAAAATAATACTGAAGAACAAATTTGGGAGATTGGAAATGAGTTTTTAAATTCAAAAATTTAAATAATAAAGCATAAAATGTGTTTAAAACCAGTTTTTTGCTGAGACGTTGATCATTATTCATTCAAATTTATATGCTTGAGTCAGTGAAACTGATTGGTCTTTGGATTAAACTCAATAAAATAGTTTACCCAAGTATTGCCAACATAAATTGAAGTCATTTAAGAGTAGATTAATGTCATGGTGGTACTAAACTGCCATTCGGACTATAGTTCTGTATAATGTCCACACAGTGATGAACTATTACCAGAGTTAAACCCTATAAAGTTGAATCTCAAAGGGCCAGAGAATGCTTCTCATAACCAAGCTTATTATTCACAAAATGAAATATATTTGTCAGAGTTTTATGTGACAGGGTTTGTATTTTTTTTTCAGAGAAGTCGAGTGCAGTACAGTTGGATGTCTTTACATGTTGCGTGTTCTACTTTTCTAGTCATTTTTCCAAAGCTCAGTCATTCCATTCCACCATTGGGGTATGTGTAGAATTCTTATTAAATAAAAAATCAGTTTAATTATACAGAAATCGATGCATTCATTTTTAATATATAAACAAGCTTCATTTTCATTCCTTCAGGTTATTAGTAGGTTGACATTGTTTAGGAATCTGTGTGACAATATTTGGACAGCACTGGGCTTGGGTTGGTACATGGATGGGTGACTTTCTGAGTTCTGGTCCAGGTATGGGCAGAAACCTAGTCACTTAAATGGTACTCCCATGACAGTATAACTTGAAACAAGATACTAGGCAACATTAAATAAATAAATCAAGTAGATTTTCACTACAAGAAAATCAATGTTAAAAATATATAAAGTCAGCTCATCATTCTATTTTTTTCACCTCTTTGGCAAATCTCTTCAAAATCTGTGGTGAAGTGTTGGACTTAAACTAATAAAAATCAGAAATATATGTCCAGAGGTTCTATCTCCATAGACTATTTTTTCTTATAACCATGACACTGAATTCTGTTTTATGTGTCTAAAGGTCAAGCATATACTAAGACAATCTGCGCAAAATTAATCGGTCAATCAGTCAGTTGTGCAGGAAACTTGCGTTATAACTTGTAATGCTGTAAACCATGGGCATGTCTTCTGAAACCAATGAGATCGTAATCATTTAATAAATTCCTGTAATGTGGACACAGAAAGATTTGGGTCAGAGTGATGCCAATGCAATTTTAAAGTGTAATTCTTATTACGGAAGTAGTCATTAAGCATCCCGCAAGGGACGCTTGTTTGTGTATGGGAGACCTTCAGGCTCCGCTGGCTCCGCATTTTGTTTTCCTTATAACTCTGTAAGCGTTACGCGGATTCTTTTCAAATTTAGCAGGTTTATGCACTAGCCTTGGGGAATTTTTTTGAATATGCTGCAGTGACATTTCAACCAATCAGAGAGGTCACATGACCAAAAATGTCTTTTTTCGATGGGGAAGCTTGTCCGGATGATAACTTGAAAGGGATTTTATCAATTCGCCTGAAACTTGGCAAATACATTCATTCTATTAAAATCTGGAAATCATTAGATTTTGGCATTGATTGGTTAAGAAATGGCCGAGTAATTAATCATTATGAATTTTCCAAATAAGGAAAACACAAAAATGCTTATATCTCGAAAACCGTGCTAGATGGAGCGATTTCGACAGAATTTTTGACCCACAGGGTACCTTTGCAGTGTAGCTGTCCCAATTTTGAAAAAAAATTTGTCTCGCCAAAAATGGCGGCCATTTTGAATTTTTGAATTTTTCGCAAAAATTGCAAAACATAAAAATGTTTATATCTCGAAAACCGTGCTAGATAGAGCGTTTTCAACGAAATTTTTGACCCACAGGGTATCCCTACAGATTAGGGTATCCCTACAGAGTAGCCATGCTAATTTTCAAAGAAATTTTGTCTCGCCAAAAATGGCGGCCATTTGGAATTTTCGTATTTTACGCAAAAATTGCAAAACACAAAAATGCTAATATCTCGAAAACTGTGCTAGATGGCGAATTATCTCTTAAAAGTATTCCAGATAGCCAATTTTTCTCAAATAATTCATTCACCTACTTTTGGAAGAGCTTTCACATGATGAAGTTTCAGACCCATAGCTAATTACTCACCTACTCAAAATGAGTAAATGCAAATAATCTCTAAAAGTATTGCGGATACCCAGTTTTTCTCAAATAACTCATTCATCTACTTTTGGGAGAGCCTTCACTTGGTGAAGTTTCAGACCTGTAGCTAATTATTCACCTACTCAAAATGAGTAAATGCTAATTATCTGTAAAAGCATTGCGGATACCCAATTTTTATCAAATAACTCATTCATCTACTTTTGGGAGAGCTTTCAGATGGTGAAGTTTCAGACCCGTTGGTAATTACTCACCTACTCAAAATGAGTAAATGCGAATTATCTCTAAAAGTATTGCAGATAGCCAATTTTTATCAAATAACTAATTCACCTACTAATGGAAGAGCTTTTACATGGTCAAGTTTCAGACCCATAGCTAATTACTCACCTACTCAAAATGAGTAAATGCGAATCATCTCTAAAAGTATTGCAGATAGCCAATTTTTCTCAAATAACTCACTCACCTACTTTTGGGAGAGCTTTCACTTTGTGAAGTTTCAGACCCATAGCTAATTATTCACCTACTCAAAATGAGTAAATGCTAATTGTCTCTAAAAGTATTGCGGATACCCAATTTTTATCAAATAACTCATTCATCTACTTTTGGGAGAACTTTCACTTGGTAAAGTTTCAGACCCATAGCTAATTACTCACCTATTCAAAATGAGTAAATGCGAATTATCTGTAAAAGTATTACAGATACCCAATTTTTCTCAACTAACTCATTCACCTACGTTTGGAAGAGCTTTCACACACGAAAATGAAAAATTGTGAATATCTCGGAAAAGCTATTTCTTCTCCTTTAATGCTTGGCGGGAGATACACACCGCAGCAGTGGTATTGTTTTCAAAAATTTTTGTCTCACCAAAAATGGTGGCAATTTTGAATTTTCGAAGTTTTTGCAAAACACAAAAATGCTTACATCTCGAAAACCGTGCTAGATGGAGCGAATTCAACAAAATTTTTTACCTGCTGGATATCTCTGCAGAGTAGCGATGCCAATTTTCAAAATATTTTTGTCTCGCCAAATATAGCGGACATTTTGAATTTTTTGCAAAAATTGCAAAACACAAAAATGCTTATATCTTGAAAACCGTGCTAGATAGAGCAGACTGCGCTGACTTTGGTTGCCACAACAGTATAAGGCTAGAAACGGAGCATTTTCTTAATACTTTAGCACTCACCTTTATATCCTTTTCGGGACGCTTTGTTTTTGCTATGCAAAAACATTATCTTTTTTTTTGCAAGCGATCCTCTAGTTTCATTTCATTACATACATGGATATGTTTTATGCAGATGAACATTTATAGTGACAACAGCTCAACATTCTCGTTTCTCAGTTTGCATGTCCAGTATTTGTACTTAGATTTGTATCTGTGTGTACGCAAATCAAAAGAGTTTTTAGTTTGTTGTTGTACATCATTTTGTAACTTTGTATTTTCTGAGTAAGATCACAGTTTATTAAAATTTTAGTGGGGGAATTTGTGCATTTTGCTAATAAAAGAAAATAGAATAAGTGGGTAGATTCTTAGTGGAGGTGGTAACTATGTGGTGGCCTCAGAATCTAACCCTGGGTCATAATTCACAAAGAAAGATTAAGCTGACTTAAATAGAACAAGACAAAACAGATTACAAAAAATGACTTGGCTAATGTTTGCCTTCAGTCAGTATCAAAAAAGTTAATCCTAATCTTCAGTCAAAAATTAACTCAACTTCTTTGTGAAAACAAACTTATTCCTTATTCATGGATAACTTAACTTGAGTTAACGTTTGGCCAAACTTGAGCTTGATTTCTGTGTGTAAATCAAGGCCTAGGTTATACTAAGGAATTTACCCAAGGTTACATTATGAGGCCTTGCAGAATTTCCCAGAATTTAAAATAAAGGGGGGTCATTGAGGAGTGAATCTTGACTGAGACAAAGTAGTTTATTTGCAAGTTTTAGCAAAATATGAACTCCTCTATATGATTGTTGTTTTTTTTCAGTGAAAATTGCCGACTGTACCTGTGTTATGTATTTAGTGTAGTGCTTCTCTTGCCATCCACGTTGTTCTTAGGTATGTTGTACATTAGTTTATTATTTTCATTTGATATTGCCTGCTCACATTTACACACACAGTTTGTATCTAATTGTTGCTGATTTTCAGAGATAAACTGTTACTAGCAAACCTGGCAATAATTTCTTACAAGGCTATATGCATGTTTATATTTTTGACTTGGAAAATAATTAACTTTAAGTGCATTAGACCAAATATATCAGACTATGATTTGACTATGATTACTGTTACTAGTTGTACACAAAAAAAAACAATAATTCAGTGAAGACAAACAACAATTTAAACTTTTTTAAAACTAATATAAATACATATGATGAATGTATGACGGCAAAAACATGACTGTTAAATGTTATAATCAATTGTACTGCGGTTATTTTCAGGTGATGCAGTGTCAGCCGTAGATTTTGAATTCTGGTACTATTACAGGTAAATATATACAACTATTCCTTCAATTTCATTAGCACAGAAGAAATTTGGTACACCCCGAACTTCATCTGAGAATAGCTAACAATCTTTTACCATTGAACAAAGTTACCCATGTGTAGAGTTTGACGCTCTCAACAAAACTGAAATATGGGCCATTTGGCAATAATTATTGTGAAATTTTGCCCCTATTTTATAGGTCATATTAAAAAAAACATATTTGAGGGAATTAGTACATCGTTCTGTATTAAGACCAGTTTTTGTACGCCATGCTAAAATTCTTGTGCTTGTGCTTACAGCTTCTGTGGGATACTCCCCTTATCAGTATATGATCCTTAAATAGCCTACTTTGGATACCGTGTTCAGTAGATGACCTTTAAACTCTGTTGTGGTCTAGTAAACACTAGATGCCTGTAGTATTGGTAACCCAAGTTGTTAAAAGGGTATCAGTTAGTGGGTAAATTGATTGGATGTGTGCATATCGATATTGAAAGTAAAAATATTTCAATATCGGCCTATAACAAGGGGGACGGGGGATGGTGATATTGTCTACCAAAATGTCCGAATTTGGGATACCGAAAACGCTTTATTCTAGCATATCCTTAACCACTAACAGGAAGCCAAATGTATCAAAACAAAACAATAGCAATTTTGATTGAAAATATAAACTGAAAACTACAAAATCACAAGGTATAGTGTACACAATTTCTTCAGGTGTAGGCTTAATTTCAAATATTTGCAGTGTAAGTTTACAGTTTTACTTAAAATTGCAATATTGATATAGTACTTCTTTAGACATCAATATTGGCAACCCTGTCCCAAAACAATAAATATCATGAATATTGATAAACAATTTACCCACTAGTATTACCATAAGTAGTGCAATAAGTACAGGTGTTCATATGATTCACATAGGGAAAAAGAATTGTATAACAAAGGTGATTTTTATTCTTTTTGGTAATTCTATAAAGAAGGAAATATATTTTTACATGTCCTATGGTAATTCTTCAAATGTTCTTTAAACAGCTTCTATGTGAGCTGCATTCTAAGTGGTGTCTGTGGTGTCTATCTGAACCTATACATTGAGGAAATGTCAGACAAAATTCAGACCTACACAGTCACTTATCTACTGGATGCCATTGGATTAGCAAAGGTAAAGTTTTAGCAATTATGTCAGATGCTATAGTTTACTAAAGATTTAGGTGTTGTCTTTTATGTTTAATGTCATTAACATGGCAAATCTACACATATTTTGTGCATTTGTTTAGTTAAAAAGATGCATTGGCATAAACACACCAGATATGTATATTCACCAAACCAGAAGCCACCCTGTTTCCCTTTATAGTGTTAATTTTATGCTGTAATGTAACATATAGTATCTGCAGAATAGTTTTAGTAAATTTTCTGCGATGTACTTAATTAAGTACAGCAAGACAGCAATGATTTCACAGGGCTTGATATTTTCACTCATGTACAGAAATAATTTGCATGTATTTAAAAAGTTGAAATCGGAAACCTGCTGATGTTTATCACTAGCTTTTGGCAATTTAATGAATTACTGCTCTTCTAAAAAGGGAATCTTGTTATTTTTTGTTTTCAGTTTGTTGTGGCAGCCATTTCATTGCTTCTGTTTAATCCGGTGTTGACAATAGGGCAGATCACATGGTGAGGAACTAGTAGTTCTTGTTCAAACTGTTAAATTTCCATCACAAAATTAAGAGGAATTATTTGCTATATATTTCATCAGGTGTTGTATTATGTCCACCCCCCTGGGGGGTGGATATATTATTTTTGCTTTTTTCGCCGTCCGATGTCCGATGTCCGGCGTCCGGCGTCCGATGTCCGGCGTCACGCATGGTTTCCGCTCATTTAAAGGAAAAGTATTAGAGCTATTGTCACCAAATTTGGTATGCAGGCTTATTGGGTCAGTAGCTTGCTTGGGATTGCTTTTGGCTGTTGTACCTCTTTTGCTTACTGAGTAATACTTAAGTACAGCTATTTTCAGTACCCATTGGTTTCCGTGCATTTAAGCCAAAATAATTAAAGATATTTTACTACAATTTTGAATACAAGATTGTTATGTCCATAGCTCGCTTGGTATTGCATTTGGGACTGATAGCTTTGTCAGTACATGAGTAATAGCCATTTAGGTACTTCATTGTGTATTTTCAGTACTACTTTTGAGTAATTTGCTTGTATCTCCTTAACCGTGCAAGATAGAGCGATTTCGGCAAAATTTTCGACCCGCAGGGTATCTGAGGAGTGTACTCTTTGCAATTTTCAAAAAATTTTCCCCTCCCCAAAAATGGCGGCCATTTTGAATTTTCGAATTTTTGCCAAAAATGGCAAAACACTAATTTGCTTCTATCTCCTTAACCGTGCGAGATAGAGCGATTTCGGCAAAATTTTCGACCCACAGGGTATCTGAGGAGTGTACTCTTTGCAATTTTCAAAAAATTTTCCCCTCCCCAAAAATGGCGGCCATTTTGAATTTTCGAATTTTTGCCAAAAATGGCAAAACACAAATTTCCCTCTATCTCTTTAACCGTGTGAGATAGAGCGATTTCGTCGAAATTTTCAACCCACAGGGTATCTAAGGAGTGTACTCTTTGCAATTTTCAAAAAATTTTCCCCTCCCCAAAAATGGCGGCCATTTTGAATTTTCGAATTTTTGCCAAAAATGGCAAAACACAAATTTGCTTCTATCTCCTTAACCGTGCGAGATAGAGCGATTTCGTCGAAATTTTCGACCCACAGGGTATCTAAGGAATGTAATATTTGCAATTTTCAAAAAATTTTCCCCTCCCTAAAAATGGCGGCCATTTTAAATTTTCGAATTTTTGCCAAAAATGGCAAAACACAAATTTGCTTCTATCTCCTTAACCGTGCGAGATAGAGCGATTTCGTCAAAATTTTCGACCCACAGGGTATCTGAGGAGTGTACTCTTTGCAATATTCAAAAAATTTTCCCCTCCCCAAAAATGGCGGCCATTTTGAATTTTCGAATTTTTGCCAAAAATGGCAAAACACAAATTTGCTTCTATCTCCTTAACCGTGCGAGATAGAGCGATTTCGTCAAAATTTTCGACCCACAGGGTATCTGAGGAGTGTACTCTTTGCAATTTTCAAAAAATTTTCCCCTCCCCAAAAATGGCGGCCATTTTGAATTTTCGAATTTTTGCCAAAAATGGCAAAACACTAATTTGCTTCTATCTCCTTAACCGTGCGAGATAGAGCGATTTCGGCAAAATTTTCGACCCACAGGGTATCTGAGGAGTGTACTCTTTGCAATTTTCAAAAAATTTTCCCCTCCCCAAAAATGGCGGCCATTTTGAATTTTCGAATTTTTGCCAAAAATGGCAAAACACAAATTTCCCTCTATCTCCTTAACCGTGCAAGATAGAGCGATTTCGTCGAAATTTTCGACCCACAGGGTATCTGAGGAGTGTACTCTTTGCAATTTTCAAAAAATTTTCCCCTCCCCGAAAATGGCGGCCATTTTGAATTTTCGAATTTTTGCCAAAAATGGCAAAACACAAATTTCCCTCTATCTCCTTAACCGTGCGAGATAGAGCGATTTCGTCGAAATTTTCGACCCACAGGGTATCTGAGGAGTGTACTCTTTGCAATTTTCAAAAAATTTTCCCCTCCCCAAAAATGGCGGCCATTTTGAATTTTCGAATTTTTGCCAAAAATGGCAAAACACAAATTTCCCTCTATCTCCTTAACCGTGCGAGATAGAGCGATTTCGTCGAAATTTTCAACCCACAGGGTATCTAAGGAGTGTACTCTTTGCAATTTTCAAAAAATTTTCCCCTCCCTAAAAATGGCGGCCATTTTGAATTTTCGAATTTTTGCCAAAAATGGCAAAACACAAATTTGCTTCTATCTCCTTAACCGTGCGAGATAGAGCGATTTCGTCGAAATTTTCGACCCACAGGGTATCTAAGGAATGTAATATTTGCAATTTTCAAAAAATTTTCCCCTCCCTAAAAATGGCGGCCATTTTAAATTTTCGAATTTTTGCCAAAAATGGCAAAACACAAATTTGCTTCTATCTCCTTAACCGTGCGAGATAGAGCGATTTCGTCAAAATTTTCGACCCACAGGGTATCTGAGGAGTGTACTCTTTGCAATTTTAAAAAAATTTTCCCCTCCCCATAAATGGCGGCCATTTTGAATTTTCGAATTTTTGCCAAAAATGGCAAAACACTAATTTGCTTCTATCTCCTTAACCGTGCGAGATAGAGCGATTTCGGCAAAATTTTCGACCCACAGGGTATCTAAGGAATGTAATATTTGCAATTTTCCAAAAATTTTCCCCTCCCCAAAAATGGCGGCCATTTTGAATTTTCGAATTTTTGCCAAAAATGGCAAAACACAAATTTCCTTCTATCTCCTTAACCGTGCGAGATAGAGCGATTTCGTCGAAATTTTCAACCCACAGGGTATCTAAGCAATGTAATATTTGCAATCTTCCAAAAATTTTCCCCTCCCCAAAAATGGCGGCCATTTTGAATTTTCGAATTTTTGCCAAAAATGGCAAAACACAAATTTGCTTCTATCTCCTTAACCGTGCGAGATAGAGTGATATCGTCGAAATTTTCGACCTACAGGGTATCTAAGGAATGCAATCTTTGCAATCTTCAAAAAATTTTCCCCTCCCCAAAAATGGCGGCCATTTTGAATTTTCGAATTTTTGCCAAAAATGGCAAAACACAAATTTGCTTCTATCTCCTTAACCGTGCCAGATAGAGCGATTTCGTCGAAATTTTCGACCCACAGGGTATCTGAGCATTGTACTCTTGGTAATTTTTAAAAAATTTTCCCCTCCCCAAAAATGGCGGCCATTTTGAATTTTCGAATTTTTGCCAAAAATGGCAAAACACAAATTTGCTTCTATCTCCTTAAGCGTGCGAGATAGAGCGATTTTGTCGAAATTTTCGACCCACAGGGTATCTAAGGAATGCAATCTTTGCAATCTTCAAAAAATTTTCCCCTCCCCAAAAATGGCGGCCATTTTGAATTTTCGAATTTTTGCCAAAAATGGCAAAACACAAATTTGCTTCTATCTCCTTAACCGTGCGAGATAGAGCGATTTCGTTGAAATTTTCGACCCACAGGGTATCTAAGGAATGTAATATTTGCAATTTTCAAAAAATTTTCCCCTCCCTAAAAATGGCGGCCATTTTAAATTTTCGAATTTTTGCCAAAAATGGCAAAACACAAATTTGCTTCTATCTCCTTAACCGTGCGAGATAGAGCGATTTCGTCAAAATTTTCGACCCACAGGGTATCTGAGGAGTGTACTCTTTGCAATTTTCAAAAAATTTTCCCCTCCCCAAAAATGGCGGCCATTTTGAATTTTCGAATTTTTGCCAAAAATGGCAAAACACTAATTTGCTTCTATCTCCTTAACCGTGCGAGATAGAGCGATTTCGGCAAAATTTTCGACCCACAGGGTATCTGAGGAGTGTACTCTTGCAATTTTCAAAAAATTTTCCCCTCCCCAAAAATGGCGGCCATTTTGAATTTTCGAATTTTTGCCAAAAATGGCAAAACACAAATTTCCTTCTATCTCCTTAACCGTGTGAGATAGAGCGATTTCGTCGAAATTTTCAACCCACAGGGTATCTAAGGAATGTAATATTTGCAATTTTCCAAAAATTTTCCCCTCCCCAAAAATGGCGGCCATTTTGAATTTTCGAATTTTTGCCAAAAATGGCAAAACACAAATTTGCTTCTATCTCCTTAACCGTGCGAGATAGAGTGATATCGTCGAAATTTTCGACCTACAGGGTATCTAAGGAATGCAATCTTTGCAATCTTCCAAAAATTTTCCCCTCCCCAAAAATGGCGGCCATTTTGAATTTTCAAATTTTTGCCAAAAATGGCAAAACACAAATTTGCTTCTATCTCCTTAACCATGCGAGATAGAGCGATTTCGTCGAAATTTTTCAACCCACAGGGTATCTAAGGAATGTAATCTTTGCAATTTTCAAAAAAATTTCCCCTCCCCAAAAATGGCAGCCATTTTGAATTTTCGAATTTTTGCTTAAAATGGAAAAACACAAACTGGCCTTAACCGTGCAAAATAGAGTTATTTTGTTGAAATTTTCGACCCATAGGGTATCTAAGAAATGTACTCTTGGCAATTTTCAAAAAAATTTCCTTTTCCCAAAAATGGCGGCCATTTTGAATTTTCAAATTTTTGCCAAAAATAGAAAAACAGGAATTTGCTTCTATCTTCTTAACCGTGCAAGATAGAGTGATTTCGTCAAAATTTTCAACCCAACCAATGCAAAAAGGCATGAAGCTGAAATAATTTACATCTACACTAACAAATATTTAAGCATCATTGATATATTTTACAAATGAAACAGGGTCTTGTAAGACTACTGTACAATTTGGGCAAAAGGTTCATGGGTGGACATTACACATGATAATGTGTGTTCTTCTATGCTATCCTGTTTCTATTCGCATCTACTATCAACAGGGCGGCCTATTTCTAGTTGATGTCTTGTATTGATTCTCTAATCACAGACCAAAGTCTCTGTGTATGTTTCACAGCAAAAATTGTAAATGCTATGGCCCTGTCGCAATATAGCCCTGGCTCTTGAATGGGACATTAAACCCTAACTTTGACCTTTAATATCTTATATTGAAGAAAATTGACCATGAGGTTTCATTTGGTCATTGAAAAAATAAATTTAAATTACACAGTGTTAACAGGAATTAATAGATTACTGTTCAAGCTGCAGTAAATAATCGCAGTGGAATATAGACCATAAAGTTAGGAAAACATGCAGCCCAGTTTGTTCTATATCTGACAATCTACAGCAGATCATGTGAATGGTCTAACAATTGTAACCTCTGTGGTTTTGGGTTTGAGAACTGTAGCTATGGTAAGGCTATGGTCACCAGTGTAGGAGTGTGCTTGATTCCAGCAGGTTATAAGATCTGGTGAAAACAGGTGTTCTTCACCGCTGATCACCTTTCATCATCAGAACTGAAAAAGGTTTGTGACTGTCTGAAGAGAATAGCAGAATTTATGAAAAGACCTTAAATTTGATCTTTACATGACCTGTGGCCAAGTGGGTAACACACAAACACACACAGGAACACTGAGGACCTCAGTTCAATCCCAGTTATAAGCAGATACATGGTGACTTGGATGATCACTTAAAATGTCAGTCCTCTCCTGCAGTGGCAGGCTAAAGAATCACAGGGACATTGATGGATGGTCATTGCTGAGACTCTGTCTTCTGGTTAAGTGAATGTATGTTACCAGAGCTTGTTCTGTACTTGTACAGTCTGGTTGGGTCACATAACACTTTGAGCCCTGTAGCAAAGGAGATATTGCCAGCAATTGGCACTTACTATAAACATATGGTACAGTACCTTTCATATGTATTTTAGGTGTTTCTTTAGCCTCTTGGCTGGAGCCTTAATTACAGACCTTCAGGCAGACAATTCCACAGGAATGAAATCCAGTCTGAGTGACAAAGATCTTAAACAACGCTCGAGCATAGACATATAATTCATGACTCAGAATCTCATGTACTTAGAAAGCAGTAGTTAACACAGTAGGGGTGTCGTATTTTATTCGATAAAATGCTATGTAAGTTCTAAAAGGATTTATGTTATGGTTATAATATTGGGTTTTTGTGTTAAATAAAAACAATTAATGCAGTTTTCTTTCTCACATGTCTTAGACTAATCTCATATGAAAGAAGACTTTAAATTAATAGTGTCCATGCTGTAACAGTAGCTTTTATAATTAAGAAAGGTGTGGGAAGTTTAAATCTGTATTTATGACGTATAGAAGGTTGTTGATCTTCTGAAATACGGTCTAAGTAGAACTACTTGCCACAAGATAATTTTACTAATTTTTCATTTAAGAAATTCACTTTAATTAATTAATTATGCTACTTGCTAGTTTCTACTTCGGGTATTAATACAGATTTAAAATTTTACTGGGAATTAATTTTCACTACCCAAGCTGATAACCTAAAATAGCTAAAATTAATACTTAGCGATAATTTCAACTAATACTGTATGTTAGTTTTATATTGAGTATTGTAAAATTTTACATTTAAAATGTCATCCAGTTCTTATAAAGAAGTTGACATTTCAGGTTCTCACACACAGAGATTCAAATGTTGATTGTGGAGATAGGAAGTAGGTAAATGCAGCATTAGGTTGTCATACTCTAGCATGAAAATTACCCAGATTTGCATAAAATATATGAAAACTTACAAGAGGTTTGGCTTCATTTTGCCTTTGATGCTCCCACTCTTTGGAATTCACTTCCTGAAGACATTTGTGCATTACCCATTATTGCCTCTTTTAGAAAGAAGCTCAAAACCTATCTCTACGCAAAGGCATATCCTCCTTAGCTCATTTTCTCTTATGGCTTCTCTGTGGTGCTGACCTATTTCTGTCCCTGGACTTTGAATTTACATATTGCTATAGTCTTGTTGCGCCTTAGAGTCCACTGCTCAGTGGAGTTTAAGCGCTATAAAAGTCGAATTAGAATTAAGTTACAGATATAAAGACACAAGCATTTGCTGTAAACTTTTATAGTATTATAGAGTGTTGCACTGTATAGGTTTTCTGATATTGTTGCCATCTTACTGCACAAGTAGTGACCCTGGATTTGTTTGTCAGATGGTGATATAGTTATTTGTAGTGATGTGGAATATATCCTTCATAAATTATAAGGCAATATTTCTGTGATTTTGTGTTTTTTATGTTTACCAAAGATTATGGTGGTATTTTTTACTTAATGAATTTTAATGTTATCTGTTATCAACATGTTACGTGCTGTATTTTACAGACTATGAAGTTGTACAGAAATATTTTATCTACAAATAAAACTAATCAGTTGACATTTACTTGTGTTATTGTCTGACTGTCATGTAAGATCTGCATTAAAATTTATGGGAAAAAGTTTGTCCAGGCTGTATCTCAGAAACTGTAAGGTGTAGGAAGTTGATGTTTGGTAGGGGCATTGGTTCGGTGTAGGTGCAATGTCATGGTGTGACCTTGATGTGACCATTGACCTTGCCTCGGTGACCTTGAGTTTGAAAATCTTGTCTGGGCTATATCTCGGCAACTGTAAGGTGTAGGAACTTGATACTTGGTAGGGACATGAGTTACGGGTTGTAGGTGAGCAACAGTATGATGTGACCTTGTTTTGACCTTTGGCCTTGCCTCAGTGACCTTGAGTTTTAAAATCTTGTCTGGGCTATATCTCGGTAACTGTAAGTTGTAGGAAGTTAAAACTTGGTAGGGACATTAGTTAGTGGTTGTAGGTGGCAATGTCATGATGTGACCTTGATATGACCTTACCATAGTGACCTTGACCTATAAAATCTTGTCCGTGCTATATCTCGGAAACCATAAGGTGTACGAAGTTGATACTTGGTAGGGACAATGATTGGGGGTTGTAGGTTTGCAACATCATAGTGTGACTTTGATTTGACCTTGCCATAATGACCTTGACCTACAAAATCTTGTCCGTGCTATATCTCGGAAACCATAAGGTGTAGAAGTTGATACTTGGTAGGGATATTGGTTGGGGTTGTAGGTGTGCAACATCATGGTGTGACCTTGATTTGACCTTTGACTTTGCCATAGTGACCTTGACCTATAACATCTTGTCCGGGCTATGTCTCGGAAACCGTAAGGTGTAGGAAGTTGATACTTGGGAGGACATTGTTTGGGGGTGTTAGATGTACAAAATCATGGTATGACCTTGATCTCAAATCTGACCTTGCTGTAGTAACCTTGACTTATAAAATCTTGCCTGGACTATATATTTTGGCAAGCGTAAGGTGTAGGAAGTTGATACTTGGCAGGGACATTGGTTGGGGGTTGCAGGTGTGCAACGTCATGATGTGACCCTGATTTGACCTTTGACCCTGAAGTTGTGACCTCGACCTATAAAAACTTGTCTGAGCTGTATCTCAGAAATGGTAAGGTGTGGGAAGTTGATACTTGATAGGGATACTGGTTAGGGGTTGTAGGTGTGCAACATCATGGTGTGAGCTTAATTTGACCTTGCCATAGTGACCATGACCTATAAAATCTTGTCTGGGCTATATCTTGGCAAGCGTAAGGTGTAGGACATCGATACTTGGTAGGGACACTGCTTAGGGGTTGTAGGTTTGCAATGTCCAGGTGTGACTTTGACCTTGCCCTAGTTACCTTGACCTATGAAGTATTGTCTGGGCTATATCTTGAAAACTGTAAGGTGTAGGAAGTTAATACTTGGTAGGGATATTGGTTGGGGGTTGACGGCATGCATTGTCAAAGTGTGACCTTGATTTGAATTTTGATCTTTTCCTAGTGGCCATGACCTTTAAAATTTTGTCTGGGCAATATCTCTGAAATCGTAAAGTGTACTAAGTTGATACTTGGTAGGGACATTTCTCAGGGGTTGTAGGTGTGCAATGTCATGGTATGACCTTGATTTGAGCTTGCTGTAGTGATCTTGACCAATAAAATCTTGTCTGGGCTATATCTTGGCCCAACGTCGGAGATATCTAACCTGAGTAGTGGTTGGCAAGCCACCGTTGGGCCAATGTTTGCCTTAAATCTGCAGATTATGCGACCAATACCCAACATTGGTTTGATGGCGGAATGCTATCTGGGTTACCGTTGTAGAAATGTTGCATTGGTGCTTCATACACAAGATCACTTAATATCTGTAATGCCTTGTCATGTTTGTACTGTCTGACATCATTTTTATTCGAAGACAGCATAGTTAACTAATAGATAAACTGTATGTGTACATTATAAAAATACACTGAAAAAATATTGTAACAACATGAGCTGAGGAAGTGGGTTTGGAGGAAATGAGTTGAATCTGGTGGATGTTACCCAATGGAATAAAATATATATCTTGTTAAATCTGTGTTTAAATTGGGCATCATGCGAGAACTTAACATTGGCGATGAGGATGAAAATTTGTAGATTCTTGTGACGTTAGTTAACCTGTATATATCAGTTCAAAAGTGATTTTAGCAGGAGACAAAAAGTACATTTATGTCAGTTGAAGCTCAGGTAAAGGATAGTGAAGGGAACAATGGAGAGGCTTCTGAACAACAACCTGTAGTTACTGTGCAAACAGATTGAGACGAGCAGTCTTCCTGGTTTCAACAAAGATCCAAGTTCATTATCTAGTAGCTGGAAAAAATGGAAATGAGCTTTTAATTTATATGTAAACAGGACAAGGGGTCACTGATGATCGACAAAAACAGCCTTGGTGTTACACACGGGGAATGGATCTTCAGCCTTGGTGTTATACACAGGGGGAATGGATCTTCAGGAGTAAAACTACACATTAAGTAGTGGTGAGGATAAGTCTTTCTGGGAGAGCATCCAACTCCATGATGGTTATTTCATTCCCAACGAAAATGTTACATTTGAAAGGCATTTGTTCAGACAAATAGAACACTTGCCTGGTGAAACAGTTGAACAGTTTGTCTACCATCATGGACAGAAGGTCCAGTCATGTGAATTTTCAGATGTGGATGAAGCTATCTGTGACCAGGTAGTGGATCGTTGCTCCAATTCCAAATTGTGGCGCAAATTTCTCATAAGGTCTGGAACTGTCATGCTAAAGAAATTACACAAGAAATTGCTCAAAAAGAGGGAGCAAGAAATCATTCACTGAACAAGAAAAGGAAAGTTCAGACAACAGATGCTACAGATGTAATGGCAGAGGGATTTTGCTAAGGATAGAAATTGCCCAGTTTGCCAGAGTACCTTAGCTTAGTAGCTTATTTTGTAGAAGCATCAACAACCAATAGTGCCACACAATAGGCTTGCAGTGACATGACTCACCATTCTTTCACAGGAGAGAGTGTGTACAACCCAAGCCAGTGCCTCATAAAGCTAGTGGCTGGAGTTGTACAGCTTTCCTCTGTACTAATAGACTCGGGAGCATCATTGAATTGATGGACAGAAACACGTGGATATGGTTAAAACACAAGGGATAAAGTGTTCCTGACAGAAATGTAGTAGGAAGCTGTTTGTCTATGGACTAACAACATCTGTAGACGTGCCGGGTATAATTGAGACTGATATATGCTGTCCAGACAGTGGAAATACATACAGAGGGGAATTTTCTGTGCTGGGTGGTCCAGGCAGAACACTACTAGGAAAAAACATAGAGAAACTAGGTGTTTTAAGAGTTGGCCATATAATACCAGGAAAGTGTGCTCATTAACAAAAGGTGTGGGGAAATTAAAAGACTATCAGTTGTCTCTGCACAGTAATGAAAGTGTCAAACCTGCGGTCCAAGCTGTGAGGAGATCTAACATTTGGTATGACAGATAAAGTGGATAGAAAACTGGATGAACTACTGCAAAAAGACATTATTGAGGTAGTGAACAGTTTACCAACAAAGTGGGTTTCTCATGTTTTTTTGCTGTACCCAAGTCAAGCCATGATATTAGATTCTGTCTGGATCTGAAGTGAAGATTGAGTTGGATAAAAAGTCCAGGGAAATGACTACATTTATTACACAGAAATGGTTGTACCGGTACAAAAGACTGTTATTTGGAATAACTTCAGCACCTGAGAAATATAAAAAATCATTCAGGATGTATTACAATGATACCCTGGTGTAACAAACATAGCTGATGACCTGATAATATATGGTACAGGACAAGCAAATCATGACAGAAACTTGTTTAAAATACTGCAGAGATAAAAAGAGTATGGCCAGAGCTCATCTGAAATATGATCCTTTCTGAGTTTAGTGCAATATTCAGCAAACTTTATACCTGACTTAGCTAACATTAGTGTACCACTCAGAAAACTCAAAGGAAAAACGAGACATTCACTTGGGGAAACACGGAAGAAAAGGCCTTCCAAAAACTCAAGGAGCTCATTACCATATCAAAAATTTTAGCCTATTTCAAAAATGAATACAAGGTCAGGATAATTGCTGATTGTGGGCTAACTGGTCTTGGGGCTGTTTCGGTTCAACAGCAGGATGGCTTATGGAGGGTAGTGTCTTACACATCAAGAAATCTAAGTGAGGTTGAGAGTTGATACTCACATACTGAGAAAGAGGCACTGGCCCTTGTATGGGCATGTTAAGGGTTCAATCTATATGTTTTTGGTCGAAACTTCGAGCTCAAAACAGACATTAAGCCACTGAAATACATTTATGGAGGCATACCAAAGGCTAGAATTGAGAGATTAGTTCTACAACTACAGCGCTAGGATTATAAAGTGGTGTATCGTCCAGGAAAAACAAACATCGCTGACTCATTATCAAGATTAAACCAGAAGAAACCCAATTAAGGATGTTGGTGGAGAGTATTTTGACCTGGTTCATTTCATGGCACAAAATTTATTCCTGTTGCACTGAGTACCAAACAGGTGAAAATTAAATCTGAAGGAGACCTAGAAGTCTATTAAGTGAGGCATTATATACAGTCCAGAAACTGGATCCAGTGCCAGCATTTGTCAGCATTAAAGATGAACTGTGTTGTGTTGGGAAACTGGTATTGTGGGGATCCAGGGTTGTCATCCCATAACTATTTAGAATGGAAGTTCTACAGTTAGCTCATACAAGACACCAAAGAACAGTAAAAATCAAAAGTCATCCAAGGATCAAAGTATGGTGGCACAAAATGGATAAAGAGGTCACGAGATTTGGCAAAATTTGTCGTGGCTGTCAGGTTGTAGGGGGAAATTCATTGCCATCAGTAATTAAGAGATTTAAACCTCCATAAGGGCCATGGCAGGATTTGGTAAGGGATTTTCTGGGGCCATTGCCTACATGTGAAAGTTTGCTGGTTGTCGTGGATTATTACAGTAGATTCTATGAAGTGGCTATTATGGGATCTACCACAACTAGAGAAGTCATCAATTAAAGTGATGATACCTTTTTGCTAGATATGAATTCCTGGTCCCAATCAAGACAGACAACAGCCCACCATTCAGGAATGTAGAGTTTGAGAAATTTCTCACCAATCATGGAGTGGAGAACATAACTTCACCACTGTTATTACCACATGTGAATAGTGAAGTTGAAGGGCAAAACAGAACATTAGAATATTGAAAACACTAAAGATTGCCCATGTAGAAGGGAAAGACTGTGTAGAAGAACTCTATAAATTCCTTGTTGCATATCATACAACACTACAAGTGAAAATAGGGGCTGCCCCAGCTTTTCTGATGTTCGGTCGAGAGTTGAGGAGTAAATTACCAGAGCTCAGAAAGGAAAACAGTTTACCTGATGAAGGTAAACATGATTTGGATTGGAGAGGAAAAGTAGAGGGAGAATAAAGCGCTGACATAAAACGGCGTACCAGTTCATGTGATGTATCTCCAGGTGACCAAGTACTCCTGAGAAATACAAGAGCATTGGGAAAACTTGACCCAAGGTTTGAATCTGAGCCCTATACCATGAAAACAAAAGAAGGGCAAGAGGTTATACCATTTTGTCAGACTCAGTTGTACAATACAGGCAAAATCCGTCTTTTGTAAAGCCATTTCTATACATGATAAGTCAGCAGAGGTCAAAGAAACTAAAGCTAGCACTACTTCACTAGAAGCTGATGCTACTGGTACACCAGTAGAGAAACCACTGACTGCATCAATACCAGTAAGAAGATCATCTGGGACATGCATGAGACCAGTCAAGCTGAGCGACCAAATTGTGGATGTAAAGAAGTTGTGTATTTACAGGATGTAAAATAGTTGTATTTGAATACCCTATGGTGAGAACACCCATAGATAAAGGCTGTGAAAGTCTCATCAATAACAGTACTCTGACTTTATCTAAATGTTACAATGGTGACTTTAATTGTATTGTGTTTGCAAATATTTGATAATGGAGTTTGCCATAATGACAAGTGCTTGAACTGCCACTGATGAAAATTTTGCTGAAGAATGACTCTGTACATATTTATTTAAAGTTATTCATGTACTGTTTTACCTGTGAACTTATTAGGAGACATTTAAAATTAATACTGGAGGGGAATGGCACAATGAAATCTTGAATATTATAATATTATATGAGAAATTGTTTATAAAGGATACAATAAGGATTAAAGGGCCACTACAACCAAAAAAAACTATTTTCTCAGTATACATTCATCAATACACACAGTACCCAACACAGTAGATAAATATTCACATAATCACTTGGAAAGTCACAAATAGTGCTTTTGTTTAGCTTCCCCACAGAAATCTACCTCACTGAACATTTGACCCCTGGATAACGTGTACATATGTCATCACATGAACACAACAAATCTCTGGTACACACAACAGTACAAAAACAGTGTGTGTAGTATTTTGAGGTAAAAACTCTATTATCTTAATTACAAAGTATTTATAGCATCATATTTTGGTATTATCTTTATGTTCTGCATCTGAAAATTACAGACCAGTGTTTTAATTGGACTTCTACTGTTCTGTTACTGAATCAAGTAATTACTACTTTAGTTCTTAAAAATGGCAAAAAATGTCTTTAAAAACCATCACAATCTCATAATAAAATATATTTCTTTCTAAATGCAAAATAATTTTTGAATTAGACTAAATTCGAAAATATATGTATAGTAAGTATTTGGTGTATGTAGAAATAAAATAAGTCTTGACTTGTATACAACAACATATAATAACCACAATGTCAATCTTTTATGTAGCTTGTGTTTCATCAATTCCTGTTAATCACTTATCTGATACAACAGAAACTTTCTACAGCTAAAAGGTATTGTTTTATTTGCGGATACATTTCAATGTGATGTCAAATTATAACAAGGAAACTATTGCTTTGCTATGCATTGAAGCATTTGTTTAAAATTTTAAATGAAAGGTGTTAATTTAGCTGCTAACTGTGGGAACACACATAAAAATAATGTTTCATTGTATTCAAATGTTTATGCAAAAAATAATATTTTACTGAAGAAATTGACAACCATAGTTCTTGATCTGTAATAAAACGGACATATTTCATACAACAAGACATTAGGCGTATTTCACAACCAAGAATCTGCATAATCCGTCGAATCTAGATTCAGATTTGGATTCGTTGGATTAGCTATATTCGTAAAATGCAATTTTCTATAGATCTGAATCTAAAATATGAAAATAAGATGAACCAACATAAATATAATATATTAATATATGCCAGTATATAGTAAAATAATATTATTATATTACAATATAATAAAAATTTCCCAAATGTTAAATTTTTTTCCCACATGTTGCTGCCATTGTTTTACAAAGAATTATGGGTAATCCAAGGACACTGAATCTGTTGATCTACCTCAAGAGGTAGAACAACGGATTCATAATCCAGATTCAGATTCAAGTCACAAAACAAGCGAATCCGTTGATCTGACGAATCTAGATTCGACGGATTACGGTTGTGAAATACTCCTATTAGTTAATTAAAATAAAATGTGTATTTTATTAAGTCAAACATCAGGTATACATTAAAACACATATTTAGTGTGTATGAACAGTACTAGAACAGTGTCTTCAGTGTTTATAATTTACAATTTAAGTCCCTGTATATTTCGGTTTTCCATATTTTCATGAAATTTGTGGCTGTGGCAAGTACTATGAGTACCTTAACCTTTACCCACCTTGACTGCACATGTGGCTTATTTGACTAAAACTCTTGCCTATTTTACAAATTGGGGAATTTCATGGATTGGGCCTCACATATGCATATGTCTTTATTCATAAAATATCTTTAAAAGAAATAAAATGATTAAATAAGTCATAGCAGACAAAAGATCAGCTGAAAGATGATTGTAATTGACAGTCACACATATGGATCATAAGCTTACAAGCAATGATTTCACAATTGATAAAATACAGTCAGTTTCTTTAGATTAAAGAAAGCTATTGTAACAATGCTGGAATATCACGAATAGCATGAAAAACAAACATCCCACAGCTTGTTTGTTTTTTGTGTAAATAATTTGTAAATTTCACAACAGAATGTTAATGTATAATAAAAACATGTGTTGATGTAAAACAGTGTCAATTTGAAGTTTTCATATTTGTGGCTATTTAAATCCAACAAATGCCTAATGACAGCTGTATTACAAGAAGGGAGTGGGATTCTAATGTTTTTCCTGGATATCCCTAGCACCATCTTACAAACTTCCTGTATGCGGTATATCTGGATATCTAATATTCCCATCAACAAAACTTACATCCCTATTTTCAAAGTATAGTTCATCCATTGTTAAGTATTCCAAAGGAGTTCAAAATAAGTGTAAAATTAAAGAATACACTGACAAAGCAATTGCTCTCCACATACATAAACAAAAGAACAGCCAGTACTCCCTCTGTAGATGACGTGTGGACACAAGTATGTAACCTAACCCAATTTCTCAAGGTCTGTTGCAGGAAGAAACATTTAAACATATAAAAGGACTGGTAATAAAGAACTGGGCGTATTCTGGCTTGGTTATTCATATCAGTAGTGTTGTATGAATAACACCCTGTATTTTTTTTCATCTGAAAAATAACCTTAGTAAATTTGGTTGCAGTGGCCCTTTAAGAAAACATTTTGCTGTATAACAGATACACTAGTGTTAATTTTGCATGTTATATGTTAATGGGTTACAACTTCAGTGAACCTGTTTATCCTGATAACTTTTTTGTTACTTAAATTCAACTCAGCTTGCATGTATATTTGCATAAAAGACATAAGTGTAGTTGTATAGGAATACGGGGAAGATCTCATTTGAAGAAAGGAAGGAAATGTAATGCCTGACCTCATGTTGTTCTCATACAATATCGCTACAGTCCAGTTATTTGGTGTATCAACACAGGAGATTTATGCCAAGTTTTGCCTATAGGCATTAAGTTTTATATTTAACCTATAGGCTCAGGAGCACAAGGCACTTGCCAAGTTGTTAAATAGTATGACTATCATATGGTTTTATTTTTTGTCCTTCTTGTCTCCAGCTAATTCAACACTAGTAAAATCATTACTGTATTCATCCAATATTATAAAACAGAAGATGTCAGCATGTGCAGCCAATATGCATGCTCAGTCAGGGACATAAGACCCAGGTCAACTGACCCAGACCAAGGCTTGGCAGAAGCTGAGAATTACACTGTACAGCAAAAAAGCATGCTTTAAATCTTTTCTTTCAATCCCTTGCCTTGAGCTTACATTTGTCCTTCACCAGTAGCTTTTGTCTACTGTATGACGCAACTTGATTATAAGCATACCACAAATATCCCAGTCCAGCTTATATTTTCTTCATTCCTCTGAGAGGTTGATGAAATTTCGTACTCTTCAAAAGTATGTTAACATAAATAACTCATACTCTATACAAGTACCTGTGGCTTTGTACACGCTGTCATTGTATTGAGATCTGCACTGTATTGCACAAGGAACTCATGCACAGTGCAGGTGGCTTTCATGGCATTTTACTTCTGATACCTTATGACGATGGTACCACTATGTTTATACTGTAAAAAGAGTCTCACACAAGCAGGTTTATTTAGGGAAACCTAACATCATTGTTACCTTACTAGGCCCTGGATTATTTATAATTTTCAACCGGGGTTCTCCCTAGAACTTGTAGCATGAAAAAATGTCAGTTCCCATAAATAATCTTTATGCTCATAAGATCTAGATGGACACAATTTAACTTATCTTTATGTGATTCTGAGATATTCTTTTCACAAAACAACTTATTTTGGTGTGATGTGACTGATCTTTTTAATTGGGATCTCCGGTATGACTCAAAAACAGCCCCAATATAATTGACAAAAAATAATTACAAATATCACTCAAATACCAGATATTATACATTATATTATACCAGTTATCATCGTGTTTGGCCATTGATTGTCATCTTGAAAACGTTTTTCCTGGTATAGTTGGTCTCTGATTTGCTCTTTGGGATGTACATTATCATTTGATATGTGCATAGTTTAAACTCTATTTTTAATATAAGCTTGTCTGATTCTTAAATAATGACCACTCTGTATACGCCAAGTATGCTCATGTTCATGCTGTAGATACAACACACTTTTGTTGCAAAAAATAATTTTCTGGTTTTTAATTTGAGTACTGTAAAGATTCGGTTTGAATTTATCAGTGGAGCTACTGTTATTGCAGTAATGTCGTCTTGTTACACCTCCTTTTTCAAAAGTTATTAGCTGAATTTTATATAACTGGATGCTGTGCTAGTCAAATATGATGTTGTGACATCATATAAGTAGAGGCTACTAAAAATATGTCACCACGATGTTTTGTTTTGAAAAGGTTTTGTTATGTTTTTTTCCCGTAAACAAGTGTAATGAGCAGTTAACCTACTAAAACATTCTATTATACCAATGGAAGGACATCTTCACACTGCTTTTATTCATTTTTATTTGGTGAAAATGCATGCAGTAATAAGTGAGATATTGCTAGTTAAAGATTTCAAGTGAGAGTAAATATTTGTAAACAAATACTTGGTGACATCAGAACCCAGTCAATAAAACTCATTATTGGACCACGGATCAGCTATCAATAAAATGCTGTGTTTTAAAAGACTCAAATCTGCACTGATAATCTACTGGTAACTCACGCTTAGCTAGTAATAATAGTTGTTGCTGACCAAGGAGAGCGAGATGTGTCTGCATAAGCTTATATACTTGGTATTGTCTAGACTGTTGCAACGTGTATTATACATATTGGATGAGACATTGTCTGGAATAGCAATGATGTAATGTGTGGGATATGCTGTATATAAATGGATTATGTAATATCATAACAGTACACTCTTTAGACTGACAGCATATACTATTTCTCATCTTACATTTTAAGGGCAATTACATTTTATATGAAATATGAGGTTTCTATAAAAGAACAATTTGGAAAAGATATTATTTTTCATCATGCTGTGTACATTTCCGGATTTTACCGTACAGTTAACAGTCTGCCTCTCCCTTTTAGCATGTATCCCGGAACAATTACATGATCACATGATCACGAAAAAAAAATGGTGCTTAAAAATGGGAGGAATTTATGAAATAACTATGTACTGACATACAATATTGGACTAAGTACAAATAAATTGATTCCACAGAAAATGCATTTTTCAATACCAGATACTTCCCAAGTTGTCGATGACAACGGGACATCATATCATGTATGCCTTTGTTGTTATTTAGACCTAGACCGAGTTTCTGTCCCGTCGCCAATTGCTATAGTGGCATTCTACCAGTAAACGCCCATGCAGAAATAAATATATTGAATTTAAATTATATAAACAGATTTTTATTTTGTTCTTCTTCCACCAGATTGTCAAATGATGTACACAGCAATTAATAATTCAGGTGGATGTTGCTACATTTGTTTAGAAGCTTTATATTTTAATAATTTAACTATTATTGGCCGTTTTTACCGCAAACCGGAAATACCAGTGAACGCCCATTTTGTAGACTTATAGAAGCATTTGTCCTTTACCTCTAACAAAGATATATAAGGTGGGCGTTCACTGGTAGGCGAAAGCCACTAAGCCTTATTGGAGTTCCGAGTGCGCATGTGCGGCAACTCTGTTTACAAACGAGAATGCGAACAAGAATATTCACTAATACCTGGTTAAAACATATAAAAAATAATTTTTTCCTTCATTTTAAGATATTGTACATCGTTTTGAAGCATAAAGTACACAGAATTTAAATTCCTGTTGTGTTTTTATGGTTTTGTAGTGAATTTATCACTGAAAATTTGAAGTATGCTGAACCACAGAGTCTTAATGCTATTAAAATGTCCACTGGCAGTAAACACTACAACAAATAACCTTTCAATCTGAATTATTTTTAGTGCATGGAAATTTGTATTTAGTGAATGTAATTTTGTATTTGTATTTTATTGTATCCAACCTGACAGAATTTCTTTTCTTAAATTTTAATTCATATTTTGAGGCCCAAAAGATTTTGAAAACAAAGGACAATCCAAAACCGTTACTGTGGAGTTTTGATGTCATTTACTAATGAAGCCATTTGCAGGTGCCCTGGACTTAAATTTTTATAAATATTTTCATAAAAATATAACTTTAAGTACATTAATATATATCACAAAGCCATGGTGTCATGGGATAACAACAAAAACATAAATTTCTTTAAGTTTATGCATACATTTATTACATGAAAATAAATGTGCCAACCACCAATCATCTGTAAACTCGATTTTCAGTATTATTTTCACTAATACGTCAATTATAAATAAAAGGGAATATTAGTCACAATAAAAATTTACAATATTACAATATAATTTACGTGGAAACCCATAGAAAAAACTATGTATGAAAACTCCAATGACACAAAAACACCACAGACATACTTCAAAATTTCAATATCCTTCACAAAACAAAATTAACATTTTAACTTTCTCTTAATAACTTTCATGTGACTTATATTTAAAATGAAAAACAAAATAATATGTCAGCTTTTTATATGTATATATATCTTGGGCTAAAAATATTTAAAAATGAAGAGGGGATTAGATTAATAGATTTTAATGATACTCTGGATGGTAATATCCAGAATATTGTTCATTACTTTATGAATTTGAAAAAGTAAAGGTCATGATAGTGATATCATAGGTGAAGTTGTTTTTAAAAGTTTTACGGTATATTTTTATATTTGATTTGGTGTTATAGTATTAAATTTATAGTATTAAGTCGTGAATATGCATGAGTTAGTGTCTAGTGTTTGAATATGCATGAGTTAGTGTCTAGTTAGTGTCTAGTGGTTATATGCCACAGGTGTTCCAAACAATAACATTTCTTATCAACTACAAAGCTAATTTCCTTGAATAAAAGGTAAACTAAAACTACAATGAAATGAAATGTATGCAAAATTCTATTAATATTATATTTTACTTCAGTATAATTATGAATGTTATTTTCTTGTGAAAAATCGTTTTTCAACATCTATTTTCTAGCATTTTAAATACTTTCAAAATTTATTTGTCAACACCTTATGATTATGTTTAAATAAAAAGTACCACAAATACAGTATTTTCCTTTTAAGGGGGTAGATAATTTTTTTAAGAAATAAAAAAATTGAGTCAAAATATAGCTTGATGCATTTCCAAAAACCCTTATTTTCGCCCACCTTAGAAGACTTAAAACAATACTTTTAAATATATTTTCACATTGAAAAATCACAGTTTCGTACATCTTTGTGTATATTTTAAAAATAAATTAAGTGTGATGGCTGTTATGTAACAAAAAGTACATTATTTTGCATTTTTTATTTCATAAAAATCACTTCCTGGTTTGAATCTACGTAGTTTGTTTATCCACATACGTTTTCCACGAACGGAACTCCAATAAGGCTTATTAAGCATCCCGCAAGGGACGCTTGTTTGTGTATGGGAGAGCTTCAGGCTCCGCCGGCTCCGCATTTTGTTTTCCTTATAACTCTGTAACCGTTAGGCGGATTCTTTTCAAATTTGGCAGGTTTAGGCAGTAGCCTTGGGGAAATTTTTTGAATATGCTGCAGTGACATTTCAACCAATCAGAGAGGTCACATGACCAAAAATGTCTTTTTTCGATGGGGAAGCTTGTCCGGATGATAACTTGAAAGGAATTTTATCAATTCACCTGAAACTTGGCAAATACATTCATTCCATTAAAATCTGGAAATCATTAGATTTTGGCATTGATTGGTCAAGAAATGGCCGAGTAATTAATGATTAATTAATCATTACGAATTTTCCAAATAAGGAAAACACAAAAATGCTTATATCTCGAAAACCATGCTAGATAGAGCGATTTCGACGAAATTTTTGACCCACAGGGTATCTCTGCAGAGTAGCTATCCCAATTTTCAAAAAAATTTTGTCTCGCCAAAAATGGCGGCCATTTTGAATTTTCGAATTTTTCGCAAAAATTGCAAAACATAAAAATGCTTATATCTCGAAAACCCTGCTAGATAGAGCGATTTCGACGAAATTTTTGACCCACAGGGTTTCTCTGCAGAGTAGCCATGCCAATTTTCAAACCAAAAATTTCTCGCAAAAAATGGCAGCCATTTTGAATTTTCGAATTTTTCGCAAAATTGCAAAACACAAAAATGCTTATATCTCGAAAACCGTGCTAGATAGAGCGATTTTGACGAAATTTTAGACCCACAGGGTATCTCTGCAGAGTAGCCATGCCAATTTTCAAAAAAAATTTGTCTTGCCAAAAATGGCGGCCATTTTGAATTTTCAAATTTTTGCGCAAAAATTGCAAAACACAAAAATGCTGATATTTCGAAAACCGTGCTACATAGAGTGATTTCGACAAAATTTTTTATCTTCAGGGTATCTCTGCAGAGCAGCTATCCCAAAGAGCTTTCACTTGGTGAAGTTTCAGACCCATAGCTAATTGCTCACCTACTCAAAAAGAGTAAATGCGAATTACCTCTAAAAGTATTGCAGATGGCCAATTTTTCTCAAATAACTCATTCACCTACTTTTGGAAGAGCTTTCACTTGGTGAAGTTTCAGACCCGTAGCTAATTACTCACCTACTCAAAATGAGTAAATGCTAATTATCTCAAAAACTATTGCGGATACCCAATTTTTATCAAATAACTCATTCATGTACTTTGGGGAGAGCTTTCACATGGTGAAGTTTCAGACCCGTAGATGATTACTCACCTACTCAAAATGAGTAAATGCGAATTATCTCTTAAAAGTATTGCAGATAGCCAATTTTTCTCAAATAACTCATTCACCTACTTTTGGAATAGCTTTCACATGGTGAAGTTTCAGACCCATAGCTAATTACTCACCTACTCAAAATGAGTAAATGCGAATTATCTCTAAAAGTATTGCAGATAGCCCATTTTTCTCAAATAACTCATTCACCTACTTTTGGGAGAGCTTTCACATGGTGAAGTTTCAGACCCATAGCTAATTACTTACCTACTCAAAATGAGTAAATGCTAATTATCTGTAAAAGTATTGCGGATACCCAATTTTTATCAAATAGCTCATTCATCTACTTGTGGGAGAGCTTTCACATGGTGAAGTTTCAGACCCATAGCTAATTACTCACCTACTCAAAATGAGTAAATGCGAATTATCTCTAAAAGTATTGCAGATAGCCAATTTTTCTCAAATAACTCATTCACCTACTTTTGGGAGAGGTTTCACTCGGTGAAGTTTCAGACCCATAGCTAATTACTCACCTACTCAAAATGAGTAAATGCGAATTATCTCTAAAAGTATTGCAGATAGCCAATTTTTCTCAAATAACTCATTCACCTACTTTTGGGAGAGCTTTCACTTGGTGAAGTTTCAGACCCATAGCTAATTACTCACCTACTCAAAATGAGTAAATGCGAATTATCTCTAAAAGTATTGCAGATAGCCAATTTTTGTCAAATTAATCATTCACCTACTTTTGGGAGAGCTTTCACATGGTGAAGTTTCAGACCCATAGCTAATTACTCACCTACTCAAAATGAGTAAATGCGAATTATCTCTAAAAGTATTGCAGATAGCCAATTTTTCTCAAATTAATCATTCACCTACTTTTGGGAGAGCTTTCACTTGGTGAAGTTTCAGACCCATAGCTAATTACTCACCTACTCAAAATGAGTAAATGCGAATTATCTGTAAAAGTATTGCAGATAGCCAATTTTTCTCAAATAACTCATTCACCTACTTTTGGCAGAGCTTTCACTTGGTGAAGTTTCAGACCCATAGCTAATTACTCACCTACTGAAAATGAGTAAATGCGAATTATCTCTAAAAGTATTGCAGATAGCCAATTTTTCTCAAATAACTCATTCACCTACTTTTGGGACAGCTTTCACTTGGTGAAGTTTCAGATCCATAGCTAATTACTCACCTACTCAAAATGAGTAAATGCGAATTATCTCTAAAAGTATTGCAGATAGCCAATTTTTCTCAAATTAATCATTCACCTACTTTTGGGAGAGCTTTCACTTGGTGAAGTTTCAGACCCATAGCTAATTACTCACCTACTCAAAATGAGTAAATGCGAATTATCTCTAAAAGTATTGCAGATAGCCAATTTTTCTCAAATAACTCATTCACCTACTTTTGGGAGAGCTTTCACTTGGTGAAGTTTCAGACCCATAGCTAATTACTCACCTACTCAAAATGAGTAAATGCGAATTATCTCTAAACGTATTGCAGATAGCCAATTTTTCTCAAATTAATCATTCACCTACTTTTGGGAGAGCTTTCACTTGGTGAAGTTTCAGACCCATAGCTAATTACTCACCTACTCAAAATGAGTAAATGCGAATTATCTCTAAAAGTATTGCAGATAGCCAATTTTTCTCAAATTAATCATTCACCTACTTTTGGGAGAGCTTTCACTTGGTGAAGTTTCAGACCCATAGCTAATTACTCACCTACTCAAAATGAGTAAATGCGAATTATCTCTAAAAGTATTGCAGATAGCCAATTTTTCTCAAATAACTCATTCACCTACTTTTGGGAGAGCTTTCACTTGGTGAAGTTTCAGACCCATAGCTAATTACTCACCTACTCAAAATGAGTAAATGCGAATTATCTCTAAAAGTATTGCAGATAGCCAATTTTTCTCAAATAACTCATTCACCTACTTTTGGGAGAGCTTTCACTCTGTGAAGTTTCAGACCCATAGCTATTTATTCACCTACTCAAAATGAGTAAATGCTAATTATCTGTAAAAGTATTGCGGATACCCAATTTTTATCAAATACTCATTCATCTACTTGTGGGAGAGCTTTCACTCTGTGAAGTTTCAGACCCATAGCTAATTACTCACCTACTCAAAATGAGTAAATGCGAATGATCTCTAAAAGTATTGCAGATAGCCAATTTTTCTCAAATAACTCATTCACCTACTTTTGGGAGAGCTTTCACTTGGTGAAGTTTCAGACCCACAGATAATTATTCACCTACTGAAAATGAGTAAAGGTGAATTATCTCTTAATAGTATTGCAGATAGCCAATTTTTCTGAAATAACTCATTCACCTACTTTTGGGAGAGCTTTCACACACGAAAATGAAAAATTGTGAATATCTCGGAAAAGCTATTTCTTCTGCTTTAATGCTCGGCGGGAGATACACACCGCGGCAGTGGTCTTGACAAAAATTTTTGTCTCCCCAAAAATGGTGGCCATTTTGAATTTTCAAAGTTTTTGCAAAACACAAAAATGCTTATATCTCGAAAACCGTGCTATATGGAGCGAACTCAACAAAATTTTGGACCTGCTGGGTATCTCTGCAGAGTAGCCATGCCAATTTTCAAAATATTTTTGTCTCGCCAAATATAGCGGACATTTTTAATTTTTTTACTTTTTTGCAAAACACAAAAATGCTTATATCTTGAAAACCGTGCTAGATAGAGCAGACTGCGCTGACTTTGGTTGCCACAACAGTATAAGGCTAGAAACGAAGCATTTTCTTAATACTTTAGCACTCACCTTTATATCCTTTTCGGGACGCTTTGTTTTTGCTATGCAAAAACATTATCTTTTTTTTTGCGAGCGATCCTCTAGTTGATATACTGATGGACACAATGCCGAGGGACAGAGTTCACATGTACCTGTTTTCTGTGTAAATCTCGAACTGTGAAAAATCATTGCAGTCACTTTTAAAAGTCCTTTTTATGTCTATATACTTGTATCCAGTTTGCAATACATATATTGTTAAACTAAACTGCTTTTGCAAACCAGGAACTTTTTTTGTAGATAACTTTGTAACATCGAAGGTTTGTTTACATTTATAAAAACAGGTTCAAATATATACAAGCCAGTTTGATTGGCATGAAATATTAGTGAACGGCACATATACATATACCTTAAAGAATGCAAAGAACACTTTATACTTGTGGTAATATGTGTACAAATATGCCGTTCAAAATTTACACAGAAAACAGGTACAAATGTGAGCTCTATCCCTTGCCATTGTATCCATCAACATATCAAAAGCGATTGGTGACGGGACAGAAACTCGGTCTAATTTAGACCCAGACCGAGTTTCTGTTCCATCGGGTAGCAGTTGCCTACCTACAAAACTCCGTTCTCCAAGCTGAGACTCCGCTCTATTTTTTCTCCGACTTCAATGCAGTCACAATGTCCACTTCGGTAATTATGAACAAGAATTTTCTTTTACAAGTCTTTTATTATTCTTCTGCGGAATAAAGAATCATTATTTTCTAGAATAATGATTTTTAAAATTAATGAAAATCCTCTTAACCCAGGGTTGCCAGTGATCAGGGAAATTAAAGGTCAGGGAAAAAGTCCGGTCAATTTGGGAAAATCTTTAGAAAGTTGGGGAAAATTGACTTTTTGAGTTGTGCGGGTAAGGTTAAGTGAAGCCATGATGCCACCAATTAGAAACGTTTGTCTACAGTAATACAACAAAAATTGAAATGCAATGTTGATCTAGAAGATCCTACATTAATAGGCCTATACAATTTCAAAAGTGCATGTTGTGCGCATTATTATGTAATTATAATGCCCTTCAATTAAGCGTTGACTATATGGAAAACTTTTGCTACCACAAATGGTGTATTAATAACTTATATTACAGATAGGGCATTATTTTGTTTAACTGGACATGCTGAAGTAGCATATTTTACTACATGTCACAAGTTTTTTGCAATCACATATTTTTCAAATTACAAAATGCTTTTATTCATTCGACACGGCAATCTGATTGAGCTAAGTTAATAATAAAGTATTCATTGATCTATGCAACAGTAATAGTAAAGTTAGTATACATGTAACAAGGGTTTTTAAAATCTCTTCTTGTTAACAACTATTTTAGAGGACAATATGAATGTTTTGATTTTCTGTCAGGTTTGATCTATATTGTCTTTTATTAGCGAAAGATATAAACACTGTCTGTGGACAACATATACTACCATATTTGTTGAAGCAACATTGTTGACAGTCAGGGCACCAAAATGACAGACAAGGGTTTGAGAAGGAGCAATATATACGCAGTGTTCGCTCTCGAGCGCGATTTTTGTACACACTCTGGGGCGAGTTGTCGCAAAACGAACTCACCAACGCGTCTGTGCTGTCGCTACCAGGCGAAACACTCGAAACTGACTGAAGAAATTTGTCTATTATCGGAAGCGACAACGTACATATTTCCTCATAGAAACGGGTGAGAAAAGCAGTTTATTTTATTTTATATATCCAACTAACAGTAATTCACGTGAGATTTCCTGTATTCTCGCGAGATTTCCGTGCTTTTTTGTCGATTTTAAAACTCGTCTTCTGCTTATAGTGTCACAGGCGAAACAGTGGAAACAACTATTGACGAAAGAAATTTGTCTGTTATCGGAAGCGACGACGTACATATTTCCTCATAGAAATAGGTGAGAAAGACATGAAAGTGAGTTTATTTTTTTTGATACATCCAACTAACAGTAATTCACGTGAGAATTTGGGCATTCTCACGAGATTTCCGTGCTTTATGTCTAATTTTTAACTCGTCTTCTGCATATTGTGTCACAGGCGAAACAGTCGAAACAACTACTGACCAAAGAAATTCGTCTAATATCGGAAGGGACAATATATATATTTCTTCAAAGAAAAGAGAAAAAAATGCAATTTATTTATTTATTTCAAGAATCCAGATAACAGTAAAATAAAAAAATAAAGAATAATAATAAAAAAAACAGTAGCACGTACCCATGCAGCCAATAAGCCATTAAGATGTGGTTTACTGGTTTAGAAGTGAAATTTTAAAAAAAGACAAAATTTAATAAAAACAGCATTAAATAGTTTATTTATTTGAACTTTTAGTTTAGCATCTATTTCTTATTATTTAAATAAAGAAGATTTTATGCAGTCCCAAATTGGAACTAAATATTTCAAAATATCTTGAAGTTAGACATGTCTCGCATTTTTTCACAGTTGTCTCGCCTTTTCAAGTGAAGGGAGACAGTCTGTCTCGCATTCATTTTTGACGAGAGCGAACACTGTATACGTGAAGCCTTTTTATAGTTGAATAAAGAAGGCATGGGGAGGTTGGAGCAGGAGTTAAAAAATTCTAGTGGAGCATTGTATTGTCCATGTATCAAAATATGCTCCATCAAAACTTTGCTCCTGCTTTGGCTTAATTTTGTTTGACCTCAACAGAAATGTGAGCGACAGAAATTTAGTCACTTTCTTTGTTTTAATGTAATTGTTTCATTCATTGATCTTGGATTATTTACATAAAATAAATATTTTAATTTAAGCAAAGGGCTATTTCAAAATCTTGCAATATTGCAGTCTCAATAAGGTCAGAGGAAATCCAGTCAGAGGAGGAGCAGATTTGTCATGGAGCAAATTTAACCCATGGATCACACAACTGCTCAGTGTATATAACCTCCCTCTGCCTCCATTATCAATTATAAACACGCTCCATGTAAATATTGCTCCTTCTCTTCTGTCATGTTAATTTGGTCTGACACATATCATTGTTCGCTATCGTGCTTTAATAAGCATAGAACATTTTGTCTTCAAGAAATGTTTATCTTTACTTTTTGTGTACTGAAGCAGATATATTTTAAATCCTACTCTGCAAAAAGATTCATAATGTCCTCTTAAAATGTTAATGAACATGAATAGTTATTGTATCCACCAGATAGCATCCTATGGATTACGCATCAGTATGCTGCCGCCACAGTGTGTAGAGATTTTGTCGTTACCTCTCTAGAGGCCACTCAGGCCAGGGTATTATAGGTAGACTTCTCAAATAATGTAGGATATATTCATAACCATAAAATCTTGCTGGGAATATTTTTGGCCTCATTTTGAAAAAAATATGATGGCCGCTACCGGCATTTTTTGACTTTCAGCAAGGAGTTTTGTTGGCCATCTAGAGCAAACGGTATTATAGGTAGAGATCTCAAATTCACAGAATATCTTTATCATTACGAAATCTTGACAACAAAATGGCCTTCATGGGCATTTCTTTACAGTAAGCATTTTAGCAAATAGAACTGAACATTTTCACAGCCATATAGAAAATGAGAATTTTTATGTAAATGGGGATAATGTAGGAAAAAAATAATGAAAGCAAAGAAGTCTACAACCCAACACTAGACAAGAACACCAAATATATGCTACATTGGATATAATTCTGCTTTTTTGTAATCATAGAAAAGAGATATCATGAAAGCAGTATAAGATTACTTTTCCAAAATATATGAGGGGTGAGAGATCAGGAATTAAGTAATCCAACATAGAAATAAGTGCTATACCAAGTTAGCTGTTTTTCTTTGAATTGTGAGAAATTATTATTAAATGTGTGAGTTTCCAGATTATTGACATCATTATTTAAGTATATTGCAGAATATATGTGAGTTTGTCACATATTGGAACATTTTAAGACCTTTCAAGACAAATATCAAATGTGTGAGAAAGATATATTAAGGCATTTTAGAAATACAGTTACATTTCAGTAGAAACTGTTATTTTGAAACCTGCATTATTTACTTCAACTCTACAGGAATCCACGTAACAGAGTTCTACTATCAAAAGAAATCTTAAATTAAATGGGCCAAACATAAGCTAATATAAATATATTTATTTTGTGCAACTGCCATATTGGTACTTTTCTGGATGTAACATAGTGATAGTTACACCATGTATTCATTTTTCTGCCTGTAAGAACTGATAGAACTATGCTATTTTTGAAGTAATAAGCAACTATTCAAACACAAGTTGTCTTTATAATGATACAGTGTTTTTTACCATTGCAGTTTTGGCAGTTAAAACTACTACTCATGATTATACCTGAACAATATCAAATCTGATGTGAAACCTGATTAAATAAATAAATTAGTATCTCACAGTGGCTGTATATTTCAAAGCACATGATTGGTGTTAAACAGATTGCCACATCTGTTACTATGTGGATGAAATGTTATCAATGACTTTTTAATGTTTAACTGATGTTATATGTAACAAATTTTTCATTTCAGGTGTTCAATGTTCATATCAATGGGGTTTATCATTGCTCAGTTAGATACAAACTGTTTCATAGCTTCAATGAACAAGTAAGTATCTTAAAGCCATAACAAGTAGCATTTGTATGGATATAATGACATTAAACAACATTTTAGTACAAGTGATCAATTAATACCTAAATTTTAGTATGAAAATTAGAATAATAAATCTTTTTCTGATAAATTAAAAGCAAAACCTCTTAATAGGCTCTTATCAAATTGACTGAACACTTTATACTAGTAATTCCACATAAAATTGTCAATAACAAATTGTATGATAATGGATGATTGACTTACCTGTTAACATTTCAGCTAAAAAGAGAATTTGCCACACAAGGGTTGCCAGCCTTCCCACCCAAAAAGATACTATCCTTAAGTCCAGTGCAATTGGAGGAAAGGAGAGGGCATTTAGAAAGATATGTACAGCTAAGTAAGTATGGTGAATGGTTGAGTACAAAATGTGAAATTTGTGAAATATTACAGGAAATTCTTTTATTTTACTTTAAATTGTTGAATATTTGTGTCAAACTTGCGAATTAATCTTGGTTTGTGGAGCTTAAATTCATGCAAGTTCATCAGAATAATCTCTTTCACTCTATCAAGGCCTTATTTTTTTTGTCATTAATTTGCAATATAATTTGTGTTTATGTTGAATTTTCACAATTAGTAAGCTATCATACATTATTAATATTTCATTTTCTTAGGATTGAGCCAGTTTTAATCAAAACTCAGTGTACCAAACACTTTGCTGTGAGTTGCCAGTTCATATGATAAGCATGTTTCTAATATTTCAATTGTTTTAGTGTACGAATATTAGTGAATACAGACTCTGTTCTTGTCATTTCAGTTAGTCAGAACCCTCAAATCTCCACCTCACCTGTGTTCAATGACTTCCTTTTGCAAGCGCAGCAGGTATTCTATATCATTTGTGTATGAATGGACTTTTTCTCTTCTTAATTGTTAATTTACTTGTGTGAAGCAGTTAAATGAATTACATTGTACTTACTGAAATCTGGATTAACTTAGCATAAGTAGAAACAGAAGTTACATTTCTCAGAGTATTAGACAGTTTTGTTAAAGGGTCAAATAAACAGTTGCAATACATTTTGGCAGTACTACAGTTGTATGCATAATATGGATAAGTTGAATTGTCTTTGGAGTTTTCTGTAAAGTAAAAATCTATGAAATATGTGAACACTTTATCCATGGATATATCTCCTGTTGTCTGAGTAACAAGTATAGGTTGAAATATTATTGGTAAATCTTTGGTATTGAAATAATTTGGTTTACCAATAATAATGTTATATTATTTGATATTATTAATAGTCATTTATTGCTATTCTAAACTATTATTAAATATTGGTAAATACCATAGCTATTTGTCTTGCCCTGCTCCTTCGAGGTCATGGTTTAGAATTGGTATATTATTATTACAGCACAGTCAAAAGGAGACTCCAGAGGATGTGAGCTTGGATGTCTTCTTGATGAATGGTCACAAGATCACTGTGAACATTAAGTCCACAGACCAAACGGATGATGTGTTGGAGGTACAGATTATTCACCAATTTTATTGTATCCCCGAAAAGCGGGGATACTATGGATCACGCACGGTCATCATCCGCGTCTGCAGAGATTTTCTTGTGTTCAACCTACAAGCTACATTTCTTTTGGGATTTCTTTTAAACTTTGCATGTGGCTTGCTATGGCAGAGATCTGGCCACCCAATTATTTTGGTAGCCCAGGAGTCAGAATTATGCTCTGGGGAGTCAAAAATGTCAACAATTTTGATTAATTTTGAATATTGCTTGTGTTCAAGCCGTAGGGCACAGTTTCATTTTTGGTATTCTGATGTGGTCCGATTTGACCTTTGGCCCCTTCTTCAAAGTCAAATGAGGATAGCCAAAGTTAAAAGTGCTTATAACTTGCTTATTATTGGTCCTAGAAGTTTGGGATGGTAAACCAACTTATAGGAAATCATGTGCTTGGAATCTTATGATGTGGTCCGATTTGACCTTGGCCCCCTCCTTCAAGGTCAAATGAGGATAGCCAAAGTTAAAAGTGCTTATAACTCACTTATTATTGGTCCTACAGGTTTGCAATGTGAAACCAACCTATAGGAAATCAGGGGCTAGGAATCTTCCGATGTGGTCAGATTTGACCTTGGGCCCCTTCTTCTAGGTCAAAGTGGATAGCTAAAACTTAAAGTGCTTATAACTCACTTATTATTGGCCCTAGAGGTTTGCAATATGAAACCAACATATAGGAAATCATGGGCTAGGAATCTCCTAATGTGGTCAAATTTGACCTTGAGCCCCTCGTCAAGGTCAAACGAGGACAGCCAAATTTAAAAGTGCTAATAACTCGCTTATTATTGATCCAAGAGGTTTGCAATGTGAAACCAATTTATAGGAAATCATGGGTTGGGAATCTTTTGATGTGGTCCGATTTGACCTTGGACCCCTCTTTCAAGGTCAAACGACAGCCAAACTTAAAAATGCTTATAACTTCATGAATCTTCAGCCTCTATGTCTATTATTATTACTTCTACATGTTTGCTATGTTTGAGGATATACCGCCGGCTCGCAATAAAGCGAGCGGCATAAGTCTAGTTCACTTTGTAACTTTGTTTAGAAATAATTAAGCATCCCTGAAAGGGTCCTTATTTGTTTTCACTTCAGTTTCCTCACCGCCGCTGCAGCTACCACTGCTGCTTCTGAATTATGGTCTTCCCTGAATATCTTCCTTATTATTGGAAGCTTTCTAGCCATATTTGACAGTTAATACCTTAGGCGTGGGAAAATTTTTCCACATGCTTAAATTTGACCTTTGATCTTTATCAAGGTCACATGGTCAAAAAATAGTTTTTCTGGGTACACCCGTCCGTCACCACCGCTCAGCAAAATCTTCTGACCGCAGAGGCTTGTAATTTCATACACTTCTGTATACTATCAAAAATGCGAGCTGATTAGATTTTTGGAGCGATCTGATGAAATTTGACTGATGTATGAGCAATTTTCTGACAGCTACCAACCAGAAAGCTTAAAATTCATGTGAACCCCCCTATTATCTTCTTAAGTATTGCATTTAGAGCCATAAAATGTATTGGGAGGTAGTAGGAAACCATATGTGGAGAGTCTAGAAAGCAAGTCAAATTTCCCCCCCGACCCCCCCCCCCCTGTAGCCGATTTTGACATTTTGCGTTGTATCTCCTTTATTACTGCTTTTAGAGCTTCAGAATGTATTCAGAGGTATTGGGAAACGTTATGTGAAGAGTTTAGATAGCCAGTCAGATTTACCCCCCTATCCCCCCCTTATGGGTCAAACTGGGGTCACAAAATAGCTGATTTTGTGTTTTTACCTTATATCTCCTTTATTATTGCTTTTAGAGGTTTAGAATGTATTAAGAGGTATTGGGAAACCTTATGTGAAGAGTCTAGATAGCCGGTCAGATTTACCCCCGCATTCCCCCTTATGGGTCAAACTGGGGTCATAAAATAGCTGATTTTGTGTTTTTACCTTATATCTCCTTTATTATTAAGCGTCCCTTGAAAAGGGGACGCTTATTGGTTTCACCCCTGGTTTTCAGTCAGCCGCCGCCGCCGCCGCATTATCGTCTCCCTTGAATATCTCCCTTGTTATTAGGCCTATCCAAATGATATGTGGCAGTGTTCTTCTATAGGCGTGGGGAAATTTTTTGACAGGCATAAATTTAACCTTTGACCTTTATCAAGGTCACATTATAAAAAATTCAAAAAAAAATTTACTTCCTTTTCACTAGATTTCCTCAGAAAGTACTGGGTGTGGGTCAACCAAATTTGGTATGCACATTCCTGGGGGAAGAATCTAGGCGCCAGTCGATATTGGGATCAATCGGGCCATAATTGACTGATTGACGGGCGATTGATTATAAGTTCATAAAAATTTTGCTAAGATTAAGCCTTGAACTCGCTTATTATTGGTCGTAGAGGTTTGGGATGGTATACCAACATATAGGAAATCATGTGCTGGGAATCTTCTGGTGTGATCAGATTTGACCTTGGGCCCCTCGTTCAAGGTCAAGCGAGGATAGGCAAAGTTTAAAGTGCTTATAACTCGCTTATTATTGGTCCTAGAGGTTTGGGATGGTATACCAACATATAGGAAACCATGGGCTGGGAATCTTTTGGTGTGGTCAGATTTGACCTTGGACGTCTCCTTCAAGGTCAAACGGGGATAGCCAAACTGGAAAGTGCTTATAACTCGCTTATTATTAGTCCTAGAGGTTTGGGATGGTATACCAACATATAGGAAATCATGTGCTGGGAATCTTCTGGTGTGGTCGCATTTGACCTTGGGCCCCCCCTTCAAGGTCAAACGAGCATAGCCAAACTTAAAAGTGCTTATAACTCGCTTATTATTGGTCCTAGAAGTTTGGGATGGTATACCAACATATAGGAAATCATGGCCTGGGAATCTTCTGGTGTGGTCGGATTTGACCTTGGGCCCCTCGTTCAAGGTCAAAAGAGCATAGCCAAACTTAAAAGTGCTTATAACTCGCTTATTATTGGTCCTAGAGGTTTGTGATGGTATACCGACATATAGGAAATCATGTGCTGGGAATCTTCTGGTGTGGTCGCATTTGACCTTGGGCCCCCCTTCAAGGTCAAACGAGGATAGCCAAACTGAAAAGTGCTTATAACTCGCTTATTATTAGTCCTAGAGGTTTGGGATGGTATACCAACATATAGGAAATCATGTGCTGGGAATCTTCTGGTGTGGTCGCATTTGACCTTGGGCCCCCCTTCAAGGTCAAACGAGGATAGCCAAACTGAAAAGTGCTTATAACTCGCTTATTATTGGTCCTAGAGGTTTGGGATGGTATACCAACATATAGGAAATCATGGGCTGGGAATCTTCTGGTGTGGTCGGATTTGACCTTGGGCCCCTCGTTCAAGGTCAAAAGAGCATAGCCAAACTTAAAAGTGCTTATAACTCGCTTATTATTGGTCCTAGAGGTTTGTAATGGTATACCAACACATAGGAAATCATGTGCTGGGAATCTTCTGGTGTGGTCGCATTTGACCTTGGGCCCCCCCTTCAAGGTCAAACGAGGATAGCCAAACTGAAAAGTGCTTATAACTACTCGCTTATTATTGGTCCTAGAGGTTTGGGATGGTATACCAACATATAGGAAATCATGTGCTGGGAATCTTCTGGTGTGGTCAGATTTGACCTTGGGCCTCTCCTTCAAGGTCAAACGAGGATAGCCAAACAAAAATGTTTATAACTCGCTTATTATTGGTCCTAGAGGTTTTGGATGGTATACCAACATATAGGAAATCATGGGCTGGGAATCTTTTGGTGTGGTTAGATTTGACCTTGGGCCTCTCCTTCAAGGTCAAACGAGGATAGCCAAACTGAAAAGTGCTTATAACTCGCTTATTATTAGTCCTAGAGCTTTGGGATGGTATACCAACATATAGGAAATCATGTGCAGGGAATCTTCTGGTGTGGTCAGATTTGACCTTGGGCCTCTCCTTCAAGGTCAAACGAGGATAGCCAAACATAAAAATGTTTATAACTCGCTTATTATTGGTCCTAGAGGTTTTGGATGGTATACCTACATATAGGAAATCATGGCCTGGGAATCTTTTGGTATGGTTAGATTTGACCTTGGGCCTCTCCTTCAAGGTCAAACGAGGATAGCCAAACTGAAAAGTGCTTATAACTTGCTTATTATTAGTCCTAGCGGTTTGGGATGGTATACCAACATATAGGAAATCATGGCCTGGGAATCTTTTGGTGTGGTCGGATTTAACCTTGGGCCTCTCCTTCAAGGTCAAACGAGGATAGCCAAACATAAAAATGCTTATAACTCGCTTTTTATTGGTCCTAGAGCTTTGGGATGGTAAACTGACATGTAGGAAATCATGGGCTAGGAATCTTCTGGTGTGGTCGGATTTGACCTTTGGCCCCTCCTTCAAGGTACAACGAGCATAGCCAAACTTAAAAGTGCTTATAACTCGCTTATTATTGGTCCTAGAGGTTTGGGATGGTATACCAACATATAGAAAATCATGGGCTGGGAACCATCTGGTGTGGTCGAATTTGACCTTGGGCCCCTCCTTCAAGGTCAAATGAGGATAGGCAAACTTAAAAGTGCTTATAACTCGCTTATTATTGGTCCTAGAGGTTTGGGATGGTATACCAACATATAGGAAATCATGTGCAGGGAATCTTCTGGTGTGGTCAGATTTGACCTTGGGCCTCTCATTCAAGGTCAAACGAGGATAGGCAAAGTTTAAAGTGCTTATAACTCGCTTATTATTGGCCCTAGAGGTTTTGGATGGCATACCAACATATAGGAAATCATGGGCTGGTAATCTTTTGGTGTGGTTAGATTTGACCTTGGGCCTCTCCTTCAAGGTCAAACGAGGATAGCCAAACTGAAAAGTGCTTATAACTTGCTTATTATTAGTCCTAGCGGTTTGGGATGGTATACCAACATGTAGGAAATCATGGCCTGGGAATCTTTTGGTGTGGTCGGATTTAACCTTGGGCCTCTCCTTCAAGGTCAAAAGAGGATAGCCAAACATAAAAATGCTTATAACTCGCTTATTATTGGTCCTAGAGCTTTGGGATGGTAAACTGACATGTAGGAAATCATGTGCCAGGAATCTTCTGGTGTGGTCTGATTTGACCTTGGGCCCCTCCTTCAAGGTCAAACGAGCATAGCCAAACTTAAAAGTGCTTATAACTCGCTTATTATTGGTCCTACAGGTTTGTGATGGTATACCAACCTATAGGAAATCATGGGCTGGGAACCTTCTGGTGCGGTCGGATTTGACCTTGGCCCTCTCCTTCAAGGTCAAATAAGGATAGCCAAACATAAAAATGCTTATAAGGTTTGCAATATGAAACCAACCTAAGGGGAACCATAAGCTGGACTTGGGTCCTGTTTCGAGGTATATAGTTATAAATAGAGACTTTGGGAAAGACTAAGATAGTTGTAAAATACAGATGTTAAAAACACAACAAATGTATCAGTTTATGGGAATGATCTCCTCTTGAACTCTAAGATCCTTTTATAAAGGTAAACAGCAATAAAACCACACACATTGTGCAGAACTATGTATAAACATGGTCTCGGGTGTTTTACTATTATGGAGGAATACATAGATAGATAGATCTTTATTCAGCATTACATTACAATGTAATAATACAACAATTTAAAATAAATGCTGAAAGTAAATGTCAGAAGTTCAAATGAACTTATAACTAGACATCCCTAAATTTGGAGAGAACTGACAACATAAAGTTAAGAACATACAATAAATACTAAACAGAAATGCCTGAAGTTCAAATGAACTTATTAGTAAATATTACTTAACTTGGACATAACTGACAACAGAAAGTCAAGAAAGAAATACAGCAGATAAAATAGATTTCGATTTGTGACACAAAGAAGCTATTTAGCAATGAATATGCTAATTTGAACTGTTTGTCTGTTAATTAAATTTTAACATACTTGACAAAGTACTTAATGGTAAAAATATAGATTAAGATACACACAGATTTAGTACACAGATCTGTAACTTCCATTTGTCATACCATAATTTGTTGGATAGGCAATGGTTTTTTATATTTAGTGAGGAATTCTTCTTTTAATCTCTTTTTGAAGCTTATTATAGATGGCAACAATCTTACATGTGATGGAATTTGATTGTACAGTTTAACCCCTATAATACTAGGACATCTACTTTTCTGGAAAGTTTTGGGGATATTTTGATAAATGTTTCCAGAGTTCCTTGTGTTATTAGTTATGAACATGCTTGACATATCTATATCGTTCCATTAGTTTAGGTGGTATCAAATTCCTATCAGCTTTGAAAATATGAGTACATGTTTTGAATTTTATTATATCCCGTAACTTTAAACATTTGAATGCATTGTATGTGTTGCTTGTTGAATCTTTGTATCTTAAGGAGCCAATCAGGCACATTCCTGACAGAGGAATCTAAGCGCCAGTCGATATTGGGATCAATCGGGCCATAATTGAGCGATTGACGGGCGATTGATTATAAGTTCATAAAAAATTTACTACGATTAAGCCTTGAACTCGCTTATTATTGGTCCTAGAGGTTTGGGATGGTGTACCAACATATAGGAAATCATGTGCTGGAAATCTTCTGGTGTGGTCAGATTTGACCTGGGGCCCCTCGTTAAAGATCAAAAGAGGATAGGCAAAGTTTTAAGTGCTTATAACTCGCTTATTATTGGTCCTAGAGGTTTGGAATGGTATACCAGCATATAGGAAATCATGTGCTGGGAATCATCTGGTGTGGTCAGATTTGACCTTGGGACCCTTGTTTAAGGTCAAACGAAGATAGCCAAACATAAATGTGCTTATAACTCGCTTATTATTGGTCCTAGAGCTTTGGGATGGTAAACCAACATATAGGAAACCATGGACAGGGAATCTCTTGGTGTGGTCAGATTTGACCTTGGGCTTCCTCTTCAAGGTCAAACGAGTATAGGCAAACATAAAAGTGCTTATAACTCGCTTATTATTGGTCCTAGAGGTTTGTGATGGTATACTAACATATAGAAAATCATGGGCTGGGAATCTTTTGGTGTTGTCAGATTTGACCTTGGGCCTCTTCTTCAAGGTGAAACAAGGATAGCCAAACATAAAAGTGCTTATAAGTGGCTTATTATTGGTCCTAGAGCTTTGGGATGGTAAACCAACCTGTAGGAAATCATGTGCTGGGAATCTTCTGGTGTGGTCAGATTTGACCTTTGGGCCTCTCCTTCAAGGTCAAATGAGCATAACCAAACTTTAAAGTGCTTATAACTCGCTTATGATTGGTCCTAGAGGTTTGGGATGGTAAACCAACATGTAGAAATTAAGGGCTGGTAATCTTTTGCTGTGGTCGAATTTGACCTTGGCCCTCTCCTTCAAGGTCAAATGAGCATAGCCAAACTTAAAAGTGCTTATAACTCACTTATTATTGGTCCTACAGGTTTAGGATGGTAAACCAACATGTAGGAAATCATGTGCTGGGAATCTTCTGGTGTGGTCAGATTTGATCTTAGGCCTCTCCTTCAAGGTCCAACGAGGATAGGAACTTTAAAGTGCTTATAACTCATTTATTATTGGTCCTAGAGGTTTGGGATGGTATACCTACATATAGGAAATGATGGGCTTGAAATCTTTTGATGTGGTCAGATTTGACCTTGGGCCTCTCCTTCAAGGTCAAACAAGCATAGCCAAACTTTAAAGTGCTTCTTCTTCTTTGCAGCTGAAAACACACAGTCAGCTGATACAGAACCCGTTCATAGGCACTGAGTGTTTTTTTTCGTTTTAAGGTCACTCTTGTGATCCTAACATGGTCCTTTTCACGAACATTTCTCTTCACCAATAACATTTAGCTCTTCACATTAGTCCTTTAGCATTTTATATAAAGCTTAAAAGCTGTAGGGACGCTTTGTTTTTGTGTACAAAAACTTTTGTCTAGTTGCTTTTAGAGGTTTAGAATGTATTGAGAGGTATTGGGAAACCTTATGTGAAGAGTCTAGATAGCTGGTCAGATTTACCTCCTGACCACCCCTTATGGGTCACACTTGGGGTAAAAAATAGCCGATTATGTGTTTTTGCTTTATATCTACTTTATTATTGCTTTTACAGCTTTAGAATGTATTAATAGGTATTGGGAAACCATATGTGGAGAGTCTATTTAGCCGGTTAGATTTACCCCCGATCCCCCTTATGGGTCAAACTGGGGTTATAAAAATAGCAGTATTGATCCTTTTGCCTTATATCTCCTTTATAATTGCTTTTACAGCTTTAGAATGTATTGAGAGGGAATAGGAAAGCATATACAGTCTACATAGCCAGTCAGATTAACTCCCCCCCCCCCACCACCACACCCCCTTTTATGGGTCAAACTGCGGTCATAAAATAGCAGATTTTTTGTTTTTTGCCTTATATCTCCTTTAAAACTACTCACAAGCTATAACATTTATTTAATTAACTTTTCACAATTTATCTTCATAGAAAACAAAATAAAGTTTCAATTTTTCTTATATGTTAATGCATAAACATCCACACTGACTGCTTAACTTCCACTTCTTTTTCTTTTGAAGATGCTTTTTCTACTTTATACTTTATTGCATCTGACCTTTGAGGACACTTGGTTTTTGTGAGCAAAAACATTTTTTCTAGTTTAATTTGAAAGATGTATGTACATATACTCTGGCTAGTACTACACCACTGCAAATATAATTTAAAGAAAAATGGCAAGGGAAATTGTAAGTGGTGTGAACAGTAAACCCGTATACGGTATATTTCATTTTGTTTAGGTAGAAATGATGAAAGAATCTTTAAGTACCGATAATTGAAAACATCATTATATTAAGCTTTCTACTGGTTAATATATCATCAAGACAATGAGAAACATAAAAATTTGAGGAAATATCTCACTTTTTTACCTTAGATTTATTGGAAATGAAGTTTATAAGATTCAAAAGATCTTGCGAATACACATATCCTATTTCAGTCGTGGCTCATATACGCTGGTGATAACTTTTCACAATATCAGGGCAGGCATTTGAAATCCCGGATTTGGTTTGGTTTCTAATCACCGAAAACCGGTTTCCATATTCAGAACCGGTCCGAACACTAGAAATTGTGGTGCATTAAACTCTGCACTAGTGGAACAAGTATTAATTTGAACAAGGTAAATGTTTTTCAGAAATACAATTTTATGGTGAATATTGTGATCAAATTATTCTGCACTAAGTGTTTATTTACACTTGAGGTCCACATGAACTGGGATGTTTTTTTTTCGAAAAAATATTGTATTTAATATTGTTGCTTGATGATAACACGTTATCTAAATTTTCATTCTAACTTCTTTTATTATTCTCACACAACAGTTGACACAGATATTATGTATTATATATTTTGTTACGTATTTTTAGTCTTGGATGTTTTTTTATTATTATGTTTTTTTAGATATTTTAGGTGGTAACTGTTGTTCATATATTTTTTTTACTTTTGTTTATATTTTAGGTGGTGGCTTCACAAGTGGAGCTTGCTGATGACTTTGTGTATTACTTTGGTCTTTATCTTCTGATGAGAGATGGTCAAGCAGAAAATACAAGTTTGTATAAGTTATATACAATGAAACATTCAGGGTTTCCAAATCCTTGAAAGTTTGTACAAGCTATATACAATGAAACATTCAGGTTCCCAAATCCTTGAAAATCCTTGAAAGTGTGTACAAGTTATATACAATGAAACATTCAGGGTTTCCAATTCCTTGAAAATCCTTGGAATTTTATACAAGTTATATACAATAAAACATTCAGGGTTCCCAAATCCTTGAAAGTTTGTACAAGTTATATACAATGAAACATTCAGGGTTCCCAAATCCTTGAAAATCCTTGAAAATTTGTACAAGTTATATACAATGAAACATTCAGGGTTTCCAAATCCTTGAAAATCCTTGAAAGTTTGTACAAGCTATATACAATGAAACATTCGGGTTCCCAAATCCTTGAAAATCCTTGAAAGTGTATACAAGTTATATACAATGAACCATTCAGGGTTTCCAAATCCTTGAAAATCCTTGGAAGTTTGTACAAGTTATATACAATAAAACATTCAGGGTTCCCAAATCCTTGAAAATCCTTGAAAATTTGTACAAGTTATATACAATGAAACATTCAGGGTTTTCAAATCCTTGAAAATCCTTGAAAGTTTGTACAAGCTATATACAATGAAACATTCGGGTTCCCAAATCCTTGAAAATCCTTGAAAGTGTGTACAAGTTATATACAATGAACCATTCAGGGTTTCCAAATCCTTGAAAATCCTTGGAAGTTTGTACAAGTTATATACAATGAAACATTGGGGGTTTCCAAATCCTTGAAAATCCTTTAAAGTTTGTACAAGTTATATACAATGAAACATTCAGGGTTCCCAAATCCTTGAAAATCCTTGAAAGTTTGTACAAGTTATATATAATGAAACATTCAGGGTTCCCAAATCCTTGAAAACCCTTGAAAGTTTGTACAAGTTATATACAATGAAACATTCAGGGTTCCCAAATCCTTGAAAATCCTTGAAAATTTGTACAAGTTATATACAATGAAACATTGGGGGTTTCCAAATCCTTGAAAATCCTTGAAAGTTTGTACAAGTTATATACAATGAAACATTCAGGCTTTCCAAATCCTTGAAAATCCTTGAAAGTTTGTACAAGTTATATACAATGAAACATTCAGCGTTCCCAAATCCTTGAAAATCCTTGAAAGTTTGTACAAGTTATATATAATGAAACATTCAGGGTTCCCAAATCCTTGAAAATCCTTGAAAATTTGTACAAGTTATATACAATGAAACATTGGGGGTTTCCAAATCCTTGAAAATCCTTGAAAGTTTGTACAAGTTATATACAATGAAACATTCAGGGTTTCCAAATCCTTGAAAATCCTTGAAAGTTTGTACAAGTTATATACAATGAAACATTGGGGGTTTCTAAATCCTTGAAAATCCTTGAAAGTTTGTACAAGTTATATACAATGAAACATTCAGGGTTTCCAAATCCTTGAAAATCCTTGAAAGTTTGTACAAGTTATATACAATGAAACATTGGGAGTTTCCAAATCCTTGAAAATCCTTGGAAGTTTGTACAAGTTATGTACAATAAAACATTCAGGGTTCCCAAATCCTTGAAAATCCATGAAAATTTGTACAAGTTATATACAATGAAACATTGGGGGTTTCCAAATCCTTGAAAATCCTTGAAAGTTTGTACAAGTTATATAGAATGAAACATTCAGGGTTCCCAAATCCTTGAAAATCCTTGAAAGTTTGTACAAGTTATATACAATGAAACATTCAGGGTTCCCAAATCCTTGAAAACCCTTGAAAGTTTGTACAAGTTATATACAATGAAACATTCAGGGTTCCCAAATCCTTGAAAATCCTTGAAAATTTGTACAAGTTATATACAATGAAACATTGGGGGTTTCCAAATCCTTGAAAATCCTTGAAAGTTTGTACAAGTTATATACAATGAAACATTCAGGGTTCCCAAATCCTTGAAAATCCTTGAAAATTTGTACAAGTTATATACAATGAAACATTCAGGGTTTCCAAATCCTTGAAAATCCTTGAAAGTTTGTACAAGTTATATACAATGAAACATTGGCGGTTTCCAAATCCTTGAAAATCCTTGAAAGTTTGTACAAGTTATATACAATGAAACATTCAGGGTTCCCAAATCCTTGAAAATCCTTGAAAGTTTGTACAAGTTATATATAATGAAACATTCAGGGTTCCTAAATCCTTGAAAATCCTTGAAAATTTGTACAAGTTATATACAATGAAACATTGGGGGTTTCCAAATCCTTGAAAATCCTTGAAAGTTTGTACAAGTTATATACAATGAAACATTCAGGGTTTCCAAATCCTTGAAAATCCTTGAAAGTTTGTACAAGTTATATACAATGAAACATTCAGGGTTCCCAAATCCTTGAAAATCCTTGAAAGTTTGTACAAGTTATATATAATGAAACATTCAGGGTTCCCAAATCCTTGAAAACCCTTGAAAGTTTGTACAAGTTATATACAATGAAACATTCAGGGTTCCCAAATCCTTGAAAATCCTTGAAAATTTGTACAAGTTATATACAATGAAACATTGGGGGTTTCCAAATCCTTGAAAATCCTTGAAAGTTTGTACAAGTTATATACAATGAAACATTCAGGCTTTCCAAATCCTTGAAAATCCTTGAAAGTTTGTACAAGTTATATATAATGAAACATTCAGGGTTCCCAAATTCTTGAAAATCCTTGAAAAAAAGTGACTTCATTTTCAAGGCCTTGAAAGTCCTTGTATTTTTGCCAAAATTGAATAAAATCCTTGAAAAGTCCTTGAATTTGTTATTGCCCAACCAGCATTGTTGTAATGAGTTTATAACATGTTAAAATCTTGTGACAATAAAGAATTTTATGGGAGGAACGGACGGCTAGAAGGGAAGGTAAAGGAGGTCATGCCTTAAAATATATCCTTGAGAATTGTTGTTGTTGACCTTGAAAATCCTTGAAAAGACCTCGAATCTTGTTATCAAAAGTCTATGGGAACCCTGACATTTGTAAAATGTCATTAATGTTTAAAATATCCATTGTATTTTACTTGTTAATAGAGTAAGGAATCTCAGATGTTTTATGTCTAGTTTAAGTTGTCATAAAATGACAAAAGCTTCCAAATAATGACATTTCAACTGTACCTGTCGGATATAAAAACTCCTCTTTGCTCTGGTTATTTTATTGAATGTTCCTAGAAAAAAAATATTCCCACAGTACAGATAATATAATATTACACCATGTTTGACAAAGAGACTGGATAAAAAAGGTGTACATAGTATTTTACAGCACATACTACTGCCACATCTCAGGCTGTATATTCAAAGCTGCACATTGTTGGTAGTTGCTGAGACATTTCAGTTTACATTAGGAAAATTTCCTGTGTGGCATACATTTTTAAAGACATATCAATACAATCCAAGTGCGTGTACGTTTAACTTAAATTTTAACTTAGAATTTCTCTGTCATTTCTGCATAGATTTTACACTTTCACCAAGTCCTTTTGTCATGGATGCTGTATGACATTTTATTTATTTATGTCGTCACTCTGCGGCGTGGGCATCCGCGTCCGCGTGAACAACTTCTTCTCCAAAACTACAAGGCCTAGAGACATGCTGTTTTTTTTAAAAGATACCTTATCTATCGAGGATGAAAAATTGTTCAAGGCATGAAAATCTGTCTGTTCGTCTGTTTGCTAGAGACGTTACAAGGGAGGTACCCCCACCAAAAGTGTGAAAATTTCAACACTTTATCACAATTTTCTCAGTGACTATTGCAGGGATTTCTCTCATATCTTGCATATATGTACTAGGCCAGAGGTAGATTCTCTTGTGTGAGTATGAGACCTGGATCAATCTTACTTTTTTTTAATAAATTTTTTTAATAATTTTTAATGCATTAAAATTCATGAAATCATGCACTAAATCACTTATAACTTGAAAAGTGTTGCATTTAGAGCATTTTGTTAAAATATGTTATTCAGCTACTTTTTTCATAGCTACAACATGGTGAGTAACTTGGGTGTCTGTTTCAATAGCTAAGTGAGTAATAGCTACTTTTGGGCTTTTCAGTAACTACCATCTTGAGTAAAATCACTTGTAACTTGAAAACTATTGCATTTAGAGAATTTCGTATAAATATGTTATTCAACTACTTTTGGGTCAGCTATAACATAGTAAAATTTCAGACCTGTAGCTCATGGCATAGCTGAGTAATAGCTACTTTTAGGTTATCACTGTTGAGTAAATCACTTATAACTTGAAAACTATTGCATTTAGAGTATTTTGTTTCAATATGTTATTCACCTATTTTGGGGTCAGCTATAACATAGTAAAATTTCAGATCTGTAGCTCGTGGCATAGCTGAGTAATAGCTACTTTGAGGTTATCACTGTTGAGTAAATCACTTATAACTTGAAAACTATTGCATTTACAGAAATTTGTGTAAATATGTTATTCAGCTACTTTTGGGTCAGCTATAACATAGTGAAATTATAGACCTGTAGCTGATGGCACAACTGAGCAATAGCTATTTTCAGGTACTGACTGTTGAGTAAATCAGTTGTAACTTGAAAAATATTGCATTTGGAGTATTATGTTAAAAGATGTTGTTCACCTACTTTTGGGTCAGCTATAACATAGTGAAATTACAGACCTATAGCTCATGGCATAGCTGAGCAATAGCTATTTTCAGGTTCTCACTATTGAGTAAATCAGTTGTAACTTGAAAACTATTGCATTTACAGTATTTTGCTTAAATATGTTATTCACCTATTTTGGGGTCAGCTATAACATAGTAAAATTTCAAATGTGTAGCTCATGGCATAGCTGAGTAATAGCTACTTTGAGGTTATCACTGTTGAGTAAATCACTTATAACTTGAAAACTATTGCATTTACAGAAATTTGTGTAAATATGTTATTCAGCTACTTTTGGGTCAGCTATAACATAGTGAAATTACAGACCTGTAGCTGATGGCACAACTGAGCAATAGCTATTTTCAGGTACTGCCTGTTGAGTAAATCAGTTGTAACTTGAAAACTATTGCATTTAGAGTATTTTGCTTAAATATGTTGTTCACCTACTTTTGGGTCAGCTATAACATAGTAAAATTTCAGACATGTAGCTCATGGCATAGCTGAGTAATAGCTACTTTTAGGTTATCACTGTTGAGTAAATCACTTATAACTTGAAAACTATTGCATTTAGAGTATTTTGTTTCAATATGTTATTCACCTATTTTGGGGTCAGCTATAACATAGTAAAATTTCAGACCTGTAGCTCATGGCATAGCTGAGTAATAGCTATTGTGAGGTTATCACTGTTGAGTAAATCACTTATAACTTGAAAACTATTGCATTTACAGAAATTTGTGTAAATACGTTATTCAGCTACTTTTGGGTCACTTATAACATAGTGAAATTACAGACTTGTAGCTCATTGCACAACTGAGCAATAGCTATTTTTAGGTACTGACTGTTGAGTAAATCAGTTGTAACTTGAAATCTATTGCATTTAGAGTATTTTGTTTCATATGTTATTCACCTATTATGGGGTTAGCCATAACATAGTAAAATTTCAGACCTGTAGCTCATGGCATAGCTGAGTAATAGCTACTTTGAGGTTATCACTGTTGAGTAAATCATTTATAACTTGAAAACTATTGCATTAACATAAATTTGTGTAAATACATTATTCAGCTACTTTTGGGTGAGCTATAACATAGTGACATTACAGACCTGTAGCTCATGGCACAACTGAGCAATAGCTATTTTCAGGTACTGACTGTTGAGTAAATCAGTTGTAACTTGAAAAATATTGCATTTGGAGTATTTTGTTAAAATATGTGGTTCACCTACTTTTGGGTCAGCTATAACATAGTGAAATTACAGACTTATAGCTCATGGCATAGCTGAGCAATAGCTATTTTCAGGTTCTCACTATTGAGTAAATCAGTTGTAACTTGAAAACTATTGCATTTAGAGTATTTTGCTTAAATATGTTGTTCACCTACTTTTGGGTCAGCTATAATATAGTAAAAATTCAGACATGTAGCTCATTGCATAGCTGAGTAATAGCTACTTTGAGGTTATCACTGTTGAGTAAATCAGTTGTAACTTGAAAACTATTACATTTAGAGTATTTTGTTTAAATATGTTATTCACATAATTTTTGGTCAGTTATATCATAGTGAAATTGCAGACCTCTGTGTCATGGCATAGCTGAGCAATAGCTACTTTCAGGTTCTCACTATTGAGTAAATCATTGTATCCACTGGATAGCCGCAGTGTGTAGAGAGATTTAACCATTACTGCTCTAATGAAAAAAATATTATAGCTAGCCTTTTCAAGTTTGCAGAATATATTAATAACCATAAAATGTTGTCTGGGAATATTTTTGGCCTCGGTTTGAAAAACAAGATGGCCGCCAGGGACGTTTATTCGACTTTAAAAAGGACTTTTGTTGGCCCTCTAGAGCAAAGGGTATTATAAGTAGAGATCTCAAATTCGCAGGATATGTTCCTCATTATAAAATCTTGACTGGGAATATTTTTGGGCTCATTTTGAAAAACAAGATGGCCGCCACTGGTGTTTCTTTGTCAGTCATGAAAAGAGCTTATATCTCCCTTATTATTGGTCCTAGAGGTTTGGGATGGTAAACCAACCTGTAGGAAATCATGGGCTGGGAATCTTTTGGTGTGGTCAGATTTGACCTTTGACCCCTCCTTCAAGATCAAACGAGGATAGCCAAACTTAAAAGTGCTTATAACTCGCTTATTATTGGTCCTAGAGGTTTGGGATGGTAAACAGACATATAGGAAATCATGGGCTGGGAATCTGTTAATGTTGTCCGATTTGACCTTGAACCCCTTCTTCAAGGTCAAACAAATATAGCGAAACTTAAAAGTGCCTATAACTCGCTTATTATTGGTTCTAGAAGTTTGGGATGGTAAACCATCCTATAGGAAATCATGGGCTGGGAATCTTTTGGTGTGGTCAGATTTGACCTTTGGACCCCTCCTTCAAGGTCAGATAAGGACAGCCAAACTTAAAAGTGCTTATAACTCACTTATTATTGGTCCTAGAGGTTTGGGATGGTAAATCAACCTATAGGAAATCATGGGCTGGGAATATTTTTGTGTGGTCAGATTTGACCTTGGACCCCTTCAAGGTCGTACGAGGATACTGCATTTGCAGTATTTCTTTAAATATGTTTTAACCTACTCTTTACACTTAAACAGTTACCTTGTTACTTTCCTTCATAAAACCATTTGCAGGGCACAACTTCTCGGTCCTTTTCTTCTGTCAGGTTCAGAATTTCTTTGAACATGCTGTTCAATTACCATTTACTGTACTTCTGTACAGCACTTTCCCTGATAATTATGCTTTCCTCTCATTACTACCTTCACAAATCAAAAACACTCAGTCAGCTGACACAGTGCCCGTTCACGGGCACTCTCCTCTTGTTTGGAGAAAAAGTACCACAAAGTTGAATTCTGTGACCAGCAATGAATTTTTCTTTTTTCTAATATGATAGTTGTCAAATTTTATTTAAATGACAGATTTTATTTGAGTGATAATTGGGTGGATATTATGAGGAATTTTAATCTGACAATGTTTCATAGCTTAAGCAATCAGAGTATCTGATACAGCCACGTTGTAATAGAATGAAAGTTATGCCAAATTCAAGTATAGGATTATGTCATTTGTAACTTTCAGTTGTGAGAAAACTGCAAGAATTTGAGTCTCCCTTCATATCCCTGAAAGCTGCCAACAAGCATGGACAACATAGAATTGTGCTTAGAAAGAGGTCTGTACTGGTTTCCTTCTCCTGTTAGTTCTCTTTTGACCTGAGGTCAGACGTTACCATCACAGTTTAGAAAATTGAAAAACATTTTTCTGTTTTCATTGAAACTGAAACTACAATGCATATAGATGTTTTTAACATAAAAAAGCCAACCTAAAGGGAAGGTGCATTGTAATTGGCCTTTCGACTGTAAATATACTTTAGGGGGCAACAGTGGCATCGTAGTAACACACTCGCCTTCTACCTCTTGAAATCAGAGTTAGAATTCCGGCCTCAACTCATGTGGGAAAGCTGGTAGTTGCTTGCCATTTGTTGGCAGTTTACAGTACAGAAGCTTGACCAACTGTATGTAATGGTTTCCTTTGCTCTCTCAACTACCCGTCATAATATAACCAATAAGGTGCCGGACATTTGTTTTAAAAAATTTGAAAAATGTATGGGTATTTTTAAAAGTATAAGGAAATGTGTAGGTTCATGAAGAAGATATTGTTAACAACATTACCATACTCATTTCCCACCTCATTGGTTACATGGGTGTGAATCATATGTGGGACAGCTGGTTCTTGCTTTGCTAATGCAAAGTGATTTACCATACAAAATCTGCACCATCTGTTTTACACTGCTTTCCCTTTTAACCTTAAGTACATCTTGGAAGGGCTAATTGTATCACTCATGGCCCTCCTGTTGATCATCTACATTGCAGCCTAGTGTTGGCTGACACATAGCCACATTGCTACCTTGTTGGTAAAAATCTTTTGCGATTGATCGACGATCAGGCAACACTGTCTGCTGGATCTGATGTAAAACTTTGTTATATTTAAATTTGAGACCTTAGTCATGCTGAGGTGATGAAGTTTGGCAAATGAACAACTTGAATTTGACTCCATTGGTTCTGGGTTCTAATGCAGCATTAATAACTTGAGAGATATCCAATACCTGTCCCAGTATGACCCTAGCTGCTGAAAGGAGCCTTTAGTTAATAACTGAATTAATTTATTCTCTTTGTTACAGTTTCTGGGATCCTTCATTAGATGATGATCTGATTGAAGACAGAATTGCTATGAACCTCATCTATGTACAGGTACAGTGACACCTATTTAAGAAGAATACTGTTATAACAAGTAAATACAGTAGAAACTCTATTATCCGACCCTCTATTATCCGAATTTTCAATTATCTGACCTCAAAGCTACTCTCCCAACTCCATTTAAACCCATTATTTTAGCCTTTCTGTTATCCGACCTTTCTATTATCCAACCTAATTATTACTCTCACCACAGGGTCGGATAATAGAGGTTCTAATGTATGTTGTTATACCTTGCAAAAACATAAAAACAGTACAGATTGATGAATTTCATTAGATTCTCAAAGATAAGTTGAAATTCCTTCTAAGATTAAACACCTCACACAAGAAAGTACTGATAAATGAAAACCGTTAAGTTTTTCTCATTTTTTTATCTTGCTAAAAGAAATTTAGCTATTTACTTTTTATCACCTTTTTCTTACATCACATGTTCCTTGGTCCTATACTCTGCACTAGTCTTGCATCTTTGTTTCTGTCCACTACTGTTCATATTTCTATTATATGTTCTATAATTGTGCGTTCCTTGGAGTTTGTGTTCTATGTGTATATGTAAATGAAACCCCCCAAAAAACGAATAATAATAATGATAACAGTAACAAAATATGTTGTTTTGCCTGTTAATACAATTTGACAGGGTTACTGTGATAAGCTGTGATAGGTTACCTGATTACCCGAAAATGGTCCGATTTCCTTAAGAAACCAAGCACAAACTGGTGCATGCATCCGTTCTCATTAACCTTAAATCTCCACAAACCTTTATATCTCATTCATTTATGAAGGTACCTTCACCAAAATTTGCAGGGAATGTTTATGGCTATGAAAACATGTCTGCAAAATTTTGACCTCATTTTTGAAAACAAAATGGCCACCAAAGATGATTGTTTGAAAAACATAAAGATACTCTAAATCTTGAAATATTGCAGCTAGCTTCATCAGATCTGCACAAATGATATATGGCTAGGAAAGCTAGTCTGATAGTAATTTTGGCCAAGTTTTAAAAACAAAATGGTCACTGTATCACATGCTAAAACCTGCATTATCTGACCGTCTACTCTCTGAATTTTCAGTTATCCAACCTTAAACCCACTCTCATCTCCATTTAAACCTGTTATTTTAGCCTTTCTATTATGAGTACAATCCCATGAGGGTCAGATAATAGAGGTTCTGATGTAATTATTGGGTCCTCGGGCCTCTTAGTATAAGTTAACCGGATTGCTGTGAACCTTGTCTTTATACAAGTATGTGTTTCTATCACCAGTAATATTTCTGATTTCCAGTCCAGAACACCAGCCATAAACCATATTTTAAATTTAGCAGTTAATATTTTTAAAATTGTCATTTAAACATTTCTTTTTAAATAATGATTTTTATGTCACCTGACTTGTCAGAATGAGTAAAATCATTTGTAACTTGAAAACTATTGCATTAGAGAATTTTGTATAAATATGTTATTCAGCTATTTTTGGGTCAGCTATATCATAGTAAAATTGCAGACCTGTAGCTCATTGCATGGTAGAGTAATAGCTACTTTTAGGTTATCACTGTTGAGTAAATTGCTCATAACTTTAAACTATTGCATTTAGGGTAGTTTGTTTCATGTATTATTCATGTATTTATGAATCAGCTATAATATAGTAAAATTGCTATAGCTACTTAGAGGTTTTAATTGATGAGTAAATCAGTTGTAACTTGAAAACTATTACATTTAGAGAATTTTGTTTAAATATGTTATTCATCTACTTTTGAGTAATCTATAACATAGTAAAATTGCAGATATGTAGCTCATGGCATAGCTGAGCCACAGCTACTTTCAGGTTGTCACTGTTGAGTAAATCAGTTGTAACTTGAAAAGTATTGCATTTGCAGTAGTTTGTGTAAATAGGTTGTTCACCTACTTTTGGGTCAGCTACAACATAGTAAAATTGCAGACCTGTACCTCATTCCCTATCTAAGCACTAGCTACTGTGAGGTTCTCACTGTTGAGTAAATCAGTTGTAACTGAAAACTATTGCATTTACAGTATTTTGTTTAAATATGTTGTTCACCTATTTTGGGTCAGCTTTAACATAGTAAAATTGCAGACCTGTAGCTCAATGCATAGCTGAGTAATAGCTACTTTCAGGTTTTCACTGCTGAGTAAATTAATTGTATCCTGAAAACTATTGCATGTACAGTATTTTGTTTAAATATGTTGTTCACTTACTTTTGGCTGAGCCATAAAATACTAAAATTGCAGACCTGTAGCTCATTGCAAAGTGGAGCAATAGCTACTTTGAGGTTCTCACTGTTGAGTAAATCAGTTGTAACTTTAATATTATTGCATTTACAGTATTTTGTTTAAATATGTTGTTCACCTACTTTTGGGTCAGCTATAACATAGTAAAATTGCAGAACTGTACCTCATTGCAAAGTGGAGCAATAGCTACTTTGAGGTTCTCACTGTTTAGTAAATCAGTTCTTACTTGAAAACTATTTCATTAAGAGAATTATGTTTAAATATGTTGTTCACCTACTTATGATTCAGCTATAACATAGTGAAATTGTATACCTGCAGCTCATGGGATAGCTGAGCAATAGCTACTTTCAAGTTCTCGCTGTTGAGTATATAAGTTGTAACTTAAAAATTATTTTATTTACATTATTAAGCGTCTCTTGCGGGATGCTTGTTTGTATTTAGGGGAGAGAGTGTGGATTCCGTCGGCTCCTGCATTTTCTATTGCTTATAGCTGTCCAACCAGTGGGCGGATTCTCTTCAAATTTAATACATGTATGCAATAGCCCTGGGAAAATTTTTTGAATATGGTGTCATGACATTTCAAGCAATCAGAGAGGTCACATGACCAAAAACATGTTTTTCAAAGGGGTGTGCTTGTCCGAATGATAGCTTAAAAGGGCTTCACCTATTCAGATGAAATTTGGCAAGTAGGTTCATTATATAGATGTCTGAAAATTGGTAACTTTTGGAAGTGATTCAATAAAAAATGGCTGACTTACTAACGATTAACTGAATGCCATGATTTTTTTAAAGCTGAGAATGAAAGTCTTTAATATCTCAGAAACGGTGCAAGATAATTTCGACAAAAGTTTTTACCCACAGGGTATCTGTAGAGTCTACTGGTGACATTTACTAAAAATCATTTTCCCGCCATTTTTGGCGGCCATCTTGAATTTCTGCATAAAAACATTCACGGGCACTGATTGCTTGTTTCAAATATATTATTAAGGTAAAACAAGTTTACAAATGAAAAAAAAATTCTGTAAATAAGGAATTTTCACGTAAGGAAAATCCTTTTAAATATAGACAGATTCTCCATTTTAAAGCTAAAAAGCAAAGTTTTTATTTTTGTGCTATTCTAATTTTTATGTTCTATATTATTTATAATGAAACATTTGTTTTTCTGTATCTGCTGTCTGAAGCACTCATGGGTAATGTGACCAAATATTTGCAAAAGTTGGGGATGGGCATTTACTATAAAGAAAACCAGCCTAGCGTTTTGAAAAAAAATAACCAGAATCTGGAGAAACCGTGTTTTACCACACACCAACTGGAAGTAAAATATGCGGTTGATAAACAAATCTCTGTGCCATAAAATGTAAAATAACTACAACAATAAGGAAATTTTTTGTTAAAAATGGATATAAAATAGTGGGTAAATCGTTTATCGATATTGCCGATATTTATTGTTTTGGAACAGGACTCCCGATATTGAGATTTAAACACGTATTTCAATAAGGCCATTTTACGTAAAACTGTAAACTTAGACTGTTAATATTTGATATAAAGCCCAAATCTGAAGAAATTGTACACTTTTATCTCACATTTTTGAAGTTTTCAATGCGTTTTTGATGAAAACTGCAATGTTTTGTTTTGATAAATTTCGCTTCCTGTAAGCAGTTTGGGATACACTAAAATAGAACATTTTCATTTTCCCGAATTCGGACTATTTGGTAGACAATATCAACCCCCCGATATCACCCGATATTGAAATATTTTTACATTCAGTATCGATATTCACAAAGCCAAACAATTTACCCACTAATATAAAATCATCAAATTATACCTATTGGGTTTTAATGGAGAAAGTTTACCTCGAAAGGACATATTAGCAATTTATTAGTAATAACGTAAGATTGTGGACAGACGCTTATGAAAGCATTTGTGATACAGAATACAGCACTGGTATGTGGCAATATTTGGGAAATTCTCATTACCTCTGCCAGGGAGGTTATGTTTTCACCTGGGTTTGTGAACAAGATAACTCAAAAACTTGTAGACAGATTTTCATGAAATTTTCAGTATATGTCTGAAAAGGTAAAAGGAAGAAATGATTCAATTTTGGGAGTGATCCGGATCAACTTAAAAAGTTATGGATTAATTTTGATGAAATTTTCAGGATATGTGCTCCCTTGGCGGAGGTCTGCACTCTCCGAGTGCTCTTGTTTATTTATATTTGTGTATGTTCTTGTTTTACATCAGGCTCAGAGTGATATTGAGAGAGGATGGGTGCTGACAACTGAACAACAGCGTGCTCAACTAGAGGCACTACAGCAGCGCAATTCTAAAAAAGAGGTAAAAGAGGTTATCCCTCTCTTTCACTTTTTCAAGTGAGACTTAGGCGGTTTTAAACTAGGGAGAGCTGTTAAAAATTATCTCATGGAAAACATTAGTTGTAACTGGCTTGTGACCAAAAGATTTAATATAATTATGTACTTGGGACAAAAATACTCCCTTTTTAATCATGTTTAATATTTCCTCTGAGCCTTAACAGTCACCGTGATCAGGCTGTAGCTTTCCAAAGTGAATAATCACTAAAAGTCTTTCAGTCCTTTTTTTTTTGCTGGGGGGTTGGGGTGAGTCTTAGTGATGATTTGTCACGTTCTATTTACTTTTTGAATTTATGAAAGTCTGATGACAAAAACAAAGTCCAAGTCAGATACCACCAATACATTGTCTGGAACTTAGACGGTCACCCATCCAAGTACTATTCTAGCCCATTGCTGCTTAACTTAAGTGATGAGATGGGGCACTCATCATGCTATGTCCCAATTGAGGAAATCTCAGAGACAAAAAAGAGAGAGAGAAAAAAAAAGATAATCTTTAGAGACATGAACTCGAGCTTAAAAAACAAATGATTACACTGGGGACATGATTATGTCATGTTTATTTACTGCCAAGTTAACTATAAATGAAACAGCATTAAAGAAATCTTAAATTTTGACAAATTGTGTTAGTAATATTTGGAACATCTATATAATCTAATCTAAAGTATGGACTTTTTATGGTGCTTAATCTCCATTATTGATAGCCTCTTAGACACAACTATACATAAATGTAGTGAACAATCAAGGGCCCATTGAACATAGCAAAATCATGCCCAAGAAGTTTGCAGGGGTTGTGTTGGAGATAAGCTTTGGAAGCAGTAAAGTTTCGAGCTTCGTTTTGAAGGAGGCAATTGACGTTGCATCCTATACATTGTCGGGAAAGTCATTCAAAATCTTATGAGCATTGAAGGCAAAACTATTTCCCTACTACTTTTGTCAAAGTTTTAATTGTGTGTTTATTAATTGTATGAAGGCATATGCATTTCACCATACCATTGACAAGAAAAAAGAAATCCCCAAGGTCCTGGAAAACTGGAATTGATATTTCATTAACGATTAATTACACCACTGGTCGTGTAGTGGTAACACACTTGTCTCCAACCTCTGAGCTTGGCGGTTCAAACCCCGGACCCTGTGTGGGAAAGATAGTAGTTTCTTACCGATGATTGACAGTTGACAGCACAGAGCCTTGACCAACTGTATGTACTGGTTTCCTGTGCCCATAAAACAACCCATCGTAATATGACCTATACATTGTTGAAAACAATGTTGAAACGCAAATAAACAAACAAAATTACACCACTGTAACAATGTACGGTTATGTTTAACCACAAAATATTTTGTTCCATTTACCTTAGTACTTATAGTTATACTCTTTGATCTCCTGTTTCCAAATCTGTCAGCTTAATATATTTCAATAATATATTCTTTTCTAACACCAGTTTTTAAAGCATGCGAGAACCCTGAAGTATTATGGCTACATCCAGTTCAAAACCTGCATCTGTGATTATCCTGACCCAAACAGCCGGGTTGTAGTTTCTGCTGGAAACAGGGAGCTCAACTTCCGTGTTCACATAGCAAAGGTAAGTCAAGTTCAGATGATATCATGAATATTCATGAAGCGTCCTCACATAAAGAAAAGCTGAGGTTAGATTGGGCCTCGAATATTCATGAAGTATTTAGATGGTAAAGATAAACCCAGATCAAATAATGTCATGAATATTCATGAAATATTTGTATAGCAAAGAAAAGCCAAGACCAGATGGTGTCATGAATATTCATGAACAGGTCACATAGCAAAGATAAACCAGTTCCAGATGGTTTCCTGGTTAATAATGAAGTGTTTACAAAACAAAGATAAGCCAAGATTAGATGATGAATATTCATTATTCCATTAATGCTTTGCCTATTCATTATGTGCACCCTGCTGGGAATGTACATTTTTAATGCGTTGATACATCCTATCCAATGGACAATTGCTAATCCGGTCGGCTCAGACCGGCCCACCAAACGTCAGAAAAAGACATCCTGTGTTTCCACCAGGCAGGCCGGTCCAGTACTATGCTTTCGCCAGATGGCGTGTCATACTTCCTTCCTGTCTAGACAGCGTGACGTCATAGCATCTTTTTTGTTTGGTACGTGTACTGTGCAGACAGATTTTTGTTTGCTAAAGAAACTTTAAGTTTTTTGTGATTTTTTGCTTGCTTCTCTTACTTTTTGTGTCCTGCGGATACTAAACAGTGTGTAGATCGTTATGCCTTCACCTGGACAGATGCGGGGAGGATGTGGCCACTTGACTGCTGGGTTTGATACCCATAACTACTGTGTGAGGTGTCGAGATAGAGGTAAGGGCCCAGATCCTTGTGTAGAGAAGCCTGATTCTAATGACTGTAACTTTTGCAATATTCTGACTCCAGAGCAACGCATTCAACTTTCAACTCCATCTTACAAGATTAAAAAAGAGCAGTGTGAATGTAAGAAAACTGCAACCCCAAACAAGGAACCTACATCTTCAGACACTCACTCCCACCCTTGTGGACCCGGCACATGTGTCGGTAGTGGGGGTCGTGGATGGCCAGGGCACTGTTAAGTCCCCTGGTTTGAGTGCACCAGCTGAGAAGAGGAAGAAGGTGGAGGAAAAGAAAACTTCTATTTCCAAGTTGGTCGAGTCAGACAAACTGGCCAAATCTTCAGCTATCCAAGTGTCAACTGACTCCAGGATTGATGAACTTAATTAGAAATAGTCGTACTGTTTCAATCAGTTGGAAGCACTTCTTATGGCCAGAATTCTTGACTGACCACAGAAACTTACCTTCAAGACAGTCAAGGTGACCCCCACTCACACTCCACCAGCTAGTGTGGCCAGGACAGAACCTTTTATCGAGCCGACCAATCAACCTCCTTTTCAGCACACCGACCGACCTACTTTATCTGATTTGCCTGGTACCAACCCCCCTGCTGCAAGGCAACAGTCTACCAGGAAATCTCACTCTGACCGACCTCAGACCAACCGGCCTCAGAAGATAGACCGACCAAGAGCTGGTGAACCGACTGGTAATGATCCTTCTGTTTTACAAAGACAATCCACCAGTAAGAGTGCCTTTGAACTGACCAGAAGGGACAGTTTTTCTAGTGAATCGGACTCTGATAGTGTTTTGTCTTACCGGCCTCCAGTAGACATTTATGTGAAGAAGGTTAGTTATCTGATGACCAGGATGTCACCATCACCAATCCCTCTCTGAAGAACAGACTTACAGAGAGATACATGGGCTGGACACACATCCCAGATTTAGACTCTAGTGCTACCACATCAGATGACAACCCTTTGCCAGCCCTAAACTTCAGACTCCAGGGAAAGTGTCAGTTCAACCTCCTACAGAAGATTGGCTGTGCAGGAAACTCAGCAAGCTTAACTTAACCTTGGTTGAAGGCTATCCCTCTCGCAGCTCTGAGCCCGAGGGTCTCCTCAAAGATCAGTTTGAGTGACCAGCCAAGTCCCAAGCCAAGTGGTATGGGCTATACTCCACCCAGAAAGGGGACTCTACTGCTGTGTCATCCAGACATCACAGACTCATCCAGATGAACAGTACGTACCCGAGGATTGCTAAACAGGCCGGAATCGCCTCAAGCCCCCTCAGTCGCGTCCTATCTCTCAGGAAAGTCTACACAAGTGGGAGAAGTCTGCAAGGGAAGCTTCAGTGATCTGTAACCAGGCCGCTGGTTTCAACCGATGCCTGCTCAAGGTGCAGCAGAACATGCAAATACAACTCAAGGCGATCCAGACAGAAAGCAAAGGCTAGTCTGCTTCCAAAATTTCAACAGCCACCAGCGAACTGCAATATCTCATGGATTTTAATGCCAGCATCGGTCAAGTCATGGCCAAGTCAGGGGAACATTTGTGTGATTTTGTCTCTGTGAATACGGCAAACCTGACATTAATCAGAAGGGACTCTTATATGTCACACATGAAGTCTGGAATTAAGCCTGACACTTTAGCTGCACTGAGAACTGCTCCCCTATAGTTGACCACCCTGTTCCCGGACAGTGTTATTAAACGGGCAGAAGAGGATATTGCCAGTTATGACAGCAAGGGACGTTCTGGTTCTTCATACAGGAAGGGTCGTTAACACCCTTATGAACATTCTGGAAGAAAGTCAGACAACAAGAAATCTGACCGACCCGCCTGGAAAAACATCTCTACACATGGTCAGGGCAAGAGGAGTAAAGGGAGATCTCAGTACTCATTCTGTCTGGCCAAGAACCAGGAGTCGTATAAATGACAATTACTGTGTAAGTGTGTTAAAGACAGGACTGCTGGCTGGGAGCCAAGAAACTGTAAATTTTGTTCAGTTACCAGAGACTCTCAGTATAAAGACAATGAACCTTGAGACACCACAGACTTCTCTTGTAAATTGTTCTGTTGTAAATCCTGTACTTTTTGCAAAAGGGCATTCACAAAACAAAGATATAGGTCCTGTTATTGTAAATTGTCACAAAACAGAATTAAAATATGTGAAAGATGTTTCCTGTGTCGATCAATTGTCTTTTGTCAGGCCTGTAAACAATGTTCCAGCTGTTGCAAGAGATCTACCTGTACGGGCAAGACTACAAAAGTTTTGGAAAACTTGGGAAGATCTAGGGGCCGGTCCGAAATTTCATGAATTTGGAATGAATTTTAACCTACTTGGTCACTGCCCAGTCAGCTATGAAGCATATGTAAGTTATCAACTTTTTGCATATTAGGGCATCCCACGATCACATGACCCAAAAATAAATTAAAAAAAAATGGCAGATATCTTTTAGCGTTCGCCAGGGGAGGACGTGTTTTCTTATATTTTTAATGTCAATTTTACGTTTTTAGTGATTTTTGCACTCTACACTGGTCTGTATCTGTTTTTATTGTCACCTATCATACACTCTTCAAAAACATACTACAATACCTGATTGCTGCTAATAATTGTCCCTTTTAAATTCAGTTGTATTGTGTTGCCAGGGGAGGACGTGTTTTCTTATATTTTTAATGTCAATTTTACGTTTTTTGTGATTTTTGCACTCTACACTGGTCTGTATCTGTTTTTATGGTCACTTATTATACACTCTTCAAAAAATAATACAATACCTGACTACTGTCCCTTTTAAATTCAGTTGTGGGTATTATCGCTCAACGGACATTTCCCGCGGATCATTCATCAACTTCTGTAAAGTAGTTTGCATTGTTACAATAGGTTCCTATGGGCATTATCGCTCAGCGGACATTCCCAAATTACAGTAAGCACACTATATTATACTTTCGTCATTCCAAATCAAATTTATCACACATTAATTCCTGAAATACTAATTTGTACAAATTTTGCACCAAACTTTCTTTGTTCTTAATCTACTCACTTTTGGTTTGCTGTTTAGACAGGTTTGTACATAGGAAGTTCACTTTTTTTGCTAGTTTTATTCTTCTCTTTTTTTTTGGTCTTTGGTCATGCATTGCACTTTCTGGTTCTGGCTTTACTTTCTGGTGGTTGTTCGGGCAACCAATACCACCACTGATGGCCCTTCCACACTACCATTTACATCTGTGTCAAATTTCTATCCCACTCTCCGTTCACCTTCCATCATAGAATTCGAGCCTAGCATTCACCTGTGTCTCAACAGTGTTAACTATGGCTTTTTGGCATTACAGGGACATATTCGTAGGGTAACGCACTCCTTCAAACATGTCAGCCCATGGGTGTCACTACTGTTGATCCTCTCAGGGGATGTCAGTATTAATCCAGGCCCCGACACTAGCCTTTTAATTGGAAGTCTGATAAATATCAGATCAATCAGGAATAAATCCGTTGCTTTTGCGGACTTCATAAATAGCAACAAGTCAGATGTCATTGCGGTTACTGAGACCTGGCTTCGACCAGATGACACTGACAGCTTCATCGCAGATGTCACACCGCCGGGTTACAAATGTACCCATGTTCCATGCTGTGAGGGGAGAGGCGGTGGTGTGGGGTTCTTCATTCGTGATGACATCGATTTTAAGGTCTTACCCCAACCATGCGTCAATACCTTTGAGAGTATTTTCATTCAACTGTCAATGGGCAACACCCAGGACATTATTTTTCACACCTTGTACAGGCCTCCCAATGTCTCCAAAGCCGACTTCATTGGGGAATTCAGCACTTTTGTTGAGTGTGCTGCTTTAACATGTTGCAAGAATATTATTCTAGGGGACTTAAATCTGCACCTGGACAAACAGGATGTTTGGTCGCAGGAATTTAGTGACTCCCTCTGTCAGTGTAATTTTACCCAGATCATTGACTCTCCAACCCACATTCACGGCCATATCTTAGACATTTTATGTGTCAGGGATGCCTTTGCAAAGACAGTTCGCCCGAAAGTCATAGGGGGGATCTCCGACCATCTTGCCATCACTTTCTCTGTTGATATACCCATTAAGACACCGTGCAACTTTAGGCAGGTTAACACACGGAAAATTCACAGGATAAATATCAATGATTTCAGAGAGGACATCATGAATTCTGACTTAATCAAACATCCTCACAAGACAGCAAGTTTACTCAGTCACCAGTACTTTAATACCTTGTGCAACATTCTTGACAGGCACGCTCCAATTAATAGGAAAAAAAAGTACCTTTGCACCCTGACAAAGGCTTCATGAATTCAGACATCCTGTCAGCAAAGTGTCTGAAATGGAAGTACGGGCATATATGGCGCAGGGACAATTCCGCAATTAACCGCAGTAGATATCGTGCGGCTGTCAACCGCTACAATTTTCTACTTGAAGACGAAGGCACTATTCCGCAGTTATTGCTGAAAACAATGGTAATCCCAAGGCTCTGTGGAACACTTTCAAAAAAATCCTGCATAAATCTTCGACCATTATGTTACCCGATCATGTCAGTCTGAAAGATCTAGCCAATTCCTTTGGGTATTTTTTCTGTGACAAAATCATGAAAATCAGAAGCACACTACAGTCATCGGTTCCAGTTTCGATCACCAGACCAAGCATGAACAACCCTATCTTCTTTTGAGCGAGTATCTGAGGAAGACATTCTCAAAATTCTAAAATCATCTCCTACCAAATCATGTGATCTAGACCCAATACCAACCTCACTGGTCAAAGATTGCGCAGACATCCTAATCACCCCAATTACCAATATCATAAATTATTCGCTCAAAGAAGGCAGTTTCCCTAACTGTTTCAAAATCGCATATGTTACTCCCCTTCTCAAGAAGCCTAGCCTAGATAGAAATCTCCTGAAAAACTATAGACCAGTGTCAAACCTTAGTTTCATTATGATATTAAAATTGATTGAAAAAGCTGTAGCGAATCAGTTAAATAGTTACATCAATAAAGAGGGGCTCTCCAATCTCAACCAGTCAGCCTACAAGAGATTGCATTCCACAGAAACAGCACTCCTTAAAATTCAAAATAACATTGCTGCTTCGATGGACTCGGGTAAGGCGGTTGCTCTCACATTATTGGACCTCTCAGCAGCATTTGATACCATTGACCACACCATTCTTTTTAACTGCCTCAGGGATTGGTTCGGCGTGGATGGTACTGTGCTGATGTGGATCAAATCATATCTCACAAATCGTAGACAGAAAGTTAAATTGGGTAATAGCTTCTCGGATGCCTTCTCACTCCCTTATGGGGTCCCTCAAGGTTCTGTCCTGGGTCCACTGCTTTTCACTCTTTACACTACCCCCCTCAGCCATATAATTTCCAGCTTCAATGTTACCCATCATCTTTATGCCGATGACACCCAAATATACTTCAGTTGGCACTTGATTCCAGGAACTTTGATTCCAGTATTGCTGAGCTCACTGAGTGTCTTGCGTGTGTTCAAAAATGGATGGATGGTGTCAGATGGAAACTTAATCCAGAGAAGACAGAATTTATCATCATTGGCGACAGACAGGCCAGGGAGTCAATCATGCAAAAATTTCCCATCCAGTTTCTTGGAAAATCAATCTCCCCCACTAATGAAGTTAAGAATTTAGGTGTTACTTTTGATTCTGGGAACACCTTTGCCAGCCATATAACCAAAGTTTGTCGTGCCTGCTAGTACCATCTCAAAGATCTCAGACACATTTGTAAATTCCTCAGTGTGGAGACTGCAGCCCTGCTGGCCAACTCAATGATCAGTAGTTGAATTGACTACTGCAATTCCCTACTTTATGGTGTGAATAAATACAATGTGGCTAAACTCCAAAAGATTCAAAATGCCCTCTTGATAAAACAAGCCATATTACTCCCTATCTGCAAAAACTACACTGGCTGCCCATTTCATACCGTATCCTGTTCAAACATAATATTATTGCATTCAAGGCTATCAAGTTCACCCAACCCTCATATTTATCATCCTTAATCAAACCCAGTAGCCTTACTTGTGGAAATCGGCTTTCTCTTTCTTCAGTTCGTCCCAAGAAGGCCATTGGTAGGCAAGGTTTTGCAATGGCTTCTCAAACTGAATGGAACAGACTCCCACAATCGGTATGATCTCAGAACACAATCAAAGGGTTTCGAAGCCACCTAAAGACCTACTTGTTTAGACTTGCATACCCCCCACCATAGTATTTCTCCCCTTGCAGTGCTAAATCAGGATTTTGACCCGGCATGTCCCTCGAATTTCCCTTTTTGCCTTGAGCGCATTAGAGGATGTTGCATCAATTTTGCGCTATATAAATGATTCTGTTCTATTCTATTCTATTCTATCTCGCACATGAAAGTTTCTCTAAAAATTTAATAAGTACATCTGACAAGAATGCGACTGTGTCTGACTTTGTGGATTTGAATCTCAGGCCTAAACTTAAGTGGAAAATTTGTACAATTGTTTGCAGTGCAGGATATTTACCAACTAACATTCTATATTACCGCTATCCCTCATCATGCTATGACCTAAACTGTGTGCAAATAATATTAATGATGAAGTATATTGTACCTAAACAAATCATAGCAAAGATGACAATTAAGGCTTCCACGTATCTTATTTACTCCATGTTTTCCACTCGAAAAATAAGATGCCAAACTGTCTGAGAACAAAGGCTGAAAAAGTTCACCATACTGACCAAATATGAGGGTACCAAGCACTAGTTGATGCCAATATTGTTGAACTATTTAACCATATTCTTATGTATATCACCTCATGATTATTAGAATTCTTAATATTTGGAGTCACAGCCTGAGAAAATACAAAATTTAATTCAAAGCATTTCAGCTGCATATTTTGTTGAATGTACAAAAATGTGGCATTATTTGCTAATTACCCAACAAGTTGGGTAAATTCTTAAATTTTATGTCATCTTGTGATCTGCCATATTATTTGTTTATATCCAGGACACATGACCATGCAATGTGTATTAGTGATTAAATACCAAAACAGTATTAATAACCACTTGGCCATTGAGGTCCCAAGTTGGGATTTTAGCCTTGAATATTGTTTCATTTGACAAGGTCTAAATATAGTATGCAGTTATCAAAACTTTTGGAAGGCTTGTAGAAAAGTGTGTGAATATCAGTGAATTAATTTTTTTTACAATAATATTTTTCCTAATTGAAGGGAAAGTAGAGAGGTAGACAGGTGGGTTGGCAGGTCAGCGGGTCAGTCAAGCACACACTTAATTATGGCAAGTTAGCGGGTAGACAGACGGTTCTTCAGGTGGGCTGGTCAGTTTACCTACATGTATATGGTAAAATAAATGGCAGGTGGGCAGGTTGGCAGGCCGACGGGTCTGTAGGTCACTGGGTCAGTCTACCTACATATACACATGTATATGGTAAAATAATTTTACACCTGCTGACCTGTCTACCTACAGTACACATTCTACAGTAATGTATACTGTATATATTTATATATATTGACGGAACTACTCTCACATATTTCCAGGAGGGGAATTCTGCAATTTAGCCAAACTTTCTGTGAACTTGTAATTTTTTATTTCCCTGAACAGCTTGATATAATAACTCGGTTAAAACTCGGATTGTAAATTAAAAACACACAATTACACACAATTATATTTATTGTTTTTGAGATATTTGACTGTTCAGAATACAAGCATGTAGCTGTATAGCAATATCTTACATATCTATAGAATACACAATAAGACTAAACACCAATAAATATATGAAACACTCAAAGAAATATGCATGATATTTGAATTAAAGTCAACTGTACAGGACATGTAAGACATTTCTAAAAAGAAAAAGACGTTTAGACAGGCTGTCAGAGAATAATAGGTTGGGGGGGAATATAAAATGTTACTTATCTGTGTCATATGCACATAAATTTATGCAGTATTTAATATTTGCTGTTAACATTTTTCAACTTAATGCCCCATTCACACTACAGGCAGTACGTCCATGGTTAGAAGGTTTTCTCGGCGGCGGAGGGCAGATGGAGGGACAGGCGGACGGCCGCTGATTGGACACAGTGTTTTAACCGTCAATAATAGTCAGATGACAGTATTACAAATGTTGGTCACCAAGAGACAACCTCCATTAACCTTAACTCACCTTCAATAGCCATCGGACTAAAACTTGTTGAAATGACCAATACCTTGACTCACCTTATGTCACTGTATTACACCGAAAGATGACTGAATCACCTTATGTACACTGTGGACCACACCTTCGGTTACCATATTAAAAAATTCATGTGCAAAATCGTCTGCATATGCTCATGGTACCCGAAATCAGATGCGGAAATTTCAAATATTTTAAAACTTCGGTAGGGCTCACAAGGTAATGGACGGTTTGCCACTGACTGGCAAGGTTATCTACGGACGTCAGACGGTGATCCAAGGGCAGGGATGTTTCTCTAAATGCGGGTTACCGCAGGTGATACCATCTGTAGTATTAATGGGGTTTGTTATGATGGTAAAACACATGGTCATTTTTGTTTTAGAAAACACTAGACAAATTAAGTAAAGCAATCATTAATAATGGTGTGTGACATGTGTGATGGACTTCATTCAATTCAGTCTTTGGTATTTGCAGCCACAAATGTTTCTCTGTCCAGAACGTCATATTCAGTTACATATGAACATACCAAACTTTGAGAAACACTAAAGAACAAATGTAGTTATTTGGGAATATGAATTATATGTCCTCAAGAGACATCTTTTTCAAAGAACAAACACACACAAAATATTCTCTTCTTCAAGGTTATATAAATTAACTTCTATATATTTATATGGTTACATTTAAGTTATTTAACTATAATATTCTTGGCATTTTTCCCACATATCTATTATATGCAAATAAACAGTTCACTCCATGTTAGATGTCTTTTGTTTAAGACCATTTCACCATTCAAAACCATGACATTCTTTGCCCCCAGCATTCCACTGGTAGCTGTGAGTGTTACCTTTCACATGTTTGACATTTGTTGGAACAATTCGGGCACTATCAGCGACAGGCTTTCGACATTTGGAAAGTCTCTCCACACTGGCCATTTGTTCCTTAGGATCCACAATAGCCACTCCAGTGTACGTGTATTCATAACCCCCTTTGATTGCTTTCCTGTTGGGATCTTTTGTCAGTAACTGTTCATAAATAGGGGTATATATGGAAGCTTTCCCAGTGCACTGCGGCATCCTAAAAAGACATATAAATACTTTTGTTTCTACGGGTTATTATACCTTGCCCTTAGAAGGAGTATTGCTACCGTGTCTGTTTGTCAGTCTGTGTACAAAACTCAAAAACTATACATTTGATCAGGGTCATAGGGGCCACGGTGGCAGAAATGTACATGTTTGTTGCCTAAATAGTACAATTAAATTATTTCTTGATTTAATATGTGTAATTTTGACAAAACCTCTTATATCGCCCACGGTTTATGTTAACGGTTCCGATATTGAAACTTCGATCGATACATCACCCTGAATTTTTGTCTGATAGCTATCCTCCTCATGTCAGTCGATCGCTACACTAATAGGTGGATGTCTAACCATGGATCAGTCCTCCCCAAAGATGGTCTGGATCCGGATCAAAAATTGGTTTTGTATTTTCTTGGTAGTGCATATGAGAGATGCTGCGTGAGATCTCGGGAACTGATTGGTTTGGTTAAGTTTTAGAATAAAATGAATGGGTTTATTTATAGTGAGGAAACAAGAATAGTATAACACAATGAACAAGAACTCTCAGAGACTGCATACCTCGGCCAAGGTCCAAAATCTCAATTATTATGCATGAGTGCATTGATAAAAAATCCTTGTAAAAAGTTCCCAAATCATGATTTTGTTTCTGATAATTCACAAAATGAAATCAATTCCATGTTAAACCACCTACTATGAAAATTTGGTGTCTATGTAGTAGGTTTTTCTTAATATTACTAAAATATAAACAGAATCCAATAACCAACCCCCTTAGAGGAGGTAGCTGTCCAATAATAATAAAAAAATTATCATGTATTATTTAATTTTATTATGGTTTATATATTGCATCACAGTGTTGTGGTTTATTCGATATTTTAGAACCGGTTCTCGAAAGTGGAAATTGTGATGATAAACTGGGTATGTTAGATTCAGCACACACGATGACATAAGTTATCAAAATGCTTACAAGATATATAATTCACATATAAAGTTATTTGTCCCCTTGCCACAGCTAAGGGCATTTCCACGTGTTACTACGGGTGGGGTTCAAACCCAAGACCCAAAGGTGAAAGTAATTGAATGTCAAACTTGTCACCCAGTCTTCCACCATTTATTTGTGCAGAAAACAGTAATTAATGTAACAACCCCCTTGACAAATATAAACAAAATTTCATCACATAAAATAATACATGTAAGTTAATTGGTAATTTAAGGCAGATAATGTAGCAGCTGGAGTGGAAATATAAAGTTGCAGCTGGAATATATTACCGTAAATTTCCAAATTAACGCCTAGTACCAAGCACACTGTTTACAATTTATAGCACTGTTTTTTCTATTTCAAAAGAACGCATGGTTCAATTTAAAAATCATTTGCCATTTGAAAATAATTAATGCCCAGGCCATATTTAGGAAAAATACGGTAAATGTAATACAGTCATGCATTAAGTTGTAACAGATACTAAGTGCTATTTCCATATTATTGTAATCTGTATAAAATCTGAAAGGAAAACTCTGAATCTAAATTATCCAGTTTCAAAAATACAATTTGCAACTTTGGGTTCCACATATTATCTCTGTCGTCAACATCATATTCATGTATGTTTTCCTTGAAAAATGTGACAATTTATTTATCAAATTAATTTAGTGGGAGAGTTTTGGTGTGCATGAGGTCAGACCATGAAAATGCAAATGTAGGACAGAATTTTATTAGATACTGTATTCGATCCAGTTGCTAACAAAGAGGATCACACTCTTTCAAAAAAAAAAAAAAGTGATGAAACAACAAAATTTGAAACAAATAATAGTTGTGTTTTATAAAGAAACACCTCCTTCCAACATTTTAGATTTATCTTCCTAGAACCATTGCCTCCCATAAAAGAATGTTAAATTATAATGTTTATCTGGGGCGGTATTCACTAACAAGGATTAAGATCAGATCAAATTTGAGAAAAAAGTTTCAAGTGAGCCATGGGATCAAATAGCTATTCAGAAACCATGGATCACTTGAACTGAAAAGATTAAATATTTGATCTGATTTTGTATGAATTTCACACAATTTTAAAAGGTTTATTCAGTTGTGAAATACTGTCTGCCTCTGTAATAACTGATTAAAACATTCATCTTCCCTTAGAAATAAATCATCTATCAGTTATTTTTGATCTGTCTTGATCCATAAGTTAATCCATCAAAGAGCATGGATCATAGTTAATCCAAACTTTAATCAAAATATCAGATCAAATATTTCATGAATACCAATCTGAGCTGATCCAAGAATCTGATCAAAAAGTGATCATTTTTGTTCAAATTTGATCTGATATTTACTGATCCATGTTAGTGAATACCACCCTGCAATATATCTACTTGTAATTTTGCAATAATAGGCCAGTGTACACTTTTTAACCCAGACTGTAAAACATTCTATGCCTATATGGTTTTGTCTTTCTGTAGAGCAAAAATGAAAGAAATCTTAAGAAATAAAATGAAAGTGAAATTATTGATTGATATTATATGAAATACTTCACCTGAAAAGAATTCTTGTTCATCTTGAAGCATTAAGAAAATGGCAGAACAAAGAAAAATGCAAAAAGGTTTCCAACTTTTACTAGTTTAATAAATATATACACTACAACATATATAAACACTTTTGACTTATAAAGAAACAATAATATGCAAAACAAACCTGTTATGTTTTATCCCTTTCACACAAACAAAATCCAAATATAATCTATTGCCAACGAGGAAACAATATAATGTTCCTACAGAATTGTCTGAATTGGTTGATCTGTCAACTCTGAATGCAAGTATATGCTCAGGCCGGGCTACAAACAGTGACTATTCATAAATATTTATGTAGTTCACGACACATGTAATTGTCGGGCCCAAAACCTCTTTAATTTGAGATATTGTGTGTCACTTGAAAGGATTTACTTATTGGATTTTACTTAACACAGACTCTATATCATGCACGCATGGTTAATGTGGATTTGGGCAGCTTGCACAAAAGACTGAAATCAATGACAAGAACAAATTTGCATCGGGGAGGCACAATTGGTTAGACTAAAACTAGTGAAAAAGTTGTGAGTTCTCACTGAATTGCCTTAAAGATTATTTTCAACAGGTAATTTCTGATGAAATTAATTAATTTGTAAGATATGGTAAAGGTTAATCATCCAGACTTATTTTCGTGTGTAGTTATACACAAAATATTTATACATTTTTTGAGTGAATAGTGAAAAATCTTGGTAAATCATCACTTTTTGAAAGTATGTATCATCATTTCAGAAATGATTGTCATATGCTATGATTCAAATTTGGTGAAAAGCAATACAAAAGTATTGATCATCACTGTCATGAAAGGCAAACATGCAACATGAAACTACATAAAATGCAATTAACTCATAAAAACCAGTTTATTTCCTCAAAAATTGACATCAATATATGCAAAACAAGAGCACTCAGAGAGTGCATACCTCCACATAATAATAAGTAAATGGAAAAATCCAGATTCTAACATGACACACTTGTGTCCGTGATTCTGATTGGTCATTTACTATTGTAAAATCGAGCATAACCTCACGCTCAGTAAAAGGAATAGGTGGGCGATAATCCAACTTCACTTTTCAAAAGGCAAATTACAAAGAATATGCACTATAAAACTTCATCAAAATAGTAAGAAGACGAGGAATTAAATAAATGTGAAAAATATGAAATGTCATGTTACAATCAGAATGACACACTCCTAGCGTGTGGTTATGCATAGTTTTACAACTCATAGCTCATTAGAAACACTCAGGCTTTTGGGTGTCTATTCCAATAGCTAAGTGAGAAATAGCTACTTTCTGATTTTTCAGTACCTTTCATAATGAGTAAAATCACTTGTAACTCAAAACTATTGCATTTAGAGAATTTTGTATAAATATGTTATTCAGCTACTTTTGGGTCAGCCACAACATAGTAAAAATGCAGACTGTAGCTCATTGTATAGCCGAGTAATAGCTACTTTGTTGAGTAAATTGCTGGTATCTTCAAAACTGTTGCATTTTTAGAGTAGTTTGTTTGATAATGGTTTTCATGTACATTTGAATCAGCTATAACATAGTAAAATTGCAGACCTGTAGCTCATGTCATAGCTGAGCAATAGCTTTGTTCAGGTTATCACTGTTGAGTAAATCAGTTGTAACTTTAAAACTATTACATTTAGAGTATTTTGTTTAAATATGTTCTTCACCTACTTTTGACTCGGCTGTAACATAGTGAAATTGCAGACCTGTATGTCATGGCATAGCTGAGTAATATCTACTTCCAGGTTCTCTTTGTTGAGTAAATCAGTTGTTACTTGAAAACTATTGCATTTAGAGTATTTTCTTTAGATATGTTATTCACCTACTTTTGTGGCAGCTATAACATAGTGAAGTTGCAGACCTGTAGCTCACTGCATAGCTGGGCAATAGCTACTTTGAGGTTTTCTCTGTTGAGTAAATCAGTTGTAACTTGAAAATTATCGCTTTTAGATAATTCTGTTGAAATATGTTATTCATCTACTTTTGAATTAGCTATAACATTGTAAAATTGGAGATGTGTAGTTCATGGCATAGCTGTGTAATAGTTATTGTGATGTTCTGCCTGTTGAGTAAATCAGTTGTAACTTTAAAAATATTGCATTTAAAGATTTTTCTATAAATATGTTGTTCACCTACTTTTGGATCAGCTATAACATAGTGAATTTGCAGACCTGTAGCTCATGGTAGATATTACTCAGCTCACTCAGGTTCTCACTGTTGAGTAAATCAGTTATAATTTGAAAACTATTACATTTAAGGGTATTTTGTTTAAATATGTTGTTCACCTACTTTTGGGTCAGCTGTAACATAGTATAATTGCAGACCTGTATTTTATGGCATAGCTGAGTAATACCTACTTTCAGGTTCTCAGCTCACACAGAGCCCGTTCATGGGCACTGATTGCTTGTTTCATGAAGATCCAGTTAGTATTTGTTTTATCCTGCTAACAATCAGATAAATTTGACAACATACAGACCAACGGTCATGAAAATAAAATCTCCTTGGCAGAGGTAATAATGGCCTGGGGCACACTGTTATCCTTTTTTTTTTGCAAATTTGACCTTATTATTTTGCTAAATAAAGGTATAATTATCTTGATTAATGGTTTACAATCATGATAATTCAAGAGAATTTTCTTGGTATTTCATATGTCAGCCTGTAGGCCCAGTTAGTCTACTCTAGTAACTACAGAGTCTACAGACCTTTGAAACATGTCATTGTAGTGTTGAAAATCAATCCTGACATTGATGTACATACTTTCAACACTAAATCTAAGTTAGTTTTCTGACGTGAAAAAGTAGTCCTATATTACACAAGATATCTTGGTGATTTAGTGTTGAAAATTGATCCTGGCATTGATTGTACGTGCATACATGTGCATCAATCTTTCCCCCATATATTTTGCCACTCATTTCACAGGGAGCATAGATTTTGCCCACTAGATAAAAGAAATGCAAAACCGTCAAATGTAAATTTAAATTGTTCTTTCAGCATAGTATAAAAGAAGTGAGTTTCAAGGTGACAAGGATGAGATGTTGGAGAATCACATCTGTGGTAAGTGAGACTGCATACTTTTTTAAAAGAATAAAGATTTCTTTTTAACATCTGTTAATATAGGAATAACGCCTGACAAACCATGGTATATGCAGAATTTTACCATGGTTTGAGATTATAAATCCCGAAGGCGAAGCCTGAGGGGTTTATTGCCTCAAACCATGGTAAAATTCTGCATATACCATGGTTTGGAGGGCGTTATTCCTATTCTAACATGACAAAGCAATTAAAATACTTGTAATTTCCTTATATTTTGCAAATAATCATGCCCATTTCACAAACGTTCGAAACAAATCAGGCTGTTCTACCAATTGTACATTGTGGCAGTAGCATTTTCTCACTAAATATGCCGAAAATAAAGAGTTTTTTAAAAATTTGTTTAGGTTCTATATATTTTCTTTTTATTATCAGAATTATATTCAATTAAAAGTGCTTTTATGAATAATAATAAGTTCTGTTCCTTAACTGTCAAAAACCGGAAGCATGTACTTGGTTATTATGTCCACCCCCCTGGGGGGTGGATATATTATTTTTGCTTTTTTCGCCGTCCGATGTCCGATGTCCGATGTCCGGCGTCCGATGTCCGGTGTCACGCATGGTTTCCGCTCATTTAAAGGAAAAGTATTAGAGCTATTGTCACCAAATTTGGTATGCAGGCTTATTGGGTCAGTAGCTTGCTTGGGATTGCTTTTGGCTGTTGTACCTCTTTTGCTTACTGAGTAATACTTAAGTACAGCTATTTTCAGTACCCATTGGTTTCCGTGCATTTAAGCCAAAATAATTATGTCCACCCCCCTGGGGGGTGGATATATTATTTTTGCTTTTTTCGCCGTCCGATGTCCGATGTCCGATGTCCGGCGTCCGGCGTCCGATGTCCGGCGTCACGCATGGTTTCCGCTCATTTAAAGGAAAAGTATTAGAGCTATTGTCACCAAATTTGGTATGCAGGCTTATTGGGTCAGTAGCTTGCTTGGGATTGCTTTTGGCTGTTGTACCTCTTTTGCTTACTGAGTAATACTTAAGTACAGCTATTTTCAGTACCCATTGGTTTCCGTGCATTTAAGCCAAAATAATTAAAGATATTTTACTACAATTTTGAATACAAGATTGTTATGTCCATAGCTCGCTTGGTATTGCATTTGGGACTGATAGCTTTGTCAGTACATGAGTAATAGCCATTTAGGTACTTCATTGTGTATTTTCAGTACTACTTTTGAGTAATTTGCTTCTATCTCCTTAACCGTGCGAGATAGAGCGATTTCGGCAAAATTTTCGACCCGCAGGGTATCTGAGGAGTGTACTCTTTGCAATTTTCAAAAAATTTTCCCCTCCCCAAAAATGGCGGCCATTTTGAATTTTCGAATTTTTGCCAAAAATGGCAAAACACAAATTTGCTTCTATCTCCTTAACCGTGCGAGATAGAGCGATTTCGTCGAAATTTTCGACCCACAGGGTATCTAAGGAATGTAATATTTGCAATTTTCCAAAAATTTTCCCCTCCCCAAAAATGGCGGCCATTTTGAATTTTCGAATTTTTGCCAAAAATGGCAAAACACAAATTTGCTTCTATCTCCTTAACCGTGCGAGATAGAGCGATTTCGTCGAAATTTTCGACCCACAGGGTATCTAAGGAATGTAATATTTGCAATTTTCAAAAAAATTTCCCCTCCCCAAAAATGGCGGCCATTTTGAATTTTCGAATTTTTGCCAAAAATGGCAAAACACAAATTTGCTTCTATCTCCTTAACCGTGCGAGATAGAGCGATTTCGGCAAAATTTTCGACCCACAGGGGATCTAAGGAATGCAATCTTTGCAATTTTCCAAAAATTTTCCCCTCCCCAAAAATGGCGGCCATTTTGAATTTTCGAATTTTTGCCAAAAATGGCAAAACACTAATTTGCTTCTATCTCCTTAACCGTGCGAGATAGAGCGATTTCGTCGAAATTTTCGACCCACAGGGTATCTAAGGAATGCAATCTTTGCAATTTTCCAAAAATTTTCCCCTCCCCAAAAATGGCGGCCATTTTGAATTTTCGAATTTTTGCCAAAAATGGCAAAACACTAATTTGCTTCTATCTCCTTAACCGTGCGAGATAGAGCGATTTCGGCAAAATTTTAGACGCACAGGGTATCTAAGCAATGCAATCTTTGCAATTTTCAAAATATTTTCCCCTCCCCAAAAATGGCGGCCATTTTGAATTTTCGAATTTTTGCCAAAAATGGCAAAACACAAATTTGCTTCTATCTCCTTAACCGTGCGAGATAGAGCGATTTCGTCGAAATTTTCGACCCACAGGGTATCTAAGGAATGCAATCTTTGCAATTTTCAAAAAATTTTCCCCTCCCCAAAAATGGCGGCCATTTTGAATTTTCGAATTTTTGCCAAAAATGGCAAAACACAAATTTGCTTCTATCTCCTTAACCGTGCGAGATAGAGCGATTTCGTCGAAATTTTCGACCCACAGGGTATCTAAGGAATGCAATCTTTGCAATTTTCCAAAAATTTTCCCCTCCCCAAAAATGGCGGCCATTTTGAATTTTCGAATTTTTGCCAAAAATGGCAAAACACAAATTTGCTTCTATCTCCTTAACCGTGCGAGATAGAGCGATTTCATCGAAATTTTCGACCCACAGGGTATCTAAGGAATGTAATATTTGCAATTTTCAAAAAAATTTCCCCTCCCCAAAAATGGCGGCCATTTTGAATTTTTGAATTTTTGCCAAAAATGGCAAAACACAAATTTGCTTCTATCTCCTTAACCGTGCGAGATAGAGCGATTTCGGCAAAATTTTCGACACACAGGGTATCTAAGGAATGTAATATTTGCAATTTTCAAAAAATTTTCCCCTCCCCAAAAATGGCGGCCATTTTGAATTTTCGAATTTTTGCCAAAAATGGCAAAACACAAATTTGCTTCTATCTCCTTAACCGTGCGAGATAGAGCGATTTCGTCGAAATTTTCGACCCACAGGGTATCTAAGGAATGCAATCTTTGCAATTTTCCAAAAATTTTCCCCTCCCCAAAAATGGCGGCCATTTTGAATTTTCGAATTTTTGCCAAAAATGGCAAAACACAAATTTGCTTCTATCTCCTTAACCGTGCGAGATAGAGCGATTTCATCGAAATTTTCGACCCACAGGGTATCTAAGGAATGTAATATTTGCAATTTTCAAAAAAATTTCCCCTCCCCAAAAATGGCGGCCATTTTGAATTTTCGAATTTTTGCCAAAAATGGCAAAACACAAATTTGCTTCTATCTCCTTAACCGTGCGAGATAGAGCGATTTCGGCAAAATTTTCGACACACAGGGTATCTAACCAATGCAATCTTTGCAATTTTCAAAATATTTTCCCCTCCCCAAAAATGGCGGCCATTTTGAATTTTTGAATTTTTGCCAAAAATGGCAAAACACAAATTTGCTTCTATCTCCTTAACCGTGCGAGATAGAGCGATTTCGTCGAAATTTTCGACCCACAGGGTATCTAAGGAATGTAATATTTGCAATTTTCAAAAAATTTTCCCCTCCCCAAAAATGGCGGCCATTTTGAATTTTCGAATTTTTGCCAAAAATGGCAAAACACAAATTTGCTTCTATCTCCTTAACCGTGCGAGATAGAGCGATTTCGTCGAAATTTTCGACCCACAGGGTATCTAAGGAATGCAATCTTTGCAATTTTCCAAAAATTTTCCCCTCCCCAAAAATGGCGGCCATTTTGAATTTTCGAATTTTTGCCAAAAATGGCAAAACACAAATTTGCTTCTATCTCCTTAACCGTGCGAGATAGAGCGATTTCGGCAAAATTTTCGACCCACAGGGGATCTAAGGAATGCAATCTTTGCAATTTTCCAAAAATTTTCCCCTCCCCAAAAATGGCGGCCATTTTGAATTTTCGAATTTTTGCCAAAAATGGCAAAACACTAATTTGCTTCTATCTCCTTAACCGTGCGAGATAGAGCGATTTCGGCAAAATTTTCGACGCACAGGGTATCTAAGCAATGCAATCTTTGCAATTTTCAAAATATTTTCCCCTCCCCAAAAATGGCGGCCATTTTGAATTTTCGAATTTTTGCCAAAAATGGCAAAACACAAATTTGCTTCTATCTCCTTAACCGTGCGAGATAGAGCGATTTCGTCGAAATTTTAGACCCACAGGGTATCTAAGGAATGTAATCTTTGCAATTTTCAAAAAATTTTCCCCTCCCCAAAAATGGCGGCCATTTTGAATTTTCGAATTTTTGCCAAAAATTGCAAAACACAAATTTGCTTCTATCTCCTTAACCGTGCGAGATAGAGCGATTTCGTCGAAATTTTCGACCCACAGGGTATCTAAGGAATGCAATCTTTGCAATTTTCCAAAAATTTTCCCCTCCCCAAAAATGGCGGCCATTTTGAATTTTCGAATTTTTGCCAAAAATGGCAAAACACAAATTTGCTTCTATCTCCTTAACCGTGCGAGATAGAGCGATTTCATCGAAATTTTCGACCCACAGGGTATCTAAGGAATGTAATATTTGCAATTTTCAAAAAATTTTCCCCTCCCCAAAAATGGCGGCCATTTTGAATTTTCGAATTTTTGCCAAAAATGGCAAAACACAAATTTGCTTCTATCTCCTTAACCGTGCGAGATAGAGCGATTTCGTCGAAATTTTCGACCCACAGGGTATCTAAGGAATGCAATCTTTGCAATTTTCCAAAAATTTTCCCCTCCCCAAAAATGGCGGCCATTTTGAATTTTCGAATTTTTGCCAAAAATGGCAAAACACAAATTTGCTTCTATCTCCTTAACCGTGCCAGATAGAGTGATTTCGTCAAAATTTTCGACCCACAGGGTATCTGAGCATTGTACTCTTGGTAATTTCTAAAAAATTTTCCCCTCCCCTAAAATGGCGGCCATTTTGAATTTTCAAATTTTTGCCAAAAATGGCAAAACACAAATTTGCTTCTATCTCCTTAACCATGCGAGATAGAGCGATTTCGTCGAAATTTTCAACCCACAGGGTATCTAAGGAATGTAATCTTTGCAATTTTCAAAAAATTTTCCCCTCCCCAAAAATGGCAGCCATTTTGAATTTTCGAATTTTTGCCCAAAATGGAAAAACACAAACTGGCCTTAACCGTGCAAAATAGAGTTATTTTGTTGAAATTTTCGACCCATAGGGTATCTAAGAAATGTACTCTTGGCAATTTTCAAAAAAATTTCCTTTTCCCAATAATGGCGGCCATTTTGAATTTTCAAATTTTTGCCAAAAATAGAAAAACAGGAATTGGCTTCTATCTTCTTAACCGTGCAAGATAGAGTGATTTCGTCAAAATTTTCAACCCAACCAATGCAAAAAGGCATGAAGCTGAAATAAATTACATCTACACTATCAAATATTTAAGCATCATTGATATATTTTACAAATGAAACAGGGTCTTGTAAGACTACTGTACAATTTGGGCAAAAGGTTCATGGGTGGACATTACACATGATAATGTGTGTTCTTCTATGCTATCCTGTTTCTATTCGCATCTACTATCAACAGGGCGGCCTATTTCTAGTTAAAGATATTTTACTACAATTTTGAATACAAGATTGTTATGTCCATAGCTCGCTTGGTATTGCATTTGGGACTGATAGCTTTGTCAGTACATGAGTAATAGCCATTTAGGTACTTCATTGTGTATTTTCAGTACTACTTTTGAGTAATTTGCTCCTATCTCCTTAACCGTGCGAGATAGAGCGATTTCGGCAAAATTTTCGACCCGCAGGGTATCTGAGGAGTGTACTCTTTGCAATTTTCAAAAAATTTTCCCCTCCCCAAAAATGGCGGCCATTTTGAATTTTCGAATTTTTGCCAAAAATGGCAAAACACTAATTTGCTTCTATCTCCTTAACCGTGCGAGATAGAGCGATTTCGGCAAAATTTTCGACCCACAGGGTATCTGAGGAGTGTACTCTTTGCAATTTTCAAAAAAATTTCCCCTCCCCAAAAATGGCGGCCATTTTGAATTTTCGAATTTTTGCCAAAAATGGCAAAACACAAATTTGCTTCTATCTCCTTAACCGTGCGAGATAGAGCGATTTCGTCGAAATTTTCGACCCACAGGGTATCTAAGGAATGTAATATTTGCAATTTTCAAAAAATTTTCCCCTCCCCAAAAATGGCGGCCATTTTAAATTTTCGAATTTTTGCCAAAAATGGCAAAACACAAATTTGCTTCTATCTCCTTAACCGTGCGAGATAGAGGGATTTCGTCGAAATTTTCGACCTACAGGGTATCTAAGGAATGCAATCTTTGCAATTTTCAAAAAATTTTCCCCTCCCCAAAAATGGCGGCCATTTTGAATTTTCGAATTTTTGCCAAAAATGGCCAAACACAAATTTGCTTCTATCTCCTTAACCGTGCGAGATAGAGCGATTTCGTGGAAATTTTCGACCCACAGGGTATCTAAGGAATGTAATATTTGCAAATTTCAAAAAATTTTCCCCTCCCCAAAAATGGCGGCCATTTTGAATTTTCGAATTTTTGCCAAAAATGGCAAAACACAAATTTCCTTCTATCTCCTTAACCGTGTGAGATAGAGCGATTTCGTCGAAATTTTCGACCCACAGGGTATCTAAGGAGTGTACTCTTTGCAATTTTCAAAAAATTTTCCCCTCCCCAAAAATGGCGGCCATTTTGAATTTTCGAATTTTTGCCCAAAATGGCAAAACACAAATTTGTTTCTATCTCCTTAACCGTGCGAGATAGAGCGATTTCGTCGAAATTTTCGACCCACAGGGTATCTGAGGAGTGTACTCTTTGCAATTTTCAAAAAATTTTCCCCTCCCCAAAAATGGCGGCCATTTTGAATTTTCCAATTTTTGCCAAAAATGGCAAAACACTAATTTGCTTCTATCTCCTTAACCGTGCGAGATAGAGCGATTTCGTCGAAATTTTCGACCCACAGGGTATCTGAGGAATGTAATATTTGCAATTTTCAAAAAAATTTCCCCTCCCCAAAAATGGCGGCCATTTTAAATTTTCGAATTTTTGCCAAAAATGGCAAAACACAAATTTGCTTCTATCTCCTTAACCATGCGAGATAGAGTGATTTCGTCGAAATTTTCGACCTACAGGGTATCTAAGGAATGCAATCTTTGCAATTTTCAAAAAATTTTCCCCTCCCCAAAAATGGCGGCCATTTTGAATTTTCGAATTTTTGCCAAAAATGGCCAAACACAAATTTGCTTCTATCTCCTTAACCGTGCGAGATAGAGCGATTTCGTGGAAATTTTCGACCCACAGGGTATCTAAGGAATGTAATATTTGCAATTTTCAAAAAATTTTCCCCTCCCCAAAAATGGCGGCCATTTTGAATTTTCGAATTTTTGCCAAAAATGGCAAAACACAAATTTCCTTCTATCTCCTTAACCGTGTGAGATAGAGCGATTTCGTCGAAATTTTCGACCCACAGGGTATCTAAGGAGTGTACTCTTTGCAATTTTCAAAAAATTTTCCCCTCCCCAAAAATGGCGGCCATTTTGAATTTTCGAATTTTTGCCAAAAATGGCAAAACACAAATTTGTTTCTATCTCCTTAACCGTGCGAGATAGAGCGATTTCGTCGAAATTTTCGACCCACAGGGTATCTGAGGAGTGTACTCTTTGCAATTTTCAAAAAATTTTCCCCTCCCCAAAAATGGCGGCCATTTTGAATTTTCCAATTTTTGCCAAAAATGGCAAAACACTAATTTGCTTCTATCTCCTTAACCGTGCGAGATAGAGCGATTTCGTCGAAATTTTCGACCCACAGGGTATCTGAGGAATGTAATATTTGCAATTTTCAAAAAAATTTCCCCTCCCCAAAAATGGCGGCCATTTTAAATTTTCGAATTTTTGCCAAAAATGGCAAAACACAAATTTGCTTCTATCTCCTTAACCGTGCGAGATAGAGTGATTTCGTCGAAATTTTCGACCTACAGGGTATCTAAGGAATGCAATCTGCAATTTTCCAAAAATTTTCCCCTCCCCAAAAATGGCGGCCATTTTGAATTTTCGAATTTTTGCCAAAAATGGCAAAACACAAATTTGCTTCTATCTCCTTAACCGTGCGAGATAGAGCGATTTCGTCGAAATTTTCAACCCAGAGGGTATCTAAGGAGTGTACTCTTTGCAATTTTCAAAAAATTTTCCCCTCCCCAAAAATGGCGGCCATTTTGAATTTTCGAATTTTTGCCAAAAATGGCAAAACACAAATTTGCTTCTATCTCCTTAACCGTGCGAGATAGAGCGATTTCGTGGAAATTTTCGACCCACAGGGTATCTAAGGAATGTAATATTTGCAATGTTCAAAAAAATTTTCCCCTCCCCAAAAATGGCGGCCATTTTGAATTTTCGAATTTTTGCCAAAAATGGCAAAACACAAATTTCCTTCTATCTCCTTAACCGTGTGAGATAGAGCGATTTCGTCGAAATTTTCAACCCACGGGGTATCTAAGGAGTGTACTCTTTGCAATTTTCAAAAAATTTTCCCCTCCCCAAAAATGGCGGCCATTTTGAATTTTCGAATTTTTGCCAAAAATGGCAAAACACAAATTTGTTTCTATCTCCTTAACCGTGCGAGATAGAGCGATTTCGTCGAAATTTTCGACCCACAGGGTATCTGAGGAGTGTACTCTTTGCAATTTTCAAAAAATTTTCCCCTCCCCAAAATTGGCGGCCATTTTGAATTTTCGAATTTTTGCCAAAAATGGCAAAACACAAATTTGCTTCTATTTCCTTAACCGTGCCAGATAGAGCGATTTCGTCAAAATTTTCGACCCACAGGGTATCTGAGCATTATACTCTTGGTAATTTTAAAAAAATTTTCCCCTCCCCAAAAATGGCGGCCATTTTGAATTTTCGAATTTTTGCCAAAAATGGCAAAACACAAATTTGCTTCTATCTCCTTAACCGTGCGAGATAGAGCGATTTCGTCAAAATTTTCGACGCACAGGGTATCTAAGCAATGCAATCTTTGCAATTTTCCAAAAATTTTCCCCTCCCCAAAAATGGCGGCCATTTTGAATTTTCGAATTTTTGCCAAAAATGGCAAAACACAAATTTGCTTCTATCTCCTTAACCGTGCGAGATAGAGCGATTTCATCGAAATTTTCGACCCACAGGGTATCTAAGGAATGTAATATTTGCAATTTTCAAAAAATTTTCCCCTCCCCAAAAATGGCGGCCATTTTGAATTTTCGAATTTTTGCCAAAAATGGCAAAACACAAATTTGCTTCTATCTCCTTAACCGTGCGAGATAGAGCGATTTCGTCGAAATTTTCGACCCACAGGGTATCTAAGGAATGCAATCTTTGCAATTTTCCAAAAATTTTCCCCTCCCCAAAAATGGCGGCCATTTTGAATTTTCGAATTTTTGCCAAAAATGGCAAAACACAAATTTGCTTCTATCTCCTTAACCGTGCCAGATAGAGTGATTTCGTCAAAATTTTCGACCCACAGGGTATCTGAGCATTGTACTCTTGGTAATTTCTAAAAAATTTTCCCCTCCCCTAAAATGGCGGCCATTTTGAATTTTCAAATTTTTGCCAAAAATGGCAAAACACAAATTTGCTTCTATCTCCTTAACCATGCGAGATAGAGCGATTTCGTCGAAATTTTCAACCCACAGGGTATCTAAGGAATGTAATCTTTGCAATTTTCAAAAAAATTTTCCCCTCCCCAAAAATGGCAGCCATTTTGAATTTTCGAATTTTTGCCCAAAATGGAAAAACACAAACTGGCCTTAACCGTGCAAAATAGAGTTATTTTGTTGAAATTTTCGACCCATAGGGTATCTAAGAAATGTACTCTTGGCAATTTTCAAAAAAATTTCCTTTTCCCAATAATGGCGGCCATTTTGAATTTTCAAATTTTTGCCAAAAATAGAAAAACAGGAATTGGCTTCTATCTTCTTAACCGTGCAAGATAGAGTGATTTCGTCAAAATTTTCAACCCAACCAATGCAAAAAGGCATGAAGCTGAAATAAATTACATCTACACTATCAAATATTTAAGCATCATTGATATATTTTACAAATGAAACAGGGTCTTGTAAGACTACTGTACAATTTGGGCAAAAGGTTCATGGGTGGACATTACACATGATAATGTGTGTTCTTCTATGCTATCCTGTTTCTATTCGCATCTACTATCAACAGGGCGGCCTATTTCTAGTTAAAGATATTTTACTACAATTTTGAATACAAGATTGTTATGTCCATAGCTCGCTTGGTATTGCATTTGGGACTGATAGCTTTGTCAGTACATGAGTAATAGCCATTTAGGTACTTCATTGTGTATTTTCAGTACTACTTTTGAGTAATTTGCTCCTATCTCCTTAACCGTGCGAGATAGAGCGATTTCGGCAAAATTTTCGACCCGCAGGGTATCTGAGGAGTGTACTCTTTGCAATTTTCAAAAAATTTTCCCCTCCCCAAAAATGGCGGCCATTTTGAATTTTCGAATTTTTGCCAAAAATGGCAAAACACTAATTTGCTTCTATCTCCTTAACCGTGCGAGATAGAGCGATTTCGGCAAAATTTTCGACCCACAGGGTATCTGAGGAGTGTACTCTTTGCAATTTTCAAAAAAATTTCCCCTCCCCAAAAATGGCGGCCATTTTGAATTTTCGAATTTTTGCCAAAAATGGCAAAACACAAATTTGCTTCTATCTCCTTAACCGTGCGAGATAGAGCGATTTCGTCGAAATTTTCGACCCACAGGGTATCTAAGGAATGTAATATTTGCAATTTTCAAAAAATTTTCCCCTCCCCAAAAATGGCGGCCATTTTGAATTTTCGAATTTTTGCCAAAAATGGCAAAACACAAATTTGCTTCTATCTCCTTAACCGTGCGAGATAGAGGGATTTCGTCGAAATTTTCGACCTACAGGGTATCTAAGGAATGCAATCTTTGCAATTTTCAAAAAATTTTCCCCTCCCCAAAAATGGCGGCCATTTTGAATTTTCGAATTTTTGCCAAAAATGGCCAAACACAAATTTGCTTCTATCTCCTTAACCGTGCGAGATAGAGCGATTTCGTGGAAATTTTCGACCCACAGGGTATCTAAGGAATGTAATATTTGCAAATTTCAAAAAATTTTCCCCTCCCCAAAAATGGCGGCCATTTTGAATTTTCGAATTTTTGCCAAAAATGGCAAAACACAAATTTCCTTCTATCTCCTTAACCGTGTGAGATAGAGCGATTTCGTCGAAATTTTCGACCCACAGGGTATCTAAGGAGTGTACTCTTTGCAATTTTCAAAAAATTTTCCCCTCCCCAAAAATGGCGGCCATTTTGAATTTTCGAATTTTTGCCCAAAATGGCAAAACACAAATTTGTTTCTATCTCCTTAACCGTGCGAGATAGAGCGATTTCGTCGAAATTTTCGACCCACAGGGTATCTGAGGAGTGTACTCTTTGCAATTTTCAAAAAATTTTCCCCTCCCCAAAAATGGCGGCCATTTTGAATTTTCCAATTTTTGCCAAAAATGGCAAAACACTAATTTGCTTCTATCTCCTTAACCGTGCGAGATAGAGCGATTTCGTCGAAATTTTCGACCCACAGGGTATCTGAGGAATGTAATATTTGCAATTTTCAAAAAAATTTCCCCTCCCCAAAAATGGCGGCCATTTTAAATTTTCGAATTTTTGCCAAAAATGGCAAAACACAAATTTGCTTCTATCTCCTTAACCATGCGAGATAGAGTGATTTCGTCGAAATTTTCGACCTACAGGGTATCTAAGGAATGCAATCTTTGCAATTTTCAAAAAATTTTCCCCTCCCCAAAAATGGCGGCCATTTTGAATTTTCGAATTTTTGCCAAAAATGGCCAAACACAAATTTGCTTCTATCTCCTTAACCGTGCGAGATAGAGCGATTTCGTGGAAATTTTCGACCCACAGGGTATCTAAGGAATGTAATATTTGCAATTTTCAAAAAATTTTCCCCTCCCCAAAAATGGCGGCCATTTTGAATTTTCGAATTTTTGCCAAAAATGGCAAAACACAAATTTCCTTCTATCTCCTTAACCGTGTGAGATAGAGCGATTTCGTCGAAATTTTCGACCCACAGGGTATCTAAGGAGTGTACTCTTTGCAATTTTCAAAAAATTTTCCCCTCCCCAAAAATGGCGGCCATTTTGAATTTTCGAATTTTTGCCAAAAATGGCAAAACACAAATTTGTTTCTATCTCCTTAACCGTGCGAGATAGAGCGATTTCGTCGAAATTTTCGACCCACAGGGTATCTGAGGAGTGTACTCTTTGCAATTTTCAAAAAATTTTCCCCTCCCCAAAAATGGCGGCCATTTTGAATTTTCCAATTTTTGCCAAAAATGGCAAAACACTAATTTGCTTCTATCTCCTTAACCGTGCGAGATAGAGCGATTTCGTCGAAATTTTCGACCCACAGGGTATCTGAGGAATGTAATATTTGCAATTTTCAAAAAAATTTCCCCTCCCCAAAAATGGCGGCCATTTTAAATTTTCGAATTTTTGCCAAAAATGGCAAAACACAAATTTGCTTCTATCTCCTTAACCGTGCGAGATAGAGTGATTTCGTCGAAATTTTCGACCTACAGGGTATCTAAGGAATGCAATCTGCAATTTTCCAAAAATTTTCCCCTCCCCAAAAATGGCGGCCATTTTGAATTTTCGAATTTTTGCCAAAAATGGCAAAACACAAATTTGCTTCTATCTCCTTAACCGTGCGAGATAGAGCGATTTCGTCGAAATTTTCAACCCAGAGGGTATCTAAGGAGTGTACTCTTTGCAATTTTCAAAAAATTTTCCCCTCCCCAAAAATGGCGGCCATTTTGAATTTTCGAATTTTTGCCAAAAATGGCAAAACACAAATTTGCTTCTATCTCCTTAACCGTGCGAGATAGAGCGATTTCGTGGAAATTTTCGACCCACAGGGTATCTAAGGAATGTAATATTTGCAATGTTCAAAAAAATTTTCCCCTCCCCAAAAATGGCGGCCATTTTGAATTTTCGAATTTTTGCCAAAAATGGCAAAACACAAATTTCCTTCTATCTCCTTAACCGTGTGAGATAGAGCGATTTCGTCGAAATTTTCAACCCACGGGGTATCTAAGGAGTGTACTCTTTGCAATTTTCAAAAAATTTTCCCCTCCCCAAAAATGGCGGCCATTTTGAATTTTCGAATTTTTGCCAAAAATGGCAAAACACAAATTTGTTTCTATCTCCTTAACCGTGCGAGATAGAGCGATTTCGTCGAAATTTTCGACCCACAGGGTATCTGAGGAGTGTACTCTTTGCAATTTTCAAAAAATTTTCCCCTCCCCAAAAATGGCGGCCATTTTGAATTTTCCAATTTTTGCCAAAAATGGCAAAACACTAATTTGCTTCTATCTCCTTAACCGTGCGAGATAGAGCGATTTCGTCGAAATTTTCGACCCACAGGGTATCTAAGGAATGCAATCTTTGCAATTTTCAAAAAATTTTCCCCTCCCCAAAATTGGCGGCCATTTTGAATTTTCGAATTTTTGCCAAAAATGGCAAAACACAAATTTGCTTCTATTTCCTTAACCGTGCCAGATAGAGCGATTTCGTCAAAATTTTCGACCCACAGGGTATCTGAGCATTATACTCTTGGTAATTTTAAAAAAATTTTCCCCTCCCCAAAAATGGCGGCCATTTTGAATTTTCGAATTTTTGCCAAAAATGGCAAAACACAAATTTGCTTCTATCTCCTTAACCGTGCGAGATAGAGCGATTTCGTCAAAATTTTCGACGCACAGGGTATCTAAGCAATGCAATCTTTGCAATTTTCCAAAAATTTTCCCCTCCCCAAAAATGGCGGCCATTTTGAATTTTCGAATTTTTGCCAAAAATGGCAAAACACAAATTTCCTTCTATCTCCTTAACCATGCGAGATAGAGCGATTTCGTCGAAATTTTCGACCCACAGGTATTTGAGCATTGTATTCTTGGCAATTTAAAAAAAAATTTCCCCTCCCTTAAAATGGCGGCCATTTTGAATTTTCAAATTTTTGCCAAAAATGGCAAAACACAAATTTGCTTCTATCTCCTTAACCATGCGAGATAGAGCGATTTCGTCGAAATTTTTCAACCCACAGGGTATCTAAGGAATGTAATCTTTGCAATTTTCAAAAAATTTTCCCCTCCCCAAAAATGGCAGCCATTTTGAATTTTCGAATTTTTGCCCAAAATGGAAAAACACAAACTGGCCTTAACCGTGCAAAATAGAGTTATTTTGTTGAAATTTTCGACCCATAGGGTATCTAAGAAATGTACTCTTGGCCATTTTCAAAAAAATTTCCTTTTCCCAAAAATGGCGGCCATTTTGAATTTTCAAATTTTTGCCAAAAATAGAAAAACAGGAATTTGCTTCTATCTTCTTAACCGTGCAAGATAGAGTGATTTCGTCAAAATTTTCAACCCAACCAATGCAAAAAGGCATGAAGCTGAAATAATTTACATCTACACTAACAAATATTTAAGCATCATTGATATATTTTACAAATGAAACAGGGTCTTGTAAGACTACTGTACAATTTGGGCAAAAGGTTCATGGGTGGACATTACACATGATAATGTGTGTTCTTCTATGCTATCCTGTTTCTATTCGCATCTACTATCAACAGGGCGGCCTATTTCTAGTTGTTACTTGCGGTGGGATGACAATGGAACAGCCAACATGTATATCGAGGTTTTACCATAGCTCTCGACCAATCAGAATCGCGGACACAGCCGTGTCATGTTAGAATTGTCTTCAACAAATTTCCTGTACATTAGACTCTTTACAAGTAAAACCTTCACTAGCCACTTCGTTTGCTTCTTGTTAATTGCCAACTACCACTTAGAACAACAACTGTACAGCATATTGTGGTTTTGAGGTCTGGTTCCCCTTAAATCAGTATTGGTCGTGTACTGATTTTACTTGTACAGATTCAGTGTTCACAACTGCTAAAAAATTGTTGCTAGCTAACAGGGCCAGTAATTTAAAAAAAGTTAATGGCCCAACTGAAAAGTTACTGGCAAATTTTAAAACTTAAAAATGAATAAATTTACAGATGAAAATCCAGTTTTTACCCCACAGCCCATAACGCTCTGGGGGTATTGTTTTTACCCATGGTGTCCGGGTGGGTGGCGGGTAAAAGTTTGTCCAGGCTGTTTCTCAGAAACCATAAGGTGTAGGAAGTTGATACTTGGTAGGGACATTGGTTATGGGGTGTAAGTGTGCAACATCATGGTGTGACCTTGAATTGACCTTGCCATAGTGACCTTGACCTATAAAATCTTGTCTGGGTTATATCTTGGGTACCGTAAAGTATAGGAAGCGAGATACTTGGTAGGAACACTGGCTGAGGGTTGGTGTGCGACATGATGGTGTGACCTTGATTTAACCTTTAACCTTGACCTATAAAATCTTGTCCAGGCTTTATCTCGGAAAACATAAGGTGTTGGAAGTTGATACTTGGTAGGAACATTGGTTGAAGGTTGTAGGTGTGAATCATCATGGTGTGATCTTGATTTGACCTTGACCTTGTTGTAGTGACCATGACTTTTAAAATCTTGTCTGGGCTATTTCTTGGATTCCGTAAGGTGTAGAAGTTTGACACTTGGTAGGGACATTGGTTAGGGGGTGCGCATCATGGTGTGACCTTTTAACTTTGGCTTTGCCAAAGTGTGTTCACCTGCCATATTTGAGATATGTTTCTCTTATGACAAAGATATATGGATTGCTGCAACTGATTATTACATGTACATTTACATAATTGTACCATTTCTATTGACAGCTTTTCTCCAATTAATAAATTTTGCAGCTTCATAATTTTTAGCTTACTGATTAATGTTGTCAGCTTGCTATTGTATTATCTTGTTTTAATACTAAGTAAATTTTACAGCTTCATAATTTTTAGTTTACTGATTAATATTGTACTGATTGTTATTGCATTGTCTTGTTTTAATACTTTATCTTTATATACATTTTCTTTCTCTTAGATGTTATTTTCTCTACGTAAACTTTATTTGGAGCTTTATATAACTGACACTGCTCTGAAAGTATTCTGATCTTTCTACTGTTTCAATACTTCTATGTCTGATGATGTTGAGAATTATTTCCCCAGGGGTACGGGCATCTCTGATGCTATTTTCAATCTCTTTCTGTTACTCTAGACTTGTGATTGCTTCCCACATTTTGAAATCTTTTATTATAACATTAAGCTATTACTTTTCTATCACTTTTTTGCATCTATTGCATTGGCCTCATCCCTGATTGGCTCTAACCTCTGTTATCATGACTTCAAATTCAGCATGTGTAGTGACTGAAAGTATGAACTGATACGACCTATTCCAATTCTAATAGTACTTTTATAGCGCTTAATCTCCATCTATTGACATTCTCTAAGGGGCATAATGTCAGAAATCAGAGATCATAATCATTAAATCAAAAGCATTGCAGGGGTCTGCGCCATGGAGAAAGACAAAGACAAGACCAGAAAAGCTAGGGTGGGTATGCTTGGCAAAGAGATAGGTTTTCAACTTCTTCCTGAATGAAGAGAGAGAGATTTGCTGATTGTACATCATCAGGCAGATCATTCCAAATCCTTGGGGCATCATTTTTAATGCTGAGGCCAAAATGCTTTGTAGACTTGTATTTTTATTGCGAAAAATACACTTACCATTTCCTGACCATAGCTATTTGTTGGTGCCATCCAACTCACTGGCCAACGTTGAGAAACGTTTTAAGCTACCTTAAGAAGCCAGTGAGTGAGTGTGGAAGTAGGAAGCCCCCCAATGGTCATGTGACCACGCCAATTGGCGCCATTCATTGTTTTTGTTGGCCATCCTTGAGTGTGGATGTGTTTTGGAAATATTCGTTTTTTGTGGAAGTTTTGTGGATTTATTGTGGATTGTGTTTGTTCTGAGGTAAGGCATCTGTTTTAACAATGTCTACTCAGGATAAAGTTAAGAAAGGACAAAGGAAAAGTTCTTTTTGTGGCCATTTTATGGCAGATTGGGACGACCACCATTATTGTCCTAAATGCAGATATGACTATAAGGGTGACGACCCCTGTGCTAATTCTTCAGATTGCCTTGTTTGTTCCTCGTTTTCTGAAGAACAGAAGAAGAAAATTAAGAATAGGAACAGATATAAAAGCAAGAAGGATCAGAATTCTTCTGTTTTTGTGGATAACAAAAAAGAGGTGAACATTGATGATTCTTTGTTGGATGAGGACGAATCTGCGGCTTCTGTGGCTTCTCAAGCTATTTCTTCTCAAAAGAATAAGTCTTTAGAAGACAAGTTGGACAGGTTTTTTACTGAATTTGCTTCTTTTTCTCAAAGATTGCAGAATTTAGAGCAGAAAGGGACTGAAACTGTCAGCAGTCGTAACTCTGGCAGGGACAGTTTACAGGTTGCTAAGCAACCGGTGGAGATTTCTAAAGCTTCGGCTTCTGCCAGTTCGTCTGTGCTTCCCGGTCGACTGGAGAGAAGGTCAGCCACTCTGACTAGGACAGAGTTTGAACAGCAAGCTTCGGCTTCTCACACTCATCAGGAAACCGGTTTGGTTTCTTCTAGGAAGAGGACTTTGTCTCAATCTTCTGATGAACCGGATCCGGATGTGGAACAAGGTGAAATTACCTCTTTGGAGGATGATTCTCCAGCTTATTCTGAGACTTTAGAAACCATTAAAAAGTGGTTGGATCTGGAAGTCAAGGATGTGGAATGCTTTGTACCTCCCTCAGTGTTTTCTGGAAGGGATCAGGTTAAAAAGTCTGCACAACAGTCAATGGCTTTGCCTCCGGCTCAACCTTTGGTAGAACTTTAGAAATATAAAGAGTTTTCAGCATTAGGAAGTAGTAATGTGGATGACAATGATCCCCATCACCCTCCTTTGTCTAAAGGACAGTTTTTGTCTTTTCCAAAGCCTCAAATGCGCTTTTATCAAGTATCTCCTCAATCTTTTTCTCTAGCTGCTCCTAGGATTCAGGATGCTTTCAAGAATATTGCAGCTTCTCCCTATCAAGCTCCTACCTCAGTTGTCACTCCAATGAAACAGTACTTGGCTTGGGAATCAGTTTCTAGGGAGACTATTCAGATTTTGAATCATGTGTTTTGGTTTAAGTCTGCAATTGAAAAGTCTACAAATGAAATGTTTTCGGAGGTGTCTAAGATGAAGGAGTCAGTGGATCAAGAAGACATTCAACAAAGTATGAATTTCTTGCAAAATTGTCTTCATCTCCAGTCTACCACTATGGGGTGCTTGGGTAAGGCCCTGGATGATGTTTTGGATACTTCAATGTCTTTGGCTTCTAATATGTTGCTGAATAGAAGGGACAATTTTCTCAAACTGTGTCATGGAGATGTGACAGATAAGGATATTGCTAGACTCAGAAATGCTTCTTTGACCAAGAAAGAATTATTTAATTCTAAAGTGTTGTCTGAGGTTGAACAGAACTTCATCCCATGGAGTCAAATCAACCGGGAGCCGGCTTTCAAGAAACACAGAAGTGAATCTTATGGTTCCCGAAATTTCGCAGATTCCAAGAAAGATCAGTCACAAAACAGGTACCAGAATGCTGCGTTTCAGAATTTTCGTCAGCAAAACAAGCAAGGTGATCAGAACAAAAGACAGTCTGGTTCCTACAATTCTAACAGAGGCTCTGCCCGAGGGGGTAGGGGCAGGAGGAAGTGACTGCATGGAGGTAAGCACAAAGTTTCCTGGTTCCCGTTTACAAGGTTATTGGAAAGTGTGGGAAAGTTTCAAGGTGCATCCGAGGGTAGTTCTTGTTCTGAAACAGGGCTATTGTCTTCCATTCAAAGAAAAACCACCTCTGACCCGGTTTCCGACCATCAAAAGCAGTTATTCGGCTCCAGTGAAGCAAAAAGCTTTGCTGGAGGCGGTTCAACAAATGGTTCAAAAAAGGGCAGTGGTTCCGGTTCAAAACAAGAACTCTCTCGGATTCTACAGTCGTTTGTTTCTGGTTCCAAAACCAGAAAACAAATGGCGACCAGTAATAGATCTCAGTGTGGTAAATACATTCTTACATGTTCCCACTTTCAAAATGGAAACTGCAGAAGTCATTCGGGCTTCTCTTCAAGCAGGCGAGTGGGTGGCTTCCATAGATCTCACTGATGCTTATTTTCATGTACCCATACACCAAAAGTTTCAAAAGTATCTGCGCTTTCATGTACAGGGTCAAGCGTACCAGTTCAGAGCCCTACCCTTCGGGATTGCGACAGCTCCATTGGAGTTCACTCGAGTGGTGAAGGAGGTCAAGTTCATAGCTCTTTCACAAGGGGTTCGAATCCATCAGTATTTGGACGATTGGCTGGTGAGGGCCAAAGATCCGGATTCTTGTGCTCGGGATGTTCAGAAATTGATCAGTCTAGTCGGAAAGTTGGGTTGGATTGTCAATTTGAAAAAATCAGAACTCAATCCAACTCAGGATCTCGAGTTTCTGGGTTATCGGTTCAACCTTCGAGAAGGTTTGGTCTACCCAAATCAAAAGAAATTGGACAAGCTCAAAATTTTGGCAGTTTCCATTTTGCAAGGTCACAACACTACTCCAAGGAAGCTCATGTCACTAATTGGGGTCATGGCTTCCATGGAGAAAACAGTTCCTTTGGGTCGGATCCATAAGAGACCGTTTCAGTGGTTTCTGAAGACCAACTGGCAGTTTCCCCAGTCATTGGACAAGGTGGTCCCAATTTCTCAGTTGATAAAGGACCATCTGGCTTGGTGGATGGATCCTCAAAACTTACTCAAGGGTTCGAATCTGCATCAGAAAGAACACAACATTCTGATGTTCACAGATGCATCAGAGAAGGGTTGGGGGGCTCACTTGAACAATTGTACTGTAAGTGGGTTCTGGCAGCCATCAGAAAAAGACTTCAATATCAATATTTTGGAACTGAAAGCTGTTTTTCTAGCTCTGAAACATTTTCAAGGACAATTAAGGCAAAAAATAGTGTTGGTTTCTTCAGACAACTCAACTGTGGTCTCCTATATCAACAAGGAAGGAGGCACTCACTCCTTCGAAATGTGTGCTTTGATGTGGAGAATTCTGGCTTGGTCCAATGCCAGGGAGATCCAGATCAGGGCCAGACATATTCCAGGGAATCTCAATGTGATAGCAGATTCCCTGTCCAGGAGGGACAAGGCCATTCAGACGGAGTGGTCTTTGCATCCTCAGGTCTTTCAAGGAATTTGCCAAGTTTGGCACAAGCCAATGGTGGATCTGTTTGCCACCAGCTTGAATGCCAAGCTTCCAACCTACGTATCTCCTGTCCCAGACGAAGGCCTGGCAGATAGATGCATTGAACATCTCTTGGGAGGCTCTGGACGCCTATGCTTTTTGTCCAGTAGCCATCCTTCCTCAGTTAGTTCAGAAAATGATCACCTACAGGTGCAGAGTCATTGTGATAGCACCAGGGTGGCCGGGGATGCCTTGGTTTTGGGATCTGGTGGAATTGTCAGCCAAGGTTCCACTGAGGCTTCCTCAAGTGTACAATCTCCTGAAGCAACCCTTCAGTCTCAGATTCCACAAGAATCTGGAGTATCTGAACCTCCATGCTTGGTATCTGGACTCCTACAAGAAGGTCAAGGAGTATTCTCTGTTGAGGTGGCAGATAGAATTAAGGCACCTCAGAGAGAATCCTCAAGGCGAGTATATGATTCAAGGTGGGCCATATTTCAAAAGTGGGCCCAGGAGAATCAGGTGGATGTCACAAAACCAACTATTCCTCAGATAGCTGATTTTCTGAATCATCTTTTCACTGATAGGAACTTGAAACCTAGAACTATTGCTGGTTATAGAACCTCAGTAGCAGATGGGTTAGGCTCTGCAGGTCAAATGGTTTCTCAAAGTTTGGATTTGAATCGCTTGATTGCTAGTTTCCATAGGGACAGACCTTCAGCAAATAGGTCTATTCCTAACTGGGACTTGTCCTTGGTCCTACTTGCCCTCACTCGGGCTCCTTTTGAACCTTTGGGTAAAGCTGATCTTAAGATTTTGACTTTTAAGACAGTTTTTCTGTTGGCTCTAGCATCTGGTAAGAGGCGTAGTGAGATCCATGCTTGGACTTTTGACTCCTTCAGTAGGAAAAGGGATTGGTCAGAAGTTACTTTTTCACCTTCAACTGCTTTCATAGCTAAAAATCAGTTGGCTTCTGAGGGACCCTTGGCTATTCAACCGGTAGTGATCCCTGCTTTGAAACCTACATTGGATCCTTCCTTGATTCAGGATAAGTCTCTTTGTCCAGTGAGAGCTTTGAGATATTATCTTGACAAAACAAAAGATCTCAGGAAAGGCAAGAAACTTCTTTTTGTAGCTATTAAGGAGGGCTACTCAAAAGATATCTCTAAGGCTACTATATCTTCTTGGATCAAACAGTCTATCATTTTGGCCTACCAAAAGTCTGATCAGGAGGTTCAAAATGTTTCCCAGGTCAAGGCACATGAGGTTAGAGCTTTGGCTGCCTCTTTGGCTTTTAAGGGAGGAGTTGCTCTAGATGAGATAATGGCTTCTTGCTTTTGGAGAAGCCATTCAACGTTCACAAATTTTTATCTGAAAGATTTGTGCTGGCATAATGGTGATGTAATGAAAATTGGGCCTGTGGTGGCGGCTCAACATGTTGTAAATTGTTAATAGGTAATGTCATTATTAGTATTCTATTATTATAATGTCATTCTATTTGGACTATGTTATTGTATTTTGAAGCCAGTATTTGTATTGTTTTCTTATATTTGGCTTCTTGTTTTTCAGATGAGTTCTGAGATGGGTGTACAGCTGTAAATATTTCAGTTTGATGTTAGTTGGCTGTTTTCTTGATGTTAGTGGTGGTAGTATGAACGGTATCAATAGATGGATTATGGCTTCCACAGTAATACTCAACAGATCGGCTTCCTCGTGATTGAGGTGAGTCTGGGTATGAATGCTTGTATGCTTGTGGTGTGCTTTATTACTGTTCATTTGGTTTGTAACTAGGGTCTTTATATTCTAGTACTACCCGCCATCCATGAAGGCTGAATTCAGCTATGGTCAGGAAATGGTAAGTGTATTTTTCGCAATAAAATTGAAAAATTTTGTTGTAATTTTAATTTTTATTAGATAAATACTTACCATTTCCTGACCAGGATAGTCCCCCCCAGCCTCCCCGCAGAGTCAGTACTAGGGTACGAGGGGTGAGCTTTGCAACAAAAACAATGAATGGCGCCAATTGGCGTGGTCACATGACCATTGGGGGGCTTCCTACTTCCACACTCACTCACTGGCTTCTTAAGGTAGCTTAAAACGTTTCTCAACGTTGGCCAGTGAGTTGGATGGCACCAACAAATAGCTATGGTCAGGAAATTGTAAGTATTTATCTAATAAAAATTAAAATTACAACAAAATTTTTCAAATTGATGCAGGACCTCAAGCAGCATGCCATCAGATTGACTTCCACGAGTTTTGTAGACACTATGTTTAGGTTTAAGGAAAGGTTCAAAGTATTTAGGATAACCACTATGTAGAAACTTGTACACCAATAGGGCCGTCTTGAAAACAGAGCAATGCTTGATAGGCAACCAATGACGACTCTTTCTTACAGGAGTGATGACGTATGTGACCTATGGGACATAATACCCAAATTTTGACATTTTACTTTCACTTTTGTTTTGTATTTCAGTACCCAGAACAAGAGTCAGGTCATGAGAACCAGAACAATCACTCCTACTCCAGACTGGAGTTGTCATTTGAATATCTGATGTGTAAAGACACACTGCAGTGGATTACTGTCACATCAGATCAGGTACACATCAAGTTGTTTGCAGTTATTTTAAATAAGAAATATTAAGTGCTGTCTCAATGGCTTTGTGGTTAGGGTGGTGGACATCAGAGTGGAAGGTCTGGGGTTCAGTCCTTGGCAAGATCATTCACTGAGAGATTGTATCGTTTTTCATATAATGCCCCTCTGTATTAAGGGTGGGTCGGTAGGCGTGGTGTCTCGGTGTCGAGAGCATTTTCCTGAAATACTGTGGCATGATTTTTAAACTGCCACTTTACTTGTCAACACATATAATGGAAGGAAGAGTTAAAATATTAGAAACATACCCAAAATCTGTAGAAACTATAAGCTTTTATCCCATCTGCAAAAGAAGCAACCTAGTATTTTAATTTTTGAGTAGCATGAAGCTATTACTTGTGGTAAAACTTTATTAGAAATACACTTTTTTGACCTTTGTCAAAAATTCCTATTTTTTACATTTTTTTCCTCATGAAATCCCTATTGGTAATATTATTGGTAATAATGATTTTTTATTATAATTATTTTCAGGCTATATTAATGAGCATGTGTCTGCAAGGAATGGTAGATGAACTGATTATGAAAAAACAGGGAAAGAGATTAAAACGGGTGAGAATATCAGTCATAAATACATTGAATTTTGATTAAAAGTGGACACACTTTTAGTGCTAAAGTAGGAGTAGACGAGGTATAAATAAAAGGTTGAACAATTTTGTAGAAAGTGTGATAAATATTAAAAGAAAGGTTTGTTTGGTAAAGTCTCATTGTTTTGACTTATGCTACAAATAAAATATCAAGGAGAGTCTGTGATTGCTAAAGCAAATAATACTGTTGCAATCATGTTAAGTCACATAAAATGTATCCTTTAATTAATACTATACAGGACATCTATTGTCATGCTAAATGTGAATGATGTATTCCCCAATAAATTGAATTTCAATTTAATTTTAATAAGACAGTGTAAAGACCTGGCTAATGCTGTTACTATTACTATGGTCACTTATTTTTTTATTTTTCAGCCGCAGGATAGAGACAGTGGTCGCCGTAGAAACCAGTCAACATCATCATCGTCCACATCAGGACGGCTTTCCTCGTCCTCATCTGTAAAATCAAACAACAACACTGAGGTAATTAAGACACCAATTAATTGGCATAATAAATTTTTTTTTGAAAATTTAGAAAGGGAATTCAAGGATATTGATTTTGCAGAATTCTTAACCCGAAAATCAATGAATATGTCACAGTGGAAACTCCAATCCAGTGCCATTTCTAATTTCCCTAGTGGTAGTTCCAATTGGAACTACCACTAGTGCTACTTCCAATTGGAACTACCACTAGTGCCATTTCTAATCCTTTGCTGATAAACAACAATTAGAAGTAGCACTAGTGCTAGTTCCAATTGGAACTACCACTAGAGGAATTAGAAATGGCACTAGTGGTAGTTCCAATTAGAACTACCACTAGGGGAATTAGAAATGGCCCTGACTCTTGATATGACTTCTCATGAAGAAGTTCATCATTGATCACAAACTGTTTATTTACATACAGTAAATGATAATACATACAGTATTCACATACAGTAAATGACAATACATACAATACACAATATGACGTCATTTCACAAGTTTTAATGTTTTATATCACTTGAGGAACACTGGATTGGAAGTCTTCAGATAGTATAGCACATTTCTGGCACTAAGTTTTTGTACTTTAAAGTTTTTTGAAACCCAGTACTTAAAGAAGCTACAACTTGGTCATATTTGTGAAACTTTAGTTAATAACTATTCACTGTTGTTTCCAAAAGTTAAACTGACCATTGCCTAGATGGGCTGGTCTTATATAGACACAGTAGCACAGTTAATTACAGAAATGTATTCCTTTGATGGGCCCCTTTTATGTGTTCTAAAGAAAGATAGATCAAAATGATGACATGGATTACCTGCATAACTATAATCTAGAATATTAAAGCAAATTGCTGCTCTGGTGAGAGCTGCTCATCTGAGCAGATATCACAATTAAAGGGACAAAATGGGGTAATTGCAATTCAGATTAGAAATTAGTGTTGTCACAAAAATGTTGATTGATGATTTTAGAAATTACACCTTTCAAAGATTTAGTGCCATTTCTAATTCCCCTAGTGGTAGTTCCAATTGGAACTACCACTAGTGCTATTTCTAAATCCCCTAGTGCTGCTTCCAATTAGAAGTACAACTAGTGGTAGTTCCAATTGGAAGCAGCACTAGGGGAATTAGAAATGACACTAGTGGTAGTTCCAATTGGAAGTAGCACTAGTGGTAGTTCCAATTGGAACTACCACTAGGGGAATTAGAAATGGCACTGGATTGGAGTTTCCACTGTGACAAATACACAACCACAATTTGTAAAGGTAAAAAAAGATGTGAACTTACCGTATATTTTCAAAATATGGCCCGGGCGTTAATTATTTTCAAATGGCATCAGACCAGGCATTAAATTGAACCAGGCGTTCTTTTGAATATACAAAAAAAAACAACAGTGTTATAAATTGTAAACATTGTGCTTGGCACCAGGCGTTTATTTGAACCTGTGTGTTATTTTGGAAATTTACGGTAATTTTATGACGATAACGTATTACGGATGGGTTGGTGTCAAAAATTTGTAATGAGGGGGCTGCCTATGCAATACTGATTTAGCTTGCATCTGTAGATTTGCTTCAAAAATGTGTCAATACACTGTAAATGTTATAAAATAATTTTAGAATCTACAGCACCTACTAATATGCATTATTTTCCATTCCAGAGGATAAAATGAACACAACAATGTCCTATGCCAGAGATTTATAAATACAAATGATATCAGAGATAAGATGGACTCAGATTGTACTGATTTGCCATCACTTATGGAAAAAAATGTTAAATGTTGAATAACCTTCTTAAGCCTCTGGGTTCCCACATCCTTGAAAATCCTTGAAAAAATTGCTTCATTTTCAAGGCTTTTGAAAGTCCTTGAATTTGGCCAAAATTGATTAAAATCCTTGAAAAGTCCTTGAATTTGTTATTGCCCAACTTCTGCATCTGCCTCATCTAGTTTTACAGCTATGACAGATTCAGTAAAGCAAGTATGATCTAGTCTAAACAAAGTTTATGTAGATGTGTTAACTAGCATTGTTGTAATGAGTTTATAAAATGTTAAAATCGTGTGACAATAAAGAATTTTGTGGGAGGGATGGACAGCTAGAAGGGGAGGTAAAGGAGGCTGTGCCTTAAAATACTGTATAAGTGGTTATTTTCGCGTGGAATTAATTTTCGCTATATTCGCGAGTGACTACAAAACGCGAAAATAACTTCTAGCCAATATTTATCAGTAGAACCAGTCTAGCGTGAGCGATAATACAAGATTGTGCAAGATACAATATTTGACACTGCCACGGAAACAATAAATTCCATTGCTTTATCAAATGTACCATTCACAGAAACGCCTAACTTCTTTGATCTTTATCACCAATAGGGAGGGATTAATTCAATTACATGACCCCGCTACTGTACACAACTTCTTTGATCATGCGCCGATCAATGAAAGTGTGTTCGATTGGGTTTCATAAATTTATAATCTCCCAGAGTAGGTTCACACACTGACAACGTGTATAAAAGAAAAGACGTTAACTATGCATTTCCAATCAAACCAGCAGAAGTCCGCGTAATATTTTAATTTGAACATGTTGTTAGTTTGGGCGATAATTATGTCCACCCCCCTGGGGGGTGGATATATTATTTTTGCTTTTTTCGCCGTCCGATGTCCGATGTCCGATGTCCGATGTCCGTTGTCCGATGTCCGATGTCCGATGTCCGATGTCCGGCGTCCGGCGTCCGATGTCCGGCGTCACGCATGGTTTCCGCTCATTTAAAGGAAAAGTATTAGAGCTATTGTCACCAAATTTGGTATGCAGGCTTATTGGGTCAGTAGCTTGCTTGGGATTGCTTTTGGCTGTTGTACCTCTTTTGCTTACTGAGTAATACTTAAGTACAGCTATTTTCAGTACCCATTGGTTTCCGTGCATTTAAGCCAAAATAATTAAAGATATTTTACTACAATTTTGAATACAAGATTGTTATGTCCATAGCTCGCTTGGTATTGCATTTGGGACTGATAGCTTTGTCAGTACATGAGTAATAGCCATTTAGGTACTTCATTGTGTATTTTCAGTACTACTTTTGAGTAATTTGCTTCTATCTCCTTAACCGTGCGAGATAGAGCGATTTCGGCAAAATTTTCGACCCGCAGGGTATCTGAAGAGTGTACTCTTTGCAATTTTCAAAAAATTTTCCCCTCCCCAAAAATGGCGGCCATTTTGAATTTTCGAATTTTTGCCAAAAATGGCAAAACACAAATTTGCTTCTATCTCCTTAACCGTGCGAGATAGAGCGATTTCGTCGAAATTTTCGACCCACAGGGTATCTAAGGAATGTAATCTTTGCAATTTTCAAAAAATTTTCCCCTCCCCAAAAATGGCGGCCATTTTGAATTTTCGAATTTTTGCCAAAAATTGCAAAACACAAATTTGCTTCTATCTCCTTAACCGTGCGAGATAGAGCGATTTCGTCGAAATTTTCGACCCACAGGGTATCTAAGGAATGCAATCTTTGCAATTTTCCAAAAATTTTCCCCTCCCCAAAAATGGCGGCCATTTTGAATTTTCGAATTTTTGCCAAAAATTGCAAAACACAAATTTGCTTCTATCTCCTTAACCGTGCGAGATAGAGCGATTTCGTCGAAATTTTCGACCCACAGGGTATCTAAGGAATGCAATCTTTGCAATTTTCCAAAAATTTTCCCCTCCCCAAAAATGGCGGCCATTTTGAATTTTCGAATTTTTGCCAAAAATGGCAAAACACAAATTTGCTTCTATCTCCTTAACCGTGCGAGATAGAGCGATTTCATCGAAATTTTCGACCCACAGGGTATCTAAGGAATGTAATATTTGCAATTTTCAAAAAATTTTCCCCTCCCCAAAAATGGCGGCCATTTTGAATTTTCGAATTTTTGCCAAAAATGGCAAAACACAAATTTGCTTCTATCTCCTTAACCGTGCGAGATAGAGCGATTTCGTCGAAATTTTCGACCCACAGGGTATCTAAGGAATGCAATCTTTGCAATTTTCCAAAAATTTTCCCCTCCCCAAAAATGGCGGCCATTTTGAATTTTCGAATTTTTGCCAAAAATGGCAAAACACAAATTTGCTTCTATCTCCTTAACCGTGCCAGATAGAGTGATTTCGTCAAAATTTTCGACCCACAGGGTATCTGAGCATTGTACTCTTGGTAATTTCTAAAAAATTTTCCCCTCCCCTAAAATGGCGGCCATTTTGAATTTTCAAATTTTTGCCAAAAATGGCAAAACACAAATTTGCTTCTATCTCCTTAACCATGCGAGATAGAGCGATTTCGTCGAAATTTTCAACCCACAGGGTATCTAAGGAATGTAATCTTTGCAATTTTCAAAAAATTTTCCCCTCCCCAAAAATGGCAGCCATTTTGAATTTTCGAATTTTTGCCCAAAATGGAAAAACACAAACTGGCCTTAACCGTGCAAAATAGAGTTATTTTGTTGAAATTTTCGACCCATAGGGTATCTAAGAAATGTACTCTTGGCAATTTTCAAAAAAATTTCCTTTTCCCAATAATGGCGGCCATTTTGAATTTTCAAATTTTTGCCAAAAATAGAAAAACAGGAATTGGCTTCTATCTTCTTAACCGTGCAAGATAGAGTGATTTCGTCAAAATTTTCAACCCAACCAATGCAAAAAGGCATGAAGCTGAAATAAATTACATCTACACTATCAAATATTTAAGCATCATTGATATATTTTACAAATGAAACAGGGTCTTGTAAGACTACTGTACAATTTGGGCAAAAGGTTCATGGGTGGACATTACACATGATAATGTGTGTTCTTCTATGCTATCCTGTTTCTATTCGCATCGGCAAAACACAAATTTGCTTCTATCTCCTTAACCGTGCGAGATAGAGCGATTTCGTCGAAATTTTCGACCCACAGGGTATCTAAGGAATGTAATATTTGCAATTTTCAAAAAAATTTCCCCTCCCCAAAAATGGCGGCCATTTTGAATTTTCGAATTTTTGCCAAAAATGGCAAAACACAAATTTGCTTCTATCTCCTTAACCGTGCGAGATAGAGCGATTTCGGCAAAATTTTCGACCCACAGGGGATCTAAGGAATGCAATCTTTGCAATTTTCCAAAAATTTTCCCCTCCCCAAAAATGGCGGCCATTTTGAATTTTCGAATTTTTGCCAAAAATGGCAAAACACTAATTTGCTTCTATCTCCTTAACCGTGCGAGATAGAGCGATTTCGGCAAAATTTTAGACGCACAGGGTATCTAAGCAATGCAATCTTTGCAATTTTCAAAATATTTTCCCCTCCCCAAAAATGGCGGCCATTTTGAATTTTCGAATTTTTGCCAAAAATGGCAAAACACAAATTTGCTTCTATCTCCTTAACCGTGCGAGATAGAGCGATTTCGTCGAAATTTTCGACCCACAGGGTATCTAAGGAATGCAATCTTTGCAATTTTCAAAAAATTTTCCCCTCCCCAAAAATGGCGGCCATTTTGAATTTTCGAATTTTTGCCAAAAATGGGAAAACACAAATTTGCTTCTATCTCCTTAACCGTGCGAGATAGAGCGATTTCGTCGAAATTTTCGACCCACAGGGTATCTAAGGAATGCAATCTTTGCAATTTTCCAAAAATTTTCCCCTCCCCAAAAATGGCGGCCATTTTGAATTTTCGAATTTTTGCCAAAAATGGCAAAACACAAATTTGCTTCTATCTCCTTAACCATGCGAGATAGAGCGATTTCATCGAAATTTTCGACCCACAGGGTATCTAAGGAATGTAATATTTGCAATTTTCAAAAAAATTTCCCCTCCCCAAAAATGGCGGCCATTTTGAATTTTCGAATTTTTGCCAAAAATGGCAAAACACAAATTTGCTTCTATCTCCTTAACCGTGCGAGATAGAGCGATTTCGGCAAAATTTTCGACACACAGGGTATCTAACCAATGCAATCTTTGCAGTTTTCAAAATATTTTCCCCTCCCCAAAAATGGCGGCCATTTTGAATTTTTGAATTTTTGCCAAAAATGGCAAAACACAAATTTGCTTCTATCTCCTTAACCGTGCGAGATAGAGCGATTTCGTCGAAATTTTCGACCCACAGGGTATCTAAGGAATGTAATATTTGCAATTTTCAAAAAAATTTCCCCTCCCCAAAAATGGCGGCCATTTTGAATTTTCGAATTTTTGCCAAAAATGGCAAAACACAAATTTGCTTCTATCTCCTTAACCGTGCGAGATAGAGCGATTTCGGCAAAATTTTCGACCCACAGGGGATCTAAGGAATGCAATCTTTGCAATTTTCCAAAAATTTTCCCCTCCCCAAAAATGGCGGCCATTTTGAATTTTCGAATTTTTGCCAAAAATGGCAAAACACTAATTTGCTTCTATCTCCTTAACCGTGCGAGATAGAGCGATTTCGGCAAAATTTTAGACGCACAGGGTATCTAAGCAATGCAATCTTTGCAATTTTCAAAATATTTTCCCCTCCCCAAAAATGGCGGCCATTTTGAATTTTCGAATTTTTGCCAAAAATGGCAAAACACAAATTTGCTTCTATCTCCTTAACCGTGCGAGATAGAGCGATTTCGTCGAAATTTTCGACCCACAGGGTATCTAAGGAATGCAATCTTTGCAATTTTCAAAAAATTTTCCCCTCCCCAAAAATGGCGGCCATTTTGAATTTTCGAATTTTTGCCAAAAATGGGAAAACACAAATTTGCTTCTATCTCCTTAACCGTGCGAGATAGAGCGATTTCGTCGAAATTTTCGACCCACAGGGTATCTAAGGAATGAAATCTTTGCAATTTTCCAAAAATTTTCCCCTCCCCAAAAATGGCGGCCATTTTGAATTTTCGAATTTTTGCCAAAAATGGCAAAACACAAATTTGCTTCTATCTCCTTAACCATGCGAGATAGAGCGATTTCATCGAAATTTTCGACCCACAGGGTATCTAAGGAATGTAATATTTGCAATTTTCAAAAAAATTTCCCCTCCCCAAAAATGGCGGCCATTTTGAATTTTCGAATTTTTGCCAAAAATGGCAAAACACAAATTTGCTTCTATCTCCTTAACCGTGCGAGATAGAGCGATTTCGGCAAAATTTTCGACACACAGGGTATCTAACCAATGCAATCTTTGCAGTTTTCAAAATATTTTCCCCTCCCCAAAAATGGCGGCCATTTTGAATTTTTGAATTTTTGCCAAAAATGGCAAAACACAAATTTGCTTCTATCTCCTTAACCGTGCGAGATAGAGCGATTTCGTCGAAATTTTCGACCCACAGGGTATCTAAGGAATGTAATATTTGCAATTTTCAAAAAATTTTCCCCTCCCCAAAAATGGCGGCCATTTTGAATTTTCGAATTTTTGCCAAAAATGGCAAAACACAAATTTGCTTCTATCTCCTTAACCGTGCGAGATAGAGCGATTTCGTCGAAATTTTCGACCCACAGGGTATCTAAGGAATGCAATCTTTGCAATTTTCCAAAAAACACAAATTTGCTTCTATCTCCTTAACCGTGCGAGATAGAGCGATTTCGTCGAAATTTTCGACCCACAGGGTATCTAAGGAATGTAATATTTGCAATTTTCAAAAAAATTTCCCCTCCCCAAAAATGGCGGCCATTTTGAATTTTCGAATTTTTGCCAAAAATGGCAAAACACAAATTTGCTTCTATCTCCTTAACCGTGCGAGATAGAGCGATTTCGGCAAAATTTTCGACCCACAGGGGATCTAAGGAATGCAATCTTTGCAATTTTCCAAAAATTTTCCCCTCCCCAAAAATGGCGGCCATTTTGAATTTTCGAATTTTTGCCAAAAATGGCAAAACACTAATTTGCTTCTATCTCCTTAACCGTGCGAGATAGAGCGATTTCGGCAAAATTTTAGACGCACAGGGTATCTAAGCAATGCAATCTTTGCAATTTTCAAAATATTTTCCCCTCCCCAAAAATGGCGGCCATTTTGAATTTTCGAATTTTTGCCAAAAATGGCAAAACACAAATTTGCTTCTATCTCCTTAACCGTGCGAGATAGAGCGATTTCGTCGAAATTTTCGACCCACAGGGTATCTAAGGAATGCAATCTTTGCAATTTTCAAAAAATTTTCCCCTCCCCAAAAATGGCGGCCATTTTGAATTTTCGAATTTTTGCCAAAAATGGGAAAACACAAATTTGCTTCTATCTCCTTAACCGTGCGAGATAGAGCGATTTCGTCGAAATTTTCGACCCACAGGGTATCTAAGGAATGCAATCTTTGCAATTTTCCAAAAATTTTCCCCTCCCCAAAAATGGCGGCCATTTTGAATTTTCGAATTTTTGCCAAAAATGGCAAAACACAAATTTGCTTCTATCTCCTTAACCATGCGAGATAGAGCGATTTCATCGAAATTTTCGACCCACAGGGTATCTAAGGAATGTAATATTTGCAATTTTCAAAAAAATTTCCCCTCCCCAAAAATGGCGGCCATTTTGAATTTTCGAATTTTTGCCAAAAATGGCAAAACACAAATTTGCTTCTATCTCCTTAACCGTGCGAGATAGAGCGATTTCGGCAAAATTTTCGACACACAGGGTATCTAACCAATGCAATCTTTGCAGTTTTCAAAATATTTTCCCCTCCCCAAAAATGGCGGCCATTTTGAATTTTTGAATTTTTGCCAAAAATGGCAAAACACAAATTTGCTTCTATCTCCTTAACCGTGCGAGATAGAGCGATTTCGTCGAAATTTTCGACCCACAGGGTATCTAAGGAATGTAATATTTGCAATTTTCAAAAAATTTTCCCCTCCCCAAAAATGGCGGCCATTTTGAATTTTCGAATTTTTGCCAAAAATGGCAAAACACAAATTTGCTTCTATCTCCTTAACCGTGCGAGATAGAGCGATTTCGTCGAAATTTTCGACCCACAGGGTATCTAAGGAATGCAATCTTTGCAATTTTCCAAAAATTTTCCCCTCCCCAAAAATGGCGGCCATTTTGAATTTTCGAATTTTTGCCAAAAATGGCAAAACACAAATTTGCTTCTATCTCCTTAACCGTGCGAAATAGAGCGATTTCGTCGAAATTTTCGACCCACAGGGTATCTAAGGAATGTAATATTTGCAATTTTCAAAAAAATTTCCCCTCCCCAAAAATGGCGGCCATTTTGAATTTTCGAATTTTTGCCAAAAATGGCAAAACACAAATTTGCTTCTATCTCCTTAACCGTGCGAGATAGAGCGATTTCGGCAAAATTTTCGACCCACAGGGGATCTAAGGAATGCAATCTTTGCAATTTTCCAAAAATTTTCCCCTCCCCAAAAATGGCGGCCATTTTGAATTTTCGAATTTTTGCCAAAAATGGCAAAACACTAATTTGCTTCTATCTCCTTAACCGTGCGAGATAGAGCGATTTCGGCAAAATTTTCGACGCACAGGGTATCTAAGCAATGCAATCTTTGCAATTTTCAAAATAATTTCCCCTCCCCAAAAATGGCGGCCATTTTGAATTTTCGAATTTTTGCCAAAAATGGCAAAACACAAATTTGCTTCTATCTCCTTAACCGTGCGAGATAGAGCGATTTCGTCGAAATTTTCGACCCACAGGGTATCTAAGGAATGTAATCTTTGCAATTTTCAAAAAATTTTCCCCTCCCCAAAAATGGCGGCCATTTTGAATTTTCGAATTTTTGCCAAAAATTGCAAAACACAAATTTGCTTCTATCTCCTTAACCGTGCGAGATAGAGCGATTTCGTCGAAATTTTCGACCCACAGGGTATCTAAGGAATGCAATCTTTGCAATTTTCCAAAAATTTTCCCCTCCCCAAAAATGGCGGCCATTTTGAATTTTCGAATTTTTGCCAAAAATTGCAAAACACAAATTTGCTTCTATCTCCTTAACCGTGCGAGATAGAGCGATTTCGTCGAAATTTTCGACCCACAGGGTATCTAAGGAATGCAATCTTTGCAATTTTCCAAAAATTTTCCCCTCCCCAAAAATGGCGGCCATTTTGAATTTTCGAATTTTTGCCAAAAATGGCAAAACACAAATTTGCTTCTATCTCCTTAACCGTGCGAGATAGAGCGATTTCATCGAAATTTTCGACCCACAGGGTATCTAAGGAATGTAATATTTGCAATTTTCAAAAAATTTTCCCCTCCCCAAAAATGGCGGCCATTTTGAATTTTCGAATTTTTGCCAAAAATGGCAAAACACAAATTTGCTTCTATCTCCTTAACCGTGCGAGATAGAGCGATTTCGTCGAAATTTTCGACCCACAGGGTATCTAAGGAATGCAATCTTTGCAATTTTCCAAAAATTTTCCCCTCCCCAAAAATGGCGGCCATTTTGAATTTTCGAATTTTTGCCAAAAATGGCAAAACACAAATTTGCTTCTATCTCCTTAACCGTGCCAGATAGAGTGATTTCGTCAAAATTTTCGACCCACAGGGTATCTGAGCATTGTACTCTTGGTAATTTCTAAAAAATTTTCCCCTCCCCTAAAATGGCGGCCATTTTGAATTTTCAAATTTTTGCCAAAAATGGCAAAACACAAATTTGCTTCTATCTCCTTAACCATGCGAGATAGAGCGATTTCGTCGAAATTTTCAACCCACAGGGTATCTAAGGAATGTAATCTTTGCAATTTTCAAAAAATTTTCCCCTCCCCAAAAATGGCAGCCATTTTGAATTTTCGAATTTTTGCCCAAAATGGAAAAACACAAACTGGCCTTAACCGTGCAAAATAGAGTTATTTTGTTGAAATTTTCGACCCATAGGGTATCTAAGAAATGTACTCTTGGCAATTTTCAAAAAAATTTCCTTTTCCCAATAATGGCGGCCATTTTGAATTTTCAAATTTTTGCCAAAAATAGAAAAACAGGAATTGGCTTCTATCTTCTTAACCGTGCAAGATAGAGTGATTTCGTCAAAATTTTCAACCCAACCAATGCAAAAAGGCATGAAGCTGAAATAAATTACATCTACACTATCAAATATTTAAGCATCATTGATATATTTTACAAATGAAACAGGGTCTTGTAAGACTACTGTACAATTTGGGCAAAAGGTTCATGGGTGGACATTACACATGATAATGTGTGTTCTTCTATGCTATCCTGTTTCTATTCGCATCTACTATCAACAGGGCGGCCTATTTCTAGTTGAATATATTTCACCGCGAAAATAAATTCTCGCGAACCAGGCCTACAGTGTACATTCGCGAACTTAAGTACCCGCGAAAAAAACCACTAATACAGTATATCCTTGAGAATTTTGTTGTTGACCTTGAAAATCCTTGAAAAGACCTTGAATCCAGTTATCGAAAGTCGGTGGGAACCCTGGCAGCCTGTAAGTTGGACGATTTCAAACTGTAGTAGTTGTTCAGAAATGATGTAAAAACTAAAATTACAACATTGTTTGTCAGTTTGATATGAATGTGCTGTAACTGAATTAAAAATGAAGGGATTTTTCTCTATGGCAAATTTTTCACATGCTAGGTCAAGTTGCACACCTCTATATCTACTGAACACCCAGTATTGGTAAAATTACTCATGAGCTATTCTAAATGCTTGCTTCAGCCCCATTTATTATGCAGTCCAATTCAAAGATGAAAAAAAAAATTCCTTCTTGCATAATTATATCCCCAGACGAAAGTCGGGGATATATTGGATTCAGGTCCGTCACGCCGCCGCCGTCGCCGCCGCTGTAGAAATTTCCTTGTGGACGCGATAACTCAAAAACCAATTAATATTTTTTTTTCAAACTTGGTACACATGTTAAGGATGCCCAAAGGAAGATCCCTATTTTAAGGTGACCTTAAACTCCAAATAATAAAGAACTTATGGCCACCTTAAGGTCAGAAATTGCACTTTTGACCACTTAGAGCCCTCTAGGTCACAAACTATGAGGCGTATCTGGCTTAAATTTTACCTGAGAACACATTAATATATTCTTAGTACATGTGCCAAAAATCAAGACTTTAAGTTGAGGAGAAAATTGTGTTTGGGGCCCATAAAGACCCCACTTAGGACTTTTTTCCTAGATTTTTAACATATTTTGCCCTATAATTTGGAAGTGGTAATTCTGATGAGTCTCAAACTGCTCTAGGTGTAACTCTTACATGTAATCCTTGTCTGTGAAAAATTTAAAGGCTGTAGGTTTACCTGTTAGGCCGACTTGAGGTCTCAAAATTGCCCACAGAGACCCAATTGACCCGAGTGACCCTTTTTAGACATTTTTCACATATTTTGCTCTGTAACTTGGAAATGGTAAGTCTGAGAAGTTTCAAACTGTATTAGATACATATTCTATGTGTAATCTTAGTATGTGACAAATTTTAAGTCTGAAGCTTTAATTTGAAGGCCACATTGAGGTCTCTGACGGGCTCCCAAAGACCCAGTATTTGGACTTTTTGCCACCTTTAAGCCCTGTGACGTTAAACTATGTGACTGATAGGGCTGAAATCTCATCTGGGAATACATTATTATGTTCTTTTTACATGTGCCAAAAATCATGGCTTCAAGTAGACATTTAAACTGTGTATGAGGACCATAAACACCCACCCGAGTGACCCTTTTAAGACATTTTTCACATATTTTGCTCTGTAACTTGGAAATGGTAAGTCTGAGAAGTTTCAAACTTTATTAGATATATATTCTATGTATAATCTTAGTATGTGACAGATTATAAATCTGAAGCTTTAATTGGAAGGCCACATCGAGATCTCTAAAAGGCCCACAGAGACCCAATATTTGGACTTTTTGCCACCTTTAAGCCCTGTGACTGTTAAACTATGTGATTGATGGAGCTGAAATCCCATCTGGGAATGCATTATTATGTCCTTTCTACATGTGCTGAAAATCAAGGCTTTTAGTAGACATTTAACCTGTGTATGAGGGCCATGAACACTCACCCAAGTGACCTTTTTTGACATTTTTTTCCGTATTTTGCCCTGTTATTTGGAAATGCTTAGTGTGACAGGTCTTAAACTGTATTATATATAATTTTTTTTGTTATGTTTGTCCCCCAAAAAGTTTCAGCTCTGTAGTTTAATTGCTAAGGTCTCTTTAACAATTGTAAAATGCCCACAGAGACCCAGTTTATGGATATTATACCACTTTAAAGCCCTGTAACTGTTGAACTATGTGGGTCATAGAGCTGAAATCTTTGAATTTTTCAAAGGAAGTGCCTGTCTATTTAAATTTTTATTAATAATGTTATGGCTATCTTAGGCTTTTAAGTACTTATTTTTGTGTGTTATCTCTCTGCTTGCTGAGTTTTTAACTTTTTAAAATGAAACTGGTTAAACATATTCGAGTAGGCAAAATGGACACTGTTATTTTCTGGTGAGCTATAAGTCCAATATTAATGAAATAATACCCTTATGTAGTAAAAATAGGGGATTTTTAACCCTCAACTAGCCCAGTTTTATTCAGTTTGCCTCAGTTAATTTTGACACAGTTCCTACAGTTACTAACTCATTTCAGTTGATAATCACATTCTTAAAATTCTCAATTCTGACTTATTATTATAAATCTGTTCTTGTGGTTTGATAATTTATATTTAATTCTGGAGGTATATAATTTTCCTGTTGGACATTCCTTATTTATATATTTGATTTTATTGTAGTGATAAGATTAACTGAGCTTTTTGTATTTGATTACCCCTTTTGTTTGTTTACCATTTGTGCTGTAGCACTCTCTTTGTAGTCCCACCCCCCATCCACCTCTGGGACCTCCAGCTATTGAGTGACACTAAATAAACAAAGGTATTGAATGATATCAAATGAGAAACAAAGAACCAGACTTTTCAGTGGGGTTGCAGATCTTCTGTAACAGTGAGAGAGGTGTGGAGAAGGGGAGAGGGGTGGGGTGGGGTTGGGAGATGGGGTTTGCTTCATTATCTAATAAGACAAAGGGGAGTCAGAACTGAGATTGTGTCACATATTTAGGTTGCATATATATGGACCACATATATAGGAATTGAGGAAATGAATAACTGAAAAACAATGCAAATTCTAAAAATAATATAATAAAATAATAATATAAATAATATATAATTTTTAAATAATATTTTATTTGTGAACAAATGTAGAAACAGATATGCGCTTTTGGGAGTATTAATCATTTAAATACTTTGAAAATAGGTTCAGAGTCACCCTTTGCAGGAAGATTGAAAAGTATGATGAGTTGAGTTAGAAATAATATTTTATTTGTCAACAAATATAGAAACAGATATGCTCTTTTGGGATTATTAATTTGGAATGGACATTCAATCATCAATCATTTAAATACTTTGAAAATAGGTTCAGAGTTATCATTGCAGGAAGATTGAAAATATGCTCTGTTGAGTTATGTATTCGGCGTCTGGGGATACACCATCTTCCTTGGGAAGATATAAACTTAGTAGATTGATGTGCTGAAGTTCATATAACTTTTCCCAAGATTTATGGCATACAACAAATGGCTTACATAAAAAATTCCCGATCAAAACCTGTGGCATGAGTGATAACCTGTCTGGGGATATGTTGGCGCCGAGTTGGCCCAATCTAGTTTTCTTTGCAAGTGCCTTTTAACAGAATTTTTATCTGCCATTTTGCTTTTTTATGTCAGCTGACTTGTCAGTCAGCTGACATTATGTCGTCACTCTGCGGCGTGGGCGTACGCGTACGCGTCCGCGTGAACAACTTCTCCTCCAAAACTACAAGGCCTAGAGACGTGCTGTTTTTTTTAAAAGATACCTTATCTATCGAGGATGAAAAATTGTTCAAGGCATGCAAATCTGTCTGTTCGTCTGTTTGCTAGAGACATTACAAGGGGGGTACCCCCACCAAAAGTGTGAAAATTTCAACACTTAATCACAATTTTCTCAGTGACTATTGCAGGGATTTCTCTCATATCTTGCATATATGTACTAGGCCAGAGGTAGATTCTCTTGTGTGAGTATGAGACCTGGATCTGTCTTACTTTTTTTTTAATAAATTTTTTTAATAATTTTTAATGCATTAAAATTCATGAAATCATGCACAAAATCATTTATAACTTGAAAAGTGTTGCATTTAGAGCATTTTGTTAAAATATGTTATTCAGCTACTTTTTTCATAGCTACAATATGGTGAGTAAGTTGGGTGCCTGTCTCAATAGCTAAGTGAGTAATGGCTACTTTTGGGCTTTTCAGTAACTTCCATCATGAGTAAAATCACTTGTAACTTAAAAACTATTGCATTTAGAGAATTTCGTATAAATATGTTATTCAGCTACTTTTGGGTCAGCTATAACATAGTAAAATTTTAGACCTGTAGCTCATGGCATAGCTGAGTAATAGCTACTTTTAGGTTACCACTGTTGAGTAAATCGCTTATAACTTCAAAACTATTGCATTTAGAGAATTTCGTATAAATATGTTATTCAGCTACTTTTGGGTCAGCTATAACATAGTAAAATTTCAGACCTGTAGCTCATGGCATAGCTGAGTAATAGCTACTTTTAGGTTATCACTGTTGAGTAAATCGCTTATAACTTGGAAACTATTGCATTTACAGTATTTTGTTTCAATATGTTATTCACCTATTTTGGGATCAGCTATAACATAGTGAAGTTTCAGATCTGTGGCTCATTCATAGCTGAGTAATAGCTACTTTGAAGTTCTCACTATTGAGTAAATCACTTGTAACTTAAAACCTATTGCATTTAGAGAATTTCGTATAAATATGTTATTCAGCTACTTTTGGGCCAGCTATAACATAGTGAAATTTCAGATCTGTAGGTCATGGCATAGCTGAGTAATAGCTATTTTAAAGTTCTCACTATTGAGTAAATCAGTTGTAATTGGAAAACTGTTGCATTTAGAGAATTTCGTATAAATATGTTATTCAGCTACTTTTGGGTCAGCTATAACATAGTAAAATTTCAGACCTGTAGCTCATGGCATAGCTGAGTAATAGCTACTTTTAGGTCATCACTATTGAGTAAATCAGTTGTAACTTGAAAACTATTGCATTTACAGTATTTTGCTTAAATATGTTGTTCACCTACTTTTGGGTCAGCTATAACATAGTAAAATTTGAGACCTGTAGCTGATGGCATAGCTGAGTAATAACTACTTTGAGGTTCTCACTATTGAGTAAATCAGTTGTAATTGCAAAACTATTGCATTTAGAGAATTTCGTATAAATATGTTATTCAGCTACTTTTGGGCCAGCTATAACATGGTGAAATTTCAGATCTGTAGGTCATGGCATAGCTGAGTAATAGCTACTTTGAAGTTCTCACTAGTGAGTAAATCAGTTGTAATTGGAAAACTATTGCATTTACAGAATTTCGTATAAATATGTTATTCAGCTACTTTTGGGTCAGCTATAACATAGTAAAATTTCAGACCTGTAGCTCATGGCATAGCTGAATAATAGCTACTTTTAGGTCATCACTATTGAGTAAATCAGTTGTAACTTCAAAACTATTGCATTTACAGTATTTTGCTTAAATATGTTGTTCACCTACTTTTGGGTCAGCTATAACATAGTAAAATTTGAGACCTGTAGCTCATTGCATAGCTGAGTAATAACTACTTTGAGGTTCTCACTATTGAGTAAATCAGTTGTAATTGCAAAACTATTGCATTTAGAGAATTTCGTATAAATATGTTATTCGGCTACTTTTGGGCCAGCTATAACATAGTGAAATTTCAGATCTGTAGGTCATGGCATAGCTGAGTAATAGCTACTTTGAAGTTCTCACTATTGAGTAAATCAGTTGTAATTGTAAAACTATTGCATTTACAGAATTTCGTATAAATATGTTATTCAGCTACTTTTGGGTCAGCTATAACATAGTAAAATTTCAGACCTGTAGCTCATGGCATAGCTGAGTAATAGCTACTTTTAGGTCATCACTATTGAGTAAATCAGTTGTAACTTCAAAACTATTGCATTTACAGTATTTTGCTTAAATATGTTTTCACCTACTTTTGGGTCAGCTATAACATAGTAAAATTTGAGACCTGTAGCTCATTGCATAGCTGAGTAATAACTACTTTGAGGTTCTCACTATTGAGTAAATCAGTTGTAATTGCAAAACTATTGCATTTAGAGAATTTAATATAAATATGTTATTCAGCTACTTTTGGGTCAGCTATAACATAGTAAAATTTCAGACCTGTAGCTCATGGCATAGCTGAGTAATAGCTACTTTTAGGTCATCACTTTTGAGTAAATCAGTTGTAACTTGAAAACTATTGCATGTACAGTATTTTGCTTAAATATGTTGTTCACCTACTTTTGGGTCAGCTATAACATAGTAAAATTTCAGACCTGTAGCTCATGGCATAGCTGAGTAATAGCTACTTTTAGGTTATCACTGTTGAGTAAATCGCTTATAACTTGGAAATTATTGCATTTAGAGTATTTTGTTTCAATATGTTGTTCACCTATTTTGGGGTCAGCTATAACATAGTGAAGTTCCAGACCTGTGACTCATTGCATAGCTGAGTAATAGCTACTTTGAGTTCTCAATGTTGAGTAAATCACTTATAATTTGAAAACTATTGCATTTAGAGAATTTCGTATAAATATGTTATTCAGCTACTTTTGGGTCAGCTATAACATAGTAAAATTTCAGACCTGTAGCTCATGGCATAGCTGAGTAATAGCTACTTTTAGGTTATCACTGTTGAGTAAATCGCTTATAACTTGGAAACTATTGCATTTACAGTATTTTGTTTCAATATGTTATTCACCTATTTTGGGATCAGCTATAACATAGTGAAGTTTCAGATCTGTGGCTCATTCATAGCTGAGTAATAGCTACTTTGAAGTTCTCACTATTGAGTAAATCACTTGTAACTTAAAACCTATTGCATTTAGAGAATTTCGTATAAATATGTTATTCAGCTACTTTTGGGTCAGCTATAACATAGTAAAATTTCAGACCTGTAGCTCATGGCATAGCTGAGTAATAGCTACTTTTAGGTCATCACTATTGAGTAAATCAGTTGTAACTTCAAAACTATTGCATTTACAGTATTTTGCTTAAATATGTTGTTCACCTACTTTTGGGTCAGCTATAACATAGTAAAATTTGAGACCTGTAGCTCATTGCATAGCTGAGTAATAACTACTTTGAGGTTCTCACTATTGAGTAAATCAGTTGTAATTGCAAAACTATTGCATTTAGAGAATTTCGTATAAATATGTTATTCGGCTACTTTTGGGCCAGCTATAACATAGTGAAATTTCAGATCTGTAGGTCATGGCATAGCTGAGTAATAGCTACTTTGAAGTTCTCACTATTGAGTAAATCAGTTGTAATTGGAAAACTATTGCATTTACAGAATTTCGTATAAATATGTTATTCAGCTACTTTTGGGTCAGCTATAACATAGTAAAATTTCAGACCTGTAGCTCATGGCATAGCTGAGTAATAGCTACTTTTAGGTCATCACTATTGAGTAAATCAGTTGTAACTTCAAAACTATTGCATTTACAGTATTTTGCTTAAATATGTTGTTCACCTACTTTTGGGTCAGCTATAACATAGTAAAATTTGAGACCTGTAGCTCATTGCATAGCTGAGTAATAACTACTTTGAGGTTCTCACTATTGAGTAAATCAGTTGTAATTGCAAAACTATTGCATTTAGAGAATTTAATATAAATATGTTATTCAGCTACTTTTGGGTCAGCTATAACATAGTAAAATTTCAGACCTGTAGCTCATGGCATAGCTGAGTAATAGCTACTTTTAGGTCATCACTTTTGAGTAAATCAGTTGTAACTTGAAAACTATTGCATGTACAGTATTTTGCTTAAATATGTTGTTCACCTACTTTTGGGTCAGCTATAACATAGTAAAATTTCAGACCTGTAGCTCATGGCATAGCTGAGTAATAGCTACTTTTAGGTTATCACTGTTGAGTAAATCGCTTATAACTTGGAAATTATTGCATTTAGAGTATTTTGTTTCAATATGTTATTCACCTATTTTGGGGTCAGCTATAACATAGTGAAGTTCCAGACCTGTGACTCATTGCATAACTGAGTAATAGCTACTTTGAGTTCTCAATGTTGAGTAAATCACTTATAATTTGAAAACTATTGCATTTAGAGAATTTAGTATAAATATGTTATTCAGCTACTTTTGGGTCAGCTATAACATAGTAAAATTTCAGACCTGTAGCTCATGGCATAGCTGAGTAATAGCTACTTTTAGGTTATCACTGTTGAGTAAATCACTTATAACTTGGAAACTATTGCATTTAGAGTATTTTGTTGCAATATGTTATTCACCTATTTTGGGGTCAGCTATAACATAGTGAAGTTCCAGACCTGTGGCTCATTGCATAGCTGAGTAATAGCTACTTTGAAGTTCTCACTGTTGAGTAAATCAGTTGTAATTGGAAAACTATTGCCTTTACAGAAATTTGTGCAAATATGTTATTCAGCTACTTTTGGGTCAGCTATAACATAGTGAAATTACAGACCTGTAGCTCATGGCACAACTGAGCAATAGCTATTCTCAGGCACTGACTGTTGAGTAAATCGGCTATAACTTGAAAAATATTGCATTTGGAGTATTTTGTTAAAATATATTGTTCACCTACTTTTGGGTTAGCTATTACATAGTGAAATTACAGACCTATAGCTCATGGCATAGCGGAGCAATAGCTATTTTCAGGTTCTCCCTATTGAGTAAATCAGTTGTAACTTGAAAACTATTGCATTTACAGTATTTTGCTTAAATTGTTGTTCACCTACTTTTACGTCAGCTATAACAGAGCAAAAATTCAGACATGTAGCTCATTGCATAGCTGAGTAATAGTTACTTTGAGGTTCTCACTCTTGAGTAAATCAGTTGTAACTTGAAAACTATTACATTTAGAGTATTTTGTTAAATATGTTTTCACAGACGTTTTGCTCAGCTATAACATAGTGAAATTGCAGACCTCTATGTCATGGCATAGCTGAGCAATAGCTTCTTTCAGGTTCTCACTGTTGAGTAAATCATTGTATCCAACCTGTAGGAAATCATGGGCTGGGAATCTGTTAATATGGTCTGATTTGACCTTGGAACCCTCCTTCAAGGTCAAATGAGGATAGCCAAACATAAAAGTGCTTATAACTCGCTTATTATTGTCCTAGAGGTTTGGAATGAAAACCAACCTATAGAAAATCATGAGCTGGGAATTTTTTGGTGTGGTCGGATTTCACCTTGGACCCCTCCTTCAAGGTCAAATGAGGATAGCCAAACTTAAAAGTGCTTATAACTCGCTTATTATTGGTCCTAGAGGTTTGGAATGGAAAACCAACATATAGAAAATCATGGGCTGGGAATCTTTTGGTGTGGTCGGATTTCACCTTAGACCCCTCCTTCCAGGTCAAACGAAGATAGCCAAACTTAAAGTGCTTATAACTCGCGTATTATTGGTCTTGGAGGTTTGGGATGGTAAACCAACATATAGGAAATCATGGGCTGGGATTCTTTTGGTGTGGTCAGATTTGACCTGGGACCCCTCCTTCAAGGTCAATTGAGGATAGCCAAACTTACAATGGCTTAGAACTCGCTTATAATTGGTCCTACAGGTTTGGGATGGTAAACAAGCTACAGGAAATCATGGGCTGGGAATTTTTTTGTGTGGTCGGATTTGACCTTGGACCCCTCCTTCAAGGTCAAACAAGGATAGCCAAACTTAAAAAGTGCCTATGACTCACTTATTATTGGTCCGAGAGGTTTGGGATGGTAAACCATCCTAAATTCTTTGGCTGGGAATCTTTTGGTATGGTCAGATTTGACCTTTGGACCCCTTCTTCATGGTCGAACGAGGATATTGCATTTATAGTATTTCTTTAAATATTTTTAACCTACTTTTTACACTTAAACAATTACCTTGTTACTTTATTTCATAATACCATTTGCAGGGCACAACTTTTTTGTCCTTTTCTTCTGTCAGCTTCGGAATATCTTTCGAACATGCTGTTCAGTTACCATTTACTGTATTTCTGTACAGCCCTTTCCCTGATAATTATGCTTTCCTCTCATTATCACCATCACAAATCAAAAACTTTCAGTCAGCTGACACAGTGCCCGTTCACGGGCACTCTCCTCTTGTTTTATAACAGATCAGTGACCTTATATCACTTTGGTAATTAGTAGTTTCCTCACTGGAAGTGTGAATATCTAATGATTTCTAAAGATCTTAACACAAGCTTATTGGAATACCTTGGCAGCTCCTGCTCAGGGCATACTGAGGCGTAGATTTAGCTCCATAATATCATTCATATTTAGTTGGCCTTCATAAAACTGGCCCATGTAATCTTTTTAAAAATCATTGATTTCAAATTATAAAGACCGGAAGTGCGTAGTGAACGAAAACCCGTCTGTACGCATAGAATCAGCTGCGAGTAAAACATGCGATAACCGCCCGCTGAAAAACGGAAGTGCTGTTTCGAATTGCTTGATTGTATGTTGGCAGTAAAATCGTCTGCTTTTACGAGAGAGATCATGCAGTCAAAACAATATGGCGGCGTCCTTGTTTGTGTCACCTCATAAAAATAAAGGGATATTTCTTGAAACCAGGTAGGCCGGTCTTTATAATAGTAATAAATACCTCATGCTTGGGCATTTGTTACAGGATATACGACCGGCAAAAATTCCTTAATAATGCCCTTGTGCCTAACGGGGCTCTGTAATGGTGCCCTGTAACAAACGCCCTCACAATCAGTATTTATTCCTACAACAAAGAGATTGGCTTTATGCCCTTGGTTAAGCTTTTCGAAATAGAGTGTGGGTTTGTGTTTTAATGTTTATAAAGAATTATAATAATTTCTATTACTTGATTGTGCAATTATTCAAGCAGATCCCCAAATCACCTGACAAAATACCTGAAACAAAGAAGATTGCAACAGTAAGTTTCATTGAGATGGATAATTTTCATAAACTTGCATGTACAGTGGATCCTTTGTTATCCAAACTTTGATATCTAAATATTATATTTTTTACATTTGCACTGTCCTACTGTTTTCAACTGATATACCTCTTTAATTATTCTAACAAACCTTTCTTCTCTCTGCATGTTTGGGTGTAGATGCTCTGTTGTATATCTTAGTATTAATGTTTTGTTGTACTAACCTTGTAGCATAAAGCAGCTTGGTATTTTGATATGATTAGACTTTATCCTTTATTGTAAGGCTGCAATCGGTGGTAGAGTAAGAAATCTAAAATTCGCCACATATCTGAAATTCGCCACATGTGAAAATACTAATAAAATAAATGAATTATGGTGAGATTTGTTGAATGTGTAGTAAATTAATGCTTTTTGAACTGAAAAATACTAATTTTTAGACAAAAACATCATTGTCTTCATAAAATTAACTAAGGTTTTAGAGGTGGCGAATTTTAGATTCCTGGCGAATTTTAGATTTCTTACTCTAATTTTTGTAATTTTACTTTTACTCTGCTCTTCAATGAGCATGCGTTACCCACAGCCTTTCAAGGCTGTACAAGTATCATTTTCACCCATGGCGTGTGGCGGCGGGTGGCAGAAAAAATCTTGTCCGGGCTGTATCTCAGAAATGGCAAGGTGATACTTGGTAAGGACGTTGGTTGGGTGATGTAATGTGTAACATCATGGTGTGATCTTGCTGTAACCTTTGACCTTGGCTCTAACAGAATGTTTTCTGCTGCCATGTTTGTGGCAAAGATAATGTAGTCATCTTGCTGTTGACTTGTTTTGATACTTTGTCTTTACGTACAGTTTCTCTCTCTTAGGTCTTATTTGTCCTGCACCTTTACATAACTCACACTACATGTATCTGTTCACTATCCTAACCATTTCATTTCTTCAGTAACTCATGGTGTTCAGCTCTATTTTCCCAGGCTGTTGGGTTCCAGCATCTTTGATATATTTTCTTAGATTTTTTTTAAATGTCTGATACATTAAAATAAGAAAGATAGTATCATCTTTTTCACAGTTCTGTATTCCAAATTATCCGTAACTCTACTCTCTTTTGAGCAAAAGTTGTTGAAAAACTTTTCAAAAGCTCTATCCTGATTACACATCCCAGCCATGTTTTGAAAATTGTATTTCAATCAGTTTCTGCTAAAGAGAATACTACAAATTTTACAGGAAATTAATTTTCATTCTCCAAGTCTAGTCGCTTAAGTAGTTAAAATTAATGCCAAATACAAAGTTATTGTATGCAGTGCACAATTGTTCATGAATAAAAAATAGCATAAAAGAGAATCCATTCTAATATCAGTTATTGTTCAGATATTAAATAAGGTTTTTTTATATTGATAAATGTCTTATTATTATGCATAAGTTTATTTTTAATATATTATTTTTATTTTGTGTGTGTTTGTTCCATATTAGCTCATTGGGATTTGAAATTTTACCAAAATTTACATTTTTTTTATAACTTTCCAAATGTTCAAATTATTTAGAATTCTATGAAACATATTGGTTTTTCAGTATGTTTTATATAACTTTCTGCATGTCTTATTTATTCCAGGTGCCACAAAAACTTTTGAAAATTATATTAACTTAAATATTTTGGCTCATTTTATTGTCCTAAAACATTTTTTTATTTATTTTATGCAAACATTTATTCAAATTTCAGCCATGGCATTGGTGGATAGTATAAAACAGGAACAATTCACTGATGACATACATTACAGAAATTGAAGGAGTAATCTCTTTGTTGTGAAAATTGCTGCTTGTGTTGAAGAATGCAAGACGTGAACTTTGGCCTAGTATATGAAAATAGCCAATGGAGATTAAGATTAAAATTAAGAGAAAAGAAAAGAGAAAATTCAAGGAAATTGTGCAAAAAAAAAATAAAAAAAATAAAAAAATAATAAAATAGATAAATAAGGTGACTAAAATTGTGACTAAAACCAATAATGTGATCAGAATTTCTGGTAAAAAAATGTAAAAACGATTTTGAGGCAAAGTTTACAAGCGGCAGATAGTCGTATTGCAACAAATACAGCATTTTCCTTAAAATGGCTTGATTGTTTTTCAGTTTTACTGTGTAGATCTTTCAATTTTTATAAAAAAAAAACTAGTTGCTATATGTTAGAATGAGAACTCTAAAATTTGCCAGAAATCTAAAATTCGCCACCTCTAAAACCTGTGTTAATTCTATGAAGAAAATGATGCCTTGTCTTAAACTTGGTATATTTCAGTTCAAAAAGCCTTGATTTGCTATACATTCAAGAAATCTCACCTCAATTCGTTATTTTTATTGCGTAAAATAGCCTTACCTTATCCTCACAAGTGCTTGCTTGTTTGGTTTTGTGGAGCAAAACACATCGACCGAAAAGAATTTTTTAAAGGAATATTCTTGTCACGAGAGGTGACCCCTTGTCTGCGCATGTCCGCGCTTGCGCAGTAGTCGTTGTCGACAGACGAATGTCGAGAGTTCTTCATTATATTTTTGGTCGATGTGGGAGCAACACGTATTTTTTTTTATTATTATCGCCCATATTCAGATGAAAATCTATGAACTTTTGAAGCGTGCACCTACCTGTATTTATCCATTATTCGACTGGTACTACCACTATTCTGCCTCCCTTGTCCTGAAAAGGGTCAGAATAAGATGTGCAAGAAGATGTTGCTGTAAAGTCTTCAGTGGAAGACGGTGTATATCTTCGGCTTTACTCGTCCATTATTCGACTGGAACTACCTCCTTGTCGATGAAAAGGATGCAGAGAAGATGTTGCTGTAAAGTTTTCAGTGGAAAACTGTTCTATTGTCCCTTCTTTTGATGGCACAGCATGAGTATTAGCTTTTGCTTGAAAACAAAGAAGAAAGAATGCAGTTGTCGTAGGTCGGAGGTCGTAGATTCTTTACTGGGGGTGGAGCGCCACTCTGGTACAGTAACAGGTCTCCCTCCAAGAGAACGGCTGAAAAAACGTATCCACTGATCCTTGCAGTTATTATTTCGCTTCCTAGCAGGTACAGTGAACTTCCTGCTTCTCAGACATGAAAATATGGACAGTTTACCTTCCTTTGCTGTAAATTTGAATGAAGATCCAACAGACATCTTGGTCTTTTTAGCCCTGTTGAAGAATTGCAATAACTATCTACTAGATAATAAGACCTTCCTATGACCATGTCTCCAAGGGAAGGAATACTGTGACTTTTGAGTTAATTCTTCTGCAAGCTCAACGAAGATCAAACTGGCTAGATGAGATATGGTGTTGAAGTCCTTCTAACTACTAAATATCGTACCACTCTTCCTTGTTTACCAGGACAGAGGGATACAGAAGAACGTGGCTACACAAATGCAATTCACCATGGAGGCTCTTCTTGCAGTGTTACTGACAGTGATGGAATATTTTCATTGCCATCCCAGAGTTGTGCGAATCTTGAGTTGGAGTTGTCGAATTACTCCCCAATCGAATTCACCAATGCCTAGCGATGACGTCAGACAGGAAAACATGGCTATAGTACTAAATATACCGTTTAAATACTTCTGGCAAATGCTTCAAAAGAAAGCGATTTATCCACTCAAGAATTACAGAACTCCAGGTTTCTATGGCAGTTTATTTCGTGTATAGAAACTCTGCTAATGACGACCTCTGATAGATCTCAGTGTCCTGAATTGATTTCTAACTACGACTTCAACGGTCGCTGCCCACGAGTGAAGTTTGTTTACTATGTCAATAAATACCTGCTTGTCCCATCATTTAAACTGGAGACAGCAGAAATTTTTAGAAATTCGCATACAGAAGATGCGTTCTTCTATGTACCGATGCACAAGATTTTCAACATCTACTTCAGGTTAATGTACACTGTCAAACCAATCACTTCAAAGCAATATGAAATTCGGGTTAGCGACCCCTCTACAGTATCATGCGAGTAGTAAAGAAGCAAAACTCTTTCTTCAGTCTCACAGAATAGGAGTTCACCATATACCTAAACCACTGGTTGTTTAGTGTACATAAAAGACACCAGTATTGGGTTCAAACCAAAGAACTCGTCCAATTATTCATCAACTGGGCTTCGTGATATCGATTTCCTAGGTTACCATTGCTTTTTGGTACCAGGAAATTTCTTTCACCATATACCTAGACCACTGGTTGTTTAGTGTACGTAAAAGACACCAGTATTGGGTTCAAACCAAAGCACTCATCCAATTATTCATCAGCTGGGCTTCATGATATCGATTTCCTAGGTTACCACTACATTTTGGTACCAGGAAAATTCTGTCTACCTCAAATAAATTAAATACCTGAGAATCTATTCAAGACATGGAGATCTCATCACAATCAACCCCAAGGTTGCTTATATCCCAGGTAGGGGTACGAGCATCTTTGGAAAAGACTATACCAATGGGTCAGTTATGTAGGTGTGCCTTTCACTGGTATCTACTGCAACTGGCAATATCTCCAGTCACTAGTTGTGAGAATTCCTGTTTCAAATCCTTCTGAAAAAGCATATTCAGTGGTGGAAAATGCCAAAAAATGGGAAATAGGATGCCCTTTCTATACACAGGGGCACAATTCCTTTATTTTCGTAGATGCATTAAACCAGGGTTGATGATCCCATCTAAAAGCTTCACAGTCAGTGACTTTTGGACAGTGCAAATGTATATATTATATTTCAATGTCCTACAACTGAAGGCAGTCTGTTCAGCCCTTAAAAGCCTTCAAGACAAATTCTACACAAAAGAATTCTGATAGCATCAGACAACACCACTGTGTTCGGTTATCTGAACAAACAGGGGGGGGGGGACATATACCCTCTAGTTTGGCGCATCTTGGCCTTCTGCAATCCTTGAAATATACTCAAAAGAGACAGACATATTGTGGGTTGCTTAAGTATTAGAGCTAATATCCTCTTCAGAAGGGACAAAGGCTTGGCGCATCCTGGCCTGCTGCAATCCTTAAAATATATTCATAGGAGATAGACATATTCTGGGTTGCTATAACCTCTACAGAAGGGACAAAGTAATCTGTACAGAACGGTTCTTACTTCCTTTCTGGTTCAAGACCATGTGCAAGTTTGGCACAAATTAACAATAGGTTTTTTAATGCAGGTATGCTGCATCTTGGCCTACTGCAGTCCTCGACATATTCTCATATGAGCCAGAGATATTCAGGGTTGTCTAAATGTCATGACAGTCAGCATCTCCAGAAAGGACAAAATAATACAGACAGGGTGGTCTTTTCATCTTAAAATGTTCCATTTGATTTGCACAGTTTGGCAAATACCAATGGTAGAGATGTGTGCCACCAATTTGAATCACAAACTTCCATTCTATGTTGCCAGTCCCGGATGCAAATGCTCTGAACATAGATGCATTATACATCCTGTTGGAGGGTCTGGATTGCTAGGCCTTTTGTCCTGTACCACTCATTCCAAAAAGTCATTGAACAAGTGAATACCAGGTGCAAAATGATTGTAGTGGCCCGTTGGTGGCCCATGATGTATTGGGTTTGGGATCTGGTGAATCAATCAACCACACCACCGTTACAGCTACTTCACTGGTCTCAGAAACAGCCATTCAGTCAGAAATACCATCAGAATCTGTTGTTTTTATTGCGTAAAATAGCCTTACCTTATCCTCACAAGTGCTTGTTTGGTTTTGTGGAGCAAAAACGTATCGACCGACAAGAATTTTTAAGGAATATTCTTGTCACAAGAGGTGACCCCTTTGTCTGCGCATGTCCGCGCTTGCGCAGTAGTCGTTGTCGACAGACGAATGTCGAGAGTTCTTCATTATATTTTTGGTCGATATGGGAGCAACACGTACTTTTCCTTATTATCGTCCATTCACGGATGAAAATCTATGAAGTTTTGAAGCGTGCAAGCGTGCACCTACCTGTAGTTGTCCATTATTCGACTGGTACTACCACTATTCTGCCTCCCTTGTCCTGAAAAGGGTCAGAATAAGATGTGCAAGAAGATGTTGCTGTAAAGTCTTCAGTGGAAGACGTGTATATCTTCGGCTGTACTCACCCATTATTCGACTGGAACTACCTCCGTGTCGATGAAAGGTATGCAGAGAAGAGCTCCCGTAGTTTTCAGTGGAAAACTGCTTTATTGTCCCTTAATTGATGGCATAACATGAGTATTAGCGTATGCTCGAAAACAAAGAAGAAAGAATGCAGTTGTCTTTGCAACGGAGGTCGTAGATTCTTTACTGTGGGTGGAGCGCCACTCTGGTACAGTAACAGGTCTCCCTCCAAAAGAACGATTACAGAAGCGTATCCACTTAAAATATGGACAGATTACCTTCCTTTGCTGTAAATTTGGATGAAGATCCAACAGACATCTTTGGGGCAGTATGTGCACTGCTTGTCTGTTCAGCCCTGTTGAAGAATTGCAATAACTATCTACTAGATTATAAAACCTTCCTATGGCCATGTCTCCATTGGAAAGAATACTGTGACTTTTGAGTTAATTCTTCTGCAAACTCAACGAAGATCAAACTGGCTAGATGAGATATGGTGTTGAAGTCCTTGCTTCCAACTTTTACGAGTGTATTTTGAACAGTATATACAGGACTATGTCCAGCAATTATTTGTCCTACTAACCACAAAAGATCGTAGTACCACTCTGCCTAGTTTACCAGGACAGGGGGATACAGAAGAACGTGGCTACATTAATGCAAGTCACCGTGGAGGCTCTTCTTGCAGAGTTACTGGCAGTGATGGGAGATTTTCATTGCCATCCCAGAGTTGTGCGAATCTTGAGACGGAGTTGTCGAATTACTCCCCAATCGAATTCACCAATGCCTGTACTACCCACAATGCAAAGCGATGACGTCAGACAGGAAAACATGGCTACAGTACTAAATATAAATATACCGCTTAAATGCTTCAAAAGCGATTTCTCCACTCAACAATTGCAGAACTACAGGTTCCTATGGCAGTTTATTTCTTGTATAGAAACTCGGCTAATGACGACCTGTGATAGATCTCAGTGTCCTGAATTGATTTCTAACTACGACTTCAACGGTCATTGCCCACGAGTGAACTTCGTTTACTATGTCAATAAATACCTGCTTGTCGCATCATTTAAACTGGAGACAGCAGAAATTATTAGAAATTCGGTTACAAAAGATGCGTTCTTCTATGTACCGACTCACCAAGATTTTCAACATCTACTTCAGTTTAATGTACACTGGCAAACCTATTACTTCAAAGCATTAGGAAATTCGGGTTAGCGACCCCTCTACAGTATCATGCGAGTAGTAAAGAAGCAAAACTCTTTCTTCAGTCTCACGGAATAGGAGTTCACCATATACCTAAACCACTGGTTGTTTAGTGTACGTAAAAGACGCCAGCATTGGGTTCAAACCAAAAGAACTCATCCAATTTTTCTTCAACTGGGCTTCGTGATATCGATTTCCTAGGTTACCACTGCATTTTGGTACCAGGAAATTTCTTTCACCATATACCTAGACTACTGGTTGTTTAGTGTACGTAAAAGACACCAGTATTGGGTTCAAACCAAAGAACTCATCCAATTATTCATCAACTGGGCTTCGGGATATCGATTTCCTAGGTTACCACTGCTTTTGGTACCAGGAAATTTCTTTCTACCTCGAATAAATTAAATACCTGAGAATCTATTCAAGACATGGCGATCTCATCACAATCAACCCCAAGGTTGCTTATATCCCAGGTAGAGATGCTAGCATCTTTGGAAAAGACTATACCAATGGGTCAGTTATGTATGTGTGCCTTTCAGTGGTATCAAGATAAAACTGGCAATATCTCCAGTCACTAGTTGTGAGAATTCCTGTTTCAAATCCTTCTGAAAAAGCATATTCAGTGGTGGAAAATGCCAATAAATGGGAAATAGGATGCCTTTTCCATACACAGGTGCACTGTTCCCTTATTTTCGTAGATGCATCAAACCAGGGTTGATGATCCCATCTTAAAGCATCATAGTCAGTGGCTTTGGACAGTTAAAAATGTATATATTACATTTCAATGTCATACAGCTGAAGGCAGTGTGTTCAGCCCTTAAAAGCCTTCAAGACAAATTCCACACAAAAGAATTCTGATAGCATCAGACAACACCACTGTGTTCGGTTATCTGAACAAACGGGGGGTGGGGGGGGGGGGGGAGCGTATACCTCCTAGTTTGGCGCAGCTTGGCCTACTGCAATTCTTGAAATATACTCATAACAGACATATTCTTGGTTGCTTAAAGGTCATACTCAACATATCTCCAGAAGGGATAAAGGTTTGGCGCATCCTGGCCTACTACAATCCTTGAAATATACTCTTAAGAGACAGAAATATTCTGGGGTTACTTAAATGTCATACTCAATGATCCCTACAGAAGGGACAAAGGTAATATGTACAGAATGGTTCTTACTCCCTTTATGGTTCTAGACAACGGGCAAGTTTGTCACAAATCAACAATAGGTGTTTTATGCAGGTATGCTGCATCTTGGCCTACTGCAATCCTTGAAATATTCTCATATGAGCCAGATATATTCAGGGTTGCCTAGATGTCATGACAGCCTCTCCACAAAGAACGAAATAATACAGACAGGAGAGTCTTCATCTTTAATATTCTATTTGATTTACCTAGTTTGTCAATTACCAATGGTAGAGATGTTTGCCACCAATATGAGTCACAAACTTCCATTCTATGTTGCCAGTCCCGGATGCAAATGCTCTGAACATAGATGAATTAAACATCTTGTTGGAGGTTCTGGACTGCTAGGCCTTTTGTCCTATACCACTTATTCCAAAAAGTCATTGAACAAGTGAACACCAGGTGCAAAATGATTGTAGTGGCCCCTTGGTGGCCCATGATGCATTGGCTTTGGGGTCTGGTGAGTCATTCAACCAAACCTCCATTACAGCTACTTCACTGGTCTCAAAAACAGCCATTCAGTCAGAAATACCACCTAAATCTGTTGCATTGGCACCTTCATGCTTGGCACCTTAACACCACTCAGAATCTCTTCTATCATTCTCTGGGCAAGGGATAGAGAGATATGGGCATCTCAAGGACCCTCATCTTGGAATGTATGAGTCATGATGGGCCATTTTCAGCTCTGGTACCCACAGAATAAGGTGGCCATCTCAGAGCCTACGGTCTCAAATATACCAGATTTTTTTATCCATTTACTTGCAAAAATCTGAAACCTGTCACTATTGTTGGCTTTGCAGCAGCCATAGCTGATCATTTACATTTTTTGTGCAGGAGTTGAGCAAAGCCTGCATCTTTATAGGCCTATTGCAAGTGTTATAGAGAGAAGCCCACTGCTAACAGAGGTGCAGCATCAAGGGATTTGCCTTTGCTTCTGTTGGTTTTCACAAAAGGCTCCTTATTAACCTTTAAAAGGAGGTCAGTCTAAAAAAGTTTGACTTGCAAGACTGTTGCAATGCCATTGGAAGTGTATTCTGGGACTTTGGCTCCTTCAGACACAAGCCTCATAGGAAGGAGTTTACAGTTCTCCCTCCTACCTACCTTTTCAGCAAGGACCTATTAGCCTCAGTTGGTCTAGATTGCCTCCAGTGGTCACTTCAGCTCTAGATCATTCCTGAACTCAAATTGCCTGGACACTTGATTCGTTGTCCTCTTACAGCACTTAGATCCTTCTTGGACAGGACTACTGCTTGGAGAAAAGGGAAAGTCTCCTTCTCCTGCCTTTAGCAAGAATCAGTTGGCTTCTGATGGCCCAGATGGCTCAAACCAGTGGTCATTCCAGCTCACAAACCTTTCTTGAGCTGATGTTGGACTGATGTTGTGACACTCTGCTCTCTTACAGTACTTAGTTACTATCAGGACAGTACAAGTACTTCAAGGAGGGGAAGAATCTTGCTCATATCTTTTAAGGAAGGCTTGATGGAGATATCTTGAGTTCTGCTATCTCTTCCTGGATCAATCTGGCTGCATGATTAGATTGCCAGTGCTTTAATTTTGATTCTCAGAATCTATACTTTGAGACACATATTAGATCCATGGCTGCCTTTTTAGTTTGCAAGAGTGGGGTCTTACCTGAGCAGATATCAAACTCTTGTTATTGGAAGACCCACAATTCTTTACTACATTCTACTCGAAGATGTAGCTTGGCAATCCCATGACCAGTCCATGAACAAATTGGGCCTTGTGGATTCACCTCAGCATGTAGTCAATTTTTGTGTATTTATACATGTTATTGATATGACTCACATTTTTATGTTCTCTCCAGTTATACAAGTCTTGTGTCACTGACATATGTCTTTCTTGGCTTACATATGGCCCATATCTGCAGTTTATGCAGTTCAGTTTGCCTGCTTGGAGATATTCCCATTGTCAGATGATGACATCTTGCTTGGGGAGTCATGCAGACATCTCCAGCCAATACTGGGTGATGGTTAATACTGCTATATGATTTGTTGTAAAATTTTCTACAACAGCAACAGCAGCAACAATGACGACCACATCATGGATCTCTTGTTGAGGTTAGCAAATTACTTATCTGTGTTGAAGAAGTAACATATAACCTAAGATGTGGCTTAGGGAAGCTTATCTTATCCTCTTATCAGTGCTTTATTTGGTGACCCCTTGTCTGACAATCATCTAACAGTGTGGCCAAAACAAATACCCTCCACCTGTTATGGTTGTATTCAAGCACTTGTGAGGATAAGGTAAGGCTATTTTACGCAATAAAATGTAACAAATTTTATTGTAATTTAACTTTTTACAAGTTAAATACTTACCTTATCCTCACAAGGATAAACCCACCCTACCTCCCCGCATAATTTGTTTTCTGGGGACCAAAAATACAATGAAGAACTCTCGACATTCGTCTGTCGACAACGACTACTGCGCAAGCGCGGACATGCGCAGACAAAGGGGTCACCTCTTGTGACAAGAATATTCCTTAAAAATTCTTGTCGGTCGATACGTTTTTGCTCCACAAAACCAAACAAGCACTTGTGAGGATAAGGTAAGTATTTAACTTGTAAAAAGTTAAATTACAATAAAATTTGTTACAATTGGCACCTTCATGCTTGGCACCTTAACACCACTCAGAATCTCCTATATCTTTCTCTGAACAGGGGGTAGACAGATTTAGGGCATCTCAAGGACCCTCATCTTGAAAATGTATGAGCCATGATGGGCTATTTTGAGCTCTGGCTCCAACAGAATAACGTGGCCATCTCAGAGCCTACTGTCTCAAATATACCAGATTTTTTGATCCATTTACTTGCAAAAATCTGAAACCTGCCACTATTGCTGGCTTTGCAGCAGCCATAGCTGATCATTTATATTTTTCGGTGCAGGAGTTGAGCAAAACCCTGCATCTTTATAGGCCTATTGCAAGTGTTTACAGAGAGAAGGCCACTGCTAACAGAGGTGTAGCATCAAGGGATTTGCCTTTGCTTCTGTTGGTTTTCACAAAAGGCTCCTTATTAACCTTTAAAGGAGGTCAGTCTGAAAAGTTTGACTTGCAAGACTGTTGCAATGGCGTTGGCATCTGGCAAAAAACAAGGTAAAGTATATTCTGGGACTTTGGCTCCTTCACACACAAACTTCATTGGAAGGAGGTTTCAGTTTCTCCCTCCTTCCTACCTTTTCAGCAAGGACCCATTAGCCTCAATTGGTCTAGATTGGCTCTAGTGGTCACTTCAGCTCTAGATCATTCCTGAACTCAAATTGCCTGGACACATGATTCGTTGTCCTCTTTCAGCACTTGGATCCTTCTTGCACAGGACTACTGCTTGGAGAAAAGGGAAAGTCTCCTCCTGCTTTATAACAAGAATCAGTTGGCTTCGGATGGCCCAGATGGCTCAAACCAGTGGTCATTCCAGCTCACAAACCTTTCTTGAGCTGACGTTGGACTGATGTTGTGACACTCTGCCCTCTTACAGTACTTAGTTACTATCAAGACAGTACAAGTACTTCAAGGAGGGGAAGAATCTCTTGCTCATATCTTCTAAGGAAGGCTTGATAGAAATATCTCGAGTTCTGCTAACTCTTCCTGGATAAATCTGGCTGCATGATTATATCACCAGTCCTTTGATTCTGATTCTCAGATTCTATACATTGAGACACATATTACATCTATGGCTGCCTCTTTAGTTTTCAAGAGTGGGGTCTTACCTGAGCAGATATCAAACTCTTGTTATTGGAAGACCCACAATTCCTTACTACATTCTACTCAAGATGTAGCTTGGCAATCCCTTGACCATTCTATGTACAAATTGGGTCTTGTGGATTCACCTCAGCATGTACTCAATTTTTGTGTATTTTTACATGTTATTCATATGACTCGCATATTTATGTTTTCTCCAGTTATACAAGTATTGTCTCTCTGACATATGTCTTTCTTAACTTACATATGGCCCCATATCTGCAGTTTATGCAGTTCAGTTTGCCTGCTTGGAGATATTCTCATTGTCAGATGATGACATCTTGTTGGGGGAGACATGCAGACATCTCCGGCCAATACTGGGTGATGGTTAATACTGCTATATGATTTGTTGTAAAATTGTCTACAACAGCAACAGCAGCAACAATGACGACCACATCATGGCTCTCTTGTTGAGGTTAGCAAATTACTTATCTGTGATGAAGAAGTAATATATAACCTAAGATGTGGTGTATGGAAGCTTATCTTATCCTCTTATCAAGTGCTTTATTTGGTGACCCCTTGTCTGACAATCATCTAACAGTGTGGCCAAAACAAATACCCTCCACCTGTTATGGTTGTATTCAAGCACTTGTGAGGATAAGGTAAGGCTATTTTACGCAATAAAATGTAACAAATTTTATTGTAATTTAACTTTTTATCAGTTAAATACTTACCTTATCCTCACAAGGATAAACCCACCCTACCTCCCCGCATAATTTGTTTTCTGGGGACCAAAAATACAATGAAGAACTCTCGACATTCGTCTGTCGACAGCGACTACTGCGCAAGCACGGACATGCGCAGACAAGGGGTCACCTCTCGTGACAAGAATATTCCTTTAAAAAATTCTTGTCGGTCGATGTGTTTTGCTCCACAAAACCAAACAAGCAAGCACTTGTGAGGATAAGGTAAGTATTTAACTTATAAAAAGTTAAATTACAATAAAATTTGTTACATTTTATTAGTATTTCCACATGTGGCGAATTTCAGTTATGTGGCAAATTTTAGATTTGTTCTAATATAAAAAGAAATTTGAATTTGTATCACTAAACTCCATCATGTTGTAAAAAGTTGGCCCCTGTTTAATAACCTTTTTAACACTTTCACTTCCAATGTATTGTATTGTGGGCTGTTGTTTATTAATCTTGTTAGGTCTCTTCATTGTGGTGCAAAAGCTTCGTTTTCTTACAAGGGTCCTAACATTTGTGTGGGAATTTATTTTAACTCTGCACGATATTAGCATGCAAAATGAATAGTCTATTCTTCCACTAACACTGCATGATCTTTCTGTGTGCCATTTAACTTGTGTTATTGTAAATTTTTTCCATATATCATTCTTTAATATGTACCTTGAAGAAAGAAGAAAGGTAATTATGTTTAAAAATGGACTTTATTACAATTTGCATCCTAAATTTTAAAATAGTTCTTGTTAAAATGTTATTACTTTGCAACTCACACTTTTTGGCTTTTGAAACACTCTTCAAAATATAATATGAAAACCTCCGGAATAAAAAATACAAAAAAAATAAATGAAGATGACAGTATGATACGAGGGCAATTAATCTTGTTAATCTGCAAGAGTGATGTATTTTATGTATATGTCTATTGAGGAATGTTTTTCTTTTGTTATCCACCATTTTTGTATGATTAATAAGTAATATAAGTCTATATTTACAGAAAGAATTAAAAAAGGGTTTGTTATTTTTTACTTGTGATTTTTCCACCTTTTCTGCTTACTTTTTAAAAATTTCTTCAATGACCGCTGTGTTCTAAAATTCAAAAACATTCCTTCTGTTTTTTCTCTCACTTTAGCGGCAACTGTCAGGTACTTCCTCCTTCAAGCGTTCAGTCTCGGCATTTTCCACCAGTTCGTATGCTGCTGGTGGCGCCCTCACGGAAAACGAAGCTTTTTCACGAGAGGATGGAATCGGGGACGAGGATTTGTGACTACTGCAAGAGTGTCTGTACTTGATGAACGTGAACTCTGGTCATATTGTACCAAGTGACCTTGAAAACAATGAGCTTAAGAAGGAGGAGGAGGACAACAAAGGGCAGTGGAGACAACAGGGAAATAGTAGCAACAGGGTCGTGCAATTTGTTGTAAATGAGGAGAGTAGGATATTTACAGGAGATATCAGGTTTTACAACAATAAGGATACTGGGTCGAGCAGTGATAACTGAGTGTAAAATAAATATATAGAGAGATTTCACAGGATATCAGGGGCTGTAGTCATAAAGATTCTTTACTTGTGGAATTTGTTTTAGTTACATTTTTAAAGAATTTTTCTTAACAGATTATTTGTTTATTTTAAAAAAAATGTTGCTTTGTTTTTATATATTAGTGACGTCAATTTGCAAAGACTCATGATTTATTCAAAAATTCAAATGCCAACACTAAAAATAAGGAAAGAACATTTTGTTTTATTAAAATTAAGATTCAAGCTTTTGAATTGCTCTTTATTTTTTTTTTTAAAAATGAACAAATTCCTTAAAATTGATAATTCCTTAAAATATGTATAATTCTTGAAAGTTTGCAAAATTCTACATTTAAAAAAATAAATAATCATTAATCCTGGTATTAAAAGTACAGGATTTGTTGTTTGGTATTTTTTCAAAGAAATGTGAGATTAGAGACTTTTTATAGATTGAAAGTTATGGTGGTCGATTGAATGTTGTGCAGATTTAAAAGAGATATTACATTTTATAATACCATATACAGTATTTTGGATGCATGATATTTTGAGTAAAATGCTAAATCTGCAGGGTCAGTAATGTATGGTAGTACAGAGGAAGCTTGAGATAGAGATATGGATAACAAGATATTAGTGACTAACAAGACTATTAGTGACTGAGCACAACATATACAGGATATATCGGCATCTAGCTGTATTTACTAATATTCATTGAACTGTTGTTATTCTTAGAATTTTCTAAGAAAACAGCCATTTTCTGAGAGAAGTTTTCAGGAAAAAGAAAAAGGAGAGAAAATATGTGACTAGCGGGAATTTCAAATTACTGGGAATAATTTTTAAAATTCCAAAAAGTGATGATGACAATTAGATTCAGTAGCTCAGTAGAAATCACCTACCATTAATGTTTTAATTTTTAAGAAGCATTAAAGTATTATTTGCAGAAAAAACTGTATTGAAAATACTCTTTTCTTAAAAATTTTAAAAATTCATATTCTGGGATTTTTTTTGGTTTCTCTGGTGTTACAAAGTCTCGGTATAAATCTGCCTGTTATGATGTTACAGTTTCATGTATTGCTGACACCACTTCTGTTTCATATTTTACTCATTGTTAAAAAATATTTTTATATAGCCAAAAAAAAAAAAAAAAAAAATCTTATCTGTTCTTTTGTATTTTTATGGTATATATGTGTAAAATACATTGATAGTTATTGACAATATACTGTGTTAAACATATGAATTGAAGTTTGACCTTTTTGACCTTGAATAACTTATGCTCAGTAACTTTTTACACCAAAAAGACTGCTCGTTAAAGACTAGTATAGGGTTTGAAATTAATCTCTAATTTTTTGGTTGATTAATCACCAAGTTTGTCGACTGATGATTAGCCGGAATCAAAATTATTCACTTATTTTGCTACATTGTTCATCATTTTAAGATAACATACCTGGATAAAGTATATATCCAGTAAACAAGTGAAGATAGATGTTGAATAATTTTGAAATTGTCGGTGACCAACAGCGATGGTGCACAGTTCACTGGCGATTAATCAAATAGGATGGCTCAACATGTGATTTCTCAACCACTACATACAACAGTTCTACTGAAAAATATGTTTGACCAGACACCACCACTGGCTTGACCAGTGGATTGATTCCTTTTGAAACTTGCTTGTTTGGGTGTCCACTTTCTTATGCAAGGCTTGTTCATTCAGATTCCTTGAAAGTTGGTCTTTTTACATAAATGTAGAGTAAGAAATTTAAAATTCGCCAGGAATCTAAAATTCACCACCTGTAAAACCTCAGTTAATTTTATGAAGAAAAGGATGTTTTTATCTAAAATTTGGTATTTTTCAGTTCAAAAAGCCTTAATTTACTATACATTCAACAAATCTCACCACAATTCATTTATTTTGTTAGTATTTTCACATGTGGCGAATTTCAGATATGTGGCGAATTTTAGATTTCTTACTCTAATATTCAAAACGATTGGTGTTGGTTGAACTGCTATTCATGGTCCAGTCACAAGCTGAATAAATGCTTTTAAAGGTTTTCCGCAGTTATGTATGACAGAGATTTTATAGTTGGCCAAATGAATGATATTTATGGATTGGTATGATTTTATGGTACACATGACTGTAATGTAAGTTTTAACATCAAATTCATTAACATTTTTAACAACAGCCTGCACAAGTTAAAACTGTTTTAATCCCAGTTTGAAAATGGCTTTAATGTGTGAAAGTTTCTTTTGAAATTACTTTATGTTAAAATATGTAAACCATTTATATAAAATAATTCTACACTATGTTTTAAATAGCCATGTCTTTCAGGTAACTACATTAATATATCTGTGTTTTTATCTGTCATAGGTTAAAACTAAAATAAGTTTTGTAAGAGTGAAATTTGTCACAGTTTATGAAGATTATCGTGGGAGAAACCTGTAAAACAAAGAAAAAAGAAATACAATTTGCCTGATTTTGCCTAAAAAGTCACTAAAAGAATTTTACACAATTTGAAAAAAAGTAATAATAAACTGGTTCCTTCAATGGCAAATAATCACAAAAATCATAATACCCCTTTCACTCTACAGGCAGTATCGCCCGCGGTAGGCCGCATTTCGTGAAACATTCCTGTCATTGGACCACCGTCTTATGTCCGTTTGCACACTTGCAAGTCAGTTTGCACACTTGCAAGTCAGTGGCAAACCATCCATTACCTTGCACATCCTACGGAAGTTTCAAACTGTTTAAAATTTCCGTCTCTGATTTTGGTACCATGGGCATGCGCAGAAACTTTCGCGTTTGTGTGTATGAATTTTTGAGTATGGTAGCTGAAGGTGTGGCTCTCAGTGTACATAAGGTTGTGATTCCGTCATTGGTCATTTTGCCATATGTTCATCTGACGGCTACTGAAGGTGAGTTAAGGTTAATGGAGGTTGCTTCTCGGTGACCCAACGTTTGTAGTACTGTCATCCCAATATTATTGATGGTTAAAAAACTGTGTCCAATAAGTGGCCGTCCGCCTGTAGTGTGAACAACTCGGATGAAATGGGGCGACCTGGGGGGGAGGGGGGGGGGGGCGTTCCATCGCAGAATAAAACTTCTACCGTGGAATTTTGTACCGCGTGTAGTGTGAAAGGGTCATATATGTCAAAAGAATTTTCCAAAATTCAAAGAAAATATACAGAATTTCTCAGTGGCAGACTGTGTAATTATATAGTATGAGGCTTTACATTTCTTACTACATGTATATTTTATGTTTGTATGTAAGCTTACTTAACAATGTGATAAAGGTGTAAGTATTACTTTAACACTTATGATATTTTTTATGTCCATAGTTTTTGTGGACTGTAAGTGTGAAAAACATGAAATTTACCACACTGTGTAAATTCATCAGTGAAGAAACGCCCTCTTGTATATCAATTAATTGGGAGAAATTCTGTTGGACTAACTTTTACTTTACTGGTACAACACTTGTGGGATAATATAATTTCACATGTTTTAGCAATTCCATACTTCTATTTTTATTCTAATACACAGGAATACTATTTATGGGGGTTGGGAATTCTTGTAGTTCAATTTCATACTAATCTTTGACAATTTCCTGTAATTATCAAATATGGCAGATGCAGTACCAGTAAGTGTAATTACATTAAGCCTTATAGTTTGATGCAAAATAAGCAAAAATGTTAACAATATTATCTCACTTTTAAAGGAGACCTCTAGTGGCAAATTTCATATACGTCACTGCAGTTTCACAGTACATGCTCTAGTTCAATTATCAGTACTTATTATAATATGTATATTTTGAACTTTTATTCAGTTGTCATAGATTCATACTTGTCTTAGTTTTGTTCAGATTTTACCCTTGTGTTAAACAACCAGTAAGTAATTAATGGCTTGTAATTAAGCCAGTAATTTTTTGTACCAGTTTATCATAAAAAACAGCCAGCAAGAACTCATAAAATTTCATTTAATTGCCTGATAAGTCAAAGTACATTTACAAGTTTTCAAAACAGGGCTTAAAAGGCACAAGTGCTCACCGTTGAAAAAATAAAATTAACTAATTGTATTCAGTGTGTGTTATATGTATCTCCTTCACGTCAATACACAAAAATATTTCCTTTGTTGACTTTCTCACATTATCACTCACTCTCTATCACCTGTAGCTTCAGCAAAGTTTCACTATGTATTCATTCCTATTAAATCTTGCCGGTGAATAAATTTAGCCTTATTTCGACGAAACAATGTAGCTGCGGTATGATTTTCTTGAATACATTTTTTTGCTCATTTAATATAATACTATTGTGGATGTTATATATTGGCTTGTTTTGTGGTAAATTATGTACCCATTCTGAAAAAAAAAACCAACAAGATGTTTGACATGGCTGCCATCTTAAGATTGGTTGTTGCTCACCAACAAATTTTATACGTTGATTTTGGAAAAAAGTAACCCTGAAATATTCGTTAGGCATATTTATTTCGGGTTTTACGTCGCTTTCAACACTGTACAGGTTATATCATGACGTGTAGTTTTGTGGTCAGACGAAACCAGTACATAGAGTTGGTCAAGGTTCTGTACTGTAAACTCCCGACCATCCGTAAGCAACTACCAAATTACCCACATAAGGTCTGGGGTTTGAACCGCCAACCTCAGAGGTGGGAGGCAAGCGTGTTGCCACTATGCTACTGTGGCCCCTGATATATTCCTTGGGATGTGTGTTCATACTTTTATTAATGGTTGTTAAAATATTTGAAATCAGTGTCTCTTTATACTGATTGATACAATATTCTTTTGTTGTTAGTCCCATCTTATTGGTCATACGGCTGATCGTTTTTCTTGGGACAAATTACATGTTAAATCTGTTCTCCAAGCCTTTTAAAACATGATTAGCTTTCTTTTATATATGAAAACTGTATAAACTGAAATTAGTAGTTTTGTACATGTATGTTCTATTAATCACTTGAAAACCAGTATATGTAATTGCCTATGCTCACATTAGAGTAGTTTTATATCTTGACACACTGTATTTTTCCAATATACTTGTGTAGCTCTGTATTTCTATTTTAATGTTGCTCACTACAACTTGTTTTTATGTCAGCTGACCAGGTCTGAGGGCATTCTATTCTTGGTTAAGATCAATATAAAGATTTATAACATGTATCACTTATGAACTCACCAATACATACATTTTCTGTTTTAATTGAGATAGACTTCTCATAATTTACACATGAACAAATGTGGTAAAATACATTTTACGATTATTATCATCATAATAAATACATGTAGTTAGATGCTTCACTGGTGCTTTGCCCTCAAAGGGTTGGAGGGTGTAACTTGGTACAGTGACAGACAGATGTTAAGCTCTTTAACTGATTACCTTTAATTGGGCAACAACAAGTAACAAGTTCTGCATCTTCTCCCAGGTTCTGCTTGATGTTAGAATTTAGACATCTTAATTGATATGGAGCCAAAAGTAAAAGTGCTCAGGTCCAGAGTTCTGACCTTCTGTGGAATACCTTTCCTTGGATTTGCTGCTTAGATTATCTAATAGTTAATAATTTCTACTCAAACATTGACACGAGTAATGAAGCTCCAGTATACCAGTATAGAATCTATTTTTAGAAGAACCATATTTTGTAGGAAAGTATGATATTTCAAGGTGACTATCACATTTAAATATATTAAGGTGAAATAACTTAAAGACACACTGCTTTTCCACAGGCATGATGATGTAATTAAAGTTTAAATGCTTCAGTAATTCTTGTAATTTTTATGATACACATATTTATATATTGAGATCACACATGCATGTACTTAAATTTTTTTACATATAATATTATCTCATGCATTGAACAGTAGTGCTAGGTATAAACACGCATGTAAGTTGATCAGAAAATTACAGTAGAATTGATAATAAAGGAATTAGGAGAGAATAATACTCGGACATTGAGTGCAATATAAAATTCAACAGGTACAGCTTTAGTATTGCTTCAACAGCTGGTGCACTTATAATATAAATGTTGTGTAACTAGAGCTTAATGCCAGGCTAGTGAGTTTAACTCTTTCACATTCTCTATGTAAACAGGAGACTGCAATGGTTCAGTGGTTAACGCCTAATTCACACAGTTCCCCTACTGGCCTCATGAGCTAGTTATGAGGCGGAAATATTTTAACTCCTCTGGGCGTGTTTGTGTCTGGATGGGTTTCATTATTTCGGTAGAAGCTGTTTGGTTTCAGTCAGGATTTGTATTTGGGTATGACAAGTTGGCTAGTTTTCACTTTCCCAGTACAAGATTTGGCGATAATATAATTCTACATTTTTAGCAATCCCATCCTTTTATTTTTATTGTGATGCACAGGAATACTATTTATGAGGGTTTGGGGCTTACCCCCACTCACAACACTGTTAAGTTAATTTCATATTTCCTTGACAATTTCCTATAATTATCAAATATGCCGATCCCGTACCGGTAAAAATAAAATTGCCCCCACAAGTTTGCCACAATGTGGATGAATTTCGAGCACACAGCAAACTTTTTTAAATGTGTGAAAAAACATCCCTTGTATGCTAAGCTATCATGTACACACCACAAGGGTTTGATGGTGGGGGTTGCGGAGATCTCTTTTCAAAAGTCATAAGGACAAAGTCTTGAAGCAAATTTAAAAAAAGAATCATTATGACCAAACGGAACTGTGTGAACAGGCCATAACTAAGTTTGGCATTGGACTTCTTGGCTCCCATCTCTGCTGTTCAGAGTTGGAGTGTAATTTTCATTGTAACGTAGAATTTTATGTACCATGCACCGAAAAGACAGGCTTTCTTTATAATAATATGTAATGCTGCTGCATGTTTATATTATAATTACGTTTCCTGATAATCATGACTTTGATTATGTAAATATACTGTCACTGACATGCCAATGTATGATATGAACCAATAATTGTAAAAGTTGAAAAAAATGACTTGAATGTAGTTAACCTAATTTTGGTACATGTATACACCAACTGGAGGCACAATGCAGTTACTGTTAACAAATCCATCAGAAATGAAATGAAAAATGACAGTTAAAATAAGAGGAATTGTGTTGAAAATGAAGAATAGGTGATCAAATTTGGCCTAATATTAGATTTTAGTGGAATTAATCTACCTCAGAATGACATATTAATAATTTTGGGTTAATAACGCAAGGTCAACATGTAGGAAGAAATTGGCTTGTCAGATTACAGGGAGGGTATAATATATGCTTTATTTTTTGTATACGGTAGTGTTTGTAAAATTTAATTAATAGTAAAGTTCTGCCTTGCAAGCTCATTAATGTAACTGGGAAATGTGGCTATTGCAAGATTATTACTTGATTGATCATTATTACCACTGATTCTTTATGTGTTTCATGACTTTGAAATGTGAATTTCACAATATTGAATTTATTACAATGTCAAAAGCAGGGTTTCTTTTGACTGAGGTGCTATTTAAGTATGGGGGTGGGACTAGTACAGAAAGTTAAGGTCAAATAGATCATCATCGTTACTTGTATTTGCTCTATTTATCATTTTCCACTTTTATGGTGGCTATGTTGCTGACATAAGCCACGTCCAAATGAAGCGAAAATAATGTATAAAAAAATTATTACCAAAGGAAAGTAATTGTTATACTTCTGTCAACAAGGGTTGACCGAGATAGCATATGGAGATATCAGATATAGAGTAAGAAATCTAAAATTCTCCACCTCTAAAACCTTAGTTAATTTTATGAAGAAAATGAGGTTTTTGTCCAAAAATTGGAATTTTTCAGTTCAGAAAGCCTTAATTTACTATACAGTCAACAAATCTCACCACAATTTATTTATTTTATTAGTATTTTCACATGTGGCGAATTTCAGATATGTGGCGAATTTTAGATTTCTTACTCTACCATATGCATCAACTGTTATCAAAAAACCTGGTAGCAAAAGGAGTAAAAGGTTTGTTAGTTGGCCTATACTTTTGTGTGAAATATTTACTATATAGAGTAAGAAATGTAAAATTCGCCACATATATGAAATTCGCCACATGTGGAAATACTAATAAAATGCATGAATTGAGGTGAGATCTGTTGAATGCATAGTGAATTAAGGCTTTTGGAACTGAAAAATAGCAAGTTTAAGACAAAACATCTCTTTTTCAAAGAATTATTCAAGGTTTTTAGAGGTGGCGAAATTTAGATTTCTGGCGAATTTTAGATTCCTTACTCTAATTGTATCCACCGGATAGCATCCGGTGGATACTATGGATTTGACTTTGTTACGCCGCCGCCGCTGCTGCAGTGTGTAGAGAGATTTCACCGTTACCGCTCTAACGAAAAAAATATTATAGCTAGCCTTCTCAAATTTGCAGGATATATTCATAGCCATAAAATCTTGCCTGGGAATATTTTTGGCCTCATTTTGAAAAACAAGATGGCCGCCACGGGCGTTTTTCGACTTTAAACAAGGACTTTTGGTGGCCCTCTAGAGCAAAGGGTATTATAGGTAGAGATCTCAAATTCGCAGGATATGTTCCTCATTATAAAATCTTGACTGGGAATATTTTTGGCCTCATTTTGAAAAACAAGATGGCCGCCACAGGCGTTTCTTTGCAGTCATGAAAAGTGCTTATAACTCGCTTATTATTGGTCCTAGAGGTTTGGGATGGTAAACCAACCTATAGGAAATCATGGGCTGGGAATCTTTTGGTGTGGTCGGATTTGACCTTGGACCCCTCCTTCAAGGTCAAACGAGGATAGCCAAACTTAAAAGTGCTTATAACTCGCTTATTATTGGTCCTAGAGGTTTAGGATGGTAAACCAACCTATAGGAAATCATGGCCTGGGAATCTTTTGGTGTGGTCGTATTTGACCTTGGACCCCTCCTTCAAGGTCAAATGAGGATAGCCAAACTTAAAAGTGCTTATAACTCGCTTATTATTGGTCCTAGAGGTTTGAGATGGTAAACCAACCTATAGGAAATCATGGGCTGTGAGTCTTTTGGTGTGGTTGGATTTGACCTTGGACCCCTCCTTCAAGGTCAAATGAGCACAGCCAAACTTAAATGTGCTTATAGCGCGCTTATTATTGGTCTTAGAGGTTTAGGATGGTAAACCAACCTATAGGAAATTATGGGCTGGGAATCTTGTGGTGTGGTCGGATTTGACCTTGGACCCCTCCTTCTAGGTCAAACGAGGGTAGCCAAACTTAAAAGTGCTTATAACTCGCTTATTATTGGTCCTAGAGGTTTGGGATGGTAAACCAACATATAGGAAATGATGGGCTGGGAATCTATTGCTGTGGTCAGATTTGACCTTGGACCCTCAATCAAGGTCAAACGAGGATAGCCAAACTTAAAAGTGCTTATAACTCGCTTATTATTGGTCCTAGACCTTTGGAATGGTAAACCAAAATCTAGGAAATCATGGGCTGGGAATCTTTTGGTGTGGTCGGATTTGACCTTGGACCCCTCTTTCAAGGTCAAATGAGGATTGCCAAAATTAGTGTTTATATCTTGCTTATTCGTATTCCTAGAGGTTTGAGATGGCAAACCAACCTATAGGAAATCATGGGCTAAGAATCTTTTGATATGGTCAGATTTCACCTTGGGCTTCTCCTTCAAGGTTAAGCGATGTTAGAATGGCTTTGGTGAGTTTTCTTCTGGTGGATACAATTTGCATCGGTTCTCCGATGCGCTAGGTCTAGTTATATACTGAAAAGCTGAAGTTGTGTTTATGCAAATTTTAGTCAAAATAAATTGATGTTAAATGACAGAGAATGTACAAATAAAGGGTTTGTCTTCAAGTTTTGCCACATGAGTCAATGGTTATACATTATTTGTTATTAAGTTATGTCACATTATGGTGTGCCATTTGTTTAATGACAATTCAAAAATGGTAATTTGTACAAAATTAAGTTTTACCTGCAGTGTTTACCTGCCTGCTATGTAATAATAACTGCAATTTTAAGATCAACATGGACAGGTTTTGTCTGTTAAGGTCGATACACACCAATCTGGCTCAGATACAAGCTGACAATATTTATTTTTCCTATAAATGTTTTTCAAAACAAAAATCATTTTGCATTGGCTTGACTTTATCACTGCAAAGGTGCAGATAGCCAAGTTCCCAGTTTAATGGATTGTCTTGTATCGCATCATAGTTGGTGGGTACCGCCTGTACTATACTCATTGAATTTTAATTGTTTTAACTTTAATTTTGTGTCGATTCTTGTGGAGATAAATTGTAAACATTTAAAAATTTATTTTAAATCCTTGTAAAATGTTTGATACAAAAAATGTTTTATATAAATATATTACTTGTAATTTTTGAATTTTCCTTTATTTCTAAATGTACCACTTAATAGTGGTAGTATGCAACATATCTTCATGCAAACCACCATATCTGAGACGTACTGTCACCACTCTGTAAGACATCCATGTCCACCTGTCATTCTTACCTTACCATACATAAATTTCATTATGATTTTTTTTCGGATAATGTAAGGTTTGTAAAATTTATTGATTGGGTTAATTCTAACATTGATCTGTCCAAACCTCAGCTGTTGCAAGTAACTAAAACTCTAACTTTAACTGATGGCCAAGGAAAGAAGGCCAGGATGTACATTTATAATATTAGGAGGGATTTTTCAAATATTTTCATTTTATGGCCTTATAATTCATATTTAATAACTATGCCATCACAATTTTATTTCAAAAAGAATTTTCACCGGGGCCTTATTCACAAAAGGGTCAAGCTCAAGTTGAGCAAAAAATGAACTCAAGTTTAGTATAAATAGCTGTGAACTTGAGCCAATTTTTTCGCTCAACTTGAGCTTGATCCCTTTTGTGAATACCACCCAGTTATTTCAAAATGACGGCAAAGAATACACCACTTCTATTTTGAAATTATTTATTTTCCAATACACCATCAGTATACAACAGTATTATATGTAACAGAAACCACACTCTTATAACTTATAACAGCAGTGCCTAAAGACATTATTTTCAACAACCACAGTGCACCAACCAAATTTAGTGTAGATATTTTTATGTACATATTCATAAAAAAACAAGAATGACAGTTATTTTTGTAACTGAATTCAAATCTATGTATATTTTTGGATGTAATTTACAATCAAACTTTTGTTTGACTCCTTCAAATGACTTTATTCACACTCTAGGGATTCAATATTTTGACAACAGAACATTGTATTCAAATCTGTTTTATGAAAAGATTGTTTTACTGTCAGAGTTCATCATAATTAATAACTGTTCAACAACTATGTTTTGAATTGCTCTCATTTTAACTCACATCACACAGCCACAATTTTTTATATGGAAAACATAGCCATGTTTAGTAATTAAAGAAATATTCACCAAAAAATCCAACACTTGTATTCTAATTCCATGAAATGTGAAACTTACCATTGGGGAAACTCAGAAATATTTGATATGGGATTTTGGGAAATTCTTTCTCTCTTTGCAATATCACGTGACCATTTTATTGCGTTAATATATCTTACCTAGTGGACCAGTGCATTTGTCCGGCGCGCAGCCGGTCCCGCCAAACGTTAGACAAAAACGTCCTGAGCTGGGCTCTGACCGGGACCGGTAGTGTATTCCTCATTCGCCAGGTGTCGTGACTGCACCCAGCTCCCCTACTGCGCGTGCGCGCGCATGCGTACTTCCTCTTTTTGTTTGGCGCCATAGTGTTTTAGCGGATAAATTTCAATAAAATAAACTTTAATTTATATTGTCTATTTGCAAACGAGTTGGAAGGAAAGCTTTGGATATTGCAAAATATATTTACCATGGCATCACCAGGACAGAGGCGTGGTAGTTGTGGCCATGTTATGGCGGGGTTTGATCTTCATAAAAAGTGTGCCCGCTGTAGGGACAAAAAGGTGGGAGATGACCCTTGTGTCAAAGGTCAGGACTGTGAATTGTGTGATGCGTTATCTGACTCCCAGAAGGGTATGCTTGCAACCCCACAGTATCAAATCCGAAAAGACAAAAAAGCAGGGTTTTTGATTTCTCCCAGTAAAGTTACGGTTGTGGGTCCGGTGGAGGAACAGGATGAACTTGAGATGCCTCCGGACACTGCGCATGCGCAGGGACAGATTGTTACCGGTGCCTTCCCGGTTTCTGATCAGACAGGTACTGGAGACTTTGTCTCCCGTCAGGATTTTGAACTATTGAATAATCAGTTGGAGGAAAAATTCGCCCGTTTTGAGGCTCTCCTTACAAGGACCAACATTTTTTCTACTCCAAAGATGCCTGTTTCAAAGAGTCAAGCCCCTGTTTCTGACACGCCCTTTATCAATCCCTCTCCTGACCCCAGAGCCACCGGTCCGGTGAGGCCTCCGGGTCAGGCTGTAGAGGATTCTGCTTCTTCTGTTAAAAAACAGAAAGGGAAGTCAAAACATAAGAAGTCTATCAAACCGGCCGCTGCTGCCGGTTCTGCAAGTCAGGTTGCTAGGGACCCTATTCCTCCCAAGACAGTGGTACCCGGTCCGGGTTTACAAGTTCTTGGTGAACCGGAGGAAACTGTGCCTGCTATCACCAGTGTCTCTTCCTTAGGGTCCTCCTCTCAACCGGTCATTACCGGTCCGCAGTATACCAGTACTTCTGCTTCCTTTGCACCGGATAGTTTTACTCAGCCGGATCCGGCTCTGTCAGACGGGGAACCCCTTCCGGACCGGTCAGATAAGGAATCTGGTGAGGAGGGTGAACTTTCAGATACTGAAATCAATGAGAAAAATGAGGAAATGAACTACAGAGAAACGGTCCGGTCGGTCCGTTCCTTTCTTGGCTGGTCTCACATACCAGATTTTGAGGCTTCAGCAAGTGATGCAGACAACCGTTCTGACAACCCTTGGAAAGGGAAATATCCTCGTCGCTCAGGCAAAGTTTCAGTGGAGTTACCAGCTGACGACTGGCTTTGCTATAAGATGGAAAAACTGAACACTCGTGTTGCAGAAGGTTACCCTTCTCGTTCCCAAGAGGCCGCAGGTCTGAAACAAGACCAGTTTGTCAGAACACCCAAAAGCCAGGCAAAGTGGTATACACAGTCACGACTCAAACAGGATATAAATCAAAGACCTGGACGTACAATCTTTGGCTGGTCGGGTTCCGAAGCACGCCTGAACTCTCAATTTTCCCGTATTGCCAAGACTTCCTCATATCCATCTTCAGGACCAGCATCTAGGCCTATCCCTCAGGAGATTCTTCGAAGGTGGGAGCAATGTGCTAAGGAAGGCTCTTTGATTACCAATCACGCAGCAGGATTCAACAGGTGCGTTAGTGAAATTCAGGACAAAATGAATCAACACATTTCATTTTTAAACGCTACCATTGTTCAGGGCAAGGCCCCTAAGGAGGTCACCGACGCCATCAGGGATCTGAAAGACTTGTCAGCTTTCCACAGTAGTGTTTCTGTTGCCTTAGGTACTGCCTTCCAGCACCTCGCAGACAGTTTATTTGTTCAGCTAGCCAACTTCATTTTGTTGAGGAGAGATTCTTATCTCGAGTACGTTAAACCAGGCCTGAAACCTGATACCTGGAATAAACTACGAAATGCTCCCCTGTTCACTTACGGGTTATTCCCGGATGATGTACTGGCAGTAGCGGAGCAGGATATTCAAAAATATGATTCAAACAAGAGTGCTACTGGTCCCGGCCCGGGCACATATCAGCACTCAAAGAAGCATCAATTCCGGTATCAACCATATGAAAAGAAAGAGAGTCGTCAATCCGGCTTCTCCTCTTCCCAAAATCAACAACCTTGGAGACAATTCTCAGGCAGAGGCAGGGGTAGAGGTCGTGGTAGAGGTGGATCTGGTTCTGCTTACTACTCCAAGCCTGCCCGTGGTACAAAACCGTATAAATGACAATCAATATCTACTGAGTCCCCCAGTTGTGTTAAGTTCAAGTTTAGGGGATCTCAATCTAGTGTCATCAGCAAACAAAGAGACTTTTCAAGAGACTGTAAATTTGCATGTTGTTCCTCCTGTACCTTTTGTAAAAGGGCTGTTACAAAAGAAAAACGTAAGACCCTCTCATTCTCAAATAGGAATAAAATCTGTGAACAGTGCTTTGTCTGTAAATCAGTGTCTTTTTGCCCCAAATGTAACAAATGCCCCATGTGTTGCAAAAGATCCACCTGTGGGAGGCCGTCTGCAACTGTTTTGGCAGGTTTGGCTCTCCCTGGGTTCAAATCCAAGGGTAGTCTCCATCCTCAGGGAAGGGTATCAACTACCCTTCAAGGAGAGACCACCTCTGGCAAGATTTCCTGTGATTATCAGTGGTTCATCAAATCCCTCTCGAAACAAAAGTCTGAACGAGGCATTGCATTCCCTAGGTCAAAAACAGACTATCGAAAAGGTGGCCGTTCAGTCATCTCTGGGTTTCTACAACCGGTTGTTCCTGGTGCCAAAACCCAACGGGAAATGGAGGCCCATTCTAGATCTAAGCCAACTGAACCTTTACCTTGCCCCAGCAACGTTCAAGATGGAAACTCCGGAGACCATCAGACTCTCCCTGCAACAGGGGGAGTGGGTCTCGTCGCTGGATTTCAGCGATGCTTATTTTCACATTCCCATAAACCACAGGTCGCGAAAATATCTCCGGTTCCACTTAAAAGGTCAGACTTTTCAGTTCACAGCACTTCCCTTTGGCCTGTCGACGGCTCCGTTGGAGTTCACAAAGGTGGTCAAGGAGGTAAAACTCATGGCTCAATCGAGGGGTATTCGAATCCACCAATACCTAGACGATTGGTTACTGAGAGCCCCATGCCGGGAAATTTGCCTACGTCATACCCAGATCCTTTTGGACCTTTGCCGCTCGCTAGGGTGGGTAGTCAACATGGACAAGTCAGAGCTAGTTCCCCAACAAACCTTCGACTTCGTAGGTTATCATTTCGACCTATCTCAGGGGTTAGTCAAACCAACTCAGGACAGGTGGAGGAGTCTATCTCAGAAACTCAACCTTCTCCTGGGACTGGAATGTTGCACAGTCAGGCAGTTCATGTCTTTAATCGGCCTTCTGACAGCAACAGAAAAACAAGTAGTGTCGGGGCGGCTGCATATGAGGCCCATTCAGTGGCACCTAAAAAAGCATTGGCATGCCCCGGAATCGCTGGAAAAGGTCATCCCAATTCCTTCATCTCTCCATGTACATCTAAGGTGGTGGTTGGACCCGGCCAAGGTGCTATCCGGTCAACCCTTACACCCTCTTCGACACGCCCTTCAACTGTTTACAGACGCCTCAAACGAAGGTTGGGGCGCTCACTTAGGCGATTACATGGCAAAAGGAGTTTGGTTGGAGTCAGAAAGCGCCTTGCACATAAATTTGTTGGAGCTCAAGGCGGTCCTGCTAGCCTTAAAACGGTTCGAGCAGTTATGTTGCAACCAGATAGTTCTTGTTTGTACAGACAACACCACTGTGGTCTCTTACATCAACAAGGAAGGGGGTATGAAATCAGGCTCACTCTGTGCCCTCCTTTGGAGACTGATGCTTTGGTGCAATCAAAGGCAGATTGTCTTGAGGGCCAGGCATATTCCGGGTCACCTGAACGTCATAGCCGACAAGCTGTCCCGACTCAATCAGGTGATCCAAACAGAATGGTCCCTCCTCCCGGAGGTGTTTGCTCAAATATGCCGGCGTTGGCACCGCCCGTCTGTGGACCTGTTTGCCACCCGGTTCAATCACAAACTTCCCCGGTTTGTATCCCCGGTTCCAGACCAATCAGCGTGGGGAGTGGACGCCTTAAGTCTCCCTTGGGAGGACCTGGACGCTTATGCCTTTCCACCAACGGCCCTTCTCCATCAGGTGGTAACGAAACTCTTGGACCACGGATTCCGTCGTCTCATTCTGATAGCACCAGGTTGGCCCAACATGCCTTGGTTTTGGGACCTGGTCAACATGTCAGCTCAAGTTCCTCTCCTGCTCCCTCAGGTGTCGAAATTGATCACTCAACCGTTCAATCAGTGTCCTCACCGGGACCTGCCCAATCTGAACCTTCATGCCTGGCTCCTAGAGCCTCTGCCATCCAGCAGGCCGGGTTCTCGGCAGAAGTGGCAACAAGAATTGAGGCTCCTCAAAGACGCTCTACCAGAGCCATTTATGAATCAAAGTGGTCCGTTTTTGTCAGATGGTGTGAAAAGAATCAGGTGGACTTCAGGACTCCCTCTATAGAGCAAATTGCGGATTTTCTCCTTTCCCTTTTTCAGGAGAAACATCTTCAACCTAGTACCATAGAAGGCTATAGGACTGCCATAGCCGACAAAGTGGGGAATTCCAGAATTAACATCAGCAAGGATGAAAACTTGTCCAGGTTGTTGGACAGTTTTCATAGGGACAAACCAAGAGGCAGGCGTGGGGTTCCTACGTGGAATTTGTCTTTGGTCCTTCACCAACTTACACAACCTCCTTTTGAACCTCTCAGGAAGGCTTCGCTGAAGTTCCTCACCTTTAAGACTGTCTTCCTTCTAGCCTTGGGCTCTGGGAAACGGAGGAGTGAAATTCATGCTTGGGTCCACAGGAACATTAGGCACCAAGAGGATTGGTCAAATGTTTCGTTATCGCCTTCTCCTAGTTTCATCTCTAAGAACCACCTGGCTAAAGAGGGTCCCGCTTGCGTGGCCCCTGTTATCATTCCAGCCTTGGCTCCTTCATTGGACAAATCCCTCAAGGAGGATAGGAGTCTGTGCCCGGTCCGGGCACTCCGTTATTACTTGGACAAAACCAAAGATCTCCGTTCAGGCAAGGAATTGGTTTTTGTTTCCTTTAGGAAGAGCTTCCAGAAGGATATTGTCCCTGCTACCATTTCCTCCTGGATCAAACAAACCATAGTCCTTTGTTACCAGATGTCAGACCAACAGGCTCAACAGTTGCATCAGGTTCGGGCTCATGACGTTCGCGCGTTCGCGGCGTCCAAAGCCTTTCAAGGGGGTGTTCCCTTAGACCAGATTTTGGCAGCCTGTCACTGGAAATCTCATAACACCTTCACCCAATTTTACTTGAAGGACTTGGCATGGGCAGACTCGGATGTGTACCATTTGGGTCCTGTGGTAGCTGCCCAACAAATTAGGGACTAAGCAGAGGCTCCCATGTATATAGTGTATAGTGGTGTATATATGTATTCATACATGTACAAAAAAAAAAAAAAAAAAAAAAAAACGTCCCTGCAGTCTGTCTTGCGTTGCAAGAAGATGGGGGACCATCTTAATCTTCAATTCCCCTTCTTCACTTCCTCGGGAACTCGTCAGCTACAAAACAAAAGGGGGGGGGGGGGGGAGAGAGAGACTGTACCTATCCAGGGTAGTTAGAAACCCTTCCCGGGTGATTTCCTCTGGATTTACGGAGTATATATGTAGATCTTAGAGTCTCGGTCTCCCCTTTGCCCATAGCTACCCGCCAACCACTGGGTAGTTATTCTGCACTGGTCCACTAGGTAAGATATATTAACGCAATAAAATGGAAAATTTAATGGTTAAATTAAATTTTTATTAGTTAATATCTTACCTAGTGGACCAAGAGAGTCCCACCCTACCTGCCCCGCAATAGCTCAAAGGGGGACATTCTTAGGTAGGCCACAAAAAGAGGAAGTACGCATGCGCGCGCACGCGCAGTAGGGGAGCTGGGTGCAGTCACGACACCTGGCGAATGAGGAATACACTACCGGTCCCGGTCAGAGCCCAGCTCAGGACGTTTTTGTCTAACGTTTGGCGGGACCGGCTGCGCGCCGGACAAATGCACTGGTCCACTAGGTAAGATATTAACTAATAAAAATTTAATTTAACCATTAAATTTTCCAATTTAGACTATTAATCTTCTCTGTTGTAGAATCCCTATGTTTTTTGTTGGTTACCCCAGTGGTATATATTACACTTCTTGCTCAAGTAATATACCTTTATTCTCTGCATTTCATCACATTATATCCCAAAGGATTGGTTTTGTTACAATGCCATAACTGCTGCATATAACCACACACATATAACCACTTATATAACCATGTTTACATAATCACAATGTGAACTACACAAGCTCAGTGAAATGCCCCAGATTTCACTGGTACCTTTCTATGGAACTCCTTTTGACTGAATTGAAAATTTGTAAAGGTCATCATTGCAGTTTTGACATTTTTCATTAGCATTAAATATCACTTAAATTTTGTCACAAACGGATGTTTTATTTTGTAATGTAATTGTAAATTGTCAAGGTAATAAGAATAACCACTGTATAAAGTTAACTTTCTTTTTCAAAAGATCATTTCTTTCTAAATTCTGAAAATATAAGTTGAAGTAATATTGGAAAGGAACTGTATCTCTAAACTAAGAAATGCGTCATTCCATTCATTTGGATAAAAATGTTGGATCATTAGCCAGCATTTAATATGACATTTTTTAATGTTTCCACATGTTTAGTAAACAGATTAATTCAGCTTTATGAGCTCAACATGAAGATGGTAACAACAGTGGGTGCTGGGTTTAACTAGTTAACATCTCTACTAACTAGAACAGTTAATATAAGTATGTACACAGTTTAACTGTTTATAAATCTTAAGTTTATAGCTATATAGAGTACCTTTTAAAAAGCCTTACAGATGAGTCCATACACACAATATCTTTAAGCTAAGACTTACAAATAACAATTTTGACTAAGTGTAGTGATAAAACCTTGTTTCTCAAGCCAGTATTTCTTAAGATATAAAACCTGATTATGTTACAACTGTGTCAGAACATATCCTATTTATAAAAGGAATGCTTATGTACCACTGACAAGTCCTTTGCTTAATAAAAGTGCACAATATTTCTGTTATAAGTGAATTGTCCTTCTAATAAGATCTGTCAAATTCTCCACATTATGTGAAATTTGCCACTGGCTGGTACCCCTATAAAGTTAAGGCAAATGATTGCAATATATGTGCCAGTTGTGCATCAGGGGAAGTCCTGGACTAATGTGGTCACAGAAAGCATAAATGTGCACATAATTTTCTTCAAGTTGAGGAGACAGAAGGGGGTTCCCCTACCGGCAAATTTTATAAACCGAGGCACAAATTTTACATTTCCTGCTGTACCTGGAGGGCAAAGGTGTTTTAACCATGCAGAACATGCACAACTATCCTATGACCGTTCTAAATATGACCTGTCACCATGAGCCCATATTATCATTTTGAATCTGTTCTGGTAAGAATATGTCGATCAAAATATGAATTATTAGGGGTTTCTCTTGAATTTGTGAACCACTGATTTGGTTCTTTGCCTTTTTATTGCAAACATTCGGATTTCTCTTGTAGCTAGGACACAAGGGAGACAACTGATCATTATAGAAAGACATTCTGTAGTAAAACTCAACATACCACCACCATCTGAAATATGGAATGGACTTTAAATATTTGAAATTTTAGCCATCACTAATGACATTAATAACACTATTGACACATTTGCCCTATGGCCACCCTGATAATGTCTCCACCTGATTTTTAACTCATCTCTTGTAAATATCAGACCCTAATGTGGCATAATTAGGTCTTTTTGAGATAACCCACTGGCTACATTTCTAATAGATTTTATACATTTATATTATAAGGCAATGCTGATTTTGGTCAGATGTTCCAGAGTTAGGTCAATTTGCATTGGTATTTTGAGTACAAAAATTCACGAACACTGACTTGTCAAAACATGTACAATGTATGACACAATGACATACATTAACATTTAAAGTGTACACAGTGGAATATCAACTTTTGTACATGTTTTGAAGACAAAACTATTGGTAGGTCATACAGTGAAGCAGTTCATGCGATCCATTACACCATGATCTGAGAGACTCTCCTGTGATGACCAATAACGAGTATCTAAGTTCCAAATTATACATTATGTTGGGCCTTAATTAATTTAATATACACCACATGCTGTGAGAAACGGAATATAACATTAAAACGACCATAAATGGTGTTGACATTCATAAAGAAACATTACTCCTAATGACTGGATTCAACTTTCAATAGAAGTAACTAGTTAAAAAGATTATGAAAAAAATTTATGGTTAACATAAATGGGTTCATAGTTGATAAAAACTTGTACAACATTGATATAATTTTTACTTTTATAAACTTAATTCATAACACACAAGCAGTGTTACACAAACAACATTATAAAATCAACAAATTTTTTTAATAAGCAAAGTTTAACGAGTCAAATGTCAAGGACAATTTTTACATAGTTTCATAATACATGTATATACAAAATATTTGCAGGTAATAACAGGAATTTAGACTTAGGATTTCTTTGATGTATATACTCAAGAATGTTAGACAATAAAACATACACATTGACAAGCCTGATAATAGTAATAGCAATACTTCATGAAAGGATGATGCTGCCTGTAATATTAATGCACTGATTTAAATTAAATCATCAATTATCATCATCAAAATATCATCAAATTTGAACCCACATCATGTTGAGTGTATAGCTTAACTATCAAAGCTCAACACTGAAGCTTACATAATACTAAACTACGAAATGTGAAATAGTACATGACATTTGCCAATGAGGAATTATAATTTATACAACATTCTCTTGTACCTAGAAAAATACAGTAATTTTTTTACCAAAAGCGGATTCTACTCGAACCAAAATTCGACCTATGGGAGGTCTTGGTGGTGAAGTGGGTAACACACTCACCTTCTACCGTTGAGGTCCTTGGTTCAAACCCAGGCCCAACCCTATGTGGGAAGGTTGGTAGTTGCTTACCCAATACCTGGCAGTTTAAAGTGCAGAATCTTGACCAACTAGTTTTTACTGGTTTCTACTACCCTAAAACTACCATTGTGATATAACCTGTGCAATATCTTGAAAACAGTGGTAAACCAAATAAATAAAATATACTGACCTATGCTAATCTGGGTCTGCTTATGCAGAGTCTACTTTGAAAATTCATACTTTTAAAAGCAAATTTCATATTCTATATTATATTTCCTACTCTATGGCTTTGTTTCCCTAAAAACACACTGAAGAACTTGATTTATATTTGATATCAATGTTGTAATATCTGTAATACTTCACTGTCAATGTTCAGGGACTTAAACCTTTTGCAGGATTATAATTGGTGAAGACATTGCTGTTGTGCTAATCTTATACATTAACTTTGATGTAACGTAGAAATATTATTGTTAACAAATAATTAAGCCCCAAACTAAGACATAACTGGGAGACATTACACACATGAAACAACATCAGAAGTTATGTTTATTATTTACAGTTATTCTCATTAGAAAGGTATGTTTTTGTAACTATCATTGTGCATGGGTTACTGATGAAGGTTGCATTTATAATTTTTTATTTATAGCAATAAATGAATTAAACTGTATGGCAATTCATTTTTCTTTAAATTATGACAACTTCCTTATTTCTTGCCAAATTTTGATAATATATTTCCACCATTGTTTCACGTTCAAATTTTGACACCACCTAAACCTTAATTATCTACTGCAAAATATGTTCCATCTTGCTGTAAAAGATAAGTGATTTACCATACCACCAAACCATGTACCTGCAAATGTTCACTATATCATGAACAAAGGTAGATTTGTTTTACATGTATAATTTATATATTTTATCTTTAGCTGAAAATTTAATCTGATCCGTACAGACTTTCATGTCGCCTAATCTCTGTTCAGTAGACTCATAATTAGAATCACAAACATCTGCAGGATTTAATTATGGTATAATTTCCACTGATGCCCACAAAAAGTTTTTATTTTTATAACATTAGTTTCTCAAAACTAGTTCCACTTAGACATAAATTCAAGTTACACTGGTTTGTTCCTTACATAGGGTTATATAAAGGGTCTACTGTATCAGCACATTATTAAACTAAGATATTTCCATGAGCATTTTTTGCAAGAATTTTAGTGACCATATTTAGTATCAAATGTTGAAAACAAAAGTTGGAAGAGTATCTATTAGCTACTTATCTTCCAGGAACTCGCTTGTTTCCACATTCCGTATTTTTCCAAAATATGGCCCGGGCGTTAATTATTTTCAAATGGCATCAGACCAGGCATTAAATTGAACCAGGCATTCTTTTGAAATACAAAAACAGTGTTATAAATTGTAAACAGTGTGCTTGGTACGAGGTGTTAATTTGAACCAGGCATTATTTTGGAAATTTACGGTAATAACCAGTTAAACTGGCCAATACATTTACATAAATTCATGTAAAAACATCTGGGACCGATTTCAAAAAAGGGACTTAGACTTAACCAAGTTTTTGGCTAAGACAGAGACTTAAATCTAAGACTGGTCTTAGCTAGGTCTGGGACTTATATGGATTTCACAAAGGGATGACTTAGCTAAGTCCAAGCTTACCAAATAAACACAGTGGTTTTCTGTGTCGTGTGAGCTTTTATATCCTTCATGTAATGCATTTTATCTAAGGATAAGTGCTGTTTTGAAATAGAAAACCTTGTTACATCATAGAAACTTCCCAAAGACTACTTCAGTAAGGTGTTCTGTATAATTATACTTTATTTACAGCCATTTCAAATTTTGAAGTGGAGAAAAGTTTATGGCGGCCATATTTAAGTGCTCTTTACAAAATTTAAGCCCACTACCTCCCAGACTTAAAGTTAAGTCCACTGACTTAGCAATTTCATAGACTTAGCTGATTTGTGAAATCCGCTAAGTCTAAGACCACAGACTTAACATTCTGTTGACAAAATTTAAGACCAAAGACTTAAATTTAAGTCTAAATCTGGACTTAAGTCCCTTTGTGACATCGGCCCCAGATAAGCAAATATATACAGCGTGTAAACTTGTTTTGCAGGATTAGTTATTTGACTATATGCACACTTTTCATACAGGAAGTACGGGAAATTTTCTCTTTTTCTTTTAAATTATTATTGTAATAGAGAATTATAAATATAATAAAGAACTATTCGATTTTATCGGATCATTATTCCTACAATTGCTTCTCAATCTTCCAAAACAGATATTTTCTGAGCAAAATACCAGGAAGATACTCCTGAGTATAATATAAGAATGAGAATATGAATATACAGTAGTACATTCTTTTCTGACTGCAAAAAAATGATGTAAATCATTTACAAATTTAAATCTTCAACAGAACATTAACAAAATGAATATTTGTTTTATACAAATATACTAGTACAGTATATTATACAAATGGAATCTGGGGTTAAAAGCAAGAGAAAAAAAAAACAAAGCTACAGTGGGACTAAAATAAAAAACTACCCATCACTAGACTAAATATATATAATCACACCTAATACTGAACTGATAACTATACGAATAAAACATCAACTTAGTAACATTAGTGTATGAATACTCAGTCGAACTCATTTAAGCAGAACTTTAAATATCAGGTCCCTTCCCACCAATATTTACTCTTATCTACAATTCATGATAAAATATAAGACTGGACTTAAACAGGGTTTGAGTGTATTGACAGATTATAGTCTACAGACAATCCTATGCAATAACAAGGTAAACAAGCATTGGTAGTAGATTGACCAGTTTCCATCTGATCACTGAAATTACGCAGAACTAGGTTTGTTTAGTACTTGGAGGGGTGACCGTCTGAGTTTGAGGTCAGGTATAGGTGGACACACAGTGACTCAGATGATCACTTAAACAGTGGTTCTTTTGCATATATATATAATAACCAAAACAAGGTACTAGGCATGACATTAAATTACCGTAATCAATTAATCACTGTAGCCGAGTGTGTCAGCCAGGTATCTTGTTTTACTGGTCCAGTATAGTAGTGGTAATCAGTAAACTGGTCTGGTCTTAGAACAAAAAACATTGGCTGTCACACTCCTAAGATCTTGTGTTTGCGCTTGTCTCTGTTGCATTAAAATTCATACAGAAATAAGTTCAAATAACTGAGATGTTGCACGTTACAGATTGAAGTTTTTATATTTACTGGTGCTCATGTTTTTTGACAGCTTTTGTCTACATTCTCTCTTTTAATATTGATTTATTAATGCATAAACCCTACAAAATGGTGGATAATAAAAGTAAAACATCCCTAATTAGACATATACAGAAAAAAAAATCATTCATGAAAACTAACAATATAATGCTCGTGCTACGCACTTGTAGAATATTGTTATTTTCGTTCGTGATATATTTTTTTGTATGTCATTCGGGAAGTTTTCCTATTATACCTTTTTACAGAAGTTTTGCAAAATTCTTACGTTATGAATTTTTAAAAAAATTTTCTGTGTAAAAATGTCTATTGTAAGACTGCAAATCTTGGTGAATTTGGGCCTACATATTCATCTCAACCCTGGCATAAATCAACTTATGTATATAGTAAGAAATCTAAAATTCGCCACCTCTAAAACCTTAGTTAATTTTATAAAGAAAATGATGTTTTGTCTTAAAATTGGTAGTTTTCAGTTCAAGAAGTCTTAATTTACTATACATTCAACAAAGCTCACCTCAATTAATTAATTTTATTAGTATTTCAACATGTGGCAAATTTCAGATAAGTGGTGAATTTTAGATTTCTTACTCTACAAAGTTTATTTGATTGCAAACCAAGAACATAAGGTGATTACATTCTTATGATTGTCACAATCTATGACGGATCAAACAATAAAGACATTAAGAGACTTCTTTACTGTACTTTTCACAGTATCTTAGGTAGTTAAAACCATTTGTTAAACTATCTGGCATGTTTATGGCTGATGTAAGTAAATATTTTCAGCTTATAAAATTTAACTTACCATTATTCCATCAAAATGTACATAAAATATATGTCTAATGACAGACTTTCTGTCATATGCTAATAGCACAGTGTACAATGAAAACTGTTACCAACTGATTATAATTATACTAGTTTGGACATATTTAGGGAAGTATCAATGTCATTGGTACAATACATTAAAATACAAACATGCACTGGCATTACTGGAAGTTCAATCCCACCTCTGAGGTCGGGGGTTCGATCCCCGTGACGGCCTTAAGTGGGAAAGCTGGTAGTTGCTTGCCGTTGGTCGGCAGTTTACAGTACACAACCCTAGCGAACTCTATGTACTGGTTTCCTCTGCCCTCCCAACTACCCGTCGTGATATGACCTGTACAGTGTTGAAAGCGACGTAAAACCCCAAATAAACAAAATAAACAAAATACTGGAAGTTCAAGGAAAGTAAAACAAACATCAAAACTTTTGTAAAGAAATTTCCTAATAAAACTGAAACTGTGTGTGACAAAGAAATCAACATTTTATCTTCAGAAAAGACAGACATGAACATATATAAAAACAGCAGGAACATTCTACTTTACACAATAAATATTACTTGAAACTAAAATTTACTTGGTAGTGAAATAAGTACACTGTATTTCAATTTATAATGTTTTAGAATCAAATAGAACATGGCAAGATATAATTTGGACAACTGATGATACTAGAATAAGAATTGTAAAATTCGCCACATATCTGAAATTCGCCACATGTGAAAATACTAATAAAAATCATGAACTGAGGGGAGATTTGCTGAATGAATAGTAAATCAAGGCTTTTTGACCTGAAATACACCAAGTTAAAGACAAACCATCACTTTCTTCATAAATTAATTAAGGTTTTTGAGGTGGCAAATTTGAGATTTCTGGCAAATTTTAAGTTTTCCTACTCTATATACTAGTAGGAGTGGAGTTTTTTGTTTAAAAATCATCTTGTTCACGGGTTTATAAAATTCAACAAGCAAATAACAACCTGTTTCAATATCTTTACGTTTAGAACATCACACATTTTCTGAGGTAGATATACTTTTATGTAAGTTGACTGCCAAATATTTCATGCTTTATTAAAAGTTAAATTTATTGAAAGAAAATGCGTTTTTAACCAATTTTTTAAAACGTAACTTTACTGATTTCATAATAAGACAGTAAATAACCAAACAAAAACAAAAAGGAAATAAAAATATTTAAAAACAAAAGAGCCATTGTCACTCGGGTAACAGGGTTATAAATTCAGATAAGAATTTGAAGACTAATATCTAACTTATTGTATTATTCATGTACCAAAATATGGATTTATGTAATTTGTTGTGTTAAAATATTAACAGAAGCTTTATATCCTTAGTATAGGAGTGTTGTTTGTTTTGTCAGTATGACTTTTTTTTCGGGGGGAAAGATAAGTTCTCGAAAATATTTCTAACATTACAACCAGAACTGGAAAAAGAAACAACTATCAACACAGTGGGCCATCTATGAATAGAACCTGTATAGTTTAATGTATTCAAAGTAAAGCCAATTTGGGGATCTCAACACCAAAAATCACCGTAAAATCAGGTAAGTTTTAATGAACAAAAATGATCCAAATCAAAGAAAAATCAAAGATGTCATTGTTTTCAATTACAACAAAATATTCTAAATTTCTAGAATGGGCAATATTTATAGTTTACAAACTGCTAGAGTAAGAAATCTAAAATTCGCCACATATCTGAAATTCGCCACATGTCAAAATACTAATAGAATAAATGAATTGTGGTGAGATTTGTTGACTGTATAGTAAATTAAGGCTTTTTGAACTGAAAAATACCAATTTTTAGACAAAAACATCATTTTCTTCATAAAATTAACTAAGGTTTTAGAGGTGGCGAATTTTAGATTCCTGGCGAATTTTAGATTTCTTACTCTAAAAGTTTACATAATTATGAGAAATCTTCAGCCTTACACAAAGACCTCAAAACGACAGCGAAATATTCTTTTCTAAAATAACTGGTCCCCAAAAGATCTGAGCCCTGAATAGAAAGGATGATTTGCCAGAGATCAAATAAAGGCTGACTTTACTTCAGTAACATAAGTTCAGCTACTTCTACAGCTAGAAAGTCAAATGAAATCACAGATTAGTTGTAAGGAAGGATAAGCTGCCACCTCATCCTTATTTATGAGCCTTATTAAAACGGTGAAAAAAAGACTGCCATAAACTTATTTATCAATCCTTTTTGGGGTTTTTTTTTTTGCAATATGAAATTGGCTGAAAGACATTTTAATCGGTTGACAACATTATCTTTTTCCCCTTTTCTAGATGCTTAGAGGATAATGCAAAAATAAAGATTTGTGACAAAGTTTAAGACTGCCCATTGACATGTTAATGTTAAAAAATAACAGTCAAAATAAAACTGATTCTGGTACATTTGAATGACAACAGTTTGGACTGTTTGAAAGTACATCCAGAAGCATTAGCTAACAATTACAACACGTTAAAAATCACTAAAAAACAGATTTTGTAAATTTTAACATACAGAAAACACTTATGTAGAACACATGCATATAATACCACGAACAATTGAAACTCTTCAAGTCTCTTCTTCTGAAAAAAATATAACCTGAATATTCTATTCAGTTCTTCAGGTTGAATACTTCAATGCCAATTCAATAGTTAAATTTATTAACAAATAACAGGAAGGCTCAACCATTACCTTTACCAAAAGGATTTTCAAAGATATTGTTCCACAAAATTATGCACAGATATAATGGTATTGAGGATATATGAGCACCAACTAAAATAAAACACAGAAATTGTAATTAAACAAAGAATTTCAATATATATGTACATGTAGCCCTCTCTCTTGTACTATAGAAGTCTTTTATAAGTAAAACTATGAAAATCAAATCTGAAGGTGATAAACTATTTCTATTTGATGAACAATTCTAGATAACAGACTACGTAAAATAGAGTAAGAAATCTGAAATTCGCCAGGAATCTAAAATTCGCCACCTCTAAAACCTTAGTTAATTTTATGAAGAAAATGATGTTTTTGTCTAAAAATTGGTATTTTTCAGTTCAAAAACCATAATTTACTATACATTCAACAAATCTCACCACATTTCATTTATTTTATTAGTATTTTCACATGTGGCGAAATTCAGATATGTGGCGAATTTTAGATTTCTTACTCTATCCTTTTGGAAAACTAGGCTTTTTACTTCTACTGAAAAAAATATTCAACCTGACAGATATCTGTGTCACAGGAGCTCAACTGCAAACATTAACTCTGCAAGAGCTACTTTCATTTAACAACTACATACGGAGAAATTTGCTTTCATATTCCATGATAAATCTTTTTGCATTTTTAAATAAATGCCCATATTTGTGAACACTTAGGCAAAAACGTGTTTGTAAATTAAACAGAAATGCATTCCAAAGAACTAAAAATTATTTTATGCCGGACGTCCTAAAATTCTTTTTTTAAAAGCTAAAATTTGGAATCCAAAAAAAGTAAAGCATCAATCATGTGAGGCTGTATGACTGCCTTTCAACAGCAATAACAATAATAAATTAAAACCAATCAGAGCAATTAAAAACATCTTAGAGTAAGAAATCTAAAATTCGCCACATATCTGAAATTCGCCACATGTGGAAATACTAATAAAATAAATGAATTCAGGTGAGATTTGTTGAATGTACAGTAAAGTAAGGCTTTTTGAACTAAAAAAAAGACCAATTTTAAGGCAAAACATCATTTTCTTCATAAATTAACTAAGGTTTTAGGGGTGGCGAATTTTATATTCCTGGCGAATTTTAGATTTCTTACTCTAATAAGTATACAGCAGGAAAATTTCCTGAATGACACAAACAAAAATAACAGATTTCAAATGAAGATGACAATTTGGGAATACACAACATTACATGTGCAGCATGAGTATTATATTGTTAATCTTCATGTGTGATAAATATTTTCTTTTATTATCCAGCATTTTGTATCAATAAAAAGAAAAGTTAGTCCATCTTCAAAGAAAAAATGCAAAAAAAAAGGCCAGTGAATATACAAATTTCATTTTTTAACTTGCGATTACCTTGAAATTTCTGCATGGATTTTAATGCAATCAAAGTCAACAGAAGTACTGGAGAAATACTTTTTTTTATGATATATGTAACATACTTGTAGGTTACATACTTTCTGAAACACTGACGAAACACCCATCCCCTATTATTTGTGAGTCCCTAATTTAGGAAAAATACGCCATGTCGTGGATAATAAAAACAAACCTTCTGAACTGGTGAGGTTTTGCCAAAGGTTTATACAGTAGAACCTCAATTATCTGAACCTACTGGGAGACATACAATCGGGTCGGATAAGCTGGGGGTTTGGATAGATGAAATGGAGTCACGTTAGGCCCAAAACTGGGGTAATGTGGGTGACAATGGGTGAATTTTAGGTTTTAGCAGAAAAATGGGGACGAGGCATTATATCACAGTATAATTTGAGAACTAACCAGTTTTGCAGTGTTTTCATTGCTTCCCTGTCGTTTTAAAGCATTAACTATACTTTAAAATAACTTTAATCAACATATATTACGTGGGCTTGAGATGGTTGTGTTTGGTTTGGTTTGGTACATGGATAAAAGGCTTTTAATTGTCGATAAACGTTGTTATACATTTTGTCAATTGAAAAAATCCATGAGATTATAAATTGTAAATCCCAAGCAAACACGCCTTCAGTGACTGGGTACATTCGGATGGTAATGCATTGTTGAGTGACGTTTTTTCTTTTAATACACGTCAGTCTGTGAATTAATTATAACCTACTCTGGGAGATTATAAACTGCAAACCCAATCGAACATGCTTTCAGTGATTGGCGCATTGTCAAAGAAGTGGTGCAGCAGGGTCGTGTAAATGAATTGATCCCTCCCCAATTGAAACAATGGTATTAAAGATCAAAGAAGTTAGGCGTTTCTGTGGACAATGCATTTTATAAAGCACTAGAATTAATGGTTTCCGAGAATGTGTAAAATGCTGTATTATCACTCAGGCTAGACCATGCTTTAAAACAGAATGTAGGGAGATAAGATTTCGGATCAGTTAATCCGGAGATCTGGATGATAGAGGGATGGATAATTGAGGTTTTACTGTATTATATTAATAATGTTTGTGCACAACTCTACATCATGTAATTAACTTGCACAAATACCCATGTAAGCCATGTTTTAGATTCAACAATGCCAATTATTTTCTGTACAATTATAATTACATAATTAGCCTGATAACAAGACCGAATCAGTGTATCTATTTTAATTCTTTGGAAAAAAATTGAAATAATGTACTACTTTTAGCAGTGAACTGTTCATGTGTCAGATTAATTCTACATAAACAACTTGGACAAAAACATATCTAGTATAGATACAATAATGTTAGGAACTGCTCCCAATTTTCTGGGTCGATTAATCGATGGTCAAGCCATAATTCTGATTAACCTATTTTAATTACATTCATTTGTTGGTTAAAAGAAAAACAAATAATTTTCTTGGGTATACGAAAATAACCAAACCGGTTGAAATTATGGTGGTTTTAAATTTTCCCATCAGTTTAGTGTCTTCTGAAAATGCCCACTTCCTATAAATATAGCGGTAAAGACGAACAAAAATCTTGACAAATCTATCAATAAGGAATAAAAACCACATAAATCATTTTAAAAGCACAGCGATATTTAACTATTTTTAGAAAGGCAAGAATTATAATTTTGCTTAATCAATAATTAAAAATTTTCAATGACTGACTCCGACAGAACACTGTCAATGACAATTAATCGATGACACATCTAAGTATTCTAACACTAACATATAACGTTAACACAAATACTATAAATACAAAATTAAAATGCTGCTTAAAATGGTTCATTTATAGTACAATAACAATAAACAACTTTATACATTATAATACTAGTGTTACACATACAGTATTTTACTGCTTCCATAATATACATAAAATATATATATAATTATTATCAGTCTTTTTGCTAGCTTCAAATCTCACTACACAACTGTTAATTTCTGTTGCTATATATACAGCAACTCCTATTGCTACGAAACAAATATTCTATACACAGTGCTTTTAAGAGGTTACTCTAGTAGTTAGTAGATAGCTGGGGATTACCTAAATCTGTGTTATCACATAAACTTATATAATACATCAAACACAAGTTTCCAAAATACTGGCCACATTCAAATTTCCACTATGGGTAGACACTTCAACATAATATATAGAAGTTCAACACTAGTAATCCGGATATAATTAATTTTTGAAACATAAACATAGTGCTAGAATTATCTTCAATGTAACATACATCTGATAATTACCTGAAGCAGGTGTTAATTTGTATCTGGCTGTTATCATAATAACTACTGGTCAAACCATATTCTCCCCTGTTAAAGCCCACATTTCTAATATAAAGACCCTCATTTGTTTTATCTTTTTATTGCGACCATTCTCCTGTCACTGAATCATACCTCCTTTAATGGCCCATCCCTGAGATTTTTTAAAATATAAATAAACTACCAGAAGGCTCTAATAAGGAAGGTTTGGGACTTTTTTTATAATATCAACAAAAAAACAATGACTCCCCAATACCCAACAACATTTGGACCAAAAAAGTGATTTATATGTATATGCAGTTAATTCAGTTAAGTGAAAAGAAAGCTTAAGTAAGCTTCCAATATACATATGCAACTTTTTATCTATCGTTACTAACCAAGTTAATGGTATGCAGTTAGTGTGTGAACTGATGGAACCAATAAAACTGGCTTTCAGTCGAGGAAACGTGAACATGCCTTCTTCCACTTACACTGGGTACACCACATCTCACGGTTTTCCATCCCATAATATTTCCTGCATTTCTTTGTCTCTGAGCGAGTTTTTCGGTGGACAGGTGAGCTTTTCGGCGGAGTGCCATGGCTGTAGGCTCGCGGGTAACTTAAACGGCTGATTTTCGAAGGAGTCTGTAAAAAATATTATTATTATTATTAACATTATTATTAGTATGATTCATACAATATCTTAATAATATTTACATTATAATTAAATACAGCTGGGCAAAATTAAGTCAATTTTCAAGGCAAACAAAAATACTTCTACTAAGGTGCAGTTCAATGGCTATAGGTTTATAAGCAACTCAAACTTCTGATTTTCAAGAAGTCTGTCAACAATAATATTATAATATACTGACAATGAAATATAATGTAGAGAAAAGAGACCAGAATATCCTTCTGATTGAGTAATCATATTATAATATATTGATAATGTAATAAGTGTGTGTATAAAAATTAATCTCTATAATTATATGACAGACCCTGAAGCACTTGAGCCATAGAGTTAGGAATAAAATTTCAGAATTCAGAAACACAGACAAAAGCTTTAAACTACTGTTACATATAGTTGATCAACGGGAAGTCAAATCTCAAAGGAACTGAGAATACTTCTACTAAGTCTACATACACATGTATGTAGTTTATGACATATGATGGCTGATTTGTGATTGTCATCACATGATTTTATTTTTTTGTCAAGATCCATCCAATTTTCTACAGAATATACTGTGACTTTACTTGTTATCCATTGTTTCCCTCCCAGAACAAAAAAAAATCAATGTTGCAAATCAGACATCAGGTGGAGCAAATTGGACTCACAGACACGTAAAAAAACCAAGCATAAATGAGTAGGTTGGCAGAAATCTGTTGCGAATCTGACATTGAATGTCCTGAGTTGCATACATGCGTATGTACACTTAGGCAGAGAGCTTAATGACTGCAGGTTCATGAGAAACTTAAATGGTTGATTTTCAAAAACTAGATCTACAATTGATGTAGACCTATGATGCATACAGTTCAGTAACTACAGAATCTCTATTGTTTAAATATTCAATTTTATTGGTACATTATAATTCATATACTTTTAATAGTATTGTTACCTTCACCAAGGAGGTATTGCAGTTTCTTTGTATGATTGTCATTTTATTTGTTTGTTTGCAGAATTATGCAAATAGTTTGAGAATCATGACAAAATGAGAAGTAAAATTCTTTTGAGAAATTTTTTCCCATTAAATTTTGAGTGATCCTGATATCAAAAATCCGGATTTTCCCGTGTACTTATTATTGACTCATTGTTAAAAAATAATACCTGCCTTGGCAGAAGTATGCACTCTCTGAGTGCTCTTGTTACTATTATTACAGAGAAAAATAAAGAGACTTAATAAAAAAAAAAAAAAAAAACAAAAACAAATTAGATATACAGTTACTGATCTATGATGCATTTAATGCAGTAACTTCACAATTTACTTTATTCAAATATTCAATTCTATGCAAAATATTGCTAGGTACTCACATTTTGCCAAGACAGGTTCCTGGGAAATTTATTGGCTGAGGTTGTGAGGTTGACAGGAAGTGAGCCTCCCTTGTGATAAGATGAGCTGTCAACTCTCGGAATACTGAGTGGGTGAGACTACAAGAACAAAAGATGAGGAGATTTTATTTATTTGCATTTAGTATTTCTCACAAAAAAATTTACAGCTAATAGACGTTTAAACAAGAGGAGAGTGCCCGTGAACGGGCACTGTGTCAGCTGACTGAATGTTTTTGATTTGTGATGGTGATAATGAGAGGAAAGCATAATTATCAGGGAAAGGGCTGTACAGAAATACAGTAAATGGCAACTGAACAGCATGTTCGAAAGATATTCCGAAGCTGACAGAAGAAAAGGACAAAAAAGTTGTGCCCTGCAAATGGTATTATGAAATAAAGTAACAAGGTAATTGTTTAAGTGTAAAAAGTAGGTTAAAAATATTTAAAGAAATACTATAAATGCAATATCCTCGTTCGACCATGAAGAAGGGATCCAAAGGTCAAATCTGACCATACCAAAAGATTCCCAGCCAAAGAATTTAGGATGGTTTACCATCACAAACCTGTCGGACCAATAATAAGTGAGTCATAGGCACTTTTTAAGTTTGGCTATCCTTGTTTGACCTTGACGGAGGGGTCTAAGGTCAAATCCGACCACACAAAAAAATTCCCAGCCCATGATTTCCTGTAGCTTGTTTACCATCCCAAACTTGTAGGACCAATAATAAGTGAGTTATAAGCAATTGTAAGTTTGGCTATCCTCAATTGACCTTGAAGGAGGGGTCCCAGGTCAAATCTGACCACATCAAAAGAATCCCAGCCCATGATTTCCTATATGTTGGTTTACCATCCCAAACCTCCAAGACCAATAATATGCGAGTTATAAGCACTTTAAGTTTGGCTATCTTCGTTTGACCTGGAAGGAGGGGTCTAAGGTGAAATCCGACCACACCAAAAGATTCCCAGCCCATGATTTTCTATAGGTTGGTTTTCCATTCCAAACCTCTAGGACCAATAATAAGCGAGTTATAAGCACTTTTAAGTTTGGCTATCCTCATTTGACCTTGAAGGAGGGGTCCAAGGTGAAATCCGACCACACCAAAGAATTCCCAGCTCATGATTTTCTATAGGTTGGTTTTCATTCCAAACCTCTAGGACCAATAATAAGCGAGTTATAAGCACTTTTATGTTTGGCTATCCTCATTTGACCTTGAAGGAGGGTTCCAAGGTCAAATCGGACCATATTAACAGATTCCCAGCCCATGATTTCCTACAGGTTGGGTACAATGATTTACTCAACAGTGAGAACCTGAAAGAAGCTTTGCTCAGCTATGCCATGACATAGAGGTCTGCAATTTCACTATGTTATAGCTGACCAAAACGTCTGTGAATAACATATTTAACAAAATACTCTAAATGTAATAGTTTTCAAGTTACAACTGATTTACTCAACAGTGAGAACCTCAAAGGAACTATTACTCAGCTATGCAATGAGCTACATGTCTGAATTTTTGCTCTGTTATAGCTGACCTAAAAGTAGGTGAACAACATATTTAAGCAAAATACTGTAAATGCAATAGTTTTCAAGTTACAACTGATTTACTCAATAGTGAGAACCTGAAAATAGCTATTGCTACGCTATGCCATGAGCTATAGGTCTGTAATTTCACTATGTTATAGCTAACCCAAAAGTAGGTGAACAATATATTTTAACAAAATACTCCAAATGCAATATTTTTCAAGTTATAGCCGATTTACTCAACAGTCAGTGCCCGAGAATAGCTATTGCTCAGTTGTGCCATGAGCTACAGGTCTGTAATTTCACTATGTTATAGCTGACCCAAAAGTAGCTGAATAACATATTTGCACAAATTTCTGTAAAGGCAATAGTTTTCCAATTACAACTGATTTACTCAACAGTGAGAACTTCAAAGTAGCTATTACTCAGCTATCCAATGAGCCACAGGTCTGGAACTTCACTATGTTATAGCTGACCCCAAAATAGGTGAATAACATATTGCAACAAAATACTCTAAATGCAATAGTTTGCAAGTTATAAGTGATTTACTCAATAGTGATGACCTAAAAGTAGCTATTACTCAGCTATGCCATGAGCTACAGGTCTGAAATTTTACTATGTTATAGCTGACCCAAAAGTAGCTGAATAACATATTTATACTAAATTCTCTAAATGCAATAGTTTTCAAATTATAAGTGATTTACTCAACACTGAGAACTTCAAAGTAGCTATTACTCAGCTATGCAATGAGTCACAGGTCTGGAACTTCACTATGTTATAGCTGACCCCAAAATAGGTGAATAACATATTGAAACAAAATACTCTAAATGCAATAATTTCCAAGTTATAAGCAATTTACTCAACAGTGATAACCTCAAAGTAGCTATTACTCAGCTATGCCATGAGCTACAGGTCTGAAATTTTACTATGTTATAGCTGACCCAAAAGTAGGTGAACAACATATTTAAGCAAAATACTGTACATGCAATAGTTTTCAAGTTACAACTGATTTACTCAATAGTGATGACCTAAAAGTAGCTATTACTCAGCTATGCCATGAGCTACAGGTCTGAAATTTTACTATGTTATAGCTGACCCAAAAGTAGCTGAATAACATATTTATACTAAATTCTCTAAATGCAATAGTTTTGCAATTACAACTGATTTACTCAATAGTGAGAACATCAAAGTAGTTATTACTCAGCTATGCAATGAGCTACAGGTCTGAAATTTCACTATGTTATAGCTGACTCAAAAGTAGGTGAACAACATATTTAAGCAAAATACTGTACATGCAATAGTTTTCAAGTTACAACTGATTTACTCAATAGTGATGACCTAAAAGTAGCTATTACTCAGCTATGCCATGAGCTACAGGTCTGAAATTTTACTATGTTATAGCTGACCCAAAAGTAGCTGAATAACATATTTATACTAAATTCTCTAAATGTAATAGTTTTGCAATTACAACTGATTTACTCAATAGTGAGAACCTCAAAGTAGTTATTACTCAGCTATGCAATGAGCTACAGGTCTGAAATTTCACTATGTTATAGCTGACCCAAAAGTAGGTGAATAACATATTCAAGCAAAATACTGTAAATGCAATAGTTTTGAAGTTACAACTGATTTACTCAATAGTGATGACCTAAAAGTAGCTATTACTCAGCTATGCCATGAGCTACAGGTCTGAAATTTTACTATGTTATAGCTGACCCAAAAGTAGCTGAATAACATATTTATACGAAATTCTCTAAATGCAATAGTTTTCCAATTACAACTGATTTACTCAATAGTGAGAACTTTAAAGTAGCTATTACTCAGCTATGCAATGAGCCACAGATCTGAAACTTCACTATGTTATAGCTGATCCCAAAATAGGTGAATAATATATTGCAACAAAATACTCTAAATGCAATAGTTTCCAAGTTATAAGCGATTTACTCAACAGTGATAACCTAAAAGTAGCTATTACTCAGCTATGCCATGAGCTACAGGTCTGAAATTTTACTATGTTATAGCTGACCCAAAAGTAGCTGAATAACATATTTATATGAAATTCTCTAAATGCAATAGTTTTGAAGTTATAAGCGATTTACTCAATAGTGATAACCTAAAAGTAGCTATTACTCAGCTATGCCATGAGCTACAGGTCTAAAATTTTACTATGTTATAGCTGACCCAAAAGTAGCTGAATAACATATTTATACGAAATTCTGTAAATGCAATAGTTTTTAAGTTACAAGTGATTCTACTCATGATGGAAGTTACTGAAAAGCCCAAAAGTAGCTATTACTCACTTAGCTATTGAGACAGGCACCCAACTTACTCACCATATTGTAGCTATGAAAAAAGTAGCTGAATAACATATTTTAACAAAATGCTCTAAATGCAACACTTTTCAAGTTATAAATGATTTTGTGCATGATTTCATGAATTTTAATGCATTAAAAATTATTAAAAAAATTTATTAAAAAAAAAGCAAGACAGATCCAGGTCTCATACTCACACAAGAGAATCTACCTGTGGCCTAGTACATATATGCAAGATATGATAGAAATCCCTGCAATAGTCACTGAGAAAATTGTGATTAAGTGTTGAAATTTTCACACTTTTGGTGGGGGTACCCCCCTTGTAATGTCTCTAGCAAACAGACGAACAGACAGATTTGCATGCCTTGAACAATTTTTCATCCTCGATAGATAAGGTATCTTTTAAAAAAAACAGCACGTCTCTAGGCCTTGTAGTTTTGGAGGAGAAGTTGTTCACGCGGACGCGTACGCGGACGCGTACGCCCACGCCGCAGAGTGACGACATAATGTCAGCTGACTGATAAGTCAGCTGACATAAAAAACGATGTCAGAACATTCTGTGTTTTTGTCCATACAATGCCTGTTCCTTCAGTTTACATTGAAGTATTAAGTTATCTTCAAACTTGGTCAGTGCCGCCTTTCCAAACCTATACAACTCTGGGTTGATCATATTATAAAAAGAAGTTGAGAGAAGAGCGCTACATGCTAATTGGTCAGGATTTTGCACTGAAACATCATTGCCAGGCTTGGGGTCCATCATATTGCAAGTGCTTTTCAAAATACATAGCTTTCACCATAAAGTTCTTCAGTACTTTGATAAGTCCTTTAGTGCAAGTATAATTACTTTTGATATTTGCAAAGTTATTGAATGCTTAATAATTTATAGTTTGATGGAAATTGGATATTTTATTTATTTTTTTTTAATTTACTGGGTACTGGATTTTTTTAAATTTTGATTCACTGGCCATGTTGTTCATCTCACCCCTACACAGTGTACAAATTTACAACTTGCATATTCAACAATACACTGTAATGAATTTGATGTAAAGGCAATCACAGCCCCTAAGCTCAAGATTTTAGTTTTAATTATTTATCCATTTTTTTTAATTTGGTTACTCTGGCCATGTAATATTGCAAGTTTACCATGAAAATGCTGACCAAAGTTTCCTTTGAAATAACCTGATAAAATTGTAACTTTAACCCCTTCGCCACCAATGGAGCAGTATTCTACTATACTGAAGGAAAAATCTAATTCTAATTGGACTTAATTCTAATTGGATAGCGCTTAATCTCCCCAAACAAGAGGACTCTAAGGTGAAAATCCGGGATGACTAGTTTACAGACAGTTGAAGTTGCTAATACACACACCACAAGTGGTTTTTTGTGATCCATAACGTCCTCGTACATAATACCTTAAAAAACGTATTTCAGTATACCAAGACGTTTAATTCTACAGTACTGAAGGAAAGCTAGAATATCATATGGGCGTGTCGACCACTAGCTGACAGACATGGTACTCTAGAACACACATTGCTGTCGACTGCTAGTCGACAGATAAGGTCTTTAAGGGGTTGAGTTTAAGGAACTGACAGTAAATGACAACTCTGGCTTCAAAGAAAAACAATATATTGTACAAGTTAAAATATTCATAAAAGAAGCGATGATAATGTGATGAAAAAGTAAGGTGAATTCACATTACTTTTCAAAAGTAATGCATCTCATTATACATTACCTTTTTAATGTGCATTATACACTACAATACATCACTTTGGGAAATGTAATGCATTACATATTACCATTACCCCAGGTCTGATTGTAAGTAAACGTCAAAGTTTTCTGAAACCATTATGTGAACATAATTTAGTGTAAAATGGTGAATATAATCTAAGGAGTGTGGTAAGTGATCTATTTCACTTCATACATAAGTTTGTTACATATGTAGATGTTTTAGGTGATTTTTCTTGCTTCAATTCAAAATCTGTGATTACTATGCAAGCCAGACTTCATTGTAACTCCTTGATTCAAATTTAACAGTTTCACGACACTACAGGCCTCTAAACAGAATACTGTGGCAAAGAAGTAAATTTGCGTTTATGGCACAAACACAGCTGGCAATATCAAATGAATACACTTTAATAAACACCTTCATTTTACCTTTTTTTGATAATCATGGTCAGGTAATGAATTTGGGGCTATAGGTGCCACACCACTAGCATCAATGCCGAACACATTCTTCTCTGGCGGGGAGGAAGTGTGCATGTCTGCAAACGTCTGAATGACTGTATCCACCGAGACTTCTACCTCTGTGTAATAAAACTCCTCCTCATGATCAGAGAGCTCTTCTGAATCTGAACTGCTGTTCTTTGGCTTTGGTCTTTGAGAAAAAAAAGAGAAGAAATTCAATGACAATTGTGCTCTTACTAGGTCTGAATCAATAATCACTTTTTTTGATTCAGAATTCTCTTAATAATTGGTCTACTGTTCACAGACTACTCCCTTCTCCATAAAAAACAACCAGTTTTGGGCTGATTGTCTTGCAAAAGTTACTTTTAATAACTCATTTGGGGTAAATTCCATGATAATATATGCAAATCATCCATATTAATTTATTAAACAAGAACAATGTGCTTTTTTAGTAATTTTCAAATTGCATTATTTATATTATTTTATTTTTATATAACACATTATTCTGTTCCTTTACAAACATTCAATTATTCTTTAACAGTGATAGCTCCTATTCTACTAAAATTGAATGCATTAAGAATAACTTCAGGTCACTAACTGGTCACATGTTAAAAGCACAAAGAACTAGACCTAGCGCATCAGAGAACCAATGCAAATTGTATCCACCAGAAAGAAAACTCACCAAAGCTAATCAACCATCGCCTAACCTTGAAGGAGGAGGCCAAGGTGAAATCTGACCACATCAAAAGATTCTTAGCCCATGATTTCCTATAGGACGGTTTCACATTACAAACCTCTAGGACCAAGAAAAAGCGATTTATAAGCACTTTTAGATTTTGCTATCCTCGTTTGACCTTGATGGAGGGGTCCAAGGCCAAATCTGACCACATCAAAAGATTCCCAGCCCATGATTTCTTACAGGTTGGTTTACCATCCCTAACCTGTACGACCAATACTAAGCGAGTTATTAGCACTTTTAGGTTTGGCTATCCTCGTTCGACCTTGAAGGAGTGGTCCAAGGTCAAATCTGACCACATCAAAAGATTCCCAGCCCATGATTTCCTATATGTTGGTTTACCATCCCAAAACTGTATGACCAATAATAAGCGAGTTATAAGCACTTTTAAGTTTGGGTATCCTTGTTTGACCTTGAAGGAGGGGTTCAAGGTCAAATCTGACCATATCAAAAGATTCCCAGCCCATGATTTCCTATAGGTTGGCTTACCATCCCAAACCTCTAGGACCAATAATAAGTGAGTTATAAGCACTTTTACGTTTGGCTATCCTCGTTTGACCTTGAAGGAGGAGCCCAAGGTCAAACCCGACCACACCAAAAGATTCCAAGACCATGATTTCCTATAGGTTGTTTTACCATTCCAAACCTCTAGGACCAATAATAAGTAAGTCATAAGCACTTTTAGGTTTGGCTATCCTCGTTTGACCTTGAAGGAAGGGTCCAAGGTCAAATCTGACCACATCAGAAGATTTCCAGCCCATGATTTCCTACAAGTTGGTTTACCATCCCAAACCTGTACAACCAATAATAAGCGAGTTATAAGCACTTTTAAGTTTGGCTATCTTCATTTGACCTAGGAGGGGTGACGGGTCCAAGGTCAAATCTGACCACATCAAAAGATTCCCAGCCCATGATTTCTTATAGGTTGGTTTATCATCCTAATCCTCTAGGACCAATAATAAGTGAGTTATAAGTACTTTTAAGTTTGGCTATCCTCATTTGACCTTGAAGGAGAGGTCCAAGGTCAAATCTGACCACACCAAAAGATTCCCAGACCATGATTTCCTATAGGTTGTTTTACCATTCCAAACATCTAGGGCCAATAATAAGTGAGTTATAAGCACTTTTAAGTTTAGCTATCCTCGTTTGACCTTGAAGGAGGGGTCCAAGGTCAAATCCCACCACACCAAAAGATTCCCAGACCATGATTTCCTATAGGTTGTTTTACCATTCCAAACCTCTAGGACCAATAATAAGTGAGTTATAAACACTTTTTGGTTTGGCTATCCTCGTTTGACCTTGAAGGAGGAGCCCAAGGTCAAGTCCGACCACACCAAAAGATTCCCAGACCATGATTTCCTATAGGTTGTTTTACCATTGCAAACCTCTAGGACCAATAATAAGTAAGTCATAAGCACTTTTAGGTTTGGCTATCCTCGTTTGACCTTGAAGGAGGGGTCCAAGGTCAAATCTGACCACACCAAAAGATTCCCAGCCCATGATTTCCCATAGGTTGGTTTACCATCCTAATCCTCTAGGACCAATAATAAGTGAGTTATAAGCACTTTTAAGTTTGGCTATCCTTGTTTGACCTTGAAGGTGCAGTCCAAGGTCGAATCTGATCACACCAAAAGATTCCCAGCCCATGATTTCCTATAAGTTGGTTAAGCACTTTTAAGTTTGGCTATCCTTGTTTAACCTTAAAGGAGGGATCCAAGGTCAAATCCCACCACACAAGAAGAATCCCAGCCCATGATTTCCTATAGGTTGGTTTGCCATCCCAAACTTGTACCACCAATAATAGCGAGTTACAAGCACTTTTAGGTTTGGCTATCCTTGTTTGACCTAGATAGAGGGGTCCATGATCAAATCTGACCACATCAAAAGATTCCCAGCCCATGATTTCCTATAGGTTGGTTCACCATCCCAAACCTGTACGACCAATAATAAGCGAGTTATAAGCATTTTTAAGTTTGGCTATCCTCGTTTCACCTTGAAGGAGGGGTCCAAGGTCAAATCTGACCACACCAAAAGATTCCCAGCCCATGATTTCCTATGGGTTGGTTTACCATCCTAATCCTCTAGGACCAATAACAAGTGAGTTATAAGCACTTTTAAGTTTGGCTATCCTTGTTTGACCTTGTGGGAGGGGTCCAAGGTCGAATCTGATCACACCAAAAGATTCCCAGCCCATGATTTCCTAAAAGTTGGTTTACCATCCCAAACCTGTATGACCAATAATAAGCAAGTTATAAGCACTTTTAAGTTTGGCTATCCTCGTTTGATGTTCAAGGAAAGGTCCAAGGTCAAATGTGACCACATGAAAAGATTCCCAGGCCATGATTTCCTATAAGTGGGTTTACGATCTGAAACCTCTAGGACCAATAATAAGTGAGTTATAAGCACTTTTAAGTTTGGCTATCCTTGTTTGACCTTGAAAGTCAAATCTGACCACACCAGAAGAATCCCAGCCCATGATTTTTGAAAACTGAGCAGAGTATCTTGCATATACACCCTGTGGGCCAAAAATTTCGCCGGAATCGCTCTATCTCACACGGTTAAGGAGATACAAGCAATTTTAAGTTTTACCATTTTTGTCAAAAATTCGAAAATTCAAAATGGCTACCATTTTTGGAAGGAGGAAAAATTTTTGAGAATTGAGCAGAGTATCTTGCATATACACCTATGGGCCAAAAAATTTGCCGAAATCGCTCTATCTCGCATAGTTTAGGAGATACAAGCAATTTTAAATTTTACCATTTTTGTCAAAAATTACAAAGCGGGACGCTTAATAATCTGGATTTTCCCGTTTACTTATAATTATTACGTGCCTTTGTGGAGGTATGTACTCTGAGTGCTTTTGTTGATATTGATACTTGTCAGCATTCAATTTCAATAAAGAAAAGTTTTTAACAGTTGGGGTTCACAATAAATTTACTCACCCCAAGTGTGAATACCTGACGTGTTTCTCAATTCCATTGCAAGTGTTGTACATCTTTGCACATCCAGGCCAAGTACACTGGAAGGCTGTTCTTGTGGAGAGCTGAACATATAGAAAATAAGCAGGGATAAAGATTGGAGTAAGTAAGGAGAAATTCTCCACAGCGTGTTAAATTTCTCATTGGGGGACATACCCATTTAAAAAATAATGATAAAATAATCGACATTTGTGCGAATTTTGCACCAGACAAAAACAGTCCAAATGTAAGCCACAAAGATTCACAAATGGTTAAACAATTACCCACGATTCAAAGAACTGGTCTGTAGTTTCCTTAGTGGCACATTTCACACACTCTAGTAAATGATATATTTCTAAGGTTTTCAAGTTACCAAATACAAATACTCCATATTTTGCATTTGGAAGCCACAATTGCATGCCCATTGCTTACGCTAAAAGTAAGTTTATTTCAAATATTCCTCAGACTTGAATGGTAGGGATTTGAAAACTCGTTTTTTGTACTTTTTGAAAATGACAAGAATTGGAAGCCATGCACATCACACAAAATCAATTAGCAGCAATAAATAAATAATAAGACAATATAACATTTGTAAAGGATATATTGTATGGGTATTTTTAATGTTGGGGATTTTCCTAGAGAATCCATAACACCCGGATAGGAACCTCTATGATCCAACCTTCTCTTATCTGAATACTCAAATTTATGAACTTAATTAATTCTACTTGCCTGAATTTCTTGTTCCCTATTATTTTACATTAAAATACCTAGCTCTTCCATATTATTACCCTCTTTTATCTGAACACAATTTAACTCTCTCAGTCTGGCCAGATAACAAAAATTTGTCTGTACTTCATTGAAGCACTTAAATACATCAAGTGTAAAGCACTAGCCATGCCTGAAACTTACCTTTGTTCTAAAAGCCTTATTTAAACATAAATATAAAAGTTTGGTTTAAATAAAGCACTCATATATAAAAGGAGATATAAGTACTATGATGATGTAGCAGCTTGTTAGAGCATGTATTATATATAATAGCATACAACTATACATATTGAAAAAGATTTTACTAATTGCAAAGAAACTTCACCCTTAAGCAAGGCTAATGACAAACCTAAAGTCATGTGGGCCAATACTTGCATCATAATTAGCCATTGTTTACCAGTTTTGTTTGCTTGTCATTTGTAAATAATGATGACCCATGAAAAATTCATACATGTACTTCTCTGAAAATAGGCTACTAGCATGTTCCATAACTTTGAACTAGGAATATTGTGATATAATATATTAGCAGAATCATTTTTTTTCTCTTTAATATTTTCTTCACAATATGTGTCATGTATGTATTGACAGTTACACTACAATGATTTACATGTCAGCAGTGTTACATAACACATAAATTATGAAACACAATGATATAAATTCATGTTAAACACTGGAAAAGTGCACCAAGGCCTGCAAATAGCTATACATGTCATCAATCTCTTTTCCCTCAGTGGGCCCCCACTTTCTAGTTTTCTCTTTGCAATGAAAGCTCCAGTTAATGACTTTACATCACAACCTTCAGAGAATCAAAACACTGGCGTAACCTAGACTTGCTACTGTCCTTGTTCTGCTACACACACAAAGGAAACTTATTTCCTTACATCATGGTCTTTGAAACTGTAAAGTACAAATCAATGATTCCCTCATATAAGACCTGGTACAGATGTAGTGAGACATATATATTTCTTATTTTTCTCTTTTCCAATTTAATGAATCTTCTGCACAATGCAAAACTGATAAGCTAACTATCCCCAAAAGTGTGTGTATTAATAGCTTAAGGGGAGTGAAATGATCACTTAGATTTATGTTAATACATGGTTATTTCAGCTGCAATGCAATATTCTAAGAATATATCAACAATGGAGTATCTTTATACATGCAGTTGCTAATCTTTCCATACGACTCCTATTTTGACAGTGCATCTGAACTTGTTTAGTTGAATCTCAATGCCAACAAAGTTTACTTGCACTTATCCAGATAGTTGAGATAACAGGGTCAATTTCAAATGTGAAATATCCAGATAGGACCTGATATCAAACTTACATTTGAAAGACATTAAAGGGGTCATTCTACATAACAAAAATTTCACAATAGTCACACAACTATTACAAATCATGGTATATGGAAATTGGTACTGAGAAAGGCTAGCTGGTAAAAATAGATCTCCGTACAATGTAAGCTAATTTATGCTGATGTTGTAACAGGGATGCATTATGGGATATATAGGCCATTTCAGCACAAAATATTGACATCATGTGACCAAACAAAGAACTTGCAAAAGAGTTGGGGCCTGTATTGAGTGCAAAATGGGGAAAGAATCTCGCATGATAGCTATGTTTACAAACTTACAACTTTGGGGGTGTGTCATTGAGATAGAAAACATTTCACCACCATTGGAAATATCAAAACCTTGTCGTTTTTTTGTACTTCCTGAGAAGCTTGTGTGTGAAATGATTGTTATTTTTATCTAGCATGCATTTTATAAGGCTATCCTTAATTAATCAGCTAACTTGTGCACAGATCACATATAACTTAGTAACACAGAAAACATCTGTGAACTGTAGGCACATACAGCTTTGTGTAGCTTGTCAGTATGTTGGTTCTAGCTTTCATATGCCTACCTATGAAACAATATGGCACTCAGATTCAAGCCAGAATACCAACTACTCTGTAAAAAGCATAACACAGACATACAGTATAGTTATTCTCAATAACCAAGTTATTATCTTTGTACGTGTTATCAGACTCTTAAAATGGTTATGAACATGCATCAAAATGTGTGTGTAAATAATAAGCATGTTATAGTAAGTAGGATATTATCAAAATATTTTAACATAATGTTTAAGATTTCTGTGGCCTACTTATATTGTTTATATCTTCTTGTCAATCCTGTATTATACTCAAAAAACGTACACACTATTAACATTTTAAGCTCACAATAGACATATCAGTTCCCACTGATATTTCAATACACACATATATATTAGTATCATTCTGAAAAAAGATAGAGAAAATCCGCTTATTTACTAACATTTACTCATAATATCCAAAAGCCTTTTTAGGGCCAGCATTAAGAAATTTATTTTTATTCAATCAAAATACCATTTACCTAAAGGTTTACTTTAACCTACAAATGATCAGCATGCATCCTTGGTACTGACCTTCTGCAAAAGTGACAGCTTCATGTTGAGTGAGAGGCCAGGCTTTCTGTGCCAAATCACAACACTGAGGGCCACTCTTTTGTCAGTTTGGAATGAATTTGAATCAAAATGCCTCTCACAAGAGAACAGTCTTTCTCTGAATGATTTGCTGGCACTAGAGCATGACAATGTCTCAGTATTATGGTTCAAAGTATGTTTTTTACTTAAAATACATAAACTTGATTTATTTAATTTTAAAGCAAGTTATAATTATAATATTTGACAAAATTGTGCAGAGTTAGTTATGAGATAATCTATTCAATGTCAATCAATTGTTGACAATGTTTGCTTAAAAGATAATTTTATACAGTAATTATAATTCCACAAAAGAGGTTATGTTTTACCAGAACTTTTTTCACTTCAGATTGAATCATGAAAACATGATTTCCATGCTGTTTTGTTCATATTTGCTATGAGAGGGATATGTTGTTTACCATGGTGAAAATCAAACAGGAAATTTGTGTCCATGGAAAAACCCAAAGTTTTCAATCATGTAGAATTAGAACATACACTAATGGGGATCTTCCATATCCACAAGTGGGTCATAAAGCTATCTTCCGATTGTGGAAACTGTCCATCCAGGGAGGGGTAATACTTACATTCAGAACACTTTTAGACAATGATCAGAACACTCGGAACTGACTTGTAACCTGCATTTAGGATTAAAAATGTTTGGAAGTATTCAGGAATGAATTTGTGTGTGTCCATGATTAACTCAAACTGTAAATTATCGCTGATATTTATCAGTTCTTAAATTGGTCTGAGCAATCGTATATGTAAAAATAAATGAATAACCAAAAAGGTATCTTAGCCTTCACTAAATTTCATTTCAAGTTTAAAAGTCTTCAATGGTACCCATTACTGAAACAGACATTAACAGGAGACACTATATGACAAAAGGATGCAAATTATCTGTGTTAAATAGAAGTAGTGAGCAACGGGGCAGGGGGTAAAACTGAGCAGCTAGCTAGACTCTGTGCATATGGCTTTCTAATACCTCCCAATATATTCAAAACCTGTACAAGCAAAAATGAAAGAGATAAAAGCCTAAACCTCAAAATTTGTGATTTTATAACCCCAGTTTGACCCACAAGGGGTACCAGGGGTAAATCTAAGTGTCTTTTAGACTCTCTGCATGTAGTTTCCTATTACCCCAATACATTTTGAGGCTCTAAATGCAACAGATAAGGAGATTATAGGGGGCTTCTGATAAATTTAAGCTTTCTGATTACTACCTGGTATAAATATACTTGAACATTGCTCAATTTTGGTCCAATCACTCCCAAAATCTAATAAGCTCAAGATGTTAACAGTATTTACATATATGGTAAAAAACATCCCCCTTCTCCTACATTATATAGTTTTGGTTGAACAGCGATGACATGCGGGTGTACTAAAAAAGTTATTTTTGATACTGTGACCTTGATAAAGGTCAAATATAAACACCTGGAAAAATTTTACCACACCTAAGGCATACTGATCAGGGAAATGTTCAAGGGAGAATGGAAACCCAACCCCAAAACAAATAAGTGTCCTTTTCAAGGGATGTTTAAATACATTTTTGGTAGTTTGTAAACATCTGATATCACAGTATAGGAACTTGATTAATCAGATAGATTGAAAAACATCTGAGACATCTACAGGAAATAATTGGAAAGTTTCTGGACAAAATTTCAAAATGTCGCATGGAACAACTTAGACTGGGTATTTTCAATATTATTTTACTATAATTATTGTTGATTCCACTTAGTAAATACTAGGGAATATTTCTTATTAAGGATATAATTTTATGTCCAATTGTGCCTTTTTGATTAATGATTATTCTGCTAGAAGTTACATTTAATCACCATTTAAGAATGGCATTACACATGTACAGCAGGAGCCTTATTCTGATCTATTATAAAAAATCTGATATATTTCAAGCAAACATTTCCATTGCTTATGTAATGCTTTCAGGACAAACAATGATGGTGCAATATGCCGAGTGTCTGACATCAGCTTAACCACCTCAGGTAGAAAAGCTGACGATTTCCACAAATCAATATATCCATGGTGTGGTTTTATTTAGTTTTGTGTTAAGCCTTCATGCTTTTTTCCATACATTTTAAGTGTAATTTTCTGTTTGCTTTGTTATTAAATCCAGAAAATTTTATCATTTATGAGTTCAAAGTGCAAGTTTATCTTTATTTTTTCAAGTAAAATCAAGCCTTTGTCAAGAGTTTGTCCAGGGAGCCCTGGATACTAATGAACTCTTAATGATACCAATATATACAGATTATGTTTTAAACATATATATTTAGTTAGAAGTTAACTATTAATTGCTGCACGGGAATTCCCTATTTAGTTTCATAACTGAGTTCAATAATTATGAACAAGAACAAGAAATAACAAATCAACTACATTCTATGTGTAAGTGTATATCACCCCCCACCCCCCACCCCCCCATATCAGTGAACTTCCATTAAACAGCATTTAATGGTGCCATATCAGAAAGTTCTAGTCTTACTTTTATATATATAGAGTAAGAAATCTAAAATTCGCCAGGAATCTAAAATTCGCCACCTGTAAAACCTTAGTTGATTTTATGAAGAAAATGAAGTTTTGGTCTAAAAATTAGTATTTTTCAGTTCAAAAAGCCATAATTTACTATACATTCAACAAATTTCACCACAGTTCATTTATTTTATTAGTATTTTCACATGTGGCGAATTTCAGATATGTGGCGAATTTTAGATTTCTTACTCTAATATAGATACTGCTTCAAAATTTATGACTTTTTTATCATGTTTATAGATTGTAGTTACATTAATTATTTCTAGAACACCCTGAAATCTAAATTTTGACACTTGTAAATTTGCAACTTAAAAATCTTACATATCTTGAAAAGCTTTTCATGGATCCAATAGAATAATTTTTGATAGGTGTTATTAATTATTAGATTATTATAACAGATCAGTAAGCATAGATATGCAGTTATAAACTGGTTCACTAACTGCACGATGTGTGACACATATCATACAGAGTATATTGAGAAGTTTCCAGCATTACAATCATATAATGTTCTTCCAACTGAAATAAAAATTTCACTGTTTGAAGTTTCCTATGACAGCAAGTAAACAAAAGTGGGGAAAAACACTTGACGTTTTTCCATGATGTAATCTTGTCAAACACCAATAGTTTATCAGATAGGAGAAGACCTAATTTTTTTCATTCATTTATAAATGTTCAGACAGAAACTGTACTTATTAACATTTTATGAAAGCTGTAACAAATGTTTCAGCTTAAATGGGGCATATTAAAATCAATTGTCACTCACTTCAGCTTATTGTTTATACATATATATGGATCTCCGTTCAAGCCAGATATGGATATGAAAACTGTTTATGCAGAGGCTATTCAGTTCAAGTTGTATTTGTACATTTGAACAAGTGCCAAACTTAACGCTTTGGTTATGTATTTAACATGTAGAAAAGAAAAACTGTAGCCAATGATCAATAAACTACTGGCACTCCCGGACTAGTTGTATTGATTTGAATACACACATTGTTTTTCCCTTGTTGTACAGGTGTTACTTTGACATAGTGTATTTTTTTAGAAGGCACACAAACATCTTTCAAAGTTCTTAATTTTAATTGGCTGCTTATCTGTGTAGGACAGTTCCATAGACACTCTCTTTAAATAATCACTTTATGGCAATTAGTTTACTTTTGTTATTTCTGTATATAATGGCATATTGTGTATAAGGTTAAGAGTTCAATGAAAAACCTATTTAGAACATGTTACAACACTGTCCTATTCTATTCTATTCTATACATTGTACTTCTATAGTGCTTAATCTCTGCCAAGGCAGACTCTAAGGCACGACACCAAGTCGAATTCAATAATCATCATTCCAGAGACATAGCCAGGTCGACACCACGGAGACGCCGGGAAATTTAGATACTAAGGAGGGAAAGCTTTATCAAAGAGATAGGATTTTAGTTTTTTCCTGAAACAGGCAAGAGTTGGAGCAGAACGTACATCATCAGGCAAATCATTCCAGAGTGTGGGAGCATCAAAAGCAAAACTGTGACCAAAGTGTTTTTTTGATTGTTGTACAGATGGGTAGAATTGAGGAAGCTCCAGAAACCTCTTATCTAGGGGGTTGTATCTTGTGCCATACCTTCCACAATGAATAGACAGATGAGGGCTGAAATGGTTTGGGTGACCACTGTGAAGAAACTTATAAACCGAAGTGGCTGTTTTGAAAATACACTGAAATTCAACAGCGTCAATCAGAATGTGATGTCAGAACAATTACGTACATTGAAAGCTCACCAGGGGCTAGACAATTAGCATTAATTAGTTTGTTTTATGAACTGTATGTAACTATAACACATAAATAAAATACTAAATCTATTATCAAACAGTCATAAGTGATGACCAATGAATAAACAAAAATCCAGTAATGAAATTATTGTTACAAAAAGGTTTTCACATTTTCCAAATATAGCATGAAAAATGCTAAAAATTTGAAATGCCAAAATAATAACATATTCAAGAAACTTATCCACAAAATTCAATATTTTCAATGTCCACTCAGTGGTTAATAGAGACCATATTGATATAACTTCTAATTCTAAAGCACTACACTATCCACTTAAATGGTCTTTTTATTCTTAAAAATCCTCATTGTTTTTAATTTTTAAGGTATTGTCAGGTAAACAGTTTCAAAATATTTAGTTTCAAAATTGAATCAGGTAAACTGATTGATGTTTTCACACATTGCACTTCAGTGACGTTTCATAAATATGCATGGTTTCTCTTTCTGGATCCTGTACAGTTTGACCCCAAGATATCCTGTACAACATGAAGGGGATATTGCCTCCATATTTTTATATACTTTGGCACTCTTCTCTTCCTGGAAATTTGGAACATATTATTTGGTTTTCAAGGGCTGGTGGCATTGTAAAATTATTTCTACAGAAATTATTAAAATATTTTTTTTCTTTAATATTTTAATTATGTACTGTTGTTTGGCAGATAGACAATGAAGTTGGCAGGTTGGTACATGCTGACAAGTGGTAGCCTTATTAACTTACTACCTGTTCACCAGAACATACAAAAAATGTTACAATTTTACAGGACATGCACAGCTGTAATTTATCATGTTACAAACACATTAAATTATTGACACTTTATTTGTTTAAAAGGAACTACATGTAATATCTTTGTATATTTAAAACTTATGACATCGTAATGTGCATCATCAGGCTTATCTAGAGGAAATTTACAAACATTCTATTATATAATGGAGTTTTTAAGTTCATGACACTAAATCTCTGCATTCAAGCAAACATGATTTGAGTTTCTGTTACTTAAGCACAGACCATCTCAACATTGTAGTCAAAGAAATTTTTAACTTACCCTTCTCTTTCTTGACCCTGAATCTTCTGCGAAGTAGGCACCAGTGTCGTCCACGTCAATCCCCTCATCAACTGCAGGTGAGCCAAACAAGGTGTCAACGGGTGCACTGGAGCTAAGGTACTGTGGTGGTGACGGGGTGTTTGTATTGGATGCACACCACACACCACTACTACCTGGACTGGAACTCTCACCCGGGGAAGAATGTTGCCCAAAGTCTACAAGAGAGGGATGCTTGAGAAGGAAGGTACTGAACAATGTACACAACATGGCACTAGCTCAAACCCTGTCCTGGTCTCTGCCAGGCCCTCTGAATAAACGACAAATTAAGTGAAAATTTTTTTAATGAAATTACTGTCACGTAGATCCATAAGTTATAAATATATATTTCATTAATACGATTATTGCACTTCATAAATAATAACAGTTCAGATTTGGGTGTATGTGATATAGTCAAAGGTATAAAGACTCATCTGCTCCAGAGAATAGAAATGGAAAAAGGAAAGAAATTATCATATATGATCATGTACATATTTACAAAGTAACCAACCTTTATCCTTAAATTTTGGTGTAGTTTCTGAAGACAGAGGACTGCATGATAAACTAGTCAAAACCAAAGCAGCTGTTGTTTCATCCATCACTTCTGATTCGTTTGGTCTTTCATTATCCCCCTCATCATCAGTATCCATTGTATCTTCTAATTCCTCTTCAATATCATACGAAGATGGAACACTGCTAGTACTTGGATGTCTTTGTCTACAATGATAAAACTTAAACACCATCATATGTGTATTATCGTTTAATTCTTTTTTGAAATAATAACATTTAAAGCTTTTAACAACCACTTAACTGTGTTTCACAGTGATGATCTTTAATCATATTAATTAAGGTAATGTATGTATCATTACTGTTGTGCACAATCTATTATATACAAACATTGATACATATTACATGTATATGGTTTCCAGGACATACATGAGGGTTACTGAACAATGGATGCATTATAATGTCATTTTAGTACCTATGTTTCCCTGATGGTACATCAATGTTATGTGATACTGTCCTTTTCTTTGTGTCTACATGTAGGTCTGCCATTTGGCTATAGTTGGTGTTTTTGTGATCTGTAAGTCGGGCTGATCTTCTGCTCTCCACTAATCTGACATCCTCCAGTTTTACTGTCAGAACAACTCCACCCTGCTTTCCAAGGTTTACCTCTATGGTCACATCATCTGTTTCTCTGTCGTGGCCAAGAACAGTACCTGAAGTTTCTCTTGATTTATGTGTTATGAAGACTTTTTGGCCAGACTTGAGATGAGCAATGTTTATTGTCTGGAAACCTGGACCAATAAGGTCACGGTCCTGAAATAGTTAACAAATATGAGGTAACTAATTAATATGTCCTGGATATAAGAAAACTTTATGGTAATTTTTGTCAGGATATGTATATATATTTTACTCAATTAATATAGCTCATTACAAACTGAATGAAACTTTTATGAATATTGAACAATATCGATCACATACTTATTTGGATGCAATTATGAAGATCAAGTACCAACATATTTACATTTAATGAGTTTCCTAACTTACTATGAGGGATTGCTAGAACCAGGGACATAGCTTATTTATAAGCCAGTATGCCCAGGCACACTACCTTGGTAGAATCATTCATGAGATGTATAATATCCATGCATTCCTTAACAAATATTGCATGTAACCACAACTTTCTTAAACAATCAGGGCATACAGAGTTAAAAAATCCTACGTAGCTCCTCCCCTTTAGAACTGAACTTTTAATTGCCCTATGTTGAACTTATTCATCCCTGAATTTCAAAACTATATAAGGCTACATACTCTGTACTGGATTTCAGGGGGTCAACCCACAGAGTTTACTATTATGACATAAAAGTGTCTCACAATCTTGAGATCTACTGACATTACATGAAAGGGCCATTGTCCTACCTGGAATATTTTTGTGGTCTTTTGTTGATCAAACTGAACGTTGTACACTTCTTGACCGTCTGGCCATTCTGTTGTAGATTTTATAACTCCTGGATAATAACGCCCATCTTCTGGCCACACAGCACAAACTTGGGTGCCGACAATAGATCGTTTTGCCAGGCGTCTTGAGCCAAACATTGTAGTGTTTTCACAGACCAAATCTATGACAAAACACCAATCAACTCAATCCTACAGTCAATCGCAGTTATGCTTTTTTCGTAAATGGTTATTTATTAAAAAATATCTTCTTCACAAATTTGTAATCAGCTGTTTCGATATGCCGGTGTTTGTTTTGGTTTTCCACTGGGGCGGGGCAATCTTAGATATGTTAAGCAGCCATGTGATCCAAATCGGTACATTTGATTGGTCAAATGCAGTTTATGTTGAAGTTTCATTGGTCAAAAAGTGGGCCATTGCTCTAGATAGTTGCCGGCCGGAGAAATTTTTCCATTGTAATATTTGCATGATAACAGACAGATAATTATAAAATACTTCATCAGTTACATTATAAACAACTCCATTTAACATATGCTTATCTTTTTGAGAAATGTTTTTAGTCATATATTGAGTATTATGCATGTAACGCAGTTGTGTTTTTGTTTTGGTAAGCTGTCAATCAAACAAGCCTTGGCCTAGTTGTTTAGACCCCTTATTTCAAATTTACTTGTCCGAAGTAAGATACGTTTTAAATTCATAAATTTACAATAACGAGATATTTTTTCCGAAAATAACTTATCAAATATAATAATAAAATATATTTTCAAACCACATTAATCATAATGTAGGAAATAAACATTTAATTGGTATCGATTTTTTTGTTCGTGATAACATTTGACAACAAAAGTAAATCTAACGTAAGAGCTCTGTGCTGAGATGATTGATAATCATACCTTATTGCCGATGAATATTCTTTTCTCAAAAAAAAAAAAAGAAAGAAAAAAAAAGACTTATTGGAAACCAACACAAATCATATTTGTTTTCATTTAATAATTCAAATAAATTTCAATTTGAATTATAATCAAAATATTAAGTGTCTAAAAGATTTATTCACTTGTCATTTCGCCTGAAATATAATTGAATGGAAGAGATCATTTGAGCTTCACCAAGAGTGGTAGTGGCTCTAGTTAATGTTTGACTGAATCTGTATATGTATCAGCTAAAATCTTATGTATGTGAAAGTCATATTTGTGCTATTTAAAAAGTTAACATTGTTCAATTTTAATTTTAAATATAACATTAAAACTAAACATTAATCAATTTTAATTTTATATATTTCGTTTGCCAAATTCATTAGGTTATACTATCAATGATATTTATAAGTGTCATATGGCTACCATGTGCTGTGAAGAAATTATAATGTGTGTACTCACACATTGTAAACAGTGACCCTGCTACATATTTTAAATAAATTACTATTTCTTCTTGACTTATGAAATTTAATTCACTTATGCATGGCTACATTTCAATATTCTGTTCATAGAGTTTGGATATCAAGCTAAATTATGTTCCCCTGAAAGTCCGAAAACATGAAGTGTTTTAAAAAGTTTCCTCTTTTACTGGGAAAACATAAGACTGTGATACATATGGTCAGATTTAAAAAGGGTTTATTTCAAAATAAAAACTGAAATTGGCTGCTATATAGTCAAACTGTGGGTACATAATTATAATGGTTGCTTTTATCATTGAATAAAAAATTCTATCCTGGATTTTAAAGTCAAATAAATAAAGCCATTTTTAAGCGTTCATGCTGCATATAAGGAAGTTATGGAATCACTCACCCCAATTAATAATTTATTATACTGCACTTCTATATTTCAGTTCTAATTTGCTACACTAGCCATGAAAAGATTAAATTGCAAAAAAAGTTAAATTCCGAAAATGTTTCATCAAATTTAATCAGTTGGTTTATGTGTTTTTAAAGAAAAACAATGAAAGAATCAATTGTTTTAAAATAAAAATGTTGAAGAAACATTGTGGCATATAAACTTAGATTCAAGTATGTTTCCCTCCATTTTTTACAGTTGTACCATTGTTTATTGTGTAAATGTGTTGTGTACCATTTAGTTAGTGGGCTTTTGTATTGCAGTATTTTCTACTGCAGGTTTTTACAAAGGCTTTTTTTCTGCTAGAGATTTTTCAGTTTACTTGACCGTCAGTATCATATGTTAAGTGTTTAGATAAGATTGGCATTTTTCCCTCCTTGTCCCTTAAAATAGCCAGCATTTTGTCCCCCCTTGCAATATTAACTGGCGTTTTGTCCCCCAGGATTTTGTCCGCTGACATTTTGTTCGTGCACCACGTGTTATGTCCCGCTACAAAATGTCCATGCATAAAATATCTATACCCGCGACAACCCACGCCCCCCCTTTCGGGAAATCCTGTATCTGCCTCTGTAATTGAAAACCATTTTATCTTTATTGATTTTTGCATACAAGTATCAAAGTGTTAATTACTGATGTATGAGAGCAAGACCATCAATATTTGATGCAAAATTAGTTATTTCTTGTCTCAGAGCAAAGATATGGCTTGGGACTCCAAAAAAAGGATGAAAGTAAAAATGAAATCAAAATTGACGGCTAATAATTTCGACCGGCAGGTTTCTGTAATGGCTGCGCCCATGGTTTATTTGCCTTGTCCAAAATGGGAGTTGTTGTTGATAAACAGTTTGATTTTATTTTTATTCAATCACAGCCTTATTGCAGAAAATGAACACGATTTAACAGGTACAGTTTCCCTAAAAGACATGCCATGGCTATGTGTCGATATTATTTCCATAGGTTATGTGGGCGATATTAGATTCCATGTGCAGTTACATTCATGTAAACCAGCAGAAGCTGATCTAGTTTTTAGTTTTAAGTCAATTTATTTAATTTAAAATATGCATTGACACAAGCGTAGGATATAAAAGTATTTTACTAATGGAAAGTCAAAACAATGAAAATTTCAGAATCATTTTTAATGAGCGATAATATAAGAAATCAACCAACTTTGCAAATTTGAATACAGAAAGTACCAAAGTTAATTTATTGCTGTTGTCACGTCTATTTCCTTATTTGGTATTTGAAAGTGCAAGAGTTTTACAGACAACAACCAAATGTTTATATTCCATCTTCCCTTTTGTGCCATGTTGCCGTTTGGCCATGATAAGGGAGCAAGCAGTAGGGCAGGGTCAGTATCACTGGTATCTCGGTACTGCCTTGCTACCAGTTATTGCTGGCTACTAAGTACTAATTATCGCCACCAGAAAATAAAATGTTCATATTTCAGTAATGGTCATATATTTTGAAAGCTTTTTGTTGTGTATTTGTTCCATTCTCTTTGGAATAGTTTTGCCTTATTTGCTAGACTCGGGATGCTACTTTGGTGAAGTTATATCTATTTGAATTCTGGTCTGCCGATAATTGGTACCCGGTGATAATTGGTAGCAAGGCAGTATCGAGACTAATTCACTTCAACACCATGGCGACACTTTACAGCTGGTATTTTATATGTCAGAATATAATATTGTGAGAAAACGTAAAGTTTTAGAAACAAACCTCAAAACTGAAGAAATTACAAACTTTTATCTCATATTTTTATATATTTTAGCACTTCTATAGCAATTTCTTTCAGAATTGCAATGTTTTCTTTTCGCGAATCTTACTTCTGGTTGGTGGGCCTATTCGATTGGGGAAATGCTAGAACGCAATGTCTTCTTTCGGTATCCTGGAATCGGTACGGTTTTAGACTGGCGGGATACCGGAATGGAAAATCTGCTACCGACCCTACCCTACCAGGCAGTGTGTTTTATTTATAGCTGTAAATAAATACAGAACACTGTTATAGTTATAATATTTATGAAAAAGCAGAAATAAACTGTAAATAAAGCAGAAATAAACTGAAAATAAACAACCTTTATATATTTATGGCTCCTTTTCTGCACACTTCACAGATGATTTATGTTTGACTCACTACCACCTGAAATTGCTTGCGTAAACTTGGTGAAACAACTCACTGAGAAAATGAAGGATCAATGCAATACTGTGGCCTTATATCTTCTGTGCATACATTAATAATGAGTTGTACATGTCTGCAAATTATATTTTGGTAGTGATTTATATGTCGGTGAGTTTATGTGACTTCCTGTGGTATTCAGTAACACCTGTGCCACACCGGTGTTACAAATTCAGATTTCCCTCAACGTTTTCAACTTTTCATTGGATATGTCCAGCTTCTATCCAAACATCTGAAAAGGTAATAGCATGATACAGTCTAGAAGAGAAGATAATCCACTTGATGTTTATTCATCTATTTGTTACCTACTTTTGAAGTTTGGATCTATCTACCCAAGCAGAAACCAGCTGCAAGGCTAAAGAACGTTTGATGTATACAGGCAAGATTTGATTGAGACTGACCAACAAGGCAACAGTGAACCACAAGAAATACTTTGAAAATTTAGACAAACAACTTTAATCATCTAAAAATACTGAAGTTTACATATAAAATATCCAATTTGCAGGTAAGGCAGAATGCTGTCATGTGTGCAGTTCATGGATTATTAAGGCACTATGTGTTAATCTTGTTGCTACTAAATTTCTTGGTGTTCAAGGTAAATGCTAGATTGAGTTACTGCATCTTTATAAGCTACTTTTAGTTTAAACTTGCTTTGTTCAGTACAAATGTATTTTAGGACATTCAATTTTGTTAATGTTTTTAGATCACCTGCTATGTAGACAATGTGGTCATGGTGTCACTAGTGCAGAACATCTTCGCAGAAAACCCAGCCCAGCAGCAATAAGACAACGGAATGATACCATTTTAGGACAACCTGAAGTTTTAATTCAACTTTTTGAAAATCCACATGGTTAGTTGTTAGTTTCAACATTATACATCTATTGCATTAAAGGTGACAATACCTTGTACTTATATTATTTTTCTTGTTGTGTAACATGACTGTAGATGTTATGGATAGAACAAAATAGGGAAATGGCCAAATCACTTTTTAGGCCTGGTATGACTGGTGCTCATTTCAAGATTCTGTGGCATGAAGCAACCTGAAAATCCTTGTAGGAGAAAACCCCAGACATACCATATTTTTTTTAAATATGGCCCGGGTGTTAATTATTTTCAAATGACATCAGACCAGGCATTAAATTGAGCCAGGCATTCTTTTCAATTACAAAAACAGTGTTATAAAATGTTAACAGTGTGCATGGTACCAGACGTTAATTTGAACCAGGCGTTTATTTGATCCTGGACGTTATTTTGGAAATTTACGGTACCTGTCTGAAATACAGCGTAACCACTATGCAACAGAGACCACTTTTTTAACAAGTTAATTTTGAGTGTATTGAGAAATTTTCACTGGGATCATTCGTTAATATTATGCAACAAAACACAAAATTCACTGAAAGTAGAACCATTTCCAATATTGTCAAAATAATTGAAAATAATATCAGCTAATTAAAAGTTAAATTAAGAGATTTCCGCTCTTGTGAATTTCATCATATTATGGCCATTTCTATTTCTTATTCCACTAAAATGCAGTTTGGTAGAAATAGTCTTAGTCCCATAGTGTCTGTTTTGTAATTTGTATTTTACTTTCTTTTGTTGCAAAGTCATATGTAAAAAAAAACATGTTCAATTTATGTATTACAGGCAAACATTTTGAAGTTATCACCGCATCAAAGGCAGATGTATTTAAATATGATCAGGTATGAATTCCATTCTACATTTAGTGTTTAGATTGACTTTAGTCTAAACAGGTTTTTGTATTGTAATGCCAAAATCTGATTCGTCTGAGATCAGAGAGGCAAGGATTTGTTTTTCTCATTTTTATCACATGTACAAACCTATGTTATATCCTGCATGTTAAAATAAATCTAAGGTATCCAATTCTGTTGATAAATTTTTTGTTCTCAGTTATATTCTTCAAGTCAGACTAATAGGTGCAAGTAATACATAAAATACCTCTACTGTCTCATGTTATGTGACCCATACAATGTGTGGAAAGTTAAAAATAACTGTTTGGCATCGTAACTTAAATTAGTACTTGCCTTAACGTGGCACAGACCAAAGTGTGGAAAATAGTGTTGAAGGTAGTAAACCGGAAACCTATTTGCCCACCGAAAGACACTGATCCGGTTACATTTCGTTTTCTTCCAGCCAAAACCGGTTTTGTCACATATTTCATTATTTTAACTTAATTTTTGCCAAAATATTTAACTACAACAAATATTTCACAGTATTTTATAATATTCTATTGATAGATCACACATTTTGTCTTCGAAAATCTTCAAAAAGTCCCTCTTGGTTCTTATTTTATATACAAGTTAAAGCTCATGTACACGTTTGAGAACTTATTTCTTCGCGTTTTGTTAATCAAACGTACTCAGTTTTTCGCCGAATTTCAGCTTTCGGAAACCGGTTCTAAAATTTGCATTCAACCACAACACTAGTGGAAAATTACTCAACTGGTTTTTGATTTGATTTTACCTTTTTTTCTGTTTTATCTAACAAGGCCCCATTGCTAAGGTTTAATTTTAATCAAATTAATTAGCAACCATTTTTGTTTATGTATTTTCTGAGTATTTTGATAGGCTTAAGTACCTAAGTACCTACTCAGTATTTTCTTGTAATCATGTCAATAAAGAATTGTAACAAGGGTTGGAAGTGTTCAACAAAATGTCAGCAACACCGCTTTTTAGAATAAAATCTGAAATCATAATAATGTTTGTTTTGAAATATATCTTCATGAAGTTTTCTGTTTTTACTTAATAAAATATGTTGTTTTTTTTCTGCTTGTTTTATGATGAATAAATGTGATAAATAAAGCTGTTGTGTATAAAATAAAATTTACTTTAAAAAAACTGTTGGTTGTTATTGACAGCAGTGCTTGTGTTTCAGATATTTCTGAGTGCAAATTCTGAGTTTTATGCCATGTTTGGGCAATGATTTAAAAAGGCACTGCAAAAGGTTAATTAATCTTATTTTCTGTTTGTATTTAGAGGATACTTGTAACTGACTGTTGTGCCTGTACATATTTTAATTAATGGAAATCCATGTTATTGTACATGCACCAAGTTATGGCAAGGATCCGTATATTTTACCCAAAATAAATAAAAGAGATTAAATTATGTTTGCTGTTTCAGGCAGTGTCCTCAGATACCTTTTTCCCAGGCTTCTCGTGGCGTATTGCTATGTGTCCAAGATGTGGAACACATTTAGGCTGGTAAGTTAGCCTTCGGAAAGCCTCCTGAACTTAATGTACTAAATATACAATTTACTATTGTGTTCCCAAATACAGCTTCGCCTAAGTGTTCAAGGGTTTGAACCGTCGTTTGAAGTCGTCAGTGACTATAATTGTATTTATTATATCCTATAGGTGGTGGGTAAATCTTTTGGCTGTTTGGTTATTGATATTGAAAGTAATAATAGCATATCCTCAACCGCTAACAGGAAGTAAAATTTACCAAAACAAAACATTAAAAACAGATCAAAACTACATAAAAACAAGATAAAAGTGTACAATTTCATCAGATTTAGGCTTTATTTCAATATTTGCAGAGTGAGTGTTAGTTTACAGTTTTACCTAAAATGGCGATATTGATATGCATCTTTGTACATCGATATAGGCAACCCTATCCCGAAATAATAAATATCGTTAATATCCATAAACAATGTACCCACTACCAATAGGATTCACTGAGGTTCTGTCTTGTGACATAAGCTGATGAAAGAGACATAAAAACTCTATTCAGTAAGAAGTATGGGTGTTAATGTGGTATTATTCTTGCTTTATGAATTTGTACATTTGTAAGGTGCATACAACAGAATTGTCGCTTAAAATTCATTTGGCCATTGGAAATACATGTAAGAGCTTACTTTTTATATTCACTTGAACAGCTATAATAATTATGGGATTCAAAGCCTCAACACCCAAGTAATTGTTTTCCAAATTTTATGGCCTGCCTTCCTACTGATCTCTCAGATTAATAGGTAATTAGGTACAGTGTCTATTATGCAGCATTCTATTATCTGACCACTCAGTTCTATGAACTCATTTCCAGTCTTCCAAATTTGTATTTTACCTATTGTTTTATATTAAAAAAAACCCTCATCCATTTGATGGATCTCCTATAATCCAGCCACTTTCCCAGCTTGGTGATATATAAGAGGCTGTAGAGTAGTGTTGGGAATCGCCTCCAATTTTTATGGTCGATTATTCATCCATTTTCCGAGCGATGATCGACCCATGATCAATTATTTTACTCCATTATTGTTTATTATTTAAGAAACACTTTCCGGGATAAAGTATAGGTCAATCCTGTAAGAATAACAGTGTTCCGACATTTAGAATCTACCGAAAGCACCCACTTCCTGTAAATATGGCGGTAGACATAAACTTAAAAATCAAGACAAAACTGTCAGTTTATTAAGTAAAAATACCTAAAATATTTTTAAAATATGTGGATATTGACATAAATCAGGAAAGGTAAGATATAAGCTTAATAATCGATCATTAGAAAACGTCAGTGACTGACCGCGATTCTACAGTGTCACCGACGATTAATCGAGCACATGTCTTATCGTCCACCCACTACTGTAGAGTAAGATATTTGTGTCTGTTATCACTGTAGGTCATTTGAGCCGTTGGGGTACAAACATGGAAAAGAAGATTCAGAAGAAACATTTATTGGTTTGATATTAGACAGTCTTTTACATCAGACATGTGAGTATCATGAATCCATAACTGAATTTTCTAAGCTCAAGCTCTACGAGGGTTTTTTGTCGTTGTTGTTTTTATGTTGTGTCCAGACTGTCATGAATTGTGGCGCATTATGATGAGTATCTGTTCACGGAAGTTAAGTGGTAGTGAGCTATGTAGTACTAGGATGTGTGACCACATCAATATACTAGTTGTGTCTCTGATGGCTTTGCAACTCACGCTAGTAGACCAAAACCCCTTTCGGCCTTGTTCACATCATCTTAAAGTTCTGTTTGGGATATGATATTTGATGAAAATTGTTTCAAGACCATAACACTGGTAACCATGATAAACACTTCAGAGTTTCTAGCCTCATAAGACTCTACCATATTTATGACATCTTACAAAATTGCTAGTAGAATACTATGAGGAAACTTTACAACCAGTATGTTGATTTGTCAGTGCATATAATTGCAGGAGAACTTAAAATATTAGAAATATACCTCAAATCTGAAGATAAAGTTTTATTTCATATTTTTTTCAGATTTTAAGGGTTTTCTAGCCTTTTGTATGAAGCAAAGTGCGGTTTTGCAATGCAAAACCTTGCCACTACATTAAAACTTTCAAGGACTTCTTTACTGAAGATTTCTATATATTTATTTTTAATATTCAAGCATTACAAAATTTGAGGTGGATAAAAGTGTATGGCAACTGTATGTAAGTATTTGTTTACATACGACTACCAAGTGGACTTAAGAAAAGTGAGTTTATGTAGGAGTTTTAATGTGAGGCTTAATATGAATTTTCTGTAATATAAAAAGTTTAAGCATAAAATCATAAATATGAGCCCACATCCCAAAACAACATTTGCAATGAAATTTACACTGCTACCTAGGAACCTTGAGTTAGTGGAACTATTTTATTCTTTGATTACCTTAAACAGGCTTTAGCTGTCTTAATGAAGTAAAATGCCTCTTGTCTTGTTTTTGCCTTCCATTTTCTTAAAAAACAACTTCTCAAGTTCTCAGGTCATGGATTTGGCCTTGCTGTTGGTTTTCATTGCAGAATATTGACCAGCAAGTATGCACTGGTTCATCTTAGTTCAGCTTCAGTATATTCAGCCCCTTTGAGCTTATTTGCCATTTAAAGGGAATATCTTTGTTAAAGTAATGCTCTTTTATTTTTGTGTTACAGTTGCAGATAGTTTACTCATCACACCCAAGTCTTACTACAGCTGACATGAAATCTCAGCATCTGCTGCTGTTTTCAAGTTTTTACAGTGATTCTCTCTTTTAATAGTGTTTTTCTTGATTATTTTATTAGTTGGATTAAGTGATAACAGGGACTATGGCTATATATATAGAGTGCAACAGAGTGTGATAAATAAACTTATTTTACCCTATTTGAGGGCTTAATATAACTGGCTGGGGTTATAGTCGTCCCCTGGGACGACCGGGCGGCGGCCTACATAAAGCTTGTGGGTGTTCCACAGCCTAAACCCCAGTACGGATTTTCACCAAATTTTCAGGGAATGTTTACCCCAAGAGGATCTAGAGCTGATTAGGTTTTGGGGGGTATCCGGTAACAACTGTTGCCATGGCAACACTTTTAATATTTTCGGGTCTTAAAATTTGTGGGTGTTCCACAGACTAAACCCCTGCACAGATTTTCTCCAAATTTTCAGGATATGTTTGTCCCAAGAGGATCTAGAGCTGACTATGTTTTGGGGGTATCTGGTGGTAACTATTGCCATGGCAACACTTTTAAATTTCGGGGGTCTTAAAGTTTCTTCTAAAATCTTTGATATTTTCTGTAACTAAAATATTGAAGCTAGCTTCGTCAGATTTGCACAAAATGTAAATGGATATGAAAGCTTGCCTGAGAGTAATTGTGTCCTTGTTTTGGAAACAAAATGACCGCCATATCACATCTTTAATACCAAATAGGAGGGTCATTATATCAAAAAAGCCTTATATCTCCCTTATAATTGCTTCTAGGACTACAAAATATGAAAACTACTTGTAAACAATTATGGCCTGTGAATCTTTTGTACAACATCTTGTGGATTCTCTGTACTTCTTACAACAGAAGTTGTTCCTAAGATTTTCCCAAATCTCAATGTTGTTTGCTATTTAGCTGTACCTGCAGGCTGGGGTTTTTGCCTGCCGAGGCTCGCTAATTTTTTTCCTGTTGCTCAATTGCTTATGCAATATATGTAAATCGAGTGAACTGGGGTGTATTGACTTATATTCTATCAGATTTATCAAAATTTTTTTCAAAACCCAGCTAAAATCTTACAACCCTAGTTTCCTCAGAGGCAAACTTCACGTACCGTAGCGACATCAATCAAAGCAAGCATGTTTTTACTTGGTCATTCAAGACTGGACACTAACTTTTTGCAGCACCTGCTGGTAGGGAAGTAGCATTAAAATTTCACTTGCCCTGGCCTAAAATCTACTTGTCCATTCTTTGCTGTTCCATAGGTTAGTAAGCATGTCTCGAGATTAATAATTACATTTTAATAGGGTTCTTGCATAGCATTGTTGCTAGACATTTACATCACATTACTAGGGCCGAAGTTGTCCCCCAGTGGTCTTGCGGGGAACCTTAAAATTAGTAGTCATTTATCAGACTTAAAAGTTAAAATACATTTAGACAAGGCTAAAAAATTTTAACACGAGAAAAAAGGTAATATTTTGGTCAATTCTAGTTACTTACTATTTGGGCAAGTGAAGCATAAAATCCACTTGCTTTGACTGGACACTCGGGTGCCATGGGCAAGCAGGCAAATGTTAATGTCCAGCTCTGCTGTGGTATGAACTCTTGTACTATAAAACTGGTGTCGTATTCTATACCAATACTTAGATCATATCCAACTTAGATTATAATTATTACTTAGATTTCAATTTCTCACAAGTGAGAAATTGTAAAACTAAACATTCATGAATGCCAAATCCGAGAAAAACTTAAGTAAATAAAAATACCTAACTTAGATCTAAGGTCACCTTATCTAAGTATTGTTGTAGAATATGGCCCCTGGTCTTTATTAGTAAGTGTCACATTTGTTTTTTCTTTATTGTAATTACCTCTTTCTTCATGTGGTATGCAAGGTGGTGGCACATGTAATCTTTTCATCACTCACTCTGTGTTTTTGTCAATGAAGAGATTTTCATTTCTTTATTCCAATTGTGTATAAATGTTATTTATTTGTTATTGTTAACGTAAATGAATAAACTCTTGAATAACTAAGATCTTATTTTTACTGTCGCACACCTAAATTGTTAAAATCTGTGTCAAATAAAATGTGGCAACCCATAGCTCATGTATGCAATCATTTTCCTTTAAAGTATTTAATTATAAGTACCTTAAAAATTACTCAAGCTCAAAAACTTTTGAATATTATTGGTCAGTAATTCTGTTAGGTCAGAAAACATTTTTTCAAAACAATATAAACATATGAACAAATTGGTCTTATAAATGACAAGACAGTTTCTCACCTTCAAGTAAGCAGAAAACATTGAAAGCTATTACAAGGTAGTGACCTCTCTAAAAAGTTTTCATCTTGAGCAAATGCCTATCTCGATGAAGATTTTTAAAAAAGTTCTCAAATAATTCTATTAAATTTTGTTTTATTTATTCTGAACTTGTATTCGTATTCTGAACTTTGTATTTGGGTTATTATACTAGGATAGCTTATTTTATTGGTAGGTGCTATTATTGGGCAAACTAGAGTAGACACTTGCGCAGGAGATCACAGTCCAGGATCTAAAATATACAAGGTGAAATCATAAGTGTCATGGGCGCCGGGGGTATGGGGGTGGAGGGGTTCTTCTCTATGCCATAAACAGGATGGATGGCCAGATTGGGAGGTTTTACTTTCTTTTTTACAGTTAAATGAATATCGGGTTAGGCCCTCTGTACCCCGCCATGAATAAAAGATTAGATGATTAAGCTAATGCAGGTGTTCCACTGGAGCCGACAGGCTGGTAACTGTGCATTTTTGGAGAGTCTGAACCATTGTTTACATCGGTTGCAAGTTACTGGCCTGTCGGGGAGAGTGTGAAATCTCAAACATATTTGATATTTCTACGACCGTTGCTGACTCTTGTATCTTACCCTAATTTCAGCCCCCTAGCAACCGGCCTGTCGGTTAACTTAATGGCCTGTCGGTTACATTTCCCGTCTTTTCGGTTAATCAAACAGACCTGTCTGTAACAAGTATCCGGCTTGTCCCAAATATGGACTTCCAGACTACGTGATGACTCGCCCATCATGCAGGAAGTGTTACAGTACAGTCGGTAACATTAGCCGGCCTATCGGTAAGTGTTCCCGACAAGCCTTGAAGTTTACAGGCTGGTCGGTAACTTTAACAGACTGGGTCCTAGAGTCGGGAAAATTTGTAACTGACAGGCCGTAAACTGAAACAGACAAGCCGTAAACAATAACCGACAGGCCTGTAACACTAACAGACAAGCTGGGAACTGTAACCGACAGGCTGGCAATATTTTTGCATCTTACGGGCTGTCAGTTTCAAAATCTGTGGGTATAAAAAGGTGAGTCGGTAGACGATCTGCGTATATTTGGGCTTTGACTTGTCAAGAGACAACTGGTGTGCAGCTTTGATTTTTTAGTCAAATCTTGGATTTGAGTTATGTACTGAGTTCTGATTGTTTTTTAAAGAAGGCCATTTCATCTAAAAGCTAAAGATATATGCAATATCTATACACATATATTAAATATAAGAGGTACTTTATATACTCTGTCATTTTGTTTTTTGTTTAATATTTTCTTTATTGTGCAGTTTATGAAATGAATACACTGTCTAGCCTTTGTCTAGCTTCTTGCAAAGTACCAGGATGTAGAAAATCTTTTGTCATTTTCTTTGTAATCTGGTACTCATTGGAGTAATTTTCCCCAATATAAATATCTGTTTGTTCAACACATGAAACAAAAATTTTCCACAGGAAAAACCCAAATCTGTACTTAATGTTGTGTGCAATATTGAGAATCTCTGGTGCTTGCACATGAAAGTCATGGGGTGTGTTGTGTATAAAGTCATACATATATACAGAATTAGTTTAAATTGTTTCTAGTTGTTATACATCACAGCTTGTCCTTTAAACTTGTAATTGATGAAATACCACAATTCATAGAATTGACACCCAGGGAAATCCACTTAATTATGGGGAGGACCCCAGATAACATTCTACGATCTGCAAAACACTAGAGAATAGTCATAAAACATTAACATGATGTTTTTACTTTGGGTGAATACTATCTTAACAGTGACTGGCTATGTCCCTTGATTAACGCTAACTGCCTTGCTTTATGTTTAGATGCGCCTTAAAGTCCATCAGTGATGGAGATTAAGCGCAATAAAAGTCCACATTAGATTAGATTAGATAGATGTCAACCATGGTAATATTAAGCAGAACCTTTACAATGTCGACCATTTGTTGGAGTTGAACCAGTAGAACCAAAATAGTGACACTAGTATTGGCCCTAGCTCTCATACAAATGTAACTTTTACAACAGACAAGGCAATAAATCAATCTTTGTTATGTCGCAACATGTAAATTTTTGCAGTGGCAAGTGAATGTGAAGATAAAAATTGTCTTCTGTTTTGTGTAAAGTTAAGGCATTTTCCAAGTTACGATTTGAAGCATTAGACAGCCCCCAAATCTGTCTTTCATCAGCCATGTTAAGACAACTTGAGTACTAATTTAAATGGTGTTGGTGTAATATTCACTTGCACCATTGTACAGGTAATCTTTGAATGTGGAAAGGGAAGTACAACAAATGGCCATGAATGCCAACACGGCAAGGCAAGCAAGTACCAACCTTATGACAATACATGATGAAATGGGGAAAACTAACATTTGACTTATGATGTAATCTTGGAACAAGGCCTTCACATTATTGGCTTACTGATCATACAACATTTATATATTCTGTTTTATTGAATAATTTAAAGTCTTTTCTATTATTCATGCAGCCAAGTTAAGCATATAGAAATAAAGACAAATTTACATTTAACTCTTGTTTAACTCAGAAATCTACTTATATTTTTGATATTGATTTATAGCTCACCCACCATGTCTCCTATAATCTTATTTAAATTTACAAATTTGAAGCTTACTTCACAATCTTCAGCTTTTCACCTGCAATGTCTCATCCTTAATAATTGTTGATCTCTGATTTTTGAATCTGTTTAATGTGTCTTGGAATCTGGGGTCCAGTCCATCCATACTTCAACCCAGTAACTGTCTTTAGATAGAGATTAAATACTAACTATTAAAAGTTAGAATTACCTAGTGTTGATTACTCTGCAAATAGGTGCAACAGAAACGGAGCCAACTATATGTCTTGGAAAGTGTCATGTATACAAACAAATCTTAACTAACTGTATGTAACACATGTCAATGAAATCCCATGCATTCAGCATCAATTTCTTTCGTAAATGTGGCAGAAATTAAAACACATGATTCAAGTAATTTTGGCTCATAGTGAATCAGAAGTTAGCATGGAACAGTGTTGTCTTGTGTATTAATCACAGACACTCTCATTATAAATTTGGTAGTAAACTAAAGGGGCATGAATTAGAAAATATATGGTATATGTAATGATCAGTATTTATCTTCATTTGTAGGTCACGGTTTAAAATGTATAATGAAAAAGCCACGCATGGAGATTATATGTCTTTATGATGAGATACAGTTTATTTGGGATCACAAAAAAGTATTCATCTGGTGGCTCTACACATGAAAGCATGTGGACAGTAACAGTTACATAGATGACAGACACCACATGACTAATTTAATAAATTTGTTTGGGTTCTGCAAATCTATTTAGAATTTCTCCCTCAGAAAAGGTTTTTGCCTTCTCTGTTAGGATTTTCATTTGTAAATCTATCATAAAAACACATTTTAACAGTCTTGGTAAATTTATTTATTTATTTGGGGTTTTACGTCGCTTTCAACACTGTACAGGTCATATCACGACAGGTAGTTGGAAGGGCAGAGGAAACCAGTACATGCAGTTCGTTAGGGTTCTGTACTGTAAACTGCCGACCAACGGCAAGCAACTACCAGCTTTCCCACTTGAGGCTGTGCTGGGGATCGAACCCCGGCCTCAGAGGTGGAAGGCGAGAGTGTTACCGCTCTGCCACCGTGGCCCCAACAGTCTTGGTAAATGACATTATTCTATTCAAAATCACTATTAAACATCTTGAAAGTTATTGGGAACTAATGAGCTCTCTGCTTGTTACCCTTGTGGTATATTGTTATCTAAACACAATTATTCTGGATTTAACTCAACTTTAATCTAAAGATTCGACTTTGTGGTTGTCTGAAAGACAGCCACTGTTCCCTTGTTTTTTTTAAAAATTAGCTTAAGTTTTGAGCTAGGCTGGACTAGTTGGGAGTGAAATCTGTTCTGTAAGGTTTCACTTTTATTTTAAGTTTTTGTTTTTTAAAACAAGCTGTACAATTGATTGACTGATCAGCATGCCAAGGGGCAGAAGGAGAAAGTTTGAAGTACCCAGAGATACTCAACCTCAGTTTGAGTTAGGAGATACAGCTGTGTATATAGAAAGAAGGAGGAGGGAAAGAGAGGAGAGGGATGAGAGAGGATTGAACAGGAGGAGAGGGAAAGAGAGAGGGGGAAGAGAGCCCAGAAAGAGGAGAGAAGAGAGTGTAAACTGACACGAATGCTGATGTAGAATCAACTCAATCCAGACAGAAGAAGGGCCAGATGCAGTCCATTTTCCTGAGTGATTCAGACAAAGAAGCCATCGTGGAGTTCGTTAAACAGCAAGAGGAACTGTATGACAAGACCAACGACAGTTTCAAAGACAAGCAGAAGAAGGAACGACTTTGGGAGCAGCTAGCAGCTACCAAAAACTTGCCTATCAAGACTGTGAAGAAGTGGTTCGAAACTCAACGTACCAGATATGACAACCACACTCAAAGTCAGGACAAGCAGCTGATAAGAGAACAGAACGTCAGACCTTGCTGAAGGACAGTTTCAGTTTTCTACGAGTCACATCAGAAGGAAGGGAGTTTCCAAGTCTTCTGCATTCAAGTCACCCCAGAGGCCTTCTGCAGCCGCAGCCTCAGTTCCAGATACATCCAAGGACACAGAATCTGAGATGGAAATCAACATTGCATCAGATGTTACTCATCAGCCTTCGAGCACCAGTCCCAAGCGACGACAGCCGCCAGTCGGGACTACCACCACGTCTACAGATCCAGTCTTAGATCAGTTCCAGCAGATGAGGTCAATGATTTCCACATTTCTGGGTGCACGTCAGGACTCCACTCCAAGTCCTAGACAGTCGTTCTGCAACTATCTCCACTCCGAGATTGAAAACCTGGAAGAAAGGGACTTATAACCTTCAGGAATGAGACAGTGAAGCTTCTCAGTGAAATACAGTACAAGGCCAAAGAACACAAGAGACAGGTCACCAAAAGTCAAGCAGTCATCACATATCAACTTCCAGAAGCATCACAGGCCACAGCAGGACGTGAATACATACCATACCAGAAACTCAACCAGTCTCCATTCCAGTTGTGCAGCCTACACAGACAGCCACAGGAGGACCTGTTACAGTGATTGCCAAAGTACAGCAACCACCAAGGCCTTTGTCAGCACAGCCAACTTCTTACGTAGTTGTGAATGACCAACAGCCTGGGACTTCCAGACAGATGCTTTTCAACCCACCTTCAGTTGCACCTTCACAACAGGAGGGAAGTCAGCACAACACTTCTGGATTATCCAGTCTCTTTGCAGCGATTCCCAGTGTGCTTCAGTATCAGCAGATGGACACACCACAGCCATCTTCACCCTCTCAACTTCAACCAGCACCGTCATCAGTGCCATCTTCCACTCTTCATTAACATTAAAACTTAACCAAAAAAAAAAAATTCCCTCAAGAAAAAATAATCCCCCTAAGAAATCAAAGTAAAAGCAACCCCACCCCCAAAACAAAACCCAATTTTAAATGAACACTCCCCACCCCTGAAAAAAACAAAGTCCAGACTCAAACCCACTTCAGCCAAAATCAAGATACAGACTCAAACCCACGTCCCCCAAAATCAAGATACAGACTCAAATCCACGTCCCCCCCCAAAACCCAACTTGAAATAAAATGCCACATCCACACCCACAGACAAACAAACATGAGCCCTAACAAAATATACAAACATATCAGTGGCAATGGACTGACAAACTGAATAAAAGAAATATTCAACTGGGACTGCAAACCTGTGTAATTTTGTCTTGCAAATTTCCTAGCAATTTTTTTTTAAATTTTTGCCATAAAATATTTTCAGGTAGTTTTTTGGAAACTTTTTACCCTTATTTTGCAAGTTATTTTTCTGGGAATTAAGCCAGGGCATGTTGGGGTGGGATGTCAACTTTGTAAATTGAGGACCTGGGTTTAGTGCTGAAATTTATTTTTGTGAACTTAGTTTGGGATGGATTTGTAAATTGAGGACCTGGGTTTAAATCTGTAAGTGATAAAATATATTTTTCTGAACCAAGTTTGGGATGGATTTGTGTTTGTGATGGGGAATGTTTTGGGGAAAACTGAATTTGAATTAAATTGTTGGAAAGTTGGGGTTATTTTTTTGAGGCAACACTTTGCTAAATAAAAGTTCTTGGATTATTTGGGTAGTGCTGAATAGGACCGATAGATGGCAGCATGTTCCCCCTCAGTCTTCTTAAACTCTGTCCTCCTGCCCAGCCAGTGCTCCCACGTGATTGAAGTAGTCATTCAGTAGGTCTTGTTGATGTTTGGCCTCCCTTGATGGGTTTCTTAAGTTCTCATGATGTCTCTGTTCCCCCTGGTCTGCCTGTGGTGGTTGTATGTTGTCAGCTAGTGTGGGTAGTCTGCTGCCCCCTGATGGCTTCTCGGCATATTGTGTAGTACCACACATGTTAACACAATGTCTCTCACAACTTTTGGCCTCTGCTCCATGGTGGTCAACAGCACCCTGAATCGCTTGACAAGTATACCGAATGAGTTCTCAATCACCCTTCTCCCCCTGGATATCCTGTTATTGGCTATTCTCTCTTCTCTGGTCAATTGGCGTCTACTGTAAGGCTTGACCAGCCAAGGCATCAGGCAAAGGCATCGTCCCCCAGCAGGAAGTAGTGTACATCTGGCCCCACCAGGTCCAAGTGGTTCAGGTGGTGGTAGTCCCAAGGTTCTGTTCTCAATTTTTCTCGTCAGTTTGCTGCGGTTGAAAATATGTGCATCAGATGATGACCCACTGGCCCCCGCATTGGCCAACAGGAACTTGTAATCTGCATCGACTAAAGCCAAAAGTACCAGGGAGAAGTAGCCCTTGTAGTTGAAATATTCACTATCTGACTTCTTGGGCTTCTTGATAGCAATGTGTTTGCCATCTAATGCACCGACTGCATGGGGGACATTCCATCTGTTTCTAAATCTTTCCTCAATTTTCTTCCAGTCTTCAGGATCAGTGGGGCACACCAGATACTCTTGTTGAAATTCTTTCAAAATGATATGCAGACCTGGGGGACAAATTTGCAGATGGTCGTTCTTCCAACCCTCCATTGGTATTGCAGTGAGGTGCAGCTTTCCCCTGTAGATAAGTGTCTCAAAATAACTGCCAGTTTCAACCCAACTTCCAGTGGCTTCCTGAAGTTGGTGATTGACTTCTTGATGTGTGTGTGTGTGTGGGGGGGGGGGGGGGGTGATTCTTTCTTTCTTCCATCAAATAAAAAAATGCTGGCTCCATTCTGGTGAAATTTGTGTAGCCTGGTATGTTATTAGTGGTTAATTTGTCTGAGAATGTTCTGTAGCAACCTCTCTCCTCTCTCTGCAGTATCCAGGGCAGGACCCATGGATTCTGTGGCTTCCTTCTCCTTCTGGGTGGTGGGGGTGATGGTGATGCTGGCTGGGCAGGTGCTTGGTTCTGCTTTCTTCTCTGTCTTGAAAATAACATGTATAATAAAAATTAAACTTAATAAATCAAAAAGACCCTCAAGTGATCTATCAGTTACTCTTGATGTGTTCCTGTCATCTTTGTAGTGTGGAATGAATGGCACAACACAGGGGAGTGGGTTTATATAGTGTGATATGGATCAGGATTCTGGATCCCGACTACAGATACCGACCCATCAAAACAATCAATCCTGTCGGGAAGGGTGGGGCTTGTCTTGTTCCCGGCTTGTCTGCTTGTCTTTATGGCTTGTCTGTTCTCAGATTATAGATACCGACCCACCAAAGTAATCAATCCTGTCGGGAAGGGGTCGGGCTTGTCTTGTTCCTGGCTTGTCTGCTTGTCTTTATGGCTTGTCTGTTATCCGGCTTGTCTGTTAGGGGTTTAGGGCATGTGGTAGTACATCTACAACTGGCCATGAAAAAAAAATCCCCGATCCTACGTCTTGTTGGTAAGGTCATTATGGCCTGTCTGTAATTATACTGTCCTGTCGGGGATTTCATAACGGACCCAGCATTTTTGCACGCTTTTTCTCATGACTCTACGACTTTTGCAACCGACCCGTAGAGTCGTAGGGTCGGTTACAGGATCAGCTCCAGTGGAACACCTGCATAACCTGATCCAGTGTTAAACAATATTTCAGATACCTGATATATATTTTTGAGAGCAGGATACAACAGAAGTAAAGCAAGAATGAAACATTTTTAACACAGAAAACATATATCTGCAATACATACACAGACAAATAAACCAGGTATTGAGCTATTGCTTTTAAAAGTAAAATGTAACTGTTACATAGGTGAAAAGGAAACCTCAAATTTTAATAGTCTACTGGCATAACTATGTTACAATTTAATTGCTTCAATAGTATAAAATCAGACCCCTAATCAGACATTCATTGAGAACATCTCTTCCATTTTCTGATTACAAACTGATTTTTTAAAACAAATGCAAAAAGGTGTTAACACAGATTGCCATTGGCCAAGCACTTTTTGCAATCTCACAAAGATGTAAAATGTACTAAGGTCTAGTCATTGAAGGCCAAAGAACTAACCAAAATTTTGGGGGGCACTTGAAGATTGCAAGCTTTGCCCTGGGAGTGGTTTCTTGTTTCCTTTCTGAACACTGTCGCAAGCCATTTTCACCATATTAAATGAGCTTGTAATCGCAAAAGTCATAATATCTCTGCATAGTGTCCTAGTCCGTCAAATCATTTTGGATGATGTTCCACATTTTATGGCCCAAGCATAGAAATCGTAGAACAAAGCCCAGCTTTTTATATGATTTCTATGGGCCCAAGGTCAAAACCGATATGCCACATATTCAAAATTTTAAATTGCTAGACAAAATTTTGGATATAAAAGAAATCTTTTGTCAACCTGTCTTTGGAGTGGCTGAAAATTAAATGTTTACATATTAGTCAGTGTTTAATACCTCTGTTCAACTGTTTGCCCAAGTATGTGGTCAAGGTCAAAACACTATTGGTTGGATAACCAGTCATTTTACCATTGAAGGTTGGGGGTGTAGTGGCGGCAGTTGTGGATGGCCATTGTAGATTGCCCAGCAATTTCAGATGGCCATTGTAAATTTCACTGGAAAGTGTCGACATCCATTGTAGATTGGCCGACAATTATTGATGCCCATTGTAGATTAGCCAGCAATTGTTGATGCTCATTCTATTTTAAAAGCCTCTGCGAGTTAATGTTTATGGCCAAAGTTGTATGGACTGGTCATTAGTCATGACTTATGTTTAGACTGCTGCAACTTATCCTCGGGTGTTATGCTTGTATCTTTATGACGTAATGATTTGCCCTATGAAATTAGTGTGAGTCCACCAAATAAGGCACAAGAGTTATCAGGGTTTGGTGTTACATCTTCTCTTATGAATCATTACAGTCATTCTGAAGAAATATCTTCAGGAATGTCTCAGAAAGTCAAGAAACCTGGTGAAATGGGATGGATTTTTTTGGAAAAGCACATACAGCGCAAACCTACAAAATAAAGCAAATGGCCCCATGCCATCAATAGTGAAAGACATATACCAGAATACTGAAAAAGGGCCAGCCTGTGCACTGGGCCAATTCTAAAAATAGTTAAAATTATATTACTGAAAATAAAATAGTACATTACATTTTATGACATTTACCATTTTTTGCCATTTATCTTTACATTTTGTTGTTATTTGAATGAATTTAGATAATATAACATGCGAGTGCAAACAGCCCAGTTTTTAAACCATTATCTCTTGCATTATGTAAAAGAAATGTTTAACAAGTTACTTGATTGTCATAATGATTTTCAGCAATGGAAATTAACATCTGCTTGTCAGTTACTTCACCTATTTCTAGTTGTTTGGGTTCACAGATAACAAATTGAAGTCGCCTGTATCACTTATGATTAAATCATTACATTGCTCATCAATCACTTGAACTGTTTCGCATAGAATTTTTATTTTTGGTCACATCTTGACATTTACGGATGCCCATATAGATCCAAGTTTAACATTTTTATTCTGAAACAACAAGATTATGATTTCTTACTATTACAGGGTAAAACAGTAATACTTTATATATTATGAGATGGAACTATTAATTGTGATATGGTGTTATTTCGTAATTACAAGGAAGAGCTGTCTCGTAATTACACTGTAACGTTATATTAAATACAGCATTGTACTTTTTACAAGATAGTACCAACGAATCTTGGAAATTAATAAAGGATTTTTGTTGCAATTTTAAGACATTACATTATAAATGTTAAGGACCACATTTTATCCTTGAAAAGGGGTCCAAGGTCAAATTTGACCCGTGACAAAGCATTTAGGTCACAACACGCAGGGGGTAATAAAAATATAACATCTCAGGGAAGGTCTTTGTACTCTCTGTGATTGTATTTTACGACAGTCTGCCTATATTTCCACGGTCAAACGTACATTACTATTAAGTTTAATATATCTCAATGCTGTAGTGGCAACACATTGCCTTCAACCAGATTTCGAATTTCAGCCATTTTTCAGCACCAAACTAAATGAGGGTTGGTCTGGTTATAGGGCAGAGGACGTCACCAAGTACTCTTCAGACGTTTCCTCCACCACCCGTCATAATAGGACATATATAATTGGAGGTATTTTAACTGTAAACAGTTTTGACATGAAAGATGCAGCTTCTTCAGTGAAAAATGCCTTCGATAGAGAGTAATTCTATTACTGGTCTTCACGAGTATTAAAGTAGGAAACTCATCTGAGTGGCGCATATTTAAAATATGATTAGAATTTAAAGTGTTATCATTTCTTTGTCCTGTTGAGAGATATAATTACCGTGCTTTTGTTATCCACCATTTTGTTTTAATAATAAAGGGGTCCATAAATCCATATTTACATGAAGAATACGAAAGAACTGGAATGTATCCTTATTATAGGGCCTTAGATGATATAAAAACTTTATTTTTAACAGAATATTTCTTTGCCATTTCCGCATGGATTGTCATACAAAAAATAAACAAAAGCTACATACATAATACATACTTACACGAAGAGAATGAAATAATCAGCCCGGAACTGCATCCATGTTATGGGGCCTCAGATAATGTAAAACCTTTATTTTAACTTAATGTCCCTCTTTCTTTCACTTGGACATAGATGTTCATGCCATAAAAATGAACAAAACTTCACAGTTTACAGAGTTTTAAAATCATTCAGTAAAATGGGCTCTTGTTTACCCAAAATCCGAAAACATATCAATAATAGTAATAAAGAGTACAAGTGAATTTAGGCCAACCAATCCAATGGTGGATAATAAAATCCAATATCACCCAAGTCTAGAACCTTTGTCAATGTGGGGTTTTACGTCTCTTTTACAGCCAATAGTGGCAGATGTCATCGGTATTGCACAAGTATAAATTTTAGCAAGACGAAAATTTCACTAATTCTCCACTGTTCAGAAATTCACTAAAGTTAACTTTCACTAATAGCTGGTTTCCTCTGGAGATATTAATACAGATATTAAAAAATTACGCCAGGAATTAATTTTCACTATCCAAGTTCATTACCTAAAACAGCTAAAATTAATGTCCAGTGATAATTTCAACTTGTACATTATTTCAAACATATTTTGTCATGAACCTACAACCATGGAGGTGAAAACCAAGTGACCATTTGTGAAACATGACAACCCACTAATGCTCACAGTCAGTCTCTGCTCCGCCGTATTATGTACTCCCGTTCTTATTTGCTTATTCAATATGTGAATACACATTTTCCAAGCTAGATAAGCAATTGTCACTTGTTGGCACGAGCCTCAGTACATCAGTGACACACATACCTGAAATTACGTCAGCATGGCTAAAAGGTCTGTCTGGTATATAAACAATTAAGACAAGTGATGACCATGCAAAAGTGGAAGAGAGAGAAAACGGGGCACAGTCACAATGATTTCCATGTCAGCCATAGCTATCTACTCAGTAGTCGTTCTGACACTGGTAAGGCTTTATCTTTCTTCTGAAGGTTTCATATTTCTTCTTCTAAAGGTTTTTACATATCTTCTAAAGTTACACTGAACGGATACCTACCAGGCACTGGTAAGCAACTTTCCCACTTCAGGTTGGGCTTGGCATTGAAAGCTGAGAAGTGGCAGGAGAGAGTAGTACTACCCAACACGCCACCCCTCCCCTTTGCCTGCACAGATATCATATCTCAAATGTAAGGATGTCATAATCAGTGGGCTTGTTATTACGGATACAACCTGTAAAAATATTTACTCCATAACTTACACAATAACATGTGAAAAACTAAAAGGTTAATACAGAATGGTTGTGTTGGGAATGTGTATTATAAAATGTGTTACTGAAGCTACTTTATTTATATCCCAGTAGTCTATTTATGGTAACTGACAAGGATGCACAAGGGATGGGGGTAGTCATCCAAAAGATTTACAAAACTGTCACGGATCTTCTACGGACCGCTACGGACAGGTTTACGGATGAAAAGATCACCCCAATTATTGGTCTTATGACTGTTTTTAATCCGCTAACCCTTCCCGTGTCAGTCCGTAGCAGATCTGTAGCAGATCTGCTTAGGTCCGTCAATGTTTTTAGGGATATTTTTTGCCGCAGAAGCGTCAAGGATGTAAGAGATGCCACAAGGACATCCAGGATGGGTATACGGACAATAAGGACAGTCACGGAAGAGCTACAGATGAGATATGGAAGAGCTATGGATATCAATTACAGATATGATTCGCAAAGCCTTTACGGAAAATTCAAGCAGTTTGATTTTTCCGTGGCATCCCCACAGAAATATGGCATCCGTATTGGAAGCCACAAGGACATTACGGATGTTATGGATGGCCGTACGGGCGGCAAGGATGATCCGTAAACCACTTAAATTTTCCAAATAATGAATCCTGCCGCGATCCAGAGATACATCCGGCTATGTGTAACTGGGGTCTAAAATCTTCTACTATGGATAAGCAACAAACCATATCATATGGTGATATTCATTCACTGTTTCTATACAATATCACAAAATAATAAAAAATGTGGTATGTTCAAAATTAAAATGTCGCCAAAATATCTAGACCAGATACAACAGCCATCGACAACATAAAAGTTTAAATGTATCATTGGATTCAATATATTGCCAAACTTTTGGAAACCAATTGCAGAGCAGTACACAGAAGCATTAATCTGTTTAATTTTTATATAAAAACATATTTTTTCTGAAACAACAAATTTTTGCTATTTTTAGAAACTATTATTACTATTATTATTAACTATTATTAACTATTATTACATAGTTATAAATTATTTAAAAATAAAAAAAAATCCGATTTTATCATACATATGCTGTATGCCACATTAAAATCTAATATTAATGATTGCTTGATACTCTTTTTTCAGCTGCACCAAGTTTCTTGTGACAGAGGTCATTTTGTGCTAACCACAGAGGCTTTAGAAGGCAAGAGAGTGTTTGTACTGGGTGATGTGCATGGCTGTTTTGAAGAACTCGTTAATGTCCTTGATAACGCAGAAGCTATTGACCGGTCAGGTAATTATGACAACACATAGACTTCAATGCAAGAATTTTTGAAAAAAAGGGTTATGTGTTATACCTTTCGACATATCAGAGCAGACTTACAGCAGTTGCTCTATGGTATACTATATGCTATAGTTTTATAGCACTCTACACACCCATTTAATAAATTCTTTGGTCCAGGGTCATTATCACAGAGACATTGAGTATGTAAGTTTAAAATGTGGCCAGGAAGCCATGGCAAACAGAAATGACTTCAGCTGCTTTCTCGATTAGGCCACAGAAGGAACGGACCAAACATCATCCGGCAGTGCAACCAGACTGTAGGAGTATAAAAGCTACAACTGTAACAAAATGCTTTCTACCTTTGGATTCACATCAAATTTATGACAACAAAAACAGAGTCACTGAGATGAGAGTCTGTTTCGTGGGGGGTTGGGTGGTTCATCATTTATCAAACTTGATAAGCAAACTGGGATTCCTGGGGTCACTTTAACAAAATGGGTTAAGCTAAAAGTTAGATTAATCTGAGATAATCTTTAGAATAAATCAGTATTCACAAAGTGAAGCTAATTTTAGGATTAAGCACGGCAGATTGAACTATATTTAATCCAAAATTTAATCCAATTTGATGGGTAGATTAAAGTTAATCCCAAATTTAATCCAAAAATTAACTAACTTCTCCATAAATACTAACTTTAATCCTGAACTTAAGATATTTCCCAGATTCTTCTCTTATACATTTTGTGAAATACGGGAGTAATAAGCCACACTGATTTTACTTATTCATTCTCACCACATTATTTTCATCTTGTTACATCAGCTTGCTATAGGTAAGGAGAAAGCCAACACAAACTATGTCCTCATATATTTCCCTGTAAATCGTCCGAAAAAAGGCTTTTTCCTGAAACAAATTCAGTGTCACCTAAAAGCCTACGTGTGATTCCAACTGATAAAAGGTTTCAGACAATTGTATAATATAACCTTTCAAACACATTACAGGTCCCTCTCTATTAAAGTATGACTTGCCTGTTGATTAACAGCTGTATATGGAATTCAGTAAAGATATTGGTAATGTTCTCACCATTAAGAATACTTGTGTTCAGTTGGCTGGCAAACTTGCCATGAATGGAATCAGTCAAGTGTATGCAATGGTGTTTTTAGTATTGCTGAAATGTTACACTGTGCTAGAAGGGAATACCACCAACCATCACGTACTTCTGTTAAAAGATAAATTCAAGCACTAAACAAAAAATAAATTTGAGAAAATAACTTATAGATTGCAGTAATATCAAAAATACTTCGGTTCTATGAGAGAGTTTGTAAAAAAAAATTGTTTGTTTTAGAAATTCAATATAGTGTATGTTAGTATATCTTAGTTCTTCTTTTCCTACTGTTTGTGCAAAAACAACAATAATCAATAAATTAAAATAACAATAATAACTAAATTCAAATAAACTGGTACAGTTTGCAGCCACAGATATTTCTTAACAGTTGTAAATTACAGACAATGTCCTGTTGAGTGATGTGGTAGTGATTCTTGCTGGTGATTTTGTCAATAAAGGACCATACAGTCTTACAGTGATTCAATGGTTGATGAGCAATGCAAATGCTTATGCTGTGGTGAGCACAATTGTACAAGGTTTAGCTAAAAATATATTATGAAATGAATATACAAATTTATGTATATAATATGATTTCCTATGTTTTTTTTTAAAAATAAATTCAGTAATACATCTGTATCAGTCAACTTTATATGTGTCTTATGGCTTAATTGTGACTTGCAACTGGCTTTAAAGAAAAAAAAACAGACTCCCACATCTGTGCTCAAATCTAGAATATCACCTAGTGTATGTCTAGTAAAATTAACACCAGATTATAATGGGCTGTTCCATTATGGTGATATTGGTTCAAGAAGTCTACTGATAGTTTTCTGATTTCTCCAAATAATTTACAAACCTTAAAGAAGTCCTATACTATTGTTAGGATTGGCTCAAGATGTAAAAGATAGCTTTGCAAGATAAATTTAAGATAAGTTTACGATGGGTTCCTGAATGCAAGATCTGATAAGGATTGGGAAGAGTTTGTAACAATATTAAAACATTTCATATAATCAGAAACCCCCTGAATGTTCCACTTGGTTCCCGATCTAAAACTGCCGCTTAGGAGCCTGTTCCAAATGGTTTACAAACGTTCTGATTGGAAAAATCAACCTCATGACCTGTACAGTGTGTTACAAAAAGAGATTTAACAGAAACAATTAAAATTATTCACCATTTTATAAACTATACATTGATTGTTTCACTGCACTTACCTTTTCAGACTGGTAATAATGAAAATGATTTAGATGAAGATTGGGTCAATGATGCCACATCAGAAGAACTGGACTTCATTGCAACAGTTCCCTGGACTATTTATGTGGAACCTTACAATGTCAGGGTTAGTGATGTTTAGTTAGTTCAAGTTCTCTTAAAATCTATCTGTTTCATGCATTATTACTTATTGCACTATCAACTTAGTTACAAAAATGCAACAATACACTTCATGAATGAAGAACATTTCATGATCTGATTGCAATTTAGCATGTACATGTCAATATAATTGACTGTAGAATTGTAAAATGATAATTTTTCCATTGAAAGTGATTGTTAGAAGGCTATTGTAAATATCAAAGGTAGCATATTAACTGTTGATTGTGCTCTCAACAAATGGCCAGTCATTATGTGGTTAATTCACAGGTTGTTCATGCTGGTATGATGCCAAATTGGCCTTTGGAAAACCAGACAGAATATATCATGACTCTTATGAGAAATCTGGAAGATGATGGAAATGGTGGCTGGATTCCACATGAAGAAACTGATGATGGTAAGAAGTTATTCTATCATCTGATTGTTTCCAAACCATGTTAAGCTAGTAACCGTGCAAGTTTCAAGGATTTTGAATGGTATTTGCACTGATACCTCGTTGTTTTAATCTAGGGCATTATTGTCGCCCCTGTGCTTGAGTCATGCCCCTCTTGCATATTTATACGTCAGACCATTTTAGATGCTTAACTGAGAATTAGCAGGGAAGATAAAATATATGCTACAGAAATGCAGGGCAGTTATTGGCTTGTTAAGCACAGTATGTAGATTTTACTGACAAAATCTTGGTAGTATGTGACAATTATAGACGTAGGCAACACTCCCAATAGTGTGATTATGTGCAAGTGCTGACAAAGAATAAGTGACTATACAACTGGTTTCGACATCTCAACCACTGACTCTTTGACCTCTCCACAAAACTGTCTCAGTATTTCTATCTCTTATTCTGTCTCTTTCTGAGTCCACAGTAAAACTAAATGTTAGCCATTACATTACTGTATCTCTATGGTATCTTTCCCTTTTATTTTCTGTGTCAAACTGTGGTCATTGTCTTTCTCATTTCTGACTCACTTCCTTTAAAAAACTGTAGCTATAGGATAGGAGCAGGGTTTCACAGCAGTTCACCGTTGGCTTTGCCTGCCTTCTACAGCTGCTGGAAATACCACCTGTAGTTTAACCAGGGCATAAGAAACCTTTTTGTCGATACTATATACTTGAGTTTCATGCAAGTATCTATCACAGCATCATCAAAGCAAATCGTTGTAGAGACAGATAACTTCACAGATTTTGAAGCCAAGTAACTTGGGAACTTTGCCATATGCAGTCAAGAAAGAGTTGCAACTGTTTCATTCACACAAACTACAGCCGAATGTACTCTGCTTTCTGTGTATCCATGGTATACTATATTTTACATAATTACCACCTATCAATAGGAAACAATCTACAATGAATTTTTAAAAATATTTTTTAAATTAACATTACAATAGCATATTACACTGAATACAGCAAATTTCTGAGCTGTTCCCGGATTTTTTTTGGAAAATGTGCATTATGAAATATATTTCTGTTATGTCATAGTGCCATACTATGTGTATTTATAAACTACTTTTCATTATCGTATTTGAATAAACATTTTTTGAAATACCCCTGTGCTTCTTACTATGACTGATTACTTGTTAATTATATATAGACAAGTGTTGTTTTTCCCCCAAAATTTATCAGTAGCTATATAACCTACAAATATGTCACATACACATGTATATATAGCCTGGGAAAATTTATTATATTTTCATTTACATTGCATTAAGGAAATGGCCGAAAAATCAAAAGTAAAAAAAAAGTGAAATTTTTATATTGATTGCTGTCTCTATCGTACGTTTCATAGCTGATTGCATTTTTCTTAAACATGTGCAGTGAAATTACTTTTTTTCGGGGAAATAGCCACTTCTTTTACTCATTATTCAAACAGAGTGGTGGAAAATAAATGTAAAATGACCCCAGTTAAGGTTATTTTTTACAATTTTATCACTCGGAAAGACCAAAGGGCATATTCATGCATTACTTTTACCTCTGCAGAAAAGGCTATGTTTTTGGTTCCTTTCATTTGTTTGTCCCTCTGTTTCCCTCTCTTGTTTGTCACGGTTAGTCTATAACTAATCAATGCCTCTTTCTGAAACTGTTTTTTCATATGGCTAGGGCCTGACTAAAGGAAGAGGTGATAAAATCTTGGGAAAGATCCGGGTCATACACTGACACAATAACATCCCATTTTCAATGACTTGGGTTTGTAATTAATATTACGCCAAGAAATAGTGAATGGATCTTTCCGAAATGTTTACACATATGGCCTAACCAAAGAATAAATTTTTTTATATTCTGTATACTAGTCTGTCTTGGCGGAGGCCTACACAGGATTACTTTCAAGTTTTCTAGTCTTTACTCATGACGTAATTTGAAACTATTCAGCACTCGGGCAATACTCTTGTTATATACATCAGGTGAGAACTGGGGTACAGTGTACAGTCGGGAGTCCACAAACCCTGAGTTTATCATTTATGGACATGATGCCAGAAGAGGTCATGATGAAGATGGCAACATAGTCATCCAGGAACACGAATATGCCACTGGCCTGGACACAAGGTTTGTCCACCTTTAGCTGTAAATAATGTTGATAAGGCCAAACATATTCTCTGTTACAGTCTTAAAAATGAATTTGTCATTGAAACTGCTGTATTCTAAGGTAGGTCAGATCTCTGCATGGTTCCATGGTCTCTGAGCACAAAATGAAAAATATACAAACACAATTTTCATAGCCTTACACTGCTGTTCCACTTCTCATAAGTTATCATGAGATCTCAGACAGATACTCGTCACACTACGCCACAAACAATGATTACTAGAAGCGTGAGAAGGTTTAATGCCAGTATATATATGCATCAAATATAAATGGAAGAATGTTAGTCTTATTCAGTGGCATCTAATCTTCTATAACACTTTTCTGATTTTGATGAAATGCTAACTATTAGAGCAATATAGACACTCTCATTTATTACTAATCCTATTTTGACCTGATATCAAAAGCTTTTGTTGTCAAAATATTGTGATATACATAAACCAGTTTGGCAGATTAGGTAGTTATTGGCAGTGATATTTAATGTTTTGTGTAAATTCTATTGCAGATGTGTCAAAGGAGGAGAGTTGACAGCAGTCAGACTTCTGCCACCTTTCAGAACATACTTCAGTACACAATGTGAGGAATATGACCCGTTTGAAGATTAAGTTTTAATATTATTGTTTTGTTACCAGGAAGATTTTGTTATGTTTCTTGTATGTAGGTCTTGCAAAGACAAAAACACTTGTGATAGTCCTTTTTTGTATATAATTCACACTGATGTATAAATAATAATACGGTGTGCACCTTTAAATGTCTTTAAATTAAGTGAGATCAAGAATCACAGATCTCCAAGACCCAATTTTTTTTAAACCTTCTGGAACCAGAATTGATGGTGGATCATTAACAAAATTAAGTCAGTTTTCTTAGACAAAAATCATTCTAATCTTCCATTTTCCTTTTTGCATCAGTAAAATCTGCATTAAAACATATATGCAATTCAAATGGCTTGATTTTTAGTGATCAGCAACCAAAGCAGAGAGATATGTATCTCGTGTATTTCCAGTGTGAAGGAAATTGATGAAAGAGCACAAATGCTTGCCCATAATGACAAATTAATTTTCTTTTCCTCGAGTTCACTAAATATGATATTGAACAAGTGTTCCTTTACTTTCATGACTGCTGCTGAATGAAATTTGAGCACTGGCAGGTTGACTTGGTACTCAAAAAGCGCCAATCATTTTACCCTTGCGTACCTGGACGTGGGTCAACTCTGAGTGCTGTTCTCTTTGACAGTGGATATAAGTGCAGTGTCTATTTACTTTTTATTTATTTTCATGTTACGATGTATATGTTGTATTGAATGTAGATAACCATTGAATATATAGATTCAATGAGTTGGTTATTGAATGTGTGGATTCAATGGCTTGGCCATTGAATGTACACATTCAATAGCAAGCAACCATTGAATGTGTACATTCCACAACCATACTCATTGAATGTGTATATGAACTCCAGCAATTGAAATAAGTAATTGATATTGTGAAAAATGGAACTTATTATTGTCATTTTATTAATAATCACATCTGTTGATATTAACTTAAAATAAACTTTTGCAATAAGTTGAATATCTGTGATCAGTTACATAGTTATGCGTTATAACAGAAACTGTTTTGTTTTTTACAAGATAATGTTTATTTTAATCTGTTTTCTAATTATATTGTCCCACTGAACCTCTCTAGCAATACAGGGGTGCAACCATGGGGCTAATTCCAATTAAATACCCAAATTGCACACTTAATTAGATGAATTACTTGCTATCACATTTAAGAATCATACACTTTAAGACCATAAAGTAACAACTACTCAGGCTTGAACTGTTTTTCTTTCATCCTTTCATGGGGAGGCCAAATATTTCAATATTTGTATATTAAAGTAAAGCTTATAATATAGCTTTTGTAATGACTTGCATCCGAATGGCTTGATGCATCATTTAAGAATAAATACTGCAATGAAGCATATGACATTTATGTCATTACATATATATTTATTAATGTTAATATTATATAGACTGACCCTATATGTATCATAAAAAAATGTTTATCTTAATCTTCTTTCTAATTATATTGTCCTGATGAACCTCTCTTACAATACAGGGGTGCCACTATAGGCATAATTTTACAATTAAATGTCCAAATTTAACACTTAATTAGATGAATTAATTGCTATCAATTGCTATAACAGTTTAGAATCATACACTTAAAGACAATAAAATAACTACTCAGACTTGAACTGTTTCTCTTTCATTCTTTTATTGAGAGGCCAAATATTTTAACATTTGTGGATTAAACTAGAGGTTATAATATAGCTTTTGTAATGGCTTTCATCTGAAAGGCTTAATGCACCATTTAAGATGTTCTCAGAGATCATAAATAATGCAATGAAATATATGACATCTATGTCATTACATACATATTATTTAATTTTAATGTTTTGAATGATCTTTCTTTATGACAATTCCTGAAATGTAACACTTCTATTCCAATTAATTTAATTGCTTATTTTTATGCTAAAACTATCCAATATATTTATATATTTGTAGGTTATAAACTAAGTCTTTTCAATCAGTATCAGCTTTTCATATTTAGTAATTTATACATTCCATGCCTTGGGTCATTGAATGTACACATTCAATGATTTTAGCCATTGAATGTACACATTCCACAGCTCAGCCATTGAATGTATACATTCAATGATTTGCCCATTGAATGTAGACATTCACATCCACACCATTCTCTTAAACAGGCTCAATGTTTATTATGGAATCAGTGAGCTAGCACTGTCCTTGGACCAATTCTGTTCTCTCTCTATACTAATCCTATCAGCTCAATCATTCACTCCCACAGTAGCATCGATTATCACTTCTACACCGATGACACCCAGTTATACATATCACTTTCACCAGCAAATTTCTCTCACTCTATCCAAAAACTAAAGAACTGCCTAAATGACATTCAAAATTTCATGTTTACAAATAAATTAAAACTTAACCCAGACAAAACCGCGTTTATTCTCATAGGCTCCCATAAAAATCGTAAACAACTCCTCCCTCATTTCCCCATCAGTATTCTAGGAAATCAGGTCTCACCAGCACAAAGTGTCAGGAACCTTGGAGTAGTGTTCGACTCCAATTTCAATTTCTCAAATCATGTGTCACAGGTCATAAAGTCCACTAGAGTACATGCCAGAGATCTCTACAGAATTCGTCTCCTCCTAGACCTCAACACATCAGTCCTCTTGGCAAATGCTTTGGTGAGCAGCAGGTTGGACTATTGCAATTCATTGTTCTTATCGCTCACTAATTTTGAGTTAAGGAGATTGCAGCTAGTCCAAAACTCACTCTGCAGGGTTGTCACCCGTTCCTCTAAATTCTCTCACATTACCCCTCAACTAAAAAAACTTCACTGATTACCAGTCAGATACAGGGTACAATTTAAAATTGGCCTTATTACATACAAAATTCTCAACCAAGGTCAACCAGTTTATCTAAGAGAATTAATCCACCCGTACACCTCTTCTAGAAATACAAGGTGAAGTTCCCCCAAACTCAAGTTCCTTCAACCCCCCAATTTTGATCGTAGAGTTCACAAATCAATCAAACACTTCTCTAATTCATTCTGTCACTATGCCCCTGTCCTTTGGAACTCTTTCATGCTAGAAACAGCCCCTCTGTTCCATCTTTTAGGAAGCACCTCAAAACCCACCTCTTCAGCTCTAGTTTCCCAACTTAGTTTTCTTCCCTCCCGGCCACACCCATAATCCTGGATCATTGACCTTGAACGCCCCTTGACTCTCCTTAGGAAAATGATTTTGATTAATTAGCACACTGAGTTCCCCTCTGTGGGGAAGATATTGCGCTTGCAAAGCAGTAGATTAGATTAGATTAGACATTCAATAGATTGACCCATTGAATGTATACATTCAGTGGTTATCCACATTCAATAGAACATATATATATATATATATATATATATATGAAAATATAAATAAGTTACCCAGCCCAAAATGGGACTATATGTCACTTTTAATTCATTTTATCTACAGTGATGATTTCACGGTATACTTTTCCTGGTTTGCCATAGGTTACCATATACGTTACCAACAACATATTTCTCTGATTTAATTATATTACAAAACTCTCCGTATCCATCTATTTTAGCCTTTTCACACCAAGTACTATGAATAATCATACTTAGTCTGCCTTTTTCTTGCATAATGTTTTCTTCTTTACTATTTAAAACTGTAGCCGTTGAATTTAATAAATCAAAGACATTCCATATTTTACCACTCCAAGAATCTGGAATAAAATTGTGAAAATACCAGTCAAAGATCGAGTGTGTAATTCATGTTGGCTCCAGGTATGTTAGTTTATTCCATAGATGTAAGATGGACACATAATATTTAAATTTGATGCAGTACATAATGTGTGACACATAAGTTTATCGGAGATACTGGGGATGAAGCCAGGACCTTTCACATGCAAAATGTAGCTCCACCATTGAGCCATATACCCACAGGCAATTCTAGTCCACTTAACAAATATGCAAAAATGATCTAATCTAGTTTGTGAGAAAAGTTTGTTGACAGCATGCCCCAAAAGTTCTATTTTCAGCTTCAGATGGTGGGAATTCATCACAGCAAATTTCACATGCAGAGCGAACACTCTCCCATCAAGTTACATCCCCACATACTTCTTAACAAAAATGATACCTCTTACTTCATGCTTCGTACTCTTTCTCAATATGATAAACTGGTGAAAGCATATAAAAGCTAAGTTCACGACAATGGTTTCTCTTTTGAATACCGATGGATGGAAATATAAAATATAAACAAGTCTTGTATATCATTGAAGATCAAATGTATTAATTACACATCATATCAACATAGAGAAATCTCACTGCCATTGAAATAGATCCCCAAAACAATATGGTATATTTTAATTGCAAATTGAGTCCAAATTCTTCTGATTGTTAAGATCATGCAAAAGACAAAGACAAGTTCAACTTTCAACATGAAATGTTGCGGATTGATCCTAGGACCAAGATGACCAATAAAATCATGGTAATATTCATCCTAAATCGAGGCCAAACTCTTTTGATTGTTAGGGCCATGCAATTGAAAAAAACACCAATCTGTGGGCAAGCTGAATTATCAACTGGAGATGCTGGGGATTGATCCCAGGACCTTTCACATGCGAAGCGAACGCTCTACCACTGAGCTACATCCCCATATATTTTCTCATGTTTCGTGACAAGACATACATTGTCGCTGTAATAAATTTGCATCACCACCCAGGCATTAACCATCAAAATATTTTAAGTCAAAAGGAAAATAAGGTATTAAAAGATAAAGCAAGAATAGGTGAGCTTAAATAACAGGTAATGATATATTGTTGATGGAGTAGCATGTGTGGCACATCATCCAAGATATCAGACAAGTATCTTAAAATAAAATAGAAACCAAGTAACTGGTTAATATTAAATAAGGCAATCATTATCTCTTTATTCATCATAACTACAGACAAGATGATGTGGAAACATGCAAGGAGGTAGGGGTACACAATATGTCAGTGAACCTAAAAGTAAAGCACAAAATGTGTGACCCATGCATGGGCGAAAACTTTTCATGAATATCTGACATTCAATCAAGTCTTGTATTATATTGAAGGTCATCTGAATTAACCTCATGTCATATCTGCATAAAGAAAAATAACTCCTATTAAAGCAGATGGTCATTAAAATTAAGGTAAATTTAAATCACCAATTGAGGCAAAATTCTTATGATTGTGACACATCAATAAATATGTCAGATAAGTATATCAAAATTAAACTGGAAGAGAAGAAAACATTTCCAATTTTAACAACTTATAATTATAAATAAGTCAATCATTATCTGAGAAAGTCAGTAAGCATAAATGTGCAACATGTGTGACATATCAGTTTATTTTCAAATCAAAAGACAAAAATCTATAAAAAGCAAAAAGCAAGAACGCCTGAGCTTTAGTTATATTAAAGATAAACTGAATTAATCAGATGTCATATCTGCAAGAAACAACTTCAATGCCATTAAAATAGATGACTGAGGAAATTATGGTAATTTTAATTCTAAATTGAGACCACGCCATTGAAAAAAAATACTGTTCTGTGTGCAAGCCCAATTATCAACTGGAGATGCTGGTGATCGACCCCAGGACCATTCTCATGCAAAGCAAACGCTCTACCACTGAGCTACATCTCCACATATTTTCTCACATATTGTGATAACACATACATGGTTTCTGTAATAAATATGCACAATCACCCAGGCATCACCCATCAAAATATTTTCAAATCAATAGACAATCAGGAATTGGCAACATAAAGCAAGAATGTGTGAGCTTTAATCTCGGGCAATGATATAATGTTGGTAGAGTAGCACATCAACCAGTATATCAGACAAGTATCTTAAAATTGAACTAGAAATCAAGAAAACATTTCCATGCAGTAAATTGTAAATATGCAATGAGGCAATCATGATCCATTTGTCCATCATAGCTTCAGACAAGATTATGTGAAAATATACAAGGCGGTCTGAGAACAATATGTTCGTGAATCTAAAAGTAAGGGCCCTGTTCCACCATAACACTAAGGCTCCCGAGTTTTTGGGGATCGGATTCAGAGTCCTGAACAGTCTGTATGAGTCTGGATCTGGTGTGATCTAGATAAATATCAAACATGTTTGATATTTGTCACGACTTTAACCGATCCACTTTTGCCCCTACCCACAAATTCCCCAGTCTCTGGCTTCCTGAGGCCTGCTCAGACCCAAATTTATACAAACCTATGTTGTCTGAGGAGTCCTTCGACTCTTAAGCCCAAAACTCTTAGTCCCAGGCGGCCTGGACTTAGTCCCACAGCTCAACAAATTGCCCTTTGCTGTCTTAAGCACAAAATGTGTGACAAACGTCTGAGATAAAACTGTCCGGAATATCTGAGCTTCTATCAAGTCTTGTATTATATTGGAGATTAACTGAATTAACCTCATCTAATATCTACACAAAGAAAAATCACTGCCATTAAAGGAGATGGGCAGTACTTGAACCTGTTTTGTGCTAGATTGGTAGCAAAGCAGTGCATTGTGGTTTGTAATGAATGCGTTGTTCTAGCTTTTGACTGGATTTAATAAATGTCTTGCTTTAGCTTCTGACTGGACTTAATAAATGTGTTGTTTCTAGCCTTTGACTGGATTGTATTTGGATATAGTTTCTGACTGGACTTGATAAATGTGTTGTTCTAGCTTGTGAGTGGACTGTATTTGGGTATATTTTAAAGAATGTGACACTTTTCAAAGTTGAAGAAAAATGCAACAAAACAACACCAAAGTCTACTGAATGGGACTGAGTTCCTAGCCAAATGTTTTAAAGGCTCCAAAGAAAGACTTTGGTATGGTTTCTCCAGCATCCCTAGAAGGTAATTTAACCTTTTGTTCACTTCTTAAAGAGACTGTTGCTCCCGTAACTGCTGATTTAGAGGAATTAAAAATATCCGCAAAATTCACTAGAGTTAGATGAGATCAGAACTCTCGACACAAAAAGTAAAACAACTAGAAACTGAGAACAGCTATCTTAGCAACAGGCTAACCAAATCTGAAACAAGATGCAGTGTATTAGAAGATAAAATTATTGCAATAGAAAGTTATAGCAGATGCAACAATCTCAAATTTTTGAACATTAAAAGAGAAGGAAATGTTGACAATTGTGAGACTCTTATTGTTAATACGTTCCAAAGAATTGGTCTTCCCACAGAGAGCCAACAACTAGAAAGAGCACATAGGTTATAGGCAATCCAAAGACATCAAATTTCCTAACTCAATACTGGTAAAGTTTTGAAGACAGACAAGCATTTCAGCAAGAAGAGAAGTTTAAATAACAAGATATTGTAGTAGTGACAGATTTTCCTAAGAAAGTATTGCAAAGATGTAAGATGTTTCACAAATTTTTGAGGGCAGTGTACAGGTCATCATTCCATAAAGCTGGATTACAAGGAGATAAACTTTACTGGATGGCAAGTTGTATGGTGTCGGGGATATTAACAAATTACCGGATCACTTGAAACCTCAAAACCAGACTGCTGTTGCAAATGGTAAATGACAGCCTTCTTCTCTTGCCATTCAAAATTTTCTTATCATAATCAATCTAATTTGAGGTGGACAGTAGACCTTATTTCTCAGTTGAACAGTGTTTCATGCATAAGAAGGCCACTCTTTTTAATGACCAGCAAACTAACTGCAAATACAATTATGAAAAGTGGCAGTCCAATGGAGGTCAAAATTTCTCATGAAAAAAGTGCTAAACTTCAAACAAGATATTTGGGACTTGAACATAATCATGCGATTTGCTGTTTATGAGAAATTTACACAAAACCACAATCTAGCCCAGTCTTTGAAGAACAAAGGAAAAAACTATTTTGGCGGAAACCAATCCCTTTGACAGCTATTGGGGAGCTGGTTTGTCACTGGAGGACAACAATATTTGGAAAACAAATATGTGGAAAGGATGAACCAAATTAGGAACAATATTAAGAGACTTACGTGAGCAACTACATTAGACTGGTGGCTATCAAACATTCCTTTTTTTAGACCAACTGATAATCTATCCTACCATTGTTCTTAAAATCTCTTCCTGTACATACAAGTAATTAGCTTATGATAAAATGTGAATGCAGTAATTTCTTTGGCAGACACGGTTTAGAAACTTGACATGGTTATTACTGCTAGTTAGGTGTAATCTCCTTTTAATAGAGAATGATTCTGCAGACATAGTTTTAAATTTCAAGTTACTGTTAATGTTAGTGTGCATTAGTTAGTTATTAATGGTACAGAAAGATCAGAATGATATATACCGGTATATAAATGGCATCAAGTATGAGGTTGCAATTAATATAAGTATCCTACAATAGAGATACCGCCCCCATTGTGGCCAACATTCAGTCATTTTTTGACTGGTCTGCGTCTGTTTGAACTCTTCCATGTAGTTTTAACCTATCAGGGTTTGTTATAGTGATAACCAATCAAATTGTTGCTTTCATTGTCATAGGCCTATATAAACGGGCCTCTCCGTGTGTTCTGTGCATTTTAAAGTTGGATTTTAAAGTGTGAAGTTTTAAACCTATCATCGAAGAGCATCGAAGACCTGGAAAAAATCCAGAACAGATGCCTCAGGATCATCACCTGGAACCCTAGGAGAGTTCCCACTCGCACACTCCGTGCAGGGCTCAACCTACCGAGCATCCAGGAGTACCTGTCCACCTGCAGGGCCAAGGCCCTTAACAGGTATCAGGGTTCCTCGCTCCAAGCTCACCTAGATGGTATCCTGGACACGATGTAACAGCTTCAGATCCAGATCACCAACAAACATCCAACCTGCAATCTACAAGTGAATGAAACAGCCCACAGAGGGACCACAGCAACCAACCTCGACCTGAGAAACCACACAGCCTGTACCCCCCTGAGCGACTACCACAGTCACAAGACCCAAGCAGACTCAGCCCTGCTTCCAACCGCTTCAGCCAAGGAGCCAAGCGACTTCAAATAAGGTGAGCACAAGTCAGGTAAAAGACATCATCTCAGCTGATGTCACGCCTTTTAACCCACCTTCGGCGGGTTAAAGCACTCATTATCACAAATTCTGTGCATTTTAAAGTTGGATTTTAAAGTGTGAAGTTTTAAACCACCCCCCCCCCTCCCTGTGTCATGTAATTTGTATTATTATGGGGGATTTTAGTATTTTATGTAACTTTTAACGTGTTAGTCTGCTAATAAAAATAGATTGCCCAAATCATGTTTTTATTCACGATTGCTACATATTGTCATAGGTCTTGTCACCTTCATTCTACTCTTGTGGTGAATGTCTCATCTTTGGCTACATATTGTCATGCGTCTGGTTAAGTCTTGTGTGCTGTGTGAGGTGAGAGTCTCATGTGTTCTAACTCGCGTGGCTTTACAGGGTGGCATTTGGGTGCCACCCAGTTCATTCCTGGGAGTCCCATATGTTACTACTTTGAATTCGAATTTGTATTTAGTATGCATGACCATGCTGTTTTGCTAACTTCTTTCTGATTGGTTTGTAGGTGGTTAACCTCCAAAAGTTCCCTTCCCTCTGCCATTTGTACGACTGGCAGCAGAGGGGTAACATCATTTCAAGCCCCCACCGTTTTTGGACCCACCCAAGCATTCCCTTGCATGTGTACTTTCAGGTTAGCACAATTATGGACTTTGCTGCCAGTGGTATAAATCTTGTATGCTTGTATTATCATTTTTGAACAGAGTACTCCTGATGAGTTATAGTTTCAGGTACTCTGCTTCTTCTTGTGTCATCCACTTTACTTCCTCCTTGACTTTCTTGAGGCATCTGACTATGTAGACCGCTGGAGTGTCAGCAGACTCCAGCCTGAGGTCGAGCGACTGCTAGTGTGTGTTACAGGACTGGTGTATAACAAACTTGCCATGGACCTGAACACAAAGGCTCTTGTCAGATTGCTAAATCACTTTTAATCTTACTTGCTGGAGCGTAATGCTGCTATTGTTACCCTGCCAGTCATACTGTTACTCACATTGTTGACTTGAGTGTCATTGTGTTGTAAAATAAATTCACTTGTTGTTTTATTGAGTTCCCAACTTACTTTTTATCATATACACTATTGTAATGCTAAATACTTTACTCAAGATCATTGTGGATAAATTGACCTTAAGTGGCATTTCATCCCCTCTGTATTCAGACCTGTTTTTAGTATCTTACCTCATCTGGAGTTTACTTGACCTTACTCATAACTTGTATTTAGTAACATAATTATTAGTCCTTGTTTTACTTTCTTATTTTTTTGCATCTCTTTAAAAATCCAATCAATTTTTTCCCGTTCACCTATTTCTGTCAGTCTGATTGTAACGCTACTGACTGTCAGTACTGGAAGAACACTCCTTTTAGGAGGGCTGCGTCTGTTGAGGTTAGTGTTTTGTGTGACCTCTTGACCTTGCTTGTTATATAAACTTTCAAGCACTTAATCTTAAAAGAATTCCAATCACCAGTCTTTTTAGTTCTTCCTTCTCTGTCAGCCGAGTATGTAATGTTTCCGGCTGGCAGATTTGGCAGAACCCCTTCAGGGTAGCTACGTCTGTATAGACAGTCACCACTGTCTTTGAACTGGCACGTTAATCAGATTTTGTTATTTTAACATTTCACCTTCATCCCTGTACCTTCTCTTAGAATATTGGAATTCATTCCATACTTGCTTTTATATTCCAATAATTATTACTTCTTCCTTCTCTGATAGCTTGGATTTGTAAAGTTATTGGCTGTCAGATTGGGCAGAGCCCCTCATGGGGAAATTTCGTCTCATTATATTGTTTTATTTTTTAACTCATAAATTTACCTTTTACTATTACTAGCTCACCAATTCCTGACTTTGGTGTTGCTTTGACATACCATTGTTAAGCCTCCTTTCGAAGTCATGTTGCAAAGCAGTAGATTAGATTAGATTATTTACTTATTTACTGCATAATTGTTGGCCCTAGTTTTTAGGTGACTGCTGTCACCGGGGCCATTCTTATTCATGTTAGACTGTGATTAGACTGCCACTCCAGGCAGTATGTAATCATAATGTAATCACAATGTAATCATGTGAGCATTATTTCTTAATGAAAGGATTTTAGAATAAATTATATTATAACAACCCATGTTTCTTTGTGTTGGGGGGATTCTGGGGAATGGAAATAATGACTGCTTTTTCACTAAGTGTAGTGTGAAAGTGCTGCAATTAATATTAGTAACCTACAGTAAAGTGCACTGAATTTAACCTATTCACCAAATAAAGTGTGAAAGTGCTGATTTGATACTTAATCTGTGTATCTATGAATAATGCACAGTTATGTGATTCATAGTGAGCTTCATTTGATATTTTATTTATGTATCTACGATTTATTTTTTTATTTGGGGTTTTTACGTTGCTTTCAACACTGTACAGGTCATATCACGACGGGTAGTTGGAAGGGCAGAGGAAACCAGTACATAGAGTTCGCTAGGGTTGTGTACTGTAAACTGCCGACCAACGGCAAGCAACTACCAGCTTTCCCACATAAGGCCTTCACGGGGATCGAACCCCGGCCTCACAGGTGGGAGGCGAGAGTGTTACCACTCTGCCAAAGTGGCCCCTTTGTGTATCTACGAATATTGCACAGTTATATAATTTATATTGAGGTCAATGGGGCAAGCGAGTGACTGAGCTTTTTTCTGCAACTACTGAAAAAGGTTGTGGCATAAAAGTGGCAGTTGCATTGTTGCTACACAAACATTGTACTCTACTGTTAAGTGATAATTCACACAGTGGAGTGATAGATCAGATTAATAAATATACATATATATTTTGCAAATATGAACTGTAGCAATTATATAACTTACAGCCTACACAGCAACCATGGTGTCTACTTTAATGAAGACCTTATATTGGTTGCTCCCTTACTGTGTAGTTTATTTTAGTGAGTACAAAGTACCCTTTATTATGTTGCATTTAAGAGCCCATTATTGTTATGTATTAATAAAATTCTACTTAAACTTAACCCAAATAGGAGTATATTTCAAAAATAACATCAAATTTAAGGTACTATTATTATTGACTTCTGGTAAAGCATGTTTTTTTATTGTTGATTTAGTGAGAATTTCATGGTGCAGTAATCAATTGACAAGCAAAATTTAAGTTACCATTACTGCATTGTTGGTCCCATAAAAATAATGATGATGATCACATTTTTACAGTTATCAGTGATCAAGTATCTGTAACTGCATACCTTTAAAAATTTTAAGGTACATTAACTACATAGTTATTGTATTACAGAGTAAGTTATTCTGCTCGATAACATTCACTGTTTGATGTGTTTTCATATTTGACCATCTTATTGTTGGTATTCACAAACACAACATTATGGCTACAAGTTTGTTTTTATTGGGGGATGTGTGTGTAAGCTAAGCTGTATTTTAAAAAGAATATGTTTCATTAATTTTCGGTAGACTTAGAAATAGTAATCCTAATGATTCATAAATTCCAAAAGTTTAAAATATTTCTACTCTCACAGAGGAACACTGAAAAATACCAACTAGATATTATATATTATTTGGAGTTTCTGATATGTATGTATATAGTTTGTATGTTTTGTTACTACTAAATTAAGATTATGTGACTGAAGTTGTTGTTTCTGCACATACGTTTTGTGTAATTATAACATACAATTATTCTTTTTTGGTGATCTGGTGTACCAGGTTCATAGTATATATACAACTGTTGTGGTAATGTGTGAAAGATGACCTGTTTATTTGTTAGTTTGCTGGACTGTCAGTTGTTATGAGAGTATTTTTAGTTTACAACTACTAGTAGATACATAAGCATTCCATAAAATACTATATGGATGGGCTACAGTACAGTTTTTCTCCCTTTTATAGTAATAGTGTGGTGGATGTTTTCTAAATATCACTATTCAATATCTCTATGTCTGAAAAGCTGTTTTAGTTTTAACACTAGAGGCCTAGGTGGCAAGAAAAAAACATAGTGCTATTTTCCCATGGTTACAGGATAAAGGTCAAGGGCTATACCTTTTACAAGAAATTCATTCATCTTTTTGCAAAGAAAATGAATGGTATGAGCAGTGGGACGGAAAAAAATTTATTCTCTCATGTTGAGTCAAATGCTCGAGGGGTAGCCACACTCATCATAAAGCATTTGGATGTAAAAATTAATGAGGTCAAGACAGATACTAATGGAATATTTATTCTCTTAGACTGTACAATAGCTGATTGTTAATATATTATTGTTAATATCCATGCTCCTACTGTTGACAAAAGGCCTGAACAGGTTACGTTTATCAGTTTTGTGTCAGACAAATTACAGTTTTGCTTAGGAGATAACATAATAATCTGTGGTGATTTTAATTTGGACTCTGATACTTCTCAAAAAGGAACATGGTCACTAAATCCAGGTTATTTTAGACAACTGTCTCTAATGATAGAAAGTTTTGATTCAGTTGACATATGGAGACTGAAACACCCAGATACTGTCAGATATACAAGAAGGGAAAAAACATGCTAATGCTGATAAGTTGTAATTTAGAATTTACATCCATAAACAGTAACATACTACTCAGTATCAAATCAGATCACAGTTTGCTCATCCTAATACTCTCTTTAGAAAATGAACCAAAAAGACTTAGAGGTTTATGGAAGTTAAATGTGAAGCTGCTTACTGATTCTGAGTATTTAAAACTTATAAAAATGTAATTAAAGAAGCAATTACAGTTTTCAATAATTTAGTTGATGTAGGACTAAAGGGGGACAATATAAAATGTAGAATTAGGACAGAATCAATAAAATATTCAATAAACAGAAGAAAAAAATCCAAAGAATCCATAGATAAACTGAGTAAATGGAACTTGAGGCAGAAGTTTTTTCCATCCCATCAGCTAACTCTGTTGAAGAAAACCATCTTGTTAAAACTCAGTTAAACAGCTTTAATGATGATATAGCTACAAGTGCATTAATAGGATGTATATGTAAGCATATTGATGAGTATGAAAAATCTACTATCTTAAACTTAGAAAAGTCAAATTCCAAATCACGACACATTTGTACCTTGAACATTAATGGTCAAAGAATTACTGATCCGCAGGAAATACTTGATATCCAGATAAATATTTCACAAAAATTCTATACTCAATTGTCTGAAGATAACACTATTTAGGAAGGTAGAACCAAATACTTAGATAATATTAACATACCCACTATCTCAGAAGAAAGTAAGCTACTTTGTGACTCACCCTTATCTACCGCTGAAATACAAAGAGCTGTTAAATGTATAGATAACAATAAAACTTCTGGACCTGATAGAATTCCTGTGGAGTTCTATAAGATTTTTTGTTCTGAGATTGGTAGCTTGGTTTATGTAAGTTTTTTACTTGCATATGAACAAAGCCACCTTTAGTTAGAAACAGTGCATTATAAAATTTATACCTAACTAACCTAATATCTTGGCGTCCTCTTTCAATTCTCAATTAACAACTGGAGATGCTGGTAATTGATTCCTAGTCCTTTCAGATGGTAAGTAAACACTCTACCACCGAGCTACATCCGAATATATTTCCTCAAATTTTGTGACAAGACACACATTGTCACTGTGATAAATCTGCATCATCACCCATCAAAACAAAAAAAGATGCTGTTTGCAAGCTTAATAATCAGCTGGAGATGCTGGGGATTGATCCCAGGACCTTTCACATGCGAAGCGAACACTCTACTACTGAGCTACATCCCCATATATTTCATCAGATTTTGTGACAAGACATACATTGTCACTGTGATAAATCTGCATCATGACCCAGGCATCACCCATCAAAACATTTTTAAATGAAAAGACAATATACTATTAAAACATAAAGCAAGAATATGTAAGCTTTAATCTCAGGCAATGATATAATGTTGGTAGAGTGCATGTGTGATGACACATCAACGAAGATATCAGACAAGTATTAAGTATCCTAAAGTTGAACTAGAAGTCAAGAAAACATTTCCATGCAGTAACAACTGTTAACATGTAAAAAGGCAATCATTATCTCTTTGTTCATCATAGTTTCAGACAAGATGATGTGGAAACATGCAAGGCAGTCTGAGTACAATATGTCAGTGAACCTAAAAGGGCTTTGATCAAGTCTTCTATTTTATTGTAGATCAACTGAATTTACCTCATTTCACATCTGCACAAGGAAAAATCACTGCAATTAAAGCAGGCAGTGAAAATAATTATTGTAAACTTGAATAAACAATTGAGAAAAAACTCTTTTGATTGCGACACATCAATAAAGATGTCAGATAAGTATATCGAAATTCAAGTGGAAGACAAGAAAACATTTCCATGTCATAAGTTGTAATTATATCACAAGCTAATCATTATCACTTTGCCAATCATTGCTTCAGACAAGATGGTGTGGAAACGTTCAATGTAGTATGAGAACCCTATGTCAGCGGGTATAAAAGTGCAAAATGTGTGGCACATGTCACTTTATTTTCAAATCAAAGGACAATAAGGTATAAAAAGTGAAAAGCAAAAACATTTGAGCTTTCATTCTATTAAAGATCAACTGAATTAATCAGATGTCATATCCCTTTATAGTAAACTCATGGCCATTAAAGTACATGACCTATAAAATTATGGTAATTTTGATTATAAATTGAGGCCAGACTCTTTTGATTGTTAAGACCATGACATTGAAAAAGACACAATTTTGTGTGCAAGCTCAATTAACAACTGGAGATGCTGGTAATTGATTCCTAGTCCTTTCAGATGGTAAGTAAACACTCTTCCACTGAGCTACATCCGAATATATTTCCTCAAATTTTGTGACAAGACACACATTGTCACTGTGATAAATCTGCATCATCACCGAGACATCACCCATCAAAACAAAAAAAGATGCTGTTTGCAAGCTTAATAATCAGCTGGAGATGCTGAGGATTGATCACAGGACCTTTCACATGCGAAGCGAACGCTCTACCACTGAGCTACATCCCCATATATTTCATCAGATTTTGTGACAAGACATACATTGTCACTGTGATAAATCTGCATCATGACCCAGGCATCACCCATCAAAACATTTTTAAATGAAAAGACAATATACTATTAAAACATAAAGCAAGAATATGTGAGCTTTAATCTCAGGCAATGATATAATGTTGGTAGAGTGCATGTGTGACACATCAACGAAGATATCAGACAAGTATTAAGTATCCTAAAGTTGAGCTAGAAGTCAAGAAAACATTTCCATGCAGTAACTTGTAAATATGTAAAAAGGCAATCATTATCTCTTTGTTCATCATAGTTTCAGACAAGATGATGTGGAAACATGCAAGGCAGTCTGAGTACAATATGTCAGTGAACCTAAAAGGGCTTCGATCAAGTCTTCTATTTTATTGTAGATCAATTGAATTTACCTCATTTCACATCTGCACAAGGAAAAATCACTGCAATTAAAGCAGGCAGTGAAAATAATTATTGTAAACTTGAATAAACAATTGAGAAAAAACTCTTTTGATTGCGACACATCAATAAAGATGTCAGAAAAGTATATCGAAATTCAAGTGGAAGACAAGAAAACATTTCCATGTCATAACTTGTAATTATATCACTAGCTAATCATTATCACTTTGCCAATCATTGCTTCAGACAAGATGGTGTGGAAACGTTCAATGTAGCATGAGAACCCTATGTCAGCGGGCATAAAAGTGCAAAATGTGTGGCACATGTTACTTTATTTTCAAATCAAAGGACAATAAGGTATAAAAAGTGAAAAGCAAAAACATTTGAGCTTTCATTCTATTAAAGATCAACTGAATTAATCATATGTCATATCCCTTTATAGTAAAATCATGGCTATTAAAGTACATGACCTATAAAATTATGGTAATTTTGATTATAAATTGAGGCCAGACTCTTTTGATTGTTAAGACCATGCCATTGAAAAAGACACCATTTTGTGTGCAAGCTCAATTAACAACTGTAGATACTGGTAATTGATTCCTAGTCCTTTCAGATGGTAAGTAAACACTCTACCACTGAGCTACATCCGAATATATTTCCTCAAATTTTGTGACCAGACACACATTGTCACTGTGATAAATCTGCATCATCACTGAGACATCACCCATCAAAACAAAAAAAGATGCTGTTTGCAAGCTTAATAATCAGCTGGAGATGCTGAGGATTGATCCCAGGACCTTTCACATGCGAAGCGAACGCTCTACCACTGAGCTACATCCCCATATATTTCATCAGATTTTGTGACAAGACATACATTGTCACTGTGATTAATCTGCATCATGACCCAGGCATTACCCATCAAAACATTTTAAAATGAAAAGACAATATACTATTAAAACATAAAGCAAGAATATGTGAGCTTTAATCTCAGGCAATGATATAATGTTGGTAGAGTGCATGTGTGACACATCAACGAAGATATCAGACAAGTATTAAGTATCCTAAAGTTGAGCTAGAAGTCAAGAAAACATTTCCATGCAGTAACTTGTAAATATGTAAAAAGGCAATCATTATCTCTTTGTTCATCATAGTTTCAGACAAGATGATGTGGAAACATGCAAGGCAGTCTGAGTACAATATGTCAGTGAACCTAAAAGGGCTTCGATCAAGTCTTCTATTTTATTGTAGATCAATTGAATTTACCTCATTTCACATCTGCACAAGGAAAAATCACTGCAATTAAAGCAGGCAGTGAAAATAGTTATTGTAAACTTGAATAAACAATTGAGAAAAAACTCTTTTGATTGCGACACATCAATAAAGATGTCAGAAAAGTATATCGAAATTCAAGTGGAAGACAAGAAAACATTTCCATGTCATAACTTGTAATTATATCACTAGCTAATCATTATCACTTTGCCAATCATTGCTTCAGACAAGATGGTGTGGAAACGTTCAATGTAGCATGAGAACCCTATGTCAGCGGGCATAAAAGTGCAAAATGTGTGGCACATGTTACTTTATTTTCAAATCAAAGGACAATAAGGTATAAAAAGTGAAAAGCAAAAACATTTGAGCTTTCATTCTATTAAAGATCAACTGAATTAATCATATGTCATATCCCTTTATAGTAAACTCATGGACATTAAAGTACATGACCTATAAAATTATGGTAATTTTGATTATAAATTGAGGCCAGACTCTTTTGATTGTTAAGGCCATGCCATTGAAAAAGACACCATTTTGTGTGCAAGCTCAATTAACAACTGGAGATGCTGGTAATTGAGAGGTCCTCAGTGGCCTAGTGGTTAGCAAGTTTGGCATCTAATCATAGGCTGTCACCTCTGTGGGTTCGAGTCCCACAAGTGGCAATTCTGAGGACCTGTCCCAATATGACCCTGGCTGTTGAACGGGACGTAAAAACCCCAACTTTGACCTTTGACTTTTGCTGGTAATTGATTCCTAGTCCATTCAGATGGTAAGTAAACACTCTACCACCGAGCTACATCCGAATATATTTCCTCAAATTTTGTGACAAGACACACATTGTCACTGTGATAAATCTGCATCATCACCCATCAAAACAAAAATAGATGCTGTTTGCAAGCTTAATAATCAGCTGGAGATGCTGGGGATTGATCCCAGGACCTTTCACATGCGAAGCGAACACTCTACTACTGAGCTACATCCCCATATATTTCATCAGATTTTGTGACAAGACATACATTGTCACTGTGATAAATCTGCATCATGACCCAGGCATCACCCATCAAAACATTTTTAAATGAAAAGACAATATACTATTAAAACATAAAGCAAGAATATGTAAGCTTTAATCTCAGGCAATGATATAATGTTGGTAGAGTGCATGTGTGATGACACATCAACGAAGATATCAGACAAGTATTAAGTATCCTAAAGTTGAACTAGAAGTCAAGAAAACATTTCCATGCAGTAACAACTGTTAATATGTAAAAAGGCAATCATTATCTCTTTGTTCATCATAGTTAAAGACAAGATGATGTGGAAACATGCAAGGCAGTCTGAGTATAATATGTCAGTGAACCTAAAAGGGCTTTGATCAAGTCTTCTATTTTATTGTAGATCAACTGAATTTACCTCATTTCACATCTGCACAAGGAAAAATCACTGCAATTAAAGCAGGCAGTGAAAATAATTATTGTAAACTTGAATAAACAATTGAGAAAAAACTCTTTTGATTGCGACACATCAATAAAGATGTCAGATAAGTATATCGAAATTCAAGTGGAAGAAAAGAAAACATTTCCATGTCATCAGTTGTAATTATATCACAAGCTAATCATTATCACTTTGCCAATCATTGCTTCAGACAAGATGGTGTGGAAACGTTCAATGTAGTATGAGAACCCTATGTCAGCGGGTATAAAAGTGCAAAATGTGTGGCACATGTCACTTTATTTTCAAATCAAAGGACAATAAGGTATAAAAAGTGAAAAGCAAAAACATTTGAGCTTTCATTCTATTAAAGATCAACTGAATTAATCAGATGTCATATCCCTTTATAGTAAACTCATGGCCATTAAAGTACATGACCTATAAAATTATGGTAATTTTGATTATAAATTGAGGCCAGACTCTTTTGATTGTTAAGACCATGACATTGAAAAAGACACAATTTTGTGTGCAAGCTCAATTAACAACTGGAGATGCTGGTAATTGATTCCTAGTCCTTTCAGATGGTAAGTAAACACTCTACCACTGAGCTACATCCGAATATATTTCCTCAAATTTTGTGACAAGACACACATTGTCACTGTGATAAATCTGCATCATCACCGAGACATCACCCATCAAAAGAAAAAAAGATGCTGTTTGCAAGCTTAATAATCAGCTGGAGATGCTGAGGATTGATCACAGGACCTTTCACATGCGAAGCGAACGCTCTACCACTGAGCTACATCCCCATATATTTCATCAGATTTTGTGACACAACATACATTGTCACTGTGATAAATCTGCATCATGACCCAGGCATCACCCATCAAAACATTTTTAAATGAAAAGACAATATACTATTAAAACATAAAGCAAGAATATGTGAGCTTTAATGTCAGGCAATGATATAATGTTGGTAGAGTGCATGTGTGACACATCAACGAAGATATCAGACAAGTATTAAGTATCCTAAAGTTGAACTAGAAGTCAAGAAAACATTTCCATGCAGTAACTTGTAAATATGTAAAAAGGCAATCATTATCTCTTTGTTCATCATAGTTTCAGACAAGATGATGTGGAAACATGCAAGGCAGTCAGGGTACAATATGCCACTGAACCTAAAAGGGCTTCGATCTAGTCTTCTATTTTATTGTAGATCAACTGAATTTACCTCATTTCACATCTGCACAAGGAAAAATCACTGCAATTAAAGCAGGCAGTGAAAATAATTATTGTAAACTTGAATAAACAATTGAGAAAAAACTCTTTTGATTGCGACACATCAATAAAGATGTCAGACAAGTATATCGAAATTCAAGTGGAAGACAAGAAAACATCTCCATGTCATAAGTTGTAATTATATCACAAGCTAATCATTATCACTTTGCCAATCATTGCTTCAGACAAGATGGTGTGGAAACATTCAATGTAGTATGAGAACCCTATGTCAGCAGGTATAAAAGTGCAAAATGTGTGGCACATGTCACTTTATTTTCAAATCAAAGGACAATAAGGTATAAAAAGTGAAAAGCAAAAACATTTGAGCTTTCATTCTATTAAAGATCAACTGAATTAATCATATGTCATATCCCTTTATAGTAAACTCATGGCCATTAAAGTACATGACCTATAAAATTATGGTAATTTTGATTATAAATTGAGGCGAGACTCTTTTGATTGTTAAGACCATGCCATTGAAAAAGACACAATTTTGTGTGCAAGCTCAATTAACAACTGGAGATGCTGGTAATTGATTCCTAGTCCTTTCAGATGGTAAGTAAACACTCTACCACTGAGCTACATCCGAATATATTTCCTCAAATTTTGTGACCAGACACACATTGTCACTGTGATAAATCTGCATCATCACCGAGACATCACCCATCAAAACAAAAAAAGATGCTGTTTGCAAGCTTAATAATCAGCTGGAGATGCTGAGGATTGATCCCAGGACCTTTCACATGCGAAGCGAACGCTCTACCACTGAGCTACATCCCCATATATTTCATCAGATTTTGTGACAAGACATACATTGTCACTGTGATTAATCTGCATCATGACCCAGGCATTACCCATCAAAACATTTTAAAATGAAAAGACAATATACTATTAAAACATAAAGCAAGAATATGTGAGCTTTAATCTCAGGCAATGATATAATGTTGGTATAGTGCATGTGTGATGACACATCAACGAAGATATCAGACAAGTATTAAGTATCCTAAAGTTGAACTAGAAGTCAAGAAAACATTTCCATGCAGTAACTTGTAAATATGTAAAAAGGCAATCATTATCTCTTTGTTCATCATAGTTTCAGACAAGATGATGTGGAAACATGCAAGGCAGTCTGGGTACAATATGTCAGTGAACCTAAAAGGGCTTCGATCTAGTCTTCTATTTTATTGTAGATCAACTGAATTTACCTCATTTCACATCTGCACAAGGAAAAATCACTGCAATTAAAGCAGGCAGTGAAATAATTATTGTAAACTTGAATAAACAATTGAGAAAAAACTCTTTTGATTGCGACACATCAATAAAGATGTCAGATAAGTATATCGAAATTCAAGTGGAAGACAAGAAAACATTTCCATGTCATAAGTTGTAATTATATCACAAGCTAATCATTATCACTTTGCCAATCATTGCTTCAGACAAGATGGTGTGGAAACGTTCAATGTAGTATGAGAACCCTATGTCAGCGGGCATAAAAGTGCAAAATGTGTGGCACATATCAGTTTATTTTCAAATCAAAGGACAATAAGGTATAAAAAGTGAAAAGCAAAAACATTTGAGCTTTCATTCTATTAAAGATCAACTGAATTAATCAAATGTCATATCCCTTTATAGTAAACTCATGGCCATTAAAGTACATGACCTATAAAATTATGGTAATTTTGATTATAAATTGAGGCCAGAGTCTTTTGATTGTTAAGACCATGACATTGAAAAAGACACAATTTTGTGTGCAAGCTCAATTAACAACTGGAGATGCTGGTAATTGATTCCTAGTCCTTTCAGATGGTAAGTAAACACTCTACCACTGAGCTACATCCGAATATATTTCCTCAAATTTTGTGACCAGACACACATTGTCACTGTGATAAATCTGCATCATCACCGAGACATCACCCATCAAAACAAAAAAAGATGCTGTTTGCAAGCTTAATAATCAGCTGGAGATGCTGGGGATTGATCCCAGGACCTTTCACATGCGAAGCGAACGCTCTACTACTGAGCTACATCCCCATATATTTCATCAGATTTTGTGACAAGACATACATTGTCACTGTGATAAATCTGCATCATGACCCAGGCATCACCCATCAAAACATTTTTAAATGAAAAGACAATATACTATTAAAACATAAAGCAAGAATATGTAAGCTTTAATCTCAGGCAATGATATAATGTTGGTAGAGTGCATGTGTGACACATCAACGAAGATATCAGACAAGTATTAAGTATCCTAAAGTTGAACTAGAAGTCAAGAAAAGACTTCCATGCAGTAACTTGTAAATATGTAAAAAGGCAATCATTATCTCTTTGTTCATCATAGTTTCAGACAAGATGATGGAAACATGCAAGGCAGTCTGAGTACAATATGTCAGTGAACCTAAAAGGGCTTCGATCAAGTCTTCTATTTTATTGTAGATCAATTGAATTTACCTCATTTCACATCTGCACAAGGAAAAATCACTGCAATTAAAGCAGGCAGTGAAAATAATTATTGTAAACTTGAATAAACAATTGAGAAAAAACTCTTTTGATTGCAACACATCAATAAAGATGTCAGAAAAGTATATCGAAATTCAAGTGGAAGACAAGAAAACATTTCCATGTCATAACTTGTAATTATATCACTAGCTAATCATTATCACTTTGCCAATCATTGCTTCAGACAAGATGGTGTGGAAACGTTCAATGTAGCATGAGAACCCTATGTCAGCGGGCATAAAAGTGCAAAATGTGTGGCACATGTCACTTTATTTTCAAATCAAAGGACAATAAGGTATAAAAAGTGAAAAGCAAAAACATTTGAGCTTTCATTCTATTAAAGATCAACTGAATTAATCATATGTCATATCCCTTTATAGTAAAATCATGGCTATTAAAGTACATGACCTATAAAATTATGGTAATTTTGATTATAAATTGAGGCCAGACTCTTTTGATTGTTAAGACCATGCCATTGAAAAAGACACCATTTTGTGTGCAAGCTCAATTAACAACTGGAGATACTGGTAATTGATTCCTAGTCCTTTCAGATGGTAAGTAAACACTCTACCACTGAGCTACATCCGAATATATTTCCTCAAATTTTGTGACAAGACACACATTGTCACTGTGATAAATCTGCATCATCACCGAGACATCACCCATCAAAACAAAAAAAGATGCTGTTTGCAAGCTTAATAATCAGCTGGAGATGCTGGGGATTGATCCCAGGACCTTTCACATGCGAAGCAAACGCTCTACCACTGAGCTACATCCCCATATATTTCATCAGATTTTGTGACAAGACATACATTGTCACTGTGATTAATCTGCATCATGACCCAGGCATCACCCATCAAAACATTTTTAAATGAAAAACAATATACTATTAAAACATAAAGCAAGAATATGTGAGCTTTAATCTCAGGCAATGATATAATGTTGGTAGAGTGCATGTGTGACGACACATCAACGAAGATATCAGACAAGTATTAAGTATCCTAAAGTTGAACTAGAAGTCAAGAAAACATTTCCATGCAGTAACTTGTAAATATGTAAAAAGGCAATCATTATCTCTTTGTTCATCATAGTTTCAGACAAGATGATGTGGAAACATGCAAGGCAGTCTGAGTACAATATGTCAGTGAACCTAAAAGGGCTTTGATCAAGTCTTCTATTTTATTGTAGATCAACTGAATTTACCTCATTTCACATCTGCACAAGGAAAAATCACTGCAATTAAAGCAGGCAGTGAAAATAATTATTGTAAACTTGAATAAACAATTGAGAAAAAACTCTTTTGATTGCGACACATCAATAAAGATGTCAGATAAGTATATCGAAATTCAAGTGGAAGACAAGAAAACATTTCCATGTCATAAGTTGTAATTATATCACAAGCTAATCATTATCACTTTGCCAATCATTGCTTCAGACAAGATGGTGTGGAAACGTTCAATGTAGTATGAGAACCCTATGTCAGCGGGCATAAAAGTGCAAAATGTGTGGCACATGTCACTTTATTTTCAAATCAAAGGACAATAAGGTATAAAAAGTGAAAAGCAAAAACATTTGAGCTTTCATTCTATTAAAGATCAACTGAATTAATCAGATGTCATATCCCTTTATAGTAAACTCATGGCCATTAAAGTACATGACCTATAAAATTATGGTAATTTTGATTATAAATTGAGGCCAGACTCTTTTGATTGTTAAGACCATGACATTGAAAAAGACTATTTTGTGTGCAAGCTCAATTAACAACTGGAGATGTTGGTAATTGATTCCTAGTCCTTTCAGATGGTAAGTAAACACTCTACCACTGAGCTACATCCGAATATATTTCCTCAAATTTTGTGACCAGACACACATTGTCACTGTGATAAATCTGCATCATCACCGAGACATCACCCATCAAAACAAACAAAGATGCTGTTTGCAAGCTTAATAATCAGCTGGAGATGCTGAGGATGGATCACAGGACCTTTCACATGCGAAGCGAACGCTCAACCACTGAGCTACATCCCCATATATTTCATCAGATTTTGTGACAAGACATACATTGTCACTGTGATAAATCTGCATCATGACCCAGGCATCACCCATCAAAACATTTTTAAATGAAAAGACAATATACTATTAAAACATAAAGCAAGAATATGTGAGCTTTAATGTCAGGCAATGATATAATGTTGGTAGAGTGCATGTGTGACACATCAACGAAGATATCAGACAAGTATTAAGTATCCTAAAGTTGAACTAGAAGTCAAGAAAACATTTCAATGCAGTAACTTGTAAATATGTAAAAAGGCAATCGTTATCTCTTTGTTCATCATAGTTTCAGACAAGATGATGTGGAAACATGCAAGGCAGTCTGGGTACAATATGTCACTGAACCTAAAAGGGCTTCGATCTAGTCTTCTATTTTATTGTAGATCAACTGAATTTACCTCATTTCACATCTGCACAAGGAAAAATCACTGCAATTAAAGCAGGCAGTGAAAATAATTATTGTAAACTTGAATAAACAATTGAGAAAAAACTCTTTTGATTGCGACACATCAATAAAGATGTCAGACAAGTATATCGAAATTCAAGTGGAAGACAAGAAAACATTTCCATGTCATCAGTTGTAATTATATCACAAGCTAATCATTATCACTTTGCCAATCATTGCTTCAGACAAGATGGTGTGGAAACGTTCAATGTAGGATGAGAACCCTATGTCAGCGGGTATAAAAGTGCAAAATGTGTGGCACATGTCACTTTATTTTCAAATCAAAGGACAATAAGGTATAAAAAGTGAAAAGCAAAAACATTTGAGCTTTCATTCTATTAAAGATCAACTGAATTAATCATATGTCATATCCCTTTATAGTAAACTCATGGCCATTAAAGTACATGACCTATAAAATTATGGTAATTTTGATTATAAATTGAGGCCAGACACTTTTGATTGTTAAGACCATGCCATTGAAAAAGACACAATTTTGTGTGCAAGCTCAATTAACAACTGGAGATGCTGGTAATTGATTCCTAGTCCTTTCAGATGGTAAGTAAACACTCTACCACCGAGCTACATCCGAATATATTTCCTCAAATTTTGTGACCAGACACACATTGTCACTGTGATAAATCTGCATCATCACCGAGACATCACCCATCAAAACAAAAAAAGATGCTGTTTGCAAGCTTAATAATCAGCTGGAGATGCTGGGGATTGATCCCAGGACCTTTCACATGCGAAGCGAACACTCGACCACTGAGCTACATCCCCATATATTTCATCAGATTTTGTGACAAGACATACATTGTCACTGTGATTAATCTGCATCATGACCCAGGCATTACCCATCAAAACATTTTTAAATGAAAAGACAATATATTATTAAAACATAAAGCAAGAATATGTGAGCTTTAATGTCAGGCAATGATATAATGTTGGTAGAGTGCATGTGTGACACATCAACGAAGATATCAGACAAGAATTAAGTATCCTAAAGTTGAACTAGAAGTCAAGAAAACATTTCCATGCAGTAACTTGTAAATATGTAAAAAGGCAATCATTATCTCTTTGTTCATCATAGTTTCAGACAAGATGATGTGGAAACATGGAAGGCAGTCTGGGTACAATATGTCACTGAACCTAAAAGGGCTTCGATCTAGTCTTCTATTTTATTGTAGATCAACTGAATTTACCTCATTTCACATCTGCACAAGGAAAAATCACTGCAATTAAAGCAGGCAGTGAAAATAATTATTGTAAACTTGAATAAACAATTGAGAAAAAACTCTTTTGATTGCGACACATCAATAAAGATGTCAGACAAGTATATCGAAATTCAAGTGGAAGACAAGAAAACATTTCCATGTCATAAGTTGTAATTATATCACAAGCTAATCATTATCACTTTGCCAATCATTGCTTCAGACAAGATGGTGTGGAAACGTTCAATGTAGTATGAGAACCCTATGTCAGCGGGCATAAAAGTGCAAAATGTGTGGCACATGTCAGTTTATTTTCAAATCAAAGGACAATAAGGTATAAAAAGTGAAAAGCAAAAACATTTGAGCTTTCATTCTATTAAAGATCAACTGAATTAATCATATGTCATATCCCTTTATAGTAAACTCATGGCCATTAAAGTACATGACCTATAAAATTATGGTAATTTTGATTATAAATTGAGGCCAGACTCTTTTGATTGTTAAGACCATGCCATTGAAAAAGACACCATTTTGTGTGCAAGCTCAATTAACAACTGGAGATGCTGGTAATTGATTCCTAGTCCTTTCAGATGGTAAGTAAACACTCTAACAGTGAGCTACATCCGAATATATTTCCTCAAATTTTGTGACAAGACACACATTGTCACTATGGTAAATCTGCATCATCACCGAGACATCACCCATTAAAACAAAAAAAGATGCTGTTTGCAAGCTTAATAATCAGCTGGAGATGCTGGGGATTGATCCCAGGACCTTTCACATGCGAAGCGAACGCTCTACCACTGAGCTACATCCCCATATATTTCATCAGATTTTGTGACAAGACATACATTGTCACTGTGATAAATCTGCATCATGACCCAGGCATCACCCATCAAAACATTTTTAAATGAAAAGACAATATACTATTAACAAAGGTCAAAGTTGGGGTTTTACGTCCCGTTCAACAGCCAGGGTCATATTGGGACAGGTCCTCAGAATTGCCACTTGTGGGACTCGAACCCACAGAGGTGACAGCCTATGATTAGATGCCAAACTTGCTAACCACTAGGCCACTGAGGACCTTCAATATACTATTAAAACATAAAGCAAGAATATGTAAGCTTTAATCTCAGGCAATGATATAATGTTGGTAGAGTGCATGTGTGACACATCAACGAAGATATCAGAGAAGTATTAAGTATGCTAAAGTTGAACTAGAAGTCAAGAAAACATTTCCATGCAGTAACTTGAAAATATGTAAAAAGGCAATCATTATCTCTTTGTTCATCATATTTTCAGACAAGATGATGTGAAAACATGCAAGGCAGTCTGAGTACAATATGTCAGTGAACCTAAAAGGGCTTCGATCAAGTCTTCTATTATATTGGAGATCAACTGAATTTACCTCATTTCACATCTGCACAAAGAAAAATCACTGCAGTTAAGGTTGTGAATAAAATTATGGTAAACTTGAATAAACAATTGAGAAAAAACTATTTTGACTGCGACACATCAATAAAGATGTCAGACAAGTATATCGAAATTCAATTGGAAGACAAGAAAATATTTCCATGTCATAAGTTGTAATTATATCACAAGCTAATCATTATCACTTTGCCAATCATTGCTTCAGATAAGATGGTGTGGAAACGTTCAATGTAGTATGAGAACCCTATGTCAGCGGGCATAAAAGTGCAAAATGTGTGGCACATGTCACTTTTTTTTCAAATCAAAGGACAATAAGGTATAAAAAGTGAAAAGCAAAAACACTTGAGCTTTCAATCTATTAAAGATCAACTGAATTAATCAGATGTCATATCCCTTTATAGTAAATGCTTGGCCATAAAAGTACATGACCTATAAAATTATGGTAATTTTGATTATAAATTGAGGCCAGACTCTTTTGATTGTTAAGACCATGCCATTGAGAAAGACACCATTTTGTGTGCAAGCTCAATTAACAACTGGAGATGCTGGTAATTGATTCCTAGTCCTTTCAGATGATAAGTAAACACTCTACCACTGAGCTACATCCGAATATATTTCCTCAAATTTTGTGACAAGACACACATTGTCACTGTGATAAATCTGCATCATCACCGAGACATCACCCATCAAAACAAAAAAAGATGCTGTCTGCAAGCTTAATAATCAGCTGGAGATGCTGGGGATTGATCCCAGGACCTTTCACATGCGAAGCGAACGCTCTACCACTGAGCTACATCCCCATATATTTCATCAGATTTTGTGACAAGACATACATTGTCACTGTGATAAATCTGCATCATGACCCAGGCATCACCCATCAAAACATTTTTAAATGAGAAGACAATATACTATTAAAACATAAAGCAAGAATATGTAAGCTTTAATCTCAGGCAATGATATAATGTTGGTAGAGTGCATGTGTGACGACACATCAACGAAGATATCAGACAAGTATTAAGTATCCTAAAGTTGAACTAGAAGTCAAGAAAACATTTCCATGCAGTAACTTGTAAATATGTAAAAAGGCAATCATTATCTCTTTGTTCATCATAGTTTCAGACAAGATGATGTGGAAACATGCAAGGCAGTCTGAGTACAATATGTCAGTGAACCTAAAAGGGCTTCGATCAAGTTTTCTATTTTATTGTAGATCAATTGAATTTACCTCATTTCACATCTGCACAAGGAAAAGTCACTGCAATTAAAGCAGGCAGTGAAAATAATTATTGTAAACTTGAATAAACAATTGAGAAAAAACTCTTTTGATTGCGACACATCAATAAAGATGTCAGATAAGTATATCGAAATTCAAGTGGAAGACAAGAAAATATTTCCATGTCATAAGTTGTAATTATATCACAAGCTAATCATTATCACTTTGCCAATCATTGCTTCAGACAAGATGGTGTGGAAACGTTCAATGTAGTATGAGAACTCTATGTCAGCGGGCATAAAAGTGCAAAATGTGTGGCACAAGTCACTTTATTTTCAAATCAAAGGACAATAAGGTATAAAAAGTGAAAAGCAAAAACACTTGAGCTTTCATTCTATTAAAGATCAACTGAATTAATCAGATGTCATATCCCTTTATAGTAAACTCATGGCCATTAAAGTACATGACCTATAAAATTATGGTAATTTTGATTATAAATTGAGGCCAGACTCTTTTGATTGTTAAGACCATGCCATTGAAAAAGACACCATTTTGTGTGCAAGCTCAATTAACAACTGGAGATGCTGGTAATTGATTCCTAGTCCTTTCAGATGGTAAGTAAACACTCTAACAGTGAGCTACATCCGAATATATTTCCTCAAATTTTGTGACAAGACACACATTGTCACTATGGTAAATCTGCATCATCACCGAGACATCACCCATCAAAACAAAAAAAGATGCTGTTTACAAGCTTAATAATCAGCTGGAGATGCTGGGGATTGATCCCAGGACCTTTCACATGCGAAGCGAACGCTCTACCACTGAGCTACATCCCCATATATTTCATCAGATTTTGTGACAAGACATACATTGTCACTGTGATAAATCTGCATCATGACCCAGGCATCACCCATCAAAACATTTTTAAATGAAAAGACAATATACTATTAAAACATAAAGCAAGAATATGTAAGCTTTAATCTCAGGCAATGATATAATGTTGGTAGAGTGCATGTGTGACACATCAACGAAGATATCAGAGAAGTATTAAGTATGCTAAAGTTGAACTAGAAGTCAAGAAAACATTTCCATGCAGTAACTTGAAAATATGTAAAAAGGTAATCATTATCTCTTTGTTCATCATATTTTCAGACAAGATGATGTGAAAACATGCAAGGCAGTCTGAGTACAATATGTCAGTGAACCTAAAAGGGCTTCGATCAAGTCTTCTATTTTATTGTAGATCAACTGAATTTACCTCATTTCACATCTGCACAAGGAAAAAATAAGTGCAATTAAAGCAGGCAGTGAAAATAATTATTGTAAACTTGAAGAAACAATTGAGAAAAAACTATTTTGACTGCGACACATCAATAAAGATGTCAGACAAGTATATCGAAATTCAAGTGGAAGACAAGAAAATATTTCCATGTCATAAGTTGTAATTATATCACAAGCTAATCATTATCACTTTGCCAATCATTGCTTCAGATAAGATGGTGTGGAAACGTTCAATGTAGTATGAGAACCCTATGTCAGCGGGCATAAAAGTGCAAAATGTGTGGCACATGTCACTTTATTTTCAAATCAAAGGACAATAAGGTATAAAAAGTGAAAAGCAAAAACACTTGAGCTTTCAATCTATTAAAGATCAACTGAATTAATCAGATGTCATATCCCTTTATAGTAAATGCATGGCCATAAAAGTACATGACCTATAAAATTATGGTAATTTTGATTATAAATTGAGGCCAGACTCTTTTGATTGTTAAGACCATGCCATTGAGAAAGACACCATTTTGTGTGCAAGCTCAATTAACAACTGGAGATGCTGGTAATTGATTCCTAGTCCTTTCAGATGATAAGTAAACACTCTACCACTGAGCTACATCCGAATATATTTCCTCAAATTTTGTGACAAGACACACATTGTCACTGTGATAAATCTGCATCATCACCGAGACATCACCCATCAAAACAAAAAAAGCTGCTGTCTGCAAGCTTAATAATCAGCTGGAGATGCTGGGGATTGATCCCAGGACCTTTCACATGCGAAGCGAACGCTCTACCACTGAGCTACATCCCCATATATTTCATCAGATTTTGTGACAAGACATACATTGTCACTGTGATAAATCTGCATCATGACCCAGGCATCACCCATCAAAACATTTTTAAATGAGAAGACAATATACTATTAAAACATAAAGCAAGAATATGTAAGCTTTAATCTCAGGCAATGATATAATGTTGGTAGAGTGCATGTGTGACACATCAACGAAGATATCAGACAAGTATTAAGTATCTTAAAGTTGAACTAGAAGTCAAGAAAACATTTCCATGCAGTAACTTGTAAATATGTAAAAAGGCAATCATTATCTCTTTGTTCATCATAGCTTCAGAAAAGATGATGTGGAAACATGCAAGGCAGTCTGAGTACAATATGTCAGTGAACCTAAAAGAGCTTCAATCAAGTCTTCTATTATATTGGAGATCAACTGAATTTACCTCATTTCACATCTGCACAAAGAAAAATCACTGCAATTAAGGCGGTGAATAAAATTATTGTAAACTTGAATAAAGAATTGAGAAAAACCCTTTTGATTGCGACACATCAATAACGATGTCAGACAAGTATATGGAAATTCAACTGGAAGACAAGAAAACATTTCCATGTCATAACTTGTAATTATATCACTAGCTAATCATTATCACTTTGTCAATCATAGCTTCAGACAAGATGATGTGGAAACATTCAATGTAGTATAAGAACCCTATATCAGCGGGCATAAAAGTGTAAAATGTGTGACACATGTCTCTTTATTTTCAAATGAAAGGACAAGAAGGTACAAAAAGTGAAAAGCAAGAACGTCGGAGCTTTAATTCTATTAAAGATCAACTGAATTAATCAGATGTTTTTTCTGTGTAAAGTAAATTCATTGCCATAAAAGTGGATGACCAATGAAATTACGATAATTTTGATTCTAAATTGAGGCCAAACTCTTTTGATTAAGACCATACCATTGAAAAAGACACAAATCTGTGTGTAAGGTCAATTATCAATTGGAGATGCTGGGGATTGATCCCAGGACCTTTCACATGCAAAGCGAACGCTCTACCACTGAGCTACATCCCCATATATTTTCTAACATTTTATGTCAAGATATTCATTGTCACTCTGATAATTCTGCATCATCATAGAGGCATCACCCATCAAAATATTTTCAAATCAAAAGACAATAAGGTATTAAAAACATAAAGCAAGAACATGTAAGCTTTAATCTCAGGCAATGATATAATGTTGGTAGAGTGCATGTGTGACACATCAACAAAGATATCAGACAAGTATCAAGTATCTTAAAATTGAACTAGAAGTCAAGAAAACATTTCCATGCAGTAACTTGTAAATATGTAAAAAGGGAATTATTATCTCTTTGTTCATCATAGCTTCAGAAAAGATGATGTGGAAACATGCAAGGCAGTCTGAGTACAATATGTCAGTGAACCTAAAAGAGCTTCAATCAAGTCTTCTATTATATTGGAGATCAACTGAATTTACCTCATTTCAGATCTGCACAAAGAAAAATCTCTGCAATTAAGGCGGTGAATAAAATTATGGTAAACTTGAATAAACAATTGAGAAAAACCCTTTTGATTGCGACACATCAATAAAGATGTCAGACAAGTATATCGAAAATCAACTGGAAGACAAGAAAACATTTCCATGTCATAACTTATAATTATATCACAAGCTAATCATTATCACTTTGTCAATCATAGCTTCAGACAAGATGATGTGGAAACATTCAATGTAGTACAAGAACCCTATATCAGCGGGCATAAAAGTGTAAAATATGTGACACATGTCACTTTATTTTCAAATGAAAGGACAAGAAGGTACAAAAAGTGAAAAGCAAGAACGTCGGAGCTTTAATTCTATTAAATATCAACTGAATTAATCAGATGTTATATCTGTGTAAAGTAAATTCATTGCCATAAAAGTGGATGACCAATGAACTTACGATAAATTTTATTCTAAATTGAGGCCAAACTCTTTTGATTAAGACTATACCATTGAAAAAGACACCATTCTGTGTGTAAGCTCAATTATCAATTGGAGATTCTGGGGATTGATCGAGGACCTTTTACATGCAAAGTGAACGCTCTACCACTGAGCTATAACTACATATATTTTCTAACATTTTGTGTCAAGATATTCATTGTCTGATAAATCTGCATCATGATAGAGGCATCACCCATCAAAATATTTTCAAATCAAAAGACAATAAGGTATTAAAACATAAAGCAAGAACATGTAAGCTTTAATCTCAGGCAATGATATAATGTTGGTAGAGTGCATGTGTGACACATCAACAAAGATGTCAGACAAGTATCAAGTATCTTAAAATTGAACTAGAAGTCAAGAAAACATTTCCATGCAGTAACTTGTAAATATGTAAAAAGGCAATAATTATCTCTTTGTTCATCATAGCTTCAGAAAAGATGATGTGGAAACATGCAAGGCAGTCTCAGTACAATATGTCAGTGAACCTAAAATAGCTTCAATCAAGTCTTCTATTATATTGAAAATCAACTGAATTTACCTCATTTCACATCTGCACAAAGAAAAATCACTGCAATTAAGGCGGTGAATAAAATTATGGTAAACTTGAATAAACAATTGAGAAAAACCCTTTTGATTGCAACACATCAATAACGATGTCAGACAAGTATATCGAAATTCAACTGGAAGACAAGAAAACATTTCCATGTCATAACTTGTAATTATATCACAAGCTAATCATTATCACTTTGTCAATCATAGCTTCAGACAAGATGATGTGGAAACATTCAATGTAGTATAACAACCCTATATCCGCGGGCATAAAAGTGTAAAATATGTGACACATGTCACTTTATTTTCAAATGAAAGGACAAGAAGGTACAAAAAGTGAAAAGCAAGAACATCGGAGCTTTAATTTTATTAAAGATCAACTGAATTAATCAGATGTTATATCCGTGTAAAGTAAATTCATTGCCATAAAAGTGGATGACCAATGAAATTACGATAAATTTGATTCTAAATTGAGGCCAAACTCTTTTGATTAAGACTATACCATTGAAAAAGACACCATTCTGTGTGTAAGCTCAATTATCAATTGGAGATTCTGGGGATTGATTCCAGGACCTTTCACATGCAAAGCGAACGCTCTACCACTGAGCTACATCCCCATATATTTTCTAACATTTTGTGTCAAGATATTCATTTTCAATCTGATAAAACTGCATCATCATAGAGGCATCACCCATCAAAATATTTTCAAATCAAAAGACAATAAGGTATTAAAAACATACAGCAAGAACATGTAAGCTTTAATCTCAGGCAATGATATAATGTTGGTAGAGTGCATGTGTGACACATCGATAAAAATGACAGACAAGTAACAAGTATCTTAAAATTGAACTAGAAGTCAAGAAAACATTTCCATGCAGTAACTTGTAAATATGTAGAAAGGCAATCATTATCTCTTTGTTCATCATAGCTTCAGAAAAGATTATGTGGAAACATGCAAGGCAGTCTGAGTACAATATGTCAGTGGACCTAAAAGAGCTTCAATCAAGTCTTCTATTATATTAGAGATCAACTGAATTGACCTCATTTCACATCTGCACAAAGAAAAATCACTGCAATTAAGGCGGTGAATAAAATTATGGTAAACTTGAATAAACAATTGAGAAAAAACTCTTTTGATTGCGACACATCAATAAAGATGTCACACAAGTATATCAAAATTCAACTGGAAGACAAGAAAACATTTCCATGCCATAACTTGTAATTATATCACAAGCTAATCATTATCACTTTGTCAATCATAGCTTCAGACAAGATGATGTGGAAACATTCAATGTAGTATAACAACCCTATATCAGCAGGCATAAAAGTGTAAAATGTGTGACACATGTCACTTGATTTTCAAATAAAAGGACAAGAATGTACAAAAGGGAAAAGCAAGAACATCAGAGCTTTAATTCTATTAAAGATCAACTGAATTAATCAGATGTTATATCCGTGTAAAGTAAATTCATTGCCATAAAAGTGGATGACCAATGAAATTACGATAATTTTGATTCTAAATTGAGGCCAAACTCTTTTGATTAAGACCATACTATTGAAAAAGACACCATTCTGTGTGTAAGCTCAATTATCAATTGGAGATGCTGGGAATTGATCGCAGGGCCTTTCACATGCAAAGCGAACGCTCTACCACTGAGCTACATCCCCATATATTTTCTAGCATTTTGTGTCAAGATATTCATTGTCAATCTGATAAATCTGCATCATCATAGAGGCATCACCCATCAAAATATTTTCAAATCAAAAGACAATAAGGTATTAAAAACATAAAGCAAGAACATGTAAGCTTTAATTTCAGGCAATGATATAATGTTGGTAGAGTGCATGTGTGACACATCGATAAAGATGTCAGACAAGTATCAAGTATCTTAAAATTGAACTAGAAGTCAAGAAAATATTTCCGTGCAGTAACTTGTAAATATGTAAAAAGGCAATCATTATCTCTTTGTTCATCAAAGCTTCAGAAAAGATGATGTGGAAACATGCAAGGCAGTCTGAGTACAATATGTCAATGAACCTAAAAGAGCTTCAATCAAGTCTTCTATTATATTGCAGATCAACTGAATTTACCGCACTTCACATCTGCACAAAGGAATAATCACTGCAATTAAGGCGCTGAATAAAATTATGGTAAACTTGAATAAACAATTGAGAAAAAACGCTTTTGATTGTAACACATCAATAACGATGTCAGACAAGTATATCGAAATTAAACTGGAAGACAAGAAAACATTTCCATGCAGTAACTTGTAAATATGTAAAAAGGCAATCATTATCTCTTTGTTCATCATAGCTTCAGAAAAAATGATGTGGAAACATGCAAGGCAGTCTGAGTACAATATGTCAGTGGACCTAAAAGAGCTTCAATCAATTCTTCTATTATATTGGAGATCAACTGAATTTACCTCATTTCACATCTGCACAAAGAAAAATCACTGCAGTTAAGGTCGTGAATAAAATTATGGTAAACTTGAATAAAGAATTGAGAAAAAACTCTTGATTGCGACACATCAATAAAGATGTCAGACAAGTATATCGAAATTCAACTGGAAGACAAGAAAACATTTCCATGTCATAACTTGTAATTATATCACAAGCTAATCATTATCACTTTGCCAATCATAGCTTCAGACAAGATGATGTGGAAACATTCAATGTAGTATAACAACCCTATATCAGCAGGCATAAAAGTGTAAAATGTGTGACACATGTCACTTGATTTTCAAATGAAAGGACAAGAAGGTACAAAAAGTGAAAAGCAAGAACATCGGAGCTTTAATTCTATTAAAGATCAACTGAATTAATTAGATGTTATATCCGTGTAAAGTAAATTCATTGCCATAAAAGTGGATGACCAATGAAATTACGATAATTTTGATTCTAAATTGAGGCCAAACTCTTTTGATTAAGACCATACTATTGAAAAAGACACCATTCTGTGTGTAAGCTCAATTATCAAATGGAGATGCTGGGGATTGATCCCAGGACCTTTCACATGCAAAGCGAACGCTCTACCACTGAGCTACATCCCCATATATTTTCTAACATTTTGTGTCAAGATATTCATTGTCAATCTGATAAATCTGCATCATCATAGAGGCATCACCCATCAAAATATTTTCAAATCAAAAGACAATAAGGTATTAAAAACATACAGCAAGAACATGTAAGCTTTAATCTCAGGCAATGATATAATGTTGGTAGAGTGCATGTGTGACACATCGATAAAGATGTCAGACAAGTATCAAGTATCTTAAAATTGAACTAGAAGTCAAGAAAACATTTCCATGCAGTAACTTGTAAATCTGTAGAAAGGCAATCATTATCTCTTTGTTCATCATAGCTTCAGAAAAGATGATGTGGAAACATGCAAGGCAGTCTGAGTACAATATGTCAGTGGACCTAAAAGAGCTTCAATCAAGTCTTCTATTATATTGGAGATCAACTGAATTTACCTCATTTCACATCTGCACAAAGAAAAATCACTGCAGTTAAGGTCGTGAAAAAAATTATGGTAAACTTGAATAAACAATTGAGAAAAAACTCTTGATTGTGACACATCAATAAAGATGTCAGACAAGTATATCGAAATTCAACTGGAAGACAAGAAAACATTTCCATGTCATAACTTGTAATTATATCACAACCTAATCATTATCACTTTGCCAATCATAGCTTCAGACAAGATGATGTGGAAACATTCAATGTAGTATAACAACCCTATATCAGCAGGCATAAAAGTGTAAAATGTGTGACACATGTCACTTGATTTTCAAATGAAAGGACAAGAAGGTACAAAAAGTGAAAAGCAAGAACATCGGAGCTTTAATTCTATTAAAGATCAACTGAATTAATCAGATGTTATATCCGTGTAAAGTAAATTCATTGCCATAAAAGTGGATGACCAATGAAATTACGATAATTTTGATTCTAAATTGAGGCCAAACTCTTTTGATTAGGACCATACTATTGAAAAAGACACCATTCTGTGTGTAAGCTCAATTATCAATTGGAGATGCTGGGGATTGATCCCAGGACCTTTCACATGCAAAGCGAACACTCTACCACTGAGCTACATCCCCATATATTTTCTAACATTTTGTGTCAAGATATTCATTGTCAATCTGATAAATCTGCATCATCATGGAGGCATCACCCATCAAAATATTTTCAAATCAAAAGACAATAAGGTATTAAAAACATAAAGCAAGAACATGAAAGCTTTAATCTCAGGCAATGATACAATGTTGGTAGAGTGCATGTGTGACACATCGATAAAGATGTCAGACAAGTATCAAGTATCTTAAAATTGAACTAGAAGTCAAGAAAACATTTCCATGCAGTAACTTGTAAATATGTAGAAAGGCAATCATTATCTCTTTGTTCATCATAGCTTCAGAAAAGATGATGTGGAAACATGCAAGGCAGTCTGAGTACAATATGTCAGTGAACCTAAAAGAGCTTCAATCAAGTCTTCTATTATATTGGAGATCAACTGAATTTACCTCATTTCACATCTGCACAAAGAAAAATCACTGCAGTTAAGGTCGTGAATAAAATTATGGTAAACTTGAATAAACAATTGAGAAAAAACTCTTGATTGTGACACATCAATAAAGATGTCAGACAAGTATATCGAAATTCAACTGGAAGACAAGAAAACATTTCCATGTCATAACTTGTAATTATATCACAAGCTAATCATTATCACTTTGCCAATCATAGCTTCAGACAAGATGATGTGGAAACATTCAATGTAGTATAACAACCCTATATCAGCAGGCATAAAAGTGTAAAATGTGTGACACATGTCACTTGATTTTCAAATGAAAGGACAAGAAGGTACAAAAAGTGAAAAGCAAGAACATCGGAGCTTTAATTCTATTAAAGATCAACTGAATTAATCAGATGTTATATCCGTGTAAAGTAAATTCATTGCCATAAAAGTGGATGACCAATGAAATTACGATAATTTTGATTCTAAATTGAGGCCAAACTCTTTTGATTAAGACCATACTATTGAAAAAGACACCATTCTGTGTGTAAGCTCAATTATCAATTGGAGATGCTGGGGATTGATCCCAGGACCTTTCACATGCAAAGCGAACGCTCTACCACTGAGCTACATCCCCATATATTTTGTAACATTTTGTGTCAAGATATTCATTGTCAATCTGATAAATCTGCATCATCATAGAGGCATCACCCATCAAAATATTTTCAAATCAAAAGACAATAAGGTATTAAAAACATAAAGCAAGAACATGTAAGCTTTAATCTCAGGCAATCATATAATGTTGGTAGAGTGCATGTGTGACACATCGATAAAGATGTCAGACAAGTATCAAGTATCTTGAAATTGAACTAGAAGTCAAGAAAACATTTCCATGCAGTAACTTGTAAATATGTAAAAAGGCAATCATTATCTCTTTGTTCATCATAGCTTCAGAAAAGATGATGTGGAAACATGCAAGGCAGTCTGAGTACAATATGTCAGTGAACCTAAAAGAGCTTCAATCAAGTCTTCTATTATATTGGAGATCAACTGAATTTACCTCATTTCAGATCTGCACAAAGAAAAATCACTGCAGTTAAGGTTGTGAATAAAATTATGGTAAACTTGAATAAACAATTGAGAAAAAACTCTTGATTGCGACACATCAATAAAGATGTCAGACAAGTATATCAAAATTCAACTGGAAGACAAGAAAACATTTCCATGTCATAACTTGTAATTATATCACAAGCTAATCATTATCACTTTGCCAATCATAGCTTCAGACAAGATGATGTGGAAACATTCAATGTAGTATAACAACCCTATATCAGCGGGCATAAAAGTGTAAAATGTGTGACACATGTCACTTTATTTTCAAATGAAAGGACAAGAAGGTACAAAAAGTGAAAAGCAAGAACATTGGAGCTTTAATTCTAATAAAGATCAACTGAATTAATCAGATGTTATATCCGTGTAAAGTAAATTCATTGCCATAAAAGTGGATGACCAATGAAATTACGATAATTTTGATTCTAAATTGAGGCCAAACTCTTTTGATTAAGACCATACTATTGAAAAAGACACCATTCTGTGTGTAAGCTCAATTATCAATTGGATATGCTGGGGATTGATCCCAGGACCTTTCACATGCAAAGCGAACACTCTACCACTGAGCTACATCCCCATATATTTTCTAACATTTTGTGTCAAGATATTCATTGTCACTGTGATAAATCTGCATCATCATAGACAAAGTCAAAGTTGGGGTTTAACGTCCCGTTCAACAGCCAGGGTCATATTGGGACAGGTCCTCAGCATTGCCACTTGTGGGACTCGAACCCACATAGGTGACAGCCTATGATTAGATGCCAAACTTGCTAACCACTAGGCCACCGAGGACCTGCATCATCATAGAGGCATCACCCATTAAAATATTTTCAAATCAAAAGACAATAAGGTATTAAAACATAAAGCAAGAACATGTAAGCTTTAATCTCAGGCAATGATATAATGTTGGTAGAGTGCATGTGTGACACATCAATAAAGATGTCAGACAAGTATCAAGTATCTTAAAATTGAACTAGAAGTCAAGAAAACATTTCCATGCAGTAACTTGTAAATATGTAAAAAGGCAATCATTATCGCTTTGTTCATCATAGCTTCAGAAAAGATGATGTGGAAACATGCAAGGCAGTCTGAGTACAATATGTCAGTGAACCTAAAAGAGCTTCAATCAAGTCTTCTATTATATTGGAGATCAACTGAATTTACCTCATTTCAGATCTGCACAAAGAAAAATCACTGCAGTTAAGGTTGTGAATAAAATTATGGTAAACTTGAATAAACAATTGAGAAAAAACTCTTGATTGCGACACATCAATAAAGATGTCAGACAAGTATATCGAAATTCAACTGGAGGACAAGAAAACATTTCCATGTCATAACTTGTAATTATATCACAAGCTAATCATTATCACTTTGCCAATCATAGCTTCAGACAAGATGATGTGGAAACATTCAATGTAGTATAACAACCCTATATCAGCGGGCATAAAAGTGTAAAATGTGTGACACATGTCACTTTATTTTCAAATGAAAGGACAAGAATGTACAAAAAGTGAAAAGCAAGAACATCAGAGCTTTAATTCTAATAAAGATCAACTGAATTAATCAGATGTTATATCCGTGTAAGGTAAATTCATTGCCATAAAAGTGGATGACCAATGAAATTACGATAATTTGATTCTAAATTGAGGCCAAACTCTTTTGATTAAGACCATACTATTGAAAAAGACACCATTCTGTGTGTAAGCTCAATTATCAATTGGAGATGCTGGGGATTGATCCCAGGACCTTTCACATGCAAAGCGAACGCTCTACCACTGAGCTACATCCCCATATATTTTCTAACATTTTGTGTCAAGATATTCATTGTCACTGTGATAAATCTGCATCATCATAGAGGCATCACCCATTAAAATATTTTCAAATCAAAAGACAATAAGGTATTAAAACATAAAGCAAGAACATGTAAGCTTTAATCTCAGGCAATGATATAATGTTGGTAGAGTGCATGTGTGACACATCAATAAAGATGTCAGACAAGTATCAAGTATCTTAAAATTGAACTAGAAGTCAAGAAAACATTTCCATGCAGTAACTTGTAAATATGTAAAAAGGCAATCATTATCTCTTTGTTCATCATAGCTTCAGAAAAGATGATGTGGAAACATGCAAGGCAGTCTGAGTACAATATGTCAGTGAACCTAAAAGAGCTTCAATCAAGTCTTCTATCATATTGGAGATCAACTGAATTTACCTCATTTCAGATCTGCACAAAGAAAAATCACTGCAGTTAAGGTTGTGAATAAAATTATGGTAAACTTGAATAAACAATTGAGAAAAAACTCTTGATTGCGACACATCAATAAAGATGTCAGACAAGTATATCAAAATTCAACTGGAAGACAAGAAAACATTTCCATGTCATAACTTGTAATTATATCACAAGCTAATCATTATCACTTTGCCAATCATAGCTTCAGACAAGATGATGTGGAAACATTCAATGTAGTATAACAACCCTATATCAGCGGGCATAAAAGTGTAAAATGTGTGACACATGTCACTTTATTTTCAAATGAAAGGACAAGAATGTACAAAAAGTGAAAAGCAAGAACATCAGAGCTTTAATTCTAATAAAGATCAACTGAATTAATCAGATGTTATATCCGTGTAAGGTAAATTCATTGCCATAAAAGTGGATGACCAATGAAATTACGATAATTTTGATTCTAAATTGAGGCCAAACTCTTTTGATTAAGACCATACTATTGAAAAAGACACCATTCTGTGTGTAAGCTCAATTATCAATTGGAGATGCTGGGGATTGATCCCAGGACCTTTCACATGCAAAGCGAACGCTCTACCACTGAGCTACATCCCCATATATTTTCTAACATTTTGTGTCAAGATATTCATTGTCACTGTGATAAATCTGCATCATCATAGAGGCATCACCCATTAAAATATTTTCAAATCAAAAGACAATAAGGTATTAAAACATAAAGCAAGAACATGTAAGCTTTAATCTCAGGCAATGATATAATGTTGGTAGAGTGCATGTGTGACACATCAATAAAGATGTCAGACAAGTATCAAGTATCTTAAAATTGAACTAGAAGTCAAGAAAACATTTCCATGCAGTAACTTGTAAATATGTAAAAAGGCAATCATTATCTCTTTGTTCATCATAGCTTCAGAAAAGATGATGTGGAAACATGCAAGGCAGTCTGAGTACAATATGTCAGTGAACCTAAAAGAGCTTCAATCAAGTCTTCTATCATATTGGAGATCAACTGAATTTACCTCATTTCAGATCTGCACAAAGAAAAATCACTGCAGTTAAGGTTGTGAATAAAATTATGGTAAACTTGAATAAACAATTGAGAAAAAACTCTTGATTGCGACACATCAATAAAGATGTCAGACAAGTATATCAAAATTCAACTGGAAGACAAGAAAACATTTCCATGTCATAACTTGTAATTATATCACAAGCTAATCATTATCACTTTGCCAATCATAGCTTCAGACAAGATGATGTGGAAACATTCAATGTAGTATAACAACCCTATATCAGCGGGCATAAAAGTGTAAAATGTGTGACACATGTCACTTTATTTTCAAATGAAAGGACAAGAATGTACAAAAAGTGAAAAGCAAGAACATCAGAGCTTTAATTCTAATAAAGATCAACTGAATTAATCAGATGTTATATCCGTGTAAGGTAAATTCATTGCCATAAAAGTGGATGACCAATGAAATTACGATAATTTTGATTCTAAATTGAGGCCAAACTCTTTTGATTAAGACCATACTATTGAAAAAGACACCATTCTGTGTGTAAGCTCAATTATCAATTGGAGATGCTGGGGATTGATCCCAGGACCTTTCACATGCAAAGCGAACGCTCTACCACTGAGCTACATCCCCATATATTTTCTAACATTTTGTGTCAAGATATTCATTGTCACTGTGATAAATCTGCATCATCATAGAGGCATCACCCATTAAAATATTTTCAAATCAAAAGACAATAAGGTATTAAAACATAAAGCAAGAACATGTAAGCTTTAATCTCAGGCAATGATATAATGTTGGTAGAGTGCATGTGTGACACATCAATAAAGATGTCAGACAAGTATCAAGTATCTTAAAATTGAACTAGAAGTCAAGAAAACATTTCCATGCAGTAACTTGTAAATATGTAAAAAGGCAATCATTATCTCTTTGTTCATCATAGCTTCAGAAAAGATGATGTGGAAACATGCAAGGCAGTCTGAGTACAATATGTCAGTGAACCTAAAAGAGCTTCAATCAAGTCTTCTATTATATTGGAGATCAACTGAATTTACCTCATTTCAGATCTGCACAAAGAAAAATCACTGCAGTTAAGGTTGTGAATAAAATTATGGTAAACTTGAATAAACAATTGAGAAAAAACTCTTGATTGCGACACATCAATAAAGATGTCAGACAAGTATATCAAAATTCAACTGGAAGACAAGAAAACATTTCCATGTCATAACTTGTAATTATATCACAAGCTAATCATTATCACTTTGCCAATCATAGCTTCAGACAAGATGATGTGGAAACATTCAATGTAGTATAACAACCCTATATCAGCGGGCATAAAAGTGTAAAATGTGTGACACATGTCACTTTATTTTCAAATGAAAGGACAAGAATGTACAAAAAGTGAAAAGCAAGAACATCAGAGCTTTAATTCTAATAAAGATCAACTGAATTAATCAGATGTTATATCCGTGTAAGGTAAATTCATTGCCATAAAAGTGGATGACCAATGAAATTACGATAATTTTGATTCTAAATTGAGGCCAAACTCTTTTGATTAAGACCATACTATTGAAAAAGACACCATTCTGTGTGTAAGCTCAATTATCAATTGGAGATGCTGGGGATTGATCCCAGGACCTTTCACATGCAAAGCGAACGCTCTAACACTGAGCTACATCCCCATATATTTTCTAACATTTTGTGTCAAGATATTCATTGTCACTGTGATAAATCTGCATCATCATAGAGGCATCACCCATTAAAATATTTTCAAATCAAAAGACAATAAGGCATTAAAACATAAAGCAAGAACATGTAAGCTTTAATCTCAGGCAATGATATAATGTTGGTAGAGTGCATGTGTGACACATCAATAAAGATGTCAGACAAGTATCAAGTATCTTAAAATTGAACTAGAAGTCAAGAAAACATTTCCATGCAGTAACTTGTAAATATGTAAAAAGGCAATCATTATCTCTTTGTTCATCATAGCTTCAGAAAAGATGATGTGGAAACATGCAAGGCAGTCTGAGTACAATATGTCAGTGAACCTAAAAGAGCTTCAATCAAGTCTTCTATTATATTGGAGATCAACTGAATTTACCTCATTTCAGATCTGCACAAAGAAAAATCACTGCAGTTAAGGTTGTGAATAAAATTATGGTAAACTTGAATAAACAATTGAGAAAAAACTCTTGATTGCGACACATCAATAAAGATGTCAGACAAGTATATCAAAATTCAACTGGAAGACAAGAAAACATTTCCATGTCATAACTTGTAATTATATCACAAGCTAATCATTATCACTTTGCCAATCATAGCTTCAGACAAGATGATGTGGAAACATTCAATGTAGTATAACAACCCTATATCAGCGGGCATAAAAGTGTAAAATGTGTGACACATGTCACTTTATTTTCAAATGAAAGGACAAGAAGGTACAAAAAGTGAAAAGCAAGAACATTGGAGCTTTAATTCTAATAAAGATCAACTGAATTAATCAGATGTTATATCCGTGTAAAGTAAATTCATTGCCATAAAAGTGGATGACCAATGAAATTACGATAATTTTGATTCTAAATTGAGGCCAAACTCTTTTGATTAAGACCATACTATTGAAAAAGACACCATTCTGTGTGTAAGCTCAATTATCAATTGGATATGCTGGGGATTGATCCCAGGACCTTTCACATGCAAAGCAAACACTCTACCACTGAGCTACATCCCCATATATTTTCTAACATTTTGTGTCAAGATATTCATTGTCACTGTGATAAATCTGCATCATCATAGAGGCATCACCCATTAAAATATTTTCAAATCAAAAGACAATAAGGTATTAAAACATAAAGCAAGAACATGTAAGCTTTAATCTCAGGCAATGATATAATGTTGGTAGAGTGCATGTGTGACACATCAATAAAGATGTCAGACAAGTATCAAGTATCTTAAAATTGAACTAGAAGTCAAGAAAACATTTCCATGCAGTAACTTGTAAATATGTAAAAAGGCAATCATTATCTCTTTGTTCATCATAGCTTCACAAAAGATGATGTGGAAACATGCAAGGCAGTCTGAGTACAATATGTCAGTGAACCTAAAAGAGCTTCAATCAAGTCTTCTATTATATTGGAGATCAACTGAATTTACCTCATTTCAGATCTGCACAAAGAAAATTCACTGCAGTTAAGGTTGTGAATAAAATTATGGTAAACTTGAATAAACAATTGAGAAAAAAACTCTTGATTGCGACACATCAATAAAGATGTCAGACAAGTATATCGAAATTCAACTGGAAGACAAGAAAACATTTCCATGTCATAACTTGTAATTATATCACAAGCTAATCATTATCACTTTGCCAATCATAGCTTCAGACAAGATGATGTGGAAACATTCAATGTAGTATAACAACCCTATATCAGCGGGCATAAAAGTGTAAAATGTGTGACACATGTCACTTTATTTTCAAATGAAAGGACAAGAATGTACAAAAAGTGAAAAGCAAGAACATCAGAGCTTTAATTCTAATAAAGATCAACTGAATTAATCAGATGTTATATCCGTGTAAGGTAAATTCATTGCCATAAAAGTGGATGACCAATGAAATTACGATAATTTTGATTCTAAATTGAGGCCAAACTCTTTTGATTAAGACCATACTATTGAAAAAGACACCATTCTGTGTGTAAGCTCAATTATCAATTGGAGATGCTGGGGATTGATCCCAGGACCTTTCACATGCAAAGCGAACGCTCTAACACTGAGCTACATCCCCATATATTTTCTAACATTTTGTGTCAAGATATTCATTGTCACTGTGATAAATCTGCATCATCATAGAGGCATCACCCATTAAAATATTTTCAAATCAAAAGACAATAAGGCATTAAAACATAAAGCAAGAACATGTAAGCTTTAATCTCAGGCAATGATATAATGTTGGTAGAGTGCATGTGTGACACATCAATAAAGATGTCAGACAAGTATCAAGTATCTTAAAATTGAACTAGAAGTCAAGAAAACATTTCCATGCAGTAACTTGTAAATATGTAAAAAGGCAATCATTATCTCTTTGTTCATCATAGCTTCAGAAAAGATGATGTGGAAACATGCAAGGCAGTCTGAGTACAATATGTCAGTGAACCTAAAAGAGCTTCAATCAAGTCTTCTATTATATTGGAGATCAACTGAATTTACCTCATTTCAGATCTGCACAAAGAAAAATCACTGCAGTTAAGGTTGTGAATAAAATTATGGTAAACTTGAATAAACAATTGAGAAAAAACTCTTGATTGCGACACATCAATAAAGATGTCAGACAAGTATATCAAAATTCAACTGGAAGACAAGAAAACATTTCCATGTCATAACTTGTAATTATATCACAAGCTAATCATTATCACTTTGCCAATCATAGCTTCAGACAAGATGATGTGGAAACATTCAATGTAGTATAACAACCCTATATCAGCGGGCATAAAAGTGTAAAATGTGTGACACATGTCACTTTATTTTCAAATGAAAGGACAAGAAGGTACAAAAAGTGAAAAGCAAGAACATTGGAGCTTTAATTCTAATAAAGATCAACTGAATTAATCAGATGTTATATCCGTGTAAAGTAAATTCATTGCCATAAAAGTGGATGACCAATGAAATTACGATAATTTTGATTCTAAATTGAGGCCAAACTCTTTTGATTAAGACCATACTATTGAAAAAGACACCATTCTGTGTGTAAGCTCAATTATCAATTGGATATTCTGGGGATTGATCCCAGGACCTTTCACATGCAAAGCAAACACTCTACCACTGAGCTACATCCCCATATATTTTCTAACATTTTGTGTCAAGATATTCATTGTCACTGTGATAAATCTGCATCATCATAGAGGCATCACCCATTAAAATATTTTCAAATCAAAAGACAATAAGGTATTAAAACATAAAGCAAGAACATGTAAGCTTTAATCTCAGGCAATGATATAATGTTGGTAGAGTGCATGTGTGACACATCAATAAAGATGTCAGACAAGTATCAAGTATCTTAAAATTGAACTAGAAGTCAAGAAAACATTTCCATGCAGTAACTTGTAAATATGTAAAAAGGCAATCATTATCTCTTTGTTCATCATAGCTTCACAAAAGATGATGTGGAAACATGCAAGGCAGTCTGAGTACAATATGTCAGTGAACCTAAAAGAGCTTCAATCAAGTCTTCTATTATATTGGAGATCAACTGAATTTACCTCATTTCAGATCTGCACAAAGAAAATTCACTGCAGTTAAGGTTGTGAATAAAATTATGGTAAACTTGAATAAACAATTGAGAAAAAAACTCTTGATTGCGACACATCAATAAAGATGTCAGACAAGTATATCGAAATTCAACTGGAAGACAAGAAAACATTTCCATGTCATAACTTGTAATTATATCACAAGCTAATCATTATCACTTTGCCAATCATAGCTTCAGACAAGATGATGTGGAAACATTCAATGTAGTATAACAACCCTATATCAGCGGGCATAAAAGTGTAAAATGTGTGACACATGTCACTTTATTTTCAAATGAAAGGACAAGAAGGTACAAAAAGTGAAAAGCAAGAACATCGGAGCTTTAATTCTAATAAAGATCAACTGAATTAATCAGATGTTATATCCGTGTAAGGTAAATTCATTGCCATAAAAGTGGATGACCAATGAAATTACGATAATTTTGATTCTAAATTGAGGGCAAACTCTTTTGATTAAGACCATACTATTGAAAAAGACACCATTCTGTGTGTAAGCTCAATTATCAATTGGATATGCTGGGGATTGATCCCAGGACCTTTCACATGCAAAGCGAACACTCTACCACTGAGCTACATCCCCATATATTTTCTAACATTTTGTGTCAAGATATTCATTGTCACTGTGATAAATCTGCATCATCATAGAGGCATCACCCATTAAAATATTTTCAAATCAAAAGACAATAAGGTATTAAAACATAAAGCAAGAACATGTAAGCTTTAATCTCAGGCAATGATATAATGTTGGTAGAGTGCATGTGTGACACATCAATAAAGATGTCAGACAAGTATCAAGTATCTTAAAATTGAACTAGAAGTCAAGAAAACATTTCCATGCAGTAACTTGTAAATATGTAAAAAGGCAATCATTATCGCTTTGTTCATCATAGCTTCAGAAAAGATGATGTGCAAACATGCAAGGCAGTCTGAGTACAATATGTCAGTGAACCTAAAAGAGCTTCAATCAAGTCTTCTATTATATTGGAGATCAACTGAATTTACCTCATTTCACATCTGCACAAAGAAAAATCACTGCAGTTAAGGTTGTGAATAAAATTATGGTAAACTTGAATAAACAATTGAGAAAAAACTCTTGATTGCGACACATCAATAAAGATGTCAGACAAGTATATCGAAATTCAACTGGAAGACAAGAAAACATTTCCATGTCATAACTTGTAATTATATCACAAGCTAATCATTATCACTTTGCCAATCATAGCTTCAGACAAGATGATGTGGAAACATTCAATGTAGTATAACAACCCTATATCAGCGGGCATAAAAGTGTAAAATGTGTGACACATGTCACTTGATTTTCAAATGAAAGGACAAGAAGGTACAAAAAGTGAAAAGCAAGAACATCAGAGCTTTAATTCTAATAAAGATCAACTGAATTAATCAGATGTTATATCCGTGTAAAGTAAATTCATTGCCATAAAAGTGGATGACCAATAAAATTACGATAATTTTGATTCTAAATTGAGGCCAAACTCTTTTGATTAAGACCATACTATTGAAAAAGACACCATTCTGTGTGTAAGCTCAATTATCAATTGGAGATGCTGGGGATTGATCCCAGGACCTTTCACATGCAAAGCGAACGCTCTACCACTGAGCTACATACCCATATATTTTCTAACATTTTGTGTCAAGATATTCATTGTCACTGTGATAAATCTGCATCATCATAGAGGCATCACTCATTAAAATATTTTCAAATCAAAAGACAATAAGGTATTAAAACATAAAGCAAGAACATGTAAGCTTTAATCTCAGGCAATGATATAATGTTGGTAGAGTGCATGTGTGACACATCAATAAAGATGTCAGACAAGTATCAAGTATCTTAAAATTGAACTAGAAGTCAAGAAAACATTTCCATGCAGTAACTTGTAAATATGTAAAAAGGCAATCATTATCGCTTTGTTCATCATAGCTTCAGAAAAGATGATGTGGAAACATGCAAGGCAGTCTGAGTACAATATGTCAGTGAACCTAAAAGAGCTTCAATCAAGTCTTCTATTATATTGGAGATCAACTGAATTTACCTCATTTCAGATCTGCACAAAGAAAAATCACTGCAGTTAAGGTTGTGAATAAAATTATGGTAAACTTGAATAAACAATTGAGAAAAAACTCTTGATTGCGACACATCAATAAAGATGTCAGACAAGTATATCAAAATTCAACTGGAAGACAAGAAAACATTTCCATGTCATAACTTGTAATTATATCACAAGCTAATCATTATCACTTTGCCAATCATAGCTTCAGACAAGATGATGTGGAAACATTCAATGTAGTATAACAACCCTATATCAGCGGGCATAAAAGTGTAAAATGTGTGACACATGTCACTTGATTTTCAAATGAAAGGACAAGAATGTACAAAAAGTGAAAAGCAAGAACATCAGAGCTTTAATTCTAATAAAGATCAACTGAATTAATCAGATGTTATATCCGTGTAAGGTAAATTCATTGCCATAAAAGTGGATGACCAATGAAATTACGATAATTTTGATTCTAAATTGAGGCCAAACTCTTTTGATTAAGACCATACTATTGAAAAAGACACCATTCTGTGTGTAAGCTCAATTATCAATTGGAGATGCTGGGGATTGATCCCAGGACCTTTCACATGCAAAGCGAACGCTCTACCACTGAGCTACATCCCCATATATTTTCTAACATTTTGTGTCAAGATATTCATTGTCACTGTGATAAATCTGCATCATCATAGAGGCATCACCCATTAAAATATTTTCAAATCAAAAGACAATAAGGTATTAAAACATAAAGCAAGAACATGTAAGCTTTAATCTCAGGCAATGATATAATGTTGGTAGAGTGCATGTGTGACACATCAATAAAGATGTCAGACAAGTATCAAGTATCTTAAAATTGAACTAGAAGTCAAGAAAACATTTCCATGCAGTAACTTGTAAATATGTAAAAAGGCAATCATTATCTCTTTGTTCATCATAGCTTCAGAAAAGATGATGTGGAAACATGCAAGGCAGTCTGAGTACAATATGTCAGTGAACCTAAAAGAGCTTCAATCAAGTCTTCTATTATATTGGAGATCAACTGAATTTACCTCATTTCAGATCTGCACAAAGAAAAATCACTGCAGTTAAGGTTGTGAATAAAATTATGGTAAACTTGAATAAACAATTGAGAAAAAACTCTTGATTGCGACACATCAATAAAGATGTCAGACAAGTATATCAAAATTCAACTGGAAGACAAGAAAACATTTCCATGTCATAACTTGTAATTATATCACAAGCTAATCATTATCACTTTGCCAATCATAGCTTCAGACAAGATGATGTGGAAACATTCAATGTAGTATAACAACCCTATATCAGCGGGCATAAAAGTGTAAAATGTGTGACACATGTCACTTTATTTTCAAATGAAAGGACAAGAATGTACAAAAAGTGAAAAGCAAGAACATCAGAGCTTTAATTCTAATAAAGATCAACTGAATTAATCAGATGTTATATCCGTGTAAGGTAAATTCATTGCCATAAAAGTGGATGACCAATGAAATTACGATAATTTTGATTCTAAATTGAGGCCAAACTCTTTTGATTAAGACCATACTATTGAAAAAGACACCATTCTGTGTGTAAGCTCAATTATCAATTGGACATGCTGGGGATTGATCCCAGGACCTTTCACATGCAAAGCAAACACTCTACCACTGAGCTACATCCCCATATATTTTCTAACATTTTGTGTCAAGATATTCATTGTCACTGTGATAAATCTGCATCATCATAGAGGCATCACCCATTAAAATATTTTCAAATCAAAAGACAATAAGGTATTAAAACATAAAGCAAGAACATGTAAGCTTTAATCTCAGGCAATGATATAATGTTGGTAGAGTGCATGTGTGACACATCAATAAAGATGTCAGACAAGTATCAAGTATCTTAAAATTGAACTAGAAGTCAAGAAAACATTTCCATGCAGTAACTTGTAAATATGTAAAAAGGCAATCATTATCTCTTTGTTCATCATAGCTTCACAAAAGATGATGTGGAAACATGCAAGGCAGTCTGAGTACAATATGTCAGTGAACCTAAAAGAGCTTCAATCAAGTCTTCTATTATATTGGAGATCAACTGAATTTACCTCATTTCAGATCTGCACAAAGAAAATTCACTGCAGTTAAGGTTGTGAATAAAATTATGGTAAACTTGAATAAACAATTGAGAAAAAAACTCTTGATTGCGACACATCAATAAAGATGTCAGACAAGTATATCGAAATTCAACTGGAAGACAAGAAAACATTTCCATGTCATAACTTGTAATTATATCACAAGCTAATCATTATCACTTTGCCAATCATAGCTTCAGACAAGATGATGTGGAAACATTCAATGTAGTATAACAACCCTATATCTGCGGGCATAAAAGTGTAAAATGTGTGACACATGTCACTTTATTTTCAAATGAAAGGACAAGAAGGTACAAAAAGTGAAAAGCAAGAACATCGGAGCTTTAATTCTAATAAAGATCAACTGAATTAATCAGATGTTATATCCGTGTAAAGTAAATTCATTGCCATAAAAGTGGATGACCAATGAAATTACGATAATTTTGATTCTAAATTGAGGGCAAACTCTTTTGATTAAGACCATACTATTGAAAAAGACACCATTCTGTGTGTAAGCTCAATTATCAATTGGATATGCTGGGGATTGATCCCAGGACCTTTCACATGCAAAGCGAACACTCTACCACTGAGCTACATCCCCATATATTTTCTAACATTTTGTGTCAAGATATTCATTGTCACTGTGATAAATCTGCATCATCATAGAGGCATCACCCATTAAAATATTTTCAAATCAAAAGACAATAAGGTATTAAAACATAAAGCAAGAACATGTAAGCTTTAATCTCAGGCAATGATATAATGTTGGTAGAGTGCATGTGTGACACATCAATAAAGATGTCAGACAAGTATCAAGTATCTTAAAATTGAACTAGAAGTCAAGAAAACATTTCCATGCAGTAACTTGTAAATATGTAAAGAGGCAATCATTATCGCTTTGTTCATCATAGCTTCAGAAAAGATGATGTGCAAACATGCAAGGCAGTCTGAGTACAATATGTCAGTGAACCTAAAAGAGCTTCAATCAAGTCTTCTATTATATTGGAGATCAACTGAATTTACCTCATTTCACATCTGCACAAAGAAAAATCACTGCAGTTAAGGTTGTGAATAAAATTATGGTAAACTTGAATAAACAATTGAGAAAAAACTCTTGATTGCGACACATCAATAAAGATGTCAGACAAGTATATCGAAATTCAACTGGAAGACAAGAAAACATTTCCATGTCATAACTTGTAATTATATCACAAGCTAATCATTATCACTTTGCCAATCATAGCTTCAGACAAGATGATGTGGAAACATTCAATGTAGTATAACAACCCTATATCAGCGGGCATAAAAGTGTAAAATGTGTGACACATGTCACTTGATTTTCAAATGAAAGGACAAGAAGGTACAAAAAGTGAAAAGCAAGAACATCAGAGCTTTAATTCTAATAAAGATCAACTGAATTAATCAGATGTTATATCCGTGTAAAGTAAATTCATTGCCATAAAAGTGGATGACCAATAAAATTACGATAATTTTGATTCTAAATTGAGGCCAAACTCTTTTGATTAAGACCATACTATTGAAAAAGACACCATTCTGTGTGTAAGCTCAATTATCAATTGGAGATGCTGGGGATTGATCCCAGGACCTTTCACATGCAAAGCGAACGCTCTACCACTGAGCTACATCCCCATATATTTTCTAACATTTTGTGTCAAGATATTCATTGTCACTGTGATAAATCTGCATCATCATAGAGGCATCACCTATTAAAATATTTTCAAATCAAAAGACAATAAGGTATTAAAACATAAAGCAAGAACATGTAAGCTTTAATCTCAGGCAATGATATAATGTTGGTAGAGTGCATGTGTGACACATCAATAAAGATGTCAGACAAGTATCAAGTATCTTAAAATTGAACTAGAAGTCAAGAAAACATTTCCATGCAGTAACTTGTAAATATGTAAAAAGGCAATCATTATCTCTTTGTTCATCATAGCTTCAGAAAAGATGATGTGGAAACATGCAAGGCAGTCTGAGTACAATATGTCAGTGAACCTAAAAGAGCTTCAATCAAGTCTTCTATTATATTGGAGATCAACTGAATTTACCTCATTTCAGATCTGCACAAAGAAAAATCACTGCAGTTAAGGTTGTGAATAAAATTATGGTAAACTTGAATAAACAATTGAGAAAAAACTCTTGATTGCGACACATCAATAAAGATGTCAGACAAGTATATCGAAATTCAACTGGAAGACAAGAAAACATTTCCATGTCATAACTTGTAATTATATCACAAGCTAATCATTATCACTTTGCCAATCATAGCTTCAGACAAGATGATGTGGAAACATTCAATGTAGTATAACAACCCTATATCAGCGGGCATAAAAGTGTAAAATGTGTGACACATGTCACTTGATTTTCAAATGAAAGGACAAGAAGGTACAAAAAGTGAAAAGCAAGAACATCGGAGCTTTAATTCTAATAAAGATCAACTGAATTAATCAGATGTTATATCCGTGTAAAGTAAATTCATTGCCATAAAAGTGGATGACCAATGAAATTACGATAATTTTGATTCTAAATTGAGGCCAAACTCTTTTGATTAAGACCATACTATTGAAAAAGACACCATTCTGTGTGTAAGCTCAATTATCAATTGGATATGCTGGGGATTGATCCCAGGACCTTTCACATGCAAAGCGAACACTCTACCACTGAGCTACATCCCCATATATTTTCTAATATTTTGTGTCAAGATATTCATTGTCACTGTGATAAATCTGCATCATCATAGAGGCATCACCCATTAAAATATTTTCAAATCAAAAGACAATAAGGTATTAAAACATAAAGCAAGAACATGTAAGCTTTAATCTCAGGCAATGATATAATGTTGGTAGAGTGCATGTGTGACACATCAATAAAGATGTCAGACAAGTATCAAGTATCTTAAAATTGAACTAGAAGTCAAGAAAACATTTCCATGCAGTAACTTGTAAATATGTAAAAAGGCAATCATTATCTCTTTGTTCATCATAGCTTCAGAAAAGATGATGTGGAAACATGCAAGGCAGTCTGAGTACAATATGTCAGTGAACCTAAAAGAGCTTCAATCAAGTCTTCTATTATATTGGAGATCAACTGAATTTACCTCATTTCAGATCTGCACAAAGAAAAATCACTGCAGTTAAGGTTGTGAATAAAATTATGGTAAACTTGAATAAACAATTGAGAAAAAACTCTTGATTGCGACACATCAATAAAGATGTCAGACAAGTATATCGAAATTCAACTGGAAGACAAGAAAACATTTCCATGTCATAACTTGTAATTATATCACAAGCTAATCATTATCACTTTGCCAATCATAGCTTCAGACAAGATGATGTGGAAACATTCAATGTAGTATAACAACCCTATATCAGCGGGCATAAAAGTGTAAAATGTGTGACACATGTCACTTGATTTTCAAATGAAAGGACAAGAAGGTACAAAAAGTGAAAAGCAAGAACATCGGAGCTTTAATTCTAATAAAGATCAACTGAATTAATCAGATGTTATATCCGTGTAAAGTAAATTCATTGCCATAAAAGTGGATGACCAATGAAATTACGATAATTTTGATTCTAAATTGAGGCCAAACTCTTTTGATTAAGACCATACTATTGAAAAAGACACCATTCTGTGTGTAAGCTCAATTATCAATTGGATATGCTGGGGATTGATCCCAGGACCTTTCACATGCAAAGCGAACACTCTACCACTGAGCTACATCCCCATATATTTTCTAATATTTTGTGTCAAGATATTCATTGTCACTGTGATAAATCTGCATCATCATAGAGGCATCACCCATTAAAATATTTTCAAATCAAAAGACAATAAGGTATTAAAACATAAAGCAAGAACATGTAAGCTTTAATCTCAGGCAATGATATAATGTTGGTAGAGTGCATGTGTGACACATCAATAAAGATGTCAGACAAGTATCAAGTATCTTAAAATTGAACTAGAAGTGAAGAAAACATTTCCATGCAGTAACTTGTAAATATGTAAAAAGGCAATCATTATCGCTTTGTTCATCATAGCTTCAGAAAAGATGATGTGCAAACATGCAAGGCAGTCTGAGTACAATATGTCAGTGAACCTAAAAGAGCTTCAATCAAGTCTTCTATTATATTGGAGATCAACTGAATTTACCTCATTTCAGATCTGCACAAAGAAAAATCACTGCAGTTAAGGTTGTGAATAAAATTATGGTAAACTTGAATAAACAATTGAGAAAAAACTCTTGATTGCGACACATCAATAAAGATGTCAGACAAGTATATCGAAATTCAACTGGAAGACAAGAAAACATTTCCATGTCATAACTTGTAATTATATCACAAGCTAATCATTATCACTTTGCCAATCATAGCTTCAGACAAGATGATGTGGAAACATTCAATGTAGTATAACAACCCTATATCAGCGGGCATAAAAGTGTAAAATGTGTGACACATGTCACTTGATTTTCAAATGAAAGGACAAGAAGGTACAAAAAGTGAAAAGCAAGAACATCGGAGCTTTAATTCTAATAAAGATCAACTGAATTAATCAGATGTTATATCCGTGTAAAGTAAATTCATTGCCATAAAAGTGGATGACCAATGAAATTACGATAATTTTGATTCTAAATTGAGGCCAAACTCTTTTGATTAAGACCATACTATTGAAAAAGACACCATTCTGTGTGTAAGCTCAATTATCAATTGGATATGCTGGGGATTGATCCCAGGACCTTTCACATGCAAAGCGAACACTCTACCACTGAGCTACATCCCCATATATTTTCTAATATTTTGTGTCAAGATATTCATTGTCACTGTGATAAATCTGCATCATCATAGAGGCATCACCCATTAAAATATTTTCAAATCAAAAGACAATAAGGTATTAAAACATAAAGCAAGAACATGTAAGCTTTAATCTCAGGCAATGATATAATGTTGGTAGAGTGCATGTGTGACACATCAATAAAGATGTCAGACAAGTATCAAGTATCTTAAAATTGAACTAGAAGTGAAGAAAACATTTCCATGCAGTAACTTGTAAATATGTAAAAAGGCAATCATTATCGCTTTGTTCATCATAGCTTCAGAAAAGATGATGTGCAAACATGCAAGGCAGTCTGAGTACAATATGTCAGTGAACCTAAAAGAGCTTCAATCAAGTCTTCTATTATATTGGAGATCAACTGAATTTACCTCATTTCAGATCTGCACAAAGAAAAATCACTGCAGTTAAGGTTGTGAATAAAATTATGGTAAACTTGAATAAACAATTGAGAAAAAACTCTTGATTGCGACACATCAATAAAGATGTCAGACAAGTATATCGAAATTCAACTGGAAGACAAGAAAACATTTCCATGTCATAACTTGTAATTATATCACAAGCTAATCATTATCACTTTGCCAATCATAGCTTCAGACAAGATGATGTGGAAACATTCAATGTAGTATAACAACCCTATATCAGCGGGCATAAAAGTGTAAAATGTGTGACACATGTCACTTGATTTTCAAATGAAAGGACAAGAAGGTACAAAAAGTGAAAAGCAAGAACATCAGAGCTTTAATTCTAATAAAGATCAACTGAATTAATCAGATGTTATATCCGTGTAAAGTAAATTTATTGCCATAAAAGTGGATGACCAATAAAATTACGATAATTTTGATTCTAAATTGAGGCCAAACTCTTTTGATTAAGACCATACTATTGAAAAAGACACCATTCTGTGTGTAAGCTCAATTATCAATTGGAGATGCTGGGGATTGATCCCAGGACCTTTCACATGCAAAGCGAACGCTCTACCACTGAGCTACATCCCCATATATTTTCTAACATTTTGTGTCAAGATATTCATTGTCACTGTGATAAATCTGCATCATCATAGAGGCATCACCCATTAAAATATTTTCAAATCAAAAGACAATAAGGTATTAAAACATAAAGCAAGAACATGTAAGCTTTAATCTCAGGCAATGATATAATGTTGGTAGAGTGCATGTGTGACACATCAATAAAGATGTCAGACAAGTATCAAGTATCTTAAAATTGAACTAGAAGTCAAGAAAACATTTCCATGCAGTAACTTGTAAAATATGTAAAAAGGCAATCATTATCGCTTTGTTCATCATAGCTTCAGAAAAGATGATGTGGAAACATGCAAGGCAGTCTGAGTACAATATGTCAGTGAACCTAAAAGAGCTTCAATCAAGTCTTCTATTATATTGGAGATCAACTGAATTTACCTCATTTCAGATCTGCACAAAGAAAAATCACTGCAGTTAAGGTTGTGAATAAAATTATGGTAAACTTGAATAAACAATTGAGAAAAAACTCTTGATTGCGACACATCAATAAAGATGTCAGACAAGTATATCGAAATTCAACTGGAAGACAAGAAAACATTTCCATGTCATAACTTGTAATTATATCACAAGCTAATCATTATCACTTTGCCAATCATAGCTTCAGACAAGATGATGTGGAAACATTCAATGTAGTATAACAACCCTATATCAGCGGGCATAAAAGTGTAAAATGTGTGACACATGTCACTTGATTTTCAAATGAAAGGACAAGAAGGTACAAAAAGTGAAAAGCAAGAACATCAGAGCTTTAATTCTAATAAAGATCAACTGAATTAATCAGATGTTATATCCGTGTAAAGTAAATTCATTGCCATAAAAGTGGATGACCAATAAAATTACGATAATTTTGATTCTAAATTGAGGCCAAACTCTTTTGATTAAGACCATACTATTGAAAAAGACACCATTCTGTGTGTAAGCTCAATTATCAATTGGAGATGCTGGGGATTGATCCCAGGACCTTTCACATGCAAAGCGAACGCTCTACCACTGAGCTACATCCCCATATATTTTCTAACATTTTGTGTCAAGATATTCATTGTCACTGTGATAAATCTGCATCATCATAGAGGCATCACCCATTAAAATATTTTCAAATCAAAAGACAATAAGGTATTAAAACATAAAGCAAGAACATGTAAGCTTTAATCTCAGGCAATGATATAATGTTGGTAGAGTGCATGTGTGACACATCAATAAAGATGTCAGACAAGTATCAAGTATCTTAAAATTGAACTAGAAGTCAAGAAAACATTTCCATGCAGTAACTTGTAAATATGTAAAAAGGCAATCATTATCGCTTTGTTCATCATAGCTTCAGAAAAGATGATGTGGAAACATGCAAGGCAGTCTGAGTACAATATGTCAGTGAACCTAAAAGAGCTTCAATCAAGTCTTCTATTATATTGGAGATCAACTGAATTTACCTCATTTCAGATCTGCACAAAGAAAAATCACTGCAGTTAAGGTTGTGAATAAAATTATGGTAAACTTGAATAAACAATTGAGAAAAAACTCTTGATTGCGACACATCAATAAAGATGTCAGACAAGTATATCGAAATTCAACTGGAAGACAAGAAAACATTTCCATGTCATAACTTGTAATTATATCACAAGCTAATCATTATCACTTTGCCAATCATAGCTTCAGACAAGATGATGTGGAAACATTCAATGTAGTATAACAACCCTATATCAGCGGGCATAAAAGTGTAAAATGTGTGACACATGTCACTTCATTTTCAAATGAAAGGACAAGAAGGTACAAAAAGTGAAAAGCAAGAACATCGGAGCTTTAATTCTAATAAAGATCAACTGAATTAATCATATGTTATATCCGTGTAAAGTAAATTCATTGCCATAAAAGTGGATGACCAATGAAATTACGATAATTTTGATTCTAAATTGAGGCAAAACTCTTTTGATTAAGACCATACTATTGAAAAAGACACCATTCTGTGTGTAAGCTCAATTATCAATTGGATATGCTGGGGATTGATCCCAGGACCTTTCACATGCAAAGCGAACGCTCTACCACTGAGCTACATCCCCATATATTTTCTAACATTTTGTGTCAAGATATTCATTGTCACTGTGATAAATCTGCATCATCATAGAGGCATCACCCATTAAAATATTTTCAAATCAAAAGACAATAAGGTATTAAAACATAAAGCAAGAACATGTAAGCTTTAATCTCAGGCAATGATATAATGTTGGTAGAGTGCATGTGTGACACATCAATAAAGATGTCAGACAAGTATCAAGTATCTTAAAATTGAACTAGAAGTCAAGAAAACATTTCCATGCAGTAACTTGTAAATATGTAAAAAGGCAATCATTATCGCTTTGTTCATCATAGCTTCAGAAAAGATGATGTGCAAACATGCAAGGCAGTCTGAGTACAATATGTCAGTGAACCTAAAAGAGCTTCAATCAAGTCTTCTATTATATTGGAGATCAACTGAATTTACCTCATTTCAGATCTGCACAAAGAAAAATCACTGCAGTTAAGGTTGTGAATAAAATTATGGTAAACTTGAATAAACAATTGAGAAAAAACTCTTGATTGCGACACATCAATAAAGATGTCAGACAAGTATATCGAAATTCAACTGGAAGACAAGAAAACATTTCCATGTCATAACTTGTAATTATATCACAAGCTAATCATTATCACTTTGCCAATCATAGCTTCAGACAAGATGATGTGGAAACATTCAATGTAGTATAACAACCCTATATCAGCGGGCATAAAAGTGTAAAATGTGTGACACATGTCACTTGATTTTCAAATGAAAGGACAAGAAGGTACAAAAAGTGAAAAGCAAGAACATCAGAGCTTTAATTCTAATAAAGATCAACTGAATTAATCAGATGTTATATCCGTGTAAAGTAAATTCATTGCCATAAAAGTGGATGACCAATGAAATTATGATAATTTTGATTCTAAATTGAGGCCAAACTCTTTTGATTAAGACCATACTATTGAAAAAGACACCATTCTGTGTGTAAGCTCAATTATCAATTGGAGATACTGGGGATTGATCCCAGGACCTTTCACATGCAAAGCGAACGCTCTACCACTGAGCTACATCCCCATATATTTTCTAACATTTAGTGTCAAGATATTCATTGTCACTGTGATAAATCTGCATCATCATAGAGGCATCACCCATTAAAATATTTTCAAATCAAAAGACAATAAGGTATTAAAACATAAAGCAAGAACATGTAAGCTTTAATCTCAGGCAATGATATAATGTTGGTAGAGTGCATGTGTGACACATCAATAAAGATGTCAGACAAGTATCAAGTATCTTAAAATTGAACTAGAAGTCAAGAAAACATTTCCATGCAGTAACTTGTAAATATGTAAAAAGGCAATCATTATCGCTTTGTTCATCATAGCTTCAGAAAAGATGATGTGGAAACATGCAAGGCAGTCTGAGTACAATATGTCAGTGAACCTAAAAGAGCTTCAATCAAGTCTTCTATTATATTGGAGATCAACTGAATTTACCTCATTTCAGATCTGCACAAAGAAAAATCACTGCAGTTAAGGTTGTGAATAAAATTATGGTAAACTTGAATAAACAATTGAGAAAAAACTCTTGATTGCGACACATCAATAAAGATGTCAGACAAGTATATCGAAATTCAACTGGAAGACAAGAAAACATTTCCATGTCATAACTTGTAATTATATCACAAGCTAATCATTATCACTTTGCCAATCATAGCTTCAGACAAGATGATGTGGAAACATTCAATGTAGTATAACAACCCTATATCTGCGGGCATAAAAGTGTAAAATGTGTGACACATGTCACTTTATTTTCAAATGAAAGGACAAGAAGGTACAAAAAGTGAAAAGCAAGAACATCGGAGCTTTAATTCTAATAAAGATCAACTGAATTAATCAGATGTTATATCCGTGTAAAGTAAATTCATTGCCATAAAAGTGGATGACCAATGAAATTACGATAATTTTGATTCTAAATTGAGGGCAAACTCTTTTGATTAAGACCATACTATTGAAAAAGACACCATTCTGTGTGTAAGCTCAATTATCAATTGGATATGCTGGGGATTGATCCCAGGACCTTTCACATGCAAAGCGAACACTCTACCACTGAGCTACATCCCCATATATTTTCTAACATTTTGTGTCAAGATATTCATTGTCACTGTGATAAATCTGCATCATCATAGAGGCATCACCCATTAAAATATTTTCAAATCAAAAGACAATAAGGTATTAAAACATAAAGCAAGAACATGTAAGCTTTAATCTCAGGCAATGATATAATGTTGGTAGAGTGCATGTGTGACACATCAATAAAGATGTCAGACAAGTATCAAGTATCTTAAAATTGAACTAGAAGTCAAGAAAACATTTCCATGCAGTAACTTGTAAATATGTAAAGAGGCAATCATTATCGCTTTGTTCATCATAGCTTCAGAAAAGATGATGTGCAAACATGCAAGGCAGTCTGAGTACAATATGTCAGTGAACCTAAAAGAGCTTCAATCAAGTCTTCTATTATATTGGAGATCAACTGAATTTACCTCATTTCACATCTGCACAAAGAAAAATCACTGCAGTTAAGGTTGTGAATAAAGTTATGGTAAACTTGAATAAACAATTGAGAAAAAACTCTTGATTGCGACACATCAATAAAGATGTCAGACAAGTATATCGAAATTCAACTGGAAGACAAGAAAACATTTCCATGTTATAACTTGTAATTATATCACAAGCTAATCATTATCACTTTGCCAATCATAGCTTCAGACAAGATGATGTGGAAACATTCAATGTAGTATAACAACCCTATATCAGCGGGCATAAAAGTGTAAAATGTGTGACACATGTCACTTGATTTTCAAATGAAAGGACAAGAAGGTACAAAAAGTGAAAAGCAAGAACATCAGAGCTTTAATTCTAATAAAGATCAACTGAATTAATCAGATGTTATATCCGTGTAAAGTAAATTCATTGCCATAAAAGTGGATGACCAATAAAATTACGATAATTTTGATTCTAAATTGAGGCCAAACTCTTTTGATTAAGACCATACTATTGAAAAAGACACCATTCTGTGTGTAAGCTCAATTATCAATTGGAGATGCTGGGGATTGATCCCAGGACCTTTCACATGCAAAGCGAATGCTCTACCACTGAGCTACATCCCCATATATTTTCTAACATTTTGTGTCAAGATATTCATTGTCACTGTGATAAATCTGCATCATCATAGAGGCATCACCTATTAAAATATTTTCAAATCAAAAGACAATAAGGTATTAAAACATAAAGCAAGAACATGTAAGCTTTAATCTCAGGCAATGATATAATGTTGGTAGAGTGCATGTGTGACACATCAATAAAGATGTCAGACAAGTATCAAGTATCTTAAAATTGAACTAGAAGTCAAGAAAACATTTCCATGCAGTAACTTGTAAATATGTAAAAAGGCAATCATTATCTCTTTGTTCATCATAGCTTCAGAAAAGATGATGTGGAAACATGCAAGGCAGTCTGAGTACAATATGTCAGTGAACCTAAAAGAGCTTCAATCAAGTCTTCTATTATATTGGAGATCAACTGAATTTACCTCATTTCAGATCTGCACAAAGAAAAATCACTGCAGTTAAGGTTGTGAATAAAATTATGGTAAACTTGAATAAACAATTGAGAAAAAACTCTTGATTGCGACACATCAATAAAGATGTCAGACAAGTATATCAAAATTCAACTGGAAGACAAGAAAACATTTCCATGTCATAACTTGTAATTATATCACAAGCTAATCATTATCACTTTGCCAATCATAGCTTCAGACAAGATGATGTGGAAACATTCAATGTAGTATAACAACCCTATATCAGCGGGCATAAAAGTGTAAAATGTGTGACACATGTCACTTGATTTTCAAATGAAAGGACAAGAAGGTACAAAAAGTGAAAAGCAAGAACATCGGAGCTTTAATTCTAATAAAGATCAACTGAATTAATCAGATGTTATATCCGTGTAAAGTAAATTCATTGCCATAAAAGTGGATGACCAATGAAATTACGATAATTTTGATTCTAAATTGAGGCCAAACTCTTTTGATTAAGACCATACTATTGAAAAAGACACCATTCTGTGTGTAAGCTCAATTATCAATTGGATATGCTGGGGATTGATCCCAGGACCTTTCACATGCAAAGCGAACACTCTACCACTGAGCTACATCCCCATATATTTTCTAATATTTTGTGTCAAGATATTCATTGTCACTGTGATAAATCTGCATCATCATAGAGGCATCACCCATTAAAATATTTTCAAATCAAAAGACAATAAGGTATTAAAACATAAAGCAAGAACATGTAAGCTTTAATCTCAGGCAATGATATAATGTTGGTAGAGTGCATGTGTGACACATCAATAAAGATGTCAGACAAGTATCAAGTATCTTAAAATTGAACTAGAAGTCAAGAAAACATTTCCATGCAGTAACTTGTAAATATGTAAAAAGGCAATCATTATCGCTTTGTTCATCATAGCTTCAGAAAAGATGATGTGCAAACATGCAAGGCAGTCTGAGTACAATATGTCAGTGAACCTAAAAGAGCTTCAATCAAGTCTTCTATTATATTGGAGATCAACTGAATTTACCTCATTTCAGATCTGCACAAAGAAAAATCACTGCAGTTAAGGTTGTGAATAAAATTATGGTAAACTTGAATAAACAATTGAGAAAAAACTCTTGATTGCGACACATCAATAAAGATGTCAGACAAGTATATCGAAATTCAACTGGAAGACAAGAAAACATTTCCATGTCATAACTTGTAATTATATCACAAGCTAATCATTATCACTTTGCCAATCATAGCTTCAGACAAGATGATGTGGAAACATTCAATGTAGTATAACAACCCTATATCAGCGGGCATAAAAGTGTAAAATGTGTGACACATGTCACTTGATTTTCAAATGAAAGGACAAGAAGGTACAAAAAGTGAAAAGCAAGAACATCGGAGCTTTAATTCTAATAAAGATCAACTGAATTAATCAGATGTTATATCCGTGTAAAGTAAATTCATTGCCATAAAAGTGGATGACCAATGAAATTACGATAATTTTGATTCTAAATTGAGGCCAAACTCTTTTGATTAAGACCATACTATTGAAAAAGACACCATTCTGTGTGTAAGCTCAATTATCAATTGGATATGCTGGGGATTGATCCCAGGACCTTTCACATGCAAAGCGAACACTCTACCACTGAGCTACATCCCCATATATTTTCTAATATTTTGTGTCAAGATATTCATTGTCACTGTGATAAATCTGCATCATCATAGAGGCATCACCCATTAAAATATTTTCAAATCAAAAGACAATAAGGTATTAAAACATAAAGCAAGAACATGTAAGCTTTAATCTCAGGCAATGATATAATGTTGGTAGAGTGCATGTGTGACACATCAATAAAGATGTCAGACAAGTATCAAGTATCTTAAAATTGAACTAGAAGTCAAGAAAACATTTCCATGCAGTAACTTGTAAATATGTAAAAAGGCAATCATTATCGCTTTGTTCATCATAGCTTCAGAAAAGATGATGTGCAAACATGCAAGGCAGTCTGAGTACAATATGTCAGTGAACCTAAAAGAGCTTCAATCAAGTCTTCTATTATATTGGAGATCAACTGAATTTACCTCATTTCAGATCTGCACAAAGAAAAATCACTGCAGTTAAGGTTGTGAATAAAATTATGGTAAACTTGAATAAACAATTGAGAAAAAACTCTTGATTGCGACACATCAATAAAGATGTCAGACAAGTATATCGAAATTCAACTGGAAGACAAGAAAACATTTCCATGTCATAACTTGTAATTATATCACAAGCTAATCATTATCACTTTGCCAATCATAGCTTCAGACAAGATGATGTGGAAACATTCAATGTAGTATAACAACCCTATATCAGCGGGCATAAAAGTGTAAAATGTGTGACACATGTCACTTGATTTTCAAATGAAAGGACAAGAAGGTACAAAAAGTGAAAAGCAAGAACATCAGAGCTTTAATTCTAATAAAGATCAACTGAATTAATCAGATGTTATATCCGTGTAAAGTAAATTTATTGCCATAAAAGTGGATGACCAATAAAATTACGATAATTTTGATTCTAAATTGAGGCCAAACTCTTTTGATTAAGACCATACTATTGAAAAAGACACCATTCTGTGTGTAAGCTCAATTATCAATTGGAGATGCTGGGGATTGATCCCAGGACCTTTCACATGCAAAGCGAACGCTCTACCACTGAGCTACATCCCCATATATTTTCTAACATTTTGTGTCAAGATATTCATTGTCACTGTGATAAATCTGCATCATCATAGAGGCATCACCCATTAAAATATTTTCAAATCAAAAGACAATAAGGTATTAAAACATAAAGCAAGAACATGTAAGCTTTAATCTCAGGCAATGATATAATATTGGTAGAGTGCATGTGTGACACATCAATAAAGATGTCAGACAAGTATCAAGTATCTTAAAATTGAACTAGAAGTCAAGAAAACATTTCCATGCAGTAACTTGTAAAATATGTAAAAAGGCAATCATTATCGCTTTGTTCATCATAGCTTCAGAAAAGATGATGTGGAAACATGCAAGGCAGTCTGAGTACAATATGTCAGTGAACCTAAAAGAGCTTCAATCAAGTCTTCTATTATATTGGAGATCAACTGAATTTACCTCATTTCAGATCTGCACAAAGAAAAATCACTGCAGTTAAGGTTGTGAATAAAATTATGGTAAACTTGAATAAACAATTGAGAAAAAACTCTTGATTGCGACACATCAATAAAGATGTCAGACAAGTATATCGAAATTCAACTGGAAGACAAGAAAACATTTCCATGTCATAACTTGTAATTATATCACAAGCTAATCATTATCACTTTGCCAATCATAGCTTCAGACAAGATGATGTGGAAACATTCAATGTAGTATAACAACCCTATATCAGCGGGCATAAAAGTGTAAAATGTGTGACACATGTCACTTCATTTTCAAATGAAAGGACAAGAAGGTACAAAAAGTGAAAAGCAAGAACATCGGAGCTTTAATTCTAATAAAGATCAACTGAATTAATCATATGTTATATCCGTGTAAAGTAAATTCATTGCCATAAAAGTGGATGACCAATGAAATTACGATAATTTTGATTCTAAATTGAGGCAAAACTCTTTTGATTAAGACCATACTATTGAAAAAGACACCATTCTGTGTGTAAGCTCAATTATCAATTGGATATGCTGGGGATTGATCCCAGGACCTTTCACATGCAAAGCGAACGCTCTACCACTGAGCTACATCCCCATATATTTTCTAACATTTTGTGTCAAGATATTCATTGTCACTGTGATAAATCTGCATCATCATAGAGGCATCACCCATTAAAATATTTTCAAATCAAAAGACAATAAGGTATTAAAACATAAAGCAAGAACATGTAAGCTTTAATCTCAGGCAATGATATAATGTTGGTAGAGTGCATGTGTGACACATCAATAAAGATGTCAGACAAGTATCAAGTATCTTAAAATTGAACTAGAAGTCAAGAAAACATTTCCATGCAGTAACTTGTAAATATGTAAAAAGGCAATCATTATCGCTTTGTTCATCATAGCTTCAGAAAAGATGATGTGCAAACATGCAAGGCAGTCTGAGTACAATATGTCAGTGAACCTAAAAGAGCTTCAATCAAGTCTTCTATTATATTGGAGATCAACTGAATTTACCTCATTTCAGATCTGCACAAAGAAAAATCACTGCAGTTAAGGTTGTGAATAAAATTATGGTAAACTTGAATAAACAATTGAGAAAAAACTCTTGATTGCGACACATCAATAAAGATGTCAGACAAGTATATCGAAATTCAACTGGAAGACAAGAAAACATTTCCATGTCATAACTTGTAATTATATCACAAGCTAATCATTATCACTTTGCCAATCATAGCTTCAGACAAGATGATGTGGAAACATTCAATGTAGTATAACAACCCTATATCAGCGGGCATAAAAGTGTAAAATGTGTGACACATGTCACTTGATTTTCAAATGAAAGGACAAGAAGGTACAAAAAGTGAAAAGCAAGAACATCAGAGCTTTAATTCTAATAAAGATCAACTGAATTAATCAGATGTTATATCCGTGTAAAGTAAATTCATTGCCATAAAAGTGGATGACCAATGAAATTATGATAATTTTGATTCTAAATTGAGGCCAAACTCTTTTGATTAAGACCATACTATTGAAAAAGACACCATTCTGTGTGTAAGCTCAATTATCAATTGGAGATACTGGGGATTGATCCCAGGACCTTTCACATGCAAAGCGAACGCTCTACCACTGAGCTACATCCCCATATATTTTCTAACATTTAGTGTCAAGATATTCATTGTCACTGTGATAAATCTGCATCATCATAGAGGCATCACCCATTAAAATATTTTCAAATCAAAAGACAATAAGGTATTAAAACATAAAGCAAGAACATGTAAGCTTTAATCTCAGGCAATGATATAATGTTGGTAGAGTGCATGTGTGACACATCAATAAAGATGTCAGACAAGTATCAAGTATCTTAAAATTGAACTAGAAGTCAAGAAAACATTTCCATGCAGTAACTTGTAAATATGTAAAAAGGCAATCATTATCGCTTTGTTCATCATAGCTTCAGAAAAGATGATGTGGAAACATGCAAGGCAGTCTGAGTACAATATGTCAGTGAACCTAAAAGAGCTTCAATCAAGTCTTCTATTATATTGGAGATCAACTGAATTTACCTCATTTCAGATCTGCACAAAGAAAAATCACTGCAGTTAAGGTTGTGAATAAAATTATGGTAAACTTGAATAAACAATTGAGAAAAAACTCTTGATTGCGACACATCAATAAAGATGTCAGACAAGTATATCGAAATTCAACTGGAAGACAAGAAAACATTTCCATGTCATAACTTGTAATTATATCACAAGCTAATCATTATCACTTTGCCAATCATAGCTTCAGACAAGATGATGTGGAAACATTCAATGTAGTATAACAACCCTATATCTGCGGGCATAAAAGTGTAAAATGTGTGACACATGTCACTTTATTTTCAAATGAAAGGACAAGAAGGTACAAAAAGTGAAAAGCAAGAACATCGGAGCTTTAATTCTAATAAAGATCAACTGAATTAATCAGATGTTATATCCGTGTAAAGTAAATTCATTGCCATAAAAGTGGATGACCAATGAAATTACGATAATTTTGATTCTAAATTGAGGGCAAACTCTTTTGATTAAGACAATACTATTGAAAAAGACACCATTCTGTGTGTAAGCTCAATTATCAATTGGATATGCTGGGGATTGATCCCAGGACCTTTCACATGCAAAGCGAACACTCTACCACTGAGCTACATCCCCATATATTTTCTAACATTTTGTGTCAAGATATTCATTGTCACTGTGATAAATCTGCATCATCATAGAGGCATCACCCATTAAAATATTTTCAAATCAAAAGACAATAAGGTATTAAAACATAAAGCAAGAACATGTAAGCTTTAATCTCAGGCAATGATATAATGTTGGTAGAGTGCATGTGTGACACATCAATAAAGATGTCAGACAAGTATCAAGTATCTTAAAATTGAACTAGAAGTCAAGAAAACATTTCCATGCAGTAACTTGTAAATATGTAAAGAGGCAATCATTATCGCTTTGTTCATCATAGCTTCAGAAAAGATGATGTGCAAACATGCAAGGCAGTCTGAGTACAATATGTCAGTGAACCTAAAAGAGCTTCAATCAAGTCTTCTATTATATTGGAGATCAACTGAATTTACCTCATTTCACATCTGCACAAAGAAAAATCACTGCAGTTAAGGTTGTGAATAAAGTTATGGTAAACTTGAATAAACAATTGAGAAAAAACTCTTGATTGCGACACATCAATAAAGATGTCAGACAAGTATATCGAAATTCAACTGGAAGACAAGAAAACATTTCCATGTTATAACTTGTAATTATATCACAAGCTAATCATTATCACTTTGCCAATCATAGCTTCAGACAAGATGATGTGGAAACATTCAATGTAGTATAACAACCCTATATCAGCGGGCATAAAAGTGTAAAATGTGTGACACATGTCACTTGATTTTCAAATGAAAGGACAAGAAGGTACAAAAAGTGAAAAGCAAGAACATCAGAGCTTTAATTCTAATAAAGATCAACTGAATTAATCAGATGTTATATCCGTGTAAAGTAAATTCATTGCCATAAAAGTGGATGACCAATAAAATTACGATAATTTTGATTCTAAATTGAGGCCAAACTCTTTTGATTAAGACCATACTATTGAAAAAGACACCATTCTGTGTGTAAGCTCAATTATCAATTGGAGATGCTGGGGATTGATCCCAGGACCTTTCACATGCAAAGCGAATGCTCTACCACTGAGCTACATCCCCATATATTTTCTAACATTTTGTGTCAAGATATTCATTGTCACTGTGATAAATCTGCATCATCATAGAGGCATCACCTATTAAAATATTTTCAAATCAAAAGACAATAAGGTATTAAAACATAAAGCAAGAACATGTAAGCTTTAATCTCAGGCAATGATATAATGTTGGTAGAGTGCATGTGTGACACATCAATAAAGATGTCAGACAAGTATCAAGTATCTTAAAATTGAACTAGAAGTCAAGAAAACATTTCCATGCAGTAACTTGTAAATATGTAAAAAGGCAATCATTATCTCTTTGTTCATCATAGCTTCAGAAAAGATGATGTGGAAACATGCAAGGCAGTCTGAGTACAATATGTCAGTGAACCTAAAAGAGCTTCAATCAAGTCTTCTATTATATTGGAGATCAACTGAATTTACCTCATTTCAGATCTGCACAAAGAAAAATCACTGCAGTTAAGGTTGTGAATAAAATTATGGTAAACTTGAATAAACAATTGAGAAAAAACTCTTGATTGCGACACATCAATAAAGATGTCAGACAAGTATATCAAAATTCAACTGGAAGACAAGAAAACATTTCCATGTCATAACTTGTAATTATATCACAAGCTAATCATTATCACTTTGCCAATCATAGCTTCAGACAAGATGATGTGGAAACATTCAATGTAGTATAACAACCCTATATCAGCGGGCATAAAAGTGTAAAATGTGTGACACATGTCACTTGATTTTCAAATGAAAGGACAAGAAGGTACAAAAAGTGAAAAGCAAGAACATCGGAGCTTTAATTCTAATAAAGATCAACTGAATTAATCAGATGTTATATCCGTGTAAAGTAAATTCATTGCCATAAAAGTGGATGACCAATGAAATTACGATAATTTTGATTCTAAATTGAGGCCAAACTCTTTTGATTAAGACCATACTATTGAAAAAGACACCATTCTGTGTGTAAGCTCAATTATCAATTGGATATGCTGGGGATTGATCCCAGGACCTTTCACATGCAAAGCGAACACTCTACCACTGAGCTACATCCCCATATATTTTCTAATATTTTGTGTCAAGATATTCATTGTCACTGTGATAAATCTGCATCATCATAGAGGCATCACCCATTAAAATATTTTCAAATCAAAAGACAATAAGGTATTAAAACATAAAGCAAGAACATGTAAGCTTTAATCTCAGGCAATGATATAATGTTGGTAGAGTGCATGTGTGACACATCAATAAAGATGTCAGACAAGTATCAAGTATCTTAAAATTGAACTAGAAGTCAAGAAAACATTTCCATGCAGTAACTTGTAAATATGTAAAAAGGCAATCATTATCGCTTTGTTCATCATAGCTTCAGAAAAGATGATGTGCAAACATGCAAGGCAGTCTGAGTACAATATGTCAGTGAACCTAAAAGAGCTTCAATCAAGTCTTCTATTATATTGGAGATCAACTGAATTTACCTCATTTCAGATCTGCACAAAGAAAAATCACTGCAGTTAAGGTTGTGAATAAAATTATGGTAAACTTGAATAAACAATTGAGAAAAAACTCTTGATTGCGACACATCAATAAAGATGTCAGACAAGTATATCGAAATTCAACTGGAAGACAAGAAAACATTTCCATGTCATAACTTGTAATTATATCACAAGCTAATCATTATCACTTTGCCAATCATAGCTTCAGACAAGATGATGTGGAAACATTCAATGTAGTATAACAACCCTATATCAGCGGGCATAAAAGTGTAAAATGTGTGACACATGTCACTTGATTTTCAAATGAAAGGACAAGAAGGTACAAAAAGTGAAAAGCAAGAACATCGGAGCTTTAATTCTAATAAAGATCAACTGAATTAATCAGATGTTATATCCGTGTAAAGTAAATTCATTGCCATAAAAGTGGATGACCAATGAAATTACGATAATTTTGATTCTAAATTGAGGCCAAACTCTTTTGATTAAGACCATACTATTGAAAAAGACACCATTCTGTGTGTAAGCTCAATTATCAATTGGATATGCTGGGGATTGATCCCAGGACCTTTCACATGCAAAGCGAACACTCTACCACTGAGCTACATCCCCATATATTTTCTAATATTTTGTGTCAAGATATTCATTGTCACTGTGATAAATCTGCATCATCATAGAGGCATCACCCATTAAAATATTTTCAAATCAAAAGACAATAAGGTATTAAAACATAAAGCAAGAACATGTAAGCTTTAATCTCAGGCAATGATATAATGTTGGTAGAGTGCATGTGTGACACATCAATAAAGATGTCAGACAAGTATCAAGTATCTTAAAATTGAACTAGAAGTCAAGAAAACATTTCCATGCAGTAACTTGTAAATATGTAAAAAGGCAATCATTATCGCTTTGTTCATCATAGCTTCAGAAAAGATGATGTGCAAACATGCAAGGCAGTCTGAGTACAATATGTCAGTGAACCTAAAAGAGCTTCAATCAAGTCTTCTATTATATTGGAGATCAACTGAATTTACCTCATTTCAGATCTGCACAAAGAAAAATCACTGCAGTTAAGGTTGTGAATAAAATTATGGTAAACTTGAATAAACAATTGAGAAAAAACTCTTGATTGCGACACATCAATAAAGATGTCAGACAAGTATATCGAAATTCAACTGGAAGACAAGAAAACATTTCCATGTCATAACTTGTAATTATATCACAAGCTAATCATTATCACTTTGCCAATCATAGCTTCAGACAAGATGATGTGGAAACATTCAATGTAGTATAACAACCCTATATCAGCGGGCATAAAAGTGTAAAATGTGTGACACATGTCACTTGATTTTCAAATGAAAGGACAAGAAGGTACAAAAAGTGAAAAGCAAGAACATCAGAGCTTTAATTCTAATAAAGATCAACTGAATTAATCAGATGTTATATCCGTGTAAAGTAAATTTATTGCCATAAAAGTGGATGACCAATAAAATTACGATAATTTTGATTCTAAATTGAGGCCAAACTCTTTTGATTAAGACCATACTATTGAAAAAGACACCATTCTGTGTGTAAGCTCAATTATCAATTGGAGATGCTGGGGATTGATCCCAGGACCTTTCACATGCAAAGCGAACGCTCTACCACTGAGCTACATCCCCATATATTTTCTAACATTTTGTGTCAAGATATTCATTGTCACTGTGATAAATCTGCATCATCATAGAGGCATCACCCATTAAAATATTTTCAAATCAAAAGACAATAAGGTATTAAAACATAAAGCAAGAACATGTAAGCTTTAATCTCAGGCAATGATATAATATTGGTAGAGTGCATGTGTGACACATCAATAAAGATGTCAGACAAGTATCAAGTATCTTAAAATTGAACTAGAAGTCAAGAAAACATTTCCATGCAGTAACTTGTAAAATATGTAAAAAGGCAATCATTATCGCTTTGTTCATCATAGCTTCAGAAAAGATGATGTGGAAACATGCAAGGCAGTCTGAGTACAATATGTCAGTGAACCTAAAAGAGCTTCAATCAAGTCTTCTATTATATTGGAGATCAACTGAATTTACCTCATTTCAGATCTGCACAAAGAAAAATCACTGCAGTTAAGGTTGTGAATAAAATTATGGTAAACTTGAATAAACAATTGAGAAAAAACTCTTGATTGCGACACATCAATAAAGATGTCAGACAAGTATATCGAAATTCAACTGGAAGACAAGAAAACATTTCCATGTCATAACTTGTAATTATATCACAAGCTAATCATTATCACTTTGCCAATCATAGCTTCAGACAAGATGATGTGGAAACATTCAATGTAGTATAACAACCCTATATCAGCGGGCATAAAAGTGTAAAATGTGTGACACATGTCACTTGATTTTCAAATGAAAGGACAAGAAGGTACAAAAAGTGAAAAGCAAGAACATCAGAGCTTTAATTCTAATAAAGATCAACTGAATTAATCAGATGTTATATCCGTGTAAAGCAAATTCATTGCCATAAAAGTGGATGACCAATAAAATTACGATAATTTTGATTCTAAATTGAGGCCAAACTCTTTTGATTAAGACCATACTATTGAAAAAGACACCATTCTGTGTGTAAGCTCAATTATCAATTGGAGATGCTGGGGATTGATCCCAGGACCTTTCACATGCAAAGCGAACGCTCTACCACTGAGCTACATCCCCATATATTTTCTAACATTTTGTGTCAAGATATTCATTGTCACTGTGATAAATCTGCATCATCATAGAGGCATCACCCATTAAAATATTTTCAAATCAAAAGACAATAAGGTATTAAAACATAAAGCAAGAACATGTAAGCTTTAATCTCAGGCAATGATATAATGTTGGTAGAGTGCATGTGTGACACATCAATAAAGATGTCAGACAAGTATCAAGTATCTTAAAATTGAACTAGAAGTCAAGAAAACATTTCCATGCAGTAACTTGTAAATATGTAAAAAGGCAATCATTATCGCTTTGTTCATCATAGCTTCAGAAAAGATGATGTGGAAACATGCAAGGCAGTCTGAGTACAATATGTCAGTGAACCTAAAAGAGCTTCAATCAAGTCTTCTATTATATTGGAGATCAACTGAATTTACCTCATTTCAGATCTGCACAAAGAAAAATCACTGCAGTTAAGGTTGTGAATAAAATTATGGTAAACTTGAATAAACAATTGAGAAAAAACTCTTGATTGCGACACATCAATAAAGATGTCAGACAAGTATATCGAAATTCAACTGGAAGACAAGAAAACATTTCCATGTCATAACTTGTAATTATATCACAAGCTAATCATTATCACTTTGCCAATCATAGCTTCAGACAAGATGATGTGGAAACATTCAATGTAGTATAACAACCCTATATCAGCGGGCATAAAAGTGTAAAATGTGTGACACATGTCACTTCATTTTCAAATGAAAGGACAAGAAGGTACAAAAAGTGAAAAGCAAGAACATCGGAGCTTTAATTCTAATAAAGATCAACTGAATTAATCATATGTTATATCCGTGTAAAGTAAATTCATTGCCATAAAAGTGGATGACCAATGAAATTACGATAATTTTGATTCTAAATTGAGGCCAAACTCTTTTGATTAAGACCATACTATTGAAAAAGACACCATTCTGTGTGTAAGCTCAATTATCAATTGGATATGCTGGGGATTGATCCCAGGACCTTTCACATGCAAAGCGAACGCTCTACCACTGAGCTACATCCCCATATATTTTCTAACATTTTGTGTCAAGATATTCATTGTCACTGTGATAAATCTGCATCATCATAGAGGCATCACCCATTAAAATATTTTCAAATCAAAAGACAATAAGGTATTAAAACATAAAGCAAGAACATGTAAGCTTTAATCTCAGGCAATGATATAATGTTGGTAGAGTGCATGTGTGACACATCAATAAAGATGTCAGACAAGTATCAAGTATCTTAAAATTGAACTAGAAGTCAAGAAAACATTTCCATGCAGTAACTTGTAAATATGTAAAAAGGCAATCATTATCGCTTTGTTCATCATAGCTTCAGAAAAGATGATGTGCAAACATGCAAGGCAGTCTGAGTACAATATGTCAGTGAACCTAAAAGAGCTTCAATCAAGTCTTCTATTATATTGGAGATCAACTGAATTTACCTCATTTCAGATCTGCACAAAGAAAAATCACTGCAGTTAAGGTTGTGAATAAAATTATGGTAAACTTGAATAAACAATTGAGAAAAAACTCTTGATTGCGACACATCAATAAAGATGTCAGACAAGTATATCGAAATTCAACTGGAAGACAAGAAAACATTTCCATGTCATAACTTGTAATTATATCACAAGCTAATCATTATCACTTTGCCAATCATAGCTTCAGACAAGATGATGTGGAAACATTCAATGTAGTATAACAACCCTATATCAGCGGGCATAAAAGTGTAAAATGTGTGACACATGTCACTTGATTTTCAAATGAAAGGACAAGAAGGTACAAAAAGTGAAAAGCAAGAACATCAGAGCTTTAATTCTAATAAAGATCAACTGAATTAATCAGATGTTATATCCGTGTAAAGTAAATTCATTGCCATAAAAGTGGATGACCAATGAAATTATGATAATTTTGATTCTAAATTGAGGCCAAACTCTTTTGATTAAGACCATACTATTGAAAAAGACACCATTCTGTGTGTAAGCTCAATTATCAATTGGAGATACTGGGGATTGATCCCAGGACCTTTCACATGCAAAGCGAACGCTCTACCACTGAGCTACATCCCCATATATTTTCTAACATTTAGTGTCAAGATATTCATTGTCACTGTGATAAATCTGCATCATCATAGAGGCATCACCCATTAAAATATTTTCAAATCAAAAGACAATAAGGTATTAAAACATAAAGCAAGAACATGTAAGCTTTAATCTCAGGCAATGATATAATGTTGGTAGAGTGCATGTGTGACACATCAATAAAGATGTCAGACAAGTATCAAGTATCTTAAAATTGAACTAGAAGTCAAGAAAACATTTCCATGCAGTAACTTGTAAATATGTAAAAAGGCAATCATTATCGCTTTGTTCATCATAGCTTCAGAAAAGATGATGTGGAAACATGCAAGGCAGTCTGAGTACAATATGTCAGTGAACCTAAAAGAGCTTCAATCAAGTCTTCTATTATATTGGAGATCAACTGAATTTACCTCATTTCAGATCTGCACAAAGAAAAATCACTGCAGTTAAGGTTGTGAATAAAATTATGGTAAACTTGAATAAACAATTGAGAAAAAACTCTTGATTGCGACACATCAATAAAGATGTCAGACAAGTATATCGAAATTCAACTGGAAGACAAGAAAACATTTCCATGTCATAACTTGTAATTATATCACAAGCTAATCATTATCACTTTGCCAATCATAGCTTCAGACAAGATGATGTGGAAACATTCAATGTAGTATAACAACCCTATATCAGCGGGCATAAAAGTGTAAAATGTGTGACACATGTCACTTCATTTTCAAATGAAAGGACAAGAAGGTACAAAAAGTGAAAAGCAAGAACATCGGAGCTTTAATTCTAATAAAGATCAACTGAATTAATCATATGTTATATCCGTGTAAAGTAAATTCATTGCCATAAAAGTGGATGACCAATGAAATTACGATAATTTTGATTCTAAATTGAGGCCAAACTCTTTTGATTAAGACCATACTATTGAAAAAGACACCATTCTGTGTGTAAGCTCAATTATCAATTGGATATGCTGGGGATTGATCCCAGGACCTTTCACATGCAAAGCGAACGCTCTACCACTGAGCTACATCCCCATATATTTTCTAACATTTTGTGTCAAGATATTCATTGTCACTGTGATAAATCTGCATCATCATAGAGGCATCACCCATTAAAATTTTTTCAAATCAAAAGACAATAAGGTATTAAAACATAAAGCAAGAACATGTAAGCTTTAATCTCAGGCAATGATATAATGTTGGTAGAGTGCATGTGTGACACATCAATAAAGATGTCAGACAAGTATCAAGTATCTTAAAATTGAACTAGAAGTCAAGAAAACATTTCCATGCAGTAACTTGTAAATATGTAAAAAGGCAATCATTATCGCTTTGTTCATCATAGCTTCAGAAAAGATGATGTGCAAACATGCAAGGCAGTCTGAGTACAATATGTCAGTGAACCTAAAAGAGCTTCAATCAAGTCTTCTATTATATTGGAGATCAACTGAATTTACCTCATTTCAGATCTGCACAAAGAAAAATCACTGCAGTTAAGGTTGTGAATAAAATTATGGTAAACTTGAATAAACAATTGAGAAAAAACTCTTGATTGCGACACATCAATAAAGATGTCAGACAAGTATATCGAAATTCAACTGGAAGACAAGAAAACATTTCCATGTCATAACTTGTAATTATATCACAAGCTAATCATTATCACTTTGCCAATCATAGCTTCAGACAAGATGATGTGGAAACATTCAATGTAGTATAACAACCCTATATCAGCGGGCATAAAAGTGTAAAATGTGTGACACATGTCACTTGATTTTCAAATGAAAGGACAAGAAGGTACAAAAAGTGAAAAGCAAGAACATCAGAGCTTTAATTCTAATAAAGATCAACTGAATTAATCAGATGTTATATCCGTGTAAAGTAAATTCATTGCCATAAAAGTGGATGACCAATGAAATTACGATAATTTTGATTCTAAATTGAGGCCAAACTCTTTTGATTAAGACCATACTATTGAAAAAGACACCATTCTGTGTGTAAGCTCAATTATCAATTGGAGATACTGGGGATTGATCCCAGGACCTTTCACATGCAAAGCGAACGCTCTACCACTGAGCTACATCCCCATATATTTTCTAACATTTTGTGTCAAGATATTCATTGTCACTGTGATAAATCTGCATCATCATAGAGGCATCACCCATTAAAATATTTTCAAATCAAAAGACAATAAGGTATTAAAACATAAAGCAAGAACATGTAAGCTTTAATCTCAGGCAATGATATAATGTTGGTAGAGTGCATGTGTGACACATCAATAAAGATGTCAGACAAGTATCAAGTATCTTAAAATTGAACTAGAAGTCAAGAAAACATTTCCATGCAGTAACTTGTAAATATGTAAAAAGGCAATCATTATCGCTTTGTTCATCATAGCTTCAGAAAAGATGATGTGGAAACATGCAAGGCAGTCTGAGTACAATATGTCAGTGAACCTAAAAGAGCTTCAATCAAGTCTTCTATTATATTGGAGATCAACTGAATTTACCTCATTTCACATCTGCACAAAGAAAAATCACTGCAGTTAAGGTTGTGAATAAAATTATGGTAAACTTGAATAAACAATTGAGAAAAAACTCTTGATTGCGACACATCAATAAAGATGTCAGACAAGTATATCGAAATTCAACTGGAAGACAAGAAAACATTTCCATGTCATAACTTGTAATTATATCACAAGCTAATCATTATCACTTTGCCAATCATAGCTTCAGACAAGATGATGTGGAAACATTCAATGTAGTATAACAACCCTATATCAGCGGGCATAAAAGTGTAAAATGTGTGACACATGTCACTTGATTTTCAAATGAAAGGACAAGAAGGTACAAAAAGTGAAAAGCAAGAACATCAGAGCTTTAATTCTAATAAAGATCAACTGAATTAATCAGATGTTATATCCGTGTAAAGTAAATTCATTGCCATAAAAGTGGATGACCAATAAAATTACGATAATTTTGATTCTAAATTGAGGCCAAACTCTTTTGATTAAGACCATACTATTGAAAAAGACACCATTCTGTGTGTAAGCTCAATTATCAATTGGAGATGCTGGGGATTGATCCCAGGACCTTTCACATGCAAAGCGAACGCTCTACCACTGAGCTACATCCCCATATATTTTCTAACATTTTGTGTCAAGATATTCATTGTCACTGTGATAAATCTGCATCATCATAGAGGCATCACCCATTAAAATATTTTCAAATCAAAAGACAATAAGGTATTAAAACATAAAGCAAGAACATGTAAGCTTTAATCTCAGGCAATGATATAATGTTGGTAGAGTGCATGTGTGACACATCAATAAAGATGTCAGACAAGTATCAAGTATCTTAAAATTGAACTAGAAGTCAAGAAAACATTTCCATGCAGTAACTTGTAAATATGTAAAAAGGCAATCATTATCGCTTTGTTCATCATAGCTTCAGAAAAGATGATGTGGAAACATGCAAGGCAGTCTGAGTACAATATGTCAGTGAACCTAAAAGAGCTTCAATCAAGTCTTCTATTATATTGGAGATCAACTGAATTTACCTCATTTCAGATCTGCACAAAGAAAAATCACTGCAGTTAAGGTTGTGAATAAAATTATGGTAAACTTGAATAAACAATTGAGAAAAAACTCTTGATTGCGACACATCAATAAAGATGTCAGACAAGTATATCGAAATTCAACTGGAAGACAAGAAAACATTTCCATGTCATAACTTGTAATTATATCACAAGCTAATCATTATCACTTTGCCAATCATAGCTTCAGACAAGATGATGTGGAAACATTCAATGTAGTATAACAACCCTATATCAGCGGGCATAAAAGTGTAAAATGTGTGACACATGTCACTTGATTTTCAAATGAAAGGACAAGAAGGTACAAAAAGTGAAAAGCAAGAACATCAGAGCTTTAATTCTAATAAAGATCAACTGAATTAATCAGATGTTATATCCGTGTAAAGTAAATTCATTGCCATAAAAGTGGATGACCAATGAAATTATGATAATTTTGATTCTAAATTGAGGCCAAACTCTTTTGATTAAGACCATACTATTGAAAAAGACACCATTCTGTGTGTAAGCTCAATTATCAATTGGAGATACTGGGGATTGATCCCAGGACCTTTCACATGCAAAGCGAACGCTCTACCACTGAGCTACATCCCCATATATTTTCTAACATTTAGTGTCAAGATATTCATTGTCACTGTGATAAATCTGCATCATCATAGAGGCATCACCCATTAAAATATTTTCAAATCAAAAGACAATAAGGTATTAAAACATAAAGCAAGAACATGTAAGCTTTAATCTCAGGCAATGATATAATGTTGGTAGAGTGCATGTGTGACACATCAATAAAGATGTCAGACAAGTATCAAGTATCTTAAAATTGAACTAGAAGTCAAGAAAACATTTCCATGCAGTAACTTGTAAATATGTAAAAAGGCAATCATTATCGCTTTGTTCATCATAGCTTCAGAAAAGATGATGTGGAAACATGCAAGGCAGTCTGAGTACAATATGTCAGTGAACCTAAAAGAGCTTCAATCAAGTCTTCTATTATATTGGAGATCAACTGAATTTACCTCATTTCAGATCTGCACAAAGAAAAATCACTGCAGTTAAGGTTGTGAATAAAATTATGGTAAACTTGAATAAACAATTGAGAAAAAACTCTTGATTGCGACACATCAATAAAGATGTCAGACAAGTATATCGAAATTCAACTGGAAGACAAGAAAACATTTCCATGTCATAACTTGTAATTATATCACAAGCTAATCATTATCACTTTGCCAATCATAGCTTCAGACAAGATGATGTGGAAACATTCAATGTAGTATAACAACCCTATATCAGCGGGCATAAAAGTGTAAAATGTGTGACACATGTCACTTTATTTTCAAATGAAAGGACAAGAAGGTACAAAAAGTGAAAAGCAAGAACATCAGAGCTTTAATTCTAATAAAGATCAACTGAATTAATCAGATGTTATATCCGTGTAAAGTAAATTCATTGCCATAAAAGTGGATGACCAATGAAATTACGATAATTTTGATTCTAAATTGAGGCAAAACTCTTTTGATTAAGACCATACTATTGAAAAAGACACCATTTTGTGTGTAAGCTCAATTATCAATTGGAGATACTCGGGATTGATCCCAGGACCTTTCACATGCAAAGCGAACGCTCTACCACTGAGCTACATCCCCATATATTTTCTAACATTTTGTGTCAAGATATTCATTGTCACTGTGATAAATCTGCATCATCATAGAGGCATCACCCATTAAAATATTTTCAAATCAAAAGACAATAAGGTATTAAAACATAAAGCAAGAACATGTAAGCTTTAATCTCAGGCAATGATATAATGTTGGTAGAGTGCATGTGTGACACATCAATAAAGATGTCAGACAAGTATCAAGTATCTTAAAATTGAACTAGAAGTCAAGAAAACATTTCCATGCAGTAACTTGTAAATATGTAAAAAGGCAATCATTATCGCTTTGTTCATCATAGCTTCAGAAAAGATGATGTGCAAACATGCAAGGCAGTCTGAGTACAATATGTCAGTGAACCTAAAAGAGCTTCAATCAAGTCTTCTATTATATTGGAGTTCAACTGAATTTACCTCATTTCAGATCTGCACAAAGAAAAATCACTGCAGTTAAGGTTGTGAATAAAATTATGGTAAACTTGAATAAACAATTGAGAAAAAACTCTTGATTGCGACACATCAATAAAGATGTCAGACAAGTATATCGAAATTCAACTGGAAGACAAGAAAACATTTCCATGTCATAACTTGTAATTATATCACAAGCTAATCATTATCACTTTGCCAATCATAGCTTCAGACAAGATGATGTGGAAACATTCAATGTAGTATAACAACCCTATATCAGCGGGCATAAAAGTGTAAAATGTGTGACACATGTCACTTGATTTTCAAATGAAAGGACAAGAAGGTACAAAAAGTGAAAAGCAAGAACATCAGAGCTTTAATTCTAATAAAGATCAACTGAATTAATCAGATGTTATATCCGTGTAAAGTAAATTCATTGCCATAAAAGTGGATGACCAATGAAATTACGATAATTTTGATTCTAAATTGAGGCAAAACTCTTTTGATTAAGACCATACTATTGAAAAAGACACCATTCTGTGTGTAAGCTCAATTATCAATTGGAGATACTGGGGATTGATCCCAGGACCTTTCACATGCAAAGCGAACGCTCTACCACTGAGCTACATCCCCATATATTTTCTAACATTTTGTGTCAAGATATTCATTGTCACTGTGATAAATCTGCATCATCATAGAGGCATCACCCATTAAAATATTTTCAAATCAAAAGACAATAAGGTATTAAAACATAAAGCAAGAACATGTAAGCTTTAATCTCAGGCAATGATATAATGTTGGTAGAGTGCATGTGTGACACATCAATAAAGATGTCAGACAAGTATCAAGTATCTTAAAATTGAACTAGAAGTCAAGAAAACATTTCCATGCAGTAACTTGTAAATATGTAAAAAGGCAATCATTATCGCTTTGTTCATCATAGCTTCAGAAAAGATGATGTGGAAACATGCAAGGCAGTCTGAGTACAATATGTCAGTGAACCTAAAAGAGCTTCAATCAAGTCTTCTATTATATTGGAGATCAACTGAATTTACCTCATTTCACATCTGCACAAAGAAAAATCACTGCAGTTAAGGTTGTGAATAAAATTATGGTAAACTTGAATAAACAATTGAGAAAAAACTCTTGATTGCGACACATCAATAAAGATGTCAGACAAGTATATCGAAATTCAACTGGAAGACAAGAAAACATTTCCATGTCATAACTTGTAATTATATCACAAGCTAATCATTATCACTTTGCCAATCATAGCTTCAGACAAGATGATGTGGAAACATTCAATGTAGTATAACAACCCTATATCAGCGGGCATAAAAGTGTAAAATGTGTGACACATGTCACTTTATTTTCAAATGAAAGGACAAGAAGGTACAAAAAGTGAAAAGCAAGAACATCAGAGCTTTAATTCTAATAAAGATCAACTGAATTAATCAGATGTTATATCCGTGTAAAGTAAATTCATTGCCATAAAAGTGGATGACCAATAAAATTACGATAATTTTGATTCTAAATTGAGGCCAAACTCTTTTGATTAAGACCATACTATTGAAAAAGACACCATTCTGTGTGTAAGCTCAATTATCAATTGGAGATGCTGGGGATTGATCCCAGGACCTTTCACATGCAAAGCGAACGCTCTACCACTGAGCTACATCCCCATATGTTTTCTAACATTTTGTGTCAAGATATTCATTGTCACTGTGATAAATCTGCATCATCATAGAGGCATCACCCATTAAAATATTTTCAAATCAAAAGACAATAAGATATTAAAACATAAAGCAAGAACATGTAAGCTTTAATCTCAGGCAATGATATAATGTTGGTAGAGTGCATGTGTGACACATCAATAAAGATGTCAGACAAGTATCAAGTATCTTAAAATTGAACTAGAAGTCAAGAAAACATTTCCATGCAGTAACTTGTAAATATGTAAAAAGGCAATCATTATCGCTTTGTTCATCATAGCTTCAGAAAAGATGATGTGGAAACATGCAAGGCAGTCTGAGTACAATATGTCAGTGAACCTAAAAGAGCTTCAATCAAGTCTTCTATTATATTGGAGATCAACTGAATTTACCTCATTTCAGATCTGCACAAAGAAAAATCACTCCAGTTAAGGTTGTGAATAAAATTATGGTAAACTTGAATAAACAATTGAGAAAAAACTCTTGATTGCGACACATCAATAAAGATGTCAGACAAGTATATTGAAATTCAACTGGAAGACAAGAAAACATTTCCATGTCATAACTTGCAATTATATCACAAGCTAATCATTATCACTTTGCCAATCATAGCTTCAGACAAGATGATGTGGAAACATTCAATGTAGTATAACAACCCTATATCAGCGGGCATAAAAGTGTAAAATGTGTGACACATGTCACTTTATTTTCAAATGAAAGGACAAGAAGGTACAAAAAGTGAAAAGCAAGAACATCGGAGCTTTAATTCTAATAAAGATCAACTGAATTAATCAGATGTTATATCCGTGTAAAGTAAATTCATTGCCATAAAAGTGGATGACCAATGAAATTACGATAATTTTGATTCTAAATTGAGGCCAAACTCTTTTGATTAAGACCATACTATTGAAAAAGACACCATTCTGTGTGTAAGCTCAATTATCAATTGGAGATGCTGGGGATTGATCCCAGGACCTTTCACATGCAAAGCAAACGCTCTACCACTGAGCTACATACCCATATATTTTCTAACATTTTGTGTCAAGATATTCATTGTCACTGTGATAAATCTGCATCATCATAGAGGCATCACCCATTAAAATATTTTCAAATCAAAAGACAATAAGGTATTAAAACATAAAGCAAGAACATGTAAGCTTTAATCTCAGGCAATGATATAATGTTGGTAGAGTGCATGTGTGACACATCAATAAAGATGTCAGACAAGTATCAAGTATCTTAAAATTGAACTAGAAGTCAAGAAAACATTTCCATGCAGTAACTTGTAAATATGTAAAAAGGCAATCATTATCTCTTTGTTCATCATAGCTTCAGAAAAGATGATGTGGAAACATGCAAGGCAGTCTGAGTACAATATGTCAGTGAACCTAAAAGAGCTTCAATCAAGACTTTTATTATATTGGAGATCAACTGAATTTACCTCATTTCACATCTGCACAAAGAAAAATCACTGCAGTTAAGGTTGTGAATAAAATTATGGTAAATTTGAATAAACAATTGAGAAAAAACTCTTGATTGCGACACATCAATAAAGATGTCAGACAAGTATATCAAAATTCAACTGGAAGACAAGAAAACATTTCCATGTCATAACTTGTAATTATATCACAAGCTAATCATTATCACTTTGCCAATCATAGCTTCAGACAAGATGATGTGGAAACATTCAATGTAGTATAACAACCCTACATCAGCGGGCATAAAAGTGTAAAATGTGTGACACATGTCACTTTATTTTCAAATGAAAGGACAAGAAGGTACAAAAAGTGAAAAGCAAGAACATCGGAGCTTTAATTCTAATAAAGATCAACTGAATTAATCAGATGTTATATCCGTGTAAAGTAAATTCATTGCCATAAAAGTGGATGACCAATGAAATTACGATAATTTTGATTCTAAATTGAGGCCAAACTCTTTTGATTAAGACCATACTATTGAAAAAGACACCATTCTGTGTGTAAGCTCAATTATCAATTGGAGATGCTGGGGATTGATCCCAGGACCTTTCACATGCAAAGCGAACGCTCTACCACTGAGCTACATCCCCATATATTTACTAACATTTTGTGTCAAGATATTCATTGTCACTGTGATAAATCTGCATCATCATAGAGGCATCACCCATTAAAATATTTTCAAATCAAAAGACAATAAGGTATTAAAACATAAAGCAAGAACATGTAAGCTTTAATCTCAGGCAATGATATAATGTTGGTAGAGTGCATGTGTGACACATCAATAAAGATGTCAGACAAGTATCAAGTATCTTAAAATTGAACTAGAAGTCAAGAAAACATTTCCATGCAGTAACTTGTAAATATGTAAAAAGGCAATCATTATCGCTTTGTTCATCATAGCTTCAGAAAAGATGATGTGGAAACATGCAAGGCAGTCTGAGTACAATATGTCAGTGAACCTAAAAGAGCTTCAATCAAGTCTTCTATTATATTGGAGATCAACTGAATTTACCTTATTTCAGATCTGCACAAAGAAAAATCACTGCAGTTAAGGTTGTGAATAAAATTATGGTAAACTTGAATAAACAATTGAGAAAAAACTCTTGATTGCGACACATCAATAAAGATGTCAGACAAGTATATCGAAATTCAACTGGAAGACAAGAAAACATTTCCATGTCATAACTTGTAATTATATCACAAGCTAATCATTATCACTTTGCCAATCATAGCTTCAGACAAGATGATGTGGAAACATTCAATGTAGTATAACAACCCTATATCAGCGGGCATAAAAGTGTAAAATGTGTGACACATGTCACTTTATTTTCAAATGAAAGGACAAGAAGGTACAAAAAGTGAAAAGCAAGAACATCGGAGCTTTAATTCTAATAAAGATCAACTGAATTAATCAGATGTTATATCCGTGTAAGGTAAATTCATTGCCATAAAAGTGGATGACCAATGAAATTACGATAATTTTGATTCTAAATTGAGGCCAAACTCTTTTGATTAAGACCATACTATTGAAAAAGACACCATTCTGTGTGTAAGCTCAATTATCAATTGGAGATGCTGGGGATTGATCCAAGGACCTTTCACATGCAAAGCGAACGCTCTACCACTGAGCTACATCCCCATATATTTTCTAACATTTTGTGTCAAGATATTCATTGTCACTGTGATAAATCTGCATCATCATAGAGGCATCACCCATTAAAATATTTTCAAATCAAAAGACAATAAGGTATTAAAACATAAAGCAAGAACATGTAAGCTTTAATCTCAGGCAATGATATAATGTTGGTAGAGTGCATGTGTGACACATCAATAAAGATGTCAGACAAGTATCAAGTATCTTAAAATTGAACTAGAAGTCAAGAAAACATTTCCATGCAGTAACTTGTAAATATGTAAAAAGGCAATCATTATCGCTTTGTTCATCATAGCTTCAGAAAAGATGATGTGGAAACATGCAAGGCAGTCTGAGTACAATATGTCAGTGAACCTAAAAGAGCTTCAATCAAGTCTTCTATTATATTGGAGATCAACTGAATTTACCTCATTTCAGATCTGCACAAAGAAAAATCACTGCAGTTAAGGTTGTGAATAAAATTATGGTAAACTTGAATAAACAATTGAGAAAAAACTCTTGATTGCGACACATCAATAAAGATGTCAGACAAGTATATCGAAATTCAACTGGAAGACAAGAAAACATTTCCATGTCATAACTTGTAATTATATCACAAGCTAATCATTATCACTTTGCCAATCATAGCTTCAGACAAGATGATGTGGAAACATTCAATGTAGTATAACAACCCTATATCAGCGGGCATAAAAGTGTAAAATGTGTGACACATGTCACTTTATTTTCAAATGAAAGGACAAGAAGGTACAAAAAGTGAAAAGCAAGAACATCGGAGCTTTAATTCTAATAAAGATCAACTGAATTAATCAGATGTTATATCCGTGTAAGGTAAATTCATTGCCATAAAAGTGGATGACCAATGAAATTACGATAATTTTGATTCTAAATTGAGGCCAAAGTCTTTTGATTAAGACCATACTATTGAAAAAGACACCATTCTGTGTGTAAGCTCAATTATCAATTGGAGATGCTGGGGATTGATCCCAGGACCTTTCACATGCAAAGCGAACGCTCTACCACTGAGCTACATCCCCATATATTTACTAACATTTTGTGTCAAGATATTCATTGTCACTGTGATAAATCTGCATCATCATAGAGGCATCACCCATTAAAATATTTTCAAATCAAAAGACAATAAGGTATTAAAACATAAAGCAAGAACATGTAAGCTTTAATCTCAGGCAATGATATAATGTTGGTAGAGTGCATGTGTGACACATCAATAAAGATGTCAGACAAGTATCAAGTATCTTAAAATTGAACTAGAAGTCAAGAAAACATTTCCATGCAGTAACTTGTAAATATGTAAAAAGGCAATCATTATCGCTTTGTTCATCATAGCTTCAGAAAAGATGATGTGGAAACATGCAAGGCAGTCTGAGTACAATATGTCAGTGAACCTAAAAGAGCTTCAATCAAACCTTCTATTATATTGGAGATCAACTGAATTTACCTCATTTCAGATCTGCACAAAGAAAAATCACTGCAGTTAAGGTTGTGAATAAAATTATGGTAAACTTGAATAAACAATTGAGAAAAAACTCTTGATTGCGACACATCAATAAAGATGTCAGACAAGTATATCGAAATTCAACTGGAAGACAAGAAAACATTTCCATGTCATAACTTGTAATTATATCACAAGCTAATCATTATCACTTTGCCAATCATAGCTTCAGACAAGATGATGTGGAAACATTCAATGTAGTATAACAACCCTATATCAGCGGGCATAAAAGTGTAAAATGTGTGACACATGTCACTTTATTTTCAAATGAAAGGACAAGAAGGTACAAAAAGTGAAAAGCAAGAACATCGGAGCTTTAATTCTAATAAAGATCAACTGAATTAATCAGATGTTATATCCGTGTAAAGTAAATTCATTGCCATAAAAGTGGATGACCAATGAAATTACGATAATTTTGATTCTAAATTGAGGCCAAACTCTTTTGATTAAGACCATACTATTGAAAAAGACACCATTCTGTGTGTAAGCTCAATTATCAATTGGAGATGCTGGGGATTGATCCCAGGACCTTTCACATGCAAAGCAAACGCTCTACCACTGAACTACATACCCATATATTTTCTAACATTTTGTGTCAAGATATTCATTGTCACTGTGATAAATCTGCATCATAATAGAGGCATCACCCATTAAAATATTTTCAAATCAAAAGACAATAAGGTATTAAAACATAAAGCAAGAACATGTAAGCTTTAATCTCAGGCAATGATATAATGTTGGTAGAGTGCATGTGTGACACATCAATAAAGATGTCAGACAAGTATCAAGTATCTTAAAATTGAACTAGAAGTCAAGAAAACATTTCCATGCAGTAACTTGTAAATATGTAAAAAGGCAATCATTATCGCTTTGTTCATCATAGCTTCAGAAAAGATGATGTGGAAACATGCAAGGCAGTCTGAGTACAATATGTCAGTGAACCTAAAAGAGCTTCAATCAAGTCTTCTATTATATTGGAGATCAACTGAATTTACCTTATTTCAGATCTGCACAAAGAAAAATCACTGCAGTTAAGGTTGTGAATAAAATTATGGTAAACTTGAATAAACAATTGAGAAAAAACTCTTGATTGCGACACATCAATAAAGATGTCAGACAAGTATATCGAAATTCAACTGGAAGACAAGAAAACATTTCCATGTCATAACTTGTAATTATATCACAAGCTAATCATTATCACTTTGCCAATCATAGCTTCAGACAAGATGATGTGGAAACATTCAATGTAGTATAACAACCCTATATCAGCGGGCATAAAAGTGTAAAATGTGTGACACATGTCACTTTATTTTCAAATGAAAGGACAAGAAGGTACAAAAAGTGAAAAGCAAGAACATCGGAGCTTTAATTCTAATAAAGATCAACTGAATTAATCAGATGTTATATCCGTGTAAGGTAAATTCATTGCCATAAAAGTGGATGACCAATGAAATTACGATAATTTTGATTCTAAATTGAGGCCAAACTCTTTTGATTAAGACCATACTATTGAAAAAGACACCATTCTGTGTGTAAGCTCAATTATCAATTGGAGATGCTGGGGATTGATCCAAGGACCTTTCACATGCAAAGCGAACGCTCTACCACTGAGCTACATCCCCATATATTTTCTAACATTTTGTGTCAAGATATTCATTGTCACTGTGATAAATCTGCATCATCATAGAGGCATCACCCATTAAAATATTTTCAAATCAAAAGACAATAAGGTATTAAAACATAAAGCAAGAACATGTAAGCTTTAATCTCAGGCAATGATATAATGTTGGTAGAGTGCATGTGTGACACATCAATAAAGATGTCAGACAAGTATCAAGTATCTTAAAATTGAACTAGAAGTCAAGAAAACATTTCCATGCACTAACTTGTAAATATGTAAAAAGGCAATCATTATCGCTTTGTTCATCATAGCTTCAGAAAAGATGATGTGCAAACATGCAAGGCAGTCTGAGTACAATATGTCAGTGAACCTAAAAGAGCTTCAATCAAGTCTTCTATTATATTGGAGATCAACTGAATTTACCTCATTTCAGATCTGCACAAAGAAAAATCACTGCAGTTAAGGTTGTGAATAAAATTATGGTAAACTTGAATAAACAATTGAGAAAAAACTCTTGATTGCGACACATCAATAAAGATGTCAGACAAGTATATCGAAATTCAACTGGAAGACAAGAAAACATTTCCATGTCATAACTTGTAATTATATCACAAGCTAATCATTATCACTTTGCCAATCATAGCTTCAGACAAGATGATGTGGAAACATTCAATGTAGTATAACAACCCTATATCAGCGGGCATAAAAGTGTAAAATGTGTGACACATGTCACTTTATTTTCAAATGAAAGGACAAGAAGGTACAAAAAGTGAAAAGCAAGAACATCGGAGCTTTAATTCTAATAAAGATCAACTGAATTAATCAGATGTTATATCCGTGTAAGGTAAATTCATTGCCATAAAAGTGGATGACCAATGAAATTACGATAATTTTGATTCTAAATTGAGGGCAAAGTCTTTTGATTAAGACCATACTATTGAAAAAGACACCATTCTGTGTGTAAGCTCAATTATCAATTGGAGATGCTGGGGATTGATCCCAGGACCTTTCACATGCAAAGCGAACGCTCTACCACTGAGCTACATCCCCATATATTTACTAACATTTTGTGTCAAGATATTCATTGTCACTGTGATAAATCTGCATCATCATAGAGGCATCACCCATTAAAATATTTTCAAATCAAAAGACAATAAGGTATTAAAACATAAAGCAAGAACATGTAAGCTTTAATCTCAGGCAATGATATAATGTTGGTAGAGTGCATGTGTGACACATCAATAAAGATGTCAGACAAGTATCAAGTATCTTAAAATTGAACTAGAAGTCAAGAAAACATTTCCATGCAGTAACTTGTAAATATGTAAAAAGGCAATCATTATCGCTTTGTTCATCATAGCTTCAGAAAAGATGATGTGGAAACATGCAAGGCAGTCTGAGTACAATATGTCAGTGAACCTAAAAGAGCTTCAATCAAGTCTTCTATTATATTGGAGATCAACTGAATTTACCTCATTTCAGATCTGCACAAAGAAAAATCACTGCAGTTAAGGTTGTGAATAAAATTATGGTAAACTTGAATAAACAATTGAGAAAAAACTCTTGATTGCGACACATCAATAAAGATGTCAGACAAGTATATCGAAATTCAACTGGAAGACAAGAAAACATTTCCATGTCATAACTTGTAATTATATCACAAGCTAATCATTATCACTTTGCCAATCATAGCTTCAGACAAGATGATGTGGAAACATTCAATGTAGTATAACAACCCTATATCAGCGGGCATAAAAGTGTAAAATGTGTGACACATGTCACTTTATTTTCAAATGAAAGGACAAGAAGGTACAAAAAGTGAAAAGCAAGAACATCGGAGCTTTAATTCTAATAAAGATCAACTGAATTAATCAGATGTTATATCCGTGTAAAGTAAATTCATTGCCATAAAAGTGGATGACCAATGAAATTACGATAATTTTGATTCTAAATTGAGGCCAAACTCTTTTGATTAAGACCATACTATTGAAAAAGACACCATTCTGTGTGTAAGCTCAATTATCAATTGGAGATGCTGGGGATTGATCCCAGGACCTTTCACATGCAAAGCAAACGCTCTACCACTGAGCTACATACCCATATATTTTCTAACATTTTGTGTCAAGATATTCATTGTCACTGTGATAAATCTGCATCATAATAGAGGCATCACCCATTAAAATATTTTCAAATCAAAAGACAATAAGGTATTAAAACATAAAGCAAGAACATGTAAGCTTTAATCTCAGGCAATGATATAATGTTGGTAGAGTGCATGTGTGACACATCAATAAAGATGTCAGACAAGTATCAAGTATCTTAAAATTGAACTAGAAGTTAAGAAAACATTTCCATGCAGTAACTTGTAAATATGTAAAAAGGCAATCATTATCTCTTTGTTCATCATAGCTTCAGAAAAGATGATGTGGAAACATGCAAGGCAGTCTGAGTACAATATGTCAGTGAACCTAAAAGAGCTTCAATCAAGTCTTCTATTATATTGGAGATCAACTGAATTTACCTCATTTCAGATCTGCACAAAGAAAAATCACTGCAGTTAAGGTTGTGAATAAAATTATGGTAAACTTGAATAAACAATTGAGAAAAAACTCTTGATTGCGACACATCAATAAAGATGTCAGACAAGTATATCGAAATTCAACTGGAAGACAAGAAAACATTTCCATGTCATAACTTGTAATTATATCACAAGCTAATCATTATCACTTTGCCAATCATAGCTTCAGACAAGATGATGTGGAAACATTCAATGTAGTATAACAACCCTATATCAGCGGGCATAAAAGTGTAAAATGTGACACATGTCACTTTATTTTCAAATGAAAGGACAAGAAGGTACAAAAAGTGAAAAGCAAGAACATCGGAGCTTTAATTCTAATAAAGATCAACTGAATTAATCAGATGTTATATCCGTGTAAGGTAAATTCATTGCCATAAAAGTGGATGACCAATGAAATTACGATAATTTTGATTCTAAATTGAGGCCAAAGTCTTTTGATTAAGACCATACTATTGAAAAAGACACCATTCTGTGTGTAAGCTCAATTATCAATTGGAGATGCTGGGGATTGATCCCAGGACCTTTCACATGCAAAGCGAACGCTCTACCACTGAGCTACATCCCCATATATTTACTAACATTTTGTGTCAAGATATTCATTGTCACTGTGATAAATCTGCATCATCATAGAGGCATCACCCATTAAAATATTTTCAAATCAAAAGACAATAAGGTATTAAAACATAAAGCAAGAACATGTAAGCTTTAATCTCAGGCAATGATATAATGTTGGTAGAGTGCATGTGTGACACATCAATAAAGATGTCAGACAAGTATCAAGTATCTTAAAATTGAACTAGAAGTCAAGAAAACATTTCCATGCAGTAACTTGTAAATATGTAAAAAGGCAATCATTATCGCTTTGTTCATCATAGCTTCAGAAAAGATGATGTGGAAACATGCAAGGCAGTCTGAGTACAATATGTCAGTGAACCTAAAAGAGCTTCAATCAAACCTTCTATTATATTGGAGATCAACTGAATTTACCTCATTTCAGATCTGCACAAAGAAAAATCACTGCAGTTAAGGTTGTGAATAAAATTATGGTAAACTTGAATAAACAATTGAGAAAAAACTCTTGATTGCGACACATCAATAAAGATGTCAGACAAGTATATCGAAATTCAACTGGAAGACAAGAAAACATTTCCATGTCATAACTTGTAATTATATCACAAGCTAATCATTATCACTTTGCCAATCATAGCTTCAGACAAGATGATGTGGAAACATTCAATGTAGTATAACAACCCTATATCAGCGGGCATAAAAGTGTAAAATGTGTGACACATGTCACTTTATTTTCAAATGAAAGGACAAGAAGGTACAAAAAGTGAAAAGCAAGAACATCGGAGCTTTAATTCTAATAAAGATCAACTGAATTAATCAGATGTTATATCCGTGTAAAGTAAATTCATTGCCATAAAAGTGGATGACCAATGAAATTACGATAATTTTGATTCTAAATTGAGGCCAAACTCTTTTGATTAAGACCATACTATTGAAAAAGACACCATTCTGTGTGTAAGCTCAATTATCAATTGGAGATGCTGGGGATTGATCCCAGGACCTTTCACATGCAAAGCAAACGCTCTACCACTGAGCTACATACCCATATATTTTCTAACATTTTGTGTCAAGATATTCATTGTCACTGTGATAAATCTGCATCATAATAGAGGCATCACCCATTAAAATATTTTCAAATCAAAAGACAATAAGGTATTAAAACATAAAGCAAGAACATGTAAGCTTTAATCTCAGGCAATGATATAATGTTGGTAGAGTGCATGTGTGACACATCAATAAAGATGTCAGACAAGTATCAAGTATCTTAAAATTGAACTAGAAGTCAAGAAAACATTTCCATGCAGTAACTTGTAAATATGTAAAAAGGCAATCATTATCGCTTTGTTCATCATAGCTTCAGAAAAGATGATGTGGAAACATGCAAGGCAGTCTGAGTACAATATGTCAGTGAACCTAAAAGAGCTTCAATCAAGTCTTCTATTATATTGGAGATCAACTGAATTTACCTTATTTCAGATCTGCACAAAGAAAAATCACTGCAGTTAAGGTTGTGAATAAAATTATGGTAAACTTGAATAAACAATTGAGAAAAAACTCTTGATTGCGACACATCAATAAAGATGTCAGACAAGTATATCGAAATTCAACTGGAAGACAAGAAAACATTTCCATGTCATAACTTGTAATTATATCACAAGCTAATCATTATCACTTTGCCAATCATAGCTTCAGACAAGATGATGTGGAAACATTCAATGTAGTATAACAACCCTATATCAGCGGGCATAAAAGTGTAAAATGTGTGACACATGTCACTTTATTTTCAAATGAAAGGACAAGAAGGTACAAAAAGTGAAAAGCAAGAACATCGGAGCTTTAATTCTAATAAAGATCAACTGAATTAATCAGATGTTATATCCGTGTAAGGTAAATTCATTGCCATAAAAGTGGATGACCAATGAAATTACGATAATTTTGATTCTAAATTGAGGCCAAACTCTTTTGATTAAGACCATACTATTGAAAAAGACACCATTCTGTGTGTAAGCTCAATTATCAATTGGAGATGCTGGGGATTGATCCAAGGACCTTTCACATGCAAAGCGAACGCTCTACCACTGAGCTACATCGCCATATATTTTCTAACATTTTGTGTCAAGATATTCATTGTCACTGTGATAAATCTGCATCATCATAGAGGCATCACCCATTAAAATATTTTCAAATCAAAAGACAATAAGGTATTAAAACATAAAGCAAGAACATGTAAGCTTTAATCTCAGGCAATGATATAATGTTGGTAGAGTGCATGTGTGACACATCAATAAAGATGTCAGACAAGTATCAAGTATCTTAAAATTGAACTAGAAGTCAAGAAAACATTTCCATGCACTAACTTGTAAATATGTAAAAAGGCAATCATTATCGCTTTGTTCATCATAGCTTCAGAAAAGATGATGTGCAAACATGCAAGGCAGTCTGAGTACAATATGTCAGTGAACCTAAAAGAGCTTCAATCAAGTCTTCTATTATATTGGAGATCAACTGAATTTACCTCATTTCAGATCTGCACAAAGAAAAATCACTGCAGTTAAGGTTGTGAATAAAATTATGGTAAACTTGAATAAACAATTGAGAAAAAACTCTTGATTGCGACACATCAATAAAGATGTCAGACAAGTATATCGAAATTCAACTGGAAGACAAGAAAACATTTCCATGTCATAACTTGTAATTATATCACAAGCTAATCATTATCACTTTGCCAATCATAGCTTCAGACAAGATGATGTGGAAACATTCAATGTAGTATAACAACCCTATATCAGCGGGCATAAAAGTGTAAAATGTGTGACACATGTCACTTTATTTTCAAATGAAAGGACAAGAAGGTACAAAAAGTGAAAAGCAAGAACATCGGAGCTTTAATTCTAATAAAGATCAACTGAATTAATCAGATGTTATATCCGTGTAAGGTAAATTCATTGCCATAAAAGTGGATGACCAATGAAATTACGATAATTTTGATTCTAAATTGAGGGCAAAGTCTTTTGATTAAGACCATACTATTGAAAAAGACACCATTCTGTGTGTAAGCTCAATTATCAATTGGAGATGCTGGGGATTGATCCCAGGACCTTTCACATGCAAAGCGAACGCTCTACCACTGAGCTACATCCCCATATATTTACTAACATTTTGTGTCAAGATATTCATTGTCACTGTGATAAATCTGCATCATCATAGAGGCATCACCCATTAAAATATTTTCAAATCAAAAGACAATAAGGTATTAAAACATAAAGCAAGAACATGTAAGCTTTAATCTCAGGCAATGATATAATGTTGGTAGAGTGCATGTGTGACACATCAATAAAGATGTCAGACAAGTATCAAGTATCTTAAAATTGAACTAGAAGTCAAGAAAACATTTCCATGCAGTAACTTGTAAATATGTAAAAAGGCAATCATTATCGCTTTGTTCATCATAGCTTCAGAAAAGATGATGTGGAAACATGCAAGGCAGTCTGAGTACAATATGTCAGTGAACCTAAAAGAGCTTCAATCAAGTCTTCTATTATATTGGAGATCAACTGAATTTACCTCATTTCAGATCTGCACAAAGAAAAATCACTGCAGTTAAGGTTGTGAATAAAATTATGGTAAACTTGAATAAACAATTGAGAAAAAACTCTTGATTGCGACACATCAATAAAGATGTCAGACAAGTATATCGAAATTCAACTGGAAGACAAGAAAACATTTCCATGTCATAACTTGTAATTATATCACAAGCTAATCATTATCACTTTGCCAATCATAGCTTCAGACAAGATGATGTGGAAACATTCAATGTAGTATAACAACCCTATATCAGCGGGCATAAAAGTGTAAAATGTGTGACACATGTCACTTTATTTTCAAATGAAAGGACAAGAAGGTACAAAAAGTGAAAAGCAAGAACATCGGAGCTTTAATTCTAATAAAGATCAACTGAATTAATCAGATGTTATATCCGTGTAAAGTAAATTCATTGCCATAAAAGTGGATGACCAATGAAATTACGATAATTTTGATTCTAAATTGAGGCCAAACTCTTTTGATTAAGACCATACTATTGAAAAAGACACCATTCTGTGTGTAAGCTCAATTATCAATTGGAGATGCTGGGGATTGATCCCAGGACCTTTCACATGCAAAGCAAACGCTCTACCACTGAGCTACATACCCATATATTTTCTAACATTTTGTGTCAAGATATTCATTGTCACTGTGATAAATCTGCATCATAATAGAGGCATCACCCATTAAAATATTTTCAAATCAAAAGACAATAAGGTATTAAAACATAAAGCAAGAACATGTAAGCTTTAATCTCAGGCAATGATATAATGTTGGTAGAGTGCATGTGTGACACATCAATAAAGATGTCAGACAAGTATCAAGTATCTTAAAATTGAACTAGAAGTTAAGAAAACATTTCCATGCAGTAACTTGTAAATATGTAAAAAGGCAATCATTATCTCTTTGTTCATCATAGCTTCAGAAAAGATGATGTGGAAACATGCAAGGCAGTCTGAGTACAATATGTCAGTGAACCTAAAAGAGCTTCAATCAAGTCTTCTATTATATTGGAGATCAACTGAATTTACCTCATTTCAGATCTGCACAAAGAAAAATCACTGCAGTTAAGGTTGTGAATAAAATTATGGTAAACTTGAATAAACAATTGAGAAAAAACTCTTGATTGCGACACATCAATAAAGATGTCAGACAAGTATATCGAAATTCAACTGGAAGACAAGAAAACATTTCCATGTCATAACTTGTAATTATATCACAAGCTAATCATTATCACTTTGCCAATCATAGCTTCAGACAAGATGATGTGGAAACATTCAATGTAGTATAACAACCCTATATCAGCGGGCATAAAAGTGTAAAATGTGTGACACATGTCACTTTATTTTCAAATGAAAGGACAAGAAGGTACAAAAAGTGAAAAGCAAGAACATCGGAGCTTTAATTCTAATAAAGATCAACTGAATTAATCAGATGTTATATCCGTGTAAAGTAAATTCATTGCCATAAAAGTGGATGACCAATGAAATTACGATAATTTTGATTCTAAATTGAGGCCAAACTCTTTTGATTAAGACCATACTATTGAAAAAGACACCATTCTGTGTGTAAGCTCAATTATCAATTGGAGATGCTGGGGATTGATCCCAGGACCTTTCACATGCAAAGCAAACGCTCTACCACTGAGCTACATACCCATATATTTTCTAACATTTTGTGTCAAGATATTCATTGTCACTGTGATAAATCTGCATCATCATAGAGGCATCACCCATTAAAATATTTTCAAATCAAAAGACAATAAGGTATTAAAACATAAAGCAAGAACATGTAAGCTTTAATCTCAGGCAATGATATAATGTTGGTAGAGTGCATGTGTGACACATCAATAAAGATGTCAGACAAGTATCAAGTATCTTAAAATTGAACTAGAAGTCAAGAAAACATTTCCATGCAGTAACTTGTAAATATGTAAAAAGGCAATCATTATCTCTTTGTTCATCATAGCTTCAGAAAAGATGATGTGGAAACATGCAAGGCAGTCTGAGTACAATATGTCAGTCAACCTAAAAGAGCTTCAATCAAGACTTCTATTATATTGGAGATCAACTGAATTTACCTCATTTCAAATCTGCACAAAGAAAAATCACTGCAGTTAAGGTTGTGAATAAAATTATGGCAAATTTGAATAAACAATTGAGAAAAAACTCTTGATTGCGACACATCAATAAAGATGTCAGACAAGTATATCAAAATTCAACTGGAAGACAAGAAAACATTTCCATGTCATAACTTGTAATTATATCACAAGCTAATCATTATCACTTTGCCAATCATCGCTTCAGACAAGATGATGTGGAAACATTCAATGTAGTATAACAACCCTACATCAGCGGGCATAAAAGTGTAAAATGTGTGACACATGTCACTTTATTTTCAAATGAAAGGACAAGAAGGTACAAAAAGTGAAAAGCAAGAACATCGGAGCTTTAATTCTAATAAAGATCAACTGAATTAATCAGATGTTATATCCGTGTAAAGTAAATTCATTGCCATAAAAGTGGATGACCAATGAAATTACGATAATTTTGATTCTAAATTGAGGCCAAAGTCTTTTGATTAAGGCCATACTATTGAAAAAGACACCATTCTGTGTGTAAGCTCAATTATCAATTGGAGATGCTGGGGATTGATCCCAGGACCTTTCACATGCAAAGCGAACGCTCTACCACTGAGCTACATCCCCATATATTTACTAACATTTTGTGTCAAGATATTCATTGTCACTGTGATAAATCTGCATCATCATAGAGGCATCACCCATTAAAATATTTTCAAATCAAAAGACAATAAGGTATTAAAACATAAAGCAAGAACATGTAAGCTTTAATCTCAGGCAATGATATAATGTTGGTAGAGTGCATGTGTGACACATCAATAAAGATGTCAGACAAGTATCAAGTATCTTAAAATTGAACTAGAAGTCAAGAAAACATTTCCATGCAGTAACTTGTAAATATGTAAAAAGGCAATCATTATCGCTTTGTTCATCATAGCTTCAGAAAAGATGATGTGGAAACATGCAAGGCAGTCTGAGTACAATATGTCAGTGAACCTAAAAGAGCTTCAATCAAGTCTTCTATTATATTGGAGATCAACTGAATTTACCTCATTTCAGATCTGCACAAAGAAAAATCACTGCAGTTAAGGTTGTGAATAAAATTATGGTAAACTTGTATAAACAATTGAGAAAAAACTCTTGATTGCGACACATCAATAAAGATGTCAGACAAGTATATCGAAATTCAACTGGAAGACAAGAAAACATTTCCATGTCATAACTTGTAATTATATCACAAGCTAATCATTATCACTTTGCCAATCATAGCTTCAGACAAGATGATGTGGAAACATTCAATGTAGTATAACAACCCTATATCAGCGGGCATAAAAGTGTAAAATGTGTGACACATGTCACTTTATTTTCAAATGAAAGGACAAGAAGGTACAAAAAGTGAAAAGCAAGAACATCGGAGCTTTAATTCTAATAAAGATCAACTGAATTAATCAGATGTTATATCCGTGTAAGGTAAATTCATTGCCATAAAAGTGGATGACCAATGAAATTACGATAATTTTGATTCTAAATTGAGGCCAAACTCTTTTGATTAAGACCATACTATTGAAAAAGACACCATTCTGTGTGTAAGCTCAATTATCAATTGGAGATGCTGGGGATTGATCCAAGGACCTTTCACATGCAAAGCGAACGCTCTACCACTGAGCTACATCCCCATATATTTTCTAACATTTTGTGTCAAGATATTCATTGTCACTGTGATAAATCTGCATCATCATAGAGGCATCACCCATTAAAATATTTTCAAATCAAAAGACAATAAGGTATTAAAACATAAAGCAAGAACATGTAAGCTTTAATCTCAGGCAATGATATAATGTTGGTAGAGTGCATGTGTGACACATCAATAAAGATGTCAGACAAGTATCAAGTATCTTAAAATTGAACTAGAAGTCAAGAAAACATTTCCATGCACTAACTTGTAAATATGTAAAAAGGCAATCATTATCGCTTTGTTCATCATAGCTTCAGAAAAGATGATGTGGAAACATGCAAGGCAGTCTGAGTACAATATGTCAGTGAACCTAAAAGAGCTTCAATCAAGTCTTCTATTATATTGGAGATCAACTGAATTTACCTCATTTCAGATCTGCACAAAGAAAAATCACTGCAGTTAAGGTTGTGAATAAAATTATGGTAAACTTGAATAAACAATTGAGAAAAAACTCTTGATTGCGACACATCAATAAAGATGTCAGACAAGTATATCGAAATTCAACTGGAAGACAAGAAAACATTTCCATGTCATAACTTGTAATTATATCACAAGCTAATCATTATCACTTTGCCAATCATAGCTTCAGACAAGATGATGTGGAAACATTCAATGTAGTATAACAACCCTATATCAGCGGGCATAAAAGTGTAAAATGTGTGACACATGTCACTTTATTTTCAAATGAAAGGACAAGAAGGTACAAAAAGTGAAAAGCAAGAACATCGGAGCTTTAATTCTAATAAAGATCAACTGAATTAATCAGATGTTATATCCGTGTAAGGTAAATTCATTGCCATAAAAGTGGATGACCAATGAAATTACGATAATTTTGATTCTAAATTGAGGCCAAAGTCTTTTGATTAAGACCATACTATTGAAAAAGACACCATTCTGTGTGTAAGCTCAATTATCAATTGGAGATGCTGGGGATTGATCCCAGGACCTTTCACATGCAAAGCGAACGCTCTACCACTGAGCTACATCCCCATATATTTACTAACATTTTGTGTCAAGATATTCATTGTCACTGTGATAAATCTGCATCATCATAGAGGCATCACCCATTAAAATATTTTCAAATCAAAAGACAATAAGGTATTAAAACATAAAGCAAGAACATGTAAGCTTTAATCTCAGGCAATGATATAATGTTGGTAGAGTGCATGTGTGACACATCAATAAAGATGTCAGACAAGTATCAAGTATCTTAAAATTGAACTAGAAGTCAAGAAAACATTTCCATGCACTAACTTGTAAATATGTAAAAAGGCAATCATTATCGCTTTGTTCATCATAGCTTCAGAAAAGATGATGTGGAAACATGCAAGGCAGTCTGAGTACAATATGTCAGTGAACCTAAAAGAGCTTCAATCAAGTCTTCTATTATATTGGAGATCAACTGAATTTACCTCATTTCAGATCTGCACAAAGAAAAATCACTGCAGTTAAGGTTGTGAATAAAATTATGGTAAACTTGAATAAACAATTGAGAAAAAACTCTTGATTGCGACACATCAATAAAGATGTCAGACAAGTATATCGAAATTCAACTGGAAGACAAGAAAACATTTCCATGTCATAACTTGTAATTATATCACAAGCTAATCATTATCACTTTGCCAATCATAGCTTCAGACAAGATGATGTGGAAACATTCAATGTAGTATAACAACCCTATATCAGCGGGCATAAAAGTGTAAAATGTGTGACACATGTCACTTTATTTTCAAATGAAAGGACAAGAAGGTACAAAAAGTGAAAAGCAAGAACATCGGAGCTTTAATTCTAATAAAGATCAACTGAATTAATCAGATGTTATATCCGTGTAAGGTAAATTCAGTGCCATAAAAGTGGATGACCAATGAAATTACGATAATTTTGATTCTAAATTGAGGCCAAAGTCTTTTGATTAAGACCATACTATTGAAAAAGACACCATTCTGTGTGTAAGCTCAATTATCAATTGGAGATGCTGGGGATTGATCCCAGGACCTTTCACATGCAAAGCGAACGCTCTACCACTGAGCTACATCCCCATATATTTACTAACATTTTGTGTCAAGATATTCATTGTCACTGTGATAAATCTGCATCATCATAGAGGCATCACCCATTAAAATATTTTCAAATCAAAAGACAATAAGGTATTAAAACATAAAGCAAGAACATGTAAGCTTTAATCTCAGGCAATGATATAATGTTGGTAGAGTGCATGTGTGACACATCAATAAAGATGTCAGACAAGTATCAAGTATCTTAAAATTGAACTAGAAGTCAAGAAAACATTTCCATGCACTAACTGGTAAATATGTAAAAAGGCAATCATTATCGCTTTGTTCATCATAGCTTCAGAAAAGATGATGTGGAAACATGCAAGGCAGTCTGAGTACAATATGTCAGTGAACCTAAAAGAGCTTCAATCAAGTCTTCTATTATATTGGAGATCAACTGAATTTACCTCATTTCAGATCTGCACAAAGAAAAATCACTGCAGTTAAGGTTGTGAATAAAATTATGGTAAACTTGAATAAACAATTGAGAAAAAACTCTTGATTGCGACACATCAATAAAGATGTCAGACAAGTATATCGAAATTCAACTGGAAGACAAGAAAACATTTCCATGTCATAACTTGTAATTATATCACAAGCTAATCATTATCACTTTGCCAATCATAGCTTCAGACAAGATGATGTGGAAACATTCAATGTAGTATAACAACCCTATATCAGCGGGCATAAAAGTGTAAAATGTGTGACACATGTCACTTTATTTTCAAATGAAAGGACAAGAAGGTACAAAAAGTGAAAAGCAAGAACATCGGAGCTTTAATTCTAATAAAGATCAACTGAATTAATCAGATGTTATATCCGTGTAAAGTAAATTCATTGCCATAAAAGTGGATGACCAATGAAATTACGATAATTTTGATTCTAAATTGAGGCCAAACTCTTTTGATTAAGACCATACTATTGAAAAAGACACCATTCTGTGTGTAAGCTCAATTATCAATTGGAGATGCTGGGGATTGATCCCAGGACCTTTCACATGCAAAGCAAACGCTCTACCACTGAGCTACATACCCATATATTTTCTAACATTTTGTGTCAAGATATTCATTGTCACTGTGATAAATCTGCATCATCATAGAGGCATCACCCATTAAAATATTTTCAAATCAAAAGACAATAAGGTATTAAAACATAAAGCAAGAACATGTAAGCTTTAATCTCAGGCAATGATATAATGTTGGTAGAGTGCATGTGTGACACATCAATAAAGATGTCAGACAAGTATCAAGTATCTTAAAATTGAACTAGAAGTCAAGAAAACATTTCCATGCAGTAACTTGTAAATATGTAAAAAGGCAATCATTATCGCTTTGTTCATCATAGCTTCAGAAAAGATGATGTGGAAACATGCAAGGCAGTCTGAGTACAATATGTCAGTGAACCTAAAAGAGCTTCAATCAAGTCTTCTATTATATTGGAGATCAACTGAATTTACCTCATTTCAGATCTGCACAAAGAAAAATCACTGCAGTTAAGGTTGTGAATAAAATTATGGTAAACTTGAATAAACAATTGAGAAAAAACTCTTGATTGCGACACATCAATAAAGATGTCAGACAAGTATATCGAAATTCAACTGGAAGACAAGAAAACATTTCCATGTCATAACTTGTAATTATATCACAAGCTAATCATTATCACTTTGCCAATCATAGCTTCAGACAAGATGATGTGGAAACATTCAATGTAGTATAACAACCCTATATCAGCGGGCATAAAAGTGTAAAATGTGTGACACATGTCACTTTATTTTCAAATGAAAGGACAAGAAGGTACAAAAAGTGAAAAGCAAGAACATCGGAGCTTTAATTCTAATAAAGATCAACTGAATTAATCAGATGTTATATCCGTGTAAAGTAAATTCATTGCCATAAAAGTGGATGACCAATGAAATTACGATAATTTTGATTCTAAATTGAGGCCAAAGTCTTTTGATTAAGACCATACTATTGAAAAAGACACCATTCTGTGTGTAAGCTCAATTATCAATTGGAGATGCTGGGGATTGATCCCAGGACCTTTCACATGCAAAGCGAATGCTCTACCACTGAGCTACATCCCCATATATTTACTAACATTTTGTGTCAAGATATTCATTGTCACTGTGATAAATCTGCATCATCATAGAGGCATCACCCATTAAAATATTTTCAAATCAAAAGACAATAAGGTATTAAAACATAAAGCAAGAACATGTAAGCTTTAATCTCAGGCAATGATATAATGTTGGTAGAGTGCATGTGTGACACATCAATAAAGATGTCAGACAAGTATCAAGTATCTTAAAATTGAACTAGAAGTCAAGAAAACATTTCCATGCACTAACTTGTAAATATGTAAAAAGGCAATCATTATCGCTTTGTTCATCATAGCTTCAGAAAAGATGATGTGGAAACATGCAAGGCAGTCTGAGTACAATATGTCAGTGAACCTAAAAGAGCTTCAATCAAGTCTTCTATTATATTGGAGATTAACTGAATTTACCTCATTTCAGATCTGCACAAAGAAAAATCACTGCAGTTAAGGTTGTGAATAAAATTATGGTAAACTTGAATAAACAATTGAGAAAAAACTCTTGATTGCGACACATCAATAAAGATGTCAGACAAGTATATTGAAATTCAACTGGAAGACAAGAAAACATTTCCATGTCATAACTTGTAATTATATCACAAGCTAATCATTATCACTTTGCCAATCATAGCTTCAGACAAGATGATGTGGAAACATTCAATGTAGTATAACAACCCTATATCAGCGGGCATAAAAGTGTAAAATGTGTGACACATGTCACTTTATTTTCAAATGAAAGGACAAGAAGATACAAAAAGTGAAAAGCAAGAACATCGGAGCTTTAATTCTAATAAAGATCAACTGAATTAATCATATGTTATATCCGTGTAAGGTAAATTCATTGCCATAAAAGTGGATGACCAATGAAATTACGATAATTTTGATTCTAAATTGAGGCAAAACTCTTTTGATTAAGACCATACTATTGAAAAAGACACCATTCTGTGTGTAAGCTCAATTATCAATTGGAGATGCTGGGGATTGATCCCAGGACCTTTCACATGCAAAGCGAACGCTCTACCACTGAGCTACATCCCCATATATTTTCTAACATTTAGTGTCAAGATATTCATTGTCACTCTGATAAATCTGCATCATCATAGAGGCATCACCCATTAAAATATTTTCAAATCAAAAGACAATAAGGTATTAAAACATAAACCAAGAACATGTAAGCTTTAATCTCAGGCAATGATATAATGTTGGTAGAGTGCATGTGTGACACATCGATAAAGATGTCAGACAAGTATCAAGTATCTTAAAATTGAACTAGAAGTCAAGAAAACATTTCCATGCAGTAACTTGTAAATATGTAAAAAGGCAATCATTATCTCTTTGTTGATCATAGCTTCAGAAAAGATGATGTGGAAACATGCAAGGCAGTCTGAGTACAATATGTCAGTGAACCTAAAAGAGCTTCAATCAAGTCTTCTATTATATTGGAGATCAACTGAATTTACCTCATTTCACATCTGCACAAAGAAAAATCACTGCAGTTAAGGTTGTGAATAAAATTATGGTAAACTTGAATAAACAATTGAGAAAAAACTCTTGATTGCGACACATCAATAAAGATGTCAGACAAGTATATCGAAATTCAACTGGAAGACAAGAAAACATTTCCATGTCATAACTTGTAATTATATCACAAGCTAATCATTATCACTTTGCCAATCATAGCTTCAGACAAGATGATGTGGAAACATTCAATGTAGTATAACAACCCTACATCAGCGGGCATAAAAGTGTAAAATGTGTGACACATGTCACTTTATTTTCAAATGAAAGGACAAGAATGTACAAAACGTGAAAAGCAAGAACATCAGAGCTTTAATTCTAATAAAGATCAACTGAATTAATCAGATGTTATATCCGTGTAAAGTAAATTCATTGCCATAAAAGTGGATGACCAATGAAATTACGATAATTTTGATTCTAAATTGAGGCCAAACTCTTTTGATTAAGACCATACTATTGAAAAAGACACCATTCTGTGTGTAAGCTCAATTATCAATTGGAGATGCTGGGGATTGATCCCAGGACCTTTCACATGCAAAGCGAACGCTCTACCACTGAGCTAAATCCCCATATATTTTCTAACATTTTGTGTCAAGATATTCATTGTCACTGTGATAAATCTGCATCATCATAGAAGCATCACCCATTAAAATATTTTCAAATCAAAATACAATAAGGCATTAAAACATAAAGCAAGAACATGTAAGCTTTAATCTCAGGCAATGATATAATGTTGGTAGAGTGCATGTGTGACACATCGATAAAGATGTCAGACAAGTATCAAGTATCTTAAAATTGAACTAGAAGTCAAGAAAACATTTCCATGCAGTAACTTGTAAATATGTAAAAAGGCAATCATTATCGCTTTGTTCATCATAGCTTCAGAAAAGATGATGTGGAAACATGCAAGGCAGTCTGAGTACAATATGTCAGTGAACCTAAAAGAGCTTCAATCAAGTCTTCTATTATATTGGAGATCAACTGAATTTACCTCATTTCACATCTGCACAAAGAAAAATCACTGCAGTTAAGGTTGTGAATAAAATTATGGTAAACTTGAATAAACAATTGAGAAAAAACTCTTGATTGCGACACATCAATAAAGATGTCAGACAAGTATATCGAAATTCAACTGGAAGACAAGAAAACATTTCCATGTCATAACTTGTAATTATATCACAAGCTAATCATTATCACTTTGCCAATCATAGCTTCAGACAAGATGATGTGGAAACATTCAATGTAGTATAACAACCCTATATCAGCGGGCATAAAAGTGTAAAATGTGTGACACATGTCACTTTATTTTCAAATGAAAGGACAAGAAGGTACAAAAAGTGAAAAGCAAGAACATCGGAGCTTTAATTCTAATAAAGATCAACTGAATTAATCAGATGTTATATCCGTGTAAAGTAAATTCATTGCCATAAAAGTGGATGACCAATGAAATTACGATAATTTTGATTCTAAATTGAGGCCAAACTCTTTTGATTAAGACCATACTATTGAAAAAGACACCATTCTGTGTGTAAGCTCAATTATCAATTGGAGATGCTGGGGATTGATCCCAGGACCTTTCACATGCAAAGCAAACGCTCTACCACTGAGCTACATCCCCATATATTTTCTAACATTTTGTGTCAAGATATTCATTGTCACTGTGATAAATCTGCATCATCATAGAGGCATCACCCATTAAAATATTTTCAAATCAAAATACAATAAGGCATTAAAACATAAAGCAAGAACATGTAAGCTTTAATCTCAGGCAATGATATAATGTTGGTAGAGTGCATGTGTGACACATCGATAAAGATGTCAGACAAGTATCAAGTATCTTAAAATTGAACTAGAAGTCAAGAAAACATTTCCATGCAGTAACTTGTAAATATGTAAAAAGGCAATCATTATCGCTTTGTTCATCATAGCTTCAGAAAAGATGATGTGGAAACATGCAAGGCAGTCTGAGTACAATATGTCAGTGAACCTAAAAGAGCTTCAATCAAGTCTTCTATTATATTGGAGATCAACTGAATTTACCTCATTTCACATCTGCACAAAGAAAAATCACTGCAGTTAAGGTTGTGAATAAAATTATGGTAAACTTGAATAAACAATTGAGAAAAAACTCTTGATTGCGACACATCAATAAAGATGTCAGACAAGTATATCGAAATTCAACTGGAAGACAAGAAAACATTTCCATGTCATAACTTGTAATTATATCACAAGCTAATCATTATCACTTTGCCAATCATAGCTTCAGACAAGATGATGTGGAAACATTCAATGTAGTATAACAACCCTATATCAGCGGGCATAAAAGTGTAAAATGTGTGACACATGTCACTTTATTTTCAAATGAAAGGACAAGAAGGTACAAAAAGTGAAAAGCAAGAACATCGGAGCTTTAATTCTAATAAAGATCAACTGAATTAATCAGATGTTATATCCGTGTAAAGTAAATTCATTGCCATAAAAGTGGATGACCAATGAAATTACGATAATTTTGATTCTAAATTGAGGCCAAACTCTTTTGATTAAGACCATACTATTGAAAAAGACACCATTCTGTGTGTAAGCTCAATTATCAATTGGAGATGCTGGGGATTGATCCCAGGACCTTTCACATGCAAAGCAAACGCTCTACCACTGAGCTACATCCCCATATATTTTCTAACATTTTGTGTCAAGATATTCATTGTCACTGTGATAAATCTGCATCATCATAGAGGCATCACCCATTAAAATATTTTCAAATCAAAAGACAATAAGGTATTAAAACATAAAGCAAGAACATGTAAGCTTTAATCTCAGGCAATGATATAATGTTGGTAGAGTGCATGTGTGACACATCAATAAAGATGTCAGACAAGTATCAAGTATCTTAAAATTGAACTAGAAGTCAAGAAAACATTTCCATGCAGTAACTTGTAAATATGTAAAAAGGCAATCATTATCGCTTTGTTCATCATAGCTTCAGAAAAGATGATGTGGAAACATGCAAGGCAGTCTGAGTACAATATGTCAGTGAACCTAAAAGAGCTTCAATCAAGTCTTCTATTATATTGGAGATCAACTGAATTTACCTCATTTCACATCTGCACAAAGAAAAATCACTGCAGTTAAGGTTGTGAATAAAATTATGGTAAACTTGAATAAACAATTGAGAAAAAACTCTTGATTGCGACACATCAATAAAGATGTCAGACAAGTATATCGAAATTCAACTGGAAGACAAGAAAACATTTCCATGTCATAACTTGTAATTATATCACAAGCTAATCATTATCACTTTGCCAATCATAGCTTCAGACAAGATGATGTGGAAACATTCAATGTAGTATAACAACCCTATATCAGCGGGCATAAAAGTGTAAAATGTGTGACACATGTCACTTTATTTTCAAATGAAAGGACAAGAATGTACAAAACGTGAAAAGCAAGAACATCAGAGCTTTAATTCTAATAAAGATCAACTGAATTAATCAGATGTTATATCCGTGTAAAGTAAATTCATTGCCATAAAAGTGGATGACCAATGAAATTACGATAATTTTGATTCTAAATTGAGGCCAAACTCTTTTGATTAAGACCATACTATTGAAAAAGACACAATTCTGTGTGTAAGCTCAATTATCAATTGGAGATGCTGGGGATTGATCCCAGGACCTTTCACATGCAAAGCAAACGCTCTACCACTGAGCTACATCCCCATATATTTTCTAACATTTTGTGTCAAGATATTCATTGTCACTGTGATAAATCTGCATCATCATAGAGGCATCACCCATTAAAATATTTTCAAATCAAAAGACAATAAGGTATTAAAACATAAAGCAAGAACATGTAAGCTTTAATCTCAGGCAATGATATAATGTTGGTAGAGTGCATGTGTGACACATCAATAAAGATGTCAGACAAGTATCAAGTATCTTAAAATTGAACTAGAAGTCAAGAAAACATTTCCATGCAGTAACTTGTAAATATGTAAAAAGGCAATCATTATCGCTTTGTTCATCATAGCTTCAGAAAAGATGATGTGGAAACATGCAAGGCAGTCTGAGTACAATATGTCAGTGAACCTAAAAGAGCTTCAATCAAGTCTTCTATTATATTGGAGATCAACTGAATTTACCTCATTTCAGATCTGCACAAAGAAAAATCACTGCAGTTAAGGTTGTGAATAAAATTATGGTAAACTTGAATAAACAATTGAGAAAAAACTCTTGATTGCGACACATCAATAAAGATGTCAGACAAGTATATCGAAATTCAACTGGAAGACAAGAAAACATTTCCATGTCATAACTTGTAATTATATCACAAGCTAATCATTATCACTTTGCCAATCATAGCTTCAGACAAGATGATGTGGAAACATTCAATGTAGTATAACAACCCTATATCAGCGGGCATAAAAGTGTAAAATGTGTGACACATGTCACTTTATTTTCAAATGAAAGGACAAGAAGGTACAAAAAGTGAAAAGCAAGAACATCGGAGCTTTAATTCTAATAAAGATCAACTGAATTAATCAGATGTTATATCCGTGTAAAGTAAATTCATTGCCATAAAAGTGGATGACCAATGAAATTACGATAATTTTGATTCTAAATTGAGGCCAAACTCTTTTGATTAAGACCATACTATTGAAAAAGACACCATTCTGTGTGTAAGCTCAATTATCAATTGGAGATGCTGGGGATTGATCCCAGGACCTTTCACATGCAAAGCAAACGCTCTACCACTGAGCTACATACCCATATATTTTCTAACATTTTGTGTCAAGATATTCATTGTCACTGTGATAAATCTGCATCATCATAGAGGCATCACCCATTAAAATATTTTCAAATCAAAAGACAATAAGGTATTAAAACATAAAGCAAGAACATGTAAGCTTTAATCTCAGGCAATGATATAATGTTGGTAGAGTGCATGTGTGACACATCAATAAAGATGTCAGACAAGTATCAAGTATCTTAAAATTGAACTAGAAGTCAAGAAAACATTTCCATGCAGTAACTTGTAAATATGTAAAAAGGCAATCATTATCGCTTTGTTCATCATAGCTTCAGAAAAGATGATGTGGAAACATGCAAGGCAGTCTGAGTACAATATGTCAGTGAACCTAAAAGAGCTTCAATCAAGTCTTCTATTATATTGGAGATCAACTGAATTTACCTCATTTCAGATCTGCACAAAGAAAAATCACTGCAGTTAAGGTTGTGAATAAAATTATGGTAAACTTGAATAAACAATTGAGAAAAAACTCTTGATTGCGACACATCAATAAAGATGTCAGACAAGTATATCGAAATTCAACTGGAAGACAAGAAAACATTTCCATGTCATAACTTGTAATTATATCACAAGCTAATCATTATCACTTTGCCAATCATAGCTTCAGACAAGATGATGTGGAAACATTCAATGTAGTATAACAACCCTATATCAGCGGGCATAAAAGTGTAAAATGTGTGACACATGTCACTTTATTTTCAAATGAAAGGACAAGAAGGTACAAAAAGTGAAAAGCAAGAACATCGGAGCTTTAATTCTAATAAAGATCAACTGAATTAATCAGATGTTATATCCGTGTAAAGTAAATTCATTGCCATAAAAGTGGATGACCAATGAAATTACGATAATTTTGATTCTAAATTGAGGCCAAACTCTTTTGATTAAGACCATACTATTGAAAAAGACACCATTCTGTGTGTAAGCTCAATTATCAATTGGAGATGCTGGGGATTGATCCCAGGACCTTTCACATGCAAAGCGAACGCTCTACCACTGAGCTACATCCCCATATATTTTCTAACATTTTGTGTCAAGATATTCATTGTCACTGTGATAAATCTGCATCATCATAGAGGCATCACCCATTAAAATATTTTCAAATCAAAAGACAATAAGGTATTAAAACATAAAGCAAGAACATGTAAGCTTTAATCTCAGGCAATGATATAATGTTGGTAGAGTGCATGTGTGACACATCAATAAAGATGTCAGACAAGTATCAAGTATCTTAAAATTGAACTAGAAGTCAAGAAAACATTTCCATGCAGTAACTTGTAAATATGTAAAAAGGCAATCATTATCTCTTTGTTGATCATAGCTTCAGAAAAGATGATGTGGAAACATGCAAGGCAGTCTGAGTACAATATGTCAGTGAACCTAAAAGAGCTCCAATCAAGTCTTCTATTATATTGGAGATCAACTGAATTTACCTCATTTCACATCTGCACAAACAAAAATCACTGCAGTTAAGGTCGTGAATAAAATTATGGTAAACTTGAATAAAGAATTGAGAAAAAACTCTTGATTGCGACACATCAATAAAGATGTCAGACAAGTATATCGAAATTCAACTGGAAGACAAGAAAACATTTCCATGTCATAACTTGTAATTATATCACAAGCTAATCATTATCACTTTGCCAATCATAGCTTCAGACAAGATGATGTGGAAACATTCAATGTAGTATAACAACACTATATCAGCGGGCATAAAAGTGTAAAATGTGTGACACATGTCACTTGATTTTCAAATGAAAGGACAAGAAGGTACAAAAAGTGAAAAGCAAGAACATCGGAGCTTTAATTCTAATAAAGATCAACTGAATTAATCAGATGTTATATCCGTGTAAAGTAAATTCATTGCCATAAAAGTGGATGACCAATGAAATTACGATAATTTTGATTCTAAATTGAGGCCAAACTCTTTTGATTAAGACCATACTATTGAAAAAGACACCATTCTGTGTGTAAGCTCAATTATCAATTGGAGATGCTGGGGATTGATCCCAGGACCTTTCACATGCAAAGCGAACGCTCTACCACTGAGCTACATCCCCATATATTTTCTAACATTTTGTGTCAAGATATTCATTGTCACTGTGATAAATCTGCATCATCATAGAGGCATCACCCATTAAAATATTTTCAAATCAAAAGACAATAAGGTATTAAAACATAAAGCAAGAACATGTAAGCTTTAATCTCAGGCAATGATATAATGTTGGTAGAGTGCATGTGTGACACATCAATAAAGATGTCAGACAAGTATCAAGTATCTTAAAATTGAACTAGAAGTCAAGAAAACATTTCCATGCAGTAACTTGTAAATATGTAAAAAGGCAATCATTATCTCTTTGTTGATCATAGCTTCAGAAAAGATGATGTGGAAACATGCAAGGCAGTCTGAGTACAATATGTCAGTGAACCTAAAAGAGCTCCAATCAAGTCTTCTATTATATTGGAGATCAACTGAATTTACCTCATTTCACATCTGCACAAACAAAAATCACTGCAGTTAAGGTCGTGAATAAAATTATGGTAAACTTGAATAAAGAATTGAGAAAAAACTCTTGATTGCGACACATCAATAAAGATGTCAGACAAGTATATCGAAATTCAACTGGAAGACAAGAAAACATTTCCATGTCATAACTTGTAATTATATCACAAGCTAATCATTATCACTTTGCCAATCATAGCTTCAGACAAGATGATGTGGAAACATTCAATGTAGTATAACAACACTATATCAGCGGGCATAAAAGTGTAAAATGTGTGACACATGTCACTTGATTTTCAAATGAAAGGACAAGAAGGTACAAAAAGTGAAAAGCAAGAACATCGGAGCTTTAATTCTAATAAAGATCAACTGAATTAATCAGATGTTATATCCGTGTAAAGTAAATTCATTGCCATAAAAGTGGATGACCAATGAAATTACGATAATTTTGATTCTAAATTGAGGCCAAATTCTTTTGATTAAGACCATACTATTGAAAAAGACACCATTCTGTGTGTAAGCTCAATTATCAATTGGAGATGCTGGGGATTGATCCCAGGACCTTTCACATGCAAAGCGAACGCTCTACCACTGAGCTACATCCCCATATATTTTCTAACATTTTGTGTCAAGATATTCATTGTCACTGTGATAAATCTGCATCATCATAGAGGCATCACCCATTAAAATATTTTCAAATCAAAAGACAATAAGGTATTAAAACATAAAGCAAGAACATGTAAGCTTTAATCTCAGGCAATGATATAATGTTGGTAGAGTGCATGTGTGACACATCAATAAAGATGTCAGACAAGTATCAAGTATCTTAAAATTGAACTAGAAGTCAAGAAAACATTTCCATGCAGTAACTTGTAAATATGTAAAAAGGCAATCATTATCGCTTTGTTCATCATAGCTTCAGAAAAGATGATGTGGAAACATGCAAGGCAGTCTGAGTACAATATGTCAGTGAACCTAAAAGAGCTTCAATCAAGTCTTCTATTATATTGGAGATCAACTGAATTTACCTCATTTCAGATCTGCACAAAGAAAAATCACTGCAGTTAAGGTTGTGAATAAAATTATGGTAAACTTGAATAAACAATTGAGAAAAAACTCTTGATTGCGACACATCAATAAAGATGTCAGACAAGTATATCGAAATTCAACTGGAAGACAAGAAAACATTTCCATGTCATAACTTGTAATTATATCACAAGCTAATCATTATCACTTTGCCAATCATAGCTTCAGACAAGATGATGTGGAAACATTCAATGTAGTATAACAACCCTATATCAGCGGGCATAAAAGTGTAAAATGTGTGACACATGTCACTTTATTTTCAAATGAAAGGACAAGAAGGTACAAAAAGTGAAAAGCAAGAACATCGGAGCTTTAATTCTAATAAAGATCAACTGAATTAATCAGATGTTATATCTGTGTAAAGTAAATTCATTGCCATAAAAGTGGATGACCAATGAAATTACGATAATTTTGATTCTAAATTGAGGCCAAACTCTTTTGATTAAGACCATACTATTGAAAAAGACACCATTCTGTGTGTAAGCTCAATTATCAATTGGAGATGCTGGGGATTGATCCCAGGACCTTTCACATGCAAAGCGAACGCTCTACCACTGAGCTACATCCCCATATATTTTCTAACATTTTGTGTCAAGATATTCATTGTCACTGTGATAAATCTGCATCATCATAGAGGCATCACCCATTAAAATATTTTCAAATCAAAAGACAATAAGGTATTAAAACATAAAGCAAGAACATGTAAGCTTTAATCTCAGGCAATGATATAATGTTGGTAGAGTGCATGTGTGACACATCAATAAAGATGTCAGACAAGTATCAAGTATCTTAAAATTGAACTAGAAGTCAAGAAAACATTTCCATGCAGTAACTTGTAAATATGTAAAAAGGCAATCATTATCGCTTTGTTCATCATAGCTTCAGAAAAGATGATGTGGAAACATGCAAGGCAGTCTGAGTACAATATGTCAGTGAACCTAAAAGAGCTTCAATCAAGTCTTCTATTATATTGGAGATCAACTGAATTTACCTCATTTCAGATCTGCACAAAGAAAAATCACTGCAGTTAAGGTTGTGAATAAAATTATGGTAAACTTGAATAAACAATTGAGAAAAAACTCTTGATTGCGACACATCAATAAAGATGTCAGACAAGTATATCGAAATTCAACTGGAAGACAAGAAAACATTTCCATGTCATAACTTGTAATTATATCACAAGCTAATCATTATCACTTTGCCAATCATAGCTTCAGACAAGATGATGTGGAAACATTCAATGTAGTATAACAACCCTATATCAGCGGGCATAAAAGTGTAAAATGTGTGACACATGTCACTTTATTTTCAAATGAAAGGACAAGAAGGTACAAAAAGTGAAAAGCAAGAACATCGGAGCTTTAATTCTAATAAAGATCAACTGAATTAATCAGATGTTATATCTGTGTAAAGTAAATTCATTGCCATAAAAGTGGATGACCAATGAAATTACGATAATTTTGATTCTAAATTGAGGCCAAACTCTTTTGATTAAGACCATACTATTGAAAAAGACACCATTCTGTGTGTAAGCTCAATTATCAATTGGAGATGCTGGGGATTGATCCCAGGACCTTTCACATGCAAAGCGAACGCTCTACCACTGAGCTACATCCCCATATATTTTCTAACATTTTGTGTCAAGATATTCATTGTCACTGTGATAAATCTGCATCATCATAGAGGCATCACCCATTAAAATATTTTCAAATCAAAAGACAATAAGGTATTAAAACATAAAGCAAGAACATGTAAGCTTTAATCTCAGGCAATGATATAATGTTGGTAGAGTGCATGTGTGACACATCAATAAAGATGTCAGACAAGTATCAAGTATCTTAAAATTGAACTAGAAGTCAAGAAAACATTTCCATGCAGTAACTTGTAAATATGTAAAAAGGCAATCATTATCGCTTTGTTCATCATAGCTTCAGAAAAGATGATGTGGAAACATGCAAGGCAGTCTGAGTACAATATGTCAGTGAACCTAAAAGAGCTCCAATCAAGTCTTCTATTATATTGGAGATCAACTGAATTTACCTCATTTCACATCTGCACAAAGAAAAATCACTGCAGTTAAGGTCGTGAATAAAATTATGGTAAACTTGAATAAAGAATTGAGAAAAAACTCTTGATTGCGACACATCAATAAAGATGTCAGACAAGTATATCGAAATTCAACTGGAAGACAAGAAAACATTTCCATGTCATAACTTGTAATTATATCACAAGCTAATCATTATCACTTTGCCAATCATAGCTTCACACAAGATGATGTGGAAACATTCAATGTAGTATAACAACACTATATCAGCGGGCATAAAAGTGTAAAATGTGTGACACATGTCACTTGATTTTCAAATGAAAGGACAAGAAGGTACAAAAAGTGAAAAGCAAGAACATCGGAGCTTTAATTCTAATAAAGATCAACTGAATTAATCAGATGTTATATCCGTGTAAAGTAAATTCATTGCCATAAAAGTGGATGACCAATGAAATTACGATAATTTTGATTCTAAATTGAGGCCAAACTCTTTTGATTAAGACCATACTATTGAAAAAGACACCATTCTGTGTGTAAGCTCAATTATCAATTGGAGATGCTGGGGATTGATCCCAGGACCTTTCACATGCAAAGCGAACGCTCTACCACTGAGCTACATCCCCATATATTTTCTAACATTTTGTGTCAAGATATTCATTGTCACTGTGATAAATCTGCATCATCATAGAGGCATCACCCATTAAAATATTTTCAAATCAAAAGACAATAAGGTATTAAAACATAAAGCAAGAACATGTAAGCTTTAATCTCAGGCAATGATATAATGTTGGTAGAGTGCATGTGTGACACATCAATAAAGATGTCAGACAAGTATCAAGTATCTTAAAATTGAACTAGAAGTCAAGAAAACATTTCCATGCAGTAACTTGTAAATATGTAAAAAGGCAATCATTATCTCTTTGTTGATCATAGCTTCAGAAAAGATGATGTGGAAACTTGCAAGGCAGTCTGAGTACAATATGTCAGTGAACCTAAAAGAGCTTCAATCAAGTCTTCTATTATATTGGAGATCAACTGAATTTACCTCATTTCACATCTGCACAAAGAAAAATCACTGCAGTTAAGGTTGTGAATAAAATTATGGTAAACTTGAATAAACAATTGAGAAAAAACTCTTGATTGCGACACATCAATAAAGATGTCAGACAAGTATATCGAAATTCAACTGGAAGACAAGAAAACATTTCCATGTCATAACTTGTAATTATATCACAAGCTAATCATTATCACTTTGCCAATCATAGCTTCAGACAAGATGATGTGGAAACATTCAATGTAGTATAACAACCCTACATCAGCGGGCATAAAAGTGTAAAATGTGTGACACATGTCACTTTATTTTCAAATGAAAGGACAAGAATGTACAAAAAGTGAAAAGCAAGAACATCAGAGCTTTAATTCTAATAAAGATCAACTGAATTAATCAGATGTTATATCCGTGTAAAGTAAATTCATTGCCATAAAAGTGGATGACCAATGAAATTACGATAATTTTGATTCTAAATTGAGGCCAAACTCTTTTGATTAAGACCATACTATTGAAAAAGACACCATTCTGTGTGTAAGCTCAATTATCAATTGGAGATGCTGGGGATTGATCCCAGGACCTTTCACATGCAAAGCGAATGCTCTACCACTGAGCTACATCCCCATATATTTTCTAACATTTTGTGTCAAGATATTCATTGTCACTGTGATAAATCTGCATCATCATAGAGGCATCACCCATTAAAATATTTTCAAATCAAAAGACAATAAGGTATTAAAACATAAAGCAAGAACATGTAAGCTTTAATCTCAGGCAATGATATAATGTTGGTAGAGTGCATGTGTGACACATCAATAAAGATGTCAGACAAGTATCAAGTATCTTAAAATTGAACTAGAAGTCAAGAAAACATTTCCATGCAGTAACTTGTAAATATGTAAAAAGGCAATCATTATCGCTTTGTTCATCATAGCTTCAGAAAAGATGATGTGGAAACATGCAAGGCAGTCTGAGTACAATATGTCAGTGAACCTAAAAGAGCTTCAATCAAGTCTTCTATTATATTGGAGATCAACTGAATTTACCTCATTTCAGATCTGCACAAAGAAAAATCACTGCAGTTAAGGTTGTGAATAAAATTATGGTCAACTTGAATAAACAATTGAGAAAAAACTCTTGATTGCGACACATCAATAAAGATGTCAGACAAGTATATCGAAATTCAACTGGAAGACAAGAAAACATTTCCATGTCATAACTTGTAATTATATCACAAGCTAATCATTATCACTTTGCCAATCATAGCTTCAGACAAGATGATGTGGAAACATTCAATGTAGTATAACAACCCTATATCAGCGGGCATAAAAGTGTAAAATGTGTGACACATGTCACTTTATTTTCAAATGAAAGGACAAGAAGGTACAAAAAGTGAAAAGCAAGAACATCGGAGCTTTAATTCTAATAAAGATCAACTGAATTAATCAGATGTTATATCCGTGTAAAGTAAATTCATTGCCATAAAAGTGGATGACCAATGAAATTACGATAATTTTGATTCTAAATTGAGGCCAAACTCTTTTGATTAAGACCATACTATTGAAAAAGACACCATTCTGTGTGTAAGCTCAATTATCAATTGGAGATGCTGGGGATTGATCCCAGGACATTTCACATGCAAAGCGAACGCTCTACCACTGAGCTACATCCCCATATATTTTCTAACATTTTGTGTCAAGATATTCATTGTCACTGTGATAAATCTGCATCATCATAGAGGCATCACCCATTAAAATATTTTCAAATCAAAAGACAATAACGAAGTCAAAGTTGGGGTTTAACGTCCCGTTCAACAGCCACGGTCATATTGGGACAGGTCCTCAGCATTGCCACTTGTGGGACTCGAACCCACAGAGGTGACAGCCTATGATTAGATGCCAAACTTGCTAACCACTAGGCCACCGAGGACCTCTAAAAGACAATAAGGTATTAAAACATAAAGCAAGAACATGTAAGCTTTAATCTCAGGCAATGATATAATGTTGGTAGAGTGCATGTGTGACACATCAATAAAGATGTCAGACAAGTATCAAGTATCTTAAAATTGAACTAGAAGTCAAGAAAACATTTCCATGCAGTAACTTGTAAATATGTAAAAAGGCAATCATTATCTCTTTGTTGATCATAGCTTCAGAAAAGATGATGTGGAAACATGCAAGGCAGTCTGAGTACAATATGTCAGTGAACCTAAAAGAGCTTCAATCAAGTCTTCTATTATATTGGAGATCAACTGAATTTAACTCATTTCAGATCTGCACAAAGAAAAATCACTGCAGTTAAGGTTGTGAATAAAATTATGGTAAACTTGAATAAACAATTGAGAAAAAACTCTTGATTGCGACACATCAATAAAGATGTCAGACAAGTATATCGAAATTCAACTGGAAGACATGAAAACATTTCCATGTCATAACTTGTAATTATATCACAAGCTAATCATTATCACTTTGCCAATCATAGCTTCAGACAAGATGATGTGGAAACATTCAATGTAGTATAACAACCCTACATCAGCGGGCATAAAAGTGTAAAATGTGTGACACATGTCACTTTATTTTCAAATGAAAGGATAATAAGGTACAAAAAGTGAAAAGCAAGAACATCGGAGATTTAATTCTAATAAAGATCAACTGAATTAATCAGATGTTATATCCGTGTAAAGTAAATTCATTGCCATAAAAGTGGATGACCAATGAAATTACGATAATTTTGATTCTAAATTGAGGCCAAACTCTTTTGATTAAGACCATACTATTGAAAAAGACACCATTCTGTGTGTAAGCTCAATTATCAATTGGAGATGCTGGGGATTGATCCCAGGACCTTTCACATGCAAAGCGAACGCTCTACCACTGAGCTACATCCCCATATATTTTCTAACATTTTGTGTCAAGATATTCAATGTCACTGTGATAAATCTGCATCATCATAGAGGCATCACCCATTAAAATATTTTCAAATCAAAAGACAATAAGGTATTAAAACATAAAGCAAGAACATGTAAGCTTTAATCTCAGGCAATGATATAATGTTGGTAGAGTGCATGTGTGACACATCAATAAAGATGTCAGACAAGTATCAAGTATCTTAAAATTGAACTAGAAGTCAAGAAAACATTTCCATGCACTAACTTGTAAATATGTAAAAAGGCAATCATTATCTCTTTGTTCATCATAGCTTCAGAAAAGATGATGTGGAAACATGCAAGGCAGTCTGAGTACAATATGTCAGTGAACCTAAAAGAGCTTCAATCAAGTCTTCTATTATATTGGAGATCAACTGAATTTACCTCATTTCAGATCTGCACAAAGAAAAATCACTGCAGTTAAGGTTGTGAATAAAATTATGGTAAACTTGAATAAACAATTGAGAAAAAACTCTTGATTGCGACACATCAATAAAGATGTCAGACAAGTATATCGAAATTCAACTGGAAGACAAGAAAACATTTCCATGTCATAACTTGTAATTATATCACAAGCTAATCATTATCACTTTGCCAATCATAGCTTCAGACAAGATGATGTGGAAACATTCAATGTAGTATAACAACCCTATATCAGCGGGCATAAAAGTGTAAAATGTGTGACACATGTCACTTTATTTTCAAATGAAAGGACAAGAAGGTACAAAAAGTGAAAAGCAAGAACATCGGAGCTTTAATTCTAATAAAGATCAACTGAATTAATCAGATGTTATATCCGTGTAAAGTAAATTCATTGCCATAAAAGTGGATGACCAATGAAATTACGATAATTTTGATTCTAAATTGAGGGCAAACTCTTTTGATTAAGACCATACTATTGAAAAAGACACCATTCTGTGTGTAAGCTCAATTATCAATTGGAGATGCTGGGGATTGATCCCAGGACCTTTCACATGCAAAGCGAACGCTCTACCACTGAGCTACATCCCCATATATTTTCTAACATTTTGTGTCAAGATATTCATTGTCACTGTGATAAATCTGCATCATCATAGAGGCATCACCCATTAAAATATTTTCAAATCAAAAGACAATAAGGTATTAAAACATAAAGCAAGAACATGTAAGCTTTAATCTCAGGCAATGATATAATGTTGGTAGAGTGCATGTGTGACACATCAATAAAGATGTCAGACAAGTATCAAGTATCTTAAAATTGAACTAGAAGTCAAGAAAACATTTCCATGCACTAACTTGTAAATATGTAAAAAGGCAATCATTATCGCTTTGTTCATCATAGCTTCAGAAAAGATGATGTGGAAACATGCAAGGCAGTCTGAGTACAATATGTCAGTGAACCTAAAAGAGCTTCAATCAAGTCTTCTATTATATTGGAGATCAACTGAATTTACCTCATTTCAGATCTGCACAAAGAAAAATCACTGCAGTTAAGGTTGTGAATAAAATTATGGTAAACTTGAATAAACAATTGAGAAAAAACTCTTGATTGCGACACATCAATAAAGATGTCAGACAAGTATATCGAAATTCAACTGGAAGACAAGAAAACATTTCCATGTCATAACTTGTAATTATATCACAAGCTAATCATTATCACTTTGCCAATCATAGCTTCAGACAAGATGATGTGGAAACATTCAATGTAGTATAACAACCCTATATCAGCGGGCATAAAAGTGTAAAATGTGTGACACATGTCACTTTATTTTCAAATGAAAGGACAAGAAGGTACAAAAAGTGAAAAGCAAGAACATCGGAGCTTTAATTCTAATAAAGATCAACTGAATTAATCAGATGTTATATCCGTGTAAAGTAAATTCATTGCCATAAAAGTGGATGACCAATGAAATTACGATAATTTTGATTCTAAATTGAGGGCAAACCCTTTTAAGACCATACTATTGAAAAAGACACCATTCTGTGTGTAAGCTCAATTATCAATTGGAGATGCTGGGGATTGATCCCAGGACCTTTCACATGCAAAGCGAACGCTCTACCACTGAGCTACATCCCCATATATTTTCTAACATTTTGTGTCAAGATATTCACTGTCACTGTGATAAATCTGCATCATCATAGAGGCATCACCCATTAAAATATTTTCAAATCAAAAGACAATAAGGTATTAAAACATAAAGCAAGAACATGTAAGCTTTAATCTCAGGCAATGATATAATGTTGGTAGAGTGCATGTGTGACACATCAATAAAGATGTCAGACAAGTATCAAGTATCTTAAAATTGAACTAGAAGTCAAGAAAACATTTCCATGCAGTAACTTGTAAATATGTAAAAAGGCAATCATTATCTCTTTGTTCATCATAGCTTCAGAAAAGATGATGTGGAAACATGCAAGGCAGTCTGAGTACAATATGTCAGTGAACCTAAAAGAGCTTCAATCAAGTCTTCTATTATATTGGAGATCAACTGAATTTACCTCATTTCACATCTGCACAAAGAAAAATCACTGCAGTTAAGGTTGTGAATAAAATTATGGTAAACTTGAATAAACAATTGAGAAAAAACTCTTGATTGCGACACATCAATAAAGATGTCAGACAAGTATATCGAAATTCAACTGGAAGACAAGAAAACATTTCCACGTCATAACTTGTAATTATATCACAAGCTAATCATTATCACTTTGCCAATCATAGCTTCAGACAAGATGATGTGGAAACATTCAATGTAGTATAACAACCCTACATCAGCGGGCATAAAAGTGTAAAATGTGTGACACATGTCACTTTATTTTCAAATGAAAGGACAAGAAGGTACAAAAAGTGAAAAGCAAGAACATCGGAGCTTTAATTCTAATAAAGATCAACTGAATTAATCAGATGTTATATCCGTGTAAAGTAAATTCATTGCCATAAAAGTGGATGACCAATGAAATTACGATAATTTTGATTCTAAATTGAGGGCAAACTCTTTTGATTAAGACCATACTATTGAAAAAGACACCATTCTGTGTGTAAGCTCAATTATCAATTGGAGATGCTGGGGATTGATCCCAGGACCTTTCACATGCAAAGCGAACGCTCTACCACTGAGCTACATCCCCATATATTTTCTAACATTTTGTGTCAAGATATTCATTGTCACTGTGATAAATCTGCATCATCATAGAGGCATCACCCATTAAAATATTTTCAAATCAAAAGACAATAAGGTATTAAAACATAAAGCAAGAACATGTAAGCTTTAATCTCAGGCAATGATATAATGTTGGTAGAGTGCATGTGTGACACATCAATAAAGATGTCAGACAAGTATCAAGTATTTTAAAATTGAACTAGAAGTCAAGAAAACATTTCCATGCAGTAACTTGTAAATATGTAAAAAGGCAATCATTATCTCTTTGTTCATCATAGCTTCAGAAAAGATGATGTGGAAACATGCAAGGCAGTCTGAGCACAATATGTCAGTGAACCTAAAAGAGCTTCAATCAAGTCTTCTATTATATTGGAGATCAACTGAATTTACCTCATTTCAGATCTGCACAAAGAAAAATCACTGCAGTTAAGGTTGTGAATAAAATTATGGTAAACTTGAATAAACAATTGAGAAAAAACTCTTGATTGCGACACATCAATAAAGATGTCAGACAAGTATATCGAAATTCAACTGGAAGACAAGAAAACATTTCCATGTCATAACTTGTAATTATATCACAAGCTAATCATTATCACTTTGCCAATCATAGCTTCAGACAAGATGATGTGGAAACATTCAATGTAGTATAACAACCCTATATCAGCGGGCATAAAAGTGTAAAATGTGTGACACATGTCACTTTATTTTCAAATGAAAGGACAATAAGGTACAAAAAGTGAAAAGCAAGAACATCGGAGCTTTAATTCTAATAAAGATCAACTGAATTAATCAGATGTTATATCCGTGTAAAGTAAATTCATTGCCATAAAAGTGGATGACCAATGAAATTACGATAATTTTGATTCTAAATTGAGGCCAAACTCTTTTGATTAAGACCATACTATTGAAAAAGACACCATTCTGTGTGTAAGCTCAATTATCAATTGGAGATGCTGGGGATTGATCCCAGGACCTTTCACATGCAAAGCGAACGCTCTACCACTGAGCTACATCCCCATATATTTTCTAACATTTTGTGTCAAGATATTCACTGTCACTGTGATAAATCTGCATCATCATAGAGGCATCACCCATTAAAATATTTTCAAATCAAAAGACAATAAGGTATTAAAACATAAAGCAAGAACATGTAAGCTTTAATCTCAGGCAATGATATAATGTTGGTAGAGTGCATGTGTGACACATCAATAAAGATGTCAGACAAGTATCAAGTATCTTAAAATTGAACTAGAAGTCAAGAAAACATTTCCATGCAGTAACTTGTAAATATGTAAAAAGGCAATCATTATCTCTTTGTTGATCATAGCTTCAGAAAAGATGATGTGGAAACATGCAAGGCAGTCTGAGTACAATATGTCAGTGAACCTAAAAGAGCTTCAATCAAGTCTTCTATTATATTGGAGATCAACTGAATTTACCTCATTTCACATCTGCACAAAGAAAAATCACTGCAGTTAAGGTTGTGAATAAAATTATGGTAAACTTGAATAAACAATTGAGAAAAAACTCTTGATTGCGACACATCAATAAAGATGTCAGACAAGTATATCGAAATTCAACTGGAAGACAAGAAAACATTTCCATGTCATAACTTGTAATTATATCACAAGCTAATCATTATCACTTTGCCAATCATAGCTTCAGACAAGATGATGTGGAAACATTCAATGTAGTATAACAACCCTACATCAGCGGGCATAAAAGTGTAAAATGTGTGACACATGTCACTTTATTTTCAAATGAAAGGACAATAAGGTACAAAAAGTGAAAAGCAAGAACATCGGAGCTTTAATTCTAATAAAGATCAACTGAATTAATCAGATGTTATATCCGTGTAAAGTAAATTCATTGCCATAAAAGTGGATGACCAATGAAATTACGATAATTTTGATTCTAAATTGAGGGCAAACTCTTTTGATTAAGACCATACTATTGAAAAAGACACCATTCTGTGTGTAAGCTCAATTATCAATTGGAGATGCTGGGGATTGATCCCAGGACCTTTCACATGCAAAGCGAACGCTCTACCACTGAGCTACATCCCCATATATTTTCTAACATTTTGTGTCGAGATATTCATTGTCACTGTGATAAATCTGCATCATCATAGAGGCATCACCCATTAAAATATTTTCAAATCAAAAGACAATAAGGTATTAAAACATAAAGCAAGAACATGTAAGCTTTAATCTCAGGCAATGATATAATGTTGGTAGAGTGCATGTGTGACACATCAATAAAGATGTCAGACAAGTATCAAGTATCTTAAAATTGAACTAGAAGTCAAGAAAACATTTCCATGCAGTAACTTGTAAATATGTAAAAAGGCAATCATTATCTCTTTGTTCATCATAGCTTCAGAAAAGATGATGTGGAAACATGCAAGGCAGTCTGAGTACAATATGTCAGTGAACCTAAAAGAGCTTCAATCAAGTCTTCTATTATATTGGACATCAACTGAATTTACCTCATTTCACATCTGCACAAAGAAAAATCACTGCAGTTAAGGTTGTGAATAAAATTATGGTAAACTTGAATAAACAATTGAGAAAAAACTCTTGATTGCGACACATCAATAAAGATGTCAGACAAGTATATCGAAATTCAACTGGAAGACAAGAAAACATTTCCATGTCATAACTTGTAATTATATCACAAGCTAATCATTATCACTTTGCCAATCATAGCTTCAGACAAGATGATGTGGAAACATTCAATGTAGTATAACAACCCTACATCAGCGGGCATAAAAGTGTAAAATGTGTGACACATGTCACTTTATTTTCAAATGAAAGGACAATAAGGTACAAAAAGTGAAAAGCAAGAACATCGGAGCTTTAATTCTAATAAAGATCAACTGAATTAATCAGATGTTATATCCGTGTAAAGTAAATTCATTGCCATAAAAGTGGATGACCAATGAAATTACGATAATTTTGATTCTAAATTGAGGCCAAACTCTTTTGATTAAGACCATACTATTGAAAAAGACACCATTCTGTGTGTAAGCTCAATTATCAATTGGAGATGCTGGGGATTGATCCCAGGACCTTTCACATGCAAAGCGAACGCTCTACCACTGAGCTACATCCCCATATATTTTCTAACATTTTGTGTCAAGATATTCACTGTCACTGTGATAAATCTGCATCATCATAGAGGCATCACCCATTAAAATATTTTCAAATCAAAAGACAATAAGGTATTAAAACATAAAGCAAGAACATGTAAGCTTTAATCTCAGGCAATGATATAATGTTGGTAGAGTGCATGTGTGACACATCAATAAAGATGTCAGACAAGTATCAAGTATCTTAAAATTGAACTAGAAGTCAAGAAAACATTTCCATGCAGTAACTTGTAAATATGTAAAAAGGCAATCATTATCTCTTTGTTGATCATAGCTTCAGAAAAGATGATGTGGAAACATGCAAGGCAGTCTGAGTACAATATGTCAGTGAACCTAAAAGAGCTTCAATCAAGTCTTCTATTATATTGGAGATCAACTGAATTTACCTCATTTCACATCTGCACAAAGAAAAATCACTGCAGTTAAGGTTGTGAATAAAATTATGGTAAACTTGAATAAACAATTGAGAAAAAACTCTTGATTGCGACACATCAATAAAGATGTCAGACAAGTATATCGAAATTCAACTGGAAGACAAGAAAACATTTCCATGTCATAACTTGTAATTATATCACAAGCTAATCATTATCACTTTGCCAATCATAGCTTCAGACAAGATGATGTGGAAACATTCAATGTAGTATAACAACCCTACATCAGCGGGCATAAAAGTGTAAAATGTGTGACACATGTCACTTTATTTTCAAATGAAAGGACAATAAGGTACAAAAAGTGAAAAGCAAGAACATCGGAGCTTTAATTCTAATAAAGATCAACTGAATTAATCAGATGTTATATCCGTGTAAAGTAAATTCATTGCCATAAAAGTGGATGACCAATGAAATTACGATAATTTTGATTCTAAATTGAGGGCAAACTCTTTTGATTAAGACCATACTATTGAAAAAGACACCATTCTGTGTGTAAGCTCAATTATCAATTGGAGATGCTGGGGATTGATCCCAGGACCTTTCACATGCAAAGCGAACGCTCTACCACTGAGCTACATCCCCATATATTTTCTAACATTTTGTGTCGAGATATTCATTGTCACTGTGATAAATCTGCATCATCATAGAGGCATCACCCATTAAAATATTTTCAAATCAAAAGACAATAAGGTATTAAAACATAAAGCAAGAACATGTAAGCTTTAATCTCAGGCAATGATATAATGTTGGTAGAGTGCATGTGTGACACATCAATAAAGATGTCAGACAAGTATCAAGTATCTTAAAATTGAACTAGAAGTCAAGAAAACATTTCCATGCAGTAACTTGTAAATATGTAAAAAGGCAATCATTATCTCTTTGTTCATCATAGCTTCAGAAAAGATGATGTGGAAACATGCAAGGCAGTCTGAGTACAATATGTCAGTGAACCTAAAAGAGCTTCAATCAAGTCTTCTATTATATTGGACATCAACTGAATTTACCTCATTTCACATCTGCACAAAGAAAAATCACTGCAGTTAAGGTTGTGAATAAAATTATGGTAAACTTGAATAAACAATTGAGAAAAAACTCTTGATTGCGACACATCAATAAAGATGTCAGACAAGTATATCGAAATTCAACTGGAAGACAAGAAAACATTTCCATGTCATAACTTGTAATTATATCACAAGCTAATCATTATCACTTTGCCAATCATAGCTTCAGACAAGATGATGTGGAAACATTCAATGTAGTATAACAACCCTACATCAGCGGGCATAAAAGTGTAAAATGTGTGACACATGTCACTTTATTTTCAAATGAAAGGACAATAAGGTACAAAAAGTGAAAAGCAAGAACATCGGAGCTTTAATTCTAATAAAGATCAACTGAATTAATCAGATGTTATATCCGTGTAAAGTAAATTCATTGCCATAAAAGTGGATGACCAATGAAATTACGATAATTTTGATTCTAAATTGAGGGCAAACTCTTTTGATTAAGACCATACTATTGAAAAAGACACCATTCTGTGTGTAAGCTCAATTATCAATTGGAGATGCTGGGGATTGATCCCAGGACCTTTCACATGCAAAGCGAACGCTCTACCACTGAGCTACATCCCCATATATTTTCTAACATTTTGTGTCGAGATATTCATTGTCACTGTGATAAATCTGCATCATCATAGAGGCATCACCCATTAAAATATTTTCAAATCAAAAGACAATAAGGTATTAAAACATAAAGCAAGAACATGTAAGCTTTAATCTCAGGCAATGATATAATGTTGGTAGAGTGCATGTGTGACACATCAATAAAGATGTCAGACAAGTATCAAGTATCTTAAAATTGAACTAGAAGTCAAGAAAACATTTCCATGCAGTAACTTGTAAATATGTAAAAAGGCAATCATTATCTCTTTGTTGATCATAGCTTCAGAAAAGATGATGTGGAAACATGCAAGGCAGTCTGAGTACAATATGTCAGTGAACCTAAAAGAGCTTCAATCAAGTCTTCTATTATGTTGGAGATCAACTGAATTTACCTCATTTCACATCTGCACAAAGAAAAATCACTGCAGTTAAGGTTGTGAATAAAATTATGGTAAACTTGAATAAACAATTGAGAAAAAACTCTTGATTGCGACACATCAATAAAGATGTCAGACAAGTATATCGAAATTCAACTGGAAGACAAGAAAACATTTCCATGTCATAACTTGTAATTATATCACAAGCTAATCATTATCACTTTGCCAATCATAGCTTCAGACAAGATGATGTGGAAACATTCAATGTAGTATAACAACCCTACATCAGCGGGCATAAAAGTGTAAAATGTGTGACACATGTCACTTTATTTTCAAATGAAAGGACAATAAGGTACAAAAAGTGAAAAGCAAGAACATCGGAGCTTTAATTCTAATAAAGATCAACTGAATTAATCAGATGTTATATCCGTGTAAAGTAAATTCATTGCCATAAAAGTGGATGACCAATGAAATTACGATAATTTTGATTCTAAATTGAGGGCAAACTCTTTTGATTAAGACCATACTATTGAAAAAGACACCATTCTGTGTGTAAGCTCAATTATCAATTGGAGATGCTGGGGATTGATCCCAGGACCTTTCACATGCAAAGCGAACGCTCTACCACTGAGCTACATCCCCATATATTTTCTAACATTTTGTGTCGAGATATTCATTGTCACTGTGATAAATCTGCATCATCATAGAGGCATCACCCATTAAAATATTTTCAAATCAAAAGACAATAAGGTATTAAAACATAAAGCAAGAACATGTAAGCTTTAATCTCAGGCAATGATATAATGTTGGTAGAGTGCATGTGTGACACATCAATAAAGATGTCAGACAAGTATCAAGTATCTTAAAATTGAACTAGAAGTCAAGAAAACATTTCCATGCAGTAACTTGTAAATATGTAAAAAGGCAATCATTATCTCTTTGTTCATCATAGCTTCAGAAAAGATGATGTGGAAACATGCAAGGCAGTCTGAGTACAATATGTCAGTGAACCTAAAAGAGCTTCAATCAAGTCTTCTATTATATTGGACATCAACTGAATTTACCTCATTTCACATCTGCACAAAGAAAAATCACTGCAGTTAAGGTTGTGAATAAAATTATGGTAAACTTGAATAAACAATTGAGAAAAAACTCTTGATTGCGACACATCAATAAAGATGTCAGACAAGTATATCGAAATTCAACTGGAAGACAAGAAAACATTTCCATGTCATAACTTGTAATTATATCACAAGCTAATCATTATCACTTTGCCAATCATAGCTTCAGACAAGATGATGTGGAAACATTCAATGTAGTATAACAACCCTACATCAGCGGGCATAAAAGTGTAAAATGTGTGACACATGTCACTTTATTTTCAAATGAAAGGACAATAAGGTACAAAAAGTGAAAAGCAAGAACATCGGAGCTTTAATTCTAATAAAGATCAACTGAATTAATCAGATGTTATATCCGTGTAAAGTAAATTCATTGCCATAAAAGTGGATGACCAATGAAATTACGATAATTTTGATTCTAAATTGAGGGCAAACTCTTTTGATTAAGACCATACTATTGAAAAAGACACCATTCTGTGTGTAAGCTCAATTATCAATTGGAGATGCTGGGGATTGATCCCAGGACCTTTCACATGCAAAGCGAACGCTCTACCACTGAGCTACATCCCCATATATTTTCTAACATTTTGTGTCGAGATATTCATTGTCACTGTGATAAATCTGCATCATCATAGAGGCATCACCCATTAAAATATTTTCAAATCAAAAGACAATAAGGTATTAAAACATAAAGCAAGAACATGTAAGCTTTAATCTCAGGCAATGATATAATGTTGGTAGAGTGCATGTGTGACACATCAATAAAGATGTCAGACAAGTATCAAGTATCTTAAAATTGAACTAGAAGTCAAGAAAACATTTCCATGCAGTAACTTGTAAATATGTAAAAAGGCAATCATTATCTCTTTGTTGATCATAGCTTCAGAAAAGATGATGTGGAAACATGCAAGGCAGTCTGAGTACAATATGTCAGTGAACCTAAAAGAGCTTCAATCAAGTCTTCTATTATGTTGGAGATCAACTGAATTTACCTCATTTCACATCTGCACAAAGAAAAATCACTGCAGTTAAGGTTGTGAATAAAATTATGGTAAACTTGAATAAACAATTGAGAAAAAACTCTTGATTGCGACACATCAATAAAGATGTCAGACAAGTATATCGAAATTCAACTGGAAGACAAGAAAACATTTCCATGTCATAACTTGTAATTATATCACAAGCTAATCATTATCACTTTGCCAATCATAGCTTCAGACAAGATGATGTGGAAACATTCAATGTAGTATAACAACCCTACATCAGCGGGCATAAAAGTGTAAAATGTGTGACACATGTCACTTTATTTTCAAATGAAAGGACAATAAGGTACAAAAAGTGAAAAGCAAGAACATCGGAGCTTTAATTCTAATAAAGATCAACTGAATTAATCAGATGTTATATCCGTGTAAAGTAAATTCATTGCCATAAAAGTGGATGACCAATGAAATTACGATAATTTTGATTCTAAATTGAGGGCAAACTCTTTTGATTAAGACCATACTATTGAAAAAGACACCATTCTGTGTGTAAGCTCAATTATCAATTGGAGATGCTGGGGATTGATCCCAGGACCTTTCACATGCAAAGCGAACGCTCTACCACTGAGCTACATCCCCATATATTTTCTAACATTTTGTGTCAAGATATTCATTGTCACTGTGATAAATCTGCATCATCATAGAGGCATCACCCATTAAAATATTTTCAAATCAAAAGACAATAAGGTATTAAAACATAAAGCAAGAACATGTAAGCTTTAATCTCAGGCAATGATATAATGTTGGTAGAGTGCATGTGTGACACATCAATAAAGATGTCAGACAAGTATCAAGTATCTTAAAATTGAACTAGAAGTCAAGAAAACATTTCCATGCAGTAACTTGTAAATATGTAAAAAGGCAATCATTATCTCTTTGTTCATCATAGCTTCAGAAAAGATGATGTGGAAACATGCAAGGCAGTCTGAGTACAATATGTCAGTGAACCTAAAAGAGCTTCAATCAAGTCTTCTATTATATTGGAGATCAACTGAATTTACCTCATTTCACATCTGCACAAAGAAAAATCACTGCAGTTAAGGTTGTGAATAAAATTATGGTAAACTTGAATAAACAATTGAGAAAAAACTCTTGATTGCGACACATCAATAAAGATGTCAGACAAGTATATCGAAATTCAACTGGAAGACAAGAAAACATTTCCATGTCATAACTTGTAATTATATCACAAGCTAATCATTATCACTTTGCCAATCATAGCTTCAGACAAGATGATGTGGAAACATTCAATGTAGTATAACAACCCTATATCAGCGGGCATAAAAGTGTAAAATGTGTGACACATGTCACTTTATTTTCAAATGAAAGGACAAGAAGGTACAAAAAGTGAAAAGCAAGAACATCGGAGCTTTAATTCTAATAAAGATCAACTGAATTAATCGGATGTTATATCCGTGTAAAGTAAATTCATTGCCATAAAAGTGGATGACCAATGAAATTACGATAATTTTGATTCTAAATTGAGGCCAAACTCTTTTGATTAAGACCATACTATTGAAAAAGACACCATTCTGTGTGTAAGCTCAATTATCAATTGGAGATGCTGGGGATTGATCCCAGGACCTTTCACATGCAAAGCGAACGCTCTACCACTGAGCTACATCCCCATATATTTTCTAACATTTTGTGTCAAGATATTCATTGTCAATCTGATAAATCTGCATCATCATAGAGGCATCACCCATCAAAATATATTTTCAAATCAAAAGACAATAAGGTATTAAAAACATAAAGCAAGAACATGTAAGCTTTAATCTCAGGCAATGATATAATGTTGGTAGAGTGCATGTGTGACACATCGATAAAGATGTCAGACAAGTATCAAGTATCTTAAAATTGAACTAGAAGTCAAGAAAACATTTCCATGCAGTAACTTGTCAGAAAAGATGATGTGGAAACATGCAAGGCAGTCTGAGTACAATATGTCAGTGAACCTAAAAGAGCTTCAATCAAGTCTTCTATTATATTGGAGATCAACTGAATTTACCTCATTTCACATCTGCGCAAAGAAAAATCACTGCAATTAAAGCAGGCGGTGAATAAAATTATGGTAAACTTGAATAAACAATTGAGAAAAAACTCTTGATTGCGACACATCAATAAAGATGTCAGACAAGTATATCAAAATTCAACTGGAAGACAAGAAAACATTTCCATGTCATAACCTGTAATTATATCACAAGCTAATCATTATCACTTTTCCAATCATACCTTCAGACAAGATGATGTGGAAACATTCAATGTAGTATAAGAACCCTTTGTTAGCGGGCATAAAAGTGTAAAATGTGTGACACATGTCACTTTATTTTCAAATGAAAGGACAAGATGGTACAAAAAGTGAAAAGCAAGAACATCGGAGCTTTAATTCTATTAAAGATCAACTGAATTATTCAGATGTTATATCCGTGTAAAGTAAATTCATTGCCATAAAAGTGGATGACCAATGAAATTACGATAATTTTGATTCTAAATTGAGGCCAAACTCTTTTGATTAAGACCATACTATTGAAAAAGACACCATTCTGTGTGTAAGCTCAATTATCAGTTGGAGATGCTGGGGATTGATCCCAGGACCTTTCACATGCAAAGCGAACGCTCTACCACTGAGCTACATCCCCATATATTTTCTAACATTTTGTGTCAAGATATTCATTGTCACTGTGATAAATCTGCATCATCATAGAGGCATCACCCATCAAAATATATTTTCAAATCAAAAGACAATAAGGTATTAAAAACATAAAGCAAGAACATGTAAGCTTTAATCTCAGGCAATGATATAATGTTGGTAGAGTGCATGTGAGACACATCGATAAAGATGTCAGACAAGTATCAAGTATCTTAAAATTGAACTAAAAGTCAAGAAAATATTTCCATGCAGTAACTTGTAAATATGAAAAAAGGCAATCATTATCTCTTTGTTCATCATAGCTTCACAAAAGATGATGTGGAAACATGCAAGGCAGTCTCAGTACAATATGTCAGTGAACCTAAAAGAGCTTCAATCAAGTCTTCTATTATATTGGAGATCAACTGAATTTACCTCATTTCACATCTGCACAAAGAAAAATCACTGCAATTAAAGCAGGTGGTGAATAAAATTATGGTAAACTTGAATAAACAATTGAGAAAAAAATCTTTTGATTGCGACACATCAATAAAGATGTCAGACAAGTATATCGAAATTCAACTGGAAGACAAGAAAACATTTCCATGTCATAACTTGTAATTATATCACAAGCTAATCATTATCACTTTGCCAATCATAGGTTCAGACAAGATGATTTGTCAACATTCAATGTAGTATAACAACCCTATATCAGCGGGCATAAAAGTGTAAAATGTGTGACACATGTCACTTGATTTTCAAATGAAAGGACAAGAAGGTACAAAAAGTGAAAAGCAAGAACATCGGAGCTTTAATTCTATTAAAGATCAACTGAATTAATCAGATGTTATATCCGTGTGAAGCAAATTCATTGCCATAAAAGTGGATGACCAATGAAATTACGATAATTTTGATTCTAAATTGACGCCAAACTCTTTTCATTAAGACCATACTATTGAAAAAGAAACCATTGTGTGTGTAAGCACAATTATCAATTGGAGATGCTGGGGATTGATCCCAGGACCTTTCACATGCAAAGCGAACGCTCTACCACTGAGCCACATCCCCATATATTTTCTAACATTTTGTGTCAAGATATTCATTGTCACTCTGATAAATCTGCATCATCATAGAGGCATCACCCATCAAAATATATTTTCAAATCAAAAGACAATAAGGTATTAAAAACATAAAGCAAGAACATGTAAGCTTTAATCTCAGGCAATGATATAATGTTTGTAGAGTGCATGTGTGACACATCAATAAAGATGTCAGACAAGTATCAAGTATCTTAAAATTGAACTAGAAGTCAAGAAAACATTTCCATGCAGTAACTTGTAAATATGTAGAAAGGCAATCATTATCTCTTTGTTCATCATAGCTTCAGAAAAGATGATGTGGAAACATGCAAGGCAGTCTGAGTACAATATGTCAGTGAACCTAAAAGAGCTTCAATCAAGTCTTCTATTATATTGGAGATCAACTGAATTTACCTCATTTCACATCTGCACAAAGAAAAATCACTGCAATTCAAGCAGGCGGTGAATAAAATTATGGTAAACTTGAATAAACAATAGAGAAAAAAACTCTTTTGATTGTGACACATCAATAAAGATGTCAGAGAAGTATATCGAAATTCAACTGGAAGATAAGAAAACATTTCCATGTCAAAACTTGTAATTATATCACAAGCTAATCATTATCACTTTTCCAATCATAGCTTCAGACAAGATAATGTGGAAACATTCAATGTAGTATAACAACCCTTTGTTAGCGGGCATAAAAGTGTAAAATGTGTGACACATGTCACTTATTTTCAAATGAAAGGACAAGAAGGTACAAAAAGTGAAAAGCAAGAACATCGGAGCTTTAATTCTATTAAAGATCAACTGAATTAATCAGATGTTATATCCATGTAAAGTAAATTCATTGCCATAAAAGTGGATGACTGATAAAATTACGATAATTTTGATTCTAAATTGAGGCCAAACTCTTTTGATTGAGACCATACCATTGAAAAAGACACCATTCTGTGTGTAAGCTTAATTATCAATTGGAGATGCTGGGGATTGATCTCAGGAACTTTCATATGCAAAGCGAACGCTCTACCACTGAGCTACATCCCCATAAATTTTCTAACATTTTGTGTCAAGATATTCATTGTAACTCTGATAAATCTGCATCATCATTGAGGCATCACCCATCAAAATATTTTCAAATCAAAAGACAATAAGGTATTAAAAACATAAAGCAAGAACATGTAAGCTTTAATCTCAGGCAATGATATAATGTTGGTAGAGTGCATGTGTGACACATTAACCAAGATATCAGACAAGTATCAAGTATCTTAAAATTGAACTAGAAGTCAAGCAAACATTTCCATGCAGTAACTTGTAAATATGTAAAAAGGCAATCATTATCGCTTTGTTCATCATAGCTTCAGAAAAGATTATGTGGAAACATGCAAGGCAATCGTGAGTACAATATGTCAGTGAACCTAAAAGAGCTTCAATCAAGTCTTCTATTATATTGGAGATCAACTGAATTTACCCCATTTCACATCTGCACAAAGAAAAATCACTGCAATTAAAGCAGATGGTGAATAAAATTATGGAAAATTTGAATCAACAATTGAGAAAAACTCTTTTGATTGCAACACATCAATAAAGATGTCAGACAAGTATATCAAAATTCAACTGGAATACAAGAAAACATTTCCATGTCATAACTTGTAATTATATCACAAGCCATTCATTGTCACTTTGCCAATCATAGCTTCAGGCAAGATGATGTGAAAACGTTCAAAGTAGTATGAGAACCCTGTCATCGGGCATAAAAGTAAAGTGCAAAATGTGTGACACATATCACTTTCGTTATGCAGGGAATATATTCCAGGACCCTTCATCTGTGAATCAAACACTCTACCACTGAGTTATATCCCCATAATGATAACTGGTTACATTATATTAAAATAGGTCGATGACAATGCTTGCTCTTTTGAATACTGAAAAATAAAGGAAGCTAAGGAAGGACGGAAGGAAGGATCGCTACCTTTTACTATGGCATAAAATATATTTTGATAGCCTGTCTATTAATTCTCTGGATATTTTGTTCATTGATTCCAGGGCCTTTCACTGAGCCACATTAAAACTGTTACATTAAAAAAACATACAAACTACTGTCAGTTTTCATTTTGTAGGAGTTCATGAAGTTAAAACCAGGATAACTTGTCTTTTAATTCTTACGAGATGATTGGATTGATACAAGGAACTTTAACAAGGAAAAGCAAACACAACCACTGAGTTTCATCCACACAAGGTTTAACAGGTGACTCGATTCGAAAAAATATGCCAGTTAAATTTATGGTTTGTGCATGTCGCTTTCAACACTGTACAGGTCATATCATGACAGGTAGTTGGAAGGGCAGAGAAAACCAATACATACAGCTAGTCAAGGTTCTGTACTGTAAACTGCCAACCAATGGAAAGCGACTACCAGCTTTCCCACTTGAGGCAGGGCCGGGAACCAAACCCCGACCTCAAAACTGGGAGGCGATAGTGTTACCACTCTGCCACCGTGGCCCCTTGGTTTGTACATTGAAAGATTATGGATCATCATAAATCTTACAAATAATGATCTTTTCAGCATAAAGTCATAACAATGCTTGCTTCAAAGTGCAAACAAAACATGCATCAAATATAAAGATCATACCAATAATAAAAAACAATTAAGAGCACTCGGAGAGGGCAAAGCTTTGTCAAGGCACCAAACACCTCTAATATATTGCTTTTGAATGCAGTGATAATACACTCAGAGAGCGCAGACCTCCGCCAAGGCAGCTCACTCCCCCAATGCTGTGTCTTCTCCATAAAATAATTCCTGGGCTTTGAAAACCTACCATAAGCATTGATATTGTATTTTTTACGCTTTGTTCCTTGTCCCATTTCAGACATTTAATAAAAATTTCATCCAAATCCATCCATAACTTTTTGAGTTATCTTCCTTTAAAAAATACCTGGATCCAGAAGATCTAGACAATGATCCAGATCACACCGAAAATCTAATCACTTCTTCCTTTTCCCATTTTGGACATGTCCTGAAAATTTCATCGGAATCTGTCCACAACTTTTCGAATTATCTTCCTTTAAAGAATTCAGGGATCCAGAAGATCCAGACAGTGATCCGGATCACTCCCAAAATCTAATCACTTCTTCCTTTACCAATTTCTCACATATTCTGAAAATTTCATCAAAATCCCTCCATAAGTTTTTGAGCTATCTTTCTTTAACAATTAACCCAGCAGGCACAGGTCCAATTCTTGACATCATGTTTTGGTCATGTTAGTATATGACATCAAGTAACTATCACTCGGACATGATTTAAGGTGGTCACGTCATCTGACACAAATCTGACATCCAGTTTATGTGACATGACATGACTTTATGTCAATAACATACCTACAATATCAACTAGATGACAAAATGATAACCAGACCTAATGTGATTGTATTATCCTATTCAATGACATAAAATTGACACCATCCCAACATGACTTTTTGTAGTCATGTCAAATGATGAAAATATGATGTTCGAATAATATGATGTGACCTGATATTCTACTCGGGCATTGTTTCTGACATCTTAATGATATTAATATGATGTCACTTTGTTAAAACATTTCAAGTGGAGTATCATCATATCATTTGAGATCGGATTAACATCAGTATTCTATAAAATTATATCATTTTTCGGAATATTACAAATGTAATATCATCCTGTACACCAGCCAGGGTCATATTAGGACAGGCCCTCAGCTTTTTCACATGAGTAGGGTCAAACCTAGGCAGAGGTGACAACCTTTGATTAGATGCTGAACCTACTAACTTGGCCTCTAGTCTCTGTGATGTTGCTTTGACAAAAATAATTAAGTTTTGGTACAGACAAAACAATTATGTTTAAAACTGTAACTAAAATGCTGTGTGACAGCAAAACTTTACAAGAAATATGTTGTTTTGTAAACAAATGTATACTTTAGTGTTTGCAACCAAGCCAAAGATTGAATAAATAAAGATAAAAGTTCAGAAAAAGGGCTTCTAATATTCAAACTTTTGTACCCATAATTTGTATCTTTACAAATGGTATAAATTTTTGAACTGGTTGCCACTGAACATTAATTATTTTTCTCCCATGGAATAATCTTTATAGTACATGGAAATCACTTAAGGCTGTGTCAGGTAAGTGTACACAAATGGTAGTTAAGGCAATGTAATGTGATATTAACTGTGAAAACAAAATGTTATTAACCAATATTTTTATTACTGAAAATTAGTTTCAGCACTTGTGAAATGATGTCAATCAGATTTTTATATCAGTACATCAAATTGATGTCAGTTTCTGATGTCATATAGACACGAAGTCAGTCCAAATTGGGTGATCATATTGATGTCTTATGCTGATATCAAATTTATATCGGCTACTAGATGTCATTTTTATGGCTTTTGGAGATGTCAAATAGACTAGGCTACTAAAGATCTGTTTGACATTTAACATATGATGTCATTTCGAATTTCAAATAAGCATCAGTTTCTGATGTCTTGCCCAGTGTCTTTTTGATTTCTTTTTGATATCCTATTGCCTGCTGGGAAATTTCATGGATACAGAAGATCCAGACAGTGATCCGAATCACTCCCAAAATCTAATCACTTCTTCCTTTTACCTTTTCGTTTTGGACATATTCTGAAAATTTTATGAAAATCCGTCCATAAGTTTTTGAGTTTTGTTGTTCACAAACAAACAAACAGACGGACAGACAAACCCAGGCAAACTATAACCTCTTTGACGGAGGTAAAAAGCCTTCATAAAATTCTTCAATCTTAATTAGGATCCAGATCACCTCCACAATGTAACCACCTGCCAGTGGTATATTTAGTGTTTAATTGTATAAAGTGTGCATATGACACATACAATCATGGATTATTTGAAAACGAAGTAGCTACGAGTCTACGACCTACTTTGTGACAGTCTATAAATTTAATTTAGATTTATTTTTGTTTTACATCGTGTTCAACAGCCAGGGTCATATTGTGACTACCAGTTTACGGGTGGAGGAACCAGTAAATACTATAGTTGGTTAAGAATCGTCGAGATTCTGCACTGTAAACCCCCGGGCATCGGCAAGTAACTAACAACTTTCCAACATGAAGTGCCCGGGGCCTGTAAATCACAATTGTATGCTAAGATAAAATGTGATATTTAAGACTGGACCAAATATTTTCTTAAAACGGCACCAGTTATGAACCACAGCATTTTCAGTTTATCTTTGCACTTGTTCACACAAGCATGGATTGTTACTTTTGCCAAATGAGGATATATATATATTACTGGCGGCGTTTGTTTGTTTGCAAGTTTGATTACAAAATAACCTGGAAAAAAGTTATAAACAAATTTTGACCAAATTTCCAGGAAGTATCAACGGCATGCTGGTTGTCATCACCTTTATGATAGAAAATATATTCTGTGACCAAACATCATCCACCCATGTATGTACATTGAGCATCAAAGTATATCGTACACGACTAAAAGGATGACGTATGCTGAATTGTAGTTTGCAAATAATGAGCCACTTAAAAATAAATGAAAATATACCTTACATATCCAGTAAAATAAGACGAATAAGCATTGTTTTAATGATACAATTTTAGAGCCATACCCAATACGATATATCCTGTTCTTCTGTATTCATAAACATTGAAAAATTGCAAATTTTCCACAAATATATGAAGTAAGTTTCCTTGCACATAAACCCTAACATGTTGTCCTTTATTCAGTTTGAAAAAGCGTGATTGGTTTGTGCTGGCGAATTAAACAAACGTCAGTCGTTGGTTTGACATTATGTGTGTCACTCTAACAACTATCAAAACACACAGTGATTGAAACAGTCACCCGTGTAGACGCCAGTGAACAACATATTCTAGTGAAAAATTCAACCCTCGCCCCCCCGGGTGGACTTGCACGATGTTAAAAAGGACAAATATAAATTATCGATCTGGATAAAAAAATAAGTTCAACCAATTTTTGTAAGCTAAATTTATAGTGTGGTGAGTGCTGTAGTTTTCTCTAGAATTGTTTAACTCACGTGTGGGTTTATCACATAACAAAAACACTGGAATGGATTAAAATGTAAAAGAGATAATAAAACTTTAAAATGGATGAATATTTAAGCGCCAAAATGATGCAGCCATCATCTAAGGTAGCCTTGCGTAAGGCTCAAATTTGCATGATATCTTTTCAAACAAGCACACAGATATTTGGTATTCATAAAGCACTCATACATGTTAAGAGATAGAACTGTATCAGACAGAGACTTAGCTGTATGCTGCTATAAAGTTAGTGCAGGTATGAGTACATTATAGAAACTGAAACTCCATTATCTGAACTGGAAACTTTTCCTAACTGCAAAGAAACTTGAGCTTCAGCAAGGCTACCTGTAAGAATATGATCTGCAAGAAGGGATAGTCCTAATCCCACGAGTCCATGGTCCACGTTAGGGCCCAACAGGAGAGAAAAGTGTGTGTGTGTGGGGGGGGGGGGGGGGGGGGGGGGGGGGGGGGTTGTTAGACTAATCAGAACACATAACTCTTTAATTGTTGTCTAAACCCAGAGGCACTATCTTGCTTTCTTGTGAATTGAGGGAGCTCTTCCATTCAATAGCAGCAGCTAGTGAGAAAGTAAGATAATGTACATCGAACAATGTTATTATCTTGGATATTTGTTTAACTGAATATTGTTGATGTGGATGTAAATTTCTCTGAACATGTTGTTGTATTGTGCAAATCGTGCCCATGCACTCACTGCTGACACTTGGATCAGAAAGGGTTATATCCCGTTTTGCAGTTGAAAACCTGCTATAATCACTTAACACCAGAATACCTTTTAGAAACTATGTGGTAGATTCTATTTTAAATTTAATGTGAGGCAGTCTTAAAGTTATATGACCAAATCAAAGACGAAGAGAAGAATATATTTGGTGTATGGGATAAAGACAAATGTCAGAAGTATTTTTGTTTACAGTTTTGAAAAATTTTAGGATTTGAGACCAAGATATAGCCCCCAGGACCTTTCACATGCGAAGTGAATCTGTAGCTCTACCATTGAGCTACAGATACTAGTAGTTAGTCCAGTACTGGTACTTGGCCCAGTGCTTTACACGTTTGGCATCTAATCACAGCCTGTCACCTCTACAGGTTTGAATCCCACAACTGGCAAATGCTCAGGGCTCGTCCTTATATATGACCGTGGCTCAGTGGAATGGGATATATAAATCCCACAACTAGAAAATGTTCAGGCTCCGTCCTCACATGACCCTGGCTATTGAATGGGACGTGCAAGCTTATCTTTGACTTTGTCTGCAAATGAACCACGTACGTCTCAGTTGGTTTTAACCGGGGACAAATTTGCTGATTGACACATAATATCTGCCAAGAATATGTTATGGGCGGAGTTTGTTGTCTGCTAAAATAACTCAAAAAGTTATTTTCAGATTTTGATGAAATTTTCAGAATATGTGGACAATAGCACAAGGACACAGATGGCAGGGTTTTGATGGTGCTGGATCAACGTATGGATCCAGGAATTTTTAAGGACCTTTTATCACTGTGAGACCGGGCCGTTTCAATATACGTGCATGTTCCTCAGTAATCTACCGTCAACTTGCTAGACAAAATATACAAGACACTCACGCAATGTCTATAATATACCCACGTTTGATCCAGATCCTAGCAAAGGTCCAGATATTACGATACAAGGCCCATATTCACAAAGGGGATCAAGGACAAGGTCACCAAAAAATAGTTCGAGTTTAGTATAAACTGCTGTAAATTTGAGCTGATATTTGGCTTACTTGAGCTTTATATCTTTTGTGAATACGGCCCCACAACAGTAAAACAGTGAGTGGTGGAAATGAGTTACTCGGTGGAGGCCTGTGTTCTCAAAATGCATTTGATGTTAGATTATGCTTAGTGTGTAACCAAGTCTTGTATTTCATTGCAGATCATGTCAATAGACCTCATGCCTTTTCCAGCTGTTGAACTCGATTTAAAAACCCACTTTGAAGTGATCACTGCATTACTAAGGTACACTGACACCAAGTTTGTGAAATGTTCATTGCAAATTTAGGATAATCTTTGGCTTAAACTCAGAAAATGATGTGGGTATGCAATAGGTGGGTTTTAGACATCGAGCAAGGTTTCAGTATTCTAACAATTCTGTCCTGGGGTATTCACCCAAAGTAATTTTTTGTGCATTTCAGTCACTCTATAACAGAGGTACATTCTTAGAACATGTGGAAAACCACACTGGAAGAGATTACAAATTATTTTAATTTCATAATTTGAATGAATAAAGCAGAATAAAAGCAATATTACTGCTTGTGCAAATCAATTGATTTTATCAATGGAGTGAAATGTGCAAAAGAAAATTATGTTACCGAGGTGGTTCCAAAATATCCAAAGATTGACATAATTATAAAGCAATGACAATACATGTATTATAAAAGTTCATTATATTTCAATATATTATATGATCACAACTAACATATATGCTTCATACTGCCATATGCAACAGTGAAATCTGAACTAGAGATTGCATCTCGATGCAGTGTATCCGCGGACGGGACATGGTTGAAGCGTGACATACAGAGTATTATGGTTGACACAAATATACCCCTGTGGGGAGGGGGCCTAAGTGTTTATGGGAGCAACTTGTACTGACACTAAGTAAACAAAATGTTTGCTTAATGAAAGATGCAAATATAACTAGACTCGGCACATCGGAGAACCAATACAAATTGTAACCACCAGAAAGAAAACTCACCAATCAACCATCACTTAACCAAGGTAAAATCTGACCACATCAAAAGATTCTTAGCCCATGATTTCCAATAGGTTGGTGTGACATTGCAACCCTCTAGGAACACAAATAAGCGAGTTATAAGCACTTTTAATTTTGGCTATCCTCATTTGACCTTGAAAGAAAACCGTAACTTGCATTGAGGTAGTATTGTGTAATGCTTTCCTTGTCAATGCATGATTAATGTTTAATTCTAGTAAATTTTGGCTTAGTAAATTGCAGCTGTCGTTTTGCCAATGCCAGTAATTTCTTAAAGCTTTTCAAGCCTTGGCTCAGTATTATTTGCCAATGCTAGTAATTTCATTTGTAATTAACTGTCAGTAATAAATAGTAATGCTCTGGATGAGAAATGTTTAATTCCTGTGTTTGTATTACATGTCAGTAAAATATACAATTTTAGTAGATTAATATATAGTATATTTATTCCCAATTGCTTGTTTTCTTTGGCAATTGGCTTCTGTTGGGGGGGCCCATGGGGAATGAGGGTCCAAAACTCAAATCTGATCACATCAAAAGATTCCTAGCGCATGATTTCCTATATGATGCTTTCACATTACAAACCCCTAGGACCAAGAAAAAGTGATTTAGAAGCACTTTAGATTTTGCTATCCTGGTGTGACCTCGAAGGAAGGGCCCAAAGTCAAATCTGACCATATCAAAAGATTCCCAGCCCATGATTTCCAATAGGTTGATTTCACATTGCAAACCTAGGGACCAATAATAAGTGAGATATAAAGGAGGGGTCCAAGGTCAAATCTGACCACATAAGAAGATTCCTGGTCCATGATTTCCTGTAAGTTGGTTTGCCATCCCAAACCTGTAGGACCAATAATAAGCGAGCTATGAGCACTTTTAAGTTTGGCTAGCCTCGTTTGACCTTGAAGAAGGGTCAAAGGTCAAATCTGACCACACCAAAAGATTCCCAGCCCATGATTTCCTATAGGTTGGTTTACCATCCCAAACCTCTAGGACCAATAATAAGCGAGTTATAAGCATTTTAATTTTAACTATCCTCATTTCACCTTGAAGGAGGGATCCAAGGTAAAATCTGACCACACCAGAAGATTCCCAGCCCATGATTTCCTTAAGTTGATTTACCATCCCAAACCTCTTTTAAGCACTTTTAAGTTTGAGTATCCTCATTTAACCTTGAAGGAGGGATCCAAGGTCAAATCCGACAATATCAAAAGATTCCTGGCCCCATGATTTCCTATAGGTTGGTTTCACTTCGCAAACCTCTAGGACCAATAATAAGCAAGTGATGAGCACTTTTAGGTTTTGCTATCCTTGTTTGACCTTGAAGGGGGAGCCCAAGGTCAAATCTGACCACACCAAAAGATTCCCAGCCCATGATTTCCTATAGGTTGGTTTCCTTCCCAAACCTCTAGGACCAATAATAAGGGAGATATAAGCACTTTTCATGACTGACAAAAAATGCCCGTGGCGGCCATCTTGTTTTTCAAAATGAGACTGAAAATATTTCCAGTCAAGATTTTGTAATGCGGAACATATTCTGCGAATTTGAGATCTCTACCTATAATACCCTTTGCTCTAGAGGGCCAACAAAAGTTCTTGCTTTAAGTCGAATAAACGTTCCTGGCGGCAATCTTGTTTTTCAAAATCAGGCCAAAAATATTCCCAGGCAAGATTTTATGGTTATGAATATATCCTGCAAATTTGAGAAGGTATAATATATATATATATTTTTTGTTAGAGCAGTAACAGCCAATACTAAAGGAGGTATATGACCTGACAGTCTAAGGTACCATTTTGAGTCATTTTAGCAGGCCTAAGGTGACCTTGAAAACAACAGCCAAAGTCAACAAACTGGATGCTGGTACTCCATCATGTACTCAGCCTCCAAAATCTGACCTTTAAGAGACCACCAGTGACCTTGAAATTGAAGGTCACAAACAACCAATAACTGGCTGGTATAGGGTCTGATAAGATAAGACTGACAGGTAGTTGGACAAATCTTGTTGGGAAAGTCTATATATATCTATAGTCACTTTCGACCAGCTAGCAGGTCCTGACAGTAGGCTGGCTGACTTGTCTAGTAGGTTGAGACAGTCATCTCACCGGGACCAATGACTGGTGTAAGAATTTCTGTAACCAAGGCAGTAATTGGTTGGTCTAAGACGGCCACTTGGACCCTTAAAAGGCTTCTGCTGGTCGATTAGCCAGTAGTGTGGACTTGCCCAGTACCAGGGCCTAGCCGATTATAGGTGAAGTAATGCTCTGTAACCGGTTCCTGGTGGCTCCACAGTTCTGCGAAAACTCATAGGAGCTGGCAGAACTGGGCAAATTAGACTACTTCTCAGTAGGGGTAGGCTTATATGAAACAACTGCCTTCTTCCTGTCCATAACTGTGGAATCAGCAGATTTTCTCTATAACCAACAATCCTATGTAACCAGTAAGCCTGGATGCTGCTACTCCATCACGTACTCAACCTCCAAAGCCATTTTCAATAGTTTCCATGTAATATAGTCCGTATTAAGTGTGAAAATATCTCCAAAAAGGCCAAAATGGCCTCGGTGAGGTACTTTGCCAGTCTGTGGATAACCTTCAGTGAAGAGCTTCAAGGTCAAATTTCTGCATGCTTACAGAGGACAAAGATATGTATTATATATACCACCCATAGGCTGATTTAACTTTCTGTATAATGAGAACTGGGCCAAAATGTGAAAAAATGGCCAAAATCTGACCTTTAAGAGGCCACCACTGACCTTGAAATTAAAGGTCAAGGTCACAAAACAATAGGGTTCGTGGCATTGCCCATATATACCCACATACCAAATTTGAAAGGTCTAACTAAGATATTTTTTAAGTTATCACATCCGAAAGGAAATCTTTGCGGCAGTGGTGGGGGCGGCGGCGTGACTGTACTGAATCCTAAGTATCCCCGACTTTCGTCCGGGGATACAATTATGGATATAGCTATAACTAGCTAAATTGCAAATTAATAAGTAAATTAAATTTTTTTTGTAACTTAATACCTTACCTAATGGACAATTCCCGGTCGGCATACTCCTTTTAATGAGACCTCTGAGGTGGGGAAATGAGGTACGAGTTCAGTTCCTCTTTGAAAGGAACAGGAGTCTAGCTGGTAGTCTTTTGGCAGGCCACTGCTACATTAAAAGCCCTGCTAGGCAAGATGGTATGCTGCTTATTTGTGTTTTGGCTAGTGGTGGATCTTCTGGGTGGACACTACCGGGCCCAGATGAAAGAGAAATCAGCCTAGGCCGCATCCTTCAAAGTAAAACTGTCTAAGGTGGGATTTTCAGTAACAGGCTGATAACTGTTCTTAGGAAACTCCTGACAGGAAGGTCTTGACAGCAGCAAAGGCCCTAACATCACGGGCTTTAAAATTGATGTAGAGTAATAGCCTCTTGATCAGAGAGCTCACAGCATCTTCTTGATCCATGATGAGAGAGTGACATGAGATATATCTTTGTTAAACCTTTCTTTAAGGACACAAAGATCAGTTCTTTGTTCTGCCTGAGGTCCTGACTTGAGTGATTTATCCAGAGTTAGGGTTAGTGCAGGAATAACCACTGGGGCCACCCTGTCTGGATCCTCTTTGGCCAGCTGGTTGGTTGATAGAAAACTGGGTGAGGGGTAGAGACATGAGGGACCAGTCAGTCTCGTATCTGATGTTTTTATGTAGCCAGGGGACGAATGAGATTCTCGCCCTTGCTGACATTGATGGGGGAATTTTCTAGTTTGTTTGATATGGCTGATCTGTATCATCTATAGTACTTGGCTGCAACTTCCTGTCCTGAACAAATAGAACAGGAAGTCGGCTATTGATTGGATGGCCCTGAAGTCCACCTGATTTCTGTGGCATCATATTGTAAAAATGGTCCACTTTGCTTCATAGACTGATCTGGTTGAGCTTCTTTGAGGAGTCTCAATTCGTGCTGCCACTGACTCAGAGGAACCTTATGGAACCTCTAGGAGAAAGGCATGGAGATCTAGGTTCGACAGATTCTTATGTGGAGTATGACTGAATGGTTGGGTCAGCAGACTGGGCCAGTTGGGCAGTCACAGAGGGATCTCCCTACACACGGCTAATAGATACCAGAACTAGGACATGTTTGGCCACCCTGGAGCAATAAGGATGACTCTCCTGTGAGGATAGTCCCTTAGTTTCACCACCACCTTGCCCAGAATGGCTACTGGTGGGAAGGCATATGGATCCAGATCCTCTCAAGATAGAAGGAGTTATTGAGGCATCTGTAAAGATCATGGCTTTAGTGTAGGGGTGGGTGTAGTCACTGACCTTGAAGGACATTTGCCTCTTGGAGCCACCATTTTAAGTGTGGGGAGGAGAGATCTTGGGATTGGGATCACCTTTTTTAGTGATTCTGGAATCCTTCAATGATTTTTCAGGTGCCACTGGATCGCCTCATGTAGAGCCGACCAAGGTGGATTTGTTTCTCTGTAGCTGTTAACAGGCCTATGGGGGACATGAGCTGCCTGACCTGACAGTGAGGGTCGGTGAGAATCGAAGATTTGCTTGGGTTCCAGTTTGGACTTCTCAACCCGATTCCTGACCCATAGCTACTAGGGTATGGTGGAGACAAGTTTTGTGGAGTGTCACTCTGACCAAACAAATGTGTAGGTGCTGGTGGATTCTTATATCCTGGTTTTGTGCCATCATTTTGACTTACATTGTGAATTCCATTGGATCAGTGGGCAGACCAAACAGTAGAGCTTTGAAAGGGTAGGATTGATCCTGAATGTGAAAACGCAGGTATTTCCTGGACTGTGGGATTAATTGGATATGGAAGTAAGCGTGTTTGAAATCTATGGATGTTACCCTTTTGCCTTTCTGCAAGAAAATCCTTGTGCTTTGTCTCTCCATTTTGAATTTCTCGGATTTTAGAAGTTTGTTCAGTGAGCTCAGATGCAGAATAAGTCTCCACCTATTGCTTGGTGTTGGAACCAAGAAAAGTCTGTTGAAGAAGGCGAGAAATGTCTGAATTTAGACCTTTTCTACTGAATTGATTTGAATAAGTTCATGTAATGCCTCCATCAGGTAGCTGTCCCTGATGAAAGTTTGTCAGTCCCGTAAGGGAGGGCCTTCTTGGGGGATTCTTACCTTGGAGCTGACCCCTAGGGCAGCCCAAGTTTCCCAAAACTGGTTCAGCCTAGCTAGCCCCTACAGGCAGATTTTGAGCAGCAGTGTGGACATTGATGATACGTTGGACAGAAGGCAACTGATCTACACAGGGAACACTTTTCACATATTTTGTTTTACAATGGGTCTTGTGCCTTTCCTTTGCAGCTGCCCAGCAACAAATGCTACATGATTCACAGCAAAACAATTTACATCCTAAGTCTCAACATTGTCCACAAACGTCTGGCCTTTCAGCCATTTTCACAAAACCCTCTTTGTTACATAGTAATTGTCATTTATGGGAACTCTGATGCCACCTCATGAACAACCTGACACAGTTACCGGCAATTCTGCTCTTCAGAAAAGCTGTTGATCTGGTTTTAGTATAACAGCCTCTTGGTCAGGAAACCCACCTTCTCCCTCCATAGGGCACATCTGTTGTTCAAAGTCAGAAGCAGCACCAGAAACTGAAGTACTAGACAGGACCTTCTTGCTGGTAGGATTATGATTGGAAATTATCTGGCTGACCAGTCCGATAGACTGCAACACTGGCATCTCTCTGGAACTGGTGCTAGGTTGGCTTTGACTGGCAGTAAATTGCCTGAACTGTCCGATAGACTGCAACATTGGCATCTCATTGGTACTGGTAGTAGGCTGGCTCTAACTGGTAGTAATCGGACTCCAACTTTGGCACCTTACCGGTACGAGTAGCAGGCTAGTTTGAAGAGGTTGAATAAAAGGTGTCTCTGCAGTGACAATACTGGCGGGTGGCTGCTTCAGTGGTGAAACTGGCATAGAGACCTGTTGAAAAACCCGCTGACCAGTAGGTTACAAAGTCTTTGCCAGAAGCATGGCCTCACATCATGAAGCATGAATCTCTCTTACCACTTAACATCAAGTGCCTTAATATCATCAATAGCAGAGCTGGTAGAACTGGATGACTTGGACGATGACTTCTTGTTGGTTGTTTCTTTTCTAATGTTTGGCGGGACAGGTCAGCATCAACTGGTATAGCTAATTGTCCATAAGATATATTAATGCAATAAAATGACTGTGAACCCATTGTCATAGCCATGCTAGAGGTCAGAATTATTTATCCATACGTCAAAGTTTCACATGCAAAGCAAATGGTTTACAAATGAGCTAGTCTAATAAAGGCTGAAAATTATTATAATTCATGCAAATTAGGCATGAACAAATTATTTTTTAAATAATTACAGTACAGTACAAAGTACAGTTGAATCTGCGAAGAGCAACCACCCAGGGGAAAATGCAAAAGTGGTTGCTCTTTGCAGGTGGTTGCTCTTCGCAGGTTCAGTTATGAGGGCCATGAGTCAGAGTTATGTGCTCTCTAGAGGGGGGTTTTCACATTCACTAGGAAGAGTATTATGTATGAGGAAAATATGAAACATTAAGCAGGTTGTTAACAAATTTATATGTAAATTAGGGAACTAAGGTACAGTCAAAGTGTTAAGCATTTTAACTTAGGACTACATTTCAAAAGATTTATTTTGATTTCCTTTTTTTTTTATTTTTTTTTTATTTGTATGAAGATAAAACATAGTTTAAAATTAACTGCTATGTATATGTGATGAGGTGTATAAGCTTGTACTAGTATAAGCTATGAAGTGAACTCAGGAGTGAGCTGTACACAATAACATACAACCTAGAGTCACTTCTATGAGATCTAATTGTCATTAAGGTGAGGCACAATGGTGGGGTGTTAATCCATTGTCCAGTTACTACTGAAACAACCTATTCACGAGTAATCCTATAGACAAACAAAAACAAAACCCCCACTTCACTGAAACCTGTAAGCAAAGATAATAACTTGATCTGATGTTGACTCTTTTCCACTGTTTATGTACCTTTCTGTTTTGCATACACATTGTATTAAAATACTGGCATAGAAAACTGCCGTGAAAAGTTCAGTGCATAAAACAAAAAAATGTATGTACATAGTTTATATGTATACACTTGTACAATATTAAAGTGAAGTATTTTTAAAGAATAGTTATATTTATTACAATGATTAATGAAGGTAGGATGAACATTGTATTCTAGGTGTTAATGAGCTGTGCAAAACATATATCATGAATGTAAAGTACATTGGGACTTTCTGAAAATAAAGGGTGGTTGCTTTGCAGGTTCATGGCTCTCTTGGGACATAAAAATGGTGGTTGCTGGTTGCAGGTGGTTGCTCTTCGCAGGTTTAAATTAATGTAAAATGCCTTGGTGGTTCTCCAGGGTGGTTGCTCCTTGCACGTGGTTGCTAAAGCAGGTTGGACTGTAGTTAATTCACCGAGCACTACCGAATGATTCAAATTAGTGGTTAAATTTTCTGAGCCAACTGCACTTCAACATGAAAAGAACAAAATTTTAACTCAAGAGCACTATCTCTGCCAAGGCATGTAATAACATGGTAAATCTGGATTATTATTTTTTGTATCCAGCAGATCAGATAACTCTCCAAATTTAACTTGAAAACCACCGTGAAACTAATATCTTCACAGAGGTAATAATTGAAGAGGTAGTAATGTTTGCAGCATGACTAAAACACAGACAAGAAAACTGGGGTTCTAGACCTGAAAAGGTGGGTAGCACAAATCAGCATCAGGGATAGTGACGCATACTTGTCATATCAACAGAATGGATGTATGCCAGATGTATGCAACATGATAGCGTGATACTGGTCCTGGATATATCAAAATGGTGCTGGGGTCTGTCTTTCTACTTTGTCAAGTTTGAAATGGATTAGCAGAAGCATCTATAAGTTACAGTCTGTAAACAGAATTTCACAATGGCAGCCATCTTGTTTTTCCAAATTGCACCAATTTCGAAAAAAAAACCTAGCCTGGGTGCTACCACCCTGTGCTACCACTCCATGTAGACTGGATACCAGTCCATTTTCACAGAAAAAGGGACTGGTATAAGCCAAAATGACCTTGACTTACAAAAGTACACTTCCGCCACCTCACTGTTATTGGCCAGTCAAAAAAAGTTATTTTATACTATATAAAAAAATAACTTATTTAAAAAAAGTTATTCTATACTCTCATTAGCATGGAAATTAAGGCAAAAAGTTACACTGAGCATGTGCACAGCTCTGGTCTTTCTTCTGTTGTCCAGTAATGAAACATACTGACCTCTAAAATGGCTGATCGGAAGGTAGCAAGTGGGAGAATAAAATGGTGGGCAATATCAGACCCTTATTTGCCCCCAAAAGAGGAGACGGGAAGCAGACAACCACTCTGGAAGCTTGCAATCAATAGGTGGTAGCATGTTCAAGTTAGAGCCTGGAAATGCAATTTCAAGATGGCAGCCATGTCGGCCATCTTGTTTTTCAAAATGGCATCAACTTCAAAAGCAACCTACTTTAGGTGGTGCCCTACCACTCTTTTAAGTTTCAAATTGATCGGCTGAAGCGTCTTTGAGTTAGAGCCCAGGAATGGAATTATAAGATGGCGGCCATATTGTTTTTCCAAATGGCACCAACATCGAAAGCAACCACCCTGATAAGTTTCAAATTGCGCATGTTTGAGTTAGAGTCTTGAAACCAAAATGTTGACGATCGGACAGATAGGACAGACACATGAATTCAGGTTGGGGACGTGGAGGTGAAGAAAACAAATTATTAGCAGCACCCTCAAGGTCTGTTGGAGAGTTAGAAAACGCCTCAGTGTCATCCCCCAATAAGTCAAGATCATCATCTTTACTAGTATTGCAAGGATCCGATGTCATTTCCTGACATACCTGCGTCTGTGCTTAATCTTAATTTGCTGTTCGTCAGAAAAGTTTGCACAGATATTGCATGGAGACTAATTTGTGACACAGGGGTCATCTCCCTTGCCAGATTCCCTGCATGTGGGGCAATAATTGTAGGTGTCAAGCAGGAAACAAAGTGCCAGCATTTAGATGATCTGGGCTTTGCACTTATTTGGTGGGAAGACATTTTTACTGCAATAAGATCTGAGATGAAAAGCGGAAAACTCACAAACAATAATGCACTTTTCAAACTATGTTAGAATGGTCTATGCAATAAAAATAAACAAATGGCTGAATTATAACATCCAACAATATGTATATTTTGAGAAACCAGTGAAATTGTAAGCTTATTTTCAAACGCTTGCTAGCTGCGCAGCCAACGAGAGAGGAAGGATTAGACGTGAGATTACAGTTATGGTACAGTCTCAGCATGGGGATCCATACTAAACGTCTATTTTTCATGGATGTTGACCAGATGCCTGTGGCCTCCAGAGAAAGCATTCAGTTCCACATGATAAGCTATTGAAGCGCAATAAAATCAATACACACAGAAGTTTTGAAATGTTCAAAATTTCTGCCTCCATTCTCTTCAGGGCTTTTGGACACCAATAAATGTAAGTAATACCGCCTCTAGTGTGACTGGGGTATATATGTAGAGGGCCATAGAATATGAAGTTTAACCTGTCAGAAAATCCACTTCATGGTTCTCTAAAATGTACAAGGTCATATCAAGATTGGGACTCCTTGCATTCAACATATGGTCATACTGGACAATTAATGACAAATCAGCACTTCAAATCTAAAAGGCAATAGCTTCTCTGCTACCAATGGTGTGTTGCAAGCTTGTGAGGTAGCTTTTAATTGCAAGTGATTAGCTTTCATAAGGAAACCTTTGTCAACACCCAGTAAATTGGATAACTGATTTAAGTTCGATTTATATACATGCAACCAAAATCTTGTTACAGATGTCAAGAACCAATTCCAACATAAACAGAAATCTTACAAAAAAAACAAATAATAAATTAAAAAAAAAATGCATAGACATGTTTAATAATGAGTACCTGTATCACAATTTGTCAATATACCATGAATAATACCCAAAACTTCAAATTTTAAGGACAAAAAAAACTGTACTTTAGTTGTGGCTATGTTTTTTGAACACCGTTGGAATATTTTACAGTTAGGCGACTACTAATTTGAAAGAATCTGGTCAAATTTTTGTTTTCAGGACCCAGTTTCCAAATTTACTTTTCATCCCAACACAACCTTACAGATAATAAATAATGCATTAAGTTTACATTGCAACACGGAGATGAAGTTCAAAATAAGATGATTTTTTTTATCTGAATTCCAAAATAAATATTATTAATTATAATCAGTAATCCAGGCATTTATTTGTGCAGATATTTTTTCACGGGCCAAAATATAATCTGATAAATCACATTTAGATTTTTCTATACCAGATAAAAACAGGGTTCAAGGTTCTCGCTTACCATTCACTCATTAAGAAAATATATTTCTTTTGGTGATTATATTACAGCAACTGATTGCAAATCGACATCCAGAACAGAGTGTTACATATAAAGTTGTCTATTGTGTGTACTGTATTGAAATGCAGCCTCTATATTATTTTAAAATTTCTAACTTTCTGTTCATATATGCCAAGATCTGCATTCTTAGAATTTTTCTTAGAATTACACTTTGTCTAAGACAAATTCTAAGAATTACATACATTTCCTTTTATGTCTATTCTTAGCTAAGAATTATTTTGTGAATAGGATTTAATTCAAAGAATAAGAAAATTCTTACCATAGAATTTTTCTTAGACTTAAGTGTAATTCTAAGAAAAATTCTAAGAATCTTTGTGAATACAGGTCCAGAATCTTTGTTAAGTGACTTGTAGATACTGGTCCAATGGCCTTTTAACAATGTCCATTAAACCTTCTAAATATATACAGTTTGCATTACTCTGACATTATGTAACTGAGAAAATGAAATGGATGATTTTTACATTTTACAGTCATTAAGATAACTGTATCATTTCAGCTTCAGTCTGTTTCACTCGAAGTACCACTGGTACTGATGTACAGGGCACCATGCCCACTTCTGTGATCACCATGGTAACCAGATTCGAGGGTGTGACATCATACACAAGATTTAGGAGACTCAGAGACTCTAAATCCCGCCAACCGCTTAAGTGAGCCTCTTTCTGGGATCCTACGTTGACCAGATCCTCAGGGTCACCTGGGAAAAAGGTACATGGTTGTAACAAATAATACACCAAAAACAAGCAATCAGTGACCGAATGAATGTGTCACAATTCTCAGATTCTTTTACAGTACGGTATTATTTTGAAATTTGGATTACTGACAAAATGGGCAAGGGTCAAATAGGGTCGGGGTAGCAAACTTTTCTCATCAACAATGAAAGTCCAGATAACAGGATACATTTTTTGGTATATATACATTGGTACGGAAAGTTACATTTGAACAGAAACAAAAGCTGGGAGATGACATAGTTTAACGAAATACAAATGAACAAAAAGACATGGACTCAGTGAATGTGGGTTTAGAAATATCAGTTTAAAATTTTACTGTGTGTATATTAATAACAAGAGGGTCAAGGATGCCCCAAAAGGCGGGTTGCGCAGGCAGCAATAAGGTTAGCAACTGCTGTAATTAAATTTAGAAAAAAGGAAAGAAATGTTAGGTCACCCAGTTAAGGTGAATGTGTTAGGTGTGCTAAGAAATATAAAATTTGTAATTTAGGTTACATAATTGTATCTATGCTTAAAACGGACAAACGAAAGGACGGAATTAGACCAATTTCAAAAGCAATTGGTGATCATCTCCCTGTCAAGTTTGAATTCGATTGGACAAAATGTTTTTGGGTTAGATTCCGGAAATGGAACTGTTGACGGACAGACAAACAAACAGGCAGAATTACACCAATTTCGAAAGGAACCTAGCTATGATGGTGATCTATCTCCCTGTTAAGTTTGAATTCAATTGGACAAACCGTTTTCAAGTTAGAGTCCGGAAACGGAAATTTTGACGGACAGACAAACAGACAAAAAACAGACAAACGAACGGACGGAACAAACCGTTTTTGAGTTAGAGTCCGGAAACGAAAATGTGGACTGACAGACAGACGGACATCGGACACATCAATCTAATAGGCGGGTTGTTTATACACAACCCCCCTAAAGATAATAGCTCTAGTTGCTGCTTCAAAATTCATCAATTTCAGGAAAGACCAGTATGATTAGCAAATAATCATACAACTGCCTCACAAGTGATGTACAATAATAACAATTATATATACCAGAAAAAGGAATGGGCACAACACAACCTCTCTGAACTCTGGGATTAATGTCTGATCATTCTGCAAAGCATTTTTAATTACCAGCAATCTACATTGTTGTAAGTTGAAAAGTAGACCTTCGTACCTAACAAAATCAAATACTTTTGAAATATCATCAACAATTCTTAACTCCCCAGCTTCGTTGACAGCACTGTAAAATTGGGGATATCTTTCCATTACTGATAAACTATTAAAAAGCATGGCAAGAACCCAGAGAGTTGTCCCAAAAGTAAATATAAACGCATTTGTTTTTATTTTTAGCACATACTGTTCAAAGAAGAGACATTGGGTGACTGTTGTCATTACTTTTATGCAAATGCAATATGTCTGGTTTTCAGATGGATGGAAATATTTCATCTGTAAAGTGAAGAATGCATGGCGAGTTTGTTAACCAATGTCCAAGGATTTATTTAAAATGTCTCAACACATCATAAACTGCTTCAGGAAATCCAACACTTAATTTCATATTGCTCATAATTCCCATATAGCACACTCGTCTCTTAAGTTTTTCCAAGACTTTACTCGTCTCTTAAGTTTTTCCAAGACTTTACACCATAGGTTAAGTGCTTTAATCTTTGTTTTGAAGCAACTGATATGACTACATTGAAGTTTTAAAGTCTGCCTCTACCAGCTAAAACCTTTTGTAAAATCTTGATTTTTATTCCACTTAAAAATGACCATGATTAGAAATATGTCTGTTCAGCATCTATATCACTGGTCCCCCTACTCAAGTGGAAACAATTCACGTGTAGAGAACAGGTTATAGAAAACCATCAGACACGATTCCTTTCTGATATCTAGACCCTGTGATTATATATTACAGCAGTGAATCATTTACTGGTCATGATATGTGATCTAGAGTGAGCTAACATAAATAAACTGACAAGTGCTTATGTATTGAAAGCTTTACACAGGAACAACAACCTTAAGTGGCCAGTCTTCAAGTGATTAATGACATTAAGAAATTACATCACTTAACGGAGGAAAATGGGAACAATTTAAATCTGAGACTGTTACAAATGAAGAAAAAAATATGTAAATAAAATTTCTAAGCAGATCTCCTATTACACGTAACCTTCTGGTCATAATAGAAGGAGCAAGTCATGAAAAACAAGAATTCTCCCTTTAAGTCAAGACATTGTTTTATATTTGCTATACTCCTGTCTATAAAAGGTAGCTGTATTAGCATCATGCCATGCACTTGTGTGGAGTGTGTATCACTGATATGGTAAGCAATCCGTCTCCACATCAAATTACACTTTTAATATTACCATCAATCACTGACCACCTTAACATGGCCAAACAGTCAATAAAGACTAAACTTATTTAAAGTCTCATATCTTAACCAGTTAGCGATATGGGATTAGATTAGATTTATTGGTATTAAATATTTCTGTTACCACAATATAACTGGGGCTCAGTACCAACATTTCTGCTGTGACATTGCAATCATAGCTTTAATCTCAGAATTTCTCTGTTGGACAACTGGCAAGATTCATATTTTTAAAATTTTTTTTTTTTAAAGTATGTATATTAAGATATACATTTTATGAAAGAAAAAAAATAACACAGAAAAAGAATAACAAGACAAATGAACGGACGGATTTACACCAATTTCGAAAGGAACCTAGCTATGATGGTGATGTATGTCCCTGTGAAGTTTGAATTAGATTGGAGTAACCGTTTTCGAGTTAGAGTCCGGAAACAAAAATGTGGACGGACAGATGGATGGACAGAAAAACGGACAAAAACGAAGAAACGGACGGAAAAACGGACAAACAAACAGACGGAATTTCACCAATTTCGAAAGGAACCTAGCTATGATGGTGATCTATCTCCCTGTGAAGTTTGAATTTGATTGGTCAAACCGTTTTAACGTTAGAGTCCGGAAACAAAAATGTGGACAAACAGATGGATGGACAGACAAACGGACGAAAAACGGACAAACGAACACACGGAATTTCACCAATTTCGAAAGGAACCTAGCTATGATGGTGATCTATCTCCCTGTGAAGTTTGAATTTGATTGGTCAAACCGTTTTAAAGTTAGAGTCCGGAAACGAAAATGTGGACAAACAGATGGATGGACAGACAAACGGACGAAAAACGGACAAACGAACACACGGAATTTCACCAATTTCGAAAGGAACCTAGCTATGATGGTGATCTATCTCCCTGTGAAGTTTGAATTTGATTGGTCAAACCGTTTTAAAGTTAGAGTCCGGAAACGAAAAATGTGGACGGACAGACGGACAGACGGACAGACGGACGTCGGACACATCAATCTAATAGGCGGGTTGGTTACACGCAACCCGCCTAACAAATAAGAGTCAAGGAAAGACACAAGAGAACAAGGTTGTCTGGACAATACAGTGATTCTTTAGGCAGAGATTATGCAGAATTAGAGTCCGATTGTCAGTTTAGTTCATAAAGGTGAAGCCTGAGTGGTTCTAAATTGTTAACTGGCCCACAATTCTGCATAATGTGCAAGCAGTGATGGATTATTACTATTCTAATAGGGTAAGGGTTAAATTATGTTTAATCTGCTTTTAAATGGAATATTTGAATGGGTGATAATTGGGCAGACTATTATGAGGAGTTATAATCTAAAGATTTTTCCTCTTGACCAATCAGATTCACTAACAAAGCTGTGTCATATTAGAATGTACCATATCTATCTGAAAATGATCTAGTTCTTTACATTTTTCCAATAATAATTTATCCTTAAGGTGTTCAAGAACTTACTAAAGAATATTAAAATTTTGTTTTCCAGTGTTTTAGTTTTGTTTTCATGAAACTTAGCAATAGTTAAAACATATCAGTGGCAGAGGAAAAGTCGGAATCAAAATTAAAGAAACCTAGCAGTATTTCTAGTACTGTTAATTTTACTTTAGTTGTTATTATGCTACTTTGACATTTTTAATTTGTGGTGCATTTTATTGGATAATTCATTTTACTTAAAATGGTTACAACTTGTGGTTACAACTTCTCTTACCCAGTTCATTAAATACAAAGGAATCTGTCTGCACACGTTCACAGAATTTGTAGGTCTCGCAACAGACTAACACAGGTACATTGTATGCTTTGGCTACCATGGCAACCTGGGAAGTGCCCACGCGTGACATCACGTAGCCATTAGCCAACACAGCATGGGCACCGAGGAATAACTTGGTGACCTAGGAAATGAGTAAAAGCATTTTTAGGTTTATAGAAATGACAACATCCATTATGAGGTGTAATATGGATATTATGCACATGAAGGGAACTATTTCTTGCCAATATGGATGCACAATGTTACAGGTATGTTACTTTGAGTAGAGCATATTCTCTTAGTAATCATACATTTAAATTTTACTAATGAAATTTATCATATTTACAGTAAATATTTTGAGACAAATTTTTTTAAAAGATACTATTCGCTGCATAGGAAATACTAAGCAGAAGTACTTTGGTTGGTGGATGGGTATTCAACATTTTGCATTACATTTTTGACCACCAAGGTACAGTAACACATGTAAAGTGTGCCGCAATATGTGAAATTCACCTGTAGGGGACACACACTATATAATCAGACAAACTGATCAAAATTTATGTCAATTTTGCATCAGGGGAGATCGGAAGCCAAATATGGTAAAGAAAAATCACAATTGTGTAAAGCATTTACCAAAAGTCAAGGCCACGCAAGGGGCTGACCAGCAAATTTCCCACACTGTGGTGAATTTCACATTTGTTACTCCGGTAGTACTTTCAGTACAATATGTTCACCATAATATTATCCCTTGTAGACACAAAAGACCACTACTGTGGCAGTATCTCCCACCAGGTATTCCTACGGTTCCCATTCCCGAAGGATTCTTAGAATCTAGATATACCCACATAACAAACATGAACAAAATCCATGCAGTCTTTTCAAATATCGGTCATTACGGCAATAACCTTAAACTCAGTATTAATAAAGCTATTTCTGTGACTTTAGGGGTTACCATAAAGAAACATATTCCTGGTCCCTACACCCACATACCAGATATACATTTATAATTGAAATCTGTCATACAGCTTTTGGAAAAATAGCCATTAGAGTTATAAACTTAACGTCAAACACTGGATATCTTCCTGAGACCTAAGAAACCCACAACTAAATTTAATTGAACTCTACTATTTAGTGTTGTGGAGATTCTCCAAATAACAAAACCTGTCAAATGCAAACACACACAGTATTATACAACTACACAGCAAGCATTTTAATAACTAAAGATAGACACTACAGGTAGATACTAACTACACTAACCTCTCTCATACTATAAGACACTGCACTGATTAGGATGTAGGAACACTTGATGCCCTCTTTTACCAGCCTGCGTAACATTTCCTTCCCTATATAAATCAACAAAATGCAGTCAAAAAGTAATTTTTTGTGAACTCGTTACAAATCTACAACATCTTTGTAAGTATTGGTATCAAGTATATCTAATGTTATGATAATTGAGAAACACAATATTTGAGTGAAACAAGTACTATATTTGAGGTCAATAAATAAGATATTAAAATGGATGAATCAAAATTTTACCTTCTAACTTGGGTCTGCTGTCCACCACGATAACCTTGAACTTAATGCCTTTCTGATGTGCATCACACAAAACTTTTCTGATAAGAGAGGAGCTGTTGATAAAAAGTAAAATAGAATCATTTCTGCAATACCTTAAGAGAAGAAATTATAACAGAATTCTTAAACAGTACCAAAAATGTTATTACACGGTGTTTCATTATTCACTGGCTAGTTTTGAATATGCTGTAATGATTGTTTTGGTGTACATTTAAGATAAATAATAATTGGTAAGTTATTTTAGTGAAATGGAAAAGAAAATAATGTAAATCTTGGTACACTGCACGGCTAAGTTTGATATAATTAGTATTTAGGACACTATTCCACTGCCACTCAATAAATATAAATGCTATTAAGACGATTCACCAGGAAATCATCTACAATATTTTTCAATGTAACAAAACTACAATCAGTTCACTTTTTGAGTCTCATCTATAATTGCTAAAAATTTAATTAGTATTTTTTTTTTTTAAATATCAGTGAGGTGGAGGTCTTATTCATGTAGATATTAACCTGAGTGTTACATTTTTATGACTTAATATTTGAAAACTGAGTTTGCTGTTAAGTTTTAGTCTTAATTTTTTTATAACAGTGACATAGTCAAGGAGTGTCACAAAGCACTCTGTACAAGTGTGCGTGTGGGCGTGTTGACTATTATAGTGAGGTTCTGTTTTGTTATTGAAGTACATGGTCTATGAATAGTATCTGATTCAGTGATGGGAATTTCCAGAAGTTATTATAAGTAGTTTACTGATTGAACCAAGGTAGAGTGAAATGTTGCATAAAATGTTGCAGATGTGTTACATCTGGGTCAATCTCTTTGTTTCTGAAATGCTCTGGACAGTATTTTTGTGTATATACGACATTGAGAAATCCATTTTGTTCAGTTATGCTTCAGTAGTTGTATTTCAGAAGCTGTGAAGTTTTCAAGCTACTCGTGCTTTTGAAGTGACTCATCTCGGGGGAAGCTACTCATAAAATAGTGCAAGTTGTGGGCTCGGCTTATGGAATTGATAGAGAAGGGTAACCGTTGCAAGGCCAGTAGCAGATTTTCTATTTGGGTATCCCGCCAGTTTGAAACCGTATCCAATCCGGGATACCCCCCAAAAAATTGCGTTCTAGCATATCTCCAATCGAATAGGGCCACTAACAGGAAGTAAAATGCACGAAAACTAAACATAGTAGTACTTCCAAAAGAAACTGCTATAGAAGTGGAGAAATATAAAAAAATATGAAAGAAAAAGGTTATTACTGTCGTCATGGTGTTCAAGTGAATTGGTCTCTATACCAAGATACCGGTGTAACCGACCCTGCCCTAGTGAATTCAGGATAAAGAAGTACCATGTTTATACGACCGTGCCATTTTCTATGTGAAATCCTTGGAAATAGCTGACAAACTTATAAATTGAAAACAAACAAAAAACTCAAAGGAAAAAAGGCAATGATGTGTAACACGGCGCCAACAGATACAGCCTTTGAAAATGCTGTTCACAACCTCTCCATTATCACAGCTGGTCCATAAGGGCCTGTATACCTCTCTGAGAGATAGCCAAATTTCTTTTTGCATTTCAGTCTTATCATGTGGTTCAGTATGCACAATATTTTTCTTTTGATAAACAAAATGGTGGTTTCTGGAGATGACATCTTTGCAGTAAAATAGTTTGGAAATGAATTCAAAACTTAATCTTTTGTTATGAAATGAGAAACATTGCGTGAAAAACCCCATATACAAAAGGATTCTGATATTCTGCTATGCTGTTATGCTTTGTTGTTCTTAAAAACATGACCTATTGGGCGAAATTAGAATATATTGTATTTGTTAATGACTATTGAGTTGACCAGAGAGCAGTTGAGATCTTTCAAAATTGACCCCAATCGTGAATACCAGCCACAGCCTTATCTAAATACATTAATCATTCTGTAGAGGGGCTGAGGTTATGCACAGAACATATCCCCCTTACCAGGCATACACCATGATAACATCTCCATCTTTGATCTTTTGACATGCATTCTCAGAGATCACTTTAGATGCCAGAATAATCCTCTCATTCAGGAAGTTATGAATTACTTCGACCAGACGACTCTTGGCCTGAAAAATATGTATCAGTTTGTGTACAGAATTTAAAATCTTGACATTTAGACCAAAAAGAAATAAAATAAAGAATAACTGTAACTTCTGAATTTTTAGCTTGACAAACATGCAGTTTAAATTTGTTGACTTTTGGTCTTACCTAAATCAACTTTGTGAATAAATGGTTAACTTTTGTAACTTTTGGCTGAATAAGCAAATAAGTGAACAACTCAACTACTTGACTTTTGGTCTGAAAAATAACCACATCAAAGGAGTAAATTTATTGTCTAATTAAAAAAAAAACCTTAATGCCCCTGTTCCACCAAAGGACTAAGCCCCGACCCTGTCCCCGACCCTCAATTGTGGACAGTCTGTGACAAAAAAGGTAAAATGGGCGGGACCACTGAAAGTCTGGGATTAAGTTCAGATCGGCCTGAGGAGGCCCCAGGCAGCCCCAGACTGGTCTGGGACTAAGAACCGATTAAGCCATTTTTCTAGTCGTAGACAAACCGACTGGGTCCCAGGATGCCTCAGGCCTCCTGGGACTAAGCCCCGACTAACCCACGATTAAGTCCCGACCCTCCAAGGTGTCCTGAGGCGTCCCCAGGCTTCCCCAGACCGAGATGGCCGATTCTTATTTTGCAATGGGACTAAGGGTCGCAGGAGGCCTGGGACTAAGGGTCTGGGACTACGGGTCGGGGACTAAGGGTTGCAGGCCGCCTGGGACAACATAGGACTGTATAAATTTGGTCTGAGGAGGCCTGAGGAAGCCTGGGACTGGACATTTTGTTTATGGCGAGAAAAAATAATCGGTTGGGGTCGGGAGAAATATCAAACATGTTTGATTTTTCACATGGCCTCAACCGACCACAACCGACCCTTACAGGACACCTGGGACTAAGCAAATTTTTGTAACCAACCCCCCAAAACCCTTAATCGGGAGCCTTAGTCATGTGGTGGAACACCCACATGAAGTTATTCACTTAGGGCCTTTTATGACAATCATTTTGTGAATAGTAACCAAAAGTCCACTCCGATGCTTTTAATCAAAGACCTACCTGTAAAATGCGAGATCTTTAATTTGAAATAAAATATGGTTTGGACACTCAATTAAAGCAACTGACACTTTAGGAAGACCTCTGTAGTGTCAGTTATCTGCCACCAAGTATTCCTGTTAATATTTTTAGGACATTTTGGTTACCACAAAGTGGACATCATGCCTAAGTACTAGTGGGTGGACGATTAGACCAATGTTCGATCAATCGTCGGTGTCATGGTACAATCGCGTTCGGTCACTGACAACTTCTAGAAATCGATTAAATCTTACCCTTCTTTATGTGTCTCAATATCCACGTATTTTTTTATATTTTAAGCAGTTTTCTAAATTTTCCTTTAATAAATCAATAGATTTCTCACGCATTTTGTGTTTGTTTATAACTACCGCCATATTTACCGGAAGTGGGTGCTTTTGGTAGATTCTAAATGTCGGAAACACAGTTATTCTTACCGGAATGAAATATAATTCATCCCAGAAAGTGTTTCATGATATATTGGCCAACAGTGGAGTAAAAAAGTCAATTATGGGTCGATCATTGGTCGGAAAAATGGACGAATAATCGACTATGAAAATTGAGGCAATTCCACTCACTACTAAGTACACCCACATAAACGACATCCAACGTGTACAAATATATGGCATTAAAGCAGTAACCATAAAGTCACCATTATTCAGTTATCTCTTTTAATTTAAGGATTATTATAATGTTGACATCTACCTGGGGGTCTAAGTACACCCATATGCCCAATATGAATCAAATTCGTATTTGAATAAGTGTCCAAGTAAAGAAGGCCAAAAGGGGTTTCAGTCTACTAGCATGAGCCACAAAGCCATCAGAGACACAAGTAGTGCACTGAGGCGGTCACCCATCCAAGTACTAGCATAGCCCATTGCTGCTTAACTTCAGTGATGAGACAGGTAATCATCCTGCTACGCCACCATTCATGAAAGTCCGGAGACAAAAAAAAAAGAAAGAAAAAGAAAGTCATCTCTAAAAGTGTGAGCCTTGCTAGAGTTTAAAAAAACATGACAAATACACTCTCCCACACACACACAACGGCTCTAGTTTATAATCTCCCATTTGGCAGGAGATACTAATAAAACAGGATAAAACACCATCAGCTCTTACGTCATTTTCTGGCAGATCTCCTGGCGAGTTGGTGATGTGCCACTTGATGTGTTTGATGGCACTTCCCATACTCACAGACAGGGGGCGACACTGTGTGAGAAACCTGCAACAGACAAAACAAATACTCAGCATTATGAAACATGAATCATATCAGTGAGGATACCTGCAACAGACAAAACAAATACTCAGCATTATGAAACATGAATGATATCACTGAGGATATCTGCAACAGACACAACAAATACCGTAAATTTCCAAAATAACGCCCAGGTTCAAATAAACGCCTGGTTCAAATTAATGCCTGGTACCAAGCACACTGTTTACAATTTATAACACTGTTTTTTGTATTTCAAAAGAACGCCTGGTTCAACTTAACGCCTGGTCTGATGCCATTTGAAAATAATTAACGCCCGGGCCATATTTTGGAAAAATACGGTACTCAGCATTATGAAACATGAATGATATCACTGAGGAAACCTCTTTTTTTGTTCAATCATTAGGATGGTAGAGTAATAATCTGTTACCTCAGCCAAGCTTGCAAGGTGGTTATGTTTTTGGATATGCTTGTTTATCTGTCTGTGTTTATAGTAAGAAATCTAAAATTCGCCACATATCTGAAATTCGCCACATGTGAAAATAGTAATAAAATTAAAGAATTGTGGTGAGATTTGTTGAATGTATAGTAAATTAAGGCTTTTTGAACTGAGAAATACCAATTTTTAGACAAAAACATCATTTTCTTCATAAAATTAACTAAGGTTTTAGAGGTGGCGAATTTTAGATTCCTGGCGAATTTTAGATTTCTTACTCTACTATTATTATTCCAAAACTAATGAATAAATTCTCAAAAAAAAAATTTTTATGTGGGTAGGGCCTGACCAAAGGACGAATGGATTAAATTTTCAGAAAGATCAGAATCATACTCAGAATACAAAAAAAACCATCTCGAATTTTGCAACAGTCTCATTTTCAATGAATTTGAGTTTGTGGTTAAGATTACTCCAAAATTTTTTATTTTTTTTATTTTTAACATTTTATTGAATTTACAGTTCATACAGGAATAGGAAAGAAACAAAAAAGAAACTTTACAGAGCCTTTGTGTATGTGTGAAAAAACAGCTAACAGAAAATAGATATCTTTTAAAGCATTTAAAAGAGTAGTACAGTGTGGCATACATATTTAAGATAAGGTATCATTATTGCAGCAACTCAGTAGATTATCCCAATGCTGAAGAGTATCCACATTAGGAGAAATGCTTTTAGTTTTAAGAATATAAATTTCATCTTCAATTCTATTTTTCATGATATTTTTAAAATGACTAAAATTCAAAACTCTCTGCCTTTTGTAGGTGTACACAAACCATTTAGAATAAAGGATTACAAAATTAATTTGACACAACAAACTATCTTTAACACATGGGATTCCCAACAAAATTTCTAACACAGTTAAATCAATTTTTACTTGAAAGGCTTCCAGGATCAACTCTCTTACTTTCTCCCAAAAGGGAGTTACACTGTTACAGTAAAAAAAGAAGTGTTCAATAGTATCAACATTCTGGCAATCATCACAGTATTGAGAGGTACTAACATTCTATAAGTAAAGGTTATAATTACATGTGATAAACCTATTTAAGATTTTATATTGAAAACTTTGCATTTTTGGTTCCGAACATATTATATTAGGGAGTTTAAACAGAACAGACCATTCAAAATTTTACTCCAAAATTAATGAAATACCGTATTTTTCCAATATATGGCCCGGGCATTCATTATTTTCAAATGCCATCAGACCAGGCGTTAAATTGAACCAGGCGTTCTTTTGAATTACAAAAAAACAGTGTTATAAATTATAAACAGTGTTCTTGGTACTAGGCGTTAATTTGAACCCGGGCGTTATTTTGAAAATTTACGGTATGTGGATGGCCTGGCCAAGGAAAGAATTCACTACACTTTGGGAAAGATCTGGATCTTATTCTGGATGCTTGGCTCCCATGGCAGAGGTCTGTGCTCTTAGAGTGCTTTCTAGTTCCTGTTATGAGTATTAGGGAAAGGATTATAATTCAATATGTCAGTATTAATCAATATGCCTTCCTGAATTTCAATATTCACACTAAAAGTATTGGCACATAAAACGGTAGTGGAGCCTAAGCGGAGCCTCGTAGTCAGTAGAGCCTGGGCGGGGCCTTGTAGTATCTGCTGAGCTCAAATTTACGAAAAAAAAAAGAGAAATCCTTTTTACAACCAGATATTCTAGTGGACAATTATTTAAAGCTCTCATAAACATATATCAGGAGTTCAGAAATTTAATGAACTTTCTTAGAAATACTTAAAATACTTCAAACATAGATCAATTAAATTTTATTTGGTCAATTACTCACGTGATACAGGGCTTTAACTTGGATTCAAGATCTCTAGACAGCTCTTTTTGTGGTGGGGTCCTGTAGTCTTTAATTACCTGTTATAATAAATTACAATAACTAATATCAATAAAAACAAAGAGGCAGAATTACAGACAAACTTTGTGTCATTGTGAAATCAACAAACAACATACAGCACATTTCAATTATTACAATTTAGAAGAGAAACATTTATATAGTGCAAAATTAATACATCCTCTAATGTGCTCGAGGTAAAAAAGGGAGCGTCCAGGGACGTATCAGGTTGACATCCAAATAAGCGCCCAATGGGGGAGATATACTATGGTGGAGGATATGCTAGTCTAAATAAATAGGTTTTTATCTGGCTTTGGAAACCTGTTATTGTGTGCTCTGATTAGACTGATTGTGGGAGTCTGTTCCATTCAGTGGGGGAAGCCATTGCAAAACCTTGCCTACCAATGACCTTTCTAGGACAAACTGAAGAAAGAGATAGCCGATTTCCACAAGTTGGGCTACTGGTTTTGATCAAGGATGATAAGTATGTAGGTTAGGAGAATCTGATGGCCTGGAAAGTAATTAGATTATATTTAAACAAGATGTGGTATAAAATGGGGAGCCAGTGTAGTTTTTGAAGAAAGGGAGTGACATGGCTTGTTCTATCAAGTCTACAAACAATTCTGCAAAGGGCTTTTTGAATCTTTTGGAGTTTAGCCACATTATATTTACTTATGCCATAGAGTAGGGAGTTACAGTAGTCAAGTCGACTGCTGACTGAATCACCCTCATTACCCAAAGGGTAGGGGATGATGGGATTACAATCGGGTCTGTTTTCCTGTTTGTCCATGTACATAACTCGAAAACTATACAGAATATTGAGGTCATATGTTCACACAAGGGTCTAATCAAGGCTAGATCCTCCACACAGATGGTCTGGATCCAGATCTGGATCACAAATCCAAAATATTTACCTCCACCAATTAAATTCATATTAACTGTTTATTTGTCTGTTTGTTTGTTAGCAGGATTATGCAAATACTACTGTTCAGATCTTCATGAAAAAATGGAGAAGATGCGTCTTGGTCTAACTTAGATCCCATTAAATTTTCAGAGTGAGCCAGGTCATCGCCTGAATGTAAAAAAAGAAAAAAAATATCAAGAGCAAGATTTTCCCATTTACTTATTATTGAGCAGTTTTTAAAAATCATACATGCCTTGGCACAGATATGCACTGTCTGAGTTGTTTTTTTAATTAAAATTTTTCAGCACTACCCTTAGGCAAGGGCTTTTGTATTGTAAGCCACTGCCTGTTGCTTATGTACATATCAGCACTCTATCTCTATGTGGACTGCTGGAAACTTTATTTAGCCACATGGTTATAAGCGTCTTATAAGGGAAACAAAAAAGATTCTGTGCCTCCATTTACACTTTGGCAGAACTGTATTTGGAATTCTGATAGGTAACTGTCTGATGGACAATGAAAGCACACATTCCTCAGTGGTCTCAACAATTTAGTAAGAACTGAAAACCAAGATAACCTATGGCTGATCAGTGAATCAAACTTTTAGTGGTAGGTGTCTCAATAATGCGACTAGAGTGTATCAGTGATTTTTGCTTGTGTAAGGGTAAACATGGGCTGGACCCCAAAAACTGGTCAAAGTTGGGTAAATTTACTGAGTTTTACACTAGTATTGAACCAATGAGAGACCACACACATTATGTTTGGAAATGTTTTCTAACCTGTTTTAATGCTCCAAGTAAAGCTATACATCTTGCATTAGAGCCACAAATCACACCTTCGGCATATTGCAGGCCCAGCTTCAATATGGCAGGATGGATGTTCCCTGGACCAAGACTAAGGGATGCAAGGCAAAAACAAAGTACAAAATGTGAATTGTATATAGACTTCCCACTGGGGGAAACTTTAAGATGTGAGACAAACTAATAACTAATCAAGTTTTGTAACAGGGAATATCAAAGACCTAAAGTAGTCATAAAAATCACAAATGTGTAAGAATTATCCAAGAGTCAAAGGAAATATAAAGGGTTTACTCACTGGAGAATTTGGCACACTAAAATTTCACGTCTTTTACTACATTTTGTAATGTATATTTTAAGGCAAACAAAATACAGATTTTTTTTTTCTAAATTAATCATGCATCAATTGCACAAGCACTAGATACTTTAGGAAATTTAACCCATTCAAGACCTTATCTACCAGATGGCAGTCCAACAGTAAAATATATTCATTATTTAGTACCTTATCTGTTGGTCAGCAATCATGCAATGCAACACCTTGCTACTGTTTTACTTTAGGTTACTTATGGTTTTGTGTCTTCACTTTCAGTGATCACTAAATGTAGCTTAAACTAGATTGGGCCAACTCGGCGCCAACATATCCCCAGACAGGTCATCACTCACGCCACAGGTTTTGATCGGGAATTTTTTATTTAATCCATTTGTTGTATGCCATAAATATTGGGAAAAGTTATATGAACTTCAGCACATCAATCTACTAAGTTTATATCTTCCCAAGGAAGATGGTGTATCCCCAGACGTCGAATACATAACTCAACAGATCATATTTTCAATCTTCCTGCAATGATAACTCTGAACCTATTTTCAAAGTATTTAAATGATTGATGATTGAATGTCCATTCTAAATTAATAATCTCAAAAGAGCATATCTGTTTCTATATTTGTTGACAAATAAAATATTATTTTTAACTCAACTCATCATACTTTTCAATCTTCCTGCAAAGGGTAACTCTGAACCTATTTTCAAAGTATTTAAATGATTGATGATTGAATGTCCATTCTAAATTCATAATTCCAAAAGCGTATCTCTGTTTCTATATTTGTTCACAAATAAAATCTTATTTAAAAATCACATATTATTTATATTATTATTTTATTATATTATTTTTAGAATTTGCATTGTTTTTCAGTTATTCATTTCCTCAATTCCTATATATGTGGTCCATATACCGGTATATGCAACCTAAATATGTGGCACAATCTCAGTTCTGACTCCCTTTGTCTTAGATAATTAGATAATGAAGCAAACACCACCTCCCACCCCCACCCCACCTCTCTCCCCTTCTCCACACCTCTCTCACTATTACAGAAGATCTGTATACCTTTGTTTATTTAGTGTCACTCAATAGCTGGAGGTCCCAGAGGTGGGTGGGGGATGGGGGGTGGGAATACAAAGAGATGGAGTGCTGCAGCACAAATGGTAAACAAACACTTATAATATAAAAGGGGTAATCAAATACAAAAAGCTCAGTTAATCTTATCACTAAAATAAAATCAAATATATAAATAAGGAATGTCCAACAGGAAGATTATATACCTCCAGAATTAAATATAAATTATCAAACGACAAGAACAGATTTATAATAATAATTCAGAATTGAGAATTTTAAGTATGCGATTATCAATTGAAATGAGTTCGTAACTGTAGGAGCTGTATCAAAATTAAGGCAAGTTGAATAAAACTGGGCTAGTTGAGGGTTAAAAATCCCCTATTTTTACTACATAAGGCTATAATTTCATTAATATTTGGGACTTAAAGCTCACCAGAAAATAACAGTGTCCATTTTACCTACTTGAATATGTTTAACCAGTTTCATAAAAAGTTAAAAACTCAGCAAGCAGAGAGATAACACACAAAAATAAGTTCTTAAAAGCCTAAGATAGCCATAACATTATTAATATTCAAAATTTAAATAGACAGGCACTTCCTTTGAAAAATTCAAAGATTTCACCTCTATGAGCCACATAGTTTGACAGTTACAGGGCTTTAAAGTGGCATAATATCCATAAATTGGGTCTCTGTGGGCATTTTACAATTGTTAAAGAGACCTTAGCAATTAAACTACAGAACTGAAACTTTTTGGGGGATATACACAACAAACAAAAATTATATATAATACAGTTTAAAACTTGTCACACTAAGCATTTCCAAATAACAGGGCAAAATACAGAAAAAAATGTCAAAAAAGGTCACTTGGGCAAGTGTCTATGGCCCTCATACACACGCTAAATGTCTACTAAAAGCCTTGATTTTCGGCACATGTGAAAAGGACATAATAATGCATTCCCATATGGGATTTCAGCTCAATCAATCACATAGTTTAACAGTCACAGGGCTTAAAGGTGGCAAAAAGTCCAAATATTGGGTCTCTGTGGGCCTTTTAGAGATGTCGATGTGGTTTTCAAATTAAAGCATCAGACTTAAAATCTGCTACATACTAAGACTACACATAGAATATGTATCTAATAATAAAGTTTGAAACTTCTCAGACTCACCATTTCAAGTTACAGAGCAAAATATGTGAAAAATGTCTTAAAACGGTCGCTCGTGTGGGTGTTAATGGTCCTCATACACAGTTTAAATGTCTACTTGAAGCCTTGATTTTTGGCACATGTAAAAAGAACATAATAATGTATTCCCAGATGAGATTTCAGCTCTATCAGTCACATAGTTTAACAGTCATGGGCCTTAAAACTGGCAAAAAGTCCAAATAGTGGGTCTCTATGGGGCCTTTTAGAGACCTCAATGTGGCCTTCAAATTAAAGCTTCAGACTTAAAATTTGTCACATACTAAGATTACACATAGAAAGAAACATAGTTTGAAAGCTACAGTGCTTGAAGATGGCAAAAAGTCCATAAATTGGGTCTCTGTGGGCAATTTTGAGATCTTAAGTCGGCCTAACAGGTAAACCTACAGCCTTTAAATTTTTCACAGACAAGGATTACATATAAGAGTTACATCTAGTGCAGTTTGAGACTCATCAGAATTACCACTTCCAAATTATAGGGCAAAATAAGTTAAAAATATAGGAAAAAAAGTCCTAAGTGGGGTCTTTATGGGCCTCAAAGACAATTTTCTCCTCAACTTAAAGTCTTGATTTTCGGCACATGTACTAAGAATATATTAATGTGTTCTCAGGTAAAATTTGAGGCAGATAAGCCTTGTGACCTAGAGGGCTCTAAGTGGCCAAAAGTGCAATTTCTGACCTTAAGGTCGCCATAAGTTCTTTATTATTGGGAGTTTAAGGTCACCTTAACATAGGGATCTTCCTTTGGGCATCCTTAACATGTGTACCAAGTTTAAAAAAAAAATATTAATCCGTTTTTGAGTTATCGCGTCCACAAGGAAATTTCTACGGCGGCGGCGGCGCAACGGACCTGAATTCTAATTCTAATAGCACTTTTATAGCGCTTAATCTCCGTCAAAAGACAGACTCTAAGGCGCATCACACCAAAACATTGTTCAATATTCAAAAACCAGAGACATTGCAGGGGTCAGCACCACGGAGAAAGCAGAAAGGAGATTGGAAATTTAGGGTGGGTATGCTTTTCCAAAGAGGTATGACTTCAACTTTGACCTGAAAGAGGCAAGTGAGTTTGCAGAGCGGACCTCATCAGGAAGGTCATTCCAAATCATAGGTGCGTCATACGCAAAACTGAGTCCAAAATGTTTTCGAGACTTGAAAATTGAACCAAAGTGGGGAACCTCAAGAAATATGCCATCAGATTGACTTCGACGAGTGTTATATGCACTATGTCTGGGAATGAGGAAGGGTTCAAAGTATTTGGGGTTACCACTGTGTAGGAACTTATATACCAACATGGCAGTCTTAAAGATGGAACGGTACTTAATTGGCAACCAATGTAGTGCTTTTCTAACTGGAGTGATGTGTGAGTACTTGGTGGTGTTGGCAACAATTCTGGCCAGGCTATTCTGAACACATTGAAGTTTGCGCAGATCTAGAGCTGAGAGACCTCTGAACAGAGAGTTACAGTAATCTAGTCGACTTCCGACCAGAGCATTGGCAGCCATAAGAGTAGCTTCATGTGTCAGATGTCCTCGGAGTCGCTTAAGATCCCGGACATGAGCAAAACAAGCCTTGCAGACCTTCCTAACATGGCAAGAGAATGAGAAATCAGAATCAAACCAGACACCAAGGTTCCTAACTGCATCTGTTGGTGATATGAGATTACCAAGTATGTTGACCGGGAAGGACTGATTAAGTTTTTCGCGCTGAGACTTTGAGCCAAACACAATGAATTCGGTCTTATCTGGATTTAGCTTGAGCTTATTTGTAGAGAGCCATCTCTTTACGTCTTCAAGGCAGTGTGACAGCTTATCAAGGGCCGAGGCAACATTTTTATGTGTGAGGTGTACATACAATTGTGTGTCATCAGCGTAGAACTGGAAACTAATACCAGGATGATTCTGTATGACTTTACTCAGTGGAGTAGTATAGAGTGAAAAAAGGATTGGCCCCAGGACAGAGCCTTGAGGCACACCATACAATAACTTTTTGGCATCAGATAAAATTGACCCAATCTTAATGCACTGAACACGGTCTGAGAGATAAGACTTAAACCAATCGAGGACAACCCCGCTCACACCAAACCAGGAGCTAAGAGAATTAAGTAGAGTATCATGAACAATAGTGTCAAACGCTGCTGATTGATCCAAGAGAACGACAGCAGTAGCCTCACCTTTAGCAAAAGCCAAATGAACATCATTCTTAATTGAATCCAATATATCCCTGACTTTCGTCTGGGGATATAACTAAACAAACCTTCTGGATTCAGACACATATTTAGAAAGTCTTTATGATACTTTGAAAATTACTGAAACTTTGTGGGGCAAACCTGAAATGTGTCCGTCCTTACAAAAGTCCAGTGAGGATCAGAACTTTCGATGTATGATGAATTATTAGTAACTGACAATTTCTTCGCAATCAATTATTCAGCTTAAATCTTGCCTTTCTTTATGTATCTCAATTCCACATTTTTTTTATATTTTACTCTTTACTCTTTTACTCTTTAATAAATGGACAGATTTGTCATGAACTTGGGTTTCGTTTATATCTACCCCCAAAGTTACAGGAAGGGAGTGCTTTTGGTAGATCTAAAATGTCAGAAAAATAGTTCAACACCTTCAGTCTTACTGGATTTATATATACTTCATCCCATAAAGAGTTTTGTGCTATAATGGCCAAGAATGGGAAAAAAATCGATTATGGCTCAATTATCGGTTGGAAAAATGGATGAATAATTGGCCATGAAATGTGGAGGCAATTCCACTCACTACTGTGTACCTCCAAACATTTTCTTTCAAAGAGAATGAGTGGACATTTAGAGCTGTTTTAAATAAGATTCGAGTAAGAAATCTAAAATTCGCCAGAAATCTAAAATTCACCACCTATAAAACCATAGTGAATTCTATGACAAAAAATCTAATCTAATCTACTGCTTTGCAAGCACAATATCTTCCCCATAATGGAGAACTCAGTGCGCTAATTAAACAAAATCATTATCGTATGGGAGTCAAGGGGCGTTCAAGGTCTGTAATCCAGGATTGTGGGTGTGACCGGGAGGGAAGGAAAACTAAGTTGGGAAGCTAGAGCTGAAGGTGAGTTTTGAGGTGCTTCCTAAAGGATGTAACAGAGGGACTATTTCTTACATGGAAAGGGAAAGAGTTCCAGAGGGCAGGGGCGTAGTGACTGAAGGAATTAGAAAAGTGTTTAATTGATTTGTGAACTCTACATCAAAAGTGGGGGTTTGAAGGAACTTGAGTTTGGGGGTACTTCGCCTTGTGTTTCTAGAAGAGGTTTAGGGGTGGATTAATCCTCTTAGGTAAACTGGTTGACCCTGGTTGAGAATTTTATATGTAATAAATATTTATATGTATAAAAATTATACTTTGTCTTAAACTTGCTATGTTTTAGTTCAAAAAGCATTGATTTATTGTACATTCAACAAATCTCACCGCAATTCATCATTTTATTAGTATTTTCACATGTGGCTAATTTCAGATATGTGGCGAATTTTAGATTTCTCTCTCTACTTATTCAGGTGAATGGTTGAAGAAGTATCCAATGTAAACTCTCTACCTGAAGATTTAAGATGAAGGTAGAATAACTGAGATTATCTGGTATCTTATGTTAAATTTAAATGTTTCATGCTGTATAAAAGGCCTTGGATCAAAGATGATATGGTGCACCGACCACATTTGTAGAAGTAAGATGGTTTGCTCACTGACTGCCCCTAAAACAAAGTACAGTTCAAACTTCTGAATTTTGGACTTGGCAAAATATTTAAATATCACCAATATGGTATAAAGAATACTATTTTGCCCATCCATAAAAGAGTCAGTGCAATTTATCGAGAATATGGTGAATTTTTCCCAAAATATTTTATGGATATTATGTTTTTACCATACTTCCAAGAAAGTGACAAGATTTTATGTTAGATTTCTGACTTTTTTCTGGTTCTGAAAGCACTGGTTTGGTAATTGAACTAGGTCAAAGTTTGCTAGCTTGTAGAAGTACCACACTTCAAAACCCCAAATTTTAAATGATTTCACAGCATTAAGTTCTCATATCCCTGTGTTCACCTGACTAAAACTAACTAAAAAGGCCCAATATCTTGGTCAACAATTCTATAGTTTAATCTCTTGAAAGGGGTTTTCCATCCATGGATATGCAGCTTGTAGTGCCAATTTTTAAGCAATCACTAATGTTTTGCCAAATACAAAAGGTGCTGTGAGCATGTTATAATTCTAAAAATCGAGCACCAAATAAGGAAATCACGCTAATCTATTTCCTTCAAACAAATAAAAATTTATTCGCATTTGTGCCCCGCACACAGATAACCTTGACAAATCTTCCTTTAGAATTTCTTTAAATGAGATTACCTAATGTCTCTGGTGAGTGAGACCTCTCTCTCATACTGGTGCAGATGGTTGAAGAGTCCCACTTTTCTCTGAGCTATTGTTCTCTGGGGAATTTGTTGCTGATCCAGTTTCTTTTGAAGTCGTCTTCTCACCCCAGGAACATCAATCAAGCGGTTGTCTGGCACACGGTGTCGGGTTTTTGATGCTGTAACAGTTTTTAGTAAAATAGCAGAGATGCCCATACCCCACAGCCTGAGGAAATAGTTCTCAACACCATGAGATACAGAAGTAGTGAAAGAGTGCAAAAATCGGGAGATTTTCAGAGCAGTGTCAGTTCTAAAAGGTCCAAGTAATGTTTATACTTTTAAGTGGAGAAAATAATATCTAAGAGAAAGAAAATGCATGTAAAGATAAAGTATTAAATCCAGACAATTTAAAAGCAAGATGACAGCATTAATCAGTAAACTAAAAAATAAGAAGCTGTCAAATTTATTAATTGGAGAACAGCTGTCAATGGAATTAGCACATCTACAACCCCTAAGAAATGCCGCTACCAACCATTGCCTTCCTACACTTTACGGTTTCAGAGATATTGCCCGGACAAAATTTTAAGGTAAACGTTACTATGGCAAGATCAAAGGTCAAATCAAGGTCACACCATGACATTGTACACCTACACCACCTAAACAAAGTCCCTACTAAGTATCAACTTCCTACACCCTACGGTTTCCGAAATAGAGCCCGGAAAAGATTTTATAGGTCAAGGTCACTATGGCAAAGTCAAATCAAGGTCATACCATTATGTTGCGCACCTATATCCCCTAACCAATGTCCCTACCAAGTATCAAACTACTACACCTTACAGTTTCCGAGATAGAGCCCGGACAAGATTTTATAGGTCAAGGTCACTATGGAAAGGTCAAAGGTCAAACCAAGGTCACACCATGATATTGCACACCTACACCTCTTAGCCAATGTCCCTACCAAGTATAAACTTCCTACACCTTACGGTTTCGTAGATATACCCCAAAAAACATTTTGTAGGTCAAGGTCACTAAGGCAAGGTCAAACTAGAGGATCGCACGCAAAAAAAAAGATAATGTTTTTGCATAGCAAAAACAAAGCGTCCCGAAAAGGATATAAAGGTGAGTGCTAAAGTATTAAGAAAATGCTTCGTTTCTAGCCTTATACTGTTGTGGCAACCAAAGTCAGCGCAGTCTGCTCTATCTAGCACGGTTTTCAAGATATAAGCATTTTTGTGTTTTGCAAAAAATTCGAAAATTCAAAATGTCCGCTATATTTGGCGAGACAAAAATACTTTGAAAATTGGCATGGCTACTCTGCAGAGATACCCAGCAGGTCAAAAGTTTTGTTGAGTTCGCTCCATCTAGCACGGTTTTCGAGATATAAGCATTTTTGTGTTTTGCAAAAACTTTGAAAATTCAAAATGGCCACCATTTTTGGGAAGACAAAATTTTTTGACAAGACCACTGCCGCGGTGTGTATCTCCCGCCGAGCATTAAAGGAGAAGAAATAGCTTTTTCCAGATATTCACAATTGGCTATCTGCAATACTTTTAGAGGTAATTTGCATTTACTCATTTTGAGTAGGTGAGTAATTAGCTATGGGTCTGAAACTTCACCATGTGAAAGCTCTTCCAAAAGTAGATGAATGAGTTATTTGAGAAAAATTGGCTATCTGCAATACTTTTAGAGATAATTCGCATTTACTCATTTTGAGTAGGTGAGTAATTATCTACGGGTCTGAAACTTCACCATGTGAAAGCTCTCCCAAAAGTAGATGAATGAGTTATTTGATAAAATTTGGGTATCCGCAATAGTTTTAGAGATAATTAGCATTTACTCATTTTGAGTAGGTGAATAATTAGCTACTGGTCTGAAACTTCACCGAGTGAAAGCTCTTTGGGATAGCTGCTCTGCAGAGATACCCTGAAGATCAAAAATTTTGTCGAAATCGCTCTATGTAGCACGGTTTTCGAGATATTAGCATTTTTGTGTTTTGCAATTTTTGCGCAAAAATTCGAAAATTCAAAATGGCCGCCATTTTTGGCAAGACAAAATTTTTTTGAAAACTGGCATAGCTACTCTGCAGAGATACCCGGTGGGTCAAAAATTTCGTCGAAATCGCTCTATCTAGCAGGGTTTTCGAGATATAAGCATTTTTATGTTTTTCAAATTTTGCGAAAAATTCGAAAATTCAAAATGGCCGCCATTTTTTGCGAGACAAAATTTTTTTGAAAATTGGCAAGGCTACTCTTCAGAGATACCCTGTAGGTCAAAAATTTCGTCAAAATCTAGCAGGGTTTTCGAGATATAAGCATTTTTATGTTTGGCAATTTCTGCGAAAAATTCGAAAATTCAAAATGGCCGCCATTTTTGGCGAGACAAAAATTTTTTTAAAAATAGGCACGGCTACTCTGCAGAGATACCTGCGGGTCAAAAATTTCGTCGAAATCGCTCTATCTAGTACGGTTTTCGAGATATAAGCATTTTTATGTTTTGCAATTTTTGCAAAAAAATTCGAAAATTCAAAATGGCCGCCATTTTTGGCGAGACAAAAATCTTTTGAAAATTGGGATAACTACTCTGCAGAGATACCCTGTGGGTCAAAAATTTCGTCGAAATCGCTCTATCTAGCACGGTTTTCAAGATATAAGCATTTTTCTGTTTTCCTTATTTGGAAAATTCATAATGATTAATTAATCATTAATTACTCGGCCATTTCTTAACCAATCAATGCCAAAATCTAATGATTTTCAGATTTTAATAGAATGAATGTATTTGCCAAGTTTCAAGTGAATTGATAAAATTCATTTCAAGTTATCATCCGGACAAGCTTCCCCATCGAAAAAAGACATTTTTGGTCATGTGACCTCTCTGATTGGTTGAAATGTCACTGCAGCATATTCAAAAAAATTCCCCAAGGCTACTACCTAAACCTGCCAAATTTGAAAAGAATCCGCCTAACGGTTACAGAGTTATAAGGAAAACAAAATGCGGAGCCGGCGGAGCCTGAAGGTCTCCCATACACAAACAAGCGTCCCTTGCGGGACGCTTAATGAAGGTCACACCATCATGGCGCACACCTACACCCCCTAACCAATGTCCCTACTAAGTATCAACTTCCTACAAATTACGGTTTCTGAGATACAGCCCAGACAAACTTTTTCCCGCCACCCACCCAACCATCCGGACGCCATGAGTGAAAACAATACCCGGATAGCCCTTAAGGGCTGTGGGGTAAAATATTTTTTACCAAATCAACCAGGTAAAATATTGAAGTAACTATTTAGTAGAACAAGATTCACCAAGAGTTCAAATATTGGGAAAATGGCTCCAAAACACTCAAAAACACTAAATCTTGCACTGTTCACAAGATACACGTAATTTTACATTTTCTGTGAGAATTCAAGATTGCAGCCCAAATTGTTCTTGGATGAAATTTTGGCTAAACATCGAGGCCTTGTGAAGTTTAATGTATACCTTAACTGGAAGCAATATCCAATATGGCATCGTAAGAATTAACTGGTGTCACCTTATAAAATAGTAACTATGATGTCATCAATGGTGAATTAATGTAAATAATGTGTTTTGTTAATGTTTTATTATGCCAACACACAATCAGTTAAGTGGCATTTTATATTTTAGCTAGACCTCAACCTTTAAAATTGGGATTGAATTTTCATGAAATGTGGTTTCTTTAGCGAGCATCACCTACTTGTTTGCATCCCTATGTTTAATATTTAATATACCCATAAGTGTAAGAATGCGAACATAAACACAAAAATAAATTTTAAAAAAACATTGGTGTACTGCATAACAAGCAATCAGTGCCTGTGAACGGGCTCTGTGTCAGCTGACTGTGTGTTTTGAGTTTCAGAGTGACAGAAGTGACACAAAAAGTTGTGCCCTGCAAATGGTATTCAGAAGGAAAGTAACAAGGTAACTGTTGAGGTGTAAAAAGTAGGGTAGAAACATACTTAAACAAAATACTGCAAATGCAATAGTTTTTGAGTTACAACTGATTTACTCAACAGTGAGAATCTCAAAGTAGCTTTTGCTCAGCTATGCAATCAGTTAAAGGGCTGTACTTTTAAGTAGGTAAATAACAAATTATAAGAAATGCTGTAAATGAAATAGTTTTCAAGTTACAACTGATTTACTCAACAGTGAGAACCTAAATGTAGCTATTACTCAGCTATACAAGGAGCTACAGGTCCGCGATTTTACTATTTTATAGATGACCCAAATGTAGGTTAATAACTTATTTAAACAAAATACTGTAAATGCAATAGTTTTCAAGTTACAACCAATTAACTGAACAGTGAAAATCTAAAGTAGCTAGTGCTCAGCTATGCCATGAGCTACAGGTCTACAATTTCACTATGTAATAGCTGACCCATAACTCTGTGAACAACATATTTAAACAAAATACTCTAAATGCAATAGTTTTCCAGTTACATCTGATTTACTCAACAGTGAGAACCTGAAAGTAGCTTTTGCTTGGCTATGCCATGACATACATGTCTGCAATTTAACTATGTTATAGCTGACCCAAAAGTAGGTGAACAACATATTTATAGAAAATACTTTAAATGCAATATTTTTCAAGTTACAACTGATTTACTCAACAGTGAGAACCTGAGAATAGCTATTACACAGCTATGCCATGAGCTATACATCTCCAATTTTACAATGATATAGCTAATCCAAAGTAGATGAATAACATAATAAAAAATAGTTAAACAAGATTCTCTAAATGCAACAGTTTTCAAGTTATAAGCAATTTACTCAACATTGAGAAACTCAAAGTAGCTATTGCTCAGCTATGCAATGAGCTACTGGTCTGCAACTTTACTATGTTATAGCTGACCCAAAAGTAGGTGAATAACATATTTAAAGAAAATACTCTAAATACAATAGTTTTCAAGTTACAACTGATTTACTCAACAGTAAGAACCTGAAAGTAGCTATTACTCAGCTATGCCATGACATACAGCTCTGCACTTTCACTATGTTATAGCTGACCCAAAAGTAGGTAACAACATATTTAAACAGAATTCTCTAAATGCAATAGTTTTCAAGTTACAACAGTTACTGATTTACTCAACAGTGAGAACCTCAAAATAGCTATTGCTCAGCTATGCCATGAGCTACAGGTCTGCAATTTTACAATGTTACAGCTGACCCAAAAGTACATGAAAAACATATAAAACAAAATACTCTAAATAAAACATTTTGAAGATACAAGCAATTTACTCAACAATGATAACCTCAAAGTAGCTATTACTGGGCTATGCAATGAGCTACAGGTCTACAATTTTACTATGCTATAGCTGATCCAAAAGATGCTGAATAACATATTTATACAAAATTCTGTAAATGCAATAGTTCTTGAGTTATAAGTGATTTTACTCATTATGAAAGGTACTGAAAAATCAGAAAGTAGCTATTGCTCAACTAGCTATTGGAATAGACACCCAAGTTACTCACCATGTTGTAGCTATGGAAAAAATTAGCTGAATAACCTATTTTAACAAAATGCTCTAAATGCAATACTTTTCAAGTTATAGGTGATTTAGTGCATGATTTCATGAATTTTATTGCATTAAAAATTATTTTAAAAATTCATAAAATAATAATTAAAAAAGATCCAGGTCTGATACACAAAGGAATCTACTAGTGGCCTAGTACATATAAGCACGATAAGAGAGAAATCCCTGCAATAGTCAATGAGAAAATTGGAAATTTTAATTACTTAAATGTAGCTTTCATAAGCTACAAGCTTACCATGTGGGACTGAATGCTGATCTCGGATGGCCGAAAGGTCAAAGGTTACCACAAGACGACAACTTAAGGCTACGGCCAACTATAAATGTCTATATTTCTTAGACGTTGGCCTGATGCCTTGCGGCCATCTGAGAACAGCATTCAGTCCCACATGGTAAGCTATTGTAGCGCAATAAAATAAGGGATTTAGTGCATTATTTTATGAAGTTTAATGCATTAAAAATGATTTAAAAAATTCATAAAAAAAAATAAGACAGATCCAGGTCTGATACTCACACAAGATAATCTACTTGTGACCTAGTACATATATGCAAGAAATGAGACAAATCCCTGAAATAGTCACTGAGAAAATTGTGATAAAGTGTTGAAATTTTCACACTTTTGGTGGGGGTACCTCCCTTGTAACGTCTCTAGTACACAGATGAACAGACAGATTTGCATGCCTTGAACAATTTTTCATCCTCAATAGATAAGGTATCTTTTAAAAAAACAGCATGTCTCTGGGCCTTGTAGTTTTAGAGAAGAAGTTGTTCACGCAGACGCGGGCGCCACAGAGTGACGACATGAGTCAGCTGACATAAAAACTGTTTGAAAAATAATAAAAAGGTCTAAATATTGATACATGTATTTCTGCACAGATTTCTGTCAAACAATTTATTATTTAATATAGACAATCACCCTATTAGTTAATCAAGTGCATGTCAGATCATTCCACCACTATAGTACTGTATTGCATGCTTATACTCAGCTTAATATCTCCTTTTCTACAGGACTCAAAGTGCTATTTGATCCATTCTGACTGCACAAGTACAGCCCACACTCTCTAGTGAATGACTTTCCCTTAATGAGTGAGAAGAGTCTCAGGATGACCATTTATCAACTTCCCTGGAGGTTTTTTTTATAGCCTGTGACTCGGGGTAGGATCCAATAACACAAGAGCACTATTTTAATTGGTCATCCTGGGACTGAACCCTGATCCTCTGAGGTCTCAGGAAAGCATATCAGCCACAAAGCCACAATGGCAGGTGACCATTACTGGGTCATACTTCTTGGAAAAAAACAAACATTATAAAAAGCTTACTATCTGAAGTCTGTGAGGGTTCTGAGGTAGGTTTTTTAGCTTGAGCCTGTGGCTTCTTCCCTTCACCTTTTGGTTGCTGGGCTGGTTTATTTGGTTGTTGTGCTGGTTTACCTATAGACCCTTTTTTTGCTAATTCTTTAGCTGCTCTTTGAGCTTCCTGGGAAAGAATAACAACAACTAGTACACATAAGATATTATTCAAAGACAATCGTTATGGACTATATACCGTAAATTTCAGTTTTGATAAGAAGGGGAGAGGGGAGGGGGTGGGGTGGGGTGGGGTGGGGGGGCTCATTAGCAAACGAGCCAAAAAATTGGCCCCATTGACATATATCATAAATTAGCTAAGAAGGGCACTTCATTACTTAAGTGGCAAATGAGCCTTAAAAGTATCCACATTGCCCTATTCTTCACTAGTGAAAAGCAGATTTTGACTCGGTTAACTGCTTGATTATTGTCCACATAATATACCGCTTCATATGACAACTTATAAAATGGTTAAACTGCCTAAAAAAGGAAAGAATGTTAACAATTTATTCAATAATGAGATTAAGACATAATTTTAAAATAACATATAGACAATGGAAATGTTGTTTTTTTTTTTGGTTTTTTTGGGGGGGTGGGGGTGGGCGGGGTGGGGGGTGGGGGGGTGTCTTCAAAATATATTGCATTAAAATACTTCTGAATATTAATACCTTTATCTATAAAGTTAAAATTTACAAAAGTACAAAATAACTAGAAATAGGACGCCCTGTTGATAGTAGCTGCGACATATAAATAGAAACAGGATAGCACAGAAGAACACACATTATCATGTGTAATGTCCACCCCATGAACCTTTTGCTAAAATTGTACAGTAGTCTTACAAGACCCTGTTTCATTTGTGAAATATATCAATGATGGTTAAATATTTATTAGTGTACATGTAAATTATTTCAGCTTCATGCCTTTTTGCATTGTTTGGGTCGAAAATTTTGACGAAATCACTCTATCTTGCACGGTTAAGAAGATAGAAGCAAATTTCTGTTTTTCTATTTTTGGCAAAAATTCGAAAATTCAAAATGGCCGCCATTTTTGGGAAGAGGAAAATTTTTTGAAAATTGCCAAGAGTACATTTCTTAGATACCCTGTGGGTCGAAAATTTCGACGAAATCGCTCTATCTCGCACAGTTAAGGAGATAGAAGCAAATTCGTGTTTTGCCATTTTTGGCAAAAATTCGAAAATTTAAAATGGCCGCCATTTTTGGGGAGGGGAAAATTTTTTAAAAATTGCCCAGAGTACAATGCTCAGATACCCTACGGGTCGAAAATTTTGACGAAATCGCTCTATCTCGCACGGTTAAGGAGATAGAAGGAAATTTGTGTTTTGCCATTTTTGGCAAAAATTCGAAAATTTAAAATGGCCGCCATTTTTGGGGAGGGGAAAATTTTTTGAAAATTGCAAAGAGTACATTCCTTAGATACACTGTGGGTCGAAAATTTCGACGAAATCGCTATATCTCGCATGGTTAAGGAGATAGAAGCAAATTTGTGTTTTGCCATTTTTGGCAAAAATTCGAAAATTCAAAATGGCTGCCATTTTTGGGGAGGGGAAATTTTTTTGAAAATTGCAAAGATTACATTCCCTAGATACCCTGTGGGTCGAAAATTTCGATGAAATCGCTCTATCTCGCACGGTTAAGGAGATAGAAGCAAATTCGTGTTTTGCCATTTTTGGCAAAAATTCGAAAATTCAAAATGGCCGCCATTTTTGGGGAGGGGAAATTTTTTTTGAAAATTGCAAAGATTACATTCCTTAGATACCCTGTGGGTCGAAAATTTCGACGAAATCGCTCTATCTTGCACGGTTTAGGAGATGTGAGCACATTTGCCTTTTTCAGTATTCAAAATAGCCAATTAGTCATTTATTTAATTAATTACTCACTCATCTATGAAGCAATTACCCCCAAAAGCAATCCCATACAAGCTATTAACCCAATGAATCTCCATACCAAATTTCAGAAAGATAGGCTTAATAGCATTCCTTAAAATGTCTGGAAACCAAAGAGATACTCAAAAGTAGCAAAGTAGCTATTACTCAGTTAGCTATAGAGCTATCATCACCAAAAGCAATCCCATACAAGCTATTAACCTAATAAACCTGCATGCCAAATTTGGTAAAGATAGGATAAGAACTGTTGCCTAAAAGGTCTGGAAACCAAGTGGGACGCCAGACGGCTGAAAAAGCAAAAATAATATGTCCACCCCCCAGTGGGTGGACATAATAAAACTGAAAACAACAAAATTCAAATAATCATATACTCATTGGTTCAAGCTGAAATCAACTGATACAGGCTATTTTGAGTATATTTTGAGTTGGTTTTGAAGAAAAGGTTTACTTTCTTTCAGCCATGCTTTCAACTAAATCATTTCATTAGCAATTAACTGATGAATGATTGTAGCATTATTTATGACTATGTAATGACTACATCTTGTCACGAGTACAAGATTCAATACTAAAATTAAACAACTACTTAAAGACAACTATCTCGTCACAAAATCCCACCCACCCTAGGTTTATTGGTTTTTTTGACTGTCTCTGTGGTGTGGGCCCCCACTTATGTGTCTCTGGACAATGAAATTTTTGGACATGTTTTTTAGTTGTTGCACCTTAGAGCATATCTTGTGATGGAGATTGAGTGCTATGAAAGTCACATTTGCATTAGAATCTTCTTAGTGTCTTTAAACTAATTTCTGCAAGTAATAGCTAACAACAATGGCCGGCAAAATTAATATTGCAAGAAGTTTAACTTCCTTCAGCTTAACTGTGTTCAGTTACTGTAAATCCTTACTTATTATATAGATTTGTATTTGATTAAGATTTTGCTTCATTTGCAGGAGACACAAGATAGACACTTAAGCCTGTAAAACTTACTAATGTCTGACTGAGGTTTTACTTTTTTTCACAATTTTTTTTTACCATAGTGCTGAGATGTGGTAATTGTAAGTGAAATCATGGCAAATTTCACAGTCTTACACCATATAAAGTTAAAATGTGAGATTGTTAGCAACTTTTATAACTTTTTTCTTGTTTTTTTATGTAATATCAGCTACATAAAGGAGAAAAATGTAGACATCCTTCAGAACCAGTTCTTGACAATGTCAATCGAAAGACAATACTGATATTATAACAACAGTAAGTCTGACATTCTGTAAATTGGATTCTCATAAAAGCATTCTATGTTTTGCCTTTCAGTAGCTACTTTTCTTCTGTAAATGAAATAGTACTTTGTGTAACAATTATTGTTGCAGGAATTATATATTGTACAACAATTTCTTTAGCCTGGTTGACAAATGATTGGTGTATGCAATGTATAAAAAGATTCTTTGCAGATGTTTTCTTTTTATTTTGAATTTCCACCAAAAATTGATTGTAGTGAAAGCTTACAGCACACTTACAGAGAGCTAGTGGTTATATTGACTGATTAGTGACTTGTAGTAGATGTTGCCTCCACTAGTATTCGCCTTTTGTGACGAGATAGATGGAGATAAGCTAGTTGTCTTTTAAGTAATTATTTAGTTTTGGTACTGAATCTTCAACTTCTGTCAAGATGCAGTCATTATGTATTCATAAATAACGGCTACAATGATTTATCAGTTAATCGCTAATGAAGTGCTAATCTTGTTCTAACCTTCAAAAACCTGAACTATTTCCCACTGTACAGCTTCTTTAACGATTGGAAGAAAAACACCTTTGCAGACTGTTTTTTGTTTGACCAACAATTTTTATCTCTTTGTTCATATAAAACAAATTTTGCATAAAACTAAGTGCAAAGTCTACCTGTAGTGCTCGCCTTTCAGCTTTCAGTTGGGCTTTCGACTTCTGAGGCTGTTCTTCTCCTGTAGCTTTACCTTTACTATCTTTTGGTGTCTCGGGTTTACCTTTACCTCCTTTAGCTCCATCTGAAGGCTTTGCATTTCCTGCAGGCTCCATTTTTGTCTAGTATTCAAGTTCAAACAAACAGAAGTAGATATACAAGTATAAAGTCGGGAGGAGGGATCAGGATAAAAAAAGCCATAAATCAGGATGCCGCCAATGCAAAATTGTTCCGATTCCCAGACTCTGTGTTTTAATACATCCCCAGGTACTGAAACTCGAGAAACCAAAACATGGATGTTTAGTCAATGAAATCATAATAAAATCATCAAATGCACAATATTAATTCAATTATGGGATAAAAATATGCAATTTCTTCAGAGTTTAGGTTTGTTTCCAATATTTGAAGTTTTCCTTATATTTTATGTACTGACAAGTGAGATGGAGGTTGTAAAGTATCATCACATATGAACCATAACATGGCAGTTTTACTAAACAAAATCACTATAAAAGTCTACAAATGTACATGAAAATGGAGTAAAACCTCATAATTTCTTCAGATTGAGGGATTATATAATACTATTTAAAGTTTTACTTCTGTTATAAGTGTTGACAAATGAGATGGCAATTGTAAAATCTTGTCACATTATTTCAGTAGAATGCTCTTAACACTGAGACACCGGGGCCATCGACCTATCCCTAGCAAAAAGTGAATAATTTAATTAATTTTATTCCCAATGTATTACTTATACTACTGTATAATGCTATATTTTTGTAGATTTCAAAAATTAGAAAAGACCAGCAAAAAAAGGTATTCACGGACTTGTTTTTATGACAAAAGCCCAGTGGATAGATACACATCTGTTCAGGGGAGTAGCAATAGAAACCATACCACTATGTGCAGGGCTCTTTGAGTAGGTAATAGCCAAAGCAGGTAAGCATTGGGGCATTCATTTCACTTCACTCATATTTTACTTATTATCGTTTTCAATGTGTTTGTGTAACTTTTGTGTACATATGCTATACAAGTATTTTCTGGTGCTCATTGTAGTAGTAGTTTTTACCCAATATTTTCAACTTCAAAACCTATGTAAATATATGTAACATAATTATGTAAAGTTGTACATTCCAGACATATAACAATATTGCATATCAACTAATGCTTCCATAATTCACTTTTATAAGCTTATACTTGCTAGTTGTACAACTGTTTCAGTGGGTTGGAAATAAAAAGTTTCATTTTTTTCAGTTTTTCCGGTTTCTTCACGTTTTTTTCCACCAGAAAGGAGAAATATTAGTTATGTAATTTTTCCAGAAAAAAAAACAACTCTGAATCAGAATATATTTTTGTGATACGAGTGTCATATGTGTGACACCACTGCATCAAAAGTATACCTTTCGTATACGGTATCATGACAAGAGTTAACATCACCCCTTCGAAGTTAGACGAATATGAGGCATCACTGGGGTCCAAGCATTTTCTTCAATCTACACTTATGAAATAAAGTACCAAACATTTATCACATTGGCTATATGTTGAGTAATGGCCACTTCACATTAATGATAAACACCAAGCACCAAATTTGTATCCCTTTGCAACAAATTATTTCAAGATTTCACATTTATATTCCTTCTTAATAATTGCTTGAGATAATATTCATATACAGCATTATCTGAATTCCACAGACCAGCCAAGCAATGGTTACTGTATTGTAATGTTTTGATCATGGTGTTCAACATTTCTGTGAAAATGTTATGCTTTGACAATATGTCTCTATTATTGACCGTTTTACATAATTTTCTGGTAAATTCAAGGCAGGCATTCTTTCTTGTTAAAGGTCAAGGAAAAATGCTTCTACACATCTACAAAATGGTCTTGGTATTTCCAGTTTACTGTAAAATGGCCAATAATAGACACAATTTGGTATTTCCCGTTTGCCGTAAAATGGCCAATAATAGAAACAATTTGCTAAAGGGTGTGGCTGCGGTACAGTAAAATTGTTCCATAGAAAAATATAATACAGTACGGATTGCTACACTTCAGAACTCGAGTGAGGCGTTAAGTAACAATTGTGTTCATTGGTTAATTAAAGTAATCACACTTTCAGATGAAATGTAGACTGTGTTTGGCTTGATCTTCTGTTTGTAAATTATGGCTAGAAATTTAATTGTGGTCTCATTTAAGTACTAGAATTTGATATTATATTTGTAAAATATTACCAGAAAACTTTAACAGTAGGTGCGGTAATACTAAAACATTGCTAGATCTTCTGTTTCTAAAATATTGCTAGATAATACATCATGGCCACTATTTTTTAAGTCCGTGTGTACAACTACTAGCATTTGATCAAATTGAAGTATGTTTAGCAACTGGTAAACAGATCGACAATGTGATAGAAGTTAAAATGAATTCAAGGTCAAAACATGGACAATGATGTACATATAATATATATCATCAATTGGTCGACAGGTCGAAAAAATGTTGCAAATAGTATGAAACCTGACTGCTTGTCAATCTACTTTATATTGTCGACTTTGTTGACCTAATGTAGTCTACCTTGGTGAGTTTGTAATTTGTATTCATGACTTCATATTCATAAATAATTATTAGTTTTATATCACACATAATGATCATATTTCTACTTCCGTCAGGGGGGATTCTGTAGTTCAACTAAACTTTTTTCACTAATCCATTTATTGCCCATCAATAATTTGACCACAGAAGAATATAAAAAGTTCTTGGTATATTAATTTAAATTCCAAGTATGAATCACAGAATGTGTGTTTATTGATAGCACTACACCGAGGAGCTATGATTTGGCCGGGATCCTCGATTAGGCCGTCTGGACAGATTTCTCACATGATTGTGACGTCAATTCTCATAAATCTATGTTGTGAATATTCATGAGTAAAGTATCATAATTAAGACCATAATTATCATATATTTACATGTGCATATTATTGTTTTATCTGACCTTATATTTTTAACTGAATTTTGCAACAGGCAGCTGGCTGTCATAAGTATTTGGTCATAAATGTACAATCATACAAAGAACTTGCCCATCAAATATACCATTAAACATGCTTTTCAGGTCCATTAAGTGAAACATTGGAAAAAAATAACTCAAACCTGTGTCGAATAAAATATGTGGTTCTTTAAAAGATAAAATGCTTTAATAATGTGTATTCAAATGCTTTAATAATGTGTGTTCATTTCTTTACTGTGTATTTGATAAAATATATTTGAAATAAACTGTATTTATTGTATATAGTGAATATTCCAATTGTGATGAATGTGGGTTCGTCGTCGTATGTTAAGTTCTCACAAATGAGCGATATTCAACGAATGTACATAAAAGACTTACTGTTTGTGTGTAGATATTCTTGTAAACTATGCACTTCAATATCTGTTGTCTTTATGTCATTTTGCAATATGTTTCAGTGTGTTAACGGTAATTGTTGATTCAATGTGACTCTGTAGAAAGTATTAAAAGGAAACTAGATTGGGCCAACTCGGCGCCAACATATCCCCAGACAGGTCATCACTCATGCCACAGGTTTTGATCGGGAATTTTTTAAAACATAATTACCCATTATTATATGAACTTCAGCACATCAATCTACTCTGTTTATATCTTCCAAGGAAGATGGTGTATCCCCAGACGCCGAATACATAACTCAAATTCTATTTTCAATCTTCCTGCAATGATAACTCTAAACCTATTTTCAAAGTATTTAAATGATTGATGATTGAATGTCCATTCTAAAATAATAATCCCAAAAGAGCATATCTGTTTCTATATTTGTTGACAAATAAAATATTATTTTTAACTCAACTCATCATACTTTTCAATCTTCCTTCAAAGTATTTAAATGATTGATGATTCAATGTCCATTCTAAAATTCATAATCCCAAAAGCGCATATCTGTTTCTATATTTGTTCACAAATAAAATATTATTTAAAAAAAAATTATTTATATTATTATTTTATTATATTATTTTTAGAATTTGCAAATTGTTTTCAGTTATTCATTTCCTCTATACCTATATATGTGGTCCATATATATGCAACCTAAATATGTGACACAATCTCAGTTCTGACTCCCCTTTGTGTTATATGTAATGAAGCCCACCACCTCCCACCCCCACCCCTCTCCCTTCTCCACACCTCTCTCACTATTACACAAGATCTGCAACCCCATTGAGTTCTTTGTTTCTCATCTGATATCATTAAATACCTTTGTTTATTTAGTGTCACTCAATATAGCTGGAGGTCCCAGAGGTGGGTGGGGGGAATCCGGGTGGGGGATGCATAAATGGTAAACAAACAATCTATATAAAAGGGGTACTCAAATACAAAAAGAATTGAGAATTTTAAGTATGTGATTATCAACTGAAATGAGTTCATAACTGTAGGAGCTGTGTCAAAATTAACTGAGGCAAGTTGAATAAAACTGGGCTAGTTGAGGGTTAAAAATCCCCTACTTTTACTACATAAGGATATAATTTCATTAATATTGGGACTTAAAGCTCACTTAAAGTGTCCATTTTGTCTACTTGAATATGTTTAACCAGTTTCATTTTAAAAAGTTAAAAACTCAGCAAGCAGAGGTATAACACACAAAAATAAGTTCTTAAAAGACTAAGATAGCCATAACATTATTAATATTCAAAATTTAAATAGACAGGCATTTCCTTTTAAAAATTCAAAGATTTCAGCTCTATAACCCACATAGTTTGACAGTTACTGGGCTTTAAAGTGGCATAATGTCCATAAATTGGGTTTCTGTGGGCATTTTACAATTGTTAAAGAGACCTTAGCAATTAAACAACAGATCTGAAACTTTTTGGGGGACATACATAACAAACAAAAATTATATATAATACAGTTTAAGACTTGTCACACTAAGCATTTCCAAATAACAGGGCAAAATACGGAAAAAATGTCCAAAAAGGCACTTGGGCGAGTGTCTATGGCCCTCATACACAGGTTAAATGTCTACTAAAAACCTTGATTTTCGGCATATGTAAAAAGGACATAATAATGCATTCCCAGATGGGATTTCAGCTCCATCAATCACATAGTTTAACAGTCACAGGGCTTAAAGGTGGTTAAAAAGTCCAAATATTGGGTCTCTGTGGGCCTTTTAGAGATCTCGATGTGGCTTTCAAATTAAAGCTTCAGACTTAAAATTTGTTACATACTAAGATTACACATAGAATATGTATCTAATAAAGTTTGAAACTTCTCAGACTTACCATTTCCAAGTTACAGAGCAAAATATGTGAAAAATGTCTTAAAAGGGTCACTCAGGTGGGTGTTTAAGGTCCTCATACACAGGTTAAATGTCTACTTGAAGCCTTGATTTTTGGCACATGTAAAAAGAACATAATAATGTATTCCCAGATGAGATTTCAGCTCTATCAGTCACATAGTTTAACAGTCACAGGCCTTAAAATTGGCAAAAAGTCCAAATACTGGGTCTTTATGGGGCCTTCTAGAGACCTAAATGTGGACTTCAAATTAAAGCCTCAGACTTAAAATTTGTCACATACTAAGATTACACATAGAATATGCATCTAATACAGTTTGAAACTTCTTAGACTTACCATTTCCAAGTTACAGGGCAAAATATGTGAAAAATGTCTAAAAATGGTCACTCGGGTGGGGATTTATGGTCCTCATACACAGGTTAAATGTCTTCTTAAAGCCTTAATTTTTGGCACATATATAAATAACATACTAATATCTTCCCAGATAGGATTTGAGCTCTATCAGTCACATAGTTTGACAGTCACAGGGCTTAAAAGTAGCAAAAAGTCCAAATATTGGGTCTTTGGGAGCCTTTTAGAGACCTCAATTTGACCTTCAAAATTAAAGCTTCAGACTTAAAATCTGTTACATACTAAGATTACACACAGAATATATATCTAATACAGTTTGAAACTTCTCAGACTTACCATTTCCAAGTTACAGGGAAAAAGATGTGAAAAATGTCTTATAAGGGTCACTCGGGTGGGTGTTTATGGTCCTGATACACAGGTTAACTGTCTATTAAAGGCCTAAATGTTGGGGCACATATAAGAAAACACATAGATATATTCCCAGATGATATTTAACTTAGATGAGAGACATAGTTTGAAAGCTACAGTGCTTGAAAGTGGCAAAAAGTGCATAAATTGGGTCTCTGTGGGCACTTTTGAGACCTTAAGTCGACCCCTTTGGGTAAACCTACAGCCCTAAAATTTTCTACAGACAAGGATTACATATCAAAGTTATACCTAGCGCAGTTTGAGACTCATCAGAATTACCACTTCCAAATTATAGGGCAAAATATGTGAAAAGTATAGCAAAAAATCCCCAAGTGGGGGTATTTATGGGCCTCAAACACAATTTTCTCCTCAACTTAAAGTCGTGATTTTCGGCACATGTACTAAGAACATATTAATGTGTTGTCAGGTAAAATTTCAGCCAGCTGAGCATCATAGTTTGTGACCTACAGGGCTCTAAGTGGCCAAAAGTCCAATTTCTGACCTTAAGGTGGCCATAAGTTCTTTTTTACTGGGAGTTTAAGGTCACCTTAAAATAGGGATCTTCCTTTGGGCACCCTTAACATGTGTACCAAGTTTGAAAAAAAAATATTAATTTGTTTTTGAGTTATCGCGTCCACAAGGAAATTTCTACGGCGGCGGCGGCGGCGGCGGCGGCGGCGCGACGGACCTGAATCCAATATATCCCCGACTTTCGTCTGGGGATATAATTAAAAGTCTTGGGGATGACTAAAGTTTAGTCCAATGAGAGGCCTTGTTACTTCTCTGATTTGAGTAATTCTGTTCTGTCTGCAATTTCACTATATAAGGGCCAGCATTTCATCAGTTCAATGCTGGACTGGTAGATGCAATATCTGTGCTGGACATTTTGAGAGAACCACTTGGCTGACACACCATGAACTCAGTCACAGGGTAAAACCTGTAGTTAAGGGGTAAAACCTGCTGATTTATTTAAGGATTGATATGAAATAGTTTGTTTCTCTTGCAGGGTGAAACCTATCAAAAACTAGACAAAAGTTTTTGTACACAAAAACAAAGCGTCCCTACAGCTTGTAAAGTCTATGTAAAGTTCTAAAGGAGCACTGTAAAGAGGTAAATGTTATTAGTGAAGAGAAATTCTACTGAAACGACTATGTTAGGATCATAAGAGCAACCGTAAAACCAAACAAGCAATCAGTGCCCGTGAATGGGTTTTGCATCAGGTGACTGTGGTTTGAGTTACAAAGTAGAAGTGAAAGCATAAAAGGAGACACAAGTTGCCCAGTTATGAAATGAGCTATGGGTCTGGAAATGTAACTAGAGGATCGCTCGCAAAAAAAAAGATAATGTTTTTGCATAGCAAAAACAAAGCGTCCCGAAAAGGATATAAAGGTGAGTGCTAAAGTATTAAGAAAATGCTTCGTTTCTAGCCTTATACTGTTGTGGCAACCAAAGTCAGCGCAGTCTGCTCTATCTAGCACGGTTTTCAAGATATAAGCATTTTTGTGTTTTGCAAAAAATAAAAAAATTAAAAATGTCCGCTATATTTGGCGAGACAAAAATATTTTGAAAATTGGCATGGCTACTCTGCAGAGATACCCAGCAGGTCCAAAATTTTGTTGAGTTCACTCCATATAGCACGGTTTTCGAGATATAAGCATTTTTGTGTTTTGCAAAAACTTTGAAAATTCAAAATGGCCACCATTTTTGGGGAGACAAAAATTTTTGTCAAGACCACTGCCGTGGTCTGTATCTCCCGCCGAGCATTAAAGCAGAAGAAATAGCTTTTCCGAGATATTCACAATTTTTCATTGTCGTGTGTGAAAGGTCTTCCAAAAGTAGGTGAATGAGTTATTTGAGAAAAATTGGCTATCTGCAATACTATTAAGAGATAATTCACATTTACTCATTTTGAGTAGGTGAATAATTATCTATGGGTCTGAAACTTCACCAAGTGAAAGCTCTCCCAAAAGTAGGTGAATGAGTTATTTGAGAAAAATTGGCTATCTGCAATACTTTTAGAGATAATTCGCATTTACTCATTTTGAGTAGGTGAGTAATTAGCTATGGGTCTGAAACTTCACCATGAGAAAGCTCTCCCACAAGTAGATGAATGAGTATTTGATAAAAATTGGGTATCCGCAATACTTTTACAGATAATTAGCATTTACTCATTTTGAGTAGGTGAATAAATAGCTATGGGTCTGAAACTTCACAGAGTGAAAGCTCTCCCAAAAGTAGGTGAATGAGTTATTTGAGAAAAATTGGCTATCTGCAATACTTTTAGAGATAATTCACATTTACTCATTTTCAGTAGGTGAATAATTAGCTATGGGTCTGAAACTTCACCAAGTGAAAGCTCTCCCAAAAGTAGGTGAATGAGTTATTTGAGAAAAATTGGCTATCTGCAATACTTTTAGAGATAATTCGCATTTACTCATTTTGAGTAGGTGAGTAATTAGCTATGGGTCTGAAACTTCACCAAGTGAAAGCTCTCCCAAAAGTAGGTGAATGAGTTATTTGAGAAAAATTGGCTATCTGCAATACTTTTAGAGATAATTCACATTTACTCATTTTGAGTAGACGAGTAATTAGCTATGGGTCTGAAACTTCACCAAGTGAAAGCTCTGCCAAAAGTACGTGAATGAGTTATTTGAGAAAAATTGGCTATCTGCAATACTTTTAGAGATAATTCGCATTTACTCATTTTGAGTAGGTGAGTAATTAGCTATGGGTCTGAAACTTCACCAAGTGAAAGCTCTCCCAAAAGTAGGTGAATGAGTTATTTGAGAAAAATTGGCTATCTGCAATACTTTTAGAGATAATTCACATTTACTCATTTTCAATAGGTGAGTAATTAGCTATGGGTCTGAAACTTCACCAAGTGAAAGCTCTGCCAAAAGTACGTGAATGAGTTATTTGAGAAAAATTGGCTATCTGCAATACTTTTAGAGATAATTCGCATTTACTCATTTTGAGTAGGTGAGTAATTAGCTATGGGTCTGAAACTTCACAGAGTGAAAGCTCTCCCAAAAGTAGGTGAATGAGTTATTTGAGAAAAATTGGCTATCTGCAATACTTTTAGAGATAATTCGCATTTACTCATTTTGAGTAGGTGAGTAATTAGCTATGGGTCTGAAACTTCACCAAGTGAAAGCTCTCCCAAAAGTAGGTGAATGAGTTATTTGAGAAAAATTGGCTATCTGCAATACTTTTAGAGATAATTCGCATTTACTCATTTTGAGTAGGTGAGTAATTAGCTATGGGTCTGAAACTTCACCAAGTGAAAGCTCTCCCAAAAGTAGATGAATGAGTATTTGATAAAAATTGGCTATCTGCAATACTTTTAGAGATAATTCGCATTTACTCATTTTGAGTAGGTGAATAATTATCTATGGGTCTGAAACTTCACCAAGTGAAAGCTCTCCCAAAAGTAGGTGAATGAGTTATTTGAGAAAAATTGGCTATCTGCAATACTTTTAGAGATAATTCGCATTTACTCATTTTGAGTACGTGAGTAATTAGCTATGGGTCTGAAACTTCACCATGTGTAAGCTCTCCCACAAGTAGATGAATGAGTATTTGATAAAAATTGGGTATCCGCAATACTTTTACAGATAATTAGCATTTACTCATTTTGAGTAGGTGAATAAATAGCTATGGGTCTGAAACTTCACAGAGTGAAAGCTCTCCCAAAAGTAGGTGAATGAGTTATTTGAGAAAAATTGGCTATCTGCAATACTTTTAGAGATAATTCACATTTACTCATTTTCAGTAGGTGAATAATTAGCTATGGGTCTGAAACTTCACCAAGTGAAAGCTCTGCCAAAAGTAGGTGAATGAGTTATTTGAGAAAAATTGACTATCTGCAATACTTTTAGAGATAATTCGCATTTACTCATTTTGAGTAGGTGAGTAATTTGCTATGGGTCTGAAACTTCACCAAGTGAAAGCTCTCCCAAAAGTAGGTGAATGAGTTATTTGAGAAAAATTGGCTATCTCCAATACTTTTAGAGATAATTCGCATTTACTCATTTTGAGTAGGTGAGTAATTAGCTATGGGTCTGAAACTTCACCAAGTGAAAGCTCTGCCAAAAGTAGGTGAATGAGTTATTTGAGAAAAATTGGCTATCTGCAATACTTTTAGAGATAATTCACATTTACTCATTTTCAGTAGGTGAGTAATTAGCTATGGGTCTGAAACTTCACCAAGTGAAAGCTCTGCCAAAAGTAGGTGAATGAGTTATTTGAGAAAAATTGGCTATCTGCAATACTTTTAGAGATAATTCGCATTTACTCATTTTGAGTAGGTGAGTAATTAGCTATGGGTCTGAAACTTCACAGAGTGAAAGCTCTCCCAAAAGTAGGTGAATGAGTTATTTGAGAAAAATTGGCTATCTGCAATACTTTTAGAGATAATTCGCATTTACTCATTTTGAGTAGGTGAGTAATTAGCTATGGGTCTGAAACTTCACCAAGTGAAAGCTCTGCCAAAAGTAGGTGAATGATTAATTTGACAAAAATTGGCTATCTGCAATACTTTTAGAGATAATTCGCATTTACTCATTTTGAGTAGGTGAGTAATTAGCTATGGGTCTGAAACTTCACCAAGTGAAAGCTCTCCCAAAAGTAGGTGAATGAGTTATTTGAGAAAAATTGGCTATCTGCAATACTTTTAGAGATAATTCGCATTTACTCATTTTGAGTAGGTGAGTAATTAGCTATGGGTCTGAAACTTCACCAAGTGAAAGCTCTCCCAAAAGTAGGTGAATGAGTTATTTGAGAAAAATTGGCTATCTGCAATACTTTTAGAGATAATTCGCATTTACTCATTTTGAGTAGGTGAGTAATTAGCTATGGGTCTGAAACTTCACCATGTGAAAGCTCTCCCAAAAGTAGGTGAATGAGTTATTTGAGAAAAATTGGCTATCTGCAATACTTTTAGAGATAATTCGCATTTACTCATTTTGAGTAGGTGAGTAATTGGCTATGGGTCTGAAACTTCACCATGTGAAAGCTCTGCCAAAAGTAGGTGAATGAGTTATTTGAGAAAAATTGGCCATCTGCAATACTTTTAGAGGTAATTCGTATTTACTCTTTTTGAGTAGGTGAGCAATTAGCTATGGGTCTGAAACTTCACCAAGTGAAAGCTCTTTGGGATAGCTGCTCTGCAGAGATACCCTGAAGATAAAAAATTTCGTCGAAATCGCTCTATGTAGCACGGTTTTCGAAATATTAGCATTTTTGTGTTTTGCAATTTTTGCGCAAAAATTCAAAATGGCCGCCATTTTTGGCAAGATAAAATTTTTTTGAAAATTGGCATGGCTACTCTGCAGAGATACCCAGTGGGTCAAAAATTTCGTCGAAATCGCTCTATCTAGCGCGGTTTTCGAGATATAAGCATTTTTGTGTTTTGCAATTTTGCGAAAAATTCGAAATTTCAAAAAGGCCGCCATTTTTTGCGAGAAATTTTTTGTTTGAAAATTGGCATGGCTACTCTGCAGAGATACCTGCGGGTCAAAAATTTCGTCGAAATCGCTCTATCTAGCAGGGTTTTTGAGATATAAGCATTTTTATGTTTTGCAATTTTTGCGAAAAATTCGAAAATTCAAAATGGCCGCCATTTTTGGCGAGACAAAATTTTTTTGAAAATTGGCATGGCTACTCTGCAGATATACCCTGTGGGTCAAAAATTTCGTCGAAATCGCTCTATCTAGCAGGGTTTTCGAGATATAAGCATTTTTATGTTTTGCAATTTTTGCGAAAAATTCGAAAATTCAAAATGGCCGCCATTTTTGGCGAGACAAAAATTTTTTCAAAATTGGGATAACTACTCTGCAGAGATACCCTGTGGGTAAAAAATTTCGTCGAAATCGCTCTATCTAGCACGGTTTTCGAGATATAAGCATTTTTGTGTTTTGCAATTTTTGCGAAAATTTCGAAAATTCAAAATGGCCGCCATTTTGGGCGAGACAAAAATTTTTTGAAAATTGGGAAAACTACTCCGCAGAGTTACCCTGTGGGTCAAAAATTTCGTCGAAATCGCTCTATCTAGCACGGTTTTCGAGATATAAGCATTTTTGTGTTTTCCTTATTTGGAAAATTCGTAATGATTAATTAATCATTAATTACTCGGCCATTTCTTGACCAATCAATGCCAAAATCTAATGATTTCCAGATTTTAATAGAATGAATGCATTTGCCAAGTTTCAGGTGAATTGATAAAATTCCTTTCAAGTTATCATCCGGACAAGCTTCCCCATCGAAAAAAGACATTTTTGGTCATGTGACCTCTCTGATTGGTTGAAATGTCACTGCAGCATATTCAAAAAAATTCCCCAAGGCTACTGCCTAAACCTGCCAAATTTGAAAAGAATCCGCCTAACGGTTACAGAGTTATAAGGAAAACAAAATGCGGAGCCGCAGGAGCCGGCGGAGCCGGCGGAGCCGGAAGCTCTCCCATACACAAACAAGCGTCCCTTGCGGGACGCTTAACTATCTTATAGCTGCCTAAAAGTAGGTGCATAATATATTTAAAGAAAATTCTAGAAATGAAATAGTTTTGAAGTTACAAGTGATTTACTCAACAGTGAAAACCTGAAAATATTACTGCTCAGCTAGTTAATGAGCTAAAGTTTCGCAGAGTCACTGCTATAGGTGACCCTAAAGTTGATGAATAACAAATTAAAAAAAAACTCTAAATGTAATAGTTTTCAAGTTACAACCAACTTACTCAAAAGTGAGAACCTGAAAGTAGCTATTGCTCAGCTATGCAATGAGCTACAGGTCTACAATGTAACTGTTGCAGCTCACCCAAAAGTAGGCGATTAACATAAACACAATTCTGTAAATGCAATAGCTTTTAACTTACAAGCGCTTTACTCATTATGGAAGCCACTGAAAAGTCAGGAAGTAGTTAATACTCACTTAGCCATTGGGAAAGGTTCCAAAGTTACTCACCATGTTGTAGCTAAGGATAAAGTAGCTAAATAATATACTTTAACAAAATACTGTAAATGCAATACTTTTTAAGTTAGAAGTGATTTAGTGCATGATTTCGTGAATTTCAATGCATTAAAAATTATTTTAAAAATTCATTAAAAATAATTAACAAAGATCCGGGCCTCATACTCACGCAAGGGAATCTACTTGCAGACTAGTACATATATCCAAGTTAAGAGATAAATCCCTTCCATAGTCAAGGAGAAAAATTGTAATGAAATGTTGAAATTTTCACACTTTGGATGGGGGTACCTTTCTTGTAATGGCAATGGGGAACAGACGAACAGACGGGTCTGTATGCCTTGGAACAATTTGTCATCCTCGACAGACAAGGTATATTTTAAATGTAACAGCATGCCTCTGGGCCATGTACTTATGGAGAAGTTGTTCACGAGGGTGTGGATGCGTACCGGACAATGCAGAGTGATACCACTTCGTTAAATGTCCCTTGCTCAACCTCTTTTATGTGTTGAGCAGCTACTTCACTAGCTCTCAGCATGTCAACTGCTGCATTTACATTGGCTACCTTCTATCTAAACATCTGTGCTCCTGCGGCCTTGTATTTCATCCCCATAACCACTCAGTCTCTCCACAAACTGTCAATCATTGCTTCAAAGTTGCAAGACTTTAAAAGTTGTCTCAGTCTGTTAACCCAGTGATCCACATTTTAATTGAGTAGAACTTGTACTGTTTGTAAATCTCATTTTGGGTTGCTTTGAAATAACTTTAGTTATTTGACCTAAAGTGCCTTTATGCACTTTGCTATATCTTTGCATATTTACTAAGATTCTAAAACTATGTCTACCCATAACATAGACTTTCACCAAGTCCTTTTGTCTTTTGTGTAATATATGGGTACTGTATGATCTTTGGACAAACAACCAGCCCGTTTTTTTCAGAGACTATCCCCCATACTCGAGAATGCTTGTGCTATAATGAACTCTTGTAAGTGTCCAGTTTAAATTTAACTGTTGTAGTTGCTGATGGATATAAATACAAAGACTTGGAGCAAGTCTACCTATAACAGATCTTAAACTTGCAAACCTTACATTCTTTGATTTCTCTCTTAGTCCAGTGGTAACTTTGTAATTTTCCCAGTGATCTTTGAAAAATGTCGAATTACTAAGTAAGTCACCTTTTACCTCCATTGGAGCTGGAACAAGGATATTAAAAAAAAACTTTCTGAATATTTTCATTGTGCTATGTATTATATCAAGTTGTTACTATTTGTATCCTATTATGAGATGTATTCCTCCATAATGTGGTTTTCTTCACAAGATTAAACTACTGCTGTTTACCTTTATAAAAGGATGTTAGAGTTCAAGAGGTGATCATTCCCATAAACTGCATTTACTTTACAACTGTCTTAGCCTTTCCCAAAGTCTCTACTTATAACTGTATAACTCAAAACAGGGCTCAAAGCCAAATCTATCCACATCAGATTATTCCTAGCTATGGTTTCCCATAGGTTGATTTCATATTGCAAACCCTAGGACCAATAATAAGCAAGCTAAGAACACCTTTAACTTTGGCTATCCTCTTTTGACCTTGAAGGAAAGGCCCAAAGTGAAATCTGATCACATCAGAAGATTCCCAACCCATGATTTACTGTACACTGGTTTCACATTGCTAACCTGTAGGACCAATAATAAACAAGTTATAAACACTTTTAAATTAGTCATTACAGGTTAGGATGGTTGATCAAGATTACGGCAAATATAAACCACCAGCAATTAACCTTACTTATTTCAAAAACAGTTTTACAGCTTTAAAAATAAAATGAATATGATGCAATGTCTGTTATTATTGGGACTTGTCAAATATTATTTGTATTCATCTTGGGCACATCCATCACCAATATTCCATCAGACAATGCCACAAATTGGTCTTATATTAAAAAGGCGATTAAAATGGTGATTTCAAATGAAACAATCTGTCCACCTGAACAAGGCTACATGTTTTTTTCCATCCTTGAAGTATACTGCCTTGCTACCAACTATCGCCGGCTACCAATTATCGCCACCAGAAAATAAAACGTTCATATTTCAATTATGGTTATATATTTTGAAAGCTTTTTGTTGTGTTTTGGTTCCACTCACTTTGGTTATAGTTTTACCTTATTTGCTAGGCTTGGGATGCTACTTTGGTGAAGTTATATCCATTTGAATTCTGTCTGGCGATAATTGGTACCCGGCGATAATTGGTAGCAAGGCAGTATATACAACAGTGTCTTTTCTCCAAATTCTCATTGAGTGGAAAAACAAAAGGTTGAATCCACTGTATTAAGTTGGCATGGATGTGTATATCTTTACACAGAAAGAATGTGTCCATATTGTCATGTAAAAGTAATTACATAAAATTACATAAATTACATAAAATACAGTCATCGTTAAAGGCCATAGGAAATGTTTTTCACAAAAATTGTGAAGTTAACTTAATTCAGTAGACAAACACCCAGAATGAAAATGTGGTTTATATTAAAAAAATATATGGTACAAGAGGCATAAATAGCATTAGAAATATAGGTGTATATGCATTGAACTACTTCCTTTATTTCTATTTTATTTAGCCGTGCCGCATCGCGCCGCGCTAGTGTACAATGAGCTTAAGTGGTTAAAAATTATGTAAAACCTGAGAAAAAATACAGCATCTGGAAAAAATAAAGGCTAGTGGGCTTTTTCCTGGCAAAGAAACTCGTTATCTTCCTTCAGTTTGTAAATGTATACATTAGATCTCCAACTAAACAGAACTTCCTTATGAGCCTGTGACGTCATCAATCATCTTCTAGATCTTCTACGAGGAAAAACAATATGTTGGCTTTTTACTCCACCAGTGAAAACCGCTGGGAAAAATCGCCCAAATGTACAAAGTAAAGAAAATTTGCCTGCTTAGCATGTAGTAAAAATAGTACCGCGCCACAGCGTGCCGCGTAAATGTGCAAGGGCCTTAACAGTTCAAACAAACACAGATTTGCTATAAATAGGCCTGTCTTGGAATGCAGAAAGCGTAAACATTTGTGTGAGATATTACCTCCTCCTATTTTGTTCAAGGTTCTTAAACTCTGATGGGAAAGTAGCCTTTCACTAGTGAAATATCTACATAAAACTAAGGATCTGTTGATAAATTCAAAAGTTGTCATTAAAATGTACTGAATACTGTTTTTTGCCTTTTATCACCGGTACTTCTATCAAGATAAAGTATGATGTAAAGTGAAATCAAAATATACAATTTGTTTTCACTTGCATAAATAATTTATCAAAGCATGATGTTGTAGTCAAATTTATTAAATTTATTTGAAAGAATCCTTAAAGTTCTAACTTTTAATAAAAGTCTTTTATATTATCAGTTCATGAAACAATTCATTATATAGTGGTCTTTCCTGCAGATAGTAGTTCAGTACTTTTTGACCATAAGTTTGGATAATTTTAAGTTTTGGAAATTAGCTGGTTACATTTTTTTTTCTAAATTTTTAAGCCTTTGTTGAGACTGAGAAAATTAAATGTGTTTGGTGGAAATTTTTATCAACACTATATACTATAGTTTGGTAGCGGCATTCTGTATACTATGATGAAAGCATTGTTTACAGCCTCGATGGGAAACTTCTGAACTAATTTGGGGAACTTTTGTGATTATCCTTGCTTGAGGCCCAGTTCTAAAGACATTTATGTTGTATTTATTTCATCCCCTAGCAATAATTAGTTTTCAAAATTAAAAAATAACTATCAAAACTCATCTCACAGTTGAACCTGGTTGACTGCATTGTTTTTGATTTTTATCCAACTTGCTTATATACCTCTCTAAATCTTTTTTTATCTGAAACAAATATAAAAGATGTTCTCCAGGCTATTTCAGAAACTTACAGCGCCAGAATGATGTGTTATAGACAAATAAAATTCATAAAAACAGATGGCGACAGTTGTGCAAATCTTGAAAAAACAGTAACAAAGTGACTGGATATACCGTGTAACCTTGTCCAGACGCATCTTATTTTTACAAAAATTGAACTTTCATATGTATATGTTATTGTTGATGAATGATCTGACAATGTTTCCTATGACCTTTAATCAAAGATTATGAAGTCCTTTTTACAAATATAAAAAGAAGAAAACAAAGTAATATATGGTGTTTCTGCAACATCTAGGACCAATAACAAGCGAGTTATAAGCACTTTTAAGTTTGGGTATGCTCGTTGGACCTTGAACGAGGGGGCCAACATCAAATGCGATGTTGGTTTACCATCACAAACCTCTAGGACCAATAATAAGCGAGTTATAAGCACTTTAAGTTTGGCTATCCTCGTTTGACCTTTAACGAGAGGCCCAAGGTCAAATCCGACCACACCAGAGGGTTCCCAGCCCATGATTTCCTATATGTTGGTATACCATCACAAACCTCTAGGACTAATAATAAGCGAGTTATAAGCACTTTTAAGTTTGCCTATCCTCGTTTGACCTTGAAGGAGAGGCCCAAAGTCAAATCTGACCACACCAAAAGATTCCCTGCACATGATTTCCTATATGTTGGTATACCATCCCAAACCTCTAGGACCAATAATAAGTGAGTTATAAGCACTTTTAAGTTTGGCTATCCTCATTTGACCTTGAAGGAGGGGCCCTAGGTCAAATGCGACCACACCAGATGATTCCCAGCACATGATTTCCTATATGTTGGTTTACCATCACAAACCTCTAGGACCAATAATAAGCGAGTTATAAGCACTTTTAAGTTTGGCTATCCTCGTTTGACCTTTAACGAGAGGCCCAAGGTCAAATCTGACCACACCAGAGGGTTCCCAGCCCATGATTTCCTATATGTTGGTATACCATCACAAACCTCTAGGACTAATAATAAGTGAGTTATAAGCACTTTTCAGTTTGTTTATCCTCGTTTGACCTTGAAGGAGAGGCCCAAGGTCAAATCTAACCACACCAAAAGATTCCCAGCCCATGATTTCCTATATGTTGCTATACCATCCCAAACCTCTAGGACCAATAATAAGCGAGTTATAAGCACTTTTAAGTTTGGCTATGCTTGTTTGACCTTGAAGGGGGGCCCAAGGTCAAATCGGACCACACCAAAGGATTCCTAGCCCATGATTTCCTACATGTTGGTTTACCATCCCAAACCTCTAGGACCAATAATAAGCGAGTTATAAGCACTTTTAAGTTTGGCTATGCTTGTTTGACCTTGAAGGAGGGGCCCAAGGTCAAATCGGACCACACCAGAGGATTCCTAGCCCATGATTTCCTACATGTTGGTTTACCATCCCAAAGCTCTAGGACCAATAATAAGCAAGTTATAAGCATTTGTATGTTTGGCTATCCTCTTTTGACCTTGAAGGAGAGGCCCAAGGTCAAATCCGACCACACCAAAAGATTCCCAGCCCATGATTTCGTATATGATGGTATACCATCCCAAACCTCTAGGACTAATAATAAGCCAGTTATAAGCACTTTTCAGTTTGGCTATCCTCGTTTGACCTTGAAGGAGAGGCCCAAGGTCAAATCTAACCACACCAGAAGATTCCCAGCCCATGATTTCCTATATGTTGGTATACCATCCAAAACCTCTAGGACCAATAATAAGCGAGTTATAAGCACTTTTCAGTTTGGCTATCCTCGTTTGACCTTGAAGGGGGGGCCCAAGGTCAAATGCGACCACACCAGAAGATTCCCAGCACATGATTTCTTATATGTTGGTATACCATCCCAAACCTCTAGGACCAATAATAAGCGAGTTATAAGCACTTTTCAGTTTGGCTATCCTCGTTTGACCTTGAAGGGGGGGCCCAAGGTCAAATGCGACCACACCAGAAGATTCCCAGCACATGATTTCCTATATGTTGGTATACCATCACAAACCTCTAGGACCAATAATAAGCGAGTTATAAGCACTTTTAAGTTTGGCTATGCTCTTTTGACCTTGAACGAGGGGCCCAAGGTCAAATCCGACCACACCAGAAGATTCCCAGCCCATGATTTCCTATATGTTGGTATACCATCCCAAACCTCTAGGACCAATAATAAGCGAGTTATAAACACTTTTAAGTTTGGCTATGCTCGTTTGACCTTGAAGGGGGGGCCCAAGGTCAAATGCGACCACACCAGAAGATTCCCAGCACATGATTTCCTATATGTTGGTATACCATCCCAAACCTCTGGGACCAATAATAAGCGAGTTATAAGCACTTTCCAGTTTGGCTATCCCCGTTTGACCTTGAAGGAGACGTCCAAGGTCAAATCTGACCACACCAAAAGATTCCCAGCCCATGGTTTCCTATATGTTGGTATACCATCCCAAACCTCTAGGACCAATAATAAGCGAGTTATAAGCACTTTAAACTTTGCCTATCCTCGTTTGACCTTGAACGAGGGGCCCAAGGTCAAATCTGACCACACCAGAAGATTCCCAGCACATGATTTCCTATATGTTGGTATACCATCCCAAACCTCTACGACCAATAATAAGCGAGTTCAAGGCTTAATCTTAGCAAAATTTTTATGAACTTATAATCAATCGCCCGTCAATCGGTCAATTATGGCCCGATTGATCCCAATATCGACTGGCGCCTAGATTCTTCCCTCAGGAATGTGCATACCAAATTTGGTTGACCCACACCCAGTACTTTCTGAGGAAATCTAGTGAAAAGGAAGTAAATTTTTTTTTGAATTTTTGATAATGTGACCTTGATAAAGGTCAAAGGTCAAATTTATGCCTGTCAAAAAATTTCCCCACAGCTATAGAAGAACACTGCCACATATCATTTGGATAGGCCTAATAACAAGGGAGATATTCAAGGGAGACGATAATGCGGCGGCGGCGGCGGCTGACTGAAAACCGGGGGTGAAACCAATAAGCGTCCCCTTTTCAAGGGACGCTTAATGATAGTTTAGGTTTGATCATTTAATTTACAGGGTAAAACCTGTGACTTCATTATTATTTGCAGGTTTAGGCTTTTGGTTAGGGCATGTGAATTATTCCAATATCTTGTGTCTGAATTTCAGGGTGAAACCTGGGCTGTACAAAGTACTTTTATGTTTTGATTTACAGGGTGAAACTGAGGCTCTGTGATGTTTTTGTAGTGAATTAATGTTATTGACAGAATGAATCCTGAGGTTCTGTGAGGTTTGCACAGTGGATTCATGTCATTTACAGGGTGAAACCTGAGGTCATTTATTGGATGAAACCTGGGGTCATGTACAGAGTGAAACCTGAAGGCTATGTTGGTATATGATTTGTTTCAACTAAGATAAAAGCAACTGTCTATGATGACTGAGTAAGGATGAACTCTGTTTTTCCAGTTAGGATCCAAAGCTGCAGCATTGTATTCAAGCTGAAGGTCTGAAGTTGTTACGAAGCCAGGTTAATGTCAATGTTTGATTTTATTACCAGCAGTATTGTATGTTTCAGTCCAGCCCCAACTTAGTTGGTCACTGTATGATATTTACACTACCACTTATTGTTTAATAAACTTGCATAGTTTTCAGAAATATCCCTCTGTGTTTTTCTGGTTACTAGACACCTTTTCAAGAATACAACAGCTCGGCACGCTACACAATGACTGTGTACTGCCTTGCTACCAATTATCGCTGTGTTGCAAACTCAGGACACTTTTTGAACAAATAGTGTAAATACACAACAAAAAATAATGGAATATCTGCTTATCTTTATCAACTGAGAAGAACAGAGACAGTCTAGCAGTCACAGAAAATTATACTGTATAAAATGCCTCCTTGTCAATTAAACAACAACAAATATGTATTTCTGGGATTTTCATTCCGTTTTTAACTCAGGACACTTTTAAAAGATATACTATTTCCTTAAAGCAAAACTTAAAGTGATTTTTATTATATCTTGAGTTTATTGATGTATTTTTACATTATACTATGTCATATAAAACAAAACATTACACAAATTAACAAGGATATACGTTGTGCCTAAGGGACATTGAGTTCAGCAACATCACTGTATATCTGCACTGGCTGGCATTTTAAATGTGTCACTCTATCATCTCAGGAATAATATGGTAAAAATTATTCAAAAATATATTATTTTGGTGGGGTTATGACAAATAAACATGTGTATTATTAATACATTGGTGGTATGATTATCTTGATGAAGTTTTTATCCCTTTTACGTTTGGGTGTCCCGAGTTAAAACTGTCCTGAAGTTATGCCCCCGTTCCACCGAGCGATTAAGGCCCACGTTAAGGAAATTTGCAAGTCGTGAGTGAATCTTGGGTAAGTCACAGACCGTAACTTCAGATACACAGGCAATGGGGATTTTACCACCACAGGGACCCACGAGACAAGCTGCAGCTTCAGCTTCCAGCAGCAGCCTGCTGTATTACACACCGTCACAAGTGGGATTTGGACAGGACGAGAGCAGTCGTCACAACCTGTCTGGATTTTTAAGTTTATCGGACATCACAGGAGTTGCAGATGTCAACACTCCACAAGTCTTCATTGCGTCACCAGCAACACCTTCAACTTCCCAGCAACCTCTGCAACAGCAACAGCCGCCTCAGTAGCCAGCCAGGATCCCAGCCTGCTTTCGACCCTTTTAAGGGCCCCCAAATCTTCCAAGAACTTTTATTAAGCTGTGTTGCTATACTCATCCCTCCCCAAACACATACAAAGCTCAGTACAAATACTTACAAAAAAAAACAAAAATAAAAACTAAAAGTCCAACACTCACACTGACCCCTCAAAACACAGAAATAACAGTACTGATTTTCAACAAAGGCCACATACATAACTTGAAGTAATTTCCCCTATCAAATATGGCCATAGAAATGCTAGTTTAATTGCCCCTAGATAAATAAAAAAAGTTTCAAAGAGGAATAATTCTTTAAAGCTTTAACAAAACAAAAACCTTTAAAAAATATAAGAAAACAGGCCTGTTGAGGTCTCCATTTATAAAGATATGTTGAAAAGTTGAATAAATATTTGAGCTTTTGATTTCGGCTATTCTAAATTTTCTGTCATTCTTCCAAATTAATAGTGTTGAAGAAATAGATATTTGGCTATTTCAAAATTCTATACGTTACAAAAACAACCTTTAAAACCTTTGAGGTCTATATTTATAAAGAATCAAAGATGATATATATTATAACTATATTACATTATATTATAATTATTCAAAATAATATAGTTATATTTTTTCTATTATTTATAAAGTCTTTTGGATTACTAAAGGCATTATTTTTGGGTGACTTTAAAGTTGTTTTTTTTAATGATATTATGTGTAAACAACAAGAGCTATTAATTGTTTTTGGAATATTTGGTAGTCCTGAAAAGGACTGATTTGTAGTCCTGAAAGGACTCAGATCCGGTCGTCTTGCCATGGCACAGCACCAGCATTGTTGAAGTATTGTTTCATGTAGTCCCTCTGTCTTTTGGCTTCCCTGGATGGATTTGTCTCTGCACCATGATTTGCACCATCACCAACCAGCTCTACACCACCATGGTCTGGGTCCTCGCCATCCCCTGGTTGCTGTGCACCATGGTTCTGGTACTGGCTCCTCAGTATGTTGTGCAACACTGCACACGTCATGACAAGGTCTTTCACAGTCTCTGGTGGAAGTTCTATGGTAGTCAACAGCACCCTGAACTTGGCGGCCAGTATCCCAAATGCATTTTCCACCACTCTTCTTGCCCTTGAAATTCTATAATTTGCAATCCTTTCCTGTCGACAATCGGGCAGGCTTGAGGCAACCCCAGGGTCTCATCTTCAATCATTTCCCTCAGTTGGGAGCAATTAAAAATTTGAGCATCAGAGCACGATCCTTCAGTCCCAATGTCCAGCCATCTAAACTTATATTCACCATCAACTAGTGCCAGCATAACTACGGAGAAGAAGCCCTTGTAGTTATGGTAGAGAGTCCCTGAATTCTTTGGCTTCTTGATGGCTATGTGTTTCCCATCCAAGGCCCCAATGGCATGTGGTACATGCCACCTCACTCTGAATTCTCTCTCAAATTCTTTCCAGGCGTCTGGGGTGGTTGGACATATCACATCTTCACGTAGAAATTCATCTTTGATAGCCCTACACACTTTGGGCACAAATTTTGATATTGAGGACCTGCCAACCGTAAACTGGAATGATAATGACTGGTATGACTCCCCAGTGGCCAAAAAACGTAGAGTAATGGCTAATTTGAGTCCAACACTGAGTGGCCCTCTGTAGTTCGTTGCTTGTCTAACCAGGTGTGGATGGACTCGTGCCTTGATCATTTCAAAAAATTCTGGGGTCATCCTCATAAAGTTTGTGAATCCTGGCACATCAAAGTCATACAGATCTGCAAGTAGGTTGCGATAAGCCCCTTTTTCTTCACGATGTATTATATAAGGCCGCACCCAACAGGTGTGCCTCCGTCTGGGCTTTGCTGGAGCTGGTGGTGGTTGAGGTGGTGGTGCTGCTTGCTGCTGGGGTCAAAACCTGATTAGATGCAAGAGAAACAAGATCTGTATCTGAATAAAAACTAAAAAAGCCCTAACTTGCATCTGAAAATTATGTGGTGGCATCTTGATTTGAGTCTAGACTGTGTAAAGCTGTTGCAGCTTCAACTGCAGCTTTTATATCAAAAATTTAGGTCAAAATGTCAAAATAAAAATCGCAATTGCTGTCTGGGGAGCCCTGGGGTCATCCTGCGACTAGTCCCAGGCTTCCTCAGACGGCCTCAGACGTTCTGCGGGAGTCTTACACCTGTCTTGGGACAATCGCCGATTATTCTTTGGTCTGGTCGCAGGCAGCCTGGGGTTGCCTGAGGTTGCCTGCTACAAATCTTGGGCAGTCGTGGATGGTTACAGGCTTAATCTTGGCCCAGTCTGGGACTGGTCGTGAGATAGTCGGGGACAATCTGAGGCTACTGCAGGCAGCCTGGGATTAATCTTGAGGTCTGCTCAAGACGACCACAAGACTGGTTACTCCACCCATTTTTGTCAAGAATGTACAAGATTCTACAGGAATAAGGGTCGCAGACTGAGTCGGCAGCCGATCGCTCGTCGGAACGGGGGCATTAATAACCAATTACCGGCCACCAAAAAAATAAAATGGTCATATTTCATTAGCAGTCATAGATCTTCAAAGTCTTTTGATGTGTATTTGTTCTATTCAGTTTGCAACCAGTTATACCATATTTATTGGACTTGGAATGTACTATTTGACAAGTTATGTATATCTGAATTCTGACTGGCGGTAACTGGTACCCGGCGATAATTGGTAGCAAGGCAGTAGCGCATATTCCAAGACAAATAGCGAAAATTCTAAAATTATAGCGAAAATTCCTCGTAGGGAATATTCCGGTCACCGACTATTTTACTGATCTGTTCAATTTTATTTCAATCTGTGACCCTGTTTAATATTCACAAAACAAAGAATTGAACAAAAAAGTTTCAAAAATAGCAATTAGTCGTTTGAATTATATTATAACCATAAAGTGACACAGAAAACAGCTTAATTATATTTTATGCAAGTCTTTATACCATTTGACGGCGGAATAGCGGCTCCCGTATGTAGAAAGTCAAGAACAAGATGTTAGCTCATTGGGCGATATTAAGTAATTATTGAAAACACCTTAACTAAAAACAGGTTAAGACATTTATATGTATGTAGCTAGAACAATAATACTATTGAAATTGCTGGGAAGTTACTTTCAGATTGACTTAACTCCTAAAATAAGATAATTCACACCAAATATTATGATGCAACGATACAATTAGAAACGGGAAACGCTAAAATGTAGATACTGAACCGGACTAGCTAAACCTCAGAATGCGGGCCGGACATATTTTAATTAATGTCCAACTGGAATGGCATTAACCTTTTTAGGAATATGTTATTACTTTATGACTTTTTAGTACCTTCCATAATGAGTAAAATCGCTTGTAACTTGAAAACTAATGCCTTTAGAGAATTTTGTATAAATATGTCATTCAGCGACTTGTGGGTCAGCAATAACATAGTTAAATTGCAGACCTCTAGCTGATTGCATAGCTGTACAATAGATCTAGCTAGTTTAAGGTGCTCACTGTTGAGTAAACCATTTGTAACTTTCAAACCATTGCATTTAGAGTATTTTGTTGAAATATGTTATTCACCTACTTTTGGGTTAGCTGTAACATAGTAAAATCGAAGACCTATAGCTGATTGCATAGCTGAGCAATAGCTACTTGGACATTCTTACTGTTGAGTAAATCATTTGTAACTTTAAAACTATTGCATTTAGAGTATTTTGTTTAAATACATTATTCACCTACTTTTGGGTCAGCTATACCATAGTAAACTTGCAGACCTGTAGCTCATTGCATAGTTGAACAAAAGTTCCTTTGAGATTCTCACTGTTGAGTAAATCAGTTCTAACTTGAAAAACTATTGCATTCACCGTATTTTCTTTAAATATGTTACACACCTATTTTTTACACCGTAACAGTTAACTTGGTACTTTGCTTCTGAATACCCTTTGCAAGGCACAACTTTTGTGTCCATTTCTTCTTTCACTTCTACTCTGAAACTCAAAACACACAGTCAGATGACACGAGCACTGATTGCTTGCTACTCTTTGTTGAGAAAATCTGACCAAACTTGGGTTGCATGAGGTATCTGGTAGCTGTAGATCTGTGAGAGCTGACAGCAAAAACACATAATGTGCTCTATATGCCTGGATATCTTTTATCCTGATATATTTCAACATTCAATGCACAATAATTGTTCAACAATGTTTCCTATATTTTCCATAGATTAACAACTATCATTTAATGTTTATTCTCCTTGGTACATAATTCTTATATTCCATATCTCTCACATGATTTATATCAATTATTGATTATCTAAACTATACAGGGTTGAGACAAATACAGGGACAATTGCAAAACAAGTACAAATTCACTTATTATTTCAACAGCAAAAACAATACATACATATATTATTTGTAGAAGGTTCATACAAATACAAGTAAAACTACACAAAGTTTAAATCCACATATTGCAAACATGTTATACATGTTTTCTCTAATTGTTAGTTATGAAAAAATCTTTTAATTGCAATAAGTTAAAGCCAGGGTTCACTTGGAATTAAGGCAAGGATATAACAGAGTGCAGATTACACACTTTGTCTTCTTGTGTAACCTCTCATAATTTTAACTATGAGAAAACTAAGATTTAATGAACATTGTTATTCAAATGTTTATGGCTAAATCTTATGCTATTCTCAATACATGATCTTATTCTATATTTATAAAGTTGTAAGTTTTTAATTTCAAGCAAAAAAAAAACTTTTATTTAAAACTTTCTGTTGTTGGAATTTGCTTAATTAACTAAGTAAAAATAATAAATTTTTGTCAATTATCAATGAGATCTTTCTTTTAGTTCAGTTTACTTTCTCTTGAGGTTGTCACATATCCCGAAAGAGGATAGTAGATTTACAAGGCAAAATCTTTTCAAGCTACAGGTGCGAGCCAAAATAAATTATAGATATATTTGTAAAGATCCATCAATCATTCACCAAATATGCAGACTGAGTATAGGTATGGTTTGTGCAAATATTAAGCTAATTTAACTTTCACTGTCCGTTTAATTGCCTGTTTGGAGACATTAAATAGTCAGCCAGCCTTTGCAGAAAGTCATCTAAACAGATTTTATACAGAATTTTTTAAATTTTTTTTGTGTGCAAAATATACATGAAATTAAGAAATCTTACATTTGTGACCATTCCTTTCACAGCAGATGTTATGAACCTTTGAATACATATATTGTTAATTTATTTGAGACTAATGTCACCATTGTACATGGTAGTGAAAGAAAAGAAATGCACACTGCTAAATCAAAATTGTCTGTGCAAATTATGAGCGAACACTGACTTTTACTCTGAAAGTCAGGTCTGAACTTCGATCCCACTACCTCAGAGGTGATGGACAACCAATGATATGCTTAGTTAGAAATCTTAATATTTAGTTGCTATATAACCACTTGGTGTTCAGTGTCATTACCATGTATGCATTATTCATTTATCTGGGGTATAACGTTGCTTTCAACACAGGTCATTTCACGACCGGGTAGTTTTGTGAGCAGAGGGAACCATAACGTACAGTTGTTCAAGGTTTTATACCGTAAACTGCAGACCATCAGTAAGCAACTTTCCCACATAAGCTCTGGGGTTTGAACCATCAACCTCAGAGGTTGGAGGTTAGTGTGTTACCACTGCACCATTATAGCCCAGGCCTTTACCATGCATGTACGCAATCAATTTTGCCAGAATGAATTAATAGTTTAAAATATATAAATTAATGTGTTTAAATTACAGACCATCACAGTTGGACTATGGTCTCACGACTTTTACATACATGGCCAAACATTGGGTGCTAAGTCTTCATCAATAATTAAGGCAAGTGGTAACACAATTGCCTCCCAACTCTGAGGTAGGCAGTTTAAACCTTGAACGCTATGTGGGAAAGATGGCAGTTTCTTACCGATGTTCGACAGTTTACAGTACAGAACCTTGACCAAAACTAGCTCTCATGATATGACATATACAGTGTTGAAAATGACATTAAAAACCAAATAAATCAAATTAATCAATAATTAAGGTCATATTGACACACCCCTCCCTCTATGTATTCCACATGTTTCCATGAGGTGGATTCAAACACACAGCTACAGGCAGATGGTAGGCAGTATCTTTTGTTTGGTACCTGGTTTTTCAAAAAGGTTTTGGTGTTATACAAATTTGTTTTGGTTTGGTGGGGTGTGGTGCGAAATTTATTGGAATATTTAAATGTAAAAACGAAGTAACAAACAATATTTTTAAAATAGTTACATTCAGTCGATAGTTATGCTGTTAGCATATCAAACACAGTATACATTATGAAGAACTACAAACGTGTATAATCGCATAAAAATTGACACTAAAACAGAGAGGCCGCCCACAGGAAAACTCGTGCAATCTTTCGTTTACATATTTCCAATATTATTTTATCACTAACCACTCCAAAGCAAGAAAGTAGCACAATTAAAAATAAAACGAACTAGAAGAATGTTTTTGCTGACAAAAGCGGCCATGATGAAAAAGAAGTCACCCATAAAAGATGTCAACATATGCATCATAAGCAATAGAAACTGTGAACTTTATTGCATTGTGTATGTTACTTGTCCCTATTTTCATCTTTAATAAGTGTGCACAATTAAAGTGAGGTCAGCTGAACAATACAATAGCTGGAGATTAAAAACTCCATAATTTCACTGCAAGGTGGCCATAACTTCATTCATATTGGGACTTTAAGGTGACCATAAAATATGAATGTCCCTTTTCTCATCCTTTATAAGTGCATAAAGTTTAGCTCATGTCAGTTGAACAATAAGATAGTTGAAGGCTGAAATTTCCTTTTTCACTGTAAGGTGACCATAACTTCATTCATATTGCGACTTTAAGGTGACCATAATATGAGAATGTCCCTTCAATATCAATATATGTTAGATATGGAAAAAGAAAAGAGCCAGATGGCTTTATTCAAATGTTATGACTTTAGGCGGGGGCCAAAATTATATTAACAGTTTAAGGTCACCTTAAAGTCAGGATAACCCTTTGGTTTGCCATCCTTTATAGGTGTGCAAAGTTTAACTGAGGTCAGTCGAACAATAAGATACTTGGAGACTGAAAACCCCCTTATTTCACTTTAAGGTGGCTACAACTCCATTCATACTGAGAGTTTAAGGTGACCATAAGTATTATTTTTATCTACTTTAATACCAGTGATAATTTCAACATAAAAAATGGAAAAAGAAAGGAGCCAGAGGATTTTATTCCAATTTGATGACTTTCAGGAGGCCATATGTCCATTAACATTTTGAGTTTAAGGTCACCATAAAGTCAGGACATTCCTTTGGCAAATCTTGATATATGTAAGTAAGTAAGTAAGTAAGTAAGAAACACTTATATAGCGCCAAATTTGATGTAAACATCCTCTAAGGCGCTGATGTGCAAAAAGGGATAGTCCAGTTCCAGAAAGATGCCCGTTTCCATATTAGCGTCCGGTAGGGGAGATAGGCTATGGTGGAGGATAAGCCAATCTAAAAAGGTATGTTTTCAACTGTTTCCTGAAACCAGAAATGCTTTCTATGGTTCTGATGGCTTGAGGAAGCTTGTTCCACTCTGTGGGAGCCCCTGCTATGAAACTGCGTAGCCCTGAGCGTTTATTTGGTTTAGATGAGGAAATTGATAGGCCCCGTGTGAGATCACTCCGCCTAATTAGAGCGGAGAGATATGGAGGTTGGCTCAAATGTATTGCTTTATAAATGAGGAGATTATATTTGAACAGTATACGGTAATGAATGGGGAGCCAGTGTAGTTTGTGCAGGAAGGGTGTAACATGACAGTATTTATTTAGCTTGCACACCGTCCGACATAAGGCATTTTGAACTCTCTGTAGTCTGCTAGTACATGCCTTTTTTGTGTTGTAAAGCAGTGAGTTACAGTAATCCAGACGACTGCTTACCAAGGCATTTGCCACCTTTACAGCTGTTTCATGATTTAAGTACCTGCGGACCCTTCGTAGTTCCCGGAGATGGTAGTAACTTATGCGACATAGATTAGCCACGTGTCTTTGCATTGAATTTTCAGCATCCAGGATGACACCAAGGTTTTTTACCGATTCAGCTGATTCCATGGTGTTGCCAAGCAAACTCACTGGGAAAGATGACTTCAGGGAACTTCTAAGAAGGGTAAGAAGTTATTCAAGGGAGACCATAATCCGGCGGCGGCGATCAGTCGAACTTCGGTGAAAACAAATAAGCGTCCCTCATGGGTCGCTTAATTAATAAGAATTATTTAGGTTTGTTTTTGCCTTTCCTCACATTTGTAATGATAAAAATGTCTAATACAAGTATGGTAAGAAAAAAACATACAAAGAAAATCTGTTACTAAAAACCAAACAATTACTTGATTCTTCTTGTGTGTGGCATTACTGTTGTCTTGTAAGTGTGGAAGGGAGGGGGAGAAGAACTCATTTATAATTTTACCAACAAAATTGTACACCCGGGCATACTGGCTTATGCATAATGCCCAGATTTGCACCCTGGAGAGGGTGTGACAATAATCTTGGCAATGATTGAAGAATAAAGGCAGTTTTAAATTTGCCAGAATTTGCCAAAAAGAGGTGGAAAACATGTGGTCATGTGATAAAAAGATCTCCAGACATGTATGATGTTGACTTTTTTTCAACTGTCCTGAGATTAGACTATACCAAAGAAAGATTATATTGAGAATACCCTAGGATCTGGTGAAGATATCTAGCGAGTTTCTTTCAATTACCCCACAAATTAGCTATGGGTAGGAGAGAATGAATGAGATCTGTGAAGAATTTGCTTCTACCCTAAAGTAAGAATTAGTTACAAACAAGGAAGAATATCTAGCAAATTTACTGAGAAGAGGAAACTAGAACTCATTCGCAACTGCCCTAGAGCAGCACTACGTTGTGAAAGAATATGCTACCTATGGTGGTGAAATGAGATGGTAAACTTAAAAATCAGTGAATACCAGCAACAATTTTGAACATGTTGTAGTAACCATGAGTTGGTGAAACTTGAAGAGGACTGAACACTAAGGCCAAATCATGAGGAAGCCAATAAGATAATTGAAGAATTTGATATTCGCAGATACTTACCATTGCTGCTGTCTGACCTGGGCATAAGCTATGCCCCTGACAGATGTGAGCTCAGTGATTAACTTTCAGACTTGTTACCCAAGCAGCTGCCAGGGCCTTTTGCAAAATATGACATAGTCAGTTTATTATATTGGAGAGGAAGTGGTTGCATGATTTACATACATTCATCTCAAAACCATTTCACATACACATATGCCACTCATAAAACCTACAATGCTAAAATACAACATTACAAATGGCTTTTAAATTTCTGTGACAGTTAATGTTAGTGATCAAACATTTTATTTATCTGCATCGCGATGTCTGTCCTGCGTGCTTTTGAAAATGCATTTTGAAGCTTAGATATTTTGTCTTCCCTACTTATACTGCTCTTCCAAAACCTTGTCAGCATTGTCATATTCCTGTTAACACAGTCACGTGGATTGTCATGTTCTATTTGCTTTAACACTTCAAAGGTCATTCCCAAAGTGACACCAACTGAACTGTACTCCTGGGAAATTTTTTCACTCAACGCCTGCAGTTGAACTTGATCATTGTGTTCTGTATCTGAAAATATGGATGAATAAATTCTATGACAATTAAAATATTCAGTGCACAGTTATGAGTCAGGAATACATTTACAGGCACAGAGTCTATAATTTACAGAAGCATAATAATCAACAACCAAATAAAATAATGCAATAATAATAATGGTAAATAATCCATATTCTTGTTAGATCTGGTTGAGCTAACATTAATTAATAATAACAAGTCAATATGGATTATGCAACACCATTGTTTCTCTCACTGGTTAGTTATGTTTTAGAGCACACATATGATTTACAGAGAAACATCCTCAAACATTATTATCACATTGATGATACAATATATGATTATCTTACATATTTACTAAGTACTTTGAAATTCACATGTATTATTTGAATCACAAAAAAGTCCTTAACATACCTGTGACCTGTGGAGTAGCTGCAGATTTCATCAAGTGATGCCCTGAAATACAAAAAAAAAATAAATTAATATTTTATACAATTCTTTACTTGGCCTTCAGATTTATAAAATCGTTTAATATGCACAAAGTTTCCCATTCCCTGCTGTAAATATGTAAGCATATGTTTGTAAACTTTCTGCCTTGTTATACAATAGTTAAAGTGATACAGGGGTGGAGGGTTTTTTAGTTCACTATACACAATGGTAAAATATTCTGCTTGTTCCTTTTTGTCACAAGTTTGAAAATCTCTCCCAATGAAAACTAGCAATGATTAATTGTTTCCAGTTCTTTACCAGCTAATTTGTGAGATTTCCCCATCTGTATTATTGCCCGTCCTGCTATGACCTACACAAGGTGTTTGAAATTCATTTTTAAACTCAACAAATAAAATAGCACAACTGTCTTAACATTTGCACAGTGATCAGATTCAATAATATGCTAAAACATCTGGTCATTTTAACTGTAACTATGTGGTGTATGCCTACAAATACAATAAAACTTGAAGACTTCTTCAAAATAAAAATCTGCCATGACTGCATCGTCAGTGGTGCACACAAGACTTTATTCACACAAGTAGAACCCCGTAGCCTCTATTAAGGAATTTTGATAAACATTTCAGGTATGTCAGTGGCATTAAGATACAATTTGCATGAACTATCACCCAAAGTTTTATTTAGTAATTTATAACCATATATTCTGTAAAGTGTTTTAAACCAGTTTTGTCAAACAAAAAAGCCATCCATTTGTTATCACAATCCTTTAATATTGCGAACTGAGGGTATACTTGGTTCAAGGAAGATTTTTCAAATTTCAGTCTGTTCTAATGCCCCTGCGTGTTATGCTGGTTTGAGTTACACAATGGATTCAATGTGGCAACATAGTCCTTTGCAAAGGATAAATGAAAGACAACCTCATCGTGCTAAAGTATCTGTTTAAAATAATTAGTTGATCTGAGACCAAACACTACCTATTGTAAACACATCAGGACCTTTTAAAATAGGTGTTATATTTGAAACCCCAACAACAAAATGAGTGAAATGAATGGTAGGTCACCACAAATTTCTTTAGTAACTCCTTTGATTCTGTAACATATCTCAAACTCATCAGAAATTTGTTCAGCATCTTCTGAGAAATATTGTTAATACACATACCAAAGTATGGAAGGTAGATTGTACGAAAATAACCGCAAATTAATCACTTTTTTGTCACCTGAATCATCCTTGAGCGCCTGCACCAGTCCTTTATATTTCTGGTTTTCATCCCCTTCTAGTACTTCAATCATCGTTTCTAGTTGCTCTTCAGTGCAGTGAAGAAGTTCAGTCCACAGCTCATCATTTGCATATGACAGCCCTTTCTGTTTATTAATCTGTTATGGGGAATAGTATTGTAACAATAACTCACAGAGAATGCACCTACCACATACAATAGTTGAAACAATTATTTCCGAAGACAGGAAAAAACAAAATGATTTGTCATATGATAAACTGCACCATCTTTTTAACCTTGTAAGAGTCAGGTAATTATAACCTGGAAAAGCAATAAGGGTGTAAAAAGCCACACCAGTAGGTCTGAACAGTCCTGAAAAATAATTTAGGACTGTTTTACAGGATTTCTATATATATCTGTATGATTATATATAAACTTTATTATCCAAGTTTCACCATGGGAGTAGGGAACAAATTTGTAGAACTATAAATTAAGTTTTAAAACTATCAGTAACGAGGTGAATAATTAATCTTTTAATACCTTGCAACAAACATTCACTTTATTTAATTTATTACTATCATTACTATAACTGAAGGATTTAAATACAGTGCTAAAATGATAATCATCTTCTCAAGCATTTCCACAGACTTATTCAAGAAACCAGGAAGCACAAATAGCTTGCCATCAGAACAGTTGTTGGGGAAAGGCAAGTCTAGTCTGAATACACCTCCAGTTGGTCCCTGAACTGAGAAACTTTGTTGGTGATTCAACCTCAAATGGTTAACTATGGAGCAGAAATTTAAACTTGCATGCCTGTACATCCATATACATATATATGTCATGGTAGAAAGTCCAATCTGGCAGAATGTCAAATTCTACTGGTAGAAAGTCCAATTGGACTACCAACATAAACTTGGAAGAAAGTCCAATTGGAGTTTCTACTGGTAGAAAATCCAATCTAGGAGATTTGGATATTGCTTGGGGGTCCAAAATCTAATAAACTTGTTAGATATTCCAATCTCAGAGATTTAGGATTTGCTCTGTGTACCAGAATGTAATCTATGTAGAAACTCCATATAAGCTTGAAAGAAAGTCCAACTGAAACACAAACAGTGGACCTTCTATACATATAAATCTGTCTCTAAGGTGAAACTTTCATAAATGAAGAGAACACACATTAAAGAAAATATTTTACTGTAACACAGATTTAACATAATTAGACATGACAGAAACTGAAATTTTCAGTCTATTTCAAGAATTTTACAATCAGCATCAAATCCCATCATCATTTTTCAAGCGAAGTACAGTTTTAGCCAATTAAATTTTGATAGAAGTCACGTTCTACATTTAGTTGACCTATTAAGACCTATGCTTCTGTAGTAGCACTTTTTGTCACAACTACCCAGTTAATCTCACCATGTAAATCTTCTAGTTCTCTTCTCATTCAGAGTTTGAACATCTAGATTAGACTATCTACCAAGTTTATTAGATTTCGGACCCCAGGGCAATACCCAAATCTCCTAGATTGGACTTTCTACCAGTAGAAACTCCAATGTAAAATTCTACCGGTAGAATTGGAAAATCTACCAGATTGGACTTTCTACAATGACATATATGTTAGTATAGATGGGTCAAATATAGTCAGCTTACATATGGTCTGAAATTGAGAAAGCTAAAACTGAAAGTGATTTGGTATTTTATGGGCACTCAGTGAAGATGTAAAAATGGAGTACTTGTACTTATTATATGCTACTATATAATTTATCCGAATACAGAAAAAAGTATGGGCTTACAATATTTGCATCTCAACTTTAACAAACTGTTACGGGCGTAATACTAGACTTTCCTCAAGTCCTTTTGATATTAAACGGACTGACTGCCTTTTTTCCAGAATTTGGTGCTGTATTTCATCAGACAGTAGGGTTCCCACCCATCAGATGGATTCATAGTGGTTCCATGTATGCCAGAGTTGGTTAGACAAAATACAAAGACTTGGAGCAAGTCTGTACGTGTATATATGTTACAGTCAATCTGTGAAACCAGTCATTTCGCGTAATGACTGAAATGACCAGTCATTACGCGTAATGACTAAAATTTTCAGTCATTTCACGTAATGACTGAAAATAAGGTCCAGTCATTACGCGTAATGGCTGAATTGTGATAAATAGCTTTAAATACTTGCTTTACAAAAATGAAATTTTCTGGCCTCACTTAGTAATTTAAATTGCATTCTCATGTGATTACTAAAGAGGGGTAATGAAATTATCACTTCAGATTTGAACATATTCTGACATGATTACTGATTGATAACATGGGTAAATGATCAAATTATCAAACTCTTCTGCAGTTATTTTAACTAAGCCCCACTTCTTTTAATTCATGTCATAATAATGACCTTCATATATATTATATATGTACTCCCTTGTAACATATGACAGGGGACCCAATGGATAGGTAGCATTCCTAACAAATGGGGACCCAATCTATAGACTCTTACTAAAATTTAAAGTTCTGTGTAACATGTATGTCCAACGGAAGAGCATAGGGTAAATCAAATATCTTGAGGGTTATTTATTGTTACAATGGTAATCAGGTGTGAGTTAGAGCTCTAAGTTATCCTACTCAGGCTTTAATAACTATTAAAAGAATGGATTAAGTTGTCCCAGTAATTTTAGAACATTAAAGGTCAACTCCATCTTTGATAAACAGGCTCTTTGTGTGGAGAGGTCAAACAACAGTAACAAGGCCTGAAAGAACAAAACAAGATAAAAGAGCTGCATTGCAATCAGGACAAGGGTGGCAAGATTCACTTCAAAAGCTTCATGGTTTCTTGCTTCCTAAGAACCAGCCACAATAAAACTCAATATTTAATTAATAACATAAAAAGGCAAAATGTATTATAAATTATGATGGATAAATGAGAATTAGTCTTCAAACAAAACATAAATTTCATTGACAACAAAGATATTTTTGAAAATGACAATGAGTTTAGTTTTAAAACTGCAAATATGAATTTAGAATGTAAATAACATTTAAAATGTAATTAGATGCATGTAATCATTCAATATTTTAATAATATTTTTGAAAATGACAATAGAGTCTATTACAAAAGTCTGGGTTTAGGTTTGAAAATTCTGGCTATAAATTCAGGAAGCATGTGAGAATTTCAACTTATTTATTTGATTAAAATAGTTTATGTTCTTTAGCACAAAAATTTACAAAATGCAGGGGAACAATGTACAAAGGTTGAATAATACAAAGGGTGTGATGAAAAACAACTCTAAATCAATTACACATATTGACTGAAATTAATTTAGTCAATCTGTGTAAAAATGAACCGTATATTTCAGTCATTACATGAAATGACTGAAAATTTTAGTCATTACACGTAATGACTGGTCATTTTTGTCATTACGCGAAATGACTGAAACTTTCAGTCATTACGCGTAATGACTGGTTTCACAGATCGGAGTGGTTATTTACCCAACGGCTGTGTACGCTAGTTGTGATATTGGTCTAGCGTACCCAACGGCTGTGTATACAAGATTTATATCATCGCTAGCGTACCCAACGGCTATGTACACAAGATCAGTGCTAGTGTACCCATATTTTAATCACTTCTTCCTTAAATTAACTTTGTTAAAATGTAACAATAAGCTGAATATGTTTAATTCAGAGAGTGGTCCTTGGCCCATTTCTGACTACTCAAAAAAATTCCTTAAAAACTAATTACTTCACAATGCCTTGGATACAGACCTGTTTCGTACGCTATGAAGGGTACTGATATCGAGTGCACAACCACTGAGTGCATACTACCTTGGGTAATGAGAAATTGGGCAGGCTGTAAAAAATTTGGAGTTGTTGGGTACACTAGCAGCGATGTAGATCTTGTGTGCACAACTACTGGGTACACAAGACCAATATCACAGCTGCTGGGAACACTAGCAGTGATATGGATCTTGTGTACACAGCCACTGGGTATGCCAGCAATGATACTGATCTTGGGTGCAAACCCATTGGGAACACAGAGTTTACTGCCTTGGGTACAGGGTAGTTGGGTATGCCAGTACCTTAAACAGCTTTTGGTTACACTAACAAAAGAAAATATCAATGACGTTAATCTAGGGTACATAACCATTGGGAAAACAGAACTTAGTGCTTTAACTGGATGTAGGAGAGTTGCATATGCCATTAGTGTACATACACAGCCGTTGGGTATGCTAGCAGTGATATAGATCTTGTGTACACAACCGTTGGGTAGGCTAGACCGTTATCACTGTTAGAGTACACAACCGTTGGGTACACTAGCAGTGAAATACATCTTGTGTACACAACAGTTGGGTACACTAACAATGCTATTGATGTAGGGTGCACGACCATTGGGAACAAAGGGTTCACTGCTTTGATTGCAGGATAGTTGGGTATGCCGTTAGTGTACATACACAGCTGTTGGGTATGCTAGCTTCCATACACAGTCTTTGGGTAAGCTAGACCCATATCACTGCTAACGTACACAACCGTTGGGTAGGCTAGCAGTGAAATAGATCTTGCATACACAACTGTTGGGTATGCTAAGAAAGCTATTGATCTAGGGTGCACAACCATTGGGAACATAGGGTTCACTGCCTCGAGTGCAGGGTAGTTGGGTATGCCAGTAGTGTATGTATACAGCCATTGGGTAGGCTAGCTGCGATATAAATCTTGCGTACACAACCGTTGGGTATGCTAGACCAATATCAGTGCTAGCATTCACAATCGTTGGGTACGCTAGCAGTGAAATAGATCTTATGTACACAACCATTGGGTACACTAGACTGAGACTGATATCCCGGCTAGCGTACAGAACCGTTGGGAACGATAGCAGTGTAATACATCTCGCGTACCCAACCATTGGCTACACTAGCAGTGAAACTGATCTAGTTTACACAGCCATTGGGAACATAGGGTTCAGTGCCTTGGGTGCAGGGTAGTTGGGTATGCCAGTAGTGTATAAACACAGCTGTTGGGCAAACTAGCACTGATATAAATCTTGCGTACACAGCCGTTGGGTACGATAGACCGATATCCCTGTTAGCGTACCCAACCATTGGCTATGCTAGCAGTGAAACTGATCTAGTGTACACAGCCTTTGGGAACATATAGGGTTCAATGCCTGGGTTGCTGGGTATGCCAGTAGTGTATGTACACAGCCGTTGGGCACACTAGCACTGATATAAATCTTGGGTACACAGCCGTTGGGTGCGCTAGACTGATATCTCTGTTAGCGTACCCAACCGTTGGGTACGCTAGCAGTGATATAAATCTTGCGTACCCAACCGTTGGGTACGCTAGCAGTCAAATAGATCTTGCGTACACAACCGTTGGGTACGCTAGCAGTGAAACTGATCTAGCGTACACAGCCGTTGGGTAAATATCCTCTACCCTCACAGATTGACTGTAACATATACTATAGCTTAATCCAAAGTTACTGCAAACCTCAATTATCACCTCTGCTACAGAAAGAATTAAAAGTTAACAGTGATAACACGTGAAGATTATGTTTTATGTTATGTGAAATCTGTAATGTGAAATACAACTGTGATATAACAGTTCAATGACAAGACACACACTACATATGGTTACCGACTCCTGTGCTAAATATAGAAACAGAAAACGGAAGCAACAGAATATTTCGTAACTGTACAATTAAGACCGTTCCTCTCTCGACATTACAAGTAAAACGTGAAAACAAGCTCTTTGGATATGTTTAAACTTTATTAATAAGGCTGAAAATCATTTTAAAATAGAAAAAATTGTCAAGTTCGCCAAGACAAGCTTTCCATGAGTACTCACAGCTTCAATTTTCTCTTTTGTTCTAAGGGAAATCACACCGTGTGAACACAAACGACCCCACACAATATCCTCAATATATGTTGTAAAAGCTTGATAATTCTTCTTCAAAGCACTCTTGTAAGGCATTTTTAAAAGGAGTTCCTTAAAACCAAATATTTAGAATAGTTGAAGTAGAAGTGACTTTCGAAAGTAAATATTGCCGATCAATATATCTGTGTTTTCCTGCATTATAATATAACAGCATATACTAGTATAAGTACACGTCTGAGCAACGCGTTAAGGATATTCAGTATTTGCCTAAATATAGATCGCAACACATAAGGGGATTCCCCATTTTTGATTTTCATCGTTTGTTATTATAAGTCACAACAAATTTTGGCGGGAAGTTATATGTACTAAATAAGAAATCTAGTATTTGATTTGATTTTTGATTGTATTAACATGTATAATATAAACATTTCTACATTGTAAATAATTCTTTGAAGATAAACCTGAATCGACCAGGTGACAAGTTTTATCTGTGCCAAGGGGATAATTAAGGTCATAATTCAATATGCCCTGCTCTGATTGTAGCATTTCAGCAATATTTAAAACTGATCGAACCTGACCAGTTTGCGTTGTTGATATTACAACTTTAATTTTTGTTAACCAGGGGCCGATTTCACTAAAGGACTTAAACTAAGTCCCTTTATTGTTTAAGTAAGGGACTTAAATCTAAGACTTTGGTCTTAGCTAGGTCTGGGACTTAAAATGGATTTCACAAAGGTGACTTAGCTAAGTCCAAGCTTATCAAATAACCACAATAGTTTTCTGTGTAATGTGACCTATTATATCCTTAATTTGATACATTTTATCTAAGGATAAGTGCTGTTTTGCAATAGAAAACCTTCCCAGCAAGCATGATCATACGGGGCCTATGTGGGCTATAGGCGGGCAAATAGCAATATGGGTCCTATAAAGGATATATATGGGCACAGAATGCCCAAAGGGGACCCATATTGGTCCCATTTATATAAAAATACTTAATGTTCCCTAAATAGTACAAAATGAGGAAAATAAAACAGATTTAATAACCCAGTAAACATTACAAACGTTTATAAACGTTTATAAACCTAAGTAGCAATGGTTTAGATTAGGTTTAAAATGATGGGTCCCTAAACGTTTGCCTGTAAACGTTTATAAACGTTTATACATAAACGTTTATAAATGTTTGCCTATAAACGTTTATAAATGTTTATACGTAAACGTTTATAAACGTTTATACACGTGTTGAAAATCTGGAGAAATATTTCTGTAAGTATATCTTGCTGTATCACTGTTGTTTGAATCCATCATTACATTCTAAGTAGATATATAGAAGTATGTAATTTGACATACTTCTATATATCTACTTAGAATGTAATGATACTTCTATATATCTGCTTAGAATGTAATGATGGATTCAAACAACAGTGATGCAGCAAGATATACTTACAGAAATATTTCTCAAGTTTCTCTCAAAATGGCTGTGCTGATGTCATTATCCCAAATGAAAGCGAGGTTAAGATATTCTTCACTCTTTGTAAACGTTTAAAAACGTTTATAAACGTTTATGCATAAACGTTTATAAACGTTTATATATAAACGTTTATAAACGTTTGTATATAAACGTTTATAAACGTTTATAAACCAAACTAATGTTGCTGAAACGTTTATAAACCCATAATGTTGAATAATTGTCAATATTTAGGTTTATATTTGGTTTAAAAAACGTGTATAGGTTTACTAAACGTTTATAAACGTTTATAAACCTTTGCTATGTTTACTGGGAACCCAGCAGGCAAATTACGTTGGAATTACATTGAAACAACGTCATGTACTGATGTTGTTTCAACGTTGTAAATTCATGCAGATGTGCTAGTTGTATCAACGTAATGTCATGACATTGGTACAATGTCAGAATATTATAGCTTTTCAACGTAACAGTCCCACGTTGTAGCAACGTCATATTCTGACATTGGGACACCGTAACAGTTGTACGTTGTAGCAACATCATAGTGTTACATTGTTAAAATGTCCTATTTCAATGTTGTTATAATATAAAAGATGTTGCTATAACTACCACTTCCATATGCCTTTATGACAAACACTACTTAAGTTTATGAAATGCCTTTGATGCATTTCCAACATCTTTTATCTGGCCAAGAAAAAATGAAGTAATATATTAAAGTAAGATTCCTACTGAAGAGATCTGATGTCAAACACTTGTCAAAAATATACCTTATGGGTAATATGATGAAATGAAACACTAAGTTAAAGTAAAGACATGTTTATTGGACAGATTCCACTAATTACATTCAATACAAGGAGCTATTTCTCTATATCACTGGAAAAATGATTATCTTTGATTCTGGTTGATAAAGTAGCTGAATAAATTATTTCAGTGGTAAACAATAGCATCATCGATGCCCATACCCCACAGCCCGGGGCAATTTTTGACACTGTGAGATACAGAAGAAGTGAAACAGCACAAAGATCCAGAGATTTTCAGAGCAAACAGTATCAGTTATGTAAAGGTCCAAATAATGTTTAAGTAGAGAAAGCAATATTTAAGAGACAAAAAAAGTATGTCAAGATAATTACTTGGTAAAGTAAAAATGTTGAAGATAAAAATAGAAACTGAAGCATATAGCTGTCAATGGAAATGGCACAATTAAGTAAAGGTACATGTAATAATCAGTTGTAGTAATCCATATATTGTCATAAGAGAAATATGTCTCAAATATCGCAGAGTCAAGAAGGTCACACCATGATGTTGCATACCTACATCCCCGTCTCTATAAAGTGTCAAATGTCTGTACCTTACATTTTCCAAGATTTAGCCCTGACAAGAATTTAAAGTTCAAGGTCACTACAGCAAGGTAAAAGATCGAATAAAGGACACACAAAGGTGTTGCACACATACACCTATAACCAATGTCCCAAGTATCAACTTCCTACACCTTATGATTTCCGAGATATAGCCTGGACAAAATTTTCAAGGTCACTACACTAACAAGAAAGATCACATCAAGGTCACATGACGTTGCACACCTACACTCCCTAACCAATGTCCCTACCATGTATCAACTTCCTACCCCTTATGGCTTGAGATATAGCCTGGACAAGATTTTTTAACTCAAGGTCATTATGACAAGGTATAAGGTCAAATCAAGATCACATCATGATGCTGTACCCTACACTCTCCAATTAATGTCCCTATGAAGTGACAACATCTTGCACCTCCCGGTTTCTGAGATACAGCCCAGACAAGCTTTCTCTTGCTGCCCACCCATACATCTGGACAACATGGGTGAAAACAACACTTGTACTCCATTTAAACACTGTGGGATAAAAACATTTTTCACAGACTGTTAATTATAAACACTGGTTTTAATACAGAGTTTAACAAGTACCACAAATGTCCTCCTGACGTTTGAGTGACCAATAAAGCAAAACTTAGTGTGATCCACAACCATGTATATACACGTAATGCATAATATTCTCATGATCTCCACATATTGCAGTGATATGAAATGAATTTTTTGGTTCACTCGCCAAGTTGGGTACATAGATCTGCAGTCAAAGTGGCCCATGATGTCGGGCATATTTGTGAAAAGCTGGCACAGCACTTTCCACTTCGCTCTCATTGCAGTCAACACTTCTCTGGACACTAGCTGTAAATAATAAAAAAATAAAATGCATTTTTAAATCATTATGCAGTTCAATACACCCCATTACTAAAGCCTTGACAATTTTTGTGATTATTACTTTTAAACTATGGCTTAAGCCAAATGGAACAAATGACATGCACTGGACCATGTTTGATAGTGGAGCTTTTATAATAGTTTACTATGTAGGTTTATATACATTAACAAAGCACAGTACACCAGCTCCAGACTTAGATGCATGAAAAAATAACTGAATATATTCAGTAAAATATTCAATCCCTCACTTTTATTTACAGGGCAAGTACTTATTAAAGGGTCTGGCTAAGTAATAGTGGAAAATCATAGAACAACTGACCAATGGGTGTATTTGTTACAAATATATATTATTTTGGTTCGGCAAGGGTGTTTAACCCATGAGTAAGTGGAGGAAACTAAGAGTAATTTGCATAACAATATTCTCACATCTGTCTCATATACATAAGGCCTGAAGGTATCAGATTGATAATTAAAGGGGTTTGTCTGTAGATGGGATATTTAGAAAGACTGGTTATTGTGCTTCAAAGACTGGCCAAGTAATTAGAAGTAATAAGAAACAATAACATAGCTAGTCATCCTTTGGGGTGTATGACAAAATAGAGCTCTGGCTTGACAGCTGTTTGGGCGAGAGTGAGTGCTTGGGACACATACTGAATTGAGATTGACAGAACATACAATTCCATACAATAGCTGGGAACAGACATAAGCCCCCCAGACACAACTCCCCTCTTTTGTCACTTCTACACGGCTTGTAATTATATCATAAAAGTAGATCCTCAATTATCTTAACCTACTGGAAGACATACAATCGGGTCGGATATGCGGGGGGTTTTGATAGGTGAGATGGAGTCACTTTCAGCCAAAAAATGGGTTGGTGTGGGCAATAATAGCAGAAAAATAGGGATGAGGCATCATATCACAGAATAATTTGATAACTAACCAGTTTTTCTTTGCTCAACTGTTGTTTTAAAGCATTAACTACACTTTCAAAGTGCTTTATTCAACTTATATTACGCGTTCTTGAGTTCGGTGTGTTCGTTTTGATACATGCATTAAAAATGTTTAATTGTGTATAGACATTGTTATACATTTTGTCAATTGAAACACTCTGGGAGATTATAAATTGTAAAACCCCTAGCAAACACGCCTTCAGTGACTGGGTACATTCGCATGGTAATGCATTGTTGACATTCTTTTAAGTTTTAATACATGACATTGTTGACATTCTTTTAATGCATGTCGGTCTGTGAATCAACCAACTCCGGGAGAGGTAGTGCAGCAGGGCAGGTAAATGAATTGATTCCTCCCCCAAATGAACAATGGCATTAAAGATCAAAGAAGTTAGGCGTTTCTGTGAACAATGCATTTTCTAAAGCACTAGAATTAATGGTTTCTGAGAATGTGTAAAATGCTGTATTATCGCTCATGGTAGACCATGCTTTTAAACTGAATGTAGGGAGACAAGGTTTTGGATCGGTTAATCCAGAGATTCGGATCATAGAGGGCCAGATAATTGAGGTTCTACTGTATTACTTACACGAAAAGTCCACACATATAATTTCTCTTGTACATGTTACAAATAACTGCTATAAAGACCTTAATATATACATTGAATATAAAGCATTACACAAATTTGTCAATATCATAGCATTTATACTTTCTGTCCACAGGTAAAAATGTTTATTATTTTCAGCAATTCCAAAATTAAACATTAATTTATATGGATCATTCAGTGCAATATTGCCAGGATTTTGGTAGCAGAAGTGTTATCTTAATGCCAATTTGACATTTTTAAACTGAAAATACTATTAAGTGAATAAACGTAACCTGTTCAGGATTCTTTTGACACATTCTTGCTTTTGTTCCAAAGCATCCATTTTTTGATGAGCAGGAAATCTGAATATTTAAAAAAAATAGCATCAGAGATGCCCGTACCCCACAGCCTAGGGAAATATTTTCAACACCATGAGATATACAAGGATCAGGATACTTTCAGAGCACTGTCAGTTATATAAAGTTCCAAACAATCTTTAAATGGAGAAAATAATGTTTAAAAGAAAGATAATGCATGTAAAGATGAAGTATTAAAACAAGATAATTCAATAACAAGATGACAGCGTTAATCAGTAAACTAAAATTCAACACTCTTTATCTACATCTGCATGGCTGAATTATGGTTTAGATGTTTTGAATATTACCATGCATACAGAAGTGGTAATACATTTAATGAATGCTTATGTATGGTGTTGGAGCAAAATCTGTGGCTCAATTGATGAAATTCTATCTATTACAATGGGAACCTATGAAAGTAAAGTGCTTAATAAATTCTAAAATGAATTAACAATGCTTAATCTGCATCAAAAGACAGACCCAAATGTGCAACAAGATTTTAAAGGTCAAGGTCACTACGACAAGGTCAAAGGTCAAATTAAGGTCACACCATGATAATACACACCTATAGCCCCTAACCAATGTCCCTACCAGTTTCCGAGATATAGCCCAGACAAGATTTTATAGGTCAAGGTCACTATTAGTGCTGCGACTCAGTCTGCAAAAACCACTCGATTATCGCCCACATGGGATCGATGCATCATTCGATACATCGGCAGACATTAAAATCATACAAAACGTACAGAGTAAACAACTAATCCACACTTTCATATAATATTTTTATACATTTAACCAATTCAAAGGCGATATCTTTGGGACAAAAAATGCTCCATATTTATTTTACGGAAAATCACTTCCTCCTTCCGTTTGATTCGACTGGAAACATACTAGGCCTCAACCCTTTTTCGGCTTCGAATTCTGGCTTTTGGATCTATGCATCGAAAGTGATGCTGTTATCGATCAATGCATCAAATGGACCACTAATCAGCGCAGCACTAGTCACTATGGCAAGGTCAAAGATCAAATCAAGGTCAGACCATGATGCTGCACACCTACACCCCCTAACCAATGTCTCTACCAAATATCAACTTCCTACACCTTACGGTTTCCGAGATATAGCTCGGACAAGATTTTCAAACTCAAGGTCACTACGGCAAAGTCAAAGGTCAAATCAAGGTCAGGCCATGACGTTGCACACCTACACCCCCTAACCAATGTCCCTACCAAGTATCAACTTCCTACACCTCAGGGTTTCTGAGATACAGCCCAGACAAAGTTTTTCCCGCTGACCGCCCACCCACCCATCCGGACACCATGGGTGAAAACAATACTAAAAAGTAGCTAAGTAAGTATTACTCAGTTATATAGCTATTATCACTAAAAGCAATCCTAAGCAAGCTATTGACCTAACTATTGCTCATACCAAATTTGGTAAAGATATGTCAAACATTTTTCCTTAAAATGCTCAGAAACAAAAGAAGTACACAAAAGTAGATAAGTAGCTATTAATCAGCAAGCTATAGAGCTATCTTCACCAAAAGCAATACCATCCTAGCTATTGACCCTATAAACACCCATACCAAATTTGGTAAAGATAGGATATAAACTTTTCTTTGAAATGACTAGAAACCAACTGTGACGACAGACAGCAGACACCAGAAAAAGCAAATATAATATGTCCACCCCCAGTGGGATGGACATTATTCTACCGCCATATTTACAGGGAATGGGTACTTTTAGTAGATTCTAAATATTGGAACATGTTATTCTTACCAGATTGACCTTTTCTTTATCCGGGAAAGTGCTTAAGTGTCTTAATTAAGACCAACAATGGAGTAAAATAATTGACTGGGGGTTGATTATCGGTCAGCAAAATGGATAATAATCAACCCTGAAAGTTGGAGACGAGTCCCAATACTACTAGCAAGTATCAAACTTCTACACCTTACGGATTCTGAGACATAGCCTGGACAAGATTTTAAAGGTCAAGGCCACTACAGCAAGGTCAAAGGTTAACTCAATGTCACACCATGATGTTACACTCTACAATCCTCCAACCAATGTCCCTACCAAGTGACAACTTCCTACACCTTATGGTTCACGAGTAGGGACGTCATCGTGTAGAGGTTTGCTGTCTCGATACCGTGAACAAAACAGTGAGCGATATCACGGTATTTATCACTTAAGTTTATAAGCAATACCCCCTTTTGGGGTTGCAGTTCAGTCGCATTAGACTAATCCACGTTAAATAAACTCACCCTCTTGGATCTAGCCAATCAGAGCCTTCCTTCTGTCGTTAGCCAATCACAAGCCTCTTACTATTTCCTTGTGTTGGCTGAGTCAGCTTCTCTCTCAGTTATAATTTGAAGTCTGAAAGATCAACACGTATTTTACAAACCCACCCTATCCCATCCCTTAATTATAGGTTTTAGTATATTTTAGTGTTTTATGGGGCTATTCTCATTTGTGTTCACAACCTTGTTTTGTTACTTCTTGTTTATTATGTAAAAATACATGGTTGTTATTGTCAGTCTCGTTAGAAAGTTTCACGAGATCTTGGTGTTTGTGATATTTATATGCAAATCTCGTATGGAAAGTCTCGCGAGATATTATTATATATGCTTAACAAACGTAGTGACTAATAAATGGTAGTGCCCAAATCTCATATCTTTGAATACGTGTAATAATGCGACTGAATATCTACATTTAAACTTCATATTTTTAATTCAAAACATTATAAACCCTGTAAATTCTCCGAAATAACAAAGATTTTTACGTTATTAAGGGTAAAATCCAAGGATCTTCATTTTAGAATAAACTGGGAGCCATTTCCAGTTATGAGTTCTGGCTCATGTACACCCACCTATATACTTATCACTAATGTAGTAACTAAACCCCGGAAATCGGCTTATGAATACAAAGCTCGATATCGTGTGTGTACTTGAAACATCGGCGATATGATGATATCACGGTACACGATGACGTCCCTATTCACAAGATATAGCCTGGACAAATGTTTAAACTCAAGGTCACTACGGCAAGGTCAAAGGTCACATCAACGTCACACTATGATGTTGCACACCTACACCCCCTAACCTATGTCCCTACAAAGTATCAATATCTTACACACATCACAGTTTCTGCATAACAATATGTGCTTATCAGTAATTAATTGTTAAGAATGTCTTACCTAATAGGAACTTAGTTTTTATGTAATCAAACTTCATCCTTTTTCTCTGGATCTGTTTTTTTCATTGCCTTTGACTTGTTCTTATTTGGTCAAAAGACATGTCCTCCATTAATCCCCTAAGTGGGAACAACTCCTTCCACGTCCCTGCCTTGCTCTTTTCAGACTGACTCTGGACCACATCACTTATTCCTGGAATAAAATTATCAATGAACAGAAACTTGACAACCAGGGTAGGGCTTTTCACTTGTAAAAAAAACCAGATTTTTGACATGCCATCAAAAACTAAGTTTAAGTGGCTAAAACTGTCAAAAAACTGACAAGCCATATTGCAAGTTTTTCACATTGAGACTCCTTTACCGCTTGATGTGGTTTATTTATCTATTTGGGTTTTGACATCACTTTCAACACTGTATAGGTCATATCTAGACGGGTAGTTTTGTGGGCAGACGAAACCAGTACATACAGTTGATCAAGGTTCTGTACTGTAAATTGGCAACCAACGGGAAGCAACTACCAGCTTTTGCACTTGCAGTCTGTCCAGAATTCAAACTCCGGTCTTAGAGGGGGAGGCAAGAGTGTTACCACTCTGCACCATGGCCACCCCTTGGTGTTTAATTTGGCAAATACCTCTACTTTGTATTGATTTTAAATAGGCAAAAAATTTGTTCACTTCTGGAAATATACCAAACCATATGAGGTAGACAAATAAGGAATTCTATAACCGACCTATACACATATGCAAAATACATATATGAGTTGTATTTTTTTTTCAATCCAGATATTCCCAGTTATGTCAAGTTATGGTGGGGAGCAGTAGATAGATGTAGTGAGTCTGTATTTAAAACATGTCATAATTATTAAACTGTAATCTTTTGGTGTGGTCAGATTTGACCTTGTACCCCTATTTCAAGGTTAAGTGAGGGTAGCCAAACCTAAAAGTGCTTATAACTTGCCTATTATTGGTCATACAGGTTTGCAAAGTGAAACCAACCTATTGGAAATCATGGGCTAGGAATCTTTTGATGTGCTCAGATTTGACCTTGGGCCCCTCCTTCAAGGTCAAATGAGGATAGTCAAACTTAAAAGCACTGATAACTTGCTTATTATTGGCCCTAGAGTTTTGCAATATGAAACCAACTTACATGGGGTCATTGGCTGGGAATCTTCTGATGTTTTCAGATTTGACCTTGGGCCCATCCTTCAAGGTCAAACGATAGTTCACTGGCTTTGGTGAGTTGTCTTTTCGGTGGATACAAATTTGCATCAGAACCGATGCATAGGTCTAGTTCATGCTGGTTTTGATATTTTTCTGATAATAATTACTAATTAGGGACGTGTTTGTGGCACCAGGATCACAGTATTGAGTATGGCTGTGATGGGTACAAAAAGAAACGGCATCAAGTACTCGCCCTCTGAAAACCGGCCCGAATTTGAGTAACCACGAGATTTAGGACCCACCATCAGAAGTCTTCTGTAAATAAATAGTCGGTTCCGGAAACAAAACTTTTGAAGAAAAATGTCTTTTATTTCACCATATATTATAAAATATGGAGTAAATTGTATGTTTTCAAGTGAAAACAACTTTAATTGATATTATGTGACGGAAATGCTGAAATGCAGCATATTTTACACAAATGTTTCATTACGTGGGCGATAATACAATACCTCGCGAGTAACCGAGTACTTAAAATGGACTCGATCGAGTACAAGGCAAGACCACCTTCTACACCAGTCACAGCCCTAGTATTGAGAGCATTTTACTGAAATACCCAAACCAAACATCTCGATTTTCAGAACATAAGATAGGGGACAATTTAAAATATAAGATTGACAGAATGCTAAAATAAAAACTATACTACCAACCAAACCCAAATAATAAAACACTTGCGTCCATTAACTTTACCTTTCATGCCGCTGTCAAAATGTGTACACTGAAATGCTATTTTGCCTCTTTTGCCCTTCATATTAAATCCACCCATGAGTCCATTATTCGTAAGCCTGCAATGAAAAAAAATTTTACTGCAAACAAGTCATGTTTTCTAATATTACTACTAGTGGTTAGGGACGTCACGACTCCAAATATTTCATGTCGACTAATGGGCAAGTACTATTAGTGCTGACACCGAATAACCGTCGAATTAAAATAACATCCAAAAATCTTAAGTTTCATATTGTAAAAAGCACTAAAACGATGAATACGTGAAATAAAATGAAAATATATGTATATAACCTGTAAAAATGAATAAATTTGCTGTTTTCCGGCGACTTTTGATTCGTTTATTTCAGACAGGAAGTGGGCGATATAAGAGGTAAAGGGTACTCCTGATTTTACATGAATGCATAAACAGTAGTGCTGTCGCGACACTCGCTACTTCCGATACTATCGTTTGCTAGGTCTATTATGAGCGATATTCGGATGCGTTTTTTCAAATCCGATTGCAAGGATATTAGCATATTTATATAATAAAGATAGAATATCTTTTAAAAGTGAAGGGTTATTCAGCATTTTAAAATATATTTTCGGCCTTTCAACAACACAGTCCGTACAAATCTAGTCACATGACCTATCAGGAAAGTAATAAAACCATTGCTCGAATGTAGTTTCAGAATTGCATCTTTATTTTTTTTCACACTTGGTAAGTCAGTTTAATTGACGTAAAGCTTTCAAATAATCTTTTAAAACACTGTAGTTCTATTTATTTGAGGGATACATGATATTATAATGCTATAATGCAGCACTTTATAAAGTCGGATTTAGATAATTGTTTTAATATACTGACGGTTTTCAAAGTGGTCCTATGTTTGACAATGCATAAACAACCGAAATAAAAGGACAAATATGACCCTAAAATGATGAATTTGGGTGAGAAACAATATATTATTTTACATTTTAATTAAATAGTTTCGTTTTGAGGTGAGTTTATGAAGTCGACATATGTCGGAACTCGGTCGGCCAACGTGGGCGATATTCGATGTTAATTTGCACCACCGAGTGACGGCACTAATAAACAGTACAGAAAACGTGGCTGTTTTCAGATTTTAATATATTTTATGTGACAATATGGATATATTTTATGGATTCAGACCTTCTGCCATCTTTTTATTACATTAAGCGATTATTCTTACTTTAAAATATGAAACCAGTATTTTTCACTATACTAGCCGTTGTCGATTATTTGGTTAGTCGTGACGCCCCTGCTAGTGGTGAGTCGGTAGTGGCAGTATACCAGTATCAAGACAATTCTGAAATACTGCGACCACTTTCACAACTGGAATCTGGGATGTAAGCATATATAGAAAAATAGACATACACATAATGACCAATAATAAACTGATAAAAGATGTACTAATAAATAAAAAACAGTGGTATGTTGACACGTAAAAAATTTTTTTTTCAGGATTACATGTATAATGATGTATTACACTTCATGATTAATGAAAAATATTATATTTTTGGTAAATTGCCTTGTGACAAGGCTAGCAAGAGGCAGTCAGGGAAAAGGAGTGGGGAGGGGTAATTTGTATGTACCATTAAGAAAAATTCAGAGAATAAATTTCCTAATTTCCTGCCATAGTGTCCTAGTTTCAGCAAGAATTCTGTTGTGAAATATGCAGCACATGTGTTTGTTTACACATGAAATTCAGTACACGAGATATGGCCACAGAAACATGTTTACTTGTATATATATCCCATGAAAGCACAGTTAATTTTTTTATGTCAGTGAAATACATTTATAACTTGTGCTCTACATCACAGTCATTACTGCACAAAAGATGCCCATAAATTTGACTTTGGCTGTCATGTTACAATGGGGAGCAGTACACTTACATCTGGTGAAAAAAAAACAACTGCTAATCATAGGCAATGCCAGTGTAAACATAAATAATACATATGCCATCAAAGTCTATATATGCAACAGATAAATAAAATGACAACTAATACAGCAGATGGAAAATATATTACCTGATATTTGTTGATTCTAACTTTAAAATTTCCCTCCAAACAATTCCTTTATTTCCAACATGGCTGATGCATGCCTTCCTGTTTCCTCTGTCTAGTTATGATGTCATCTAAACGTCAATATGACGTCTTTCAAAAAATGTCAAACTGACGTCTTATAAATAACGTTGTAAAGACATTGTAAATACATTGTAAGACGTCATGATGTGTATTCAACATATTCTCAACATCAGAACTACGTCGCATGCCGGCTGGGAATAGATTCATTCGGCATCATGTTGAATTTGGACTTTGTAAAGAGTGGTAAACTAAACATTTATTATCACAATGTTTAATATGGGCCCCAGAATGGACTTTTATGGATGATTTACTGGTATAAGGGTCCCAGATAGGTCCCATATATAAATCCTAGAGGAAAAATGTAAATATATATAACAAGTGTTCTTTATTAACTTCTCATCTGATTTTGAATGAAAAAAATCCAAAAATAAAGAAGGTCCTATTTGAGAAAAACAACTCGCCAAAAAAGCTTTTTAAATAAAAGTGTATACGCATATTGGTTGGACCTGTGAAGGTCAAAAATGGGTATAATATTCTCACAAGGGACCCTCATTATTATCACATACAATAGCCATTTTATAGCTCTGTAAATGTATTGTCAAGTTTTTGTAAAAAATGTATTAAATTAAATTTGTTGTATATCGCACTAATTAATAATCTAGTGGTTTATATTACCTTAATGTACCACAAACACCTTTTTTCATGTATAAGAGTACAGAAATCCTAAGTCTACAGTTGTGGAAATTCTGTAAAATTTTAGTTTCTCTTAGTTTAACTCAAGGGGTCATTAATAGGTCCAACCCCCTATATCATGGAGTACAGATATGTTTATCTTTTCACACAGATAGTATTTTGAGGCAGTGCTAGGAAAATGGGAAAACACCCCATGGTGTGAAACAGGGTAGCCTTTCGTCAGTAGGATACAAATTACAGTACAATTTAAAGATTATAAATATGTGTGAGAAATCTATGAAATTTGTAAAAATTGTGTAAATAAGGCTAAAATAATAAACCATGATATTTTTGGTGGGGATTCATAATGAAAAAAATCTTTATTAATCAAATAATGCATGTGCTTAATTATATCAGTTAACTGAGGATTTCATCATGTGTTTTACTTGTGTCTTGACAAGGCTATGTAGCTGTTTTTTTATGTAGCTGTTTTAGCTTGGGCCATCTGGAAAAAGGGTTTGGGTGAATCATTAAGTGATGAGTTTCTGATACACATTTCTGTATTCTGTATAAGACAAGCTTAGACACAAATGTGGTACATCACAAGATTTTGAACTTGAAATGATTTGAATTACATTCTGGAAATTGGATAATAGTATAGTATGAATCAAGATTGTATTGTGCATTATTTACAAAGGCTTCATGAAAGTGTATTAAAATATTAGACAGAATATGTGGGCAAAGTGTGAAGGAAATTGCGGACTGTTCACACAGATCAACTTCTATTACATGTGAGCTAAACTACAAATGGACCTTGTGTTGGTAGTGCACATTTAAAAACTGAGCCGGTCCATACATTTGAACCTATATGTAGGACCAATAAGAACCTGGATGCAGTTTACCATATAGTGCCCTTGTCAGACCCACATATAACCCATATACAGAGCCCATACTGGTCCCATCACCAAACCATTTGCAAAAACCATCTGGGCCCCATGTTCAAATTACAAGTTGGGCCCATGTGGGACCCATTTATTTCACAATAAAGGCCCCATATGGGGCCCATATATGACCCTTATTGATAAACCATATTGGTCCCATCAGAAAACTGTTTGCAAAAACTGACTGGGGCCCATATAGGTCGCCCACAAAGGCCCCATATAAGAACCCATTTGGGACCCTTGTTGGTCTCATATGTAGTGCTGGCTGGGTTGTTACATCATACAAACTTCCCAAAGACTACTTCAGTAAGGTGTTCTGTATAATCGTAATTTATTTACAGCCATTTCAAGTGGAGAAAAGGTCATGGCGGCCATATTTAAGTCCTCTTTACAAAATTTAAGCCCACTACCTCCCAGACTTAAAGTTAAGTCCACTCATGGACTTAGCTGCTTTGTGAAATCCGCTAAGTTTAAGACCACAAACTTAACATTCTTTTCACAAAATTTAAGACCAAAGTCTTAAATTTAAGTCTAAATCTGGACTTAAGTCCCTTTGTGAAATCGGCTCCTGTAGTTGTCCATTTTAATCAAGCAATATAAAAAATATAAGGCATTTAGCTAATAATGGTATTTAAATTTATGTTAAACCATCTCATATCAGTCAGTATGAAAGCCCAAAAGTGGTGTCTTTTTGTGCACTCCTGAATTATCCAATTGGTTTTGCACTTTTGGCCCGGGAGTGCAGGGTAAATTCTGGGAGGCCACCAGGGGTAGATTCTTGAGGTCCCCCAGAATCTACCCAGGTATACAATGAAGGGAGTGAGGGTTGTAACTTTCAGAGTTTACACCGGTTTATGCTATATCTCTTTCCATATTCATGATACAAGTTTTTTTTTGCCTTAGCGCACTATGATTTCCCTCTGGAGACTGTTATAAAACAGTCAAAACTTCACTTCAAACCTTGAACTTCAAAAATGACAAATACCTATGACAATTTTGAACATCTTGTTGTTGAGCAGTATAAGATGAAGAGGGTTGATATCTTATCATTAATCATTAATTAAGATAATCATTATCATTCATCATTAAAATTTGCTACCGTCTAACTTAGGCATAAAGCCCATATCAAACTTGTCATAAGTCCTTGCCCAGAGCAGATGCCAACCTGTTTTACGTTGCTCTTATATCTTCATGCAGTATATTCTGTGACTTATTTTCCTTAGTCTCACATTGACTCACCCCCTTAGCTTGTGACAGCAGTCTCCACTGCTTGTGTTTCCTTCTCGCCTACTCAAAGCTAATTCCTTGGGCTCCTGTTTTATTCATTCAAAAGCTCTCAATTATCTTTGCCAGTTTATCAGGTATTTGTATTATGACTAGCGTTCTTTGTCAAGATTCATCTGAACACACTTGAAGAAGGTTGAACAGTCTGGCATGACTGTTACAACTTTTATATATTCTTCATTTTCAGTTATTCTCCAACATAATCACAGCACCAACCCATAGTGTGACCCTGGTATTTTGGTGTGCTGATTATGTGAAAAGATACCAGTACGTATTTTTTTCACTGTGATTTTTTTATGTGTGTTCCTGTGATAATTGTTGGTAATAAGCAAGGAAGCAAGGCCGAAATAGCAAGGTGAATTCTTGAAGCACTACCCAGTAAACATTACAAACGTTTATAAACGTTTATAAACCTAAGTAGCAACGGTTTAGATTAGGTTTAAAATGATGGGTCCCTAAACGTTTGCCTGTAAACGTTTATAAACGTTTATACATAAACGTTTATAAACGTTTGCCTATAAACGTTTATAAACATTTATACGTAAACGTTTATAAACGTTTATACACGTGTTGAAAATCTGGAGAAATATTTCTGTAAGTATATCTTGCTGTATCACTGTTGTTTGAATCCATCATTACATTCTAAGTAGATACATAGAAGTATGTAATTTGACATACTTCTATATATCTACTTAGAATGTAATGATACTTCTATATATCTACTTAGAATGTAATGATGGATTCAAACAACAGTGATGCAGCAAGATATACTTACAGAAATATTTCTCAAGTTTCTCTCAAAATGGCTGTGCTGATGTCATTATCCCAAATGAAAGCGAGGTTAAGATATTCTTCACTCTTTGTAAACGGTTAAAAACGTTTATAAACGTTTATGCATAAACGTTTATAAACGTTTATATATAAACGTTTATAAACGTTTGTATATAAACGTTTATAAACGTTTATAAACCAAACTAATGTTGCTGAAACGTTTATAAACCCATAATGTTGAATAATTGTCAATATTTAGGTTTATATTTGGTTTAAAAAACGTTTATAGGTTTACTAAACGTTTATAAACGTTTATAAACCTTTGCTATGTTTACTGGGTAGTCTTGTACAGAGCTCACTGTTAAAAATGATGAGCTAAGCTATGATTTCAGCTGCAGGATATTGATTCCACATGTCGTATAATATTAGATTTAAAAGGTTGGCTTGAATATTATATTAAATTAATTTAAAAATTTAGGCACAGTGCTGAATACCAGATAATTTGTAATATAAACTTGAAAGAAGGAGAGGTCATAGTTATTTAACACAATGGTCCACAAGTGTTGTTCTACCTGTAAGGAGTTGGTTGTTTCTACCTTTGAGATGTATGCATAGGTTGTTTCTACTCTGAGACAAATCCATAAGTTGTTTCTATCTCTGGGACATATGCATAGGCTGTTTCTACTCTGATTCATATGCATATGTTGTTTCTACCTCTGAGACATATGCATACATTATTTCTACCTCTGAGACATATGCATATGTTGTTTCTACCTCTGAGACGTATGCATACATTGTTTCTACCTCTGAGACGTATGCATATGTTGTTTCTACCTCTGAGACATATGCATATGTTGTTTTTACCTCTGAGACATATGCATACGTTCTTTCTACCTTTGAGACATATTCACACATTGTTTCTACCACTGAGACATATTCATAAATTGTTTCTACCTCTGAGACGTATACATATGCATAGGTTGTTTCTACCTCTGAGACGTATGCATATGTTGTTTCTACCTTTGAGACCTATGCATAGATTGTTTCTACCTCTCCTCTAAGACATATGCATAGGTTGTTTCTACCTTTGAGACATATGCATAAATTGTTTCTACCTCTGAGACGTATGCATGGGTTGTTTGTACCTCTGAGATGTATGCATACATTGTTTCTACCTCTGAGACTGAGACATATTCATCAGTTGTTTCTACCTCTGAGACCTATGCATAGATTGTTTCTACCTCTCCTCTAAGACATATGCATAGGTTGTTTCTACGTTTGAGACATATGCATAAATTGTTTCTACCTCTGAGACGTATGCATGGGTTGTTCCCAGTGGGCAAACTTACATCATTTAGACATCAAAATGACAACGGACCCGATGTCAATAAACTGTCTTTTTTTTATTTGGTTTGAAAGTTCTTATGACATCATCATGACATCAAAATGAAATCATTATCATGACATCAAAAAGACATTATTTTGAAGATATCAAAATGACATCCTTTTTGGGAACTCTAAATAACATACATTATATCAAAACTAAATTTTTATGACATCCAAACCGGAAGTAATTTAAAGTTTTAAATCCACCCAAAATTGTATACGTCCTTTGGAGAACAGTTTCATTAAAATAGGAAAACTTCCCCAATGACATATACAGAAAGAATATATCACATTGAAGAAAACAGTATTATTTTGTTAATCTTCTTGATTGATATATTTTGATATGTCAGATGAAGGATGTTTTTTACTTTTATTATCTACCATTTTGTACAATTTATGGGTTCAATAGTATGAATATTTGATGAGACAATGTGAAAAAGGATGTCAGAAAGCATCATGGGCACCAGTGAATATGACAACTGCAATCTTTAACCTGTCATTTCTGCATGAATTTTTATGTAGCAAACATGAGTAGAAGCACTGTAAGAAGACCTTTCTAATGATATATAATACATATTTGTAGGTAACACAGTTTCTGAGATATTGGTGAAAAACCGAAAGGGATTGAGTTGCCGTTGTATACAAATGAAATATATCCCGCTACATGCGGTAGATAATAAATTAAATTTTAAATTCATTAAATATTGTTCAAATAACATAAAACTAAATTATTAAATAAGGAATTGTGTATAATAAAGAATTGGCATCAGTTTCCCAGTGGTACATACAGAGAGTGATAAACTCTGAATGTGAATAAAAATTTATTGGTACTTTTAGTACACTTCATACACAGCAATTACACAACAAAACATCAGTGCCACTACATCTCAAATTCATTTTATCATGCATGTAAGAAAAGTTAACAAACAATCACAGGTCAATCAACCTAATACTTGAATGGCTGTAAACAAGAACATGACCCAAACTGTCTACTTTCACCTGTAATTGCAACCAACAACTAGAAATTTTAATTACCTGGAGACTGGAGTATATATCCGATATATTGTTGCAGTATTTCAATTATTTTAGTTTAATAAAACATATTTTAAGCACAAATTGATGGTTATTTGCTTTTAAAAGTGAAATAAATAAATAAAAGTGAAGTTTGTATTTTGTAATACTAATCTCATAAGCTTCATTATGTATACAGTCTATGTTTGATCATTTTAGGGTCCCTTAATTGGTAATTTTCTACCCTAAGGCCTTCTTCCGTTTGAATGTTTGCATATGACAAAGTTACATCAAGGGTTACCAGCAGACTGTCATATGGTAATGCTGATATTAGTTACAGTTGTTTCAAAAAGTCAGTAGTGTCCTTGATCTAAGGGGGTGCTCCTGCCATATACTTTTTTATATTTACTTATTCAAAAAGTGGGGTGGTTTGTAGTACAGCAAATTTGTCTGCCACTGATGTCCTTTTTGTAATTTTTTGGTAGTAGGTAAAATCTGCTCTCAGTGAAATATTGACTATGGAAGTGATCAAAAGTCTTTTCAGTGTTTAGTAATTAATCAATTGGGATTGACTGACAATTGGGATTGATGTTACACATAAATATATAACTCAAACAGACTGTATAGTCCAGTAGACAAACCCCCAAAATTGGCTGAAGCGTGAAAATCAGTATGAACAAAGTTTTTTTGCTGAAATGAATTCTTTAGGGGGTGTAGATCAATAATCTGATGGGTGCCGCTCTGGCATTGTTGAGCAATTTTTTTTATTTAGCGAAATTCAAGATTGCCGCCATATCGGTTCTGTTGTATCAAAAATGTCCATTAAATCGTTATTTCTTTATCAATTTTCAAGTGTAATATACCATTTTTTTTCAGACTTTTATACTCTATCACATGGTCAAAACAGTTGTTAGTTTTCCCTAAAATTTAAAATGGCCACAAAAATAAACCTTCCCAAAATTACGATTATGCAGTCATTTTGTGAAGTGGCAATAAATTGCAGATGCAGTCAAAGTTGGTGCTTTATGTCTCATTCAACAGCCAGGGACATATTGGGACAGATTCTTAGCATTGCCACTTGTGGGAGTTGAACCCACATGCAGTCTGTTATTGACTAAGTTTACTTTGCCACAAAATAGTGAATACATAGATTAAATATAGACATATTTCTCAGCATAAATTAGTAGACTTAAATTATAATATTTCTATCATAAATAAAGTAAATCTTCATTCAAATAATCTCACATCAAAAAGTGGAAACCATCAACATACTGAACGGATATTTGAAAAAGCTTCATAGACATCAAAATAAAAATTCTTCTTCTGAGTCATCAATAAAAGACAGTGTTACAGTGTTCTCATTTCCACAGTTGGTTTCTGCCTCACAGTGGCAGTAAGATGTGCATGAGAGTCCAGCTTTATGACAACTACAGTGATTACTATTACATGGAGTTTGTGATGAATGTGAGCAAGCTCTCTTCATGTGAAACAGCAGCTTCATAAGTTGGTGGCAGGACTTTAACCTTATGAGGTTCTGCTTTTTTGTTGAAGAGTGTGTATCTGTAGCTATTAAGGTCAGTTTCTGTAGATGGCAACCATAAAGATATAGCAGTACTGTTGATCCAATTTCTATAATGGTATCATCTAGTGAGCCTATGTTACACATGGCATCCAGATTTATATCTGATTTGAGTAGGAGGTTAGCAGCACTGATTTTTCCCTTTCCTAAGGGGTATGCCACAGTATCAAAGCCTGTTAAGGCATGTATGGGTAATAAAATGACACACTTGTCACCAAGTCTTGATGTTGTTTCACTAATGTAAATTACTTTTCCATCTTACTTCTTCATAGAAACCTGGGTTGTGATGTCATGCTTCCAGACATAGTAGACTAAAAGGACAAATATATCGGTATTATCTGCTTTCACCTGAACATACTGAGGCTTTTCTTGAACAACAGGAGATAGCTGATGATGTTAATGTCTGCTTTCTCATGATTAAAATGGCTTTGATCTTCACCTATAAGATGTAGCAGAGGGCATTCATTGTTTTCACATGGAACATTGATTAACTGCTTCTTGTTATAATCACTCTTCATTATGATGTCTTGAGGTGGAAGTGGAGAATCCAGAGTGAGTCTGGGGTGTTGTGGATTGAAGCCACCAGCTCTTCTTTTCGATTCATTGTTGATCCTGATACATACTTGTCAAACACAACATATGTTGTATGTGGCTTTGACAATGTCCAGTAAAAGGACTGACTTAAGTGCTGTACAGTACCAATTTTTGGCTACTTTATGTAATATAGTGCCTCACTGCTATCAACTATTTCAAGGTCCACTGGAACTAAGGGATTTGATGCTGTAGATGCTAGCTTTTTCAACAGAATATTCTTTGGTCCTTTTCTCATGTCACCATACTTTTCAAATTAAGATGGAGATACTAGCACCAAATTAGCATCAAACCAGACACTAAGATTCTTCACAACAACTGCTGGATGCATGAAATTACCAAATATCCTAACAGGGTGGTAGGGATCTAATTTTTTGAGTTGAGCATGAGATCCAAAGATGATAAACTCTGTTTTGTCAGGGTTTAATTTGACCATACTGGATGACATCCATTCTTGAACATCTAGAAGACATGAATTCGGTTTGTCAAAAGCCAGGGCTGCATTCTTGTGAGACATATGAATAAACCACTGGGTGTCATCTGCATAAAAGTGGAACTTGATGTTGGGGTGCATTCCAATAACCTTATAACTCAAAGGATTAGTGTATAAAGATAACAGCAGAGGACCAAGGGCTGAGGATTGTGGAACTCCAAACACCAGCTCACGCATTTCAGAGAGGGTTGACACAATTTTAATTGCTTGGAATCAATGGCTGAGATAGAACGTGAACCACGTCAAGGCTGCGCCGAACACTCCAAACCATGACTTAAGACAATCAAGAAGAGTAGTGTGGTCAGTTTTGTCGAATGCTGCTGAAAGACTGAGTAAGACAAGTGCAGTAGGTTCACCATGTGATAGTGAGATGAATCTGGAGGGACCAGTTTTGTATGCAGATTGCTCAGGATTGTCAAGATTATTTCTGTTGATATGCTGCAAGAGCTGTTTGACAACTATGCAATCCACCAATTTTGACATGAAATGTAGTCCTGATACCAGTTGATAGTTCAAACCTTTGCTTGGAAGTGATGCTTTCTTTATGAGGGAGCATCAACTGCCTTCTTGAATTTTTGAGGAAACACACCCTCAGCTAAAGACAAATTGACAAGTTTTGTAATTGACAGAAGTAAAATACCCACACAATCTTTCAGAAGGAACTGGATCTAAAACACATGATTTTGTAGGGAAATTTTTGGTGATATTAAGTATGTCGTTCTCTGAGACATTTTAAGTGAGATAGGTTGGCAGGTGGACACATGGGTGGTATAACTGTTAAGGAAGAAGTTGTGAACATGTCACAAATCCTTTTGATTTTTTGATTAAAGAAGGAAACAAATTGGTTCTCAAAGGATTTTTCTGACTGATGAGGAGGGAAAATCATCTTTTGGCCCTTATATAGGACATGTCAAAGTGCCTGCCATAGCTTTTTTGGGTCATGGCTGTTGTTACTAATGACAGTGCTATACTATTCAGCCTTCTCTCTGTTTATGATTGCATTGCACCGTGCAATCTGCGCAATCTACTTCTGCTCAACTGAGACCTATCTTTACCCCACATGCACTCAAATTGATGCCTGATAGATTTGGCACTAGGATATGAATCAGACAGCCTCCCAGCTCGTATTTTCTTAACTCTTTGACAAATCAATAGTGCATGCCCGTCCAATACACCACCAAAGTCACAAATATACTGATCATGCAGGTCAGCAGCTGTGCTAACAGGAGACGTGACAAAGGAAGTATTTGCAAGATCTTCGCAAAAGCTCTGCATGCAGATTTTATGATCCCTGCGGTAAGAGATACTATTGACCTTTGGTATTGCAAGACATTCAAAATCCAGAAGACATTTTATCAATGCATGATCCGCGACCAAATCACCAACTGTCACATTGCTGACAAAAGAGGAATCATTTGGGCTGAGTATCAGATCCAGTATATGGCCATGTAAGTGGGTAGATTTGTTTACATTTTGAGCAAGGTTGGAGGTATCTAGTAGATTATAAAATTAACATCATCAATTATCTCCTGTTGCTCAAGGAAAACTTCAGTATGTTCAGGTGAAAGCAGATGATACCGATATATTTGTCCTTTTTGGTCTACTATGTCTGGAAGCATGACATCACAATCCAGGTTTCTATGAAGAAGTATGATGGAAAAGTCATTTACATAAGTGAAACAGCATCATGACTTGGTGGCTGTGATACTGTGTCAGATATAGAAATAACCAAGTTTATCTGGGAAATTAAGGATAAAGGAGAGTTGTGGTCTATTTATAGGCGTGCAGCGGTTGCACCAGCAAGTCTTCTACAAGTTGTAGCTTGCTCCTCTTCATTGCAAACTCCATATAATAGTAATTGCTGTAGTTGCCATAAAGCTGGACTATTATGCACACCTCACTGCCACTATGAGGCAGAAGTCAATGAAAACACTATAACACTGTTTTTTACTGATGACTCAGATGAAGAATATAATTTTTATTTTGATGTCTATGAAGCTTTTTTTGAAATATCCGTTCAGTATGTTGATAGTTTTCACTTTTTGATGCAAGATGATTTGAATGAAGACTAACTTTATTTGTAATACAAATATTATGATTTAAGTCTACTAATTTATGCCAATAGATAGGTCTATCTTAAATCTATGTGCCATTTTGTGTCGAAGTAAGCTTAGTCAATAACAGACTGCATCTACACCTAGTGATCAGCAAATATGGGATCTAATCACAGGCAGTTACCTCTGTGTGGGTTCAACTCCCACAAGTGGCAATGCTAAGAATCTGTCCCAATGTGTCCCTGGCTGTTGAATGAGACATAAAGCACCAACTTTGACTGCATCTGCAATTTATTGTCACTTCACAAAATGACTGTATAATCATAATTTTGGGAAGGCCTATTACTGTGGCGATTTTATTTTTTTGGAAAAACTAACATCTGTTTTGACCATCTGATAGAGTATAAAAGTCTGAAAAAAATGATATATTACACATGAAAATTGATAAAAAAAATAACGATTTAATGGCCATTTTGGATAGAAGAGAACCGATATGGCGGCCATCTTGAATTTTGCTAAATAAAAAAAATTGCTCAACATTGCCAGAGCGGCACCCATCAGATTATTGATCTACTCCCCCTAAAGAATTGATTTCAGCAAAAAAACCTTGTTCATACTAAATTTCACGCTTTTTCAAATTTCTACTGGACTAGTATGTTAAATATGAGAAATAAGTGTTAGTAATGACATCAAAATGATGTGTCAAGAAATGCTAAAGTAAAAAAAAAACATCTATGAACGTCATGATGTAACAGTGACATTATTGAGCCAAAGAGCTATACACTTCATATAGTTTAAGTATTCATTCAGAGTTTACCTTTTTTTCAACATAGACCCAAAAACTGATTCAAGGGTTTTGGTCAATCAGAGACAGAAAAAGCAGTATTTTTAATATTTGTATAAATATTAAGGAATTAATATTAGGCGCAGTAATAAAGGGATAACACGCCTATTATTCGAGGTATTAACATTGAAAATATATGAAATACTATTTGTGTTATTCAGGTTCAAAGTAAAAAATTCACCAAAATTAGACCCATAAACTGATTCACGCTTCTATATGTTTGAAACCATTGGGCATGGGCATTGTGCCACCAAAAGGAAATGCAAATATTGTAAAAATGTGGGTGTTAGATCAAAGCAAATGTTTGGGTAATGTTGCCATTTTTAGATTTATTATTTACCGTCAATACACATCTGCTGATATATTTATAAAACTGTGTGCTCTTGAATGCATCTTATTGGAAACCTGTTTTCTTAAAATTTGGACGTTTTAGACAAGAAGGGTGTGCTCATCATTTGGGTGCTTTACAAATGCTTCAATTACTTTGCAAAAGCCACCTTTTGAATTTCAATTTCTGTGTCATTTTTTACTGATTTTAAGAAATATTTAAAATCACTACTAGTTGATCAAAAACGTACTGGCCTTCTGGTTTTCCAGGAACCACAAAAAGCCACTGTGGTCTAGTGAGTAACACACTAGCCTAGAAATACAAAACACCTTGGTTCAATCCCAGTACAGGCAGATGCATAGTGGCTCTGATGACCACTTAAATGGTAGTTCTCTGTCATTGGGTTATGTCTCCAGTGGCAGCCTAAAGAACATCGACCACCTTGGTAAATGGTTATCCCATAGACTAACTATCAGGGAATTGTATTGACTATAGAGTTTAGACTGTGCCTGTGCAATAGAGATGGGATAAAATAGCACTATAAGTCCTGTGGTAAAGGATGTATTGCACTTAGTATAGACATTAAACAAATTAATAATACAGAAAACATTATATTAATGGGCATAAAAAATTCAACATTGACAATTATAAAAAGTAAATGTCATAATAAAATTCTTGTTTAGTACCTCATAAAGGCAATAAATATTTCATGCATATGCACAGGCTGGTTTATTTATTTATTTTGGGTTTTATGTCGCTTTCAACACTGTACAGGTCATATCAAGACATGTAGTTGGAAGGGCAGAGGAAACCAATACATACAGTTTGCTAGGCTTCTGTACTGTAAACTGCCAATCAACGGCAAGCAACTACCAGCTTTCCCATTTCAGGCCGTGCCTGGAATCAAACCCTGGCCTCAGAGGTGGGAGGCGAGAGTGTTACCACTCTGCCACCGTATCCCCTTGCACAAGCTGGTATTCACTAAATAAAATTCTGTATTTTACCATACTCTCTGTAAATTTAACCACTCATTTTACCCCTTTTTTGTTAGTTGTTGCATGTAACCGCTTTTCATTTGACAGTGCTGGACAACCAATGTAAATAGTAATTTCTGTAATTGTTGTCACTCATGTTGGCCCTTGGGCTTGTTATTATTTCTTACACCAAGGAGGTAATGTGCCCTCAGAGTAATTCTTTTAGTCACTGTTTAATTCTAATAAATAACATATGTATACATTAGAATTACTGTAAGAAATTTCCATCCCCCCACACACTAAAGTGGCACATGACCAGTCAAAATACATCTTACAAGTAATTATTTATACGTCAGCAATCCTGCCTGGATAGAATTGACTCCATTGTGGTGTGTTGCAAATCATCAAGCAAACAGTTGAGTGATGATAAACATGAAAATATTTCACAACAGTGGAAATTAGTTGGAAATGAGATGTAAAATTCATTGTTTTTTTAACTTTCATTGTAAACGTTACATTTCATCCCCTGTAGAATGTCCTATTTTCTAACTTTTGAGTGTGTGTCTTATAAAGGAGACCTCATACATACATATGTGCAAAAAAAAAAAAGACAAGTTAAACAAGAAATACTAACACAAGTAGATTCACAACTGCAATATTCATATGCACGTTTGAGAATTTAAACATGTTCCACTGTTTCTGCATGCAGTTTGCCTCCTAACTGCCCTCAATCTATCACAGTTACTTTTTTCACCTTGTAGAAACATATTTAAAAGCTTTGCAATTGACCATTCTTGTCAGAATTGGCCACATCTATATCTTTTTCGATTGTCCCTTGTGAGCTTTCAGGCTGACTTGCGGATATCAACAAGGTGAGTGCATTATTGGTCATATAAGGCATAAATATGTACCATTGGTGTTATGTATGGCTCCCTGTGACCGGCCAAGGATTGGCCATCCTTTATTATAGCCTTGCCTCTTCTTCTATTTCCAAGTTAGAGGAACACTGGTCTACGCTCCAAAAATCTGACTACACTAAGCTGTTGGTATTTTGATTACATGAAATTAGATTGCGAATTTGACCTTTGGCATTTCATACACTTGGTGAATCCTTACTGAGAGGGTTTATTGTTATTGTTCATTAACTGGAGCTTAATAAATCTGTAAATTACCAACAATGTTGCACCATGTACATTAAATTTAAACACACTTTTCATACATGTACCATGTAGATTAAATTTAAATATGCTTTACATGTACCACAAAAAGTTTTAGAAGATTGCAGCTGCACATTAATTAAAAATACAAAAATATATAAAACCCAATATTCTATCATTGTCTTGGGGTGTCCACTGTGGAATGGAGACCGTTTTTTCCCATTGACCTGCTTGGATTGAAAATTAAAAATAGGTACTTCTTAGATGTTTCTTTTCTGTTTGGATTTAGACATGTTTTTTTTTCTTTTTCAATGATGGACTGAATTATTGTTGCTAAATAGTAACAAAGGTTTATTTAATTATATTGACGATCTTATATATACTGGTTTACCATCCAAATTACATAACTCAAATTTTACAGTCATTCTTGTGAGACCCAGTACTTGAGATAAGTGCTAAAACGCTATAGCTTACTTCGATGTCAGTAGTATGCTTTGAGATGCTGAAAGATTCAGTCCAAAATATCTGTATCCAATCAGAAATTACAAGAAATCTTACACACGTGTTAAAATTTGACAACCAAAATACACTGTTGTAAGAGAAACCCTCCTGGCTCCCTATTGTAATTACAAAATGTGTCAAACCAGACTGGTTTTTATTTCCGGAATTGTATGCTGGAATTATCGTGTGATAATGTGAATAATTCAATGATCATCTTCCTCTTCTTAATCAATCCTGTTAACAAATCTTAACTGAACACTTATCTTACTTAGTATAATCGTGTAAGTTTTAAAGGTCAAAGTTGGGGTTTTACGTACCGTTCAACAGCCAGGGTCATATTGGGACAGGTCCTCAGAATTGCCACTTGTGGGACTCGAACCCACAGAGGTGACAGCCTATGATTAGATGCCAAACTTGCTAACCACAAGGCCACTGAGGACCCTCGTGTAAGTTTTACACAAAATATTGTCGTGCTCAAGTTCAATTGGCTGCCTCAGTTGACAGGCTTATGAGGAACTTTTGACTCTATGTTTTATGCTCTGACAATAGCGTGGAGTTGTATGAATTTGCAATTAGAAATCCTCGATATTGTGTGTGGTGTCTTTTAAGGTCCGGACTGCACATTGGACCAATAAAAGAAGTAAGATATCCTTTGACAATATGGTTATTGTTTAAGTCTTATATACACACACAGACAGAGCTAGCCATTCGAATATTTTACAGTGTAAATGGTTTGAAGCCAGCCACTTTAGAGGTGAACACATTTCACGATTTCAGAAATCCTTAGAAATCAAAGCACGATTTAATCATGATTTACATGCAAAACACAAGATGCAAATACACTTGAACAAAATCACACCGGTTTGTTATCAACTGAAATTCGCCACCATTTTCAATCACTATATTTCGCGTCATTATTTTCTCTTTTTCAAGATTATCAAACCTTTTGCCACATTGTGTTAATAAACTTTGCGCACACGGGCAAATGGCATGTATTTATCATCCCTAGATCCACAAAATTGGTGCCTTTCACTGATTCAGCTGCTTAAAACACCTCAAGGACATTTCAGTAACCTCGAGACTGGCGGAATCTAAACATGCTGTAACTTCCTAACCACTACCTTGCACTTTGAGTGTGACATTTTGACCTTTAAGTCTTTATGTCTGCGAGAACAAAAAGAAGTGGAGAATTCCAGTCCCAAGGTGGTATATATTTAAAGTAGTGACCAGGGGACTGCCTTGTGCACTGGTTTTTGTACTTGTAAACTGGGTGAAATAAAAGAAGTGGGTCAACTGATATTTGGCCTAAGGGGTCAAGGTAGCAAGTTTTAAAATTGTGAAAACTAGGTGAACTGGGGTAAAAATTTCAGGTGAACCGTCAATCAGTCTGGAATAAAATAGTAAAAGACTAAAAGCCTGGTAAGGTGATTTTGGGTTGGTTGAAAATCAACTTTAAAACCCAGTCAGCCAGCACTAATCTTCAGATTGTGAAATTGCACTTGGCATGCTTGTAGTTTTTCACTGAGCGGTGGGCTTATGTACTTCTGCAAGTACTTTTTTTTAAGCCAGTACTCAAATTAAAACTGCCAGGGGGCATGGGTAGGAACAAATCTGTGGTTGCTACCCCACTACAAGTTACTGAGCAAGAAGAGACAACATTTAAACTAATAGAAGACAAAATGGACAAGATGATGGAAATGATGATGGGATTTCAACGAACACCCCCAGAAGCAGGAAGAGAAGTCTATGTCACCAGTTCCATCAGCACATAGTACGGCCGTGGGAGAGAGGAGAAGATTTGAAGGGCGACTCACACATACAAGATGAAATCAGGAAACGACTACATGAGTACGACTACACTTCATCACTGGAAACTAGAGGTAGGCTTATTTATGCTGCAAAGTCCTGAAATCAGGAAACACCTACATGAGTACTACTACACTTCGTGACTGGAACCTAAAGGTAGGCTTACTTATGCTTCATATTCGGGCAGATTTTTGTACAAGTTCTCATAAAGTTCATCACGTAACTAGTTGGCTTTTGCACAATTCTGGCTGGGAGCAAACAGCCCACATATGACAATTTAACTCCTGTGCAATGAGCTCAAAGTATTATTGTCACTGCCCTTGAGGAAAAAACCAACAATAAGAGAGGACATGTTACGACATGTTTTAAGTATCGCACAGGATGCAATTGAGGTATCATTCCCCTACGACAAAAGAGGCCTTTTGTATTTTGTTACAGGAAATTGAAAAAGGTGCCTGTATATGGAAGGACCTTGACCTTTTGAAAATGATCCATGGTCGCTATACGCAAAGATTTTGTGGGTCGGTATGTATAGTTGGGATCCAGAATCGGGATCCATATCACACTATATAAACCCTACCTACCCTGTGATGTGCCACTCCTATCACACATTAAAGATGACAGCAACACATCAAGAGTAACTGCTTGATCACTTGAGGGTCTTTTTGTTTTTTATTGAGTTGAATATGTTATTATTCATCATGATTTCAAGCCACAGATGACAGCAGAACCCAGCACCTACCTAGCCAGCACCACCACCCCCACCACCCAGAAGGAAAAGGAAACCACAGAATCCATGGGTTATGCCCTGGATACTGCAGAGAGAGGAGAGACAATGCTACAGAACACTCTTAGACGAGCTATTCACTACTGACATATTAGGCTACAGAAACTTCACCAGGATGGAACCAGCATTTTTTTATTTGATTAAAGAAAGAATTACCCCCCATCTGAGGAAGTCAACCACCAACTTCAGGAAGCCACTGGAAGTCGGATTGAAACTGGCAGTTACATTGAGACACTTATCCACAGGGGAAACACACACTTCTCTGCAATACCATGGATGGAAAGCATATTGCTATAAAGAAGCCCAAGAAGTCAGGCAGTGAATATTTCAACTACAAGGGCTACTACTCCCTGGTACTTTTTCCTTGTTTGATGCAGATTACAAGTTCCTGTGGATTAACATGGGGCCAGTGGGTTATCATCTGATGCTCAGATATTCAGCCACAGCAAACTGAAAAGAAGAATTAGGAATGGAACTTTGGGACTACCACCACCTGAACCACTTTGACCTGAGGGGCCAAATCTGCATTACTTCCTGCTGGGGGATAATGCCTTTGCCCTTATGCCTAGGCTGGTCAAGCCATACAGCAGGGGCATATCCAGGGGCAGGAGGGTGATCGAGAACTCATTTGGTATATTTGTCAAAAGATTGAGAGTACTGTTGACAACCATGGAGCAGAGGTCAAAAGTTGTGAGAGACATTGTGTTAACATGTGTGGTACTACATAGCATGCTGAGAAGCCATCAGGGGGGGGGGGGGGGGGGGGGGGCAGACAGACCACCCACTCCAGCTGATGAAATGCAACCACCACAGGCAGACTTCCAACTTGCCCTTCCAACTACCTGTCGTGATATGACCTGTACAGTGTTGAAAGCAACGTAAACCCCCAAATAAATAAAATCAACTTATACAGAGTTAAACCCAGGTCCACAATTTACAAAGTTCACACTTTGTAAGTGGGTTTATTGTCAAGAAATAATCTGCAAAATTATAAAAAAATCTGTGGCTGTAAAAAGGTCCAGTCGGCAGACAATCTGCATATATTTGGGCTTTGACTTGTTGAGAGACAACTGGTTTAATATTGTACAAAGTGATCTTGATAATCTAGTCAACCAGTTACCTGTACCTTTTCTATTTATTGGAGATTTTAATTAACACAATGATTTATTGGGTTGTTCCTTACTAATAGTTTAGGTAATAAGGTTTAGCATCTTCTTGAATCCTCCAATATCTGTTTACTTAATGATAAGTCACCTATTTACTTTCATCCTGCAACTGGTTCATTCACCTCAGTAGATTTGTCAGTGTGCTCTCCTTCAGTTTTTCAAGATGCTACCTGGCAGGTCCATTCTGATCAATATGGTAGTGATCATTTTCCTATTTTTATTGATATAGTTAAGAGTATGCCTAAGGACAATGTTCCTCGTTGGAATCTTTAAAAGGCTGATTGGCCAAAATTGAAACTTTAGTGTTCTGTAGATATCAATTGACATAGTTTTACTGATATAACAGAAACGTTTCCTGCATTTTTATAAAAATTAAATGAAAAAGCAACAAAATGTGTGCAAAAGTCGACTGAGCAGCTCACTTGTTACTACAAACCTTGGTTCAACAGAGAATGCAAAATAGCTGTTAAAGCTTGTCAAAAGGCAATGGATAAATGTTTTACAAATCCCACGACAGATAACATTAATGAATATTAAAATTCTCCAGCGAATCCTCGTAAAGTAATTAAAGAAAATAAGAAGAAATTATGGCATGAACATGTATCAAAACTAAATATAAAAACATCAGCAAAGAAGGTATGGGAAATGATAAGGAAAATAAGTGGCACACAAAGTAACACCATAAAACTGGAAAATAGTGATGGGACAGGAGTTTTTGTGAGTGAGGATTTCCCAAGAAGGATTAAAGAAAACAGGAGTATCTTGCTTCTATGTTTCAAAACAGCTAAAAAGATGAACATGTGAACAGAGTGATCTTAAAGAGAGATAAACTACAGTGTTGACTCTATTGACAAACATCCCCCAGGACTACAGAGGCCAGATAAAAGATAAAGATATGATGCCAGGAGTGATACTACATTCTTCTATGGAAAAAAAGTTTCCTTAGCAACTTCCACCCATGTCTGTTTAAAGACAAGGTGATCACATACAGCTGCCCTGAACAACAAACGGACTTGTTTTTCAATGACGCCAAGACAGCAAATGCCATATTGATATGCACAGAACCAGAGCAAGTGAAAGCTCTCTCTAACAAAACCATAGGAGTAAATGACATGCAATGGCAAAAACATGCTAGATAAGTCATGAAAAAGTCATGTCATCTGAAATTCAGGCAGAATGCGCACTTGAGGAAAAGGCTCACAAGCAGCCCAGGTGAAGTAGCTGAAGCTAATAGTCATGATAAGTTCTTCTCTTGTGGTCTTGTGCTGTCCGACCAAAAAACTCAAACTGGGAAGGCTCCAAAGTCCTTGGTCAGATTCTGTTAGAGATAAGGGAACAATATAGTAAAGACTCCATGCACAAAGTCTATGAATAACTGTAGCGTAATAGTAACTTAGATAGGTTGAGGTAAAAGATATTTCAAAGCTTAACATAAAGTTGTAAATATCTGGATATTTAACTAAATAATATGCGAGACTGAAATGATCAATATATAATAATTACATTAGTTATAGTTTATACAATACAATGTATCAATGGTTCAATTTACAGACACAGTCATAATATAAATCGTTAATTTGATGCAAAGTTAAATGAATTTGATTTAAATTTTTAAAGAAGGTATACATCAGAATGAAGGAGAGGTACAACTGTAATACGTTACAAAGTTAGTAAAAATAAACACTATAAAAGTTTATCAGTTCGTGTTGGAGATTCAAAATTGAATCAAGTACACTTCATCTGAAGTGTTAACAGAATTTTACTTATATTTAAAATTGATATATTCCCTAGATATCATGATAAAATATACACTATATAAGTTAAGTACATGAGATTGAAGTATAGTAACAGTTACTTTCAACAAATCATGTTGAAATAAATGTAAAAAAATTGTAAAACCGTTTCTAATAGATAACTAAACTAACAAAAAAACCCCAGTGTGTGTCTGTGTGTATAACACGAGTCCTGTCATATAAAAAGAACAGTGAAGGACAGCACTACATGTGTGTGATTTGGCCAACAATTAAAAGAGATTACTTATATAGAAGGGAAATAAATGTAAGTAATAGTTTATTGTAATGGTAAGATAACTGTGCATAAAGAGAGTTGTCACGTGAAAATAGCTAGAATGAGCTTTACTCAGCTAATTATCAGTGAAACAACAAAGTTATCCTTACAACTGATATGACGTTAGTAATTGATATCGAAACAGTACACCTTAGTTCATGGTACTTCATTGCATGCTTTTATAATCTATAACATGCAATACCAAATACAATTAGTGTTACAATACTAACTACAATTAATGTAACAAAAGTAAATTGAAAACCGGGTCCCAAAAACAAAAATTGAATGAAAACCAGATTCATTCTAATTAGTATGTAGCAACCTGTAAATTCTTTGTGTGTACGGGAAATATAAACACAACTAAAACATGTTTCTTTAGTAAAATTTGAAGTAATGAGTTTTGTTTTTACTGTATATTGGCAATATGTTCTACAAGTACACATTAATAAGTGTTTCTGTGCAAAATTTAATAATTTGGATGTGAAATTTGTGATTTTTGGGGAACCAGTTCTTGAATCACCTGTGACCAGATTTTGTTTACATTTAAATTAACTGAATAGAAACCAACTATCCGGTTTGCTATCTTTACCACTAACTACAGTTGAACCCAGTTCTCTATGGTCCATTATTACATAACCACAATTACCGCATAGCAGGGAAAGTATCTGTGAAAAATTTCTCCATAGTCCAAAATGTAGTTCTAGTTCAAATAAAATTCCACTTAATAGTGCTCCATTTAAGCAGGTTTTGATTGCAGTCAGGTGTATTGTTAGTTATAAGATTGTGGCCAATATAAACATGAATTACACATGTATATGTACACCACAGATATCTCACAATTGGGGCTTGGACAGAACTGTGCAGTTATTGTAAAATCAAGGCAGTTTAAAAAGAATGTAATAAGAAAAGAAAACCAGTTTGGACTTAAACTGCAAAAAGTCTTTAAATGTAACCCACAAAGCAATGGAAGAATAAATAGATGCCTTACTATTTTACCTTGGACAACAAACAGACTCTGGCACTCTGATAATTACTTCTTCAATTGTTGTAATCAATTTACCAATAACTAAGTCACCCTAGTGTCTGCTTACCCTGCTCAAAATTGTGATCTTAGTTGCTGAATATTCGTTTGTACCATATTCGGTTGTGAGTTTAATGATAAAATGGCAATACTGTCAATCCCTGTTAAGTCAAATCTATAAAGACTAGAAAATATTTCATCATAACCAGGATTTCCACATGTCAGGGTAAATTCCTTTACAAAATGTAACCCAAGGTCCAAAACATATTTCTACTTTAAGGAAATTCCATTCACAACAGTTCTTCTTGACAGGTTTTGACTGGAAACAGTACTTTGAATGACAGTATCAAAAAATTAACCAATTATTTGATCTTTTGGGGGTATTAATAAAAAAAACTTTTCATGTCTATTGAGATCACTTTGTGGCACACCACTGTGTGTGACATAGATTTCATGGTGAAAAGTTATTTATTAAGAAAGACCCTCATTAGCACCAGGTGGAATGAGATATAAACTAGCTATATGTGCTTAGACTATAAATTCTTTGGTTGTTAGACTAGGTTGTGTGTAATATCCTACCACCCAGTGTATCTTTGGACAAATTCTGTATGTATTATTACTGTTGTTATTAATGTATGTTATTTGTGTAAATTGTACTTGTTCAGTATGCCATTATGTTTGCAACTCTGCAATGCTACCTTCATGAGTTATTTGAAATATTCCAAAACATGTTGCCCAAAGAATAACACGATGTATACTGGAGATGACATATCATTAAATAACTATCTCTTAAATGAGTAGCCACATAAGAATAATATATGCAAATAGTCAAGGCTTGAGAGATGCCACAAAATGAACAGAGTTATAAAATATCTAGATGACTTTGAAGCAAATATCATATGCTTGCAAGAAACACATTGGTTGTAAAGTGAAGAAAAAATATATTTAGAATATGGACTGACGATTGCTTTCTCAGTGGCCTTAAAACAGGCCAGACTAGATTATTTCATTGTATCTGATAAGTTGGTTGATTTTACAGCAAAATGTAATGTTCTGATAGGCTATCGAGCAGGTCAGTCTGGTATAGAATTATCACTTAGTAGAGTTTTTACATTGTAAACCAGTGGGAAGTAAGCTGGGTAGTTACATGCCTAATAGAGTTTTTACATTGAAACCATTCCTACCTGGGGTAGTACACTGACCTATTTGTGAATCACCAATGAAATCATTTAACAGGCATGTGGGTGGAGCTTAAGGTAACCATCAAGGGTAGTATGGGTGGTCAGTGGTGTACAAAGGGTGTTTTAGCTCATCAACAAAGAAAATTTTAATATTAACCCATTTTACTGGAGGGATGAAGAGGTCCTCAGTGGCCTAGTGGTTAGCAAGTTTGGCATCTAATCATAGGCTGTCACCTCTGTGGGTTCGAGTCCCACAAGTGGCAATTCTGAGGACCTGTCCCAATATGACCCTGGCTGTTGAACGGGACGTAAAACCCCAACTTTGACCTTTGACCTTTGGAGGGATGAAGGACATAGTTCACATTTCACCATCAGCAGGGCCAAATATGACTGTTCTTCACTATGCAAATTGTCAATGCAAAGGAACATGTGTGAACAGTATTTTACACCTTTTGGCTTTTGCTAGTCTTATTCTAGGCTCTAAGATATTTTTTAAAGTTTTATATTTTATATATTTTTCTATATTTTTTATATTTTTTCAAAAGCAAGTATCCATGATATTCAAAGAGCAAATTGAATATTGGAACTAAATGTGACTGAAAGAAACAATCTGACCTACAGAAAACATAATTCATTTTCAAAGGGAATCACCATTGCATTTTATGGTACATTCTACTTAATTCTAACCAGAGCCTATCAGCTAAGGTCCAGGATCGAATACCAAGTTTTTATGTTTCATGTAAAAGCCAGTCTTACAGACTTACAGGGGGCTCGGTGGTGTAGCGGGTAAAGTTCTTGCCTCCAACCTCTGAGGCCGCCGGTTTGAATCTTGGGCCGGTGCTTCATGTTGGAAAGTTGGTAGTTACTTGCCAATGCCCGGTGGTTTACAGTGCAGTATGCACTGGTTTCCTCCAACTGTAAACTATCCATCGTAATATGACACCTGGCTGTTGAATGTGACATAAAACAACAAATTAATCTAAATTTAAATCCTACAGACTTACAATATTTTATGTATTCAGCCAGGGGCTCTGGTACAGACCATGGGCAAGGCTAGATGTATTGGTACACCGAATTGATAATATGATACACCAGGGTGTGTGGTTGGTGTATTGAAAATATCACTTGAAGTATATGTATGGAAGAGTATTAGTGCCACAGAAAAAAAATTTTTTTGAATTGTGGACTTAGTATCTCCACATGTTGACATAATATCTCAACATGTTGAGATACTAACTCAACATGTTGAGATACTAACTCAACATGTTGAGATAATAAGTTGACATTAAGAAAAAAAAACTTTTTTTTTTCTGTGGCACTAACACTTCCATATATAAGATATATTTCAATGATGTGTAAAATTTATCAAGTTACACAAATAACAATTTCTTGGTACTTCCTTTTTCCAAAATACCCTGCATCAGTTTTTTTGTCATGTAAAGTATAGAAAAGCCCTGCAGAGAAAACCCATACAAAATCCTACAATTTGTGCACCCCATTGAGAACACCCTACCCCATTTTTGAGACTGGAGAGTCCTTTTCAGATAGTACAATATGCAAACATAAACTGTTTCAAAGTTACATATCACTTTTAGTTTTTCAAAATTATTATTGTTTTTTTACAGAGCCCAGGAAGGGACATAGAACTGTTTTCTTGGCATTTTTTATCTCGTTCCCATGAGACAGGAAGTTATGGCCATGAGTTAGCAACTCATTACCACAAGTTAACAACTCATTACCACAACTTGACAACTCATTACCACAAGTTAGAAAGTTGTTCACACAAGTTAGCAAGTTGTTCCCACAAGATAGCAAGTCATTCCCACAAGTTAGAAAGCCATTTCCACTAGTTAGAAAGTCATTCCCACAAGATAGCAAGTTGTTCCCACAAGTTAGAAAGTCATTCCCACAAGTTAGAAAGTCGTTCCTACAAGATAGCAAGTCGTTCCCACAAGATAGCAAGTCATTCCCACAAGTTAGCAAGTCATTCCCACAAGTTAGCAAGTTGTTCCCACAAGTTAGCAAGTTTTTCCCATTGCCAAGTCATTCCCACAAGATAACAAGATAGCAAAATGCCTTCTAAGATATTTCAGGATGTTACATTGGACTGGGTGCTTTTTGGCACAGCATACCTTGCAGTATCTCCACTGCACTGGATTCTCATACAAGCTATGTACCTGGATGCAGCAAAACTCTTGTTTGCTAACTTGTGGGAGCGACTTGCTAACTTGTGGTAATGACTTGCTATCTTGTGGGAACGACTTTCTATCTTGTGGGAATGACTTGCTATCTTGTAGGAACGACTTGTTAACTTGTGGGAACAACTTAGTATCTTGTGGTAACGACTTTGCTAAGTTGTAGGAATGAGTTAATATCTTGTTGTAATGACTTTGCTAACTTGTGGGAATGAGTTAGTATCTTGTGGTAATGACTTTGCTAAGTTGTGGGAATGAGTTAGTATCTTGTCGTAATGACTTTGCTAACTTGTGGGAACGAGTTAGTATCTTGTGGTAACGACTTTCTAACTTGTGGGAATGATTTACTATCTTGGGGTAATGACTTGCTAACTTGTGGGAATGATTTTCTAACTTCTGGTAATGACTAACTATCTTGTGGTAACAAGGTAAAAAAATGAGAGGAAAACAGTTCTATGTCCCTTCCTGGGCTCTGTACTTTTTAGTATTTACTAAATACACATTTATGGTTCTGCAAACTAAAATATGAAGAAATACTTTTAACATTCACAATACAAATAATATATTACTATTGAAAGGAAAATAAACAAATCCCAATTGTCAAAAACAAATTCTAAGTTCAACTGACTGTACAGATTCTGGAACATAACGCCATTTCTACTTGAAGTTTCACTGCAATGTTCTTTTTGATCAGTTATCACCGAGAGATTGAGTAGCTGTAATTAAGTGTGGTTTTACTTTGCTAACAAAGTGACTATTTTATTGTTTCTAAAACTACAAAGGGGTGTGGGGATTGAAAATTACAGCACATGGTAGTTTGAATAGCAATTGAAATACCCTTTGAGTAATGATCATCCCTTTCATTTGTAAAGTAAGTAAGTAAGAAGTAAGTAAGAAACTAACCATTATTTATAGGGCTTTCTCCAAGATCTAAAAAATGGTATCTTGTATCTTCATGGATATTAAAAACTGTTGGGATTTTCTCCTGTAGGGCTTTTCTTTGTAGGGTTTTTCCCATTTCCATTCAATAACACCTTTTATGACCAGCCACTTGAGACTTCATAATAGATTCTACTGGCCAGTCCTTATAAGGCTCCAACAGACAATACATCATATTGTCCAGTTTTTTGTGTGAACACAAATATTGCTCTACACATACATAAAGTTGCCACCCCTCAAATTTTATTTAAATCAGGCACTGCCATATAAGGCATGTCACTACCCGGCTTACTTCCCACTGGTGTACAATGTAAAAACTCTAATATGGCAATGCCTAATTTAAATAAATTTTGAGGCGTGGCAACTTTATATAGGTGTAGAGCAATATTTGTGTACACCTCCAAAACTGGACAATATGATGTATTGTCTGTTGAAACCATTTAAAGACTGGCCAGTATTATGACATGTCAAGTGGCTGGTTATAGAAAGTGTGTGGTGCCTGTTTTTTGACCAATTGGTGCATGTGTGTTCTTGCTAAACTGTGATTGCATTAGTGAGCCACATTAGTGGGTAAATTCACTATTGGAGTTTTGAAAGTGAAGCGATCACATTTCCTAAGTGTAATATGCCAGCCCCTCAGTTATTGATTGAAGACTGGGAAAAAGCCCTACAAAGAAAAGCCCTACAGGAGAAAAGCACTACAGTTCTTTTATATCCATGTAGAAAAGCATACACTATTTTCTAGATCTTGAAGAAAGCCCTATACATCATGTTCAGTTTACAAATGAAAGGGTTGATCATTACTTAAAGGGTATTTCAATTGCTATTCAAACTAACCAGTGCTGTAATTTTCAATCCTAATGCCCCTTTGTAGTTTCAGAAACAATAAAATAAATTAATTTGTTAGCAAAGTAAAACCCCTCTGGATTACAATTACTCAATCTCTAGATGATAACTGATTGAAAAAAAATGTTGAACTTAGAATTTGTTCTTGAAGATTAGGATTAATTTACTTTCCTTTGATTAGTAATACAATATTTTTAATATGTTATTTGCATTGTGAATGTTAAAGTATTTTAGTTTGCAGAACAATAAATGTGTATGTCACATAGCAAATACTTAAAACAATAATAATTTTGAAATAATAAAAGTGATACATAACTGTGAAACAGTTTATGTTTGGCATTGTTCTATCTAAAAAGGACTTTTATCCAGTCTCAAAAATGGTGTAGGGCATTTCTCGATGGGGGAGTCAACAAATTGTGTGACTTTTTTCTGCATGGATTTTCTCTGTAGGGCTTTTCTATGCTTTACATAATGAAAAATTAGTGCAGAATATTTCTCGAAAAAGGAAGTACTAAGAAATTGTTGTTTCTGTAACTTAATAAATTTTACACACCAGTGAAATATGTATTATCCTTAAAATTCTGGAGTCTTTATTTTAGGCTCTGTGAAATGAATTCTGGTAGACATGTTATAATAATGTTTCCTCAAGCTTAACAATAGTTAAAAAAACAATAGTTCAAGTGATACAATACAATACAATAGTTCAAGTGATATTTTAAAACACTGACCCCACACCCTAGTTTATCATATTATCAATTCAGTGTATCGATACAGCTAGCCTTGCCTATGGGCTTTACCAGAGCCCCTGGCTCAATGCTTTATTTTTATTTATTTGAAGTTTTACATCAATACTGTACAGGTCATATCACGACGGGTAGTTGGAAGGGCAGAGGAAACTAGTACTTTGAGATCATCAGGGTTCTGTACTGTAAACTACCGACCAAAGGCAAGCAACTACCAGTTTTCCCACTTGAGGCCATGCCAGAAACCAAACCCCGGCCTCTGAAGGGGAAGGCGAGAGTGTTACCACTCTGCCACTGTGCCCCCCCCCCCCCGGCTCAATGCATAAAATAATGTAAGTCTGTACAAATATTATGTTGGCTTTTAAATGAAACATAAAAACTTGGTATTTGCTCTTGGACCTTAGCTAATCGACTTTGGTTTGAACCAAGTAAAATATAATGTAAATGTCATGCTGATTCATTTTGAAAATTAATTATGTTTTGTACAGGTCAGATTGTTTACACTTAGTTCCAGTATTCAATTTGCTGTTTGAATATCATGGATACTTGCTGTTAAAAAAATTTAAAAATACAGAAGTATTGGTAATTCACAAATGGGTCAGTGCACTACCCTGGGTAGGAATGGTTACAATGTAAAAACTCTAGTATAACAGCATTCACAAAAGGAAAGGAAATTTGGAAATTCAATTGTTCATTACTAAAACTAAGGATTACTTAATCAGAATAAATAATATAATAAAACTGTAAAAGCTACTTTATGTTCAAACTTATCAGAAGGAAAGCTAACTATAGAGGAAATAAGCAATGCATTAAAGTCGATAAAAAATCAAAAATGTCCAGGCATCGATGGCTTTCCAGTTGAATTTTTAAAAATTTTTGGACCAAGTTAAAGTTTTTTTGTTCTTAGAGCACCAAATGACTCTTATGATAAAGGTGAAATGTCCCTTTCACTCAGGCAGTGCATAATAACTTGCCTACCGAAAGGTGATAAATCTAGAAATCTCCTCAAGAACTCGTGTCCCATTTCTCTGTTGTCAGTGGTGTACAAAATCGGATCATCAACAATTGCCCTCTGGCTGAAAAAAGGTATTATGCAAAATTGTCTCAGTTGTGCAAACTTGTTTTATTTCTGGTCGATATATAGGTGAAAGCATGTGACTAATTTATGACTAACTATACTACACAAATAAAGAGGACATCCTGGGCCTACTGATGCTCATAGACTTTCAGAAAGCCTATAACTCAGTTTCTTGAAACTTTTTAAGGTCCACTTTGAAATACTTTGGTTTTAGGCAAACTTTTTCAAGATGGATTGATGTTTTCAATAATAACATGAAGGCATATGCTATCCAGTGTGTCTTTCTTTCAGACTCCATTTCCATAGAAAGAGGTTGTAGACAGGGAGACCAAATATCTTCTTACTTGTTTGTACTTTGTGCACAGCTCATGTACAGTATGGTTTTAAATAACAAAAGTATAATAGGTATTTCAGTTGGCAATATCAAATACAAAATCACACAATTTGCTGATGATACCACCTTAATTTTGGATGGCAATAAAACCTTCCTTGCGGCAACGTTGAACCTACTCCAGTTATTTGGATCCTTATCAGGACTTGTAATGAACTTAGACAAAACAAAACTTATTTGGATGGGAAAAAAGAGACATTCAAAAGACAAATTGGATATTAAAAATAACTTATTTGGGGGAGAAACTGAATTTACTCTACTTGGTTTAAAGTTTCCTGTTGATTTAGAAAACATTGTCAATCTAATGCCCTTGTTCCACCAAAGGATTAAGCCCCGATCCTGTCGGCGACCCTTAATCGTGGGTAGTCTTGGAAAAAATGGAAAAAAAATTGACCAATGGGGTGGAAGACAGAATCGGTATGAAGGTCTGGGATTAACTACAGATCGGCCTCAGGACGCCCCAGGAGGCCCCAGACAGTCCCTAACTGGTCTGGGACTAAGAACCGACTAAGCCATTTTTGTGGTCGGTTTGAACCACGATCCTGTCGTAGACAAACCGACTGGGTCCCAGGACGCCTCAGGCCTCCTGGGACTAAGAGCCGACTAACCCAGGATTAAGTCCCGACCCCACAAGGTGTCCTGAGGCGTCCCCAGGCGTCCCCAGACCGAGATAGCCGATTTTTGTTTTGCAATGGGACTAAGGGTCGCAGGAGGCCTGGGACTAAGAATAGAGGGTCTGGGACTAAGGGTCGGCGACTAAGGGTCGCAGGCGGCCTGGGACCACATAGGACTGTGTAAATTTGATCTGAGGAGGCCTGAGGACGCCTGGGACTGGACATTTTGTTTATGGCGGGAAAAAATAATCGGTTGGGGTCGTGTGAAATATCAAACATGTTTGATTTCTCACACGGCCCCAACCGACCACAACCGACCCTTACAGAAGGTCTGGGACTAAGCAAATATTTCAAACCGACCCTCAAAAACCCTTAATCGGGAGCCTTAGTCGTGTGGTGGAACACCCACATAAATTATCATATAGCATTAGGTAAGATAGAAAAGCTTTTCAATGCAAGGAAAAACACAATCTAACTCCTATTGGAAAGATTACAGTGGTTAAAATTTTGGCCATATCAAAACTTAACAACCTTTTTATGGGAGCTGGACGAATCGGCCCTTTGCCAAATCGGCCCTTGGAAAATCGGCCCCCTAGAAAAGTCTGCCCTGGACAAATCAGCCCCATTAAAATTAGCCCTGGACAAATTGGCCTCCAGTTCAAAACTTTTGTAATTAAAACTTATTTATAGACCCGCAGAGAGCATTCGACTGGGTTGATAAAGATATTTCTTCAGGATTATTAAAACAGTAAAATAAGGGGTCTTTTTCAACAGAAACGACATGCCTTAATTGAAATGGTGTTGAATTAAAATCTAGTCCTTGTTAATGACTAAAGGGTGTATGTATAATGGTGAGAACTTTGTCTAGGTGAGACTGATACACATCAAAGATTATTGGATTATGTAATCAATCCCCTTTTAACCTATGTCTAAATAATTGTAACCAGGCTCTTATTAAAATAATGGGTGGATAAATATGCATGACTATGTATTGACAATAGAGACAATTGCATATATGTTGTTTGGCTAAGTGTAATTAACACATATGAAAGATGTCAGGATACTGTAATCAATGCCTTGTAAGCTAAGAATTATTAAAAGTGCAATTACATTGCCTACACAGCCTCTGTTGATGGGTTGATTAAAGTAGTGATGTTTGATATTTGTTTAATACAGGGATTACTAGCTAAAATGTTAAACAAACAGTACTAGACAGTAAAAGCTGATGGTTCCTTTGATGCCCATGGTATATCATCTCCCCCTTGTGGGCATCAAAGAGAACAATGGACATTTACCCCTTTGAATTACATGATAAATCAGGAACCAAAATTCATATCTCCATAATTTAATACAAATTATTATTATTTAAATATATTTTAAACAGATAATATTTTATCTGTTGTTGTGATTTTAATAATACAATAACTATTTGGGGACAAATAAAGTAATACCAGTCACTGTGAAGATTTTGAATACAAATCTATGAGAAGGTCAAAGTGACCTGAACAGATACATAGAATTCACAGGTAAACCTAAAAATCTGGGTGGTTATTGTGAAAATTTACATAAATCTTATGTATATTTATCTATCTATATCTAGGGGGCCGATTTGACCTTAAATTATTTTACAGGGGGCCGATTTGACCAGGTAATTTTATTTTGGGGGCCGATTTGACGGGGGCCGATTTGGCAAGGGTCGATTTGTCTATGATTCCTTTTTATAACCCTGCCCACTCCTAACAAGAAACTAATTTAAAAAATAAGCTTGAATCACTTATATTTAATTTTATATGGGATGGTAAGCCAGATAAGATCAATAGAAAAAAAGCTCTTGGTTATAGTAAAGGTGAGCTCTACTTGTTGGAACTAAATGATTTTATCAATGCATTGAAAGTAACATGGATTCGAAGAATATATCTGAATAATGATGCCCCCTGGGTCAATCTAGCATCGTACAGTGTCTGTGTTGTTTGTCCTTGGGGCACATTATGCACACAAGATTTCAAAATGTACAACAAATACATTTTGGTCAGATGTACTAACTGCTTGAGGAAACGCACTACAATTTGTAATGCTATACAAGATAACAGTTTAAGGTGGTTTCAGTATAAAATCTTGAATAACATCCTTGGTACAATAACCTACAGGTTTAAGGTAAATAATCCTTTGCATTCACTTTGCAGTCAGGACAATGACACTAGCATACACCTGTTTGCTACTTGTGAAAAGTTTGCATTTTCTAGCAAAATTTAAAGGAACTGATTTTACAAGAATCTAGTTTCAATTTACAAAATCGATAATACCAGTATCATTTTTTTGGTGATCTCAAAAGTGTCAAGGTGCATATACCTGTAAATGTTATATATATGGCAGCAAAAAGATTCATATTTCAAATCTCAAGACACCAAAAGAATTTAAATGTCAAAGATTTTCAAAAACAAGAACAAAAAAATGTTTTTGGAACAAGAATATGTAACAAAGAAATTATCTTGCCAATTTTTTCTTATGAAACAGCAATTGTGTAACTCTGTGTTAGTATTCGTTAAGTATTGTATTCAGTAGTTTCCTTAATTGCACTTTATGTGTTGTATGGTGTAAATGTTCTTATGTGACAATGTTGTCTTGTTTTTATGTATGCAAAAAGAAAATAAAAAAGTTTCCATAATATCAAGAGGAAGCTGAAAAACACTTGGAATTCGACAGTCACAACTCTAAAAACTATAATGTGCAGTTTACCATCAGAGAACTTTACGGTGCTCTAAAAAAGTCTCATGACACAGTCACCAGTCCAGATGAAAATCATTATCAACTGCTTAAATAATCATCTACCATCTTCATAACATCTACACTTATGGGATTACTTGATATATTAAATGATATATAGTCTTCAGGTGAAATTCCTGAATGCTTGAAATAGACCACTGTAATAACTATTCCTAAACCAGGTAAAGATTAAAACACTTGTCCAGTTATTGTCCCATATCTCTGACGAGCTGTTTATGCAAAATCATGGAAAGAATTATTAACACTAGATTAATTTGGTTTGAGAAAATAATATTTTAACAAAATATCAAAGTGGTTTTAGAAAAGATCAAACTACAACAGATGATATGACTTGAATCTTTTATTAAATATACCTTTTTAAAAGGCAACTATGTAGTCTGTATTTTTTATTTAGAAAAAGCCTATGATACTGTATGAAAACATGGTGTTACAAGAGATTTACATAAAGCAGGCTTAAAGGGGCGAATGCCCATGTTTATTCAGAATTTTTTTTATCCAACAGAGTTTTAGAGTTTGTTTTGGGTCTGATTCTAATATACATGAGCAAGAGATGGGTGTCCCTCAAGGCAGCATCCTCTCTGTTACTTTATTTATTTTAAAGATTAATAGTATTGCTAATGTTATTCCAACTGGCTTTGAAAAGTCTCTTTTTGGTGATGATTTCTAAATCAGTTGCTCTTATTAAAATATGGCTTTAAAAGAAAGGCAACTCCAGTTCTGTCTCAACAAATTTGAAAAATGCCTGATGAAAATGGCTTTAAATTTTCAAACACCAAAACTGTTTGAATTCATTTCTCAATAAAAAAACTTCATCCAGATCAAACAGTAAAAGTATACAATTCACCAATCCCTCTTGTTTCACAAATTAAGTTCCTTGGTGTGATCTTTGATAATAAAATTAATTTTAAAGCTCACATTGATTATGTTTGTTAAAAATACGAGAAAGCCATGAACTTGCTGAAATTATTTTTAATAATGAATTGGAAGCAGATAGAAGTGTTTTAATGAAACTTTATTGTGCATTTATTCAGTCTAGAGTGGAATTTGGTTGTGCTGTTTTTAGTTTTTTTAATCTTAAGAAATTTGAACCCATTCAAAACCAGGGCTTAAGAAACTACTGAGTAGCCTTCAGGATTTCTCCAATGCAAAGCTTGTATGTAGAAGCAAATGAACCACCTTTGTATTAAAGCTTAGGTAAATTATGCATTTGAAATTGAGAAGTAATCCTGACTATCCAGCCTATGATGTTGTTTGTAACCCCCAGTTGTATGATCTTTATGATAAGAAACCATCTTCAATAAGATCTTTTGCGCATCATACAGAGGAAGATTTGTCTGTTGTCTGTCCTCAGCGGAATCTAATTTAGACTTGTGTGACCACCCTGGACTATACAAATGTGTCATATCTTGGTGATGATTATCTTTTTCATAGTCTATTTGCTCAGTTGAAAAGTTGTTATCCGGACCATAGGGCTATATATACTGATGGATTGAAGGCAGCAGATAGAGTTGCTGCAGCTGCTACATCTGATGGCCTCAGTGCTGAGGTCTGACTGCTTGTCTAGTCTCCAAGCTCTTAATAGCAACGATTGTGATAATCTTTTGTTCAAGATATATTAAAACTTTTTTATGATTGTTGTTCAGTGAACAAGAAAATTGTTTTAGCTTGGGTTTCAAGTCACGTAGGCACAAAGGGCTATGAAAAGGCAGACGAGCTTGCCAAACAGGCATTGAATTTTAATGTTTTAGACTTGAAAGTCCCCTACACAGACTTGAAAGTAAATGTAAATAGTGGCATTTTCAATGGAATGCATATCCTGATAAACTATTCCAAATATATAAAGCCCACTGTTGGAGATTTATATGTTTGGACGGGTTTATCTTGTAGGGAGGGAATAGTTATTACTTTAGCCTGTATAGGTCACACTTATTTAGCACACAGTTATCTTTTGAAATGCCCTGGTGTATTCCATGTCATTGTCCTGATACAGTCAAACATATATTATTAGATTGCATCGACCTATGTGACACTAGAGTAAAATATTATAGAGATATAAATACAATGAAAAAGTTATTTAATAAAAATTTTGCTACTAATATAAATTCTTTAAAAGAATAGTTATATTTTGGTTTTTAATTCATACTTTTCGTTGTTTTTGTTAGTGTTGTTTTAAATGTCTCTAAATTATAATGTGATGTTTGTACTTTTTCATTATTTTTACATTTGATCCTATTTGTTGTTAGTATAGTAATCTCTGTGGTATATTTTTGTGTATTCTAGTCAACTTAAGCCAATGACTTTGTATTTGTATATATTTGTGTATTGTAAATATTATTTAGTATATTTATTATTTTATCTTCTAAGTGCAATATAACGCATATGTGTTTTTACATTCAAATAATAATTATCTTATCTTGGCTAAAATACCACTAATAATAAAACAGTACAAAGTATGTGCATATATCTGCCTTCTTTCTGAGTATATACATATAAAAAAACTACCTTTGCTTGATGATATGACCTCACCTCTTGAGGTATTAAGCTCGATCTTGTATAGACAAACTGGCATTGGAAACTTGGGATTGTATGTCTAGAGGTACAAAAAGTAGCGCTGAATTTCAGTCCCAAGGTGGTATACACTGGTAGAGGCAAATTTAAAGTTGTGACTAGAGGAAGTCATGTTATTGCCTCATGCACTGTTTTTTGTAATTTAAAACTGGGTGAAATAAAATAAGTTGGTGAACTGATATTTGGCCTAAGGGGTCAAGGTAGAAAGTTTTAAAATTGTGAAAACTAGTTGAGCTGGGGTAAAAAATTCAGGCTGTCAATCATTCTATAATAAAAAGATAGTAAAAGACTAAAGGCCTGGTCAGGTGATATTGAGTTGGTCAAAAATCAACTTTAAAACCCAGTCAGCCAGCACTAATCTTCAGATTGTAAAATTGCGTTGGGCATGCTGGCAGTTTTTCATTTCCACCCACCCCTCACCCTCTTTCACTTGTTAATTTGTCCGCCTTGGGCTTTGTATTTGATATTATTTAACAAATTTAAACTTTTACATGTGTTACTCATGAAAATTATCCTTGGCTTATTATCTTTTAGTCCTTCAATCCTAAAGATTAACAGTAAAATATAATGTTTGCTTAGAATCTTATGGGCTTGTAAATAATAGTCCTATGATATAATACAACCAGTTAAGCATTATTATGGCTATATTACTTTCAGTATTGTAAAGAATTTGTGTTAGATGTAACAACATTAGTGTTAACAATGCTAAAAATACTACTAATAATAAAACACCCAAAGGTTTGTGCATATATCTGCTTTCTTTCTGAGTATATATATATATATATATATATAAAGCTACCTTTGCTTGATGATATGATCTCACTTATTCTAATGTAATCTACTGCTTTGCAGGCGCAATATCTTCCCCACGGGGGAACTCAGTGTGCTAGCTGAACAAAAATCATTTATCATAAGGAAAATCGAGTGGCGTTAAAGGTCAGTTGTGGATGTGACCAAGAGGGAAGGAGACCAATTGAATAGGTGGGTTGTGAGGTGTTTCCTGAAAGATGCAACAGAGGGGCTATTTCTTATTTGGAAGGGGAAGGAGTTTTAAAGAACTGGTGCATAGTGACTGAAAGAATTAGAAAATTGTTTTATTGATTTATGAACTTTACAGTCGAGAGTGGGGTATGAAGGAACTTGAGTTTGGGGGTGCTTCACCTTCAATTTCTGGTTGACCCCAGTTGAGAATTTTTGTATGTAAAGAGGCCTATTTTAAATTGTATTCCGTATTTGATTGGGAGCCAACGGATTTTTTTTCAGTTGAGGGGTAATGTGAGAGTAACTAGATGAACGGGTGACAACAATGCAAAGTGAGTTTTGGACTAACTGCAATCTCCTTAACTCAGTGAGTGATAAGAACAGGGAATTGCAATAGTCCAATGTGCTGCTCACCAAAGCATTTGCTAAAAGAACTGATGTTTTAAAGTCTAGAAGGGGACGAATTCTATAGAGATCTCTCGCATGAGCTCTGGTGGACTTTATGACCTGTGACACATGGTCTAAAAAGAGAAATTGGAATCGAACACCACACCAAGGTTCCTGACACTTTGTGCTGGTGAGACCTGATTACCAAGAATATTGATCGGAAAGTAAGGAAGGGGTTGTTTATGGTTATTTTTGTAGCCTATCAGAATAAACTAGGTTTTGTCAGGGTTCAGTTTTAATATATTTGTGAACATGAAATTTTGAATATCGTTTAGGCAGTTCTTTGGTTTTTGCATAGAGTGAGAGAAATTTGTTGGTGAGAGGACATAACTGGGTGTCATCGGCATAGAAGTGGTAGTTAATACTACTGTGAGAGTGAAAGATTGAGCTGATTGGGTTAGTGTGGAGAGAAAAAAGAACTGGACCAAGGACGGAGCCCTGGGGGACCCCATACTGGAGCGCAGCAGGATGTGAGAGGGTACTTACCTATCTTGACCGAGTGTGTCCTTCCTGACAGGTATGATTTGAACCAGCCTTGTGCTAGTTTACTGATTCCATAGTAAACATTAAGTCTGGCCAGGAGAATGGTGTGGTCAGTGGTGTTGAATGCAGTGGAGAGATCCAAAAGGGGAAGGGATGTGACAGACCCTTTGGCCATATTGAGAAGAATATCGAAAGAAATTGAAAAATGCTTGAAAAAATTAGGACACCTCCCTTGTTCAAGAGGGACGTTGATTATTGAAGTGATTGGAGTGATGAGAATATCCAGATAATCAAGAACGTCGGCCATGGGTGAAGGGAACATTATTTACTTGGAAAGTTCATAAGGATTTTGGTAACTTGATCTTCGGTTACAGTAGAGACAGTGGAGATCGTGAAAAACATGGGGGAGGAGAATCTGGGGTGATGTGTTGCAACTTCAGGGAAGAAGGGAAAGTTGAGCGTATTTTTCAATTTTTCTGTGAACTGCACAATCTTGGGCTATTAAGCTCTATCTTGTACAGACAAACTGGCATCGGAAACATGGAACTGGGCTAGAAATACAGGTACAGTCTGTCAGCCAACATTCAGATGTTCCCCTGACCATAGTATGTCATGACCTTCCTCCATCTTAATACATCTGTAAACACACTGGCTAGTTAAGAGCTTGAACCCCCTTGCTTCAATACTGGACTTTCAATCTCTCATTTGTGTACTCAGGGATAGACCTCTACCTGGTTATGACTTTATCCTTGACCTTTTATCACACGCAGGTCTCTTCTGTGAGCTTTGCCCAAAAATTGGTTTGACAAATTATTTTCACATTATTTGCAAACAAGCTCAAGCACCCTTAAATTATATAATGAAAATTAATAATGCATATACAACATGTTGGTTAATTAATTGTTATGTGCTTGGTCAAAGAAAATAGTTACAAAAATTGAGGCTCATGCAGGTTTTTTAAATTTTACTTCTTGAGGACTGTTTGGGCCAACATGGTAGGTGTCAGCAGGTTAAGTTTATGAGGGAGGTGCATTATCAATTACATAAAAGCTAGTATACAACATTGATGTTATATGAGACCCATGCGATTGGTCGAGGATTGGCGCCCTGATTTTTCATCCTTTGTTTCTTACATTTGGGACAACAACAAATGCTTGGATGCCAGTGTGGTTATGCATAAAGCCAAGGCTATGCTGCCTCCCCTCTGGTGTCTTTTGCAGCTTAGCAATGGTAAGGTATTTTTTATATTTTAATGTGACATAATTATGTGGACGAAGTATAAATAAAGTTAATGCACTGTGAATCCTCATATTATCATATTTTTCCTTTTATTTATAGTCAGTTATTGCGTCACGTCACTTTATGTCATACATTATGTTCTTTTATTATTTTACACTGTTATGCTCTATAATTTATTATTTCATTTATGCTGATTCAAATAGTCATAATTTTTTTTTGCTGTGATCTGTGAACTGTAAATTATTAGTCCAATGAGAGCTAATTTACTAAGGCACTTTGTATTTTATGGAATTTAAAGATTATTAATAAATAAACAGTTTCATTTAAATTCTTCACCATTACATTATCCCTCACGGGTAACAAACTGCATTCCTAGGTTATGCTTTATGCAGTTTTTTTTTCAATATATAGATTGGTGTTTTGTGATGTCTTAAAGTAAAGCTTAAAAATTATCAGTCATGTTTTGCCGTATCAGCTGCTCATTTATAAAAGCGGACTTATTTTTTTTCTCACAATGTTGGCCTTGACTTTTGAAATAAGAACAATTCGGATGGTTAAAAATGACCATATTGTTCTTGGTTAAATAAGATTAAGGTAACCTCAACATGATATGATTGATACTTAATTTAGTTACGTTGATCACATTTATGGTCTGTAAATATATGCTCTCACATAAGGTCACATTATTTACTGAGTTATAATGTATCACTGCAGTTAATTTAGGGTGACCTCATGTTTAAACTTGTATAAACTATAAACTTACTAGATTTTAACATTTATATTATAATCTCTTTCTAACCAACATTATGTTCTGTAGGTCATAAATCCTGATATTACTCTCAAAAGCATATAATATTTTTCTATGATTATTTTTGAGCATTGACAGAGGCCACTTTTTGAGAGTTCTTCTATTTTGACTTATTTATTTACACATGCAATATCAATTTTCTATATTAAAGTTGAAATAGACCTTGAAGGCCTGCAAGCATTACGACATCCTCCAGAGACATGCAGAAAAGTCAGTTGTCATTTTAGCTTAAAGGTTCTGTATTAACCTTTTTAAAAATACATGTAATTCTATAGTTATGCTGTTAATATTGTCGTAAGTGAAGTAAATAGGAGCAAATGTAACAGCAGCATACCTCAAAAAGGGAGCAAAGGTGTTAAATACGGGGGAAAACAACTGGGAAAAACACAATGGAACATTTTCGAGGCATTTGGAAGCCTTGTGGTATTTAGCATCGCATCGGTGCCCATATTATACAAAATTGTCACTGGTGGGCATGTTTTCATAGCAATTTTGTCCAAAATTAATAGGGCTTCTCTAATAAATAATATCAATGACTGTAGAGAGTTTGAAGCGAATCAGTGAAATCAGTCTGGACTTAGTGTGCACAGAAGCTTTAATAATGGGTGGTTTCCATCTTAAAAAGAAGATGATGGACACAAAATTGCTTTGTTCAAACGTTGTCCCCTTGACTTCAAAATAAACACAGGAAACCTGAACTTGATATCTCTAATGGTTTTGCTGTAATGATATGTTATAGAGTGCTGAGCCAGCAAACTGGCAAAATTTGTTATAACAGTCATATATTCTAATATAGCAAATATATCGGATTAAACATGTCAGAAAAACACAAAAGGACCAGTTTTTAGACATTAAGAGCAAGCCTTATGGTACTTAGCATAGCAATTGTAAAGTTGTGTTTTATAAAATTGCCTCTGGCAGCAATGGTTTCTAATCAATTATGCCCAAGTTAATAGACTTCCTCCAATGAGTAATATCAATGACTGTACAAAGTTTGAAGACAATCGGACAAAACAATCTAGACTTAGAGTGCACAAAGCTTTAAAAATGGGTGGCAGCCATCTTAAAAACAAGATGGTGGCCCTAATTTTTTCAAAAGTTGTCCCCCTTGACCCTGAACAAATACAGAAAATCTGAACATGATATCTTGAACTGTTTTGCTGTAATGAGGAAAAGTGTCACAGTGTCACCATTCCTAACCAGGGTAGTACACTGATCTATTTATCAATTACCAATGAAATAGTTTAACATGCCTGTTAAAGTAACGGCTAAGGGTAGTATGGGTGGTAAATGATGTGCAAGGGGTATTTGAGTTTATTAACTGGAAAATTTTTAATATGAACCATTTTTATTGGAGAGAGAAAGACTTAGTACACCTTTCCCAAAGAGTGGAGCCAAATATGACTGTTCTTCACTGGTCAATTGATTAACTCAAAAGAGCTTGTGTGCATAACATTGTATACCTTTTGATTTTGAATATTCTAACAGTAAATATCCATGATATGCAAATACCAAATTGAATACTGGAAACTAAGTGTGACTGAAAGAAACATGTAATGTGACTTTGTGAAACAATCTGACGATACAAAATGATACTTAATTTTGAAAAGGGATCAGCACTCTAGTCCTCAGCATGTATAAGGCCAACCGTTTGATTCCAAAAGATTTATTTATTTATATTTATTTGGGTTTTAATGTTGCTTTCAACACTGTATAGGTCATATCACAACGGGTAGTTTTATGGGCAGAGAAAACCAGTACATTCAGTTGGTGAAGGTGGTGTACTGTAAATTGCCAACCATTGGTAAGCAACAACCAACCTTCCCACATAAGGTCCAGGGCTTGAACCACAGACCTCAGAGGTGGGAGGCAAGTGTATTACTACTGTACCACTCTCCCTGTGGGTCCAGGGAAGTAGAATAGGCCCAATGCATCCTCCTGTGTGTCGTAAGAGGCGACTAATTGGGGGCAGCCTGTTTGCTGTGGGTTGCGATCCGTATCAGTGGAAGAGAGGTTCCTGGCTGTTGAGCAAATTCTTTGTTGCGGCATTGAGGAGGCAATACATAACTTTGGCCTCAATTTCACTTAGTCGGAAGATTAAGATGGCCTGGCTTAATCAATCGGCTTATAGTGCCAGGCCCTAGTACTTCAAATTAGTGATGGCTTGTTGTTTCCAGTGGTTTATACTGTTGTACTTGATTGTTGTATTCTGCTGGTGTTTGGTTTGTGCTGTTGTTTGGAGTATCTAGAAGGCTGCTGCTAGGTCAATCAAGGTTCACTTTTGTGGTCTTTGAGTATATGGCTAATGTATCTCTGACATCAGTGTGCAGGGCTCAGCTCCACACTATTATGATAATCTCTGGTTGGGCTTGAAGGGTGGGTGGAGAGCATTGGCAATGAATAACCACTTCAACATTATGGCTACTTAAAACCTTCTACTGACGGATGGGAAAAGGACAAGAACTTCGCTTGATATAATGACTACGACTTTGGATTCTCCTCAGATTTGTTCATGGCCAAGATTTCTATTAGTAAAAGGAACAGATGATGAAAGACCCTTGTGTAGACTATCCCCTTTTGCTGTAAATAAAGCCATTGTTGCAATACTAGGATCAGTCCCTTCAATATAAAAAACTTTCCAAAATAAGAAATGTAAATATTTTAGTTGAAGTGGATAAAGAAGCACAAAGCAACAAACTGATGAAAACTACAAAACTGAATCTGACAATGGACAATGCCATCCCCATTATAGTGCAACCACACTATAGTGTGAATACCAAGAAATGGGTCATTGGATGCCCAGACATTAAAGAATGCACTGATGAGGAAATACTGGAGGGCCTGAAAGATGAAGGTGTCATTAAGCTGGACAGGATAACTGTATTCCGAGATGGTAATAGGAAACAAACAGGAACTTTTATATTGACATTTCAAAGCCAGACCTTACCAAAATATATCAGGGTGGGTTATTACAGGGTGGCTGTGTCACAGTTTACTCCTAATCCTGTCAGATGTTATAAATGTCAGAAATTTGGCCACACAAAATTCAACTGCAGGAAAAATGAAGTTTGCAATTAAATGTGGGCAAGAGGATCACACTGACTCTCAGGAATGAAGCAAAATGTGTCAACTGCCAGGGAAATCATGCATCAAATGACAAGTCATGTCCAAAATGGAAAGAAGAAAGGGATATTCAAAGGATAAAGGCAGAAAGAGGAATTTCATACACAAAAACCAAGAAACAAATTGACATATTTAATTCAGTAAAACAACGTATGCCCAAGTGGCTGCAGCAACCAAACCTGTAGTGAAAACTGCAAATGTAGAAACATAAACAGAAACGACATGGCCATATGGTGCCAAACAACCCAAAAAGTGTCCAGTTGAGAAACAGACAACTAAGGTGAATAAAACCAGTGCATCGAATCAGACAAGTGCATCTCAAAATGACCCCATTAAATTGAAAATAAGCCAGAGCAAAGTATGTTTGACCAAACAACATCTAATGACCCTGTTAAACAATATAATAAACATTATTTTTGAGTGATAGTGACAGTGAAATGAGTGTTGAAGAATCCCCAATCACAAATTTACAAGGGTGGAGTGGCAATAAAAATGTAAATAATGGAATCAAACAAAAATAAAAGTATACTACAGTGTAACTGTCGTGGCTTTATACCAAACTTTGAAGAAATTAAAAATTTAATTTCCAATATCAAACCCTACATTTTAGCATTGCAGGAAACTCATTTTAAAGATACAGATAATGTAAATATTAGAGGCTTTGATGATTATTTTAAAACTTGTATGTCTGAAGTAGATGGGAGAGCCACTGGTGGCTGCTCTATTTTTGTTAAGAAAGGTATACCCCATGAGGTACTTGAGTTACATACAGAACTGCAGGCAGCTGCTGTAAAAGTATCTCTGCATAAAACTATAACTGTATGTAATGTATATATTCCACCACATTTTAATGTTGCACAAAGTGATCTTGATAATCTAGTCAACCAGTTACCTGCACCTTTTCTATTTATTGGAGATTTTAATGCACATAGTGATTTATGGGGTTGTTCCTCATCCAATAGTTTAGGCAATAAGGTGGAACATCTTCTTGAATCCTCTAATATTTGTTTGCTTAATGATAAGTCACCTACCTACTTTCATCCTGCATCTGGTTCATTCAATTCAATAGATTTGTCTTTATGTTCTGCATCTGTTTTTCTTGATTTTGCATGGCAGGTCCATTTAGATCAGTGTGGTAGCGACCATTTTCCTATTTTTATTGATATAGTTAAGAGTTTGCCTAAGGATAATGTTCCTCGTTGGAATCTTAAAAAGGCCGATTGGCCAAAATTCAAACTCCACTGTTCCTTAGATATCTATAGGCATAGTTTTACTGACATAACAGAAAAGTTTCCTGTAATAAATTAAATGATATAGCAACAAAATGTGTGCCAAAGTCAACTGGACAGTCCACTGGTAGCTACAAACCATGGTTCAACAGTGAATGTAAAAAAGCTGTTAAAGCTCGTCAAAATGCAATGGATAAATGCCATGCAAATCCTACATCAGATAACATAAATGAATATAAAAACTGTCGAGCCAATGCTCGTAAAGTAATTAAAGAAAGTAGAAGGAAATCATAGCAGGAAAATAAGTGGCAAACAAAGTAATACCACAATACACCATCTGGAAAATAATGATGGAACCAAGATAACAGAAAGAGTAGACATAGCAAATAGGTTGGCCCAAGAAATTAGCAAGAATTTCAGTAGAAACAATTACCGTACAAAGTTTAAAAAATATCAAGTGAATGCTGAAAAAGAACACCTGGATTTTGACACAGACAACTCTGAAAACTACAAATGTACAATTAACCATTAGAGAACTATGTGATGCTCTGAAAAAGTCTCATGACACAGCCACAGGCCCAGATGAGATCCATTATCAGCTGCTAAAACGTCTACCAAGAGACTCACTTATGGTGTTACTTGACATATTTAATGCTATATGGGCTTCAGGTGAAATCCCTGAATGGTGGAAAGAGGCCACTGTGATACCTATTCCTAAGCCAGGTCAAGACTAAAAAAAACCATCCAATTATTGTCCGATATCTCTGACGAGCTGTTTATGCAAAACCATGGAAAGAATGATTAATACTAGATTAGTTTGGTCCCAGGAGAAAAATAATATTTTAACAAAATATCAAAGTGATTTTAGAAAAGGTCAAACTACAACAGACCAATTAATAAGACTTGGATCTTTTATTAGAGATTCCTTTTTAAAAAGCGACCATGTAGTCTCATATTTTTTGATTTAGAAAAAGCCTACGATACTGTTTGGAAATATGGTGTTATTAGAGATCTACATAAAGTAGGCTTAAGGGGCCAAATGCCTATGTTTCTTCAGAATTTTTTATCAAACAGAGTTTTTAGAGTTCGAGGCAAGAGATGGGGGTCCCTCAAGGCAGCATCCTCTCTGTTACTTTATTTATTTTAAAGATTAATAGTATTGCTGATGTAATTCCTTCTAATTTTGAAAACTTTCTTTTTGTTGATGATTTTTCAATCACTTGTTATTCTAGAAATATGGCTTCAATAGAAAGGCAACTTCAGTTGTGTCTCAATAAGGTCGAAAAATGGGCTGATGAAAATGGTTTTAAGTTTTTCTAAAAACCAAAACTGTTTGTATGCAATGTTTTTGCACTTTAATTTTAACTTACTTACCAGTGCATCACAGTGGTCCCCTTGATTCTAAAAGAAGCAAAAGCTCAATGATAGTAACATTTTACATAATCTTAGCTAAAGCTTATGCGCTTAGGTCAAAGGAGATCTAGTTTTAATGTCTCATTTAAAATGCAGCACACTATTTGTACAGACATCATCTCCCAGATTTTCTTTCACTGAGCGTAAAATAAATTACTGCTGAAGTTCACGGATAATACCCATTTCATCTATGTGTAAAATTTACCATTTGTTATAAATAATAATGACTCTGTGTCTCCATTTTTTAGAAATTATCCTGCTCCAGTTTTTTTATTAAACTAAAATATATACCTTTAATGCTAATTTTTTTCATTCCAAAATAGGCTTATCCCTCTTGGCTGGTCTATTTTATACATCAATCAATAGTGTATAGAGAAAAGCCCTGTAGAGAAATGCCCAACAGAAAAGCACTAAAACTTTTGACACCTTTGGAAAAAAGCCTTTCAACATTTTCAAGACAGAGGAGATATGCCCTTTTTTAGATAGTACAAGTACAAACATGTATTGTTTCCAAATTATGTATCATTTATATTATTTTACAGTTATTATTTGCTTTTAATATTTACAACTTCTACATTTATTGTTTTGCAGAACAAAAATATAAAACAAAATATTTTTAATATTTACAATACAAATGACACATTCATTGTATTACTTTTTTCAATCCTCAGAATCAAATACAATATTCAATTGTCTGTGGAAAATTCTTTGATGAAACTGTCTGGTGACAGAAGATTTCACTACGAAGTTCAACCTCACGTAGCCATATTCGTTTTTATCAATTATCGTCTAAATGATGAGTAACTACAATCCAGAGTAGATCTTACTTTATAGAGATCGCTTTTTTGTCTCCGGACTTTCATGAATTGTGGCACAGCCACAATGTCTTTTACAGAAGTTGTGGCATGTCCACGATGACTGTGTTTTACAGAAGTTAAACAGTGATGGGCTACATTAGTACTAAGAAGGGTTACTGCTTCATTGCAACTACTCATGTTTCTGATGGCTCTGCGGTCAGGCTAGGGGAATGAAACACTTTTTGGCCTTGTTAATTAAGTAATCTCTTTCATTATTTTCTAAAGTACAAAGATTCATTTTGACTGAAGATTGCAGCATATTAGTAGAAATACTGTCCAAGTAATAATCAAACATGAGTAGCCATCTTCTTTTTCATTAGAAAACTACACATTCATGTGTAAGGCTTTTCTCCACAATCTAGAAAATGGTTTGGGGACTTTCTAAGTGGGTATCAAAAATTGTAGGGTTTTTCTCTGTCAGGCTTTTCTCTTGGATTTCAATCAATAACTAAGGGGCTGGCACAGTACACTAATGAAACATGATTGCTTCAATTTCACATAAAAGTATCTGTATACTTCCTAGTTCTATTTCCTAGTGCAAACTCAGAAATAGTAAGGTTTATCAAATAGAATTACAGTTGTCAGGATTAGTGGTTTTAAAGGTAGGTTAACAGAGGAACTTATCATTTTATTAATTATCACTTTAATCGTAAATGTGGCTATTATTAAGATTGTTTCTTCTTCAAATGTGTATTTTTATTTATATATTAGATTTATCTGTAGTATTTTCCTTCTTTTGTTATTCAATTAAATTATAGCACTAAATAAATTAATCATAAAATTCAAAGTTTAATTGTTTATTAGTATAATCTTTAGACTTATGTCAAATAAGGATAATCGTTTCAAACATTAATGAATAATTTAATAATCTTGTTGAAAGATACCTAGTATATCTGAAGATATTTACTGTAAATTATAAAAGAGGTTTGAAAGAGAAAATTTGGATTGTGATTTTTTTGTAAATTTGAGCAGCATGATTAGAAATTAATTTTGAATAAATTCGAGCCATCTTTGGTAAGATTGCCCTAAAGCTAACACGGTTCTCCTTTTAAATGTAAAACCAACGACACAAAGCATGGATACAAGGGGACATGACACATTTGTAATCATGGATATATGATTTACTGTATTTTTTAAAAAGTATCCTTATGTACCATTTCAGTCATCACTCATATACTTAGTCAAAAAACAAATGCAAGATATATTGTGATGCAGTCTTATTAAAACAAAATAAACTAATTATTGATAAATTTATTTATTCTGTTTATATATTTTATTTAAGAAATCAAAACCTGAAAAAAGCAACTTTCTGATTCATCTTTGTTGTTGTTTTCCTCTCTGAATCTTCATTGAAAAACACAGTCAAAGGTCATAAAGTAAAGTAGGTTTGATGATCATATTTTGAAATGAGGCCAAGTTACTTATCAAGTATCAAGTTATTTAGGGGCAATAAATGTGAAATTTAAAACAATATATAAAATTCGCCATTGAATCAGGGTAAGGGGGAGACACCCTTTATGAATGAGAAAAACTTAAATATTGTTATGCCAATTTCATGTTAGTGGAATGTGAATGGGCAAATGTAGTCACATAAATCACAAATTTAAAGAATATAATGGTGTTATCCCAAAACAACAGAAATGGGATTATTTCAGTGGCGGAAATCACACATTGTAGGGATCTTCATATACCTCTAACCTTTTTGGCTGGAGTGTAAGTTCTGAAAAATAACACAACCCATTGTTTAAAGTGGCATGGACTTGACAAATTTCATATTATCATACACCCTACCGTTAACTGACACAAGTTGAACACTAATGTTTATTGGGTCTTATTTGGTTCTTTGCATGGGAATTATGCATTATCCCGTAAGAGTGGTTTAAGGGGAGGTGATATTTTTATCAAGACATGCCCACAGTGCTTTATTTTTGTCTCAGTCAACCAGATTGGTTAAATATTAATCTACTGATTATTCCAGTTTGCTGCCAATTTGAGACTTGTGCCAAATTGCTAAATCCTGCTGTTATTTGTCTATATTTTTGTGTGTAGTGTTTTGTTTTACTTCAAGCAACGTTATTCGTCATCAAAGGATGTTATCATCAACAGTTACCACTAGGTCAACAAATTATAAATACACTGAGCAAAACCTATGGAGCATTTCAAACTGATTATAAAATACCCTAAAGCAATCAAATATGCAGCCAACGTGCCATTCCTGGGGAAACAAGGAGAACAACTATCAACCAATCAAATAATCATAATGACAGCATTTGATGAAATTAGGTCACAGGCAGTCAAACTGTTTTAAAACCTGTTGATCTTTATTATTGCATGACCTAAATAAAGTGCTAAGTTCCACCCTTAGATAGATTTTGTACTACTTGTATCATTGTGTTGACCCTGTTCACCTTGTCAACCTGCCCATCATAACTCATAATTGGTTTTCCAATTCGTTGACCTTTTACTTTCCTAACTAGCATATTTCCACTTCCATCGGGGGCTTCTGCACTCTTGCCCAAGGAGACATATACCAAAATTTTAATGGTTACTGACCTCTGCATATATGAGCGTGAAAAGAGGATTAATGAAGATTAATGTGTTATTTCACACACAGGTCGCTACAAGGCACAAATTTTGAGTGTAACAGCTCATTCAACTGAAAAGAAATGTGGAGTCGGGAGAACATAACTAAAAAAGATGTGGGTTTGAGTCAGATGTCAGCTGATCTCCAAAAGAAAGCAACTGCTTGGGGCTGCTCCATTCTGGATAGAGACTTTGCTATTAAAATGGATGAAGAACTGCAGAGTTTGAGACACATGTTTCACTACCCAAAGAATTCAGAGTTACCAAAAAGTAAGTTAAACTATGACAAACGTACATCAAATATAGTGGTAACCTGGGTGGACTAGGTTACCATCCGGAAGTCTTGCATACTGAAAGTGGTAACTCTACTGGTACATCATTGTGTTTTGGCCCACCTCTGAATTGTATTGCATTGTACATTTATATCCTGTCCAATATCACCATGTGCTACAGGACTCAAAGCACAATTTAACCCATCCGATAGAACAAGTACAGCCCAAGATGTTCAGCAACTGACATTTACCTAACAGAAATACAGAGGCTTCAGGATGACCATTATCAATGTTCCTGAGGTTTTTTAGCCTACCAATGGGTATAGGACCAAATGACAAACCAGAATTTTAAGTGGTCATCTGAGTCACTATGTGCTTGCCTGTATCTGGGTTTAAATCCATGTCTTCTGTGTTCCTAGGTTAGTATGTTATCCACTAGACCATAGAAACAGATGTGATGTGTGAGAATTCAATTTTTGACAACATGTTACAAGAGTTGACAATATCAAGTAAAATTTAAACAACTAACACCTAGGTCACACATTTCCATGTCAGGTGTCAGAAGCTACACATGAATGGGCTCATCTGCCTTCGATTGTAGATTTCTGTGGTTTGAGTATGATTTGAGTAGGATGCATTCAACAAAATGGAACTTCTTTCATGTTTGCGACCATTTTTTTAAATGCTTGAAAGGCCTTTCATTAGCTGTAATGGCCTAAACTTATGTGAACAGGCTGCTGGTGTGGAGGTGGTCGGATGGCTATATGGGCCAGGTCTTTCTTTAACAGGAACTACTACCTAGACACAAGGTTGTCTATTAAAAGTCAAAAACAACGGCATAGAAAAGTGTGAACTAGGTAATAGTTTAACTTTGAAAAAAAGGTATGGATTAGGCACTTACTAAGAAATAATCTGAACATGATAATTGAGGAAATCTGTCAAAAATAAGGGTGGCTCCGTTGTTGGTTTGATGTAAGTCTTCACTGAAACTGGACAGTACTGAATACAACTCATGGCTATATGTGATATTTACAGGGATCTTGCTATTAAAATATATGCATGTGCATATGAATTTCTTACTGTGGTCACTCAAGGTGTGGTCCACGGTGTACATAAGATTGTGATTCGATCGGCTTTTGGTGTAATACAGCAACATAAGGTGAGTTAAGGTATTGGTCATTTTGCCACATGTTCGTCTGAAGGCTACTGAAGGTGAGTTGAGGCTTATGGAGGTTGTTTCTTGGTGACCAACGGTTGTAGTACTGTCATCCTACTGTTATTGATGGTTTAAAAAATTGTGTTCAATCAGTGGCCGTCCGCCTGTAGTGTGAACAACTCGGATGAAATGGGGCGCCCTTATGGCAGTTCTGCTGCCGAGTAAAACCACTGGACATACCACCTGTAGTGTGAAAGTGGCATTAACTTCAACAGAGATTATATACAATGAACAATATTCACCAAGCAGTGTATAGTAAGAACTTCACCTGTCCTTGCCCATGTCCATGATTTCAATCAGTGTCTGTGTCCTTGTCAGTGACAGTGACTATACCTATCCTTATTTCTGTACGTGTTTTTTATTTGAGATTGTTCTGTTGGGGACACGGACGGGGAGGGGAACTTAATTTTCATGTAATCCTCAAGCAATGTTGAAGTTCTGCCCCCCTCATCTGTGCCCGCGAAAGAACGATCAGAAACCATCCCATCCGTGAACTGACACGGGTATTAACTTTCAAGGGTACGGGTAAGGACAGGTGTAGTTAGCTATGATACTTTGATTGCTTTTATTATTTTCACACGCACGGATACGGACACGGGCATGGACAAACAAGGACAGGTGAAGTTCCTACTTATAAGAGCACACACATAAGTGCTTGCACATAGACAGGTGCTGAAAAGTCCCAAAAACAAGTCTGATTTTTGTGATCCAGATTAAGGCGATCTTTGTGTAAGATTAAGTTATGGTTAGAATCCCCACATTGGGAAAAAAATATCACCTGGATCTGATCTATAGTTTTTAACTAGACAAACAAACCTGATTACGTTACCTGCACCCCTATGATGCGTGAATGTAATTATTACATACTTTTAAGCTCAAGGAAGTAAAAAAATTACTTTGTCAAATTATGCAGGACAGTTGAAATGAAAAATTACCTCCAAAACTTAGAATGTATTATTATATTGTTATATAAATAAATATTGAAACATGTGTATCAAAAAAGAAATATAAGTAAGTTTTACGTTTATTGTCTCAATATTTCCATGAACTTAAAAGTATATTTATATTTAAAAACACCTCTGTACTGTTATTATGAGAAAGAATAACAAAAAGCAAATAGAAACCCCAAGATTTGATCCAAAAGGTAATTAAGAAACCATAACGGGTAAAACATTATCCCTTTATTAATGTTACCGAATTGCAGCCGCCATTTCAACAGTAATACCCTGTAAAACATTGATTAAGGATAAATGTTTAATAAGTATAGACTAAAATATAGAAACTAAATTTTCTCTATATCATTTTTATGTTAGGGAAAGGAGTAGTTAATAATAGATCACATTCGTAAGGGAATTTGCACTAAAAAGAAACCCTAGCTTTACAGTTTTTTCTGTAACACATAAATAGCCTTCATTGGACACAGATCAACAATTAGTAATTGTACACATGGGATTGTAGACTTAGGCAACTCTATGTTTAACATTCCCAGCTGATCCAGACTGTTGTGATATGTCCAAGGATTGTGTCTATTTCTGCGGAAATTCCTTGGGACTACAGCCAAAAGTTACCAAAGAAGTGATAGGCAGAGAGTTGGAAAAGTGGGCTGAATGGTAAATATATTAATGCGATTTGCAATTTATGTGTTGGATGAAAATATGTCAATTTGGGGATTTTACCATCCCTTTCAACATGTGATGCCATTATAAACTAATACAAACAGGGTTAAAACATATTGAATCACAAGAATACAATTATTCAAATTTGAATGCAATTATTGGGACATTGCTGAAGAAATGATAACAGAAATAGGATCTAGGAAGAGAATTGGGTAGAATGGTAGATGTTCAGGTCATTTTTTTGCAATTTAGTGTTAAGTTTTTCTTAATAAATAATAGTAGAGAGGGTGACAGGACAGTGTATTAGATAAACTTTAATGTAAATTTATTATCAAATAAATAGCTAGATGGAAAGTGTACAGGTAAAATTTCATGTAATTTTGTCAAATAAATATTTCAATGAAATGCGCTTAGATAAACTTTAATGGTATTTTATCACCAAACAATAGATACGTAGAAAATGTACAGATAAATCTTAAATGCCACATAGTCAACAAATGTACAACTGGGTAGAAGATACAGAGATAAACTTTAATGTAAGTTTATCCCCTGATAAATAGGTGCAGGGAAAATGTACAGGGAAATTTTTATGTATCGAACAAATAGATGGTAGAGTATGGTAGATACAAAAGGAAAATTTAAAATATTACACAGAATTATTATGTGAGTACTACAGATCAGGGAGAAGGTAACAATAACTGACAGTCAGTCCTACTTTAAAGCATTGCACGTCTGTTGTTAGATTGGCATTCTCTCTAGCATTTTGACTTTTAAATTTATTACTTAATAAAGATTTTATCTCAAGTATCATTATCTAAAAATCTCTGATCTATTGTCCTTTTGGCAGCAAATTTACATCTGAATCAACAGCTCATACCAATACAGATTTCTTTTCACCATATTGTTGTTCATTACATGCAGGGGTGCTTATGGTCGCACTGGGGGAGTCATGCCCTGGGCTCTGTGTGATGAATGTGTTGATGAAAAAATGGCTACCCTTGTGGGTAAGTTATATCGGCTACTATCAGATATAATAAACTGTATTCATCTTATTTTACCACCATCTGTATTGCTGTTATTATACTATGAATAGAATAGAATAAAATGGAAACATTTTTATAGCCAAAATTGATCCAACATCCTCTAATGCCCTCGAGATCAAATAGGGAAAGTCCAGGGATGTATCAAATAAGCACCCACCAGGGAGATATACTATGATGGAGGATATGCTAGTCTCAGCAAATAGGTTTTTAGCTGGCTTCAGAAACCAGTTATTGTGTGCTGTGATCGGACCGATTGTGGGAGTCTGTTCCATTCAGTGGGGGAAGCCATTGCCAAAACCCCGCCTACCTGTGGCCTTTCTAGGACAAATTGAGGAAAGAGATAGTTGATTTCAATGAGCTAGGCTACTGGTTTCGATCAGAGAATATAAGTATGTGGATTAGGATAATTTGATGGCCTTGAAAGTAAAAAGATTATATTTAAACAAGATGTGGTATGTAATAGGAAGCCAGTGTAGTTTTTGAAGAAAGTAATTGACATGGCTTGTTCTATCAGGCCTGAAAACAATTCTGCAAAGGGTTCTTTACACCAAATTGTTTAACACATGTAGGGTGCCTATGGTCAAACTGGGTGATCATATGAACCACTATCAGCCATGTTGATGTTAATATACTATCAGTTACTTTCATCAATGCTGATTTTATTGTATTATCAACCACTATCAACCACATTTACCATTTTTCAAAATGAGTCACTATCAGCAATATTCATGCAGTTATAGTATCAACCCCATCATTATCCCATTACAGTATCAGCCACTATCAACTATATTTATCCCATTGCACTTTTAGTTAGTATTAAACATATTTATCCTATTACATTATCAGTTGTAATTAGCCATATTTATCCCATTACATAACCAGAGATATTTATCCCTTTACACTTTCAGTTAGTATCAAGCAAAGTTTATCTATAATCATCCGTGAAGGTCAGATATGGTTTAAATAGGGTTAAAAATGTTTTGTAAATATTTAAAGCATTTCAATATGTTTTAATGTTCACTGGGGTCATTTAGAATACTAATGTCCTAATGAGAGAGAATAAATAAAAAAAAAACAAAGTAACTATTAAAAATAAAAATATGAAGAGTGAAGTGCAGGGAAGGGTCAACATCTTTCAGGGTGGCTTCTTAAACAGGAAGGCTGGTTTCCTGTGTGAATTTAACACCATATTGTCACAAGTAATAATAAAGTGATGTCTTGGTGCATGGGGCTAATCATACAGCCAGAGATTAGCACTCTACACATATTTGTTAAGTGTGTTTTATACACATTATTATATTTCAGGTGCTAAAAGAGAAGAGATCTGCCTTATGAATAGTCTCACTGTGAATCTACATCTCCTGTTGGTAAGGAGATTTTATTAGTAGTAGTACTGTTTATTTTCAGTCAATTTATTCTACAGTAACCTTTATTAAATTTTTGCCAGTAAACTTTCTAAATAATGTACAACATCCAAAGAAAGTGATATAAAAAGTGATCTGAATATGTTTTTATGTGCCGTAAGAAAGGATTATAGCCTGATCTTAACTTGGATACTGACTGATAATCTTTTTGGTGTAACTATATTTACACATTTGATATGAATTTAAAAATATAATGAAAAGTAATTCAACACAAAAGTTACCACTTAGTCTTTAAAACTCTCTGTGGTATGTATTAAGTATTATACATTATTTTAATGACATTTTGTTTAATATCTGGTTACATTACCATGTAATAATGTGGCTGTGATCTGTATAATTATAGAACTCTTACACAATGCTTTTTGAAATGACATAGGTATTTTATCCAACTCTTTGTAATGATCTTACTCTTTTATCATATTCTTTGTGATGACCCACCTGTTTTATCACACTCTCTCTATTGATGTAACTATTTTATCATACCCTTTGTAATGGTGTAACTATACTCATGTAATAATGCTGCTATTTTATCATTAGTTTATAATGGTGTAGCTATTTTATCATACTCTTTGTAAATGTGTACAAATATGACCCTGGCTGTTTAAGGGGATGTCAAACTTTGAACTTTACAGTGGTGTAACCACTATACTCCACTCTTTTGAAAAGATGCTACTGTTATATTATACTCTTTGTAATAATATAACTGTTAGAGTAAGAAATCTAAAATTCGCCACATATCTGAAATTCGCCACATGTGAAAATACTAATAAAATAAATGAATTGTGGTGAGATTTGTTGAATATACAAAAAAGTAATGCTTTTTGAACTGAAAAATACCATTTTTAAGGCAAAACATAATTTTCTTCATAAAATTAAATAAAGTTTTAGAGGTGGGGAATTTTAGATTCCTGGCGAATTTTAGATTTCTTACTCTAACCTATCCATAATGTGAAAACCTAAACCATACCATTTGCTAACAAGACCACTTGAAGAGCTCATTACTCCGCCAAGGCCCAACAGCCCTACTGTGGCTTACAAGTGTAATGATAAAAACATCTTAAAAACCCTTGATCCAGTATGGGTTGAGGATTATTCCAAAAATTAAATCAGTTCTATGTTAGACCAAGACCACCCTTTAAAAATTTGGACGAAATGCTAACATATCAACAAACAGATAGAATGAAATGATCAAATGAACTCCTTTTCAGATGAAATGATGCAGCTATTGCATTATATTTTTTATTAATGAAGTACAGTGAAACTTGTTTATGGAGATTGATCTTGGGAAGTAGAAAAAATTGTCTTCACTGCCCAGTCTATACATATACAGATTAAAATTGAGGGGAAATAAAATCTTAGGAATCAAGCAAAAGTCTTTTTTGAGAGGCAGGTCTTTACATAGAGATGAGCTCTCACACAAGTTAAACTGTACTTATTTTAACTTAATATTTGATTTACTTGGGTTTAATATTGCTTTCAACAATTGCATAGGTTATATCATGACTGGTAGTTTCAAGGGCAGAGAAAAACTGTACTTACTAGTTGGTCAAGATTCTGTATTGTAAACTGTCAGGCAATGATTGGTAAGCAACTACCAACTTTCCCACATTAGGTCAGATCTGGGGTTCCAACCAAGGACCTCGGAGTAGGGAGGCAAGTGTATTAACCACTACACCACTGATCGCTTTATCTAATATTTAAAAACATGGCTGTTTCACCAAATTCTTTTTATTGATGCAGGCTTTGCATTGTTAACTGGGTTATTATTTCACTGTTGTGTCAGAATCTTTCTTATGATTCTCCTCCCATACTGCACACTTTATAATTATAAAATGCTGCCCATTTAAAAGACACCACTTGCAAGTTGACCATAATTTGGCAAGATGGTGGCAGATGTAGTGATCAGTAGGAGATAGACAAAGTAATATTTTTAGCATTTGCATAAATATAATGGAAGCTAATATTTGGCACTTTGATAAAGGAATAACACATATATGATTTGAGCTATTAGCATTAAAATACACAAAATACTGTTTGTGCTATTGAGGCTCAAAGTAAAAAAGAACATTAACCAAAATTAGAACCATAAACTGATCAACATTTTATTAATCATTCCAGCAATATGGGACAGAGGATAAATTTTATAAATCATATTTACCAATCACACCTGAATGACATTTAATGTGTAATTTCAAATTTAAAAATTGGGGATACACAAAAAACAATATTTTCAAGAGATTGTTTCTCTTGGCTAGAGACATTTGTAAAGGCACTTGCTTAAAGTTTAGTTATTTCTAATATAGTTTATATAGGATATAAAAGTAGGGCTATTTAAACACCCCTTCCCATAGTTTCCAGAGATTACCGCTTGACACCATCAGTCACCTGATTTTGTTTACATTAACTAAATTCTTTGGACTTGTTAAAGACACACAACAAATTTTTGCTGAAATTATTTTGGATGACATCTGATCTATACACATATAAAAGATATTTTAAGTGTACCAAATGATACCAATATCTGACATTTTGCCAAAGGAAAAGCTTTAAATAAATGGTGCAGGTGGAAAGGTGCCCTAATAGAAAATGCCATGGTGGAAAAGTGGCCTTCTCATATTCTGAAGGCCCTCCCTGCCACATAAAATGCGTATCAGATTATTCAACAGCCCCAAGGAAATTTTTTATATTTTCCTCCTCACTTTTTCACCGCTTTTCATGTTTATATGCTCTATTTATTTAGGTTTTAACCTCGCTTTCAACACTGCAAAGGTCATATAAAAAGGATAGGTTTATGGGCAGAGGAAACCAGTACATACAGTTGGTCAAGGTTCTGCACTGTAAACATCCAACCATCAGAAAGCAACTACGAACTTTTCCACATAAGGTCTGGGGTTTGAATCACCTCAGAGGTGGGGGACAAGTGTGTTACCATTGCGCCTATTTGGCCCCCTGTATATAGGCTCTAATTGGAAGTCTAATAACAAAACTAAGCAACAGGGAGGGTATTTTCCAACACTACAAAAAATTATGGTGGACAATTTTCTGCAAGAGGATACTTTTCCAGAAGGGCACTTTTCCGTAAACTCTGAATGACACATACCATTAAGAATATATATCGTTAAAATGGTTTTTCCGCATATTTTCTTTAATGTGTATCATTTATGAAAACCAAAAATAATATCATGAATAGCATCTTAGAAAAATTTCAGTAATTAATTATTTAAAGTAAGACCCCATATTAACACTAAGTGTTGGAAAAATATACATACCATAGAAATACAATACCACTCAGAGAGTTCCATGTACAAGTAACTTGTTCCTTTTCCCTTTTCTTTTTCTTTCTTTTGCTTCTTTGTCACTGCAACAAAAGCATAGGCAAAGCTTTTTCATCATGCTCAACCTGGACATTGTCAAAACATTAGTCTTATGCTGACTTTTTATGTTATACTGCTGTCTGTCAAGAGAAGGGGGTGGATAACTGAAAAAATGTGCAATTACTCTCAAGCTAAAAGATCTGTCATGTGATCAGAACAATTGGCCTGACAACTTGCTCTGGACCGTTACAATTGTGTGATTCATAAAGATCAATCACAACATTATGTTTCTTTTGGGAATATTTATTCTTACGTTTCATTTTTCATACGTTTCTTTTGGGAATATTTATTCTTTTATACATTTCAAATTTTGAAGTGAGAAAAATATATGGCAGCCATATTTAAGTCTTTGTTTTAAAAAGTTAAGCAGACTCCTGGGTAGACTTAACTAAAAAAGCCTAGACTTAGCAGCTTTGTGACACTCTCTAAGTCTAAGACCATAGACTTAACCTCATTTCAAGACAAAAGTCTTAACTTTAAGTCTAAGTTAAGACTAAGTCTTTTTGTGAAACCGACCCCAGGATTAACTACCTAATAAAATCCCTCACACACTGTTGTAAGTAATCTTCTTGACTAGGTGACTTCTTTTGTAACTGGTGAAGGTAGGGAGCATAATCCTTTTCATGATGGATGTACATCCCATTTTAAACATGTTTATAAATTTTTCCAGGTAAACATTTCTGCCCCCAGTAATCTTGACCAATCATTACAGTCACATGGCTTATCTTAATTTTGCTGGACATGATGTCTCAGCCAACTTGTTCATAAGAGCCCACTGCCTTTGTCCCACAATCTTGTTTGTAGTTTTTATGTTCTGTTTTGACTTTGTACTTTTCAGTTATCTTTCTACAGACCAACAGAAAAACGTTTCAAAATTCTGCTTGAGTCTCGGTCTTTTCCATCTGATCATGTAAGTACAAAAAGAATCTATTTTCCATTAGCTTGTGGGTCTGCAGTGGAGTGTTTGATTCCACCAAATTTATTGGCACCAGTGGGGTTTCTAGAATTTGCACTGAACAGACTGTTAGGAATTTCAAAATTGATACTTCAATAAGTTTATTTGCTTATTTAAAAGGATAGTGTGTGCAATTATTGCTTTAAGTTATGTCAAATCTAATACCATAAAGAAATCTTTTTTCCCATGTTGCACAAAGTCTGTTTTTATTTTTTCACAGAAATTCAGACTATTTCTCGTACTGTTCTTGGTCTGTGTAAAACAAGCCATTTTACATAAACGAGGACTGTATACTATGCCTTATGTTATGCTTGGTCTTTTGGTATTACATGCACAGACTTCACACTGTAGCTTATGCCATGATAAATGTGTTTAAAAATAGTTGTGTAAAACCTCAGAATTTCCTCTGTTTTTGTTTCCATGCTAAGTCTGTTAAAACGAGATGTTATGTTGAAACCCAGATTGTTAGACTGTACCCTATGACTTATATTGTGCTGAATCTGTTTAAAACATGATGTTGCATAGAAACCCAGACTGAAAGACTGCACACTATAACCTATACCATGTTAAGTATGTTTAAAACACAATGTTGTATAACGTGCCATGTTAAGTGTGTAATATTAGCAACAAAGAATAATAAGTAATCATGATCCAAAAAGGGTTTCCATAAAATATATTTTTATATCAAAAGTATGGTTCAAAATATTAAGTTCAGTCAATTATTGTTTATAAAAAAGATGTGAACTTTGAATAGAACACATTAGTTAGAATATTACTAATATAAAACTGTGAATGAAGTCTGTTAAATTGCAAATGATCTCAGATTTCTCACTGGGTTTTTATAATGTGCAAAGTCTGTTTAAAAACAAAATGCTGCAAAGAAACTCAGAAAGCACACTATGTCTTTACTTTTTCCTGTGCTAAGTCTATTCAAACCAAAAAAAAATGAAACTTTGCCTTTTGACTCATTTCAAATGTCTTGTACTACACTTAATCTTTGGTCATTAGTCTTGTGGGATGACTAATTTGTCATTTACCCACAAAAAGACAACCAGACCACAAACAGAGGGTAATAGTGTTTGATATGATACAGTAACAAGTATAGAGATAGATATACATATTCTAAGCTACACATGATATAAATATCCCATGAGAATATACATATTTACTAGTTTTCAGGTACACAGTTGCATGAATCTATACGTACAGTATACCAGTTGTTTGTATCCCACCTTAGTTTTATTTGTTATTTACTTGTTTAAGAATTTCTCTTCCCTCTGCTGTCTATCTTCACTCTTCATTGTACTTTTGGATCAGACAGTAACTTGCTATCATTGAAATTTTAAACATTTTACTAATCCTAACATATATATAAAATACCCAGACTTGATCTTGTGGATTTGTGTTTTCTTATGATCATCTTCAGTACCCTCCACCTAAACAACTGTATGCATAAAAATCGATAACAGGGGCCACAATGGCACAGTGAAAACAAACTCACCTAATACCTCTGAGGGCTGTGGTTTAAACCTCAGACCCTATGTGGAAAAGTTGTTAGTTGCTTACCAATGGTCAGCAGTTTACATTACAGAACCGTGGCCAACTGTATGTACTGGGTTCGTCTGCCCATAAAACTACCCATTGTGATATGACCTGTACAGTTTTGAAAGTGATGTTAAAACACAAATAAATAAATAATTGCTAAATACAAGTTTAGTGAGTGAGTGTGTCACTTGCTATAGCAATTGCTGTTTGTGAAACTCATTGAGAGGTCAAAGTGTGGTAGAAGTAAGACACTCTCCTCCCACCTTGGAGATCATAGTTCAACCTCATCATGGAAAGCTGGTAGTTGCTTGCCATTAGTCTGCAGCTTACATTACAGAACCTTGACCAACTGTATGTACTGGTTTCCTCTGTCCTTCTAACTATGCATGCTGCAAAAAACACAAAAAAAAATAAATAGGTAAATAAATCATTAATTACCCCAAGTTTAAACAAGATTTTCTGGTAGTATTAGAACAAAAATATGTGAAGGCCAATTAAGATCATGGAAAAGCCACACAGGTTAAAACCTTGGTCCCATTATCTAGGTTGAATATGTTTTTTTCAGATTTTCAGTGGGGTATGTCCTTTCTGACAGTATTCACCTTAATGTAGAATTTACATCATCTCAGGAAGATAAATTTAATTTATAGTAACAACACCTTTCAAGCAACTTTCAAGTACTGTAGGTTTATTGGAAAGAAAACAGAACCCATATACAATATACAAATGGGAATACAGCATGCTTATCAACTGGGTCAAAGTGCAAGATTTGAGGGTTGGATAATTAAATCTCACACTTCTTTAACCATTTTTTTCACTCAGATATCTGGTCGTCAATGGGTAAGATATGGTAAATTTAGGTCCGTACTACCATTTATAAACAACTCACTTCAAACTGAGGGCGAAATTCAACAAACTTATTGTGTGAAAAATGTTCCATATATAGACAGCTGTTGTACAGTTTGCACAGCAGGCGTATTTCACAGACATAATCTGTGCAATCCAGATTCAGATTTGGATTATTTGGATTAGTTAGATTTGTGAAAGGGAATTTCCTGAGATAAGAATCCAAAATGGCAAAAATAAGATAGACCAGTATAAATATAATAAAAATTTATACTTGAAATTTGCTGCTGCAATTTGCTGTCATTATTTTGCAAAGCATTATGAGTAATCCACTGAATCTGAATCTTTGAATCCACCTCCACAGGTAGATTCACGGATCCATAATCCGGAGTAGGATTTGAGTCACACCACAAGTGAATCCATTAATCTAAGGACTCCAGATTGCATAGATTATGTCGGTAAAATACGCTCACTTATTCTCTCATTCCTAACAACCCAAGTGTTTGGGTTTTTCAAAATACTGCACCCCTCCGTAGCTTGGCAAAAAACTTATTTTTGCTAGTTTTAAGTGTAGTGACATGGAGTTCCTTTTGAATAAAATTTCCATTGACAAAATAATAATTTATAAAAGTGTACTTTACCGACATAAAATCGAAACAATAAACTTTTCAGACTCATTTTAAGAGGCGATAATGTAACTTCTACTTCAATACCCCTAACGTGGCAAAATTGACATGAGGAAATCCATTTAAACAGCTGAGTTATGTCCTTGGTTACTTCAGTTACCTTACATGGTATTGACACATCCCCGAAAATGCATGAGTGTTTCCGACAACAAATAACTGTCAATAACTACTCAGTATCCTGTCCCATGGTTGGTGTCATGTTGGGGTTTGTGGTAGGTTACACCATCTAGCAGTGTATATCTAATTTTAAGCTCTGATTGTTTTGCTGTATTAAACATTTTCATGCTTGTACAATGAAACAATCCCATTTTCTGGGTTCTTTTCAATTTAATTATCATATACTCCCCCAAGTAAACCCACATGAAGTGACATCATCTCTGAGGTTGTGGCTCCAGATATAGACATCATTTGACAATATCAAGTTCATAATATAAAAAATTCATTATGTGGAGTGCAAATGAGCTTTAAATTGCTCTCATACTATTTCTGAGATATTTATGATTTCTAATTAAAAATAATAACAAGTTACAATGGCAAGTCTGGGATCTCATTAGTATTATGTAGGGATAAAGATGTTGTAGAATCATTTACTGTTTGTATATTGTTGCATTAATAATAATAGTAGCTTGAAAGGGACTTAGGTTTCAAAATGCACCTGCTATTACATGTTTCAGTATGCAACTGAATCTCAGATCAAACTCCATGGACTGGATCCAAAGAAATGCATGGTTTTCATGGAACCAAGAGAGGTTTGTTTGTTTATTTTATTAGTTTATAATAGTGACATGTTATTACGTTGACAAGGATTATTCAAAAGTATGAAAGTAATACACAGCCCTATATTGACTTATTAGTCACTTTAAACAGATAGTAAATAACAAACAGAACAAACATGTTTTGAGCCAGAAACAACGAATAAGTATAACAACGCAATACATAAAGATTGACAATATAATTTACTCTTTCTTTCTTGCCACAAATCAAATATAAAATTAATAACCATATTAACATTTTGCATGAGTTAATATCCTCAATAACTGGTCCATAAAAACTTCAGATTTATTTATGTGTAGGATTTTGAAATATTTTATACTAATTAGCTCTAAAGCTGGACAAACACATACAAAATGTTTCTTGTCTTCTACACCCTTTTTATAAAGTTTACATATTTGCTCATTAATTTTTAGTCTAACACACCAACCCAATTCTATTTCTAGGGGTTCAGCTTTGGAGTAAGTTTTGATAAATGCATCCGTTTTCATGTCTTGCTTGCTAGCTGTTTATATGTTACTTCAGCTTGTCTGGAATGCTGGAACGCTAGAAATATTTATCTTTGGAATACTTGAAACGTTATTATATTGCTGGTGTTAGCCTGTTTGTTTACCCTCATGAATGGTACATTGTCTTGCTTGTACACATGGGTATTACATCAACACACATACGTCATGTGTTTTTATGTAATGCTCATATCAGACTACAGCTCCACTACAGGCCGTATTACTTATGTTAATCAGCATTTGTTGAACTCTTTATTCCTTCGTGTTCTGCCACACTTCTGTCAGTAAAGTTTGCGTACTGTACCATTCCTTCCTTTCTATGGTCACCCATACATAAATTTCAAACTGTTCAAAATTTCCACCTACTTTCCACTGTTTGGAATTCACTTCCTGAAGACATTCGTGCATCACCCACTATTGCCTCTTTCAGAAAGAAGTTCAAAACCTATCTCTACGCAAAGGCATATCCTCTTTGGCTCATTTTCTCTTATGGCTTCTCTGTGGTGCTGACCTATTTCTGTCCCTAGACTTTGAATTTGTATATAGCTATTATCTTGTTGCGCCTTAGAGTCCACTACTCAGTGGAGATTAAGCACTATAAAAGTCTAATTAGAATTAGAATTTACCTGAAATACCGCCTTTAGTGTTACTGTCTTTAGTGTTACTGTTTTTAGTTGCAATAAATTATACTATATTTCAGAACAAGTAATTATAAGTATAAATATAAAAGTGTTGGAATTATATGAGATAGAAACTTTTTACTTTCTTCAAAACTTGATATATGGCTATTGTAATTAACTACCTAAATATATTTGTCACATCTCTCCTCTTTAAATTAAAAAAAACATTGCAAAACACTTTTAGCAATATAAAATAGTAGAGCATAATCATATAACACATAGTTTTAGCCTACTTTGTGCCTGAGACCAGATTATATATATATTTTTTTGCCTTATGATATGACGGCAGGTACACTCAGCAAAGTATTTATGACATATCAGTACAGGCAGTTAAAGATAAACATTGATATAAAAATACTATTTTGCAGTGGGTTGTTTTCATGTGCGCATTTTGACTTAAAGTAACAAGATATGCAGGCAGTAAAAACTGCAGACAATATTGATTCAGACAGTGTTAAAAATAAATCCCCTGTTCAGACTGTACATGGTATTGGTTAAGTTTACTGGCAAGTTATATGTTACCGTATCTTTAAGACATCTTCACTGTGTTTTTCTGTGTCAAACAATGTTCATTCACCTCCCAAATTCTGATTCTCTCCTGTATCAAAATTGTAGCCAGGGGTACAGCTGGGTCTCAGATGAGGTCTAGGTATTCTGCCTCTTTCTTGCCTGTCATTTAAATCCGACCAGAAATATCACCTGTAGTGTGTTTGGGGTATTTTTAGACCACTGTAAAATTTAATCATTTTCAAAATGTGAGACCAACACACAAAATGGACACACTGGCTGCCATATCAGAAAGTTGATTTTATTTGAAATTCTTGTCTGAGAATTTTTTAACTTTTTTTTTATTATTTTATTAGGGTGAAGAAAACCTCAGACTTGAAGATATTTTACAGACCATAAAGGAGCATGGAGATAGCATAGCAGTGGTGTTGTTACCGGGTGTGCAGTATTACACAGGACAGCTGTTTGACATAGAAACCATCACAAAGGCTGGTCAGGCACAGGTGATAACATAATCTAGATCTGCTGGAGCACTTTTGGCTGCTAGGGTCTATCCTACAACTATCCTACAACTTATCACCTATCACTTTCATCTCACGATATGGCTGATCACTTTATATTTTAGGTAACCATTTCCACTATGCTTATCTACCCCCTAGAAAGTAAAGGGAATGCTGTCCTAAAAATAGCTGTTTGGAAAATCAATCTTTTTGTTCAGGACATGTAAACAAAAATCTCAACATTAGAGATGGTTGGCTGATAACATTCTGAGTCACTTTCATCTCTTTTAAATTTGTTGTAAACTTTCTGTGCTTCTTATCAGATCTTGCATTTTGGGACTCACATTTAAAACCTAAACTTAAATCTAAACCTATCTTAAACCTATCTCAATGTTGGTAAAGCCATTTTTTCAATATTTAGTAGCTCTTAAATCTATTTTAACATTTGTAGCAATCGTATATATGTTTGTAACATTCATGAACCTATCTTTTTAATTACAGAACAATCCATTCAAGAATCACAGGATCCAATTCTAAAGTGTCTTAGAAAGCTATTGTATAAGTCACAAACCCACCTATCACATTCTCTTTGTAATGCCATAAATCTCCATTTTCATCCCTGAGTAAAGAGCTACAATCCTCTTGTCCTCTTATTCAATTAATCTTAAAAGGCAAATGGAGATCATTGCTTTGTTTAGTTTAAATGTGTAACTATTTAATTTGTCTTAATATTAAACCTTTAAAGTGAAAGAGTACGTTTTGTAGCTGTCAATATTGGTCTTAATGTTAAACCCCAAAACAGCAAAAATAATTAATTATTTGTTACTCCCCAAGTTATGCTTAAAATAATATACAATTTATGTATTTGTTTTAATTGTGACACCAATACATTATCTAAGTCATCTTCCTGTTTCACGTCTCTCCAGGGTTGCTATGTGGGCTGGGATTTGGCTCACTCTGTAGGCAATGTAGAAGTAGAACTGCATAAGTGGAATGTGGACTTTGCTTGCTGGTGCTCGTACAAGGTTTGTTTTGTCATGTGCCATAAATAGAGCAACATTGGCAAACAGGATTAAATACATAGAGTGTCCTTGCCACTTAAAGCCATTGGAATATTTGAAACTGTCTTGCTTCTAGCATAAGTTAAGTTAGGTTAGTTAAAATTTAAGGTGCAACAACACCTTAGTGTTATTCTGCAGCAATAAAATCATTACTTTAACTAAACAATATGTATAACCTGATCAAATATACAAAAAAAAAATCATGACTAGATATTCTGATTAAAATTTAAAAACACATTAAGCAATATTTAAATAGAATCTATACATAAAAAAACTGACAAAATAAGTAGCATTAGTAAATGTGATATAATTTTGCAGAAAAAAAAACAAAAACAGAGTATTCAGAAGCCTTAATTACCATCCCTGCATCCTATAGGAGTTTAGAATTCCTGAGACTGTAAAAATCCAAAGCTATAAGGTTTTGTGCACATGAGTCTAATGATTTTTATGAGTGTGCAAGTTAGGTTTCCAATAATTTATCTGCCAGTGGTCAATTTCATTAGTTATCATAATATTTCAATATCAGACAGGTGATATCATTTTGTGCCAGAAAGCTTAAAAACAAACATGGGTGGGGGGCAGGGATACCAAGCTGCAAACATACCAAACATTATCTAGTTCTTGCTTCAGTAAAAATGGTCATATGAATGTATAAAAATTAAAAATGTGTGAAGACGTTATATAACATCTACTTAACATGAAATTACTGTACATATATTTAAGTATCTGAACTCTGGTGCTGGTGGTATAGCAGGGTTCTTCATACATGAGAGACTGTTTGAGGAATGTAAAAACTACCCCAGACTGAGTGGCTGGTGGTCCCACAAGATGTCCACACGCTTTGAGATGACCAATGGTAAGTCATGTACATGTACACAAGCAGTAAGGACCTTCTTGGCCTACAGTGGTTATCACCTTTGGCAAATATTCACTTTAAGATTGGTCCAGATCCTGCACTTTAAACTGGGTATTGGTAAGCAACTACCAATTCTCCTACATAAGGTTTGATCCAGGGTTTGAACTGTGGACCTTAGAGGTGATTTTGTTACCTGTCACACCACCGAGCACCTAAATTATGAAATATAAACATTGTTCCAGTTTTTCTCAGATGTACTTCAATTACAGTTTCAATATGCACCTCAGAAAGATTTTGTAGTTTCCTTCATAAGTGATTAATTGGTTCATTAATATTAAACCATGTTAAGTAAGTAAGTAAGTAAGTAGGGAGCATATATAAAGTGCCAAAATTTATGTAAAAATCGTCTGATGTCCAGGGATAGTTCACTTCTGAAAAGGAGGTCAGTATCCACAAAGCATCCGATAGGGGAGATAGGGTATGGTGGAGGATAGGCTAATCTGAAAAATAACATTTTCAACTGTTTTCCGAATCCAGAGATACTGTCCACAGCTCTAATGGATTGAGGGAGCTAGTTTCACTCTGTGGGAGCAGCTACTTGAGCTGCACAACCTTGAGTGTTCATTTGGTTTGGCTGAAATTGATATGCGATTGCCTGGTGTGAGATCACTCCACTTATTTAGAGAGGACAGATATGGAGGCTGGCTAAACTTTATCACTTTTTAAGTAATGTTACAGTCACCAGGCAATGCGATAACAATTACTGGTTGCTTTTAAATTGCAACAGGAAAAGACAAAAACTTTAACTTAACCAATTTATTTAAAAATTAAAAATAATGATTACAGTTAACTGGTATACTCTCAATAATATGTACAATGATACAATAATGAAACCAATCTGACCTGGCCACTGTAACTGACATTTAAGTTTCTCCATTATATCTAGCAATCTGTCCTGTGATTTGACCAGTGATCTGTCTGGAGTCCACTAACACACAGATGTCTGTATCCTGTGATCCATTCAATGTCCGATAACACAAAATGTCCTTATCCTGTGATCCTTTCAAAGTCCAGTCATGCAAAATGTCTGTATATAGATATTCAGATAGTTTGCACAACTATGCTCTCCACTCTAAAAATATTTGCAATGTCCAAAATGCAGTAAATTCACTCTCTGGTATATCAATGCACAATATCCAAAATACAGCAAATCTATCCAGACACTGTATCCAGTTCACTCCAGCAAAAGTTCACAGCACAAGTAGTTTATATCCACTTGATATTAGTTCTAAAACACAAGTAATCTTCCTTATAGCCAGCGAATACTATATTCATTTGTGGTCAGATGTATAGTCCTTATATATAGTTATGCAAATGTCTAGAATGTTATAGACCTATCTTGAAGGTAACATCTGTCACCAGAAGCAGTTAGGAGGCTCTAGAAACCAGTTTAAAAGGGTTTCTCCAAATCTATTAATATAATCACTGAGGTTATTGAAGCCTAGAGGGATTTCCCCAGTCTATAAATAGATCAATCCAACAATACAATAAACATCAATATCACATAATATCATAATAAAAAAACTCAATAATAACTCCATTGCCTTAAATGGTAATATATACATATAATACTTAGATTAAACAATGCACTGGCACAGTGCCTATGCATGTAACAGTAAGAAGGTTGTATTTGAACAATATATGGTAATGAATTGGAAGCCAGTGTAGTTTGTGCCCATTTATATTCATTTATAAAGGATTGGTTTTATCCTTTGAAGACCCACTCAGGTCAGCTATTTACTTAGTAGCAAACAAGCTTACCCTTGAGGAGCTTTGTGGGGGGCTCGATGGTGTAGGGGTTAGACTGCTCGCCTTCAACCTCTGAGGTCACCAGTTCGAATCTTGGCCCAGGTAATTCATGTTGGAAAGTTGGTAGTTATTTGCCAATGCTCAGTGGTTCACAGTGCAGAACCTTGAATAACTAGTATGCACTGGTTCCTCCACCCATAAACTACCCGTCACAATGTAACCCTGGCTATTGAACATGACATAAAATAAATAAAATGAGAAGCTTCTGAGACATCAGAAAGCAGTACCTAATTCACTCCTTTCTCTTCTGGAGTCGCATTCTAAAACTGAACAGGCTTATGTAGTATTGGCTGTGTTTAGCTGTGGTTCAGTCCACTTTGTATTTTCACGGGATTCATCTTTGGCTAGGATGTCCTTGACATTCGACACAACTGGGAATGCATCGTGCATTTGGAACTGCTTTTTTGTAAAGTTTGAAAAACCTCACACAAGCCTTCATGAGCCATGCTCAGAGGTCCTCAGTGGAATAGTGGTTAGCAAGTTTGGCATCTAACCACTAGCAGTAACCTCTTTGTGGGTTAAAAGGCAAATGCTGAGGACCTGTCCTAGTATGACCCTGACTGTTGAACAGGATGTGAAACCCCAACTTTGACTTTTGGTCATGAGCTGTACTAAAATATACATGGTGGAGATAGTGAAGGGGTGGAGCGGAAAGGATGGACATATGGGGCAGCTTGATCATCAATGTATACTACCTAGATACGAGGGTCATCTTTAGGAGCCATAAGGAGAAAGTTGTCAAGTAAAAATAAAATACATACAAATACAAGCATAAGGAGAAGTGTAATGTTACCTTTACTCTTGAATATTTTTGAACCTGTTCAAGGAATAAAATACACTTTTTTCTTTCAAATGCACACAATTGAGAATTAAGATAAAAAACTGTTATATCACAGCAACTATCCATACTGTACTTGGTTTAAAAAGTACTAGCTTTTAACAACATACATTGTTATTTTATATTCTCCCTTTTATATTCTTGAAGGTCCCCATTGGATATTGTAATAGCGGAATCTGCTATTCTCTTGCAGCAACTGTGGTTGGGGTTTTCACATTCTTTACTTAATCGTAATAAATTTCAAGCAATTGTTGCAGTTAAAATAAAACTATAATGTAACCCAATGGTCAAGAGAAATTTTGAGAATAGATTCTGCTAAACTTTTTATATAGAATACATGACTGTTGAACTGACACTTATTGCACTTATTTCATCTAAATATTGCTTGTCCTTGAGAGTCTTTAGGGGAAGTTGACAAACTTCAGTGGGCGATAAACTTCAGTAGCTGAGCAGTATACATAATTTTAGAGCATTATTATTGGTACATTCAAAAGCTATTAGGTTGTATTTAACAAATTATGTGTAATTAAACAGCTAAAAGTTGTGAGTACAATAGGAAAATTTAGATATAAAAGATTATTTTATTACAAAAATTAGAAATGGTGCACTCCCTATGACCATAGAAACAGGTCGTTATAGTAATACCCGACTGGAGAATAGATTTTGCACTTTACTTTTAAGTAATTGAATCTGAATTTTATTTTATTTGTATATGCAATAAATTAGAGATAATAAGAAAAAAATACTTTGCTTAGTATGGTGCAAAATGGTCAGGTTTTGAAATATCAGATAGTGAAACGAAATTTCTTAACATGAAAAACTATCATAAGATTCTAATGTGGAACTATGGGAATAAATAAAGAAAGATGTTGCTTAAATAGTATTTGTTATCACTAATGATTCAGATTTATAAAGTATGTTCAATTCCAATTTAAAAAATAGAAATTAAATTATTTATTTTGTTTGCTGAAGTATACCCAATATAAGTTAAAGGTTTTGTAAATGAAATAGCTTATAAGCCCTAAGGGGCTGGATGTTAAATTTGTTATTTGCCTGTATAAACTTTTTATGTATAAATAATAGTCACTATAATAAAGAAATAAATTTAAGTAAAACTCTATCTGACCTTCAAAAGCCACCTACACATAACCACAAGCCTTAAGGATTTTTTAGTGTTGAGTATTGTTCAGTAATTTCTAATGGAAGGCTATTAATATGGCTAGATTAAAAGTTCTTCGAAGTTCTCATTCTCATTGCTTTCCTTTTTTGATATTAATATGTCATGTATGATAACCCTTTTGACCTGGTTTGCAACATTTAAGGTATCTAAGAAATTTCTTGATTTACTGAGTTGTCAAAACTACACTCAAAAATTCTAGATCTGTAAAGAAGGTAAATATTACACACCAGTGAACTTACTTGACATATTTTCATAACTTCAATAAAAAAATACCGAAGAGTTTGTTTGTGTCAACACAAAAGTTGCCTAAGTGCATTTCATAAAATTAGACCAGTGACAAGGTTTTAAAATTGTCCCTGAATGATGTACACAGATACTCAGGTTTTAAAATTGTCCCTGAATGATGTACACAGATACCCTTCAGAGAAAACCTAATACCATAATTGGTGTAGATATGTGGACAAGAGTGTATAAACTAAAACACAATGATACATAATTTTTGGCAATGTATAAACTTATTTTTACTACATAATCCTTTTAGTTTAACAACTAATTCATCCCTGTGTTGTTACCTCTGCCATTTATGAGATCTTCCTAAAATATGCGATGGATTGGGTCCAACTACAATCCCATTAAATTTTGAGTGATTCAGATCACCATCTGGATACAAAAAAATCAAAGATCAAAAATTTTTCATTTGTTTGTTATTGAGCATTTTTAATATCATACATGCCGTGACAGAGTTATTTAGATTTATAATTAGTTACATTTTTGTTTGCACTGATCTTCTCCTTTAATAAATGCCAATGCACTTTGGGATGTTACACTTTGTAGATATTCAATTATTGTCAATATTAATTATAATTTATATTATAATTTCCCTAGTAATGGATTGTTCTGAAGGTGCCCGTGGTTTCCGTATATCCAACCCTCCAATGCTTCTCTGTGCCCCACTGCAGGCCAGTTTGCAGGTATGTAAGACACACTGCTGTAAGCTAATTAATAATTTGTCCATCAAATAAACTATTTATGTCAGCGCATTCCAGCCTGTAATTATGTTAGACATGGTGCTGTATGTTATTGTAATTAGTCTTTTAAAGATTCTATGTTATATCAGTGTCCCAGTTTGTATGTTAGATATACTCCTGTATGTAATTATAATTTGTCATCAAATAAACTGATTTTATTTATATATCCAAATTTTGAGATTGAAGTTTGACCATCAAATCAGTTATTCCATATTTTGGAATGCCAGTCAATATATATATTAGACACACATAAACTGTTTCATATAATTGCAGGTCAGTCTCTAGATATGTCAAACTTAATCAGACTAAAGTTTAATGATCTAGCTGTAAGTTTTTCCACTAGATGAACAATTTTCACATCAAAGGTGAGGAGTTGACAAGGTTGAACTAGGTAATCTTGGAGATAATTTTCAAAAATATATCAGCTTTAATCTCCGCCAGAGTTTAATTAAGACTTGAAACTAAAATTTGAAAAAAATAATGATCATACATGTAAGAGCAAATATACTAGTTGATCAAGATTCTGAACAAGAATCACAGGTTTGGTCATATAGCAGTAACACATTCTCCACCCACTTCAGAAAATCATAATCTTGACATATGGGTTGATGGTAGTTTGTTAACATAATTTCAATACTGATCTTAGCACATTTTTACTTGTCCTGCATCTATTTAAGTTGATAAAGTTAAGATGTTTTAATTGATTGATTGAATGCAGTACGTAGAATGCTGTTTTAGTTATATTGTGATGGGACGATGATTTAAGTGATAATCTGAGTCACTATGTATCCACCCATATGTGGCCCAATCAGCCATCCAAGTACTAACCAGATGCAGTGCTGCTTGACTTCGATGATCAGATGGGACGTGGTAAAGCTACATCACATGGCAGAATAAATGTTTTAAGAATTTTTTATGATTTCCAGGTATTTGACAAAACCTCTATGAAAGAACTGAGAGCCAGATCCAAACTGCTCACAGGATATCTAGAGTATTTACTCAAATACTATTACAGCAAAACCAGCTCAGGTTAGACTTGTCTTGTTACCTATCTGAAATATTCATAAAAGAATTGTTAACTTAAAACAAAGTTTTAAACTGGAAGGTTAATGATAAATTGCAAAGAAATTTGTCATTTTTTTGTATTTTTATATTATATAGATAAATTTTTAAACTGTTTCTGTATTTATCACATTTCTTGAAGTCAACAAAATTATTTTTCAACAAAAAAGTTTGATTATTTGTGACTGGCATATTCTATTTTAATGGATAATATTAACACAATGTGCTATTGTATAACAGAAGAAAAAGACTTGTATGTGAACATTATCACACCTGAGGACCCTGAACAAAGAGGAGCTCAGCTGTCTATCACTTTAAGTGTTAATGTGAACAAAGTCCACCAAGAGCTCGAAAAGAGGGGAGTGGTTGTAAGTTTAAACAGTTCTCTTTTATCTCTGTAAGTTGGCAGGTGATGCCTTGATTACATTACTGACATTATTGCATACTTTTATTGGTATTTTATATGTAATGCCTCATTCCTCCATATACTACCAGGCTTCTGTCAGTAAACTTTGCATACTTTGCCACTCGGCCACCCGCATAAAAGTTTTGAAAAGTTCAAGATTTCTGCCTACTTTAGGTGGTAAAAATCACCTCATCCTATATCTGGCTATTACTGCTGGTTGTCGTCTCATTTATGTGCCTTTCCCCCCCTTTCTTGTGTCAAAATGTGACCATTACTCTCCTTGATTCTGATTCTCTTCTGCAGCAAATCTGTAGATAGAGTTGTACAGCTTGGTCCCACAAGAGTTACAGCATTTACCTTCTGATTTCTTTGCCATCTATAACTGCTGCAAATATCATATGTAGTGTAATCAGGCCATTAGAGCTTGTCCAATTTGGATTTATATTAACCATGGTTATAAAATAGTTATCGCCATTTCATATTGTGCAACATAACTTTAAAAAAATAACCTTTTGCCCATTTTTTTCCCAGAGTAACATTCAATAACATAATTATTTTATTCTGTATCAGATGAAAAATAAAATTTTAAAGAAAATTTGAAATCAAAATTGTTCAATATATAGACCTATCTCCATGAATGTTTTCATTAAAAGTTTAACACTTAGTTTAATAGGTACTGTAGATTATGAAAATACAAACATAGTTTCAATTGGAAATGTCCGATGCTCATCAGATAAACTCATGTGCATGAGAATATGTAGTGAGCACCAGATCTTCTATGATCTGCAAATCTTCTAACGTACATCACATAAGAAGTGATCAGTCGAAAAAAGGTTGGAAGGTTACAGAAGTCTTTTTCTCACTGTGACCTGACACACAGAGTGAAACAAGCAGTGGGGCTTATTATTGTTATTATTACTATTATTATTTATGTTATCATCATTTTAATACACCCATCCCATTTTAATACACCCACAACAGGTATTACTGTGATGCCAAGTTAATCTTACTAATGATACAAATGTTACCAAGTTGAAATTTGGTGCACATTAAGGTCACCATGTATTAGCAAATGGGAGGTCTAACAGTTCAGCAACTTAGTGAAAAGAAGTTGTAATAACCAAATAGAGCAAGTGACATATTGACATAAATTAAGACTATAAGATGACCATAAGTTTTGGAATAACCCTTGATATGACTATCAAGGATGTTTCTCCTGTTTTGCTTTTGAATTTTACTTTACAAGTGAAGATAGGGGAATTTAGCAGGAATTCTGCAGGCCATAAGCGATCAGTCAATGAGAAAAGGGGTCACCTGTAACAAGAATAATTTTTGAGAGTCACTGTAATCTGGTATGTCCATCTTCCATCTTGCCCTGGTTTGATTATTTTATTTAGTTTGTATTTTAACCATGAAGATTTAAAAGCAGTTTCTGCACAATCTTCTGAGAAATTACCTTTAAAAGACTGAAAAAAATCAGTTTATCTTGCATTTCATTTTTAGTGTGACCAGCGTGAGCCCTCTGCATTGCGCCTGGCTCCTGCTCCAATGTATAACGACTTCCAAGATGTCTTCAACTTTGTGGAGATTCTTGGAGAAGCTATTAGACAGGCTGGAGTGTAAATTAGAAATCCCAAAAGAAATCACTTGATATATGTGTGTACATCCAAAGGCAAAGAACAGACAATGACTGCAATAATGTAACAAAACACTCAATTTTTGGTGTCAGCTCCTCTACATCATATACTGCAGAATAGTGCATTAAACCAGTTTAAAGTGATACTAGTATTTTGACAATTGGGCCATGGTAAAATACATATGTTCATCTGTTTAGCCAAGTGTTACATTGAATGCATATAAGAACAGTCAGGATAACTTATGAATAGTGTAAAAGAATGAGTACATACTTTTGTATTATAGATTGTTTATTAGCTCCACTAAGCCTGTTGACGGAGGGTGTTTTTTATGTCAGCAAGGTTATAAAAAAGACTACTGCACAGATTTGAATTTTCAAAATAGGTGCCACTAGGTATAACACGGATCTGAAATAATTTTGCAAATGATCCACTACCTTTTCTGAATCAAGGTGTTTTTTAAGAGGATGGGAAAAGAAAATTCATGAAATAAAAAGTAATATACCCTCACAACTTGTTTTGTACACCAAAACACATTTATAAAGTTCTTTGTGGAAGAAAGTACACCATACAGATAATAAGATTATTAACCCCACTTCCTTAATAACTATAATTGACATTCCAATAAATATCTTTTTAGTGCTTGAATATAAGCAATAAACTTGGTGCAAATTTTATGTAAGTTTGTCTAATGCACATAAGAACAGTTTCCTTATGGTGTGATCAAGGTCAAGGTAAGGTCAGAGGCAAGGTAAAGATAAGATTAGCTTGAGGAATTTATTTTACAAGTTAGTACGTACATACAGATATAAACTTTAAAATTTTCAAAATTTTGAAATATTTTAAAAGCACCATATTAAAACGAGAGGCAACTAGTTCCAACACAATGTTCACATGGTAACAACAACCCATGTTCCTACATATCAATATCACATCTGATAAACAATTCCTCTCTCCACACAAAACTGGCAATAAGGGGGAAATTACATCACTTTTGAGAGTCTCTTACATACTAGCTGTGTATAGATACACTCAAATTAAGATTCAAAGGCAGCCGTTTCAAAATTTTATCGCTTTCACTTGAATAGGTTATGCACATCCCATTTGTAAATATATAATGTCTTAATCAGATTTTAATCTTTTTCTGTATTCTATTTAAAATTAGTTTGTAAAGAATAATTTAAACTTCATCACTGAAAGATATACTGTTTTGAAAAATAGACTGATAGCAAGTTGTAATATAAGAGAAAAAGGACGTTGAAAATACACATATTCAAGACTAAATATTAACTATTTTTTCATCGTGTTTCGCTGTGTTTCTGTGATAATTGTCAGTAATAAGCAAGGCCAAAATAGTAAAGTGAATTCTTGAAACATGAACCTTGTAGAAGTGCTTACACTTAAATATGTTGAGATAAGCTATGATTTTAACTGCAGGGTATTGATTCCACATGTCGTATAGTGCTAGATTTAAAGGACTGGCTTGAATATTGTGCTAAATAAACTTGAAAATTAATCACATTGGTGAATATGTACGACACGGCCTGTTATAGGGGCCTGTCCAGTCAGTTTCTGGTCGACCCTAATAGAATTTATTATTGCTGTTCTGGTTCGTAGTTTGCCCACCAATAGCAGGTCACCTCACGCTTCATTAAGCTTTGAAACGATAGGGTCTATCATATTGGGATTTGCATTCGAAGGACACACAAGGTGATCCACAAAAGAAAATAAAATAAACATTGAAACAAACGAAAATATTGTTATATTTTATTATTTTAGTAGTTTTAGTTTATATTAAGCTAACAGTATGCCTGCCTCTAGTAAGAAATCTCCGCTAACTACGACCAAAAAGAAGAAGGCGACTCCAGTACCTGGCAAGAGTAAGAGGAATGGTGGCGCTAAGAAGGACAAGGGCAAGGACTTGGCGAACAATAAAGACGGTTCGTATCTTAATGAAGAAAGTCACTCTATGTTGGCTTCCGTGGCAAGTCCGCCCCATACCGTAGCATCAACTTCGTCTTCAGTAGATCACACAGTATTGAGTGTTTTGGCTCGGCTGGAGCAGTCAAATTCAGAGGTCATGAAGTGTTTGGAGAGACTGGAACGAAATAATACCATCAGCTCCACCCCAGTATCATCACCTCATTCGGGACCTAGGGACAATGTGACCTTCAGACTGCCACAAAGCAAGGTCAGGTCGCCTGGCAAGCAGAAGACAGCAGATCTCACCCCTCACACTAATCTGATGAACTCCTATAAATGGCCAGCCAGGGAAGAAATCTCTGCATCGACTTTAATGCACCCACAGTTACAGGACAGTCGTAATCCTGGAAATTATAGGACAGTGGCAGATCAGGAGGAGCGACGGGGCTACGACAAAGACGCGGTTGTCCCCAGTTTGGAAAGACTGAGGGCAATGCTTCACATGGCGTCCATGGTTTCTGACCTTCTAACACAGCTCGAAGCCAGTCACACCATGATGTCCTGCAAGGTAAGGGCTTTCTACATAGAAAGAAATTGGGTAGATACAATATCACAGATATGCCAGTGGGAAAGCCTGAGGTGAGGTGGCCCAATGAGGGTTTTGTGTCTTCTTCAAATAGTAAGAAACCCGCGTATGATGAGATGAATCTCCAGCAGTGGGCGGTAGGTCAACTGAATAACGCTTTGCAAATTGAAGACAATACTCTGTTACGACACGTCTTAACGCAGATTGTGCTGGCTCTGAGGGATTCCGTAGCACTTCCGTGGCCAGCTGTGAGGGCAGCCTGGGCTGTCTCCATGACAGAAGTCGAGGAAGGTAGGCTTCAATGGCATGATACTACGCAATGGGCATTGAACCGTGTCAGTTCTTCCCAAATAGCAGTCATCAATAGCCAGAATGTGTCATCCTTGGTACAGAAGACTCGTATTTGTAAATTCTACAATGAAGGCTCCTGTAGCAATGAAGGTAACCACGGTGTTTACAGACATGTCTGTTCGCTGTGCTTCAAACAAGGACGCAGTTCACCACACCCAGAGTTTAAATGTAGTTTTCATGTGAATCATAGATCTCAAGAGGTCAAGCCAGTTTCAGCAAGGTAGGAGCCAGCAGGATCACCTGGACAACCTGCAAGGACAAAACAGGACGATGTAAATAAAATTATAGACAATAACTTTAAGATATATGAATATAAAAATAATAAACAGTTACATTGTGTTGATAGAAGTAGAGCTGATCTGGTCAATGATCAGCATAGTACAAATGACAGTCGTAGTTACAATAATGGTTGTGAAGATATGTATTATGAGAATATGAACAATGCTAATTATTTGCAGCATGATATACAGTTTGAGGCCTTCCAGGGGGGTGGCAGCAATAATAGTCGAGTACCAGAGTTAAAAAAAATTTGGGTTTACAATATCTCGGGTGAATTGAAGTTGTTCTTCGCTGCCATCTCCATGGAGGGCTTGGGATATGAAAAAATAAATGTGATGGGTACACAAGTGAATAACTCAGAAAGAATAGTGTATGTTTTGTTTAACATTGTGAGCAACCATGGCGAACGCAATCAGTGGGTATTACACATGAAAGGGGAGCAGGGATCTGACCTCCAGGGGTTTTTCTGGTGTACTCAGGAAAGGGAGGACATAAGTTTGAAGCAGATGGGTAGGGACATTGATCAATATATGGAAGCTGTGAAAAGGGGTTATTTGCTAATTCAGGATCATTCGAAATTGCAATACATTACAAATCAGGCAAAACAGGAGGCAAAAAATACTTATTGGGAATACACAAAACAAAGAATGGCTTGGGAACGCCATGGTTGCTCCTATGAGAAATATATGCAGCATGTAATTGATGGCTGCATCGGACAGGTAGAGAAGATCATAATAGAAAGCGATGATGAAAGCAAAAACATTGAGTCACAACCATTGACTAATGCTAGAGTTAAGGAAAAGCTAGGAACTCGCACTAGTGGTCGCGTTCGAGTGGACGCATGTACTAACTACGATCTGTCAGATTATAACATCCCAACCAAGAAGGTGGGCTATTTGGCAATGGAGAATACAGATTTTCGATTTGTAGGTCCAGATAGACTGCCTGTAACCATAGATTCGATAGATAAATGTTTACAAGTAGCGAATATTATAAGGAATACAGGCTTACCTAACTATCGTATGGCAAGAATTCCTTTGACATCAGGTTTAAACATCCCAGCTTGGGAGCGCGAATTACAGGGTTATCCAGATGATAGGCTACTCCAGTATTTAAAATTTGGTTTCCCTCTGTCGTTGATAGCTCCACATAGTTTGCACAATCAAGAGGTATCCAATCATTTTTCGGCTCGACAGTATCCACAAGATATACAAAAATATTTATCCAAAGAAACTAGTTTGGAGGCCATGCTGGGCCCTGTTGATAGTGTAAACTCCAAGGAATTTCACTGCTCACCGTTAATGTCACGCCCTAAGGATGGGGATAGTAGAAGGGTGATCATGGACCTCTCCTTCCCCCAGGGTAAGGCATTGAATGACCAGGTAACCAAAGGAGTATTCGACGGTACTCGATTAACACTTAAATTGCCCTCCATTGATGATATTGTTAGGGATATTGTTAATACAGGGAAAGACCCAGTAATGTTTAAAGTGGATGTGGCTAGAGCCTTCAGAAATCTACCTGTAGACCCTGTTGATGCCCTTAAGTTGGGAATTAAATGGGAGGGTAAGTTCTATCTGGATAAGTCGGTGGCGTTCGGCTGGATCTTTGGGACAGCTTCGTTCCAGTTATTATCGGATTCCATAGCTTATTTAATGAGGGATTTTTGTAACCTTCACTGCTACATTGATGATTATGTGGCAGTTCTACCTAAACATAAGGCAAACGCAGCCTTTGATAAATTATGTTCATTACTACAAGATCTGGGTCTGCCTCTGAATAATACAAAGCTCACCCCCCCCCCCCACACACACACACACACACACACAAAACGCCTCACATATTTGGGCATTGACATAGATCTTGATAGGAACACATTGGCCATAAGCGAAGAAAAACTGAAGGATATTTATACAGAATGTATTAAGGTCAGGGGACAGAAATACCTGTCTAAAAATAAATTTCAAGCATTAATTGGAAAACTGTTATATATACAGAAGACAGTTAAACCGGCTCGAATATTTGTTAATAGGATTTTGGCCACGTTTAGGGGAGTGAGTCATAAACAAAAAATTTACTTAAAAAGGGATTTCCAGGCAGACATAGATTGGTTCATTAAGTTTCTGCCCTCGTTCAATGGCATTACCTTCATTAGAAAGAACGTGGTTGATGAAATGCAGTCATTATTCCTAGATGCATCTCTCACAGGTATGGGGGCGGTGTGGAGAGATCGTGTATATGCAACACCAACTATGGAGATACCGGGCTTTGTTCTTACCATAGTATATCTGGAGATGTTTAATGTCCTGTTGGCTTTGAGGGTTTGGGGTCGAGAATGGCGTCATTGTAGCGTCAAAATTTTTTGTGACAACCACAGTGTTGTCCAGGTGGTCAAAACTGGCAAGACGAGGGACCCTTTCCTCGCACTTTGCATACGAAATATTTGGCTCCAAACTGCAGTATATGACATTACTTTAGTCATTGAACACATTGCAGGCAAGGACAATAGGATTGCAGATACTTTATCTCGCATACATTCCACTAGAAAGGTGGACGAAAATATACTTCTGAACCTACTTAAACATTATTGCTGGGAACCCATTTTCCAGTTTTATTTTGACTTGACTTTGCATATATAATTGCAGATCAAAACCTGGGGGCACCTTCAAATGCTTTAGCAGTGGCAGCCATTCACAGAATAAAAACAGCATACAGACCATCCACCAGGGCTTCACATAGAGTTCATTTTTTCACTTACCTGGCATTTGTATTGTTTATGGACTTACCAGTTGAATTCACAGTTCATTCTGTCATAACCTTTTTGGAATACTTGTTCACCAATCAAATTTCTTATAAGGTTATGTTGAACTATATGTCATCTTTGAGATCTGTGGCAAAGACTTATCACTGGGACACAGCCCCTCTAGAAAGCCCTTTGGTGGGGGCATATTTGAGAAGTATAAAAATTAACTTTACACATTTCCCCACAGTACGAGGAGTGTTTGATATTAACATCATGCATTCTATTTCGGTGGCCTGTGACATTCTTTCGGATCCTCCTTTATTCAGAGCTGCTTTCCTACTAGCTTTCTTCGCGTTTCTGTGCATGTCTAACATTGCCCCCCACTCCAAATTAGCCTTTGATCCATACCGTCACATACTATGCCAAGATGTGTTATTCCTCCATCCAGGTGCTCACATTCTGTTGAAGTGGACAAAAACTTTACAGGATAGATCAGCTCATCGTTTTGTCCAGATTCCAAAGTTGAAAAACCCTCATCTATGTCCCATCAGGGCCATAGGGGACCTCATGCAGTCTAGGCCTCTGCCCCATCACGCCCCTTTATTTGTTGATAAAAATTATCCTCACACTCTGGTCATAGACACTACTATAAGAGATGCATTAAGAAAGGTCCTCACCCATCTCCATATCCCCACCAGAGAACATGGGTTTCACTCTTTCAGAAGATCTGGAGCCACCATAGCTTTTGACAATAATGTTCAGCTACAACACATCATGGCCCACGGTTTGTGGCATAGCTCAGCAGTATGGCACTATTTGCAGAACGCCTCTGTGGCTCCCTCCATCATCCCCCTCACTTTTGCCAAGGTCATTCCCTCTCACATTTAGTTGGCGTTTGGTGGTTTTTCAAATTTTACCTTAAAATCTGCAAACTTTACATTTTAACTATAACCTACTAACGTGTAAAATAAAATATTCCCAAACATTAGCAAGTTACATTATTCTAACCTTATGGCTGAACTTGACCTACGACCTTGAGAAACTGTGTACGACACGGCCTGTTATAGGGGCCTGTCCAGTCAGTTTCTGGTCGACCCTAATAGAATTTATTATTGCTGTTCTGGTTCGTAGTTCGCCCACCAATAGCAGGTCACCTCACGCTTCATTAAGCTTTGAAACGATAGGGTCTATCATATTGTGATTTGCATTCGAAGGACACACAAGGTGATCCACAAAAGTGAAAATAACCCTCCAGTCCCACCCCCACGTCCAACAAGGTTATGGAGGCAAACGATTATTACAATTGGTACAAGGTGGGGTTATGGCACCAGTTGCTTAAATTATCTTATTATTTTTAGTTGTTACCACGAGTTGGGAAGTTATTTGTATTTTTATATTTTTATGTCTTGTGACATTATGTTTTTTAACCTTTACACGTATATGTGCAATGTGATAGGTGGTTTTTCAGATTTTACCCTAAAATCTGCAAACTTTACATTTTAACTATAACCTACTAACGTGTAAAATAAAATATTCCCAAACATTAGTAAGTTACATTATTCTAACCTTATGGCTGAACTTGACCTACGACCTTGAGAAACTGCCAGATAATGTGCAAAAAAAAGTCAAAAGGAGAGGTCATAGCTATATAACATAATGGTCTACAATTGTTGTTCTACCTCTGAGATATATGCATAGGTTGTTTCTACCTTTGAGACGTATGTACATAATCTACCCAATCACTACTACTATATATATTATTTTTGGAGAAAGTTTATATAACTTGCAACATACAATATACCCAATCTCTGCCATGCCAGTGTAACTTATATATTGGGAAATGTCTCTTAAAATAACTTTTTATGGCATTCTGCATACATATTAATCCGGTTCTTACTTATCCAGTACGAATTATTTATTGAGAAATGTCTCTGCAAATAACTTGTTAATTCTGTATACAACCTACCAATTTTTACTACTTCAACGTGGTCATTTATTGAAAAAATGCTTCTTAATTTGTTGCAGTATTCTGCATACATCTACCCAATCTCTACTATTTCAGTATATATATTAATCATATGACAAAATAATATTTTAAAAGTTCATTATACATGAGTGCACTGTGTACTTGGTTTACACATCTTCCAGTGGAGAATGAAAACCGCGAAATATAGTATTGTGATAATCTGCACTGCTAAGGTGGGTATGTGTTTTTGCAGTGTGAGTTTTGCTTGCAAAATACATTGAGAAACTATTGACGGTTATTCATGAAATATTCGAGAAATGTTCAGAATGGCCCAAATACCAAATAATTACAACACTGCTGATCAGGATCACCATCTGCATCCATGATTTTTTCTTAAGGAAAAGAGGGGTGAAAACAATCCCCCTTTTTAGAGGTCTGCGCTCTCTGATTACTATTAGTAGTAGGAGAAGAAGTGGTAATAGGAGTAACAATAGCAGTACTTGTAGTAGGGATATGAGTGGTGGTAATAGGAGTGGTGGTCACAATCCATATACCAAGTATCTGTCACTATAACAGCCTTTCTTACAATGAAATGTAGCCACTTACATGTCTACACATCACTACAAAAAAGCCATTACAGCAACATAAACTGATCCTATGGTTATGGTAGTCACTTATATAGCAGAGTAAACAAGGTTTTCTTTTGTACACATTGATTGATTTAGATATAAAATTGCTTGGAAAGCAGGAGGAAGGCAGTACAATCTAGTTGGTCAAGATTCTTCACCTAAAGCGAGGCTTAATGGTGTAGTGGGTAATGCACTAATCTCTCACCATTATCCACAGTTCAGACCCTAGACCATATGCAGGAAAGTTGGTAGTTGCTTGCTGATGCCTAGCACCTTACAGGGCAGAATCTTGACCGACTATTATGACTGCTTAACTCTACCCTTAAGATGAGTTATCATGATGTAACGTATACAATGTGTTAAAAGAGCCATTAAAAACCCCAATAAATCAAATCATATTTTCACTTAAATCATCTGACATCAGAAAATAACTGCTAGCTTTGCCACTTTGGATTGGGCTGAAATTAAAACCCATGATATAAGAGGTGACAAGCTAGTTGATTTACCAACAGGCCGGCTTGACAGAGTTTGCTAATATCTTAAACTGAAAACCACCATGTTTTCCATTTGTTTCTAGAGGGTTCAGTTGTATAATGGTTAACACACCTCCAACACCTGAGGTCAGAGCTTTCAAACAATGGACTCAACAACTTTGTTGGAAATAGGTACTTGCTTACTGGTGCCCAGTAGTTTACATGCAGAATCTCAACCAACTAGTATGTACTGGTTTTCCCCACCCTTAAAACATACCTTTCATGATATAACCTGTGCACTGTGTTGAAAATGTCATTTACCCCAAATAAATTGAATAATCAAACAAGGCCAAAAAGGGTTTTGATCTACTAGCGCAAGCTATAAAGCCATCAGGTGCACGAGTAGTGCACTGAGGCAGTCCTCCATCCTAGCACTATGTAGCCCATTGCTGCTTAACATCAGCAATGAGACAGGTACTCACCATGCTACACCACAATTCAAAAAAGGGAGTATGTGCCTTGCTTGGGCTCGTGCTTATTTTGTTTCTATCATTCAATGTCTTTTTTCATTCATGTTAGATTAAATGTAGAAAATTCCACACAACAAGTAAAATCTGGTAGAGAAAACTCATTTCTCTTCCTATGACTTAGGATTTTTTTTGTAACATCATCAGGCTTCTAATTTTCTCTGACACAAAATAGGTACGGATTATTAAGGAGGTATTAAAATTCATGAGGTTTTATTTGTCTGTTTTGCTTTCGCAAATAGTATTGGTTAGCTCTCCATAAATAAAAATGAGAAGATGGATATTGGTCCAACCTAGATTCCATTAAATTTTGAGAGTTATCTGGATCCCCTACCTGGATACAAAAAAATGTCAAATATAAAAATTGTTCAATTTGCTTATTATTGATCCGTTGTTTAAACATCATACATATCATGGTGGAGGTATGCATTCTCCAAGTGCTTTTGTTTTGTTCTTTTTAAACTTTGTGTCCCCCAATGGCGAATATCACATACTGTGGTGGATTTCACATTGTTTACTTTTATAATTTCAAGACAGTCACTTGTTGGATGAAATGCATTGTGTCTCCAAATATGTTTACTTTTTTGATTTTCAACACAATCACTTGTTTTGGTAAATGCATTGTGTGTCTCTAAATGTAAAGGTGTAGTGATGAGGATCTCTCAGTAAGGTTAAAAACCAACAAGGATACACTGAATGTGATTTGATGGTATCAATAGAAACCAGAAGGTTTCATCAGTACACTGAACCATAGCTTGGAATATTAACCTTCCATGTGTACACAAAGGGATCCAATTCGTGGCTGAATAACAATAGTGAGGTCAGTATCTGTAACTGGGCATATTATGTAAATTGGGCATATTCCAGTTATACTATGATTTAAACATAATTTTTGATATTATATACCAAATGGGAATGCAAATATTGTAATAATATGGGGGTTAGATCAAAATAAATGTTTAGATAATATTGTCATTTTAAGATTCATCACTGGGAGAAGAAAACAGTCTTATGTTAATAAGGCAAACCATCAACACACGTCAGCGGATGTTTTTATAAAAACCAGCCGTCATTAGCCAAATACAAGTAACAGGACACAGTATCTGCTTTAATAAGTCAATTCAAACTTACCTTTTGGTCAGACCTATCCACTTTTCTTTGTGTCTCCACTGCTTGCATGTATTTTATTGGCAACCTATTTTCTTAAGATTTATACTATTTAGACAAGAACGTTTTGAATGGTGTGAAGCCAGCCTCTGCATTTTAATTACTTTGCCATTTTATACAGATTTACCAAATCATTCAAAGCAACTACTAGTTGTTCAAAACCTTACTGGCTTTCTGGTTCCACAGGAACTACAAAAACAACCAAAGCGGCAGAGGGAGTAAACACACTAGCCTGCAAAAATACAGTGAATCTGGGTTCAGTCCTAGGTACAAGCAGATATATACTGGTTCTGATGACCACATTAAGTGGCAGTCTTCTACCATTGGGTTGGGGCCACGGTGGCAGAGTGGTAACACTCTCGCCTCCCACCTCTGAGGCCGGGGTTCGATCCCCGGCACTTCCTCAAGTGGGAAAGCTGGTAGTTGCTTGCCGTTGGTTGGCAGTTTACAGTACAGAACCCTAACGAACTGTATGTACTGGTTTCCTCTGCCCTTCCAACTACCCGTCATGATATGACCTGTACAGTGTTGAAAGCGACGTAAAACCCCAAATAAATAAATAAATCTACCATTGGGTTATATCGCCACTGACAGGCAAAATAACACCAAAAGTCCTTGATAAATAAACTGCCAACGGTCTGTATCTCAGGGTATTTTAGTCGATATACTGTTTAGGGTGTATTTGTTCAGTCGGGAGGGGGTCAAACTAGCAACATGAGTCCTGTAGTTATCTGTATTATGCCTCATTTACAACCTAATCCATATTTCTTTATTTTGAATGCTTCAAAAGTCCTAAGGTTTGTTTAACTGAGTTCTCAAAGTTCTGTTACACATGTATTCACATTTATACAATCAGTTCACATAAATGTTACTTCACTTTAATAAATTTGTAGTTCACACTTGAATATATTCTTCATTCTCTATTAACTGAAATATCACAAACATCCAAGCTAAATACACTTTCAAGAGATGAAATAAAACATATGTAGAATCTATCAATGTCAAATGTTAAAATTTCGATAGAATTGGAAGTTTATTGCAATAACTGAATTTGTATGTATCCAAAATATAAGTTTTGATAAAACATTTAGAATTGAATTTTGATGTTGCTAGTCCTGCTGTCGATCCTAATCTGCCCCTTGTGAGATTTATGAGTAGTTAACTAATAAGCTTGGTTTATGAGCTTCCATTTTTCATGATTGGCTATATAACTCACATCATGTCTGGAAAGATTTTACATAGTTCTTGAGTGGGATGACAGAGAAGAGAAAAGCATGTTGCTTAATTGTCTTGCTATTAGCATAAGGTTACAAACTTGTGCTAAGTAGTAATTTCCCCGTTTTTCATATTACATTGGCGTCGTCATATTTAATTAAATAGTAAGCCTGAATAGTATGATAGTACAAATTTCATGTTTATGACCCCTTTAAGGAACTAAAAATATTACATCATTTTGAACAAGATCTTGAAGTAAATATAGACCAAATATCGAAAAAAATGTTGAGCTTTATGCTCCAGGACTGGCAGTTTAAACCCAAGTTAAGTACCTTTACCTTGCAAGAACAAATAGAACATGAAGACTATGGTAAGCACACTAAAAAGCAAACGCTCCATTTTTCGTCAGTTGAGAATTAGAATTCTACCACTTGAAACTGAACCAGGCAAGTATGTCGGAACCAATGTCTCCTGGGGAGAGAATTTGCAAACTTTCTGAACAGGATATGGGGGGTGAAATTCATTTTGTTAGTGTTTGTCCTGAATTCGACTGTGTTTGAATGAAATATTCAAATTTACTAAACAGAGTATAATCTTCTTCTTTTGTGCATACATTTATTGAAATAATGTATTTTGTCTCAGCTAAGTTTTGTCTTAAAACTGTATTCACAAAGGGTGACTTATCTAAGTCCAAGATTATCAAATAACCACAGTGGTTTTCTGTGTCATGCGACCTTTCTTTTCTATTCAAACTATACTATTGGTGACATATATCCTTCATTTAATGCATTTTATCTAACAAAAAGTGCTGTTTTGAAATGGAAAACCTTGTTACCACATATAAACTTCCAAAGCCTGCTTTAGTGAGATGTTCTGTATAATTATACTTTATTTACAGCCATTTCAAATTTTGAAGTGGAGAAAAGTTGATGGCGGCCATATTTAAGTCCTCTTTACAAAATTTAAGCCCACTACTAATCAGTCTTAAAGTTGAGCCCTTGGCTAAGCCTAAGACTAGTCTTTAATTCTTTGTGAATACCACTAAGCCTAAGACAAAAGTCTTAGTAGGTTTTGGGCAGAAACTTGAGACAAAAGTCTCAACTTTAAGCCTAAGCCCTGGTTAAGACCTTTCGTGAATATGGGCCCTGATCTATAATTTTGCATTCGATTTGTGGCAAGACACAAACTGTGTATGAAATACTTTTACCATGCTTCTGCACATTATAATAATGTTTAACAGAGGATGTATTCATATCTATAAATAGTTTTATATGTTTTCAGACTCTGTTCATTGTTATTTGTATATTTAGAATGACATATAACCCCATGTAGGACTAGGTATTTTTTTACTTTGATATTTATTAATGTTAACATTTATTTGTTATTAACTAAGTAAAGGAGATATTGTACTGAGTATAGACATAAAATATATAAATAATAAAAAACATAGTGTTTAGGTGCATCTGCACTTCAACATTAATAATTTTAAAAAGTAAACATCATCATAAAATTCTTGTTTAGTATCTATTCAAGGCAATAAATTTCTTGTGCATGCACACACACAGGCTAGTATTAACAAAAATAATAATATATATTTCCTCATACTCTCTGTAACTTAAACCACTCATTTTACTCACCTATCATTTTTGTTAGCTGTGTCATGCAATATAACCCCCCCTTTTGACATTATTGTAATTGTATAGAGCTTTGGAAATTAATGGACAGGCCATATGAATAGTAATTTCTGTAATCGTTGTGGCTCATGTTGGCCCTTGGTCTTCTTATTAATTGTTTTTTTTGGCAGCAAGCATTTGTTTCTGTTTGTCTTTCTATTTTTTTTCAAAATAACTCGAAAAGGCATGATTGGATTTTGATGAAGTTTTAGGAAATGTCGGCAATGGCTAAAGGAACAAATGGTTACATTTTGGCCCTGATCATCATCACTGTCTAGATCCAAGATTTTTAAAATGATCTTTTAGCAATATTTGAGGTGTTATGCCAAGGTAGAGGTATGTATGTTCTCCGAGTGCTCTGGCTTTGTCATTGTTTAATATATAACATTCGTATACATTAAAATTTTATACTAATTTTAATGACTCAGCTTACTTTGGTTGTTTTTAAGGGGGCAAATTTCCACTAGAGCTAACCCCCCACCCCTCCAAATTGGCATATGGCCAGTGAAAGTACATCTTACAAATAATATTTTTACCTCAGCAATCCTCACTGGATATAATTGATTCCGTTGTTGTGGTAATATGAGGAGTGTTGCAAATCATCAAGCAAGCAGCAGATTGATAGTAAACATTGAAGAAAAAACAGTGGAAATTGTCCATTTGGGAATCAGATATTAAAATGAATTGATTTTTTTTTTCAACTTCTTTTGTCAACGTTATATTTGATCCCATTTAAAATGTACTATTTTCTAACTGTTGAATGTGTCTTAGAAGGGGGACAACATACACATTTAATATGTACAGCAAAAACACAAAATGTTAAGAAAGAGATACTAACATACGTAGCTTTACATTTGTGAAATCTTTTGTGACATGCATGTTTTAGAATTCAATATTTTATGTTTAAGACTCCAGTCCCACTTTGTGGAGTTTGCATCCCGACCTCCCCGACTCTGCACTTCTGAATTAAATCGTGGAATTTGTACAAATCATCTTTCTGCCCGTTAAGGTCAATAGGGACTACTACATTCACTTTTTAATTTTAATTTAAAAAGCTTTTGTAAGTGATGATTTCTGTCTGCAGTGTTTATTCTTATGTCCTTTCAATTGCTCCTTATGACGTTTCAGATTCACATCTGGCCGTTACCAAGGTCAGTCCTCTTGGGAATGCATTATTGGCCATACAAAATACATGCAAACATTGACAAGTTTAGTGCAATCACCCCTTGGTGATTGCGTGTCAGTCGGTTTGCACTAGTCCGTGTAATAAACTCGTCCGTCTGCTTGTGGGCCAATCATTTCTGCTGTTTCTGTTTCAACCAATCAGAAGCTTTTATTGTTTTAGCTAGTGCAGGGACCTCATTCAGTGTCATTATATATCTAGAGTTTGATGAATGAACATTGGAAAATAAAAATCTTAATTTCTTCCATTGTTTTAGCTTTTAGTTATGGCTTTGTGTACATGTTGTCACTGAACCTTTTTCTTTCTGTCGTTTGTGTGGTCACGCTAGTGACGAAATCTCGTGTGGATATGCTTGCATGCAAAAAGTGCGGGACTGAACACGAAAAACCTACTGGTAATAAATGTGAACGGTTTAAAATGGATAAAGAAGAAAAGAAAGACAATACTAAGGAACAATCTGTTAAGAAGACACCAAAGAACAAGCCGTCCACGTCTGGGTCATCACAGGACAAGATGATGGAGCTCATGCTCGCGTCTATGTCATCTGTCACGGAAAAGTTAGCCGCGATGGAGGAACGTATCACGGGCTTGACAGAGAAATCTCACGACATGATACAAGAATCTTCCAGTAGCCGCAAATCCCGTTCACGTGAGAAGTCAAAGAAACGTGAATCTTCAGACGAGAGGCAGAATATCTTCACTACACACTCCGTCATACAATCTGATACAGGTATAGCTTATTCTAAAGTGTTCCCGGACACGGCTGTAGCATTAAAACACACAGCCACACCTGCCAGAGTGAAGAAACTTAGGAATGACGCTGACTTGGGAGTTGCTCCACTCTCGCGAGAACTCATTCCAACGACACCTTATTCGTTTGCTAGTTTAGCCACTCCGGCGAGAGTTACATCCACCATCACGCGTCCCATTCCTGCTGTAACAGTTTCTCAACACTGGGAGACAACGGGTGACCTACAAAACAAAACAGAGTTTCAAGTACAAGACAAACAGCCTCAACGTGATTTTAATCAGAACATTTTATTACATACCGACCAGTACGGGAATCCCGTTCAGGTCCAAGCTATGGTTGAACCTACAGCAGTTCCCGTGCAGCCAGAGCCAGCTTTCTTTGAGAAACCTGCAGAAAGTGTTAACAACTCGCAGTCTATTGATGCGTTGAGAGCCAACCCCATGATACAGAAGTTAGTGGAGGAGAGAGTGGCAGTCCTCGAGAGTAGAATGAGATCTGAACTTCAACAGGGTACGAGTCACAGACGCAAGAGTGGACGTTACAACATTGCAGAAACACCACATAATGCCCCCCATCTAAGATGGCCTAACGAGTCTTGTTTCACTGGGACACAAAGAAAACGCACTCCGTACGATGACCTCTCACTGGGTCAATTTGTGGTGGGATACATTAACAATGTTCTTGATGTACAGCATGTAGAGACAATGAAGCACATGCTAACGGAGTTAGGGGAAGTTGTGAAATTAGCAGAAAATCTTTCATGGCCAATCGCAAGAGGTGCGTTCGCAGTATCTATGCACAAAATAGAGGAAGAGGCTATCACATGGACAGACCGTCGTGTCTTGGCAGACAATAGATTGACATACTCTCAGTCGGCCATTTTTAGTGGGAGTGTTACTATGTCCCCTAGACCACCAAATTCACCTCAGATTGCTGGGGGGACGAAAAAGATCGTTTGCAAATGGTACAATGAGAATTCGTGCCCTCACAACCAAGACCATTATGACACTACAGGGACGACTCTGTTTAAGCATGTATGCGTGCATTGTTTTAAGAACTTGAAGCGTAATAACGCACACAGAGAATCTGATTGCCTCAACAAGAATCGAGTGTTTACCAGTGAATAGGGACACACCGGCCGTACTCTGCATTCTAATGACTATGACTGTAAATTTGGTGATGGGTGTTTTGCTGGGGTCCACCCCAATAATATTATTACTGATGAAAAGCGTTCTGCTCTTATTTGTAACGTCTACTCTTGTGTTTTAAAAATTCATGGCCTTGGGCCATACAATAACCTTTATGATAGAAAAGTTTCACACTTTATTGGTGCACCATTAATATCATGTAATCTCAGTCACATACTTTGTGGTGTGCCCATTATGTCTGATAAATCACATGTTGTGCCTATGACGGGCCACCAGGAGAGCTGGTCTCCCGAGTGTAATGAGAATAACATTAAAACTTTGTTTGACGAGAACTTGGGTTTTGTTACTGAAAACACCGACTTGTCGGACTTACCTTGTGACCTACCTGTCAACATGAATGATCCTATTGAATATCTCAGGGTCGTTGATCTCGTTCTGGCCTCAGGTCTTCCCAATTACAAATCTGCTAGGATCCCTCTGCCTTCAGGTTTTAATTGGGACTACATAGAACAGCAAATACAAGATTACCATGTTAAAATTGTCTTAGACTACATCAAGTTTGGCTTTCCACTGAGTATAAACCCTGACTGCTCCATTAGATCTAATGCAACTGACAACCACTCTTCAGCTAAGGCATATGGGGACGAGGTCACCCAGTTCATACAAGAAGAGTTAAAGCACGATGCGTTACTTGGTCCTTTTGAACAAATACCGCATCCAGCCTTTACTTGGTCTCCCTTGATGACACGCCCCAAGGGCACAGGTCGTCGTATCATCTTGGACCTCTCTTATGGTGATCACTCCCTCAATAAGGCCACAAATAGAGAATGCTTTGATGGTAAACCCTTTACTTTAAAACTGCCGTCACTGGACCACTTAATATCAGATCTTGAGAAATATGGTCCGGATACCACACTATTCAAGCTTGACATTTCTCGCGCTTTTAGGAACGTGAGAGTTGACCCGGCAGACGCCATACATCTAGGCGTCATGTGGCAGAACAAATATTATATTGATAAGAACCTGGCTTTTGGGGCTGTCCATGGAACAGCCATTTTCGAAAGAGTTTCTAATCTCATTCGCTTTATCTTGGCCAAGCAGGGTTTCAAAGTACTGAACTATATAGATGACATTTACGCAGTTTGTCATAAAGATACAGCTCAGGCAGCATATGAGACCTTGATTAGCGTTGTTGGAAATATTGGCCTCCCTATTAACATTTCAAAACTGTTCCCCCCTTCTACAGAATTATCTATATTAGGTATTGTGGTTAATCTTAACACCAGAACATTTAGCATACCAAACGAGAAGTTGGAGGAAATCTCGTCACTATGTCACGAGATGTTATTGAGAGATCAAATGTCTAAGCGTGAGCTACAGTCATTATTGGGGAAGCTGTTGTACGTCTCTAGGTGCGTGCGAGGATCTCGTATCTTTCTAAATCGCATATTACAGCTACTGCGGGATCACCATAGTAGGAACCGTATTATCTTAACGCGAGAATTCCATTATGACCTGCTGTGGTTTCTCAAGTTTTTACGGTCCTTTAACGGAGTAGTGGTCTTTAGGCGTGCCAGGGCTTCACAAACAGTTTTCGTAGACGCAACTCTCACGAGAATTGGGGGAATTTGGGGCTCTCGGGCATACACAGCTGAGATCCCACCTAACATCTCGTTCGAGACCTCTATTACCCAGCTGGAGATGTACAACATTGTCGTAGCATTGAGACTGTGGGCACGCGATTGGAGTAATAAAATAATTTGTATAAGGTGTGATAATGAGAGTGCGGTGTCGGTCTGCAATTCTGGTAAGACACGTGATAGTTTTCTCAATTTATGTCTGTATGAGTTGTGGTTACTGGTCTGTAAATATAATGTGGATTTACGTATACAACATATTAGGGGCACAGACAATGTGATTGCGGATGCGTTATCCCGCAACAAGTGTGAAAAGGTAGGTCCAGTCACTTGGGAAACAGTAACAGACAGTATGTTATACATGTCTTTGTAGGAGTGCCTGTGCAGTCATACCCCTTGCTGAGGCAGGCACTGGCCAGAGGAGATCAGGGAATTAGGAAACACACTGCTAATCAGTATGACAGACAATTCAAATTGTTTTTAGCCTTTACCTTGTCAAGAAAAATTACACACATGGACTCCATATCTACCTTGTTACTGTTCTTGGAATTTCTGGCATCTAATGCTCTTACATACAGAGTGGTCATGAATTATATGTCAGCCCTAAAATCCATGTTTGGGAAATATGGTTGGTCCCCCCTGGCTTTTGAATCCCCTTTGGTTAAGAGAATGCTAAAAGGAATCAACTATACAGTCCATAACCAACCTACCCCTAGAGGCCTCTTTACTCTACAACAAATTCGTGAGATATCACGTCTCTGCGAGATCTATGAGTCCTCTTTGACATATCGAGCTGCCTTCTTACTGGCCTTTTATGGCCTTCTCCGCATTTCAAACATTGCCCCTCCATTCGCTAAAGCCTTTGATCCAGCAAAGCATTTGCTCAGACGAGACTTTACTTTCTTGTACCCAGGCACTCACATTGCGTTAAAATGGGCTAAGAACTTGCAAGCACCTGAAAGAACACACACAGTCAAGCTCCCACGGGTTCGGGATCCCATGTTGTGCCCTACACAGACCTTGCAACATCTCTTAAGCAAACGTGCGTTGAAACCCTCTGATCCGTTGTTCATATTGGATGACTATGCATTGTTATCACAATCTCACCTCAGGAGGCGTTTAGCTACTCTCGTTCGTAGTCTCGGCCTTCCCATTACGGGATTTGGCTTTCATACATTCAGACGTTCGGGTGCCACCTTGGCTTATGACTCTAACATCTCGCTCACGGCTATCAAAATGCATGGAGTGTGGAATAGTGACGCGGTCTGGTCATACATATCGGATAACACATCACAATCATTACAGGTCCCCCTCGCTTTCCAAACGTTAGCAAATGCACTACCATAAATGCTGGTTGGGCTTGGGCTTTTATGTATATGCGTTTTGTACATCTCACTCTACACTCTAGGTCTCGTTTGAGATCTCGTACACATATACTTGCTAATGTGATAGAAACTAATAAACGTAGTTTGCCCAACTCTCGTTTATCTTTCTTCATTGTTCTTGTCCTATCAGCACGGCTTGCAATACTGACTGTTAGTGCAATCACCCCTTGGTGATTGCGTGTCAGTCGGTTTGCACTAGTCCGTGTAATAAACTCGTCCGTCTGCTTGTGGGCCAATCATTTCTGCTGTTTCTGTTTCAACCAATCAGAAGCTTTTATTGTTTTAGCTAGTGCAGGGACCTCATTCAGTGTCATTATATATCTAGAGTTTGATGAATGAACATTGGAAAATAAAAATCCCCGTCCCTCCCTCCCTCATTGTATAATGTGTTTTAACAACATTTTAGTTTCATGTGTAATTTTAATGTGAACCATACAGGTGTTATGGGCTTTTATGTATATGCGTTTTGTACATCTCACTCTACACTCTAGGTCTCGTTTGAGATCTCGTACACATATACTTGCTAATGTGATAGAAACTAATAAACGTAGTTTGCCCAACTCTCGTTTATCTTTCTTCATTGTTCTTGTCCTATCAGCACGGCTTGCAATACTGACTGAAGAGATAATGAAACAAGACAAAAAATTACCCAGCCCTAATGGACTTACATGTCACTTTTGTAAAGTGATAGTTAATAACAGTACTGGTTTCTTTGAGAGTTATAAATGGGCAATATGTTACATTCCTTTGACATTCTAAAAAGACGAACAGAATACAGATAATAATATCTAATTGTTTACAAGAGGTTAACAATATACCAAATACTAGAAGATGAAAGTACAATATATATCTAAGCTCGTGTTTCTCAACATAAGAGTGTATAAATATATATAACCTAACATGTAATTACTTGGCAATAACATTTTAAATGATTTCCATGAATCACAAAATAAAACTTACAAATTCCTTCTCGTGTGATTTCAAAATAATTTTAAGTTTATCTTCATCAGACAATTTTTTTTTTTAATTTGGAAATTTTTTCTCAATTATATTATCTAAATTAAGCCTTGAGATCTCATATGCACTGGTCATATAAAACACTAGAAAACACCGTTGGTGTTAGTTATGGCCTGCATTAGTCTAGGTTTAACTACCCTGATTCACAGCCTTTGCCTCCTCTACCGTAAAGTGAGTGGCACATGGGATCACCCGAAAAAAATAGCAGAGCAGATTTCAGAGTTTTAGTTTTTTAAATCTTTTTTATACACAAGGTTTTAGTGTTTAACAATGATCAGTGTGTATCATGACACAAAATAATTCAAAATTTATGTTGGAAATTATGAAAACATATGGTCAGTAGCCTCTGGGCGAGTGTTGGATACGGAATCTTCCGACAGTGAATTATATTGAACAACTGTTGTCAGAAAACTCGGATTGTACACAGGCTGACACAAATAGTGAAGTAGAACATAACCAGGGTATGCCTTTCAGTTCTGGTCATTCAGTGTCCGAAAATCTAAGCTCTCACTTTACATATATTAATGCCACCAAGTAGCATTAATAAACAACTGAATTTGATTTTAAAATGATGACAAAAAAATCTGATGTTTAAATCTGTGGTCCAATAATTTCAAGAAAACCAGTTTGCATGTACCCTTGGTCACACTGGCAGCAGTCCACCAAAATGTAACAAAGTGTTCCATTAGAACATTATAAAACACTAGGCATGGAAGTCAAATACAGCTTGGTCATGACTTTCTTCTTCTGTCTCAGCCACCTCACCTGTATTCCTGACCTTTGTCTCATAATTATGAGATAGTAAGTTGTAATAATGACATAATGTATGTCATAATTACGGCTTATGAAATTTTTTTCTATGTTGTAATTACGAGATATGCTATGTCGTAGTAACGACTTAAGCTATGTCGTAATTACGAGATTTGCTATGTCATAATTACGACTTATGCTATCTCGTAATTAGGAGATAATAAGTTGTAATTATGACATAGTATGTCGTAATTATGAGATAGTGTATGTCATAATTACGACTTATGAATTTTTTTTTACTTCACTCATATGACCCTAATGGGTTCTGTAGAAACCCTTGCTGGACTTTTTAAGTTTTACCTCCTGGGGATTGTTTGGACCAACATATAAGTATTGCCAGGGTCAGTCCTGGAGCAGTGCATTATGGGTAATGTAAAAAGAAAAACTAGCATGCAGCATTGGTGTTATATGTGCCCCTCTGTGATTGGTTGAGGATTCACCACCCTGAATTACAGCCTTTGCCTCTTCTGGGGCTGTTCCATTATTGTAATGCGATCATAAACCTACTTCCCTTTTGAAAAAAATGGAAATATTCACAATGTCGTTTAAGATAGGTTGTTGACATTTACTGCTAGTATTCTGCTTAATGCTAATTACTTCAAGAAGTCTTCTTGTAGGTTCCCCAAAAGTTTGTGATCCATTAGATTGGGTTACGAACCTTAAAGATTGACTTAGGATGAAAAAGATAGGTTTAACACTGCTGGAAGATAAAAAAGTGACTTTACAAACTGTAAGATAAGTTTAAATGGCTTTAGGATGTGATCTAATTACAGGATCTCATAAATCTAAATCTACTGCTTTGCAGGCGCAATATCTTCCCCGAAGGGGAGTGCGCTAACTAATCATATATAATATCCGAGTTGTAGTGGGGGACGTGTCCAGGTCTGTATTCCGATGGTTGTGGGTGTGAACGTGGGGAAGAAAGCTAGGTCGGAAAAGCAGATTTGAAAAGGTGGGTTTTCAGGTGCTTCCTGAAGGATGTGACAGATGGACTGGTTCTTACATGGACAGGAAGTGAGTTCCAGAAAACAGGTGCATGATGGCTGAAAGATTTGGTAAGATACTTATGAGACTTATGTATTTTAGAGTCAAAAGAAGGAACTTGAAAGAATTTGTATTTTGGACTGCTACATCTGGTGTTCCTTGATGAGGTATATGGATGAAGTTTATCCTTGAGGTACACAGGTTGACCGTACTTAAGGACCTTATATGTGATCAACCCAATTTTGAAAAAAACCCTGTATTTGACTGGTAGCCAATGTAGTTTTTCCAGATTTGGAGTTGCATGAGTGTACCTCGAGGATCTAGTGACTACTCGACAGAGGGAGTTCCGAACACCCTGCAACCTCTTGAGCTCAGAAAGAGTGAGTGAGGCAAAGAGGGAATTACAGTAGTCAATTCGGCTACTGATGAGAGCATTTGCAAGGAGTATTGCTGTGTTAAGGTCAAGGAGATGGCGAATCCTATATAAATCTCTTATATGGAACCGAGTAGACTTAATGACTTGGGAAATGTGATCTGTGAAGGTCAGGTTGGGGTCGAACACCACTCCTAGGTTTTTGACATTTGAGGCAGGTGCCACTTTATTCCCAAGAATATCAGTGGGAAAAAGCGAATGAAGTTGTTTACGACTGTATTTTAAACCAATAAGGATAATTCTGTTTTGTCTGGGTTTAATTTGAGTTTATTTGCAGCCATGAAATTTTGTATATCATTTAGGCAGTCCGTTAGAGCTGTCATAGACTGACTGAAATTTGATGGTGAAAGAGTAATGTATAACTGAGTGTCGTCTGCATAAAAGTGGTGTTTGATACCCCTATGAGATTGAATAATTGAACTGAGTGGATTTGTGTACATGGAAAAGAGGAGTGGCCCCAGGACAGAGCCTTGTGGGACACCAAATTTCAAATCCATGGGATGTGACAGTACAGAGCCTACCTTGACTGATTGAATCCTGTCCGACAAGTAAGACTCGAACCAACTCTGAGCCAGTCCATTGATGCCATAGCATTCATGTAATCTATGGAACAGGATCGAGTGGTCAATCGTGTCGAAAGCTGCAGAGAGATCAAGGAGGGTTAGGGCTGTTGTACTGCCTTCAAACATATTGAGGAAAAGATCATCCTGTATATTTAGGAGGGCACTTTCCGTAGAATGGAACCTTCTATAGGCAGATTGGAAACCAGTCAAAAGACAGGACTCGTCCAGGTGAGACAGGAGTTGGGACGACACCACTCTCTCTAAGATCTTTGAAACAAAGTTTAAATTAGAGACAGGCCTATAGTTTTTAAGGACTTCTCTATCAAGGGTTGATTTTTTTAGGAGTGGAGTTACATGGGCCTGTTTGAAAAATTTAGGGCAGCTTCCTTCACGGAGTGATGCATTAATTACTGATGTGATAGGAGTGATGAGGATATCTAAAAACTCAATTACCAGAAATGTTGGCCAAGGATCAAGCGAGCAAGATGTGCTAGGGGAGTTTTTGATGATTTTAGCTACCTGATCTTCTGAAACAGAGGAAAAAGCTGAGAAAACAGGAGGTGTGAGATCAGAGTCAGTGTATTGAGGTGGATTAGAGTTGGCGAAGGATTGACGAATGTTTGTGATTTTTTCTGTGAAAAATTCAACAAATTTGTTAGCTAAAAGTTGAGGAGAATTTACTGAGGGAAGTACCTTTGCAGCAGATCTGTGGAGTACATCGTTTAAAGTTTGCCAAAGTTTCTGAGGATTGTCTTGGTTGTCATGAATTCTGGATTTGAGGAAGTCAGATTTCGCTTTCATGCAGATTTTATTATACATATGAACCTTTTTGATATATTGTGATCTGTTGAAACTGGATTTGTTTTTGCGCCAAAGGCGTTCAAAGAGACGTTTTGTTTCTTTTGCCGCAATAACACTGTCATTTACCCACCCAGGGATATATTTGGACCTGACGTGTTTAGTGATGGAAGGAGCATGTTTGTCAATGAGAGTTGTTAGAGTGGAGTGGTACTGTGAGTACAAGGCATCAGAATTATTTTTGGGATCAGATGAGAGAAGATCCTTTCTCATGGCTTCCATATTGATTTTATGGTATTTTCTGAAAGTGACGGTGTCTCCAGAGATTCGTCTTTGGGGGGTGATATTGACCTTGAATGTTATGGAGAAGTGATTGGAGAAGGCCTCGGTGGCATGGACGTGTGAAATGTTGTCGTTTCTAGATTTGGTGAGAACTAAGTCAATGGTGTGTCCCAGGATGTGGGTAGGAAAATTTACCTTTTGAAGGAGGTCAAAGGACCCTAAAAGAGCACGAAATCTTTTTGAGTCGTTGGAATTTGTGTCCATGTGAATGTTAAAGTCACCGATGATTACCAAATTGTCTGTAGTAGGGTAAATATTTTCGAGAAGTGCATTAAACTGTTCATAGAAGGTTGCAGGGCTGGTTGATGAGGGTTTGTATATATTGAGAAAAAGGCAGGATTCGTTTTGTAAGGAGATTTTAATAAGGAGGTTTTCAAAAGAGAAATAATTATCTGTAGCTATATGCGGCTGGTTTGCAGTTCATTTTTCACCAGGAAAGCTACTCCGCCACCCCGTCGTGACTCCCTTGGTCGGTGAAAAAGGGTATGACCCTGTGGGGAGATATCGCTGAGATATGCCTGTGACGCGTCTGGGCGAATCCAGGTTTCTGACATGGCAAACACATCTGTATTGTTGTCCAAGATAAACTTTTGTATGGATGAGTATTTGTTTGTTAAGGGTCTTATAAGCATCGGGAACAGTTTACAATAAATACCTGATGCATTCCCGGACTCAATGTCTGCTCTGTATGATAATTAATGAACTATAAAACTACTTATGCTTGAAATAATTATCCATTAAGCAATAGCTATGTATTTTATATTCTTATGTGACAATTTTATGGACAAAGGTATAAAGTTCATGCTCTATGAATATGCATATTTATCATGTTTACCATGTCTGTATTGTCAATTATTACATCACATGCTGACTACATGTCATACAATATATGCTATATAATTTTACACTATTATGGACTATGATTGATTAGTACATTCATGTTGAGTCACATGGTCATTGATGTGTTTGCTATGATCTGTGAACTGTAAATTGTTGGTGAGGCGGCTGTAGTGCATGGTCACTCCGGGTTGCTAATCAAAATTTAGTGAGATAGATCACAAAAACTCAGACGTAGATCATAGCGGTCTTTTTATTTCTTGTGTTTTTATCATTTCAAACACTTAAGCAAACACATGTGCTTTTAAATGTTATATCCACTGGAATAATTATAAAGTCCGTTTTTAAAAATCCAGTTCTCTTTAACACTATACGTACTGGCCACTTGTTACACATACAGGTTGAAATTGAATGCATTTTACACAGTGAGACACAGATATGCTTTCAGTCTCTTTTAATCAGAACCAACTAAGTAACCTTTTAACCCTTAGTAACCATGTGTACAATTTTGACCAGTGCTGCATACACCGGTTTTAACTTGACCCCTTAGTTGGGATGTGACGTTTTGACCTTCACCCACTTCTTGGCTAACAATAGTGTATCATTAGTTCTATCTCTCTGAAATTCAGGTACAACCCTTCAGCTAGCATTCAGCTATTCCCCTAACCATCCTATGTTACTACCTTCCTCCATTTGTATACATGTGCAAACACACTGACTATTTCATTGCTTAAACCACCTTGTCTTCATCACTGGGCTTTTAGTTCCCTTTGCTGTACTCGGGGCAAGACACCTACCTAGTTATGACCTTATTCCATGACCTTTTATGTCACCCCAGTTGTTTGGAATTCTGTAACATTGGTCAAAATGAGTATGACAGTTCATTTGCTATTCCCATTTGTTGCAAACCAGTTTAAGCACACTTAAATTTTATATCACTTGTATATTTTAACATTGCTTTTAACACATTGTATGGGTTGTATCATTATGGGTATTTTTTATGGTTTATTATTTATTTGTGCATCATAGCAATAAAGAGCATGCTGTAACGCATATCTGCAACTATGGTCTGGGCCGGGATTCACAAAGATTCTTAAGTAAGAATTCTTACTTAAGTACAACATCCGTGGTTACATTTAACTTCTAAATGTTGTACTTTGTGAATTCGGCCCTGGTGAGTAACTCACGACCACTTAAAATGACAGTCCCCTGTCATCGGGACACAGCCCCAGTGGCAGGTTAAAGAACCTTAGGGATGTTAATAAAGGATAATAAACTTAGCTTTCAGTTAAGGCGATTTCAGTCACTGTTGTGCAATTACGATGGGTTAATTAATACATTTAATTAGCAAGCATTTTGAGTCTTGTAGTACGCACTCAATAGTACGCACCACAGAGAGCGCGTCCCCTTTCAAAAACTTTCAAAATAACATCTCACGGCTAATATACAGTACATTTTTATTTTATTATCCAGTATTTTAGGTTTATTTTATTATCTTCCTGACGTTAATTTGATTTTTTATCCCTTATAACTCTTATTGTGATTTTACAATATTTCGGATATTATCGCCCACCTAGCCGGGAATTACCGGTAACTGTTTTCAATCTGATCATGCCCATTGTATATTCTTTCTAATTGTGTGTAATTTTAATTTGGTTCATTACTCTCATAGATGGTTTTCTATTGCATTGTAGTTCCTTTTGTCAGTTTCTCTTGCATTTCAGTATAAAAATACTCTTTGGGTTGTGGTTGGTTTTGAGTTAATAAGGTTGGCTTCAGTGTGGGTTGCTAGGGTGCCCATGAGTTGCCCACAGGACAATGTTTCAAGGGTTAGTCCTTAAGGCCATAAAGGTTAGGCCAGGCCACCCACAGGTGATTTTGATCCTAGGGCATTGTCATTTAACCAACCCAACTAAGATGATTGCCATGTGCATTTTTCTCTTCTGCACCATGTTGATGGCTGCCACTCATCTCAGGAGTGTCTCACAAAATTTCACTGGAAGTGGATTCCTCATCCCATCCATGTTGAGGATTGCTAAAAATTACTCTTTTTTCCTCCTACTGTAAAACAGAGTGGGCTTATGCTATTGCTTCTTATGCGTGGTGATGTTGCCATGAATCCTGAACCGGTTATGCTTGGCTCAGTGAATGCGAGGTCAATCCAGAATAAGGGCCCTCTCCTCTCTGATACAATAGGATCTCATGCCTTTGATTTCCTCTGTCTCACAGAAACACATTCGTACCACTGATTCTGGTTTCCTTCGTTCCCTCACCCCTGATGGGTTCTCATTGATACATAGGCCACGTTCAACAGGTATAGGTGGTGGTGTTGCTTTCTTTATTCGTGACTCATACAAATATCGCCAGGTGGATACCCCAAATTATAGTTTCTTTGAAAATATTGTCATAGCAATTTCAGTTTCGTGTCGAACTTTGCTCCTAGCTTCTATCTATCGTCCTCCTGGGCCATGTCATTCCATTTTTTAGATGAATTTATGTCCTTTGTCTGCTTTCTGTCTTCTGTTGCTTGCAATTACTTTATCTGAGGTGATTTCAATATACAAGTTGATGTACCTTGTACTGATAGTTACAAGTTGGAATCCCTTTTAGAATCATGTAATCTAATGTGGGTGTTCCACCACATGACTAAGGCTCCCGATTAAGGGTTTTTGAGGGTCGGTTTGAAATATTTGCTTAGTCCCAGACCTTCTGTAAGGGTCGGTTGTTGTCGGTTGGGGCCGTGGGAAAAATCAAACATGTTTGATATTTCTCACGACTACAACCGATTCATATTTCCCGCCGTCAACAAAATGTCCAGTCCCAGGCGTCCTCAGGCCTCCTCAGACACAAATTTACACAGTCGTGTGTTGTCCCAGGCCGCCTGCGACCCTTAGTCCCAGACCTCCGTAGCTTAGTCCCAGGAGGCCGGCTGTTAATCCCAGACTCAAATCTGATGCGTATGAATTTCATGCGTGTGAAAGTGGGTCGGTTGCATTAGTCCCCGAAAGCCTCAGACCGTCTGCGGTGTCCTGGGACCCAAAAATCAAGGTCTGGGACTAAGCCCCGACTAAGGGTAACCGACCCTAACAGATCCAAACCGGCCTCCCCAGGACGCCTGGGACAGCACAAATTTAGTCTGCGACGGTCTGAGGACGCCCCAAGCGGCCTGGGACTAACAACCGATTAAGAACCGACTGTTTTGCGCGCGTCGGAAATTAAAATGAGGCAATGAGGAGGTCTGGGACTATATAAGTGACCGCACACACATTCTCATTGTTACTGACTGTTTGGCTACTGAGAGACGTGTGTCACTGATTTGTAGGGGTTTTTAGTTTTTATTTTATATATATATTACTTGAGCTTAAGGCAAATTTCACACTTAGGAGACACATTTTACTATTTTTGTATTATTTTGTCGACTGGATTATGAGGAAAGAGAAAGGAGGGAAGAGAGGAAGGAAAAAGATGGATGAGAGGGAGAAGGAAAGTCAAGTAGAGAGGAGTGAAGTTATTACAGAAGAAGGAACTGAGAGGAGAGAGGAGGAGGAGGAGATTCAGGAAGGTCCAGCTATTGGGGAAGCTGTGGCAGAAGAAGAAGAGAGGTGTGAAGAAGATCCGGAGTGCCATTCTTCAGCCAAGAGAGCCAGGTTGTGTGCCACTTTTACAGACAGCCAGGAAGTTTCCATTGTGGAATTTGTAAAGCTGCACCCTGAACTGTATGACAAGGAACATTCACGTTTCCACGACAGGACCAGAAGAGAGGCTCTCTGGGCAGAAATATCTGAGGAACTGAAGCTCCAGCCCTTTGATGTGAGACGTTGGTTCGAGTCCCAGCGAACCCGTTATGGGAAGCTGTCCAAGCTCCAATCAGGCCAAGCCCTGAGGGAGATGACCAAGAGACAGTCCTGGGTCTACCAACAGATGGGTTTTCTTAAAACCCACATCAGAAGAAAGGGGGCCAATAGAAGTTCAGGTTTTGAGGCCAGTCCAAATACCAGCAGGCAGGACGAATCACTTGGGTCAACTACTGACACAGAACACCTCGAGTCCAGTGTCCTGAGGGAGAGGAGTCAGTCCATCGTTACATCAACGCCCGTTTCAACTACAGACTCTAAGATTCTCGAACACTTTGAGCAGATGAGGACACTTATCTCAGGTTTTCTGCATCAGAAGTCAGACAGGCAGCCCTTCTTTGACTACGTGGCATCAGAGGCCGAAAAGATGACTCAAGAAGAATTTGAAGAATTAAAGGGCAAGATATTTAGAGACATCGAAACTATTAAGAGTAACCGCAGACGTCAGCCATTGCCCAGAAGATCAGCAACTGTTACCACGGAGTCCCAGAGGGTCGGCCTACTGCCAACAACCACTCCACAGGCGTCTAGTTCCACTCAAGCAGCAGCTAGCAGCAGTTTTGTGTACTATACACCAAGCCCCATTGGCTTCAGCAACCCGACATCTGTCCTAACTGTACAGGACGAAGGGAGCAGACACAATCTGAGTGGAATCTTAAGCCAGCTACCAGATCTGACATCAACACAGATCGTCGAGCAGCCTCAGCAGCAGCAGCAACCGCAGCAGCAGCTCTTTACTATCACCACTTCAGCACCGCCTCAACAGCAGCAGCAGCCTCCTCAGTAGCCATCCAGTCAGGGCGGGTCTTTGACCTGCCAGGCCCTTTTCAGGGCCACCAAATCTTCCAAAAACAATTATTCAGCTACATGTTATTCCAATTCCCCTCCCAAAACAAAAAAGTTCAGTACAAATACTTATCACAAGAACAAAAAAGTTAAAGTCCAACACTTACACCACCCCAAACATGAAACAAATAACCCATGGTACCACACATAACAAAAAAGGCCACATAAAAAAATTAAACTCCCAATATGGCCATTAATCAGCCCATTTTTAGAATAAAATCCATGGGATAGTTTAAAATCTGTAAGTGAAAAGTCCAACACTTACACCTTCCCTAGAGTTAAAAGGCATTATTACATACCTGCCAACCCACAAACAGACAAACCCAATACCAAACATAACCCCCAAATAACAAACCCAGTAAGAAACCCAACATCCAACTACAAATAATAAACCCAACCCCAGTAACCACCAACCAAGAAACACAAAAACCCAAAATTAAATAGAACCCATGCCAACGAACTGACAAACTATTTTGAAAACACAATCCCCCACTATTGAAAACAAAACTTGTTTTATGGTTATATTTTCCACATTTTTGTGATTAGAGGTGAAGATTTAAAATTGAAGATTTCCATAGAAACATTTCTGCTACAAATAAATTTCCAACCCATGAACAAAATCAAATTGGTGAAATTAGGAGGTGGATTTCCAAATATATAAAAAAATAATTCATTTTAGGATATTATGTGTGACTTTGTGTTTGGCTCTTGTTTAACACTGGGTTTGTATGATTGTTGGGTGTTTGGCATGGGGTTTGTCTGTTTGTCCGTCTGAAAAACTTATGTTTGGCATGGGGTTTGTCTGTTTGTCCGTCTAAAAAAGTTATGTTTGGCATGGGGTTTGTCCGTCTGTAGCAAGCATGGCTGATTAATTGTTTTTGGAATAATTGGTAGTCCTGAAAAGGACTGTTTACTGCAGCAGGACTTATATTCTGCCATCTTGCCAGGCCACTGCTCCCTCATTATTGAAGTAGTCCTTCAGGTAATCCCTCTGTCTTTTGGCCTCTCTAGCAGGGTTTCTATCTTGGCCACCACCAGCAGCACCACCAATCAATCCACAATCACCAGGCACATCATCATCATCCTCCCCAGGCTGCTGACCAGCAGGTTGACTTTGATGCAGAACCACACAGGTCATGACCACTTCTCTAACTGTTTCTGGGGGTAGTTCAATGGTGGTCCTCATCACTCTAAATCTTGAGACCAGGATGCCAAAAGCGTTCTCCACAACTCTCCTGCCCCTCGATATTCTATAGTTGGCAATCCTTTCCTCCCTTGTTAACAGCCTTCTGCCATAGGGTTTCATGAGCCAGGTCTTCAGGGCAAAAGCATCGTCTGCCAGAATGAAGTAGGGGACATCTCTACCACCCTGGGTTATAGGAGCTGGGTCAGGGAAGCCTATCCTGCCATCCTCAATCCTCCTCTTCAGCTGAGAGGCATTATATATCTGGGCATCTGAGCAAGATCCAGCTGTACCCACATCCATCCACTTATACTGTCCATCTACCAGGGCCAACATCACAATGGAAAAGAACCCCTTGTAGTTGTGGTAGAGGGCTCCAGTGTTCTTGGGTTTCTTCAGGGCCACATGGTTCCCATCCAGGGCTCCCAGGGCATGTGGAACATTCCACCTGATCCTGAATTCCCTTTCCAGTTCTTTCCACTCATCTGGGGTAGTAGGACATTTGAGGTACTCTCTGGTGAACTCATCCTTGATGGCCCTGCAGACCTCTGGTAAAAACTTGGAAATGGTGGATCTTCCAACCCTGAACTGACATGATAATGATGTGTATGACTCTCCAGTGGCCAGATATCTGATGGTGAGGTCTAACTTCTCCCCAACACTGATTGGTGCTCTGTAGTTGGTGGCCTGCCTGGCAAGGTGTGGTTCCAGTCTGGTCTTTATCATTTCAAAAAATTCTGGGGTCATCCTCATGTAGTTGGTGAATCCTGGAATGTCTGTGGCATACAGATCAGCCATAATGTTGTGGTAGGCCCCCCTCTCCTCTCTCTGCAGTAGCCATGGCCTGACCCACATGTTGTGCCTTCTTCTAGGTCTCTGTATGGGTGCTGGTGGTGGTTGCTGTGGTCGACGTAAGAAATGGAAATACATGATTATTTGTAACTGAATAAAAACCAAAAAAATCTGAAATCTGTCTCCCATTAAAAGGTGGCATCCTGCTGTGTTCCTAGAAAAGCAATGGTGATTAGATCGCGAATTTTATATATATATACCCAGAAAATCCAGCAACTTTGGAAAACAAGAATTGGGGATCCTGGTCTGGGGAAGACTGAGGAGGCCTGAGGACACCTGAGGACGCCGGTAGTTAATCGTGGGTTAGTCGGCTCTTAGTCCCAGGAGGCCTGAGGCTTCCTGAGGACGATCTGTTCTTAATCCCAGACTTCAGTACCGACCCAGTATTCCCGCCCATTTTTGTTTTTTTTCCACCGACTGTGCACGATTAAGGGTCGCCGACAGGATCGGGGCTTAATCTTTTGGTAGAACAGGGGCATAACACAGTCAGTTAACAATACCACTCACTTGCACGGTCATATCCTTGATCTCATTCTTTCCCCCAGTGATCAAGATATGTGCGTACATGTTGACATCTGTGAATTCATATCTGATCATGCAGCCATTAAATGTGCTATTGACTTTCCTTCCTCTCTTGCTAACTGCCAAACAAGAATTTCCTATAGGAGGTACCATCGTATAAATATGTCCAACTTTAGATCTGACCTTAAAGATATGCCTTTTGTGAAATGTCTAGTAAATTCTGTCTCACAGCTCTATGATCAGTACATACATGACTTGAGTCGTATCCTTGACAGGCATGCTCCTCTTGTGTCCAGTTTGAAGACAAAACAGCGTGCTGACTGGCTGTCAGAGAGCTATCGCCTTGTAAAGTCACTCAGACATCAATTTGAATGAGCTTGGTGAAAAGATAAAAGTCAATACAACAGGAGTCGTCTTCGGCATCAAATCGCCTGGTGTAATCCTCTTGCCAACAGGGACAAAACTGTCTATTACAGGAAACTTATCTCCGACAATAGCCATGATTCCAAGAAACTATGGCGGGAGTTACAGAAAGTCCTGCATAGATCCCACGGCACTACTTTGCCCACTTGTGAATCCTCAAAGTCATTGGCTGATAATTTTGCTACATTTTTCTCAAATAAAATCATGAAAATTCGTGAGAGTTTTTCCTCATCTGAGTCCTGTAACATGGTACATCCCTCCTTTGACCCTCCTAAATTAACAGTCTTTACTTAAGTCACTCAAGATGAAACTGGTAAAATAATCAGCAAATCACCCACCAAATCATGCCTGTTGGGCCCATTGCCCACATTCCTTATTGAGGAATGCATTGACATCCTTCTACCATCTATAACCAAATTGATTAATTGTTCGCTCCGGGAGGGACTGGTTCCAGATGGGTTCCAAAAAGCTGTAGTCACTCCACGTATAAAGAAGGCCTCGCTTCCTGTTGAGGATTTGAAAAACTACCGCCCAGTATCGGGACTTAGCTACATTTCTAAACTGGTGGAACGTGCAGTTGCTAAACAGCTGGTTGACCATATTCATTGATATGGCTTGGATAACTCACACCAGTCAGCGTATAAGTCAGGTCACTCAATGGAAACGGCTGTGCTTTCCATCAAAAATGATATTCATTTGTCACTATCTCAGGGTGAAGCTACGGCCTTGGTACTTCTGGATCTCTCGCCCGCCTTTGATACTATTGATCATTCCACTCTCCTCAGCTGTCTTCTGGATTGGTTTGGTGTTGGTGGCTCCGCTCTCAAATGGTTCTCTTCCTATTTGACAAAACGCTTTCAATCTGTTAAGATTCGTTCTACTTTGTCTGATTTACAAAAACTGCTGTTTGGTGTGCCTCACGGTTCTGTTCTGGGTCCTCTGCTATTCTCTCTTTACACATTTCCCCTTAGTACTCTGATTGGTAAGCACAAAGGCATAAACTTTCATTTCTATGCTGACGACTCACAACTTTATGTCCATCTGTCACACATGAATGCCTCAGCTGCTTTTGATAAGTTGAACAGATGCCTTCAAGATGTTAAGGAATGGATGTCGGCTAGCAAACTTAAACTTAATCCTGATAAAACTGAGTTTATATTTTTTGGCTCCAAGAAACAGAGAGAAAGGTTAAATGTATGTTTCTGAATTGACATCTTGGGCAGCCCCCTTCACCCCACCGAGTCAGTCAGGAACCTGGGTGTGTGGTTTGACTCTGATTTTTCTTTCTCTAAAAACGTCCCGAATGTTTGTAAAAGCTGCTTTATTCAACTGAGGGAGTTTAGAAATATTATGCAGTTCTTGACTCAGGATGCAGCTGTGTCGGTTGCCAATGCTTTTTGTTAGTAGTCAGTTGGACTACTGTAACTCACTTTTCAGGAGTCTCCAAATACAATCTTCATAGATTACAGTCTATCCAAAATAATGCAGCTAGAATTGTTACAAATTCAAGTAAATATATTAGGATAACTCCAGTACTCAGGAAACTTCATTGGCTCCCTGTTCAGTTTCGCTCAGAGTTCAAACTGGCTACCCGGGTGTACAAGTTTATTCATACTGGTTTCCCTGAATATTTTGCTCCATATCTATCCACATACCACACTACTTACAATACTAGACATAGTCAGAGCATTGCCAATTTCCTTAATGTACCAAAATTTCAACCTACAATTCACAAGTCCACAGTTTGGTTTCAGTTTTGCCTTTGATGCTCCCACTGTTTGGAATTCACTTCCTGAAGACATTCGTGCATCACCCACTATTGCCTCTTTTAGAAAGAAGCTCAAAACCTATCTCTACGCAAAGGCTTATCCTCTTTAGCTCATTTTCTCTTTTGGCTTCTTCGTGGTGCCGACCTATTTCTGTCCATGGACTTTGAATTTGCATATTGCTATTGTCTTGTTGCACCTTAGAGTCCACTACTCAGTGGAGATTAAGTGCTATGAAAGTCGAATTAGAATTAGAATTACATATTGCTATGAGTATAGATATACAATATAGATATACTGAGTATAGATATACAATACAATGCAATACAATACATATCTTTTCGGCTTTCAAACTAATCTTTTTGGCTGTAAGACAAACACTGGACAAATGACATATTTTATACCAGTTTTCCCTCTCATCCTTTTACAGCAAGGCTAGTAATGGCTGCCTCCTGCTTTGTAAATCAGACAGGAGTTACAATAACTTTTACAGTGAAACTGAGGCATAATTAAATCAGAGAATACACACGTATATTGACTGAATACACATGCCCCTCATTACATGTATGCACTTTAATATATACAATGTTACATGTGGCAAGTGATCAAATTTTAAGCTTTTTTCTCCTAAGCTCAAGTTACAATCGTGTCTGTGTATGGTATTAACTGTAAACAGAGAGGTGTTGGTGCATGGCTTAAAGTATAACTATACAATGTCACATTTAGTCAACAGCTGTCATAATTATAATGATACAGAGTGGATTAGAAGTATAATGCCACACCATTAAACACATTTACTGATTTTTATAAGGCTGCATGTATCATGTATTCTCAGGTCCAACTGCGGACTTACCTTCAGAGGTCACGACCTGTATCACCTGCTAATTTTATGGCTACACTTCTTTCAATCTTCCAACTGCATTACTTGAACAAAATAGTAACTTGTTGACCTTCAGAGGTCACATATCACTGTATCCGCAGTCTTATCCCACATAGATTATATATCATATAGCTTAAATTTATCAGTCACGTTTTACAATATCAGCTCTCATTTATAAAAAGGGGAATTATTTTTTGTCTCAAAAGGTCACATTGACTTGAAATAATAACCATTTGGATGGTTAAAGATAAACATATTGTTCTTATGTTAAACAAAATTATGGTAACTTCAACATGCTATGGTAGATAATTAATTTAGTTACGTTGACCACATTTCTGTTCTGTAAACGTATGCTCTCACATTATTTACGGAGTTATGATGTATCATTGCAGTTAATTTAGGGTGCCCTCATCTTTATACTTGTATAAACTTATTAAATTAGTTATAATATCTTACCAATCAACATTATATTCGGAAACCAGCCTAAAGCCACACATAGATTTGTTCTGGGGTCGTAAATCCTGATATTACCCTAAAAGATATATTATATTTTTCCAATGATTATTGTTGAGCCTTGATAAAGGCCACTTTTTGAGAGTAGAGTACTTCTCTTCTGTTTTTGACTTATTTATACATACACACACAATATCCATTGTTCTTTTTAAAAGTTAAAATATGTAACGAGTCCTTCAAGGTCTGCAGGCCTTGGCACAAGTTCAGAGAGACACGCAGAAAAGTCAGTTTTTATTTTTATGCTGCAAGGTTCTATATTCACTTTTTGACTTAAAAAAAAACATACATGTAATTTTATAGTAATGACTGTATTGTGGTAAAGTGATATATGTAAATATGAGCAGATGTAACAGCAGCATTCCTCAAAAGGGGAGAGATAGTCTTCTATATAGGAATAAACATGTGGGAAAAACATAATGGTAACATTTTGGAGACATTTGGAGCAAGCCTGGTGGTATTTATTATCATCAACATCAGTGGTCGTGTTTTACAAAATTGCCACTGGTGGCCTTTTTTCAGCAATTTTGTCCAAAATCAATAGGGTTCCTCTAATAAGTAATATCAATGACTGTACAAAGTTTGGAGACAATGGGTGGAAGCAGTCTGGACTTAGAGCAGGCACAAGCTCTAAAACTGAGTGATGGCCATCTTAAAAATGGGATGACGGATAGAAATTTTTTTTTCAGAAGTTGTCCCCCTTGAGTGTAAGATAAACACAAGAAACCTGAACTTGATATCTGTAATGGTTTTGCTGTAGTGACGTGCTATAAGAGTTGAAAAGTGCTGAGTCAGCAAAATGTCAAAATTTATTATAACAGTCTTATTTTCTTATATGGCAAAAATGTTCTGTGTGGGATAAAACATGTCAGAAAAACACAATAGGAACGATTTTGAGACATTTAAAGCAAGTTTTTGCATTGGTAAAGTTGCATATTACAAAATCACCTTTGGCAGCCATGTTTTTAAATCAATTTTGTCCAAAATGAATAAACTTCCTTCCATGAGTAATACCAATGACTATACAAAGTTTGAAGACAATTGGTCAAAGTATTCTGGACTTAAAATGCACACAAGCTCTAAACATTGGGGCAGCCATCTTGGAAACAAGATGGTGGAAGTCAAATTTTTCTTCAAAAGTTGTATCCCTTGACTCTGAAACAAATACAGAAAACCTGAAGATGATATCTTGAAGCATTTTGCTGTAATGAGATAAAGTAGAAAATGAAGGAAAAAGAAAAAAAGGAGAAAAATATATTCTGATGAAAACTTAAGGACATCCGATTTCATCGGCAGTGTTTTTACAGTGTCCCAGTGTCACCATTCCTGTCCAGGATAGTACACTGACATATTTATGAATTACCAATAAAATCATTTACCAGGCATGTTGGTGGAGCTTAAAGTAACCACTAAGGGTAATATGGATAGCAAGTGGTGTACAAGGGGTATTTGAGTTGATTAACTGGGAAATGATTAATATGAACCAATTTTATTAGAGGGATGAAGGAATTTGTACACATTTTTCCAAACAGTGGAGTCAAATATGACTGTTCTTCACTAGGCAAATGATTAATGCAAGGAAGCATGTGTGTATAAAACTGAATACCTTTTGTTTTGGGGTTATGTTATTCTAGGCTCTGAGATATCCATGAGGAAATATCCATGATATACATATTCTTACATAAATACTGGAAGCTGAGTGTGACTGAAAGAAACATATAATGAGACTTTGTGAAACTATCTGACCTGTACAAAAAACATACTTAATTAGGAAAAGGGATCAGCACTCTAGCTCTCAGCAGGTATTGGGCCAACCATTTGATTCCAAAACATTTATTTATTTATTTGGTTTTTGATGTCACTTTCAACACTCCATAGGTCATATCACAACGGGTAGTTTTATGGGTAGAGAAAACCAGTACATACATTTGGTTTAGGTTCTGTACTGTAATTTGTGGACCATTGCAATTGGTAAGCAACTACCAACTTTCCAGCATAAGATCCAGGGTTTGAACCACACACCTCAGAGGAGGAAGGCAAGTGTATTACCACTGCACCATCTTGGTCCTCTTGATTCCAAAAGATGCAAATGTTTAGCCATAGTTTCATTTTACATAATTTTAACCACAACTTATGAGCTAAGGGCAAAGGTCAAAAATGTAGTTTACATGTCTCATTTGAAAGCCAGCACAATATTTGTACAGACTTACAATATTTCATACATTGAGATATTGGCTCTAGTGCAACTTATGGGCAAGGCTAGATGTATTTGTAGATTGAATTAATGGTATGATACACCAATGTTTGGCGTCAGTGTTTTAAAATATTACTTGTGCAGTTGTTAGATCTATGTTTGGGAAAACATTGTTTGTAACATGTCTCCCAGATTTCCTTTCACAGAGCCTAAAATAAATTACTGCTGAAGATCAAGGATAATACACATTTCACCTGTGTGAAAAATTGATGAAGTGGTGTAAATAATACAATAATTATTCTGTGTTGCCATTATTTTTAGAAATTATCCTGCACCAGTTTTTCATTAAAGTAAAATATTTACCCTTGATGCTAATTATTTTCAGCCAAAATTAGGCTCCTCCACTTTGGCTGGTCTATTTCATACAGATATCAATGGTATATGGAGAAAAGTCCTGTAGAGAAATGCCAAACAGATAAAAGCCCTAAAACGTTTTGACACCTTTGGAAAAACGCCTTTTCACCATTTTTGAGACAGTGGAGAAAGGCCTTTTTAGATGGTACAAGTACAAACTAATATGTTTCCAGGTTATGTATCATTCTTATTATTTCAAAGTTATTATTGCTTTTAAAATTTAAAACTTCTACATTCATTTTTTGCAAAATATAAAAGTATTATTTCTAATATTTACAATAATATAACACATTAAAAGACACGGCCATTGTATTACTAATGTCAATCCTCAGATACAAATACAATGTTCAATTGTTTGTAGAAAATTCTGTGATGAAACTGTCTGGTGGCAGAAGATTTCACTACAAATATCAACCCTGGGTAGCCATTTTCGTTTATCAGTTATCGTATAAATGATGAGAAACTACAATCCATAGTAGGTCTCACCGTTTTTGTTAAGTAATTTCTTTGATCATTTTGCAAAAGTACAAAGGTTAATTGCAACAGAAGATTGCAGCATAGCGCAGTTTCAATGACAATTGAAATACCCCTCCAAGTAATCAACCATGAGTAGCCGTCTTCTTTTTCATTAGTTTATTTATTTGGGGTTTTATGTCACTTTCAACACTGTACAGGTCATATCACGATGGGTAGTTGGAAGGGCAGAGGAAACCAGTACATACAGTTCATCAGGGTTCTGTACTGTAAACTGCCGACCAACGGCAACCAACTACCAGCTTTCCGGGAACCAAACCCCGGCCTCAGAGGTGGAAGGCGAGAGTGTTACCACTCTGCTACCGTGGCCCCTCTTTTTCATTAGAAAACTACACATAAATGTTTAGGACTTTTCTGCACAATCTGGTAAATGGTGTAGGGATTTTCCACATGGGTATAAAAATATGCTAAAGGGCTTTTTTCTTGGATTTCAATCAATAACTAATTGGCTGGTACATTACACTACTGAAACATAATTGCTTCACTTTCAAACCCCATTAGTTCACTTACTTAACTGTCACACTGAAACAAAATTAACTCTCAACTTAGACAGTTATATTTTCAAGCACCAACACAATGAGTGTTATTTCACTGGCCCACAAATGTAACTGGCTCTCTTCAGGAGTCTGTCCAGTCTCAATATGCGTAAACTACAGTGTATTCAAAATACACTTGCCAGGATTGTCACAAACTGTAACAAATACACGCGGGCATCTCCTATTCTCAAACGACTCCATTGGCTCCCAGTTGAATCTCGCTGTATCTTCAAAACTGCCACTCTAGTTTATAAGTTTCTTCACAGTGGTCATCCCAGTTACTTTGGTCCTCTTCTGCCCACTCGTTGCGGAAGATATAGTACAAGATACAACCATCCAGATAAAAGGTTCCTGGAGGATCCTCAATTCTGTCCATCTGTACATAAATCCAAAAATCACTTTGGCCACAGCTTTGCTTTTGATGCCCCCACAGTCTGGAATCATTTGCCTAATGAGGTACGTTCTGCCCCAACTCTCACCTGTTTCAGGAAAAGGTTAAAATCATATCTCTTCCACAAGGCATTCCCACCTTAGCTTACACTCTATCCGGCGTCTCCGTGGTACTGGACTTGGCAACGGCTATAGACAGATGATTTCTTAAACTTGATTTTTGGTGTTGTGCCTTAGAGTCTGCCTAGCAGAGATTAAGCGCTATAAAAGTACAGAATAGAATAGAATAGAATAGTAATCAGTTTACCAAGAACACACACTCTATTTTTTAAAAGAAATAGCACTAATAAAACAGGCACCAAAATAACCAGCGACCTGAGATACCATAATAATGGTTATTTTAATCCTTAAAAGGTTCCAACAGACAACACAACATATTGTCCAGTTTCGAATTTCTATACCAATATTGATTTACATGTATATAAAAGTTACCATCCCCCGAAGTGTATGTAAACCAAGCCCTGTCAGACTGGTAAACTAACCAGGTCACTTGGTGTACATTGTAATAGCTCTAGTGAATAATAATGTTAATAAACTAATTGTCATGCAGTCTGATTCTATATATAAACATATTCTAAACTTTTCGAGGTTTTTTTTGTCATTCCATCCTTGAATGTCATATGAACATTCATTTTGAAATCGTCATCAGTGACAGATTGTGGACTTCCCACTTAAAGGCATATATAAAAGTACTCGTATACAAACAAAGTGGGGAGATATTCTATTTGCTAGTGCAAGCTCAGAGATAGTGAGGTTTATTACATAAACCTACCATTGTGTCAGGATTAGTGGTTATTAAGGTAGGTTATCAGCAGAACTTATCATTTTATTAATTAGCACTTTAATAGTAAATATGACTATTATTGAGATTTTTTTTCTTCTTCAAATGTGTATTTTTATTTTTATATTAGATTTACCCTCAGTGCCCCCCCTTCATGTTATTCAATTAAACTATATAATTAAATAAATTAAGCATAAAATTCAAAGTTTAATTGTTTATTAGTATAATCTTTAGACATATATAAAGATGGTTGTTTTAAATATCAGTAAATAATTTAATAATCTTGTTGAAAGATACCTAGTAAATCTGAAGACATTTACTGTAATTATTAAACAGGTTTGAAAGGGAAAATTTGGGTTGAGATCCTTTGCGAATTTGAGCAGCATGATTAGAAATTGATTTGAAATAAATTCAATCCATCTTTTTAAAGTTTTCTCTGAAGATAAAATGGTTCTCCTTTTAAATGTAAAACCAACGGCCACCGAGCATGGCTACAAGTAGACCGAGTTCTGTCCCGTCGCCAATTGTTATTGATATGTTGAGGGACACAATGGCGAGGGACAGAGTTCCCATGTACTTGTTTTCAGTGTAAATTTCGAACTGTGGGAAATTATTTTATTTACTTTAAAAAGTAATTATTATGTCCAAGTCACTGTATCCGGTTTACAGTACATATGCTGTTTAACTAAACTGCTTTTACAAGCCAAAAATTTCTTTTATAGATAACTATGTACTATTGACGGTTTGTTTACATTTTAAAACAGGTTGATATACATGCATGCCAGTTTGATTGGCATTTAAATATTAGTGAACGGCACATGAATATAAAAATATAATTCAAATAACACTTTATACTTGTTGTAATATGTCTAGAAATATGCCGTTCAAAATTTACACAGAAAACCAGTACATGTGAGCTCTGTCCCTCGCCATTGTGTCCATTAGTATATCAATAGCAATTGGCGACGGGACAGAAACTCGGTCTAGGCTACAAGGGGACATGACACATTTGTAATTATAGATATATAATTTACTGTACTTTTTAAGAAGTGTCCTTCAGGACCATTTTAGTCATCATTCACATTTACCCAGCCTGAAGATCGGATTCACTGACAGATCTGTTTTCAAATTACTTTAATATGGTGATATGGATGGACAAGGTTTATTCATATCTTCTGTGAGTTTTTACAGATCATTGTTCTTGTAAAAATTATTTGCAAATAAAAGAATAACATCTTAGAATATACATACAACAAACAATGCCCGAATATGCACAAATCCTTGCCTGCATGCAGTGCTGAAGAAAAACAAAAGAAACAAGGCCGAAAGGGGCTTTGGTCTACTAGCATTAGCAGCAAAGCCATCATAGACACGAGTAGTGCAATGAAGTGGTCACCCATCCCAGTACTGTCGTAGCCCATCAAACTACGCCACAGTTCATGAAAGTCCAGTGTAATAGAAGGGTTTACTCATTAACTATTTTGTAGGTTCAATGTAAGTGTAATTCAAGAACTATTTTGTAGGTTCAATGTAAGTGTAATTCAATTACATTTCCCTTTTGAATTTTTAAAATATTAGGTTATGAAAGAAAATTGAAAGTAATTCAAACATTAAGATAATTGTGCTTGTATATAGTTCTAACATGTTTACAAAATACATTCTATCTTATTTAAATGAACAAACAATTTGTTAATTAATATATTTGCTTGGGTTATATTCTGTTTATATAGTTATTTAAGAAAACAAAACTTGACAAAACAAACTTTCTGATTCATCATTCATTGTTGTTGTTTTCCTCTGTGAATCTTCCATGGAAAACACAGTCAAAAGTCACTCAGTAAAATATGCTTGATGATCATATTTTGAAATGAGGTCAAGTTGCTTATCCAGTATCAAGTTATTTAGGTGTATGAAATGTGAAAGTTAACACAATATATGAAATTTGCCATTGGATCGGGGAAGTGGGGGGCACCATTTAAACAAAAAGAGAGAAACATAATATATTGTCATGCCAAATTCATGTCAGTTGAAGGTGAATGCTCAAATGTAGTCACATAAATCACAAATTTGTAAAGATGTCCCCACAAGACGAGAGAAATGGGGTCTTCTCAGTGGAGAATATCACACACTGTGGGGATTTTCATATATCTACCTCTAACCTTTTTGTCCGGAGTGTAGTTTTTTTACCTTGTCTGAAAAATCACAACCCTTTGTTTAAAGTGTCATAAACCTCAGAAATATAACTTTATCATGCGCCATACCTGTAAACTGACACAAGTTGAACACTAAATGTTTATTGGGGCTTATTTTGTTCTTTGCATGAGAATTGTGCATTCTACATCACAGTAAGGGGAAACGGTGGCAGAGTGGTAACACTCTCGCCTCCCACCTCTGAGGCCGGGGTTCGATTCCCGGCACGGCCTCATGTGGGAAAGCTGGTAGTTACTTGCCGTTGGTCAGCAGTTTACAGTACAGAACCCTAACGAACTGTATGTACTGGTTTCCTCTGCCCTTCCAAATACCCGTGGTGATATGACCTGTACAGTGTTGAAAGCAACGTAAAACCCTAAATAAATAAATAAAATCTACATCACAGTAATCTGTCTCTGCGGCACTACATGAAATAGTATTCCAGTCAGCAAGCTTCACTTGTGCATCCTACTTTCATGGCTACACACACATTTTTCAGCCACTCTAGTGTTGTGTTACAGTTGTGATATATAGTAGAAGTGCAATTGTTTTTCTGTTTTTTTGTTGTTGTTGTTGGAATTAACTGCTTCATTTTTCAATACCGTGTATAAACTCTTTGGACATTGTTTACGTTATTTTAAAAGCTTGAATTAAGATTATCATCACTAATTGTTAAAATCATTAGACTCCTGTAATACCAGCTGCAAGTGGGATACTAATAGTCACTGTTTCTTTTGGTACTGTGTACCCTGCATATTACAAAAGCTATCGTGGAAACTAACATACCTGATAATGAGTTTAATTTACAATTATCCTATAAGAGTGCTGTTAAAGGGAGGGGGTATTTCTTACTAGAAATCAGTTCCTCTAATTGATACACGACCTATCAAGACCCAGCCTACAGAGGTTTATTTTTGTCTCAGTCAACCAGATAGGTTAAATATTAATCTATTGTTTACTTAAGTTTGCTGCCAGTTTGAGACTTGTGTGGCAAATTCCTAAGTCATGCTGTTGTCTGTATTTTTGTGCGCATTTTTACTTTAAGCAATGTTACTTCTAATGATTAAACATAATCATAGACAGTTTCCACTGACTGAGCAAAACCTATAGATCATTTCAAAATTATTCAAAGACACTTTATAATAATCAAATATGCAGCTTATTAGCCATTTCTGGGAAAAAAGGGAGATCAACTGTTGACCAATCAAATAATCGTAAAGACATCACATGATGAAATTAGGTCACGACAGTCAACATATTTTAAAACCTGTTGATCTTTATTGCTGCATGACCCAAATAAATTGCTAAATTCTAATCTTTCATAGGTTTCTTACTTTGTCAACCCTGTCCACCTTGTCAACCTACTTACCATATCTCATAATTCTTTTTTTCAATTTGTAGACATTTTACTTTCTTAATTAGCATATTTCCACACTCCCCCTGGGTGATTCTGCAGTCGTGCCGAAATGGCTTAATACCAAAATTGTAATAGTTACTGAGCTCCCTGTATATATGTGCATAGCAGGAGAATTAATGAAGATTAATGTGTTGTTTCACATACAGGTCACTACGAGACACACTTGTGGAGTTTAACAGCTCATAAGACTGAAAAATGTGGAGTCGGGAGAACATAGCTAAAATAGATGTGGGTTTGAGTCAGATGTCGGGTGATCTCCAAGAGAAAGCAACTTCTTGGGGCTGCTCCATTCTGGATAGAGATTTTGCTGTTAAAATGGACCAAGAACTGCAGAGTCTAAGACACATGTTTCACTACCCAAAGAATTCAGAGTTACCAAAAAGTAAGTAATACTATAACAAACATACACCAAAATATACTGGTAACCTGGGTAGACCAGTTGACCATTAGGAATTCTGGCTGACTGAAAGTGATAACTATACTGGTATATGATGTTTTAGCTCATCTCTGTACTGTATTGCATTGTATATTTATACTCTGTGCAATATAACCATGTACTATAGGACTCAAAGCACAATTTGACCCATCTGATAGCACAAGTACAGACCAAGATCTTAAGCGACTGATATTTCCCTAATAGAAATACAGAGACTCAAGGATGACCATTATCAATGTCCCAGAGATTCTTTAGCCTGCCATTAGGGATATGACCCAGTGACAGAGGACCGCCATTTTACGTGGTCATTTGAGCCACAATATGTCTGCCTGTACATGGATTTAAACCCATATCTTTTGTGTTCCTAGGCGAGTCTGTTGCCAACTAGGCCATAGAGGCAGATGTGATCTTGGGTGAGAACTCAGCTCAACTCTTGACAACATGTTACAAGAGCTGACAATATCTGTTAAAAACTTTAAAAAATTAGGTCACACATTTCCATGTCAGGTGTCAGAAGCTCCATATTAATGGGCTCACCTACTTTCGATTGTAGCTTAATGTGGTACAGTCCACTTCATATCCTGATAGGTCACATTCATGTTGATTCTCATTCGGGTAGGATGCTTTCAACAAAAACATGGAACTTAATTTGTGTTGGGGACCACTTTCTTAAAATGTTTGAAAGGCCTGTCTTTAGCTCTAATGACCTCAATTTAATTGTACATACTGGGGAGGGAGATGGTGCGGTGGCGGTATGGGCCAGCTCGTTCCTTATCATGTACTACTATCAAGATACAAGCTCGTCTAGCTGAAGTTAAATATGTATAGAACAACGGCACGGGAAGGTGTGAACGAGGTATAAGTTTGGCTTTGAAAAATAATGTATGTATTAGGCACTTACTAAGAAATAATCTGAACATAACAAGAGAGGAAATCTATCAAAAATAAGGGTGGCTCTGTTGAAAGTTTGACGTAAGTCTTGACTGAAACTGGACAGTACTGAAATCCAACTCATGGTTATACGTGACAATTGCAGGAATTTTCTTACCTTCCAGTATTATATATAACATGTGTAGATTACTTATTTATTGAAATCTTTGCAAAATATTACAATATCAGTGGCAAGGGCTTTGAAAAAATACATAGTCTTTATTAATCAGGATCCAACAAGGAATACAGATGGAGGAAGATGTAAAGAAATGAATCAATTGTTAAAATTGTGAAATAGTAGGTGAAAAGAATTAAAACAACAAGAATGAAAAATTATACACTGGAAACAACAATACAAGGAAAGAGGCAAATAATTAGAGTATAAAGCTGGCTAAATACTTTTAACTGATATGACCTGAGCCAATACGACCAGTATGTGTACTCCTGGATCCTACAGATGGCTAGGATGATAGAAGCTCCTGTTTCCTAATGTTCCTGTGAGTGTGATGCGGGAATTCCTAGATCATCGATCCGGAGGCCAACAAAGGTGGTATCCATGGCATTTACATGGCTCCAAATGGAATATGGAGTCGATCTACTACAGTCATGATATAAGCAGACATACTGATTATTGTAAATTACATTTTATTCATTGCTTGGTGTCCTGATTTGTCTCACTCAGCAAATCCAGGCCTTGGTCAGACCATGATTTACGGCCCCCTAACTAATTACATACAAGGTCATAGATCAGGCACCTGAGGGCAGTTATTTTAACACACTTACACTCCAGTGAGTTTGTCTCCCGACTGCCACAATTATACAGTACAAGAGAGTATTCTTATCTTAATAATGCTACAACTTATCCTAATGGTGCTACAACTTATCTCAATGATGCTATGACTTATCCTAATGGTGCTACAAGTTATCTCAATTGTACTACAACATATCTTTAACGATGTTACAGTTTATCTTGATGGTAGTACAACTTATGTTAATGATACTATTACTTATCCTAATGGTGCTACAACTTATCCTAATAGTACTACAACATATCTTAATAATGCTACAATTTATATTAATGGTGCTAAAACTTATTTTAATGATGGTATGACTTATCCTAATGGTGCTAAAAGTTACCTTAGTTGTATTACAGCATATGTTTAATGATGATGTAATTTATCTTAATGGTACTGCAACTTATCTAAATGATGGTATGACTTATTCTAATGGTGCTACAAGTTGCCTTATCGGTGCTGTAACTTATCGTAATGTTGCAAGTGGAACTTAGGTATTAGGTTTCACTTTATAACTGCATTATATATGTATAGCTTATATCAAAATGTTAGGTTTCACTTCATAACTGCATAACTTGTCTAAGTTTAAATAAAAATGCGAGGTTTTATAACTGTTATTACACACCCAAGATCTAATCACAATGTACACTTTACATCTTGTATACAAATTCGCAAAACCAATATCTGAGCATACCCAAGCCTATCTTAAATGTGGTCATACTTATCTTACATATGGTCATGCTCATCTTACTTTCCCCTCTATACCTCAGTGATAATGTTACCGTGTGCTGACATTGTACCCACTTGGGGAATGAAAACTATTCTTTTTTATCTTATCGGCTGACTTTTCAAAATAACACTCTCTGTTAAAAAGAAAAAAAAATGACTCCAAAGTATTTTACAATCTGAAATATTTCCTTAGTTCTATATTTACATTTTCCAGTGGGAGAAAGTGGTGCAAAGTGTTGATATAGACAGTAACAGGAAAACACTTCAAAAGCATACCAAGCATAAACTTTAAGGACAGAGACACATGTCATCAGGGTTCAACATTCTTAAGACTTTGAATTTAGGCTTATGTTCAAAATAAAATATCTCTTTTAATATAGAAAGGGTGGTGCAATGGATAAAACACTCACCCCCACCCCCACCCCCACCTCTAAAGTGAGCTGTTTTAGCCCCGGGCCTTAATCTGTGTGGGAAAGTTGGTAATAGATTACAGATGCCCGATAGTTTACAGGGCAGAATCTTGACCTAGACCTAAAATGAACTGGGTTTCTCTGCACTTAAAACTACAAGTCATGATATAATCAACGCAATGTGCTGCCAGTGACGTTAAACACAAGTAAATCAAATCTATTAATGTAGAATTTCCTTTTTGTTCGCATTTTAGAAAAGCCAAATATACAAGAGATTCATGATTTTTTTTAATAAAAGGGCACTTGCACCAAACATAATTTAGTATCACTAGCTTATTTAATCAGGCTTTTGAAAATAAGACCTCGTTTTCTAGGGAGGAATATTGAGAAAAACTATTCAATAAATTGATAAATAATTTTTAGCATACTAAACTTTATATTAAATAAAGACAAAATCTCGATATTAATATGACCCCCGAGGCATATCAAGTGTCAAGTTTAATGTCATGGCCACATGTCTTGCAACTAGGTGGTTATATTATCATGAGTGTAGATCTGAACACATAAAAAAAGTCTTAAGGTTCTTATTTATGTCTGCATGATACGATAGCTTATTTGTAATACAATTTACACATGCTGATTAACTAGGGTAAATTATTTTTCAGAGTTTGAATTATTGGGATTTGTTAAAGACTGCAGTCTATCTTTAATGCATCATATCTGTCAGTAACGTGTTGTGGATATACATTGAATGTTTAAGAGACTAGCCCTACGTTCAAACCCAACACTTGAATGAGGACTAGAAGTTGGTCAAAACGATCTGGCCTATTTATTTCTCCCTGTTTATTGTCTATTTACTGTGCAACATATTTACCCTTAACAACAGTACATAAAGGTCAGTAAATGGAGATATTTTATGTTCACTGACGGTCCTAACTACGGACACATTCATGTAAATACCTTTTCACCAGTATTTTAAAGCTATGTCACTCACAGATATGTTATAGGTATATGTGTATCGTAGGAAATATATCTTATACCCCCAGTCACACTACAACCAGTGTTGACCACGCTGTTGGTACTTTGTTAAACGCCTCTTCCTGTAATTAGTGGTACACTTTGGCCCTTCAACATGAGAAACGCTCAATTTCCCTGCTTCACCTGCCAATACCCACAGAAATTTTGAAATGTTCAAAATTTCCGCCCACACAATTTTCAGGGTTTTTGGATGCCTATAAACAAAGCCAATACTGCTTGGAGTGTGATTGGTGTCTAACAGTGGTTATTCTCACCATTAAAGCAAGATTAATTAACATTTGAAACTGTGAGTAATCAAAGTAAATCAATTCTTGCATTTTTTTCTCTTTTACACTTGTTTCACCAGAAAATACAGTAGATAGTAAGTGGATAAATCAAACCTGTCTAAGAATAAGTATCTTCATTAATCCGGAGTCTCTGTGCTGCTTGCCGTTTGTCCTTCACTCAGTTTTGGACATAAGAATTGGTACTTTGTTGTTGAGTTTGCTTTTCTAATGGTGATTAAGCGCAAAAAGTTGGTAAGAATTTAAATGAATTCCTTGATGATATCATTGAGTTGATGAGATGAGATAATTATCATGATATGTTGAGATAATATATCATTCTCTCTCATGTCTTCACATATGATACTTCGTCACATTATGCAGGACGGTTGGATAAAAAAATTACCTGCTAAGCCAAAACTAAGAATGTATTGTGATCTTGTTATATAAATAAATATTGAAATATGTATATCAATTTAAAATCATAAGTAAGTTTTACGTTTCTTGTCTCAATGATTGCATGAACTTAAAAGTATAATTATATTGTAAAATCAACTTTTTTGTATGTATACTGTCTAAATAAGATACAATATTTTTTATGTTTACAATTAGCATACCACAAGATTTGATCCAAAAGGTAATTAAGAAACCATGAAAGGTACAGGTCACTTTATTAATATTAATGTTGGAGCCCAACTTAGGAGTCAGCCCATCTTAAGATGGGCTATAGCCCAACTTAGGATCCTAAGTTGGGTAGCCTATCTTAAGATGGGCTAAGCCCATCTTGAGATGGGCTAGAACATATTAGCCCAACTTAGGATAACTAAATTCAGGAATGATTTAAGCTAAAATTTCATATTAACCAGCTAGTTTAATATTAATTTGTTATGTCATATTCCATTGGTAGTTTTAATTATGAAATTGAGTATAACCATGCTAGTTTATTTAAATACTTTATATTTAAATTTTAGATTTGTTGTGCTTATCTCATCTTAAGATTTGGTTACATTTATTAACACAACTTATAATTCACACACATAGTCTTTATTTTTGAAATGAAATGACATTATTTAATTATTTTTCTACATAAATGTTACTTCTTTTCTTTATGCATCATTATGCATTGATAGTATTTATCTTAATCCCCTTATTGTTCCAAGGCTCTGTCTCAGTTAATTTGACAATGGGAGGGTCATTAGGTCATAAGGTGTCTATTATTCAACCATAGCTTTCTACTTGATTTGTTTCACTTGTGGGGAGTGATTAGGCAACTGTATTAGATTGTGATATATCTATTTTTTCACCATTTCTTTCAAGTTGATTTGTTTGACTATGCCTATAACTGGGGAAACTGGATTAGGTTTAGATTTGCCTTTTGTTCTAGCATTCTTTTGTGCTTGAATTCTTTCACCAAAATTCCATTGATTAAGGAAAAATGTTAAACAAGTATAGACAAAAATATAGAAAACTGAATCTTCTTTGTGACATTTTATGCTAGGGAAGGGAGTAGCTAATAAGAGATCACATTCGTAAGGGAATTTTTCACACAAAAAACTCCTAGCTTTACAGTTTTTAACACACACAAAACCACCGATTTCATAGAGACATGACAATATCTTATATTGGACGCAGGTCAACAATTTCTAATTGTACACATGGGACTATAGACTTAGACACCTCTGTTTGCTTTTCCCAGCTGATCCAGACTGTTGTGATATGTCCAAGGATTGCGTCTATTTCTGTGGAAACTCCTTGGGACTCCAGCCAAAAGTCACCAAAGAATTGATAGCCAGAGAGTTGGAAAAGTGGGCTGAATGGTAAATATATGAATTCAATTTGCAATTTATATGTTGGTTGAAAATATGTTCAATTTGGGGATCTTACATCCTTTTCAACATCTGATACCTCCATAAAGTGGTACCAAGAGGATTGAACTGTTCTCAATGGCAAGAGTGCAAATATTGAAATTTGAAGGTCATTAATTGTTGGTACATTGCTGAAAAAGAAATGAAAACAGAAATAAGATCTAAGAAGATAAATGGGTAGAATGGTGGATGTTTAGAAAAATTTCGCAACTTAAGGTTAAGTTTTTCCTAATAAATTATTGTAGAGTGGGTGGAGGGAGAGAGTACCAGATAAACTTTAATGTGAGTTTTATCACCAAATAAATAGCTGAATGGAAGATGTAAAGGTTAACTTTTATGTAAGTTTATCATCAAATAAATATATGAATAGAAAATGCACATATAAAGTTTAATGTTATTGTAACACCAAACAAATAAGTGCGTACAAAAAAGTCTTAAGTATAGGTTAATGGCCAAGTAAGTGTCCAATATTGGAAAATAATGGCCTGTTTACGAGGTCCCGAAGGGAGGCTATTAACCTATTTAAACTACACCTCTTCTTTAATTTATAACTTTTAAGATATTGTTTAACATCATTACTTTTCATTTCAATATTCCTGTTGTGTACTTTTTTGGTTTTATGATCATTTTAGTTGAAATAAATGTGAAAGGGTTGCTTTGGAAATGTGCTAAAAAGACTTCTATATATGGTCAAAATCACAAAGTGGCCAATAGTGAAAGATATTGGACACTTTTAACAAAAGAAAAACTCTCAGGTGTAATTTAATGCCAGTTAATCACCAAGCGTTTTTATACACCAAATTGTTGATATGGCATTTACTATTAATTTATTATATTATAAGATTGTATCTCAAGTAGAGGGCTCGGTGGAGTACCGGTTAGAGCGACTTTCAACCTCTGAGGTCACTACTTTGGATCTCGGCCCAGGCGCTTCATGTTGGAAAGTTGGTAGTTACTTACTGATTGCAAGTGGTTTACAGTGCAGAATCTTGACCAACTAGTATAAAATGGTGCCTCCACCCATCAACTACTGGTCGCAATATGACCCTGGCTGTTGAATGTGATGCAAAACAAAACAAAAAAATAACTCTCTCCAATTTATTGTCGTTTTGGCAGCAAATTTACAGCTGAATGATCAGCTCATACTGATCCAGGTTTCTTTACACCAAATTATTGTTTATCACATGTAGGGGTGCTTATGGTCACACTGGGGGAGTCATGCCCTGGGGTCTATGTGATGAATGTGTGGATGAACAAATGGCTGCTCTTGTAGGTAAGATATACCGGCTACTATCAGGTATAATCAGCTGAATTCATCTTATTTTACCACCAGCTATATTGGTGTTATTATACTATCAACAACTATCAGCCATATTGATTTTATAGTACTACCAGCCCCTATCAACCATATTTACCATATTTCGATATGAGTCACTATCAACAATATTCAAGCAATTACAGTATCAACACCATCATCCATGTTTATCCCATTACATTATCAGCCACTGTATTTATCCCAGTACACTTTCAGTTAGTATCAACCATATTTACCCTATTACATTATAAGTCGTTATCGGCCATATTTATCCTATCACACTACCAGAGATATTTATCCCATTACACTATCAGTTAATATCAATCAAAATTTATCCAATCAAACTATCAGTCATTTTAGGCTACATTTATACTATTACAATACCAGTTACTATCACTCATATTTGTCCTAATACATCATCAGGTCTATCAGCCAATTCTTACATTTAGGCATTACATGTAGGATAATTTTTGACAAAGTGCTCAAAAATCCCCTATTATTGCTCACCATCTTTGTTTGGACATGTATGAAGGTAAATGTGTAATAAGCATTCTGAAAATATGGGTACGAAAATATTTGTGATAGACAGTTGTCAAATGATCGGTATGAAAACCAGTTGTTATTAAATGTGTGCAAAACATTTTCATAGCAAACAATTGCAAAACATTGTCCACAAACGTTCTTTAAACAATTAATGTGCACTGTTTATTACACATTTTATTATGAATGTTTCAAAAACATTTCAAACAAAACCTTCATTGTTTGAGCTATTTTATACATGTTTTAAAATGTTTCCAGTCAAACCTCAGTTTCTTGAGTTAGTTTATAAATTTCAAATAGTTTATAGAAAATGTTTTCTTGAACATTTTAAACATTACAATGTAAACGTTTACTTGGAAATGTGTAGTAAGACAAAAGATAGGGTTTAAATGGGGGTTAAAATGTTTTGTAATTGTTTAAACCATTTCTAAATGTTTCCCTACAAATAAGGCAAAATTAAATGCAAAAACAAAGTCACTATCAGAAATAAAAATATGAAGAGTGAAGTGACTAAGTGCAGGGAATGGGCAACATCTTTCAGGCTGATTTCTGAACAAGAAAGGTGGGTTTCCTGTGTGAATTTAACACCATATTGTCACAAAGAATGTAAAATTTGATTACTTAGTACATGGGCCCAATTATGCAGCCAGAAATTAGCACTCTAAAACATGTCTGTTAATTATATTTTATAAACATCATTATATTTCAGGTGCTAAAAGAGAAGAGATCTGTCTTATGAATGGACTCACTGTGAATCTACATCTTCTGTTGGTAATGAGATTTTATTAGTAGTAAATATGGTATATTCCACTGTTTATTTTCAGTCAATTCATTCTACAGTAAAATTTATTAGATTTCTGCTGGTAAATTTTCTAAATAATGTACAACATCCAAAGAAATGACATAAAATCGGGTAAGGGCTGTCAGGTATTGTTTTTATCCATGGTGTCCGGATGGGCGGGTGGGCAGGCAGCAGAAAAAGTTTGTCCGGCCTGTATCTCAGAAACCGTAAGGTGTAGGGGTGTAGGTGTGCAACGTCATAGTGTGACCTTGATTTGACCATTGACCTTGCCATAGTGACCTTGAGTTTGAAAATCTTGTCTGGGCTATATCCCACAAACCGTAAGATGTAGGAAGTTGATACTTGATAGGGACATTAGTTAGGGGGTGCAGGTGTGCAATGTCATAGTGTGACCTTGATTTGAGCTTTGACCTTGCCATACTGACCTTGACCTATAAAATCTTGTCCGGGCTATATCTCGGAAACCGTAGGGTGTAGGAAGTTGATACTTGGTAGGGACATTGGCTAGGGTGTGTAGATGTAAAGCGTCATGGTGTGACCTTGATTTGATCTTTGATCTTGTCATACTGACCTTGATCTATAGTGCCTTGTCTGGGCTATATCTGGGAAACTATAAGGTGTAGGAAGTTTATATTTGGTAGGGACATTGGTTGGGGGTTATAGGTGTGCAATGTCATGGTGTGACCTGGATTTGACCTCTGATTTTGCATATCTCATGCTATTTTATCTCTCTACAGGGATATGTGATACTATTTTATCTCTTTTATATCTCTCATATCTTTTTACTTGAATCTTGGTTGTTGCACCTTTGGGGTGTCTTTTGATGTAGATTAAACACTGTTAAAGTCATGTTAGAATTCACTAAGGGTTTTTCTTTTGCAACTTCCCATTGTAACAGATGGTATTGCATCAAGTGAGTCACAGGTTTTGCCCTAACTCCACATGTAAGTATGTATTGCCACATCTGTATGTATGGGTAATATTCAAAACATTCAAACCATAATTCGACAATACATAATTGTTATATTTTCATTGACAGCTATTCTCCAGTTAAGAAATTTTACAGCTTCATAACTTTTAGTTTACTGAACTGTCTTGTTTTAATACTTATAGTCTTTACATGCAGTGCTCTGAAAGTATCCCAATCTGTGTACTGTTTCACTACTTCTATATCTCATGGTGTTGAAAAATATTTCCCCAGGCTGTGGGGTACGGGCATCTCTGATGCTATTTTTCACTTTGAACCTTCATAAAATATCCAGTATTTTATGTATTTTACTGTTCATAGCTCAGATGGCACTCATTTATCATTCTACCAGATATTATTTCCCAAATAATTGCAGATATATTAAAACATTGCTTTCTTTGCTTATCCTTGCTTAAAACCCTGTGATCAGTTTTGGGTCTATTTGGAAAAACAAAATGACACACTTCACTGATTACTTCAGAGATTTACCATATATTTTTTTTCATATATGAAAAATAGACCCTTAAACTGATTCAAGGGTTTTCATCAATTAGAGACAGAAAAAGTAAAGGAATAACACACATTTTATTATTTGAGCTATTAACATTAAAAACATAAACACTGTGCTATTGAGGTTTGAAGTAAAAAATTCACCAAAATTAGACCGATAAACTGATCAACGCTTCTATAAATCACCCCAGTAATATGGACCAGAGGATAAATTTCATAAATCAAATTTTCTGATCATATCTGAATGACATTTAATATACGTAATTTCAAATTTAAAAATCGGAGACATTTTAAAAAGTTTGACACTCTTAGTTAGAGACATCTGTAAAGTTACTTGCTTAAAGTTTAGTTAATTCTGATAGATTTTATGTAGGATATAAAAACTGGGATGCGTTAAACAACCCCCCCCCCCCCCCCCCCCCCCATAGTTTTTAGAGAATACCACTTGACACCATAAGTCACCTGATTCTGTTTACGTTCACTTAATTCATTGAACTCGTTTAAAGACACACAACACATTTTTGCTGAAATTATTTTGGATGACATCTGATCTATATACATATAGAAGATATCTTAAGTGTACCAAATGATACCAACATCTGACATTTTGCCAAAGGAAAATCATTGACTAAATAGTGGGGGTGGAAAGGTTCCCTAATGGAAAATGCCATGGTGGAAAAGTGTCCTTCTCATATTCTAAAGGGCAGGGAAAGTCCAATCCCTGCCACATTAAATGTGTATTAGAGTACCCAACAGCTGCAAGGAAATCTTTTATATTTTCCTCCTCACTTTTTTGACCACTTTTCATGTTTGTATTCTCTATTTTTTATTTGGGTTTTAATGTCTCTTACAAGACTGTATAGGTCATATCACAAAGGATTGTTTTGTGGGCAGAGGAAACCAGTACATACAGTTGTTCAAGGTTTTGCACTGTAAACTGCAGACCATCAATAAACAGCTACCAACTTTTCCACTTAAGGTCCGGGGTTTGAACCACCCACATTATAGGTGGGAGGTGAGTGTGTTACCACTGCACCACTGTGGTCCCCTGTTTATATGCTCTAATTGTAGGTCTACTACTAAAACTAAGCCACAAGAAGTGACTGCAAAATACGATGGGGACAATTTTCCGCAAAAGGGTGTTTTGCCAGAAGGGCACTTTTCTACACCCTCCTAATGACACATACCATTGAGAATATTTTTAGAATGGCTATACCTCATATTTTCTATGTGTATGTAATTTAATGAGAATTAGAAATAATGTCATGAATTAGCATCTTGAAAATTGCAGCAACTCATTGCTTAAAATAACACACCATATTAACTTTAAGTCATTTTTATTTGTATTTTTATTTGTATTTTATATATATATACATGTACTATAAATAAAAGACGACTCGGGAGAGTTTCATGCACGAGCGACTTGTGTTTCTTTTCCCTTTTTTTTTTTTTTTTTTTTTACTGCAATGAAAGCATTGCAAAAGCTTTTTTTAATAGAGTTCAACCTGGACATTGTCAAAACATTAGTCTTGTGCTGACTTTTTTCCACCTGGGCTCCCCCCATATGTATTTTGGGGGGAGCCCAGGTCGGGTCTGCTCATGTTTGTTCTAGGTAAAGTTAATATTTGGACTTTTTAAGTCATTTTCTTGTTTTATTGGAACTTTTATCATCAAATTTGATGAACTTTACACAATCCTATGCTGGGCCTAACCCCAGGACTTCTGTTTGGAGAGTACAGACTCCTAGAGGATAGGTCGCAATTGTCCTTCTCTTTTACTTTCAACTGGGTTAGTCTATAGTAGTTGTTTTTGAATTGGATATACAAGTGGGTGGCTACATACCCTTTTTCTACACATTTTTTACATAATTCACACAAGATTTTAAACCCATGTCAGTTGAATGTGTTATATTTGTTTGTCTTTTATGCTTTTGGCTCAGTTAATTTGATCCAAACTATTGAAATATTTAAAATTTCATACATTCGACTGTGGGTTCACAACCCCCCTTAGTGAATCTCATTTACTTCATTCATTTTTGTTTTGGGACAGTAGTTTAACATCACTTTGATTTAACCTTGTCGCAGGGTTTGACCTTGGGTCTGTCACTGGGGTCAAGCTCTGTCTTAGTCAGTCATCTCTTTTATAAGCTGCAAAATTCTTAAATTTAGCATTTCATGGGTTCACCAGCGTGGTTGGGTTTTCTTGGCTAAAATATATCATTTATAGTGTGAAGACAAACTAATCAGATCATATTTTACAATGTCATATTGTTTATATTTGATGTATGCTTTCAAATGAAATTTTAGTAGAATAAATAATGATTTAATCCCAGTTAGGCTATTATTTGTTCTGGGGGGCCAGGGGAATGATACTGCTGCCTGTCACAAGTTATTGTAGAACCTAGCCAACTTTAAACTCAGGACTGGGATCACGTCAAAACAAGGGGCAGGATAACTGACAAAATATGCAATTAGACTCAAGTTAAAAGATCTGTCATGTGATCTGAAAAATTGGCCTGACAACTTGCTCTTGACCGTTATGATTGTGTTATTCATAAAGATCATTCATAACACAAAGCATCTCTTGGGAAAATGTCACTCTACTCAATATGTTTACAGAAAATTTACAAGACAGGTTGTTTTACCTTAAATATTGGTCTGAAGATTAATTGTAACTGATTCAAATTTAGATATAACTCAGTAAACATTTTTGAGTTTTGCAAACATTTGAAAGGAAATGCTGGGCGAAGGTTAAAAAATGATGGGTACGAATCCCATTTATAATAGGTTTCAAAACATTTTATGTATACATTTTCACATATTAAACGTATTAAAAATTTGATTGAAAATGTTAGAAAAACATTACATATGACCAGAATATCTAAAAAAAATATTACTTTGGCATTGCTTAGCAATATTAACACTAATTAGGGTGAGAGGTCAATTTCAATATGTTTTAGGGTTGCCCATCAATGAAAACAATATTTTTCGTCTAAAAGTACTAGTATATAATAGTGGGTTAAAAATTGTGTTCTCATTCAATTCTTACTTTTAGGCTTTGCATGTGGGGCAATTTTTGACAAAGTCATCTAAAATCCTCTATTATTGCTCACCGACATCTTTGTTTACAAATGTTTGAAGGTAAATATTTATTATGCATTTTGTTTTCAAAACATTTGATAGAAAACATTTCGATAATGTTTTAAGATGATGGGTATGAAAACCAGCTGCTACTGAACGTTTGTAAAACTTTTTCATAGCAAACATTTGCAAAACATTGTCAACAAGTGTTGTTTAAACGTTTTATGTATACTAAAAACATGGTGAAAAACATTTCCGGCATAATTCTCATTTCTTCAGCTATTTGATAAATATCGAAAACACGTTTCCTGTCACACCTAGTTTCTTGAGTTATGTTATAAACATTTAATAAATGTTTTCAAGCAAAACTTTTACTTGGAAATGTTTAGGAGCCCAAAGGTACAGTTTTGAAATGTTTAAACCATAAAGAAATGTTTTTAATGTTTACTGGGTAAAATGTTCGCATTTATTTTCTTTATACCTTCATCACTGAAAGATTAGTGGTAGGAACAATAACATTAGGCTTCATTACTGGGTGAGAGCTCAATGGTGCAGTGGAAGACATACTCGCCTCCCACCTTGGAGGTTGGTAGCTCAAACCCGGAACATGACCCTATGTGGGACAGTTGGTAGTTGCTTACTAATGCCCGGCAGTTTAAAGTGCAGAATCTTTATCAACTTGTATGTACTGTTTTCCTCTGCCCCTAAAACTACTAATTGTGATACAAACTAAATAATGTATTGTATGCAATGTTTAAACCCAAATAGAAATTACTACATTATTGGATGAGTCAGGAGCTAAACTTACAAGCATAGAGCAAGATTTAATAGCTGATAAAACCTCTCATACACTGTTGCAAGTAATCTTCTTGGTTGGATGACTTCTTTTGTAACTTGTGACGGTAGGGAGTATAATCCTTTTCATTGTGGATGCACGTCCCATTTTCAAACATGTTTATAAACCTTTTCAGGTAAATGTTTCTGGTCCCAGTAGTCCTGACCAATCATTTAAGTCAGAAGGCACTATTATGGCTTAAAAACCCATTGCCCTTTGTCCCTTAATCTTGTTTGTAGGTTTTATGTTCTGTTTTTACTTTGTACTTTTCAGTTATCTTTCTACAGACCAACAGAAAAACGTTTCAAAATACTGCTCGAGTCTCGGTCTTTTCCCTCTGATCATGTAAGTATAAAAATAATTTATTTTCCAGTAGTTTGTGGGTCTACCCTGGAGTTTTTGATTCAACCAAATTTATTGGCACTTTTCCATCCTGTATCTTGAGAAAAAAGATGTCAGGAACTTTAAACCTGGCACTTCAATAAGTTCATTTACTTATTTAAAATGATAGTTCGTGCAATTGTTGCTTTAAGTTGTGTCAAATCTAGTATGGCAAAGAAATATTTGGTAAACTGTTCCCTTGTTGACACAAAGTCTGTTTTTAAACAATTTTTTTCACAGAAACTCAAACTGTTTCTCATACTATTGCTGGTCTGTTTAAAAACAAGCTATTGTACAGAATCCAATTAATCCAATTAAGTGATCAGTTAAATAATAGTTAACAAATCAACAGAATAAGGATGACTTCCACACTGTTATGAAACGACTGGAAAAAACCCAATGTTTTCATGTAGGATGATTTTCTGATGTATTGTCTTATATGGAGGCTGGATTTAACATAATGAATTGAATTTGTGGAAGCCATGCCTTTTTCTGGTGATTAGTTTATGGGTAGAGATAATCAGTTTATAAGATTTGCCCCCTTTGATGTACAAATCACAAGTCAATTCAACAACAGAATATGTGTACTTCAAACACCTGAGCACCTGACCTCTTGTTATCTAGTAGGCTGAGCCTTTTAAAAAAGCGGCCTGCCGTTTAAAACAGCGGGCCGCCATTTAAAATGGTAGCATGCCATTTTAAATGGCGGATGGGGTCAAAATGGCATATACCATGCATACTGTGTCTTATGTTGTGCTTAGTCTGTGGGTATTGATATGCAGACTTCACACTGTAGCTTATACCTTGATAAATCTGTTTAAAATCAATACATTGTGTAAAACCTCTGAATTCCCACTGTGTTTTATACCTTGTTAAGTCTGTTAAAAACAAAATGTTGTGTAGAAACTCAGATTGTTAGACTGTACACTATAACTTATACCGGGCTAAGTCTGTTTAAAAACAGTATGTCGTGTAGAAACCCAGACTGCAAAACTGCATACCGTAAGTTATATATAAAATCCAAGGCTATATAATATCTTATGTTGTGTTAAGTCTGTTATATTAGTTAAAAAGAAGTATATACAATCATGTTCCCCAAAAGGGGGGGTCCATAAAATATTTTTATCTCAATAGTGTGGTTCAAAATATAAATTTCAATCAATTATTGTTCATAAAAAGATGTAAACACTTTGAATAGAGCTCTTCAGTTAGAATATTATTACCATAAACTATGAATAAAGTCTGTTAAATTGTATGAAAACTCAGGTTTCCCACTGGATTTTTATAATGTCTGATTTAAAGTCTGTTTAAAAAAACAAGATGTTGCCAAGAAACTCAGACTGCACACTGTGTCTTTACTTTATATTGTGCTAGGTCTATTCAAAGCAAGAGCTGAAACTTTGTATTTTGGCTTATTTCAAATGTATTGTACTACACTTATCTTTGGTCGTCAGACTTGTCAGGTGACTAATGTGTCAGTTCCCCACACACAAAAAAGACAGCCATACAACAGAGGGTTATAGTGTTTGATATGATACAGTAAAAAGAGTAGAGACAGATGTACAGTTTCTAAGCTACATATGATATACACGTCACATGAGAATATACATATATTTACCAGTTGTTTTTTTCAGATACACAGTTACGTGAATATATACATACTGTTCACCAGTTGTTTGTATCTCACCTTAGTTTTATTTGGTGTTTACTTGTTTAAGATTTTTTATTGCCCCTACTGTTTATCTTCACTTTTCATTGTATCGCCCAAGTTAGTTCGCTTTCATTTTATGGTCAGACAGTTACCTGCTAACATTGAAATTTTAAACATTTTGGTAGTCCAAAAATATAAATTAAATACCCTAGACTTCATCTTCTGTATTCTTGTCTTCCACATGATCATCTCCAGTACCTCCACCTAAACAACTGTATATTCAAAAATCGATAACTGATGGTTTGTCATAAGTTTATTTACAAAGTGAGTGTGTCACTTGCCATAGCAATTGCTTATTGTAAAAACAAACTCAGTGAGAGGCCACAGTGGAGCAGAAGTAACACACCATCCTCCCACGTCTGAGACCAGAGTTCGAACCACGGCCTCACCTCATGTGGGAAAGCTGGTAGTTGCTTGGCGTTGGTCAGAAATTTAAATTACAGAATCTTAATCAACTGTATGTACTGGTTTCCTCTGCCCTTCTCACTATATCTGATATAAAGGTTCTAAGCATGATGTAAAGAAATGAATCAATTTATTAATTAATTAACCCCCAAGTTTAACCAAGATTCGATGGTAGTATCGGAATAGAAATATTTGCAGGCCAATTAAAATCATGGACAAAAGTAACACAGGCTAAACCCTTGGCCTTTGTCCCATTATCTGGGTTGAATAGTTTTTTTTTCAGATTTTCAGAGGGGTGTGTCCTTTCTGACAGTATTCACCTAAATGTAGAATTTAAAGCATGTCAGGAAGAAACTGTTTAAGATAAATTGAATTTATGGTAACAACACCCATGTAACTTTCAAGTACTGTAGGTTTATTAGAAAGAAAACAGAACCCATATACAATGTAAGAATGGTAATTAATACACCATGCTTATCAAACTAGGTCAAAGTGCAAGATTTGAGGGCCAAATAATTAAATCTCACACTCCCTCCACCACTCTTCCATCCAGGCCTCTGGTATTCAAGTGGGTGGGATATGATAAATTAAGGTTTGTACCCCCATTTATAGACAACTCTTTTTTGCTGAGGGTGAAATTCGACCAACTTATTGTGTGAAAAGCGTTCCAAATATAGACAACTGTTGTAACTCTGATTTTAATTTCTTACACTAAATCTCCCATTCCCAGCAACCTAAGCGTTTTTGTTTTGTCTTCTTAAATACTGCTGCCCGCCGTAACTTGGCACAAATACCTTATTATTGCCAGTTTTAAGCATACAAAATTGTAAGTTATAAATGTGTGTTTTACTAACATAAACTCAGAACTATAAACTTTCAGAATCGTTTTTAAGAGGCGATAATGTAACTTCTACTTCAAATCAGCATCTCCAACTAGGCACAATTTGCATACAGATATCCCTGATAACACTTGAGCTATCTCTGTGGTCACTTCAGTTTCCTTATATGGGATGGACGAATCCGGGATGTTTGGCTGGCAGACGTATGGCCAGTGGACATTTGGATGGTGACTGTTTTCGGGGTAGGAAAAATGGCCGATCTTAATACTGAAACATAAAACATTCACTTGCTTAGTTTGATACAGTTATCAGACACTAAACTTTCTTTTGATAACCTTATTTTTAATCTTGCGCAGGTATAAAAGGCCTTTTTTATGTAATATGAAAATGATATAGTTAAGAAATAGCTTATTTTATTTGAAGTAATATAAAAATGACAGCTTTATCTCCATTTGCCATATCAACACAAGTTTTTTTCATTTGGGGCAAATATTGAAATAGTAGTAAATAACATATAAACAGTCACTGGCCAATTGTCCTACCCCTCAAAAAGTCACCAGCCAAATGTCCAACAGCCAAATGTCCTCAGGCCAAATGTCAGCACACCAGTTTGGACATATACCCGTAAGAGCATGAGTATTTCTGATAGCAAGCAATTGTCAATAATTATGCAGTATCTAACGCCATATTTTGTACCCCTGTCATATTCTTTATCCCCTCTTTGATCTTTTAGGGGATACAGAATGTGGCAGCCATATTTTGTATCCCAATCATATTCAGTATCACCTCAGTAAGGAGGTATAATGGGTGGGTTGAGAATAAACAGCTGATACAGCTGGAGAGGATTAAGTTGCCATAGTTTGGGGTGATTGTTTTGAGTAAAACAAATCAGTTGTCTCATTCTGACCAACTATTGATTTGATTTACTCAAGACTAAATAATAAAGTAGAGTTATAAAAATAAAAATACAAAAGGTTTATTTGTAAGCTCAATAAAATTGACATTCAATGAAATTTAATTTTGCAGAGGAATATTATTTCGAAGAAAAAATATAGTTTTATATACAGTACCATAAAAAGTCATTAAATTCATACTGACTTTAGTACTGAAAATCATTTTAAAATTTTCATTTATCCCATTTTATTCAATATTTTCAAAGTGTGAAGCTGGTACTTTACGACAACTAATTCATTCATTCTTTAATAAGTCATACCCTAATTGATCCCTCAATGTCCAAGTGAATTTTTGTATTAGAAAAGAAGGGCACATTTTATTGGCTTATTGGTCTGATCAGTAAGACTGCACTCGTTTTGTCTGTGTTCAGATCAATTTTAATTACACGGTTGGGTCAAGATTTTCTAGTATTTTGCTCTCTCTTTATGTTGATTTGTTTCACTTTGGGTGACCGAGTGATGACCAAGCTAGATTAATCATCGATAAGCATAAAGTGAAGTAAATCAACTCCAAAGGAATGTTCAGTAACGAGACACATCTCCAAATACCAAGACAAATAGGAAGTAAAACAGTATTTTGAGACATGAAAAAGAACAACACATTTTATATATTTATAAGTGATTCATAAGACCCAATTAATCCTTCAAAGCACAGGTTTGTGTTGTTGACCAGAAGACAAGAGCTCATTGTTTAAATAGGTCTAATCACCTACACAGAGCTTGATTTGTTTGCAGGTGAGTTATTAATAACAGGATTGAACCAAGGTTCTCCCTTTTAGTTTCTGCTCCCTTTATATTAATTATATCCCCAGACGAAAGTAGGGGATATACTGGATTCAGGTCCATTGCACTGCCCTCACTGCTGTAGAAATTTCCTTGTGTGCTCGATAACTCAAAAACAGATCAGTATTTCTTTTCAAACTTAATACGCATGTTAAGGGTGGCCAAAGAAAGATCCCTATTTTAAGGTGACCTTAAACAGTCAATAATACAGAACTTATGGCAACCTTAAGTCTGAAATGGACATATGGCCACTTAAAGGCCTCTGGGCCACAAACTATGATGCTCATCTGACTAAAATTTTACCTGAGGACACATTTATGTATTCCTATTACATGTGCCGAAAATAATGACTTTATGTTGCAAATAAAATAAAGACCCCACTTGGGGATATTTTGCTACATTTTTCACATACTTTGCCCTGTAATTTTGAAGTGGTAATTCTGATGAGTCTCAAACTGTGCTAGATATAACATTTACATAATTCTTGTCTGTGAATAATTTTATGGCTGTAGCGTTAACTATAAGGTCACCTTAAGGTCTAAAAATTGTCCACAAAGACCCAATTTATGGACTTTTTGCCACTTCCAAGACTTGTAGCTTTCAAACTATGTCTTTCATACAGGTGAAATATCATCCGGTAAAAATTTAAAGAATGTTCTTTTTACGTGTGCCAAAAATCTAGGCTTTTAGTAAACATTTAATCTGGGTATGAGGACCATAAACACCCACCCGAGTGACCCTTTTTCAACATTTTTCACATATTTTGCCCTGTAACTTCAAAACCGTAAGTCTGAGAATTCTCAAACTGTATTAGATATAAATTTTATGTATAATCTTCGTGTGTGACAAATTCTCAGTCTGAAGCTTTAACTTTAAGGTCACATTGATGTCTCTAAAAGGCCCACAGAGACCAAATATTTGGACTTTTTTTCCACTTTTAAGTCGTATGGCTGTCAAACTATAACTGATAGAGCTGAAGTCTAATCTGGGAATATATTAAGATGTTCTTTTTACATGTACCAGAAATCAAGTCTTTAAGTAAACAGTTAACATGTGTATGAGGACCATAAACACAAACCTAAGTGACCCTTTTCCCACATTGTTACATATTTTGCCATATAACTTGGAAATGGTAAGCCCAAGATGTCTCAAACTGTATTAGATATAAATTCCATATATAATCTTTGTGTGTGACAAATTTGAAGTCTGAAGCTTTAATTTGAAGGTCACATTGAGGTCTCTAAAAGGCCCACAGAGACCCAATATTTGGACTTTTTGCCACTTTTAAGCCGTATGGCTGTCAAACTATGTGACTGATAGAGTTAATTTTAAGTACATGATACAACACTGTCTCCATAGTTCCGTTCTTGTGGCTTTAATAATTTATATGTGAATCTGGAAGTATAATTTTCCTGTTGGACATTCCTTATCCATATATTTGTTTTTTTTTATTGCTCATAAGATTAACTGAGCTTTTTGGGGAAAGTTTGCAAAATAGATGGTCTGGACCATTGATGATTTCCGAATATTTTTATTACCCCTTTTATTTATATTAGAGTGTTTGTTATCTCATACCATTATATAGTATCATTATTTCTATTGACATAAGTGTTAGTGGGCGGGGGGGGGGGGGGGGGGGGGGGGGGGCTCATTACCTCATTGGCTCATGTAGTTAACATTATATTGGATTTATCTCATTGGCTCATGTAGTTAACATTATATTGGATTTATTTACACTCCTCATTCTCCCCTTTGTCTTATAAGCTATAAATCCCCTTCCCCATCCCTGCTTTTTCAGTGACACTAAGTAAATGAATGATATCAGATAAGAAACAAATGCAATATGCTGCTCAGTGAAGTAGGGGATCTTCTGTAGCTGTCTATTCAGTAATATTGTATCACATATTCCAAAGCATACATCAGATTATACCATATCTTCTCTCTTTTTTGGTGTACACGGATATGTTGAAAAACACACATCTTCTTTGTTGTAGCAGTATAGTGTTGTAAAACCTGGAATACCCTTAGTATGTGTCACTATATAAACAAAAACTTCATTTTGTTTGCAAGGACCTGAGAAGTGATTTTGTCAGATCTTACTTTTTATTCTTATAAGAAATGAAACTGTGACACCAACTTTAATGTACTTTGTAAAAGGCTTGGAAGGATACACGTCAAATTATGAAGAAAAAAAATTATAAATGTATTACTTAATCCTTTAGTATCTAATCACATATTTGTTTTATAATAGTTCACCTGTCAACTAATATATTAAAAACATAGAAACATATAAACTTGTGTGTGGACCTTTGCCCGCAAGGACTCTTGCCAACAGGACATTTACCCACAAAGGACTTTGCCCACCACATTTTTACAGCAAGGAACTTTGCACAAAATACTGATATGAAATAATATCCACAAAATTAACTTTTTAATATCTTATTGAAGTATAAGTGTACAATATCTACCATGTTAAAGTCCAATTTCTTATTATATTATTGAATTATAAGTATGCAATGTTTACAATATAATAGTATTCTCAATGAATGTTGAACGTTCTTGAAACCTTTTTAGTATATTTGTACTCTTCATTGCAAACGTTTTGACCACCTCTGTTACTTTTCATTATTTCCATTTTACAATACTATGTAAATCTATCAACACCGAGTAAATACTAATGAAGTCAACTTATATACTTTATTTAGTGTGACTTAGTAAGTACATGTCAGTTAATGTTTACCTCTTTCAAGACTAAATGTCCTGAGTAGTTATCTAAGGGGAGTATTGATTGATTGATTGATTGATTGACAAAAATGAAAATGTCTTTGTAGTAAGAACAATTTACACTGTGGATGGACATCCTACCCTGTAAAGATTGTTGTTGGCAAAGTTCCTGTGGGTAGAGTTCGCAATGGGCAAAGTTCTTGTGGGCAAAGTTCCTCAATTCACTTCCGTCATCTGGGGATACAATTTGGCTTTGCAAAATAAAATATTTTAGGCTGAAATTATTATATAAGTGGTTGATTATGATTTTATCAAAATTGTATGTCACACAGAAGATGGGTCCCATGGAAAATATACCCAGTCAAAACATGTTGCGTGAGTGATGACCTATCTGGGGATAAGTTGGCGCCAAGTTGGCCAATCTAGTTTAGTTCACTTTGTGGTGAGTGATTAAATATCTGTAGGCTAATAGCATGTATGTAGGTACAATTTTACTCTTTTAAAGGTTTTGAAAACAAAAAAAAAATGTTTTTATGTTGCAGACATTGGGCTATGAACTGCCCAACAAAATGCCGAGTGATGAGCTCATAAAAACCTACACTGGATATAAACAACATTTGACAATATCAAATCTATAATATTAGAACTTATAACAATGATAATAATAATAGCTATTAAAAGGGACTTGGGTGTCAAAATGCACCTGTAATTATATGTTTCAGTATGCCATTGAATCACAGATCAAACTACACGGATTGGATCCAAAGAAATGTATGGTTTTCATGGAACCGAGAGAGGTTTGTTTATATGTTACTTTAGTTTGTCTGTAATATTAGAAATATTTTTACCTTTAGAATACTTAAATATTATTATATTGCTGCAGGTGACTGCCTGTTTTTTATCCCCATGAAGTGTGCACTGCCTGACTTGTTAACATAAGAACCACTTGAACACAAAACCCTATGTATTTTTATGTCAACTCCTTTATCTACTGCCACAGTTCTGCCGGTAAAGTTTGCATACTGTACCATTCCTTCCCTTCTATGGTCACCCACATATAAATTTTAAACTGTTCAAAATTTCCACCTACTTTTCCAGATATACTGCCTTTAGTGTGACTTTGGGCATAACAGATGCTCTAAACTATACTATATTTCATAGCCACGGTGGCGTAGTGGTAACACACTCGCCTCCCACCTCTGAGGTCTGTGGTTCAAATCCTGGACCATATGTTGGAAAGTTGGTAGTTATTTACTGATGGTCGGCAGTTTACAGTAGAGAACCTTGACCAACTGTATGTATTGCTTTCATCTGCCCATTAAACTACCTGTAGTGATATGAGCTATACAGTGTTGAAAACAACGTTAATAAATATAAATGAAATAATTAAAAAAAAAATTATATTTCACTACAAAAACAATCAGGTAATTACAAGTGGAAATGTAGAAGTGTTGGATACATCAGAAAAAAAATAACATTTCTCAAAACTAACACGTGGCTATTGTAATTAACAAGATAAATATATGTACTTTGGTACATATCTTCTCTTTAAATTACAAAAACATATATTTTTGTGTGAAGTACTTTTAGTTATATAAAAAAAGTAGAGCATCATCATATGATATCTAGTTTTAGCCTACTTTGTGCATGAAGAACAGAATATATTTTTACATTGTCTTGTCATATGATGTGGAGCCAGTTACCCTCAGCAAAATATATATGGCATATCAAGAATAGGTAGTTGAAGATGAACATTTATATAAAAAATACTATTTTTGCACATTTAAAATTTAAGTCAAAAATATGCAGGCAATAAAAAACTGCATAAAACATTGATTCAGCCTGTATGTTAATTCCCTGCTCACGCTGTAGGTGGTATTGGCTAAGTTGGTCCACGTTTGGCAAGTGGACATTTTGGTTGAGAACTTTGTATGTAATGAGGCCAATTTTAAATTGAACTCTGTATGTGACTGGTAGCCAAAGGAGTTGTTTTAGTTGAGGGGAAATATAGAGAATTTAGAGGAATGGGTGACATCCCTGCAGAATGAGTTTTGGACTAGCTTCAATCTCCTTAACTCAAAATCAGTGAGCGATAAAAAGAGTGAATTGCAATAATCCAACCTGCTGCTCACCAAAGAAATTGGCAAGCAGCACTGATGTATTAAGGTCGAGAAGGGGACGAATTCTGTAGAGGTCTCTCGCATGTACTCTAGTGGACTTTATGACCCGTGACACGTAGTTTGAGAGGTTGAAATTGTAGTCAAACACCACTGCGAGGTTCCTGACACTTTGTGCAGGCGAGACCTGATTTCCCAGAATATTGATAGGGAATTGAGGGAGGAGTTCTTTATGATTTTTTGGGAGCCTATGAGAATAAACTCGGTTTTGTCTGGGTTAAGTCTTAATTTCTTTGTAAACATAAAATTTTGAATGTCGTTTAGGCAGTTCTTTAGTTTTTGCAAAAAAGTGAGAGAAATTTGCTGGTGAAAGTGTTATGTATAACTGGGTGTCATTGGCATAAAAGTGGTAGTTGATGCTACTGTGGGAATGAATGATTGAGCTGATTGGGTTAGTGTAGAGAGAGAACAGAATTGGTCCAAGGACGGAGCCCTGGGGAACAACATACTGGAGCGCACCAGGGTAGGAGAGTGTACTACCTAGCTTGACCGAGTGTGTCCTTCCTTACAGGTATGATTTGAACCAGCCAAGTGCTAGCTCACTGATTCCATAATAAACATTGAGTCTGTCCAGGAGAATGTTGTAGTCAATGGTATCGAAAGGGACAGATAGATCCAGAAGTGTAAGGGCAGTGACAGACCCTTTGGCCATATTATGAAGAATATCGTTATGAATATTAAGGAGGACACTTTTAGTAGAATGGTGTTTCCTTTATGTTATTCTGACATTAGAAAATGAAAAATCAACCTTAAGAATTTTTTCGAGGTGGTGGATGACACGGGAATGATTTTTTATTTATTCTTGTCCGAGATTTTTTAACTTCCTTTATTATTTTATTAGGGTGAAGAAATCCTCAGACTTGAAGATATTTTACAGACGATAAAGGAGAAAGGAGATACCATAGCAGTGGTGTTGTTTTCGGGTGTACAGTATTACACAGGACAGCTGTTTGATATAGAAACCATCACAAAGGCTGGCCAGGCACAGGTGATAATAATAGATATGTAGCCACACCGTAAAACCCCCATCTGTTGTAGCAAGCTGGCCTCCTGACTGTGCTAAGGATACAGTACCAATCATAATCTTATTGGTTACATAACCTTTCTTTGCACTCGTTAACTTTGAAAATAAAATATGTGTAAAAACCTTTGCGAGCTAGCATTTCTGTTCTGAGAACTCACTCACTTTTGGCTGCTATGGTCTGTCTTTACAATAGTACAACTTGTCCAAACTTTTAACAACTTTTAATTATTTGGATTTGTTGTAAAATTTCTGTGTTCCTTGTCAGATCTTGCATTCTGAGACTCAATTGTAAACCTCTCTCAAACCTACCTGAATGTTGGTAAAAGCCATGTTTTTACCTCACAGTCTTTAAGGGCTGTCGGGGTGTTGTTTTCATCTATGACGTCCAAATGGATTGGTGTGCAGCGGAGAAAAAGCTTGTCTGGGCTGTATCTCAGAAACCGTATGGCGTAGGAAGTTGAAACTTGGTAGAGACATTGGTTGCGGGAGTTGGTATGAGATGTCATGGCGTGACCTTGATTTGACTACTGACCTTGCAGTAGTGACCTTGACCTTTAAAATCCTGTCCGGGCTATGTCTCAGAAACCGTAAGGCGTAGGAAGTTGACACTAGATAGAGACATTGGTTAGGAGGTGTAGGTGTGTAATATCATGGTCTGACATTGATTTGACCCTTGACCTTGCTGTACTGACCTTGACCTTTAAAATCTTGTCCAGACTATATCTCAGAAACCATAAGGTGTAGGAAGTTGAAACTTGGCAGGGACATTGGTTGGGGGATTGGGTATGCAATGTTATGGTATGACCTTGATTTGACCTTGACCTTTGTTGTATATCTTGGGAACCATAAGATGTACAATGTTGATTCTTGGATGATTCGTTGGTTGGGGAATGCAGGTATGTTAAGTCATGGTGTGATCTTTAACCTTGGTTCTGCCAAAGTGTGTTCACCTGCCATAATTCAGACATATTTCTCTTATGACAAAGATAACTCGATTGCTGTAACTGATTATTACATGTACTTGTACTTAATTGTACCATTTCTATGGTAGCTATACTTCAATTAATAAATTTTACAGCTTCATAGTCTACAGACATTTTCTCCCTTAAACGTTATTTTCTCTCCTATCATTTATTGCACCTTTACATAACTGACAGTATTTGCTGTGAAAGTCTCCTGATCTTTATACTGTTACACCTCTTCTATATCTCATGGTGTTGAAAAATATTTGCCTGGGCTGTGGGGTACGGGCATGTCCCAGGCTACTTTTCAACCTTTACTACCTCTTAAGCCTATCTTAACATTTGTAGCAATCCAATATGTGTTTTTAAGAGTCATCAACCTATCTTTTTAATCACAGAACAATCCATTCAAGAATCACTTAGAAAGCTATCAGTCAAAAATTAACCTGTCACATTCGCTTTATAATGCCATAAATCCCCTCTTCGTCCCTGATTCGACAGCCACAACCCTCTTGTCCTCTTATTAAATTAATCTTAAAATACAAATGGAGATTATTGTTTTGCTTAGTTTACATGTTTATTTATTTAATTTGTCTTAATATGAAAGCTATAAATTGAAAGGATAAATCTTGTAGTTTTCAATATCGGTCTTAATATTAAATTCCAACACAGCAAGTATAATTCCCATTTCTGTTTTATTACTCCAGAAGTTGCCATTATGCTTAAAATGATACACAATTTATGTATTTGTTTTAATTGTTACACCAATACATTATCTAAAACATGTCCCTCTTTCATGTCTCTCCAGGGTTGTTATGTGGGCTGGGATTTGGCTCACGCTGTAGGTAATGTAGAAGTGGAACTCCACAGGTGGAATGTAGACTTTGCTTGCTGGTGCTCATACAAGGTTTGTTTTGTTTAGAGACATACTAAGTGATAAGCGCTATATAAAAATCATGTGTTATGTGTTATGTTATGTTATGTTTTGTTATGTGCCATAAATAGTGTAGCATTGGCAAAATACATTGGGATCAAATACATAGTGTCCTTGTCACTTAAAGCCATTTGAATGTTTGAAACAGTCTTTCTTTTAGCATAAGTAATTGGCATATAATTTTGCAGAAATTTGGAAGCCTTAATTACCATCTCTGCAACCTGTAGCAGTTCAGAATTCTTGAGAGTGTGTAATGTCAGTGCTATAAGGTTTTGTGTACACAAGCCTAATGTTTTTATTGAGTGTGTAAGTTAGGTTTCAACGAATTTATCTGTCAGTGGTCAATTTCATTGGTTATCATAATATTTTCATATTGAACAGGTGACATCATGTCATACCATACCCTGGGGGGCAGGGATACCAAATTGCAAACATACCCAAAGATTATCTAGTTCTTGCTTCAGTAAAAATGGTCATATTAATGTATAAAAATTAAAATGTGTAAAAACATTATATAGCTTCTAATTAACTATGACTATACATATATTTAAGTATATGAACTCTGGTGCTGGCGGTATAGCAGGGTATTTTATACACGAGAGGCTGTTTGAGGAATGTAAAAACTACCCCAGACTGAGTGGCTGGTGGTCCCACAAGATGTCAACACGCTTTGAGATGACCAATGGTAAGTTAGGCACATGTACACAAGCAGTCAGGACCTTCCTGGCCTACAGTGGTTACCACCTTTGGCAAATGTTCACTTGGCTATTGTCTGGGCAGTCTAATTGTGTACCTTTCAATCCTATACAACTTATCAAATTCTAAATAATGGTGGGGTGGCAAATTATCATATTTATTTAGTTTATCTTATTTTGGGTTTAAGATTGGTAAAAATTCTGCACTGTAAATCACCGAGTATTGGGAAGCAACTACCAACACTCCCACATAGTCACCATACAGGCGGTATGTCCTGTGGTTTAGTGGTTTTATTCGGTGGTGGAACCGCCTACAGTTTCAACAAGTACAGTTTCAACATGCACCGTAGAAAGATTTTTTTAGTTTCCTTTGTGATTCATTTGGTTCACTAATATTAAACCATATTAATTTATAATTAATTTCATTTACAAAAATATAATGCTGTTACTTTTGAGACACTATTCAGGATTTAATGGTTTTATCCTTTGAAGACACACTCTGGTCAATTATCACAATAGCTATGCCCAACAAACTTACCTTGAGAAGCTGCTGAGTCATCACAAAGTAATACCTATATCACACGTTTCTGTGCTGGAGTCATAAGGTACAACTCTATGGTTTTATACACTATTGGTTGTGTTTAGTTGTGTTTCAAGGGGTCACAGTGGTGCAATGGTAACACACTCGCCTCCCACCTCTGAGGTTGGCGATTCAATCCCCAGACCGTATGTGGTAAAGTTGGTAGTTTCTTAGCCATGGTCAGCTATTTACAGTGCAGAACCTGCACCAACTGTTTGTGCTGGTTTCCTCTGCTCATGAAACTATCCATCATGATATGACATATACAGCGTTGAAAGCATTGTTAAACCCAAATAAATAGATGAACTAGTTGTGGTTCAGTCCACTTTGTATTTTCATGGGGAATAATCTACTATGACCTTGTTGCTATTTGACACAACTTGGAATGCATCCTACGTTTGGGACTGTGGTTTTTTTTGTAAAGTTTGAAAAACCTCACATAAGTCTTTATGAGCTGTGCTCAGAGGTACTCAGTGGTTAGCAAATTTGGCATCTAACCACAGGTGGTCACCTCTGTGTGGGTTCGACTCCCACAAGTGACAATTCTGAGGACCTGTTCCAATATGACCCTAGCTGCTAAACAGGACATACAAGCAGAACTTTGGTCATGAGGTGTACTAAAAATACGCTGGAGAGGTGAAAGGGGAAGGATGGAGATATAGGACAGCTTGTTCTTTAATGTGTACAACCTAGATTCAAGGGTCACTTTTCAGAGCCATAAGGACGAACTTGTCAAGTGAAAACAAAATACATACAAATACAACCATAAGGAAAAGTGTAATGCTACCTTTACTATTGAATTTTTTGGACCTGTTCAAGGAATAAAATACTTTTTTCTTTTAATTGAGAAATAAGATAAATAATAGTGATATCACAGCAACTATCCATGCTTTACAAGATTCAAAATGTACTAGCTTTTACCAATATACATTGTTATATTCACCCTGTTATATTCTTGAACGATCCTAATTGGAGTTTGTTGAATAGTGGAAATCTGCTATTCTCCTATGGCAACTTCGATTAGATTTTTCACATGCTTAACTTAATCAAAATAAAATTTAAACAATTGTTGCAGTAAAATCAAATATAACGTGACCCAAGAGAAATTCTGAGAACAGATTTTGCTAAACTTTTTACATGAACACACGGCTGTTGAACTGACACTTATTACATTATTTCAACTGAATATTGCTTGTCCTTGAGTGTGGAAGTTGACAAATTTCAATGGGTGATGAATTCAGTAGTTGAGCAGTATACATAATTTTACAGCATTATTCTTGATGCATACAAAAGCTATTAGGTTGTATTTGACAAATTATGTCTAGAATTAAACAGATAAGAAGCTGTGAGTACAAAAGGAAAACTTAGGTATAAAAGATCTTTTATTACCAAAATTAGAAATAGTACACTCTCTCTGGCCATAGAAACATGTCGTAACAGTAATATTCTACTGGAGAATAGATTATGCACTTTCATTTTATTTGTATATGCAGTAAAATTGACATAATAAAGAAGAAATACCTTGCTCAGTATGACGCAAAATGGTCAGAGTTTGAAACATCATATAGTGAAACAAAATTTCTTTATATAATGAAAAACCATCATAAGATTCTTGGTAATTTTATTGTAGAACTATGGGAATACAGAAAGGTGCTGTTGTTTAAATAATAATTGTTGTCATTAATGGTTCAGATTTCTAAACTATGTTCAATACTAATTTAAAAAATTATAAATTAATTATTTATTTTGTGTTTGCTGAAATATACCCAACACATGTTAAAGGTTTTGTAAATGAAGTAGCTTATAAACTCTAAGGGATTGGGTGTTAAATTTATCATTTGACTCTATAAACTGTTTATGTATAACACATGTCACTATTATAAAGAAATAAACTTAAGTAAAACTCTATTTGACCTTCAAAAGTCACCTACACATAAACGCAAGCCTTAATGATTTGTTAGTGTTGTTCAGTAATTTATAATGGAAGGCTAATGACAGTTCTTTGAAGTTCTCATTCTCATTGTTTTCCTTTTATAATATTAATACGTAAACTTATAACAAACCCTTTCAGACCTTGTTTGTCACATTTATGGTATCTGAGAAAATTCTTGATTTACTGGCTTTCAAACGTGTGTAATTTCACTGCAAAAGTACACTTAACATTTTTGAGTGTTTAGATCTATAAGACTTAAAGGGATTCCGTTTTGAGGTAAATGTCACACACCCGTGGACTTCTCTTGACAGATTTTCATAACTTCAATAAAATACCAAAGAGTTTGTGTCAACACAAGAGTTGCCCAAGTGCATTTCATATAATTAGACCAGCGTCGAGGTTTTAAATTTGTCCATCAAATGATGTACACAGATGCTCTAAATAATTTCTTTCAGAGAAAACTTAACACCATAATTGGTGTATATTTATGGACAAGGGTGTATAAACTACACATACAGGTACATAATTTATTACCAACATTTATGGCAATGTAATATTTAAGTACAGGTTCATTCGAACTATATTATATTTTTAGTTTAACAACTAATCCATCTCTGTGTTGTTACCTCTTCCATTGATTTATTAAATTCATGACCATTTATTTACCTGTTTGTTTGTTAGCACAATTATGCAAATACCATTGTTCAGACCTTCATGAAAAATATGAGATGGGTCTTGATCCAACTCCCATTAAATTTTAAGTGATCCAAATCACCGCCAGGATACAAAAAACATCAAAGATCCAGATTTTTTATTTGTTTATTAATGTGCTATTTTTTTAATGATACATGACTTGCCAGAGCTATGCACTCCGATTGCTCTTGTTTGGATTTATAATTTTATTTTTTTGTTGGCATTGATCTTCCTGTGTGTAAACACCAATGCACTTTGGGATGTTACACTTTGAAGATACTCCATTATTGTGATAATTAACTCAAGATATATTAAAGATTATATTACTATTTCCCTAGTAATGGATTGTTCCGAAGGTGCCCGAGGTTTCCGTATATCCAACCCTCCGATGCTTCTCTGTGCTTCACTGCAGGCCAGTTTGCAGGTATGTTAGGATGTAAGAGGCCAGTTACACATCCAAGGATCCCCTGCATATATATGTCACGGTTCCATATATGGTAACTGATAAGGATTTACTGCGGATTGAGAGTTATGGGGGAGAATTTGGGAAAAGTGAGTGATTTACGGATGCACCATGGAAAACTATACTGATGATAAGGATGCCACAAGGATGTTAGGGATGCATTTCATTGCTTGTGGATGACCCGTGGATACACGTCCGTGACCACCCACAGTGCAGCGGAAACATTCCCGGATACATCCAGATTACACAGGGATCCCCCAGGACATCTGAAGGACTCCCCGGATGGGTTTATGGACCATGCAGACACTCACAGATGGGGTGTACAGATCCAAATGTTGCTTGCGGATGTAAGGCATTTTTATGATAACATTAGATAACATTTCAGGTGTCACAGTGAGAGGTAGTGACCACTAGATACCTGGATGTCAATGGCTATAAAAGGGTAAGGGTCAGGTCACTAGCCCAGATTGAATCTAGATGGCAATATGGACAGAGAGGACAGAAATCTTGCACAACTTCAACTCTTACTCTTAGAAATGGAGAGGCAGTTACTCATCATTTTACTCAGATGGAGAGGCAGTTACTCATCATTTCAGCTATGATAGAGAGGGTGAGAAGCAGATGGGGTCTGCCAGTGCCAGTTATGAGACAGAGAAGACACAGACGATATAGGTTCAGGCCTTGGATAGGCCAGGCAGAGCATGAAGAAGAGGGGCAGTACACCAGACTGATGCCAAGGCTCCAGTTAGATGACCCTATGGCATACCAAAACTTCATCTGAATGCTGCCTGAGCTCTTTCAAGAGGTGGAGCAGAGAATCACTGCTGAGCTCCAGAGGGACAGGACCTGGATGAGAGATCCCGTGAGTCCAGGAGTGAAGCTGGCAGTCACCCTCAGACATCTGGCCACTGGAAACAGCTACACCACCCTGCAGTATGCTTTCAGGGTGTCCAGTACCACCATCAACAACTTTGTGCCTGAGGTTTGTGACGCTATCCTTAAGCCCTATGGAGATCAGGTGATGCGGTGCCCCACACTCCCAGAGGACTGTTCGCAGGTTGCAGCCTTCCACCGTAGATGCAACATTTCTCATGCCCTGGGTGCCCTGGATGGAAAGCATATCCCAATCAGATATCCAGAGGGGGCAGCTTCTTCCATAACTACAAGGGCTTCCACTCAATAGTACTCTTGGCCATAGTGGATGGAGACTACAAGTTCCTGTCAGTGAGATGTGGGGGATGCCGGGTCAAGCTCAGATGCTCAGATTTTCAAACACACCAATTTGAGGCACAAAATAGAGGACAGCAGCATCGGCTTCCCTAAGAATGAATCCCTGGGGATTGGTGGACCAAAGCTGCACTTCTCAAGGTGTGCTTAATGAAACCCTATTCCAGACATGATTTGGACATCAAGGAGAGGGTCTTCAACTACAAGATCAACTGGGGAAGGAGGGTAGTAGAGAACGTCTTTGGCATCCTCACGTCTCACTTTAGGATATTCCAAAGAAAGATGCAGCATGAGCCCCAGTGGTAACCAGGCTGGTCATGGCCTGCCTTGTACTGCACAACCTACTGAGGATCAGATACCCCGCAGGTCAACAGGCTGATGTTGGGGGAGAGGGCCAACCTTCAATAGTGCTCCAAAGAAATGATATTCCATATGATGGCTGCAACACCCGCTAAAAGACAAAGAAATATTCTCAGGGATTATTTCATGAATAATGGCCTGTTTCCCGGCCAACTGGACAGAATTTTAAATTAAAAATACTGTGATACTGTGACTCTTTAAATTTTAACAAATGTAAGTAAATATGAGTCGCTTGTTAGTTGTACCACCTTCACCTTTAGAAAGTCACAGAAGCCCAGTTTTGGATGATCAGGCTTGTCATCACTCGGCGTTTTAACCACAATGTCTTTTAACTCTATTATCCCCCTCTGAAATTCTGCAAGAGCTGATTGGAGGTCAGCATCTGCTATATTTGAGGTCACACTGACGGCACAACAATCTAGTAGTAGGTGTATATGTATCCAGGTGGGACAGGTCTGCTGGGTCATCAGTGGATTCTGGGCTAGAAGTATCCTGGAATGGTTCCATTTGCAAAGTCTCCCGTCTGAATGCTGAGCCTGCTGCTGTGGTGGCTTGTGAAGTAGACCCCTTGGGAACCCTGAATTCACTTTTGGCTTTAAAATGGCGCACAATGTGGTCCCTCAGGAAGTCCAAATTGTCTCTGGTCCATTTCCGCCTCTCTGTCAACTGTGGTTTACCCTGGCCCGACCTCATGTGAGTGACTTTTCCAAAGAGTGTGCGCTAGCTCTGAAATTATTTTTGACAGACATCTTTGTCCATGTTGTTCTCCTCACAGAATTTATCCCACACAGCCTCCCTCTTTGATCTATCCTTGTAGTCCATTAAATGCCTGTTGCAGAGAATTTCATCGTCATGTGAAAAGTCCACCAATTTCTGCTCCTCCTCAGCACTAAACAGAACAGCAGGTTTCTTGCTCCTTTTGTTAGCCTTCTCTTCCAATACATGTTGCCCTTCCCTGGATGGCTTGCCCTTGCCTTTGCCCTTCTGTGTCCCCGCAGCAGCCTGTGTATCCTGTGTGTCCTCATCACTTGAATCCGAATCCTGCTGTGTCTCAAATGCAATGTCACCCTGTTCTGTATCCGACATCCAACATCCTCCACTCCCACCACCATCTCCTCCACACCAGCTGCCTGCTGGCTCTGCTGAGTCTCTGGTACACAACTCAACTCATCCACCTCTGGACTCCTGGCCTGAGCCTGGGTGCACATCTTCTCTCCCTCTTGACTACCTCTCCTCTGACCTTTTCTTTGGTTGCATTTTACAAAAATATTCACCAAATATTCCTTTCCAAAAAAACAAAAGTCTCAATAGTTTTGACTAAATATGCCAGCAATATATATCCAGTATCTGTTGTACAGTTGTTGAATTGATGTATCCTCATCGAAATGCACAATGAGAATGAGCAATAGCCAAACCAAGTGCCCCTTATATAGGTTTTCATCCATGAGAAAGCATCTTTCCGTAACTTCCTGAGTGGCATGGGAAACCACAAATCAATCTGTAGACCCTGTCCTTATTGTCCTTAAGGTGTCCTTATTGTCCGTAAGCCCCGTCCTTATTGTCTGGGAACTGATCCGTGAATGTCCGTCCATATCCACAAGAAATTTTTATTTCCGTGACCTTCTTCCAGGATCATTCCTAGTGGTCCTTGGGGTTTCCGGGAAGTGTCTGTTAATATCCAGAGGCATCCCAATAGCTTCTGTGGATATCCGTATAAATTTTCTGAGCTTTTCTTGGCCCGGAAGAACCAAGGATGTTACGGATATCTCAAGGACACCCCCGATGGGTTTAAGGACATTACGGATGCCTTATGGATGCATTATGGATGAGTTAAGGATATCAGTTACTGATAAGGTCTGCAAATCATTTACGGAAAAATCAAGCAGTTTGATCTTTCTGTGCCGGATGCCACAAGGACATTACAGACGTTAAGGACAAGCTCACAGATAAAAAATATGATCTGTAAATCACTCAACATTTTCCATATTAGGCAACCTGGTGCGATCCGGCCGACCATCCTTGGATGTGTAACTGGGGTCTAAGGTAATTAAGTAATTTGTCTATCAAATAAACTATTTTAGTGCATTCTAGCCTGCAAGTATGTTACACATGCTGTATGTTAGTATAATTTGTCTATCAAATATTGTATGTTATATCAGTGTTTCCCAGTTAGTAAGTGTGTTAGACACACTGATGTATGTTATTATAATTTGTCTATCAAAAAAAAAACAAATTTGTAGCAATTTATAGCTTTCCAGTCTGCGATAAACACACTGATGCATGTTATTTTAGTTTGACAACCACAAAAGTATTCCATATTGGTGCAGGCCAGTCTGCAGGCATGTTGGACTGATTTAAATTTTATCTTGTAGTGTCTCTACCAAATAAACTATTCCATATTAGTGCAGGCGAGTCTGTAGATATGTTAGATAAAATTTTGAGCTTAAAGTTTAACCATCAAATAAGCTATTCCATATTTTTGCATGTCAGTCTATGTTAGAGATACAAAAACTGTTTCATACTAGTGCAGACCAGTCTCTAGATATGTTAGATTAAACAGAATAAAGCTTCATGATCGAGCTCTAAGTTTTCCCATTAGATGAACAATTTTCACATCAAATGTGAGGAGTTGATAAGGTTGAACTAGATAATATTGGAGATAATTTTCAAAAATATATCTCAGGTTTAATCTCCACTAGATTTTAATTAAGACCTGAAACTAAAACTTGAAAAAAATATTGATTTTAAGAGTAAGAGCAAACATATTAGTTGATCAAGATTAGGAAAAAGAACCACAGGTTTGGTCATGTAGTAGCAACAAATTCCTTATCCACATTAGAAGATGGTGATTAAAATCATAATCTTGACATATGGGTTGGTGGTCGTTTGTTAACATAATTTCAATACTGATCACAGCACATCTTTGCTTATCCTGCATCTATTTGAGTTATTAAGGTTAAAGTTTTTCAATTGCTTGATTTATTAAATGCAGTGCCGAGAATGCTGTTTCAGTTATACTGCGATGGGACCACCATTTAAACCATCACCTTAGTCACTATGTATCTCCCCATACCTGGCCATACTCAGTCACCCATCCAAGTACTAACCAGACACAGTGCTGCTTAACTTTGGTGATCTGATGGGAACAGGTCAAGCTACACCACATGGGCAGATTTAAAGTTTAAGGAGTCTTTTATGATTTCCAGGTATTTGACAAAACCTCTATGAAAGAACTCAGAGCCAGATCTAAACTGCTGACAGGATATCTAGAGTATTTACTCAAATACTATTACAGGAAAATAAACTCAGGTTAGACTTGTCTTGTTACCTATATGAAACATTCCTGAAAAAAGGTGTTCAGTATAAACCAAAATTTTAAAGTTTAAGTTTGATGAGAATTAGCCAAAAAATGGTCTTTTTTGATACTTTTATATTGTATAGACCAACATTTAAGCTATTTCTGTTTTTATTACCTTTCCTTAAGTCAACAAAATTATTTTACAACAAAAAAGTTTTGATTATATTTGTGACTGCCATAATTCTATTTTAATGGATAACAATAATACAATGTACCATTGTATAACAGAAGAAAAAGACCTGTATGTGAACATTATCACACCAGAGGACCCTGAACAAAGAGGAGCTCAGCTGTCTGTCACTTTCAGTGTGAATGTGAACAAAGTCCACCAAGAACTGGAAAAGAGGGGAGTGGTTGTAAGTTTGAACAGTTATCTTTTTTCTCTGTAAGTTGGGGGTGATGCCTTGATCATTATGGACAGTATTGCATACTTTCATCAATGGCTTACATGTAATGCCTCACTCCCCCATGTACTGCAAGACTTCTGTCAGTAAACTTTGCATACTTTGCCACCCGCATAAAATTGTTAAAAAGTTCAAAATTTCCGCTTACCTTAGGTGGTATAAAATTCACCTTCCATAATTGCCTATTAAAGCTGGTTGCCTTGTTATATGTAAATATCATATGTAGTGTAATCAGGCCATTTGAACTTATCAGTGCCGTTTCATATTGTGCAGCATAACTTTAGAAAACTCAGAGTAACCCTTTTCCCCCATTTTATGTAAAAAGCACAACACTTAACAACACAATTATTTTATTCTGCATAAGATGAAAAATAAAATTTTAAAGAATATTTGAAATCAAAACTGTTCAATATATGTAAAGATCTATCTACACGAATGCCTCACTAAAAGTTTAATACCTAAGAAAATACGTACTGTAGATTAATGAAAGGTATGGAGACGGTATTATGACATGAACATACAAACAAATTTTTATTTGGAAATGTACCATGCTCACTAGATGAACTCATGTGCATGAGTGAGCACAAGATATTCTATGATCAGCAGATCTTCTGGTGTGCACCACATGAGTGATCAAAAGGTAATAGGGGGGCCACTGTGGTCGAGTGGTAACACTCTCGCCTCCCACCTCTGAGGCCGGGGTCCAGTTCCCGGCATGGCCTTATGTGGGAAAGCTGGTAGTTGCTTGCCGTTAGTCAGCAATTTACAGTACAGAACCCTAACAAACTGTATGTGCTGGTTTCCTCTGCCCTTCCATCTATCCGCCCTGATATGACCTGTACAGTGTCGAAAGCGGGGTAAAACCCCAAATAAATAAATAAATCGTAAGGCAATAAGCAGAGAGAAAGTGAAGAGAGGGGCATTCAGTGGGAGAAATACAGGCATAAGGGGTCAGCCAATGAGAAAAAGGATGACCTGTAAAACAATAATTTTTTAAGAGTCACTGGAATCTAGTATGTCCAACTTTCAGCTTGTCCTGGTTCAATGAAAGTATATTTTATGAGTATCACCTTAAATCAAATTGTTGTGACCTTTTAGTGAACCCAGACCCCTGAATTTACTATTCAAATGAAGATTTAAAATGCAGTTTGTGCATGATGGTCTGAGAAATAACCTTCAAGGAACAGAAAAAAAATCAGTTAATATTGCATTTCATTTTTAGTGTGACAAGCGTGAGCCCTCTGCATTGCGCCTGGCTCCTACTCCAATGTATAACAACTTCCAAGATGTCTTCAACTTTGTGGAGATTCTTGGAGAAGCTATTAGACAGGCTGGAGTATAAATTAGAAATCTCAAAAAGATATCACATGATACATGTGTGTGTGTGCATCCAAAGGCAAAGAACAGACAATGACTGATTGTGATAATGTAACAAAGTTCAAGTAATTTTTGGTGTCAGAACCTCTATAACATATACTTCAGAATAGTGCATTAAAAAAAACTTGTTAAAAGTGATACTAATATTTTGATAAGTGGGCCTAAGTAAAAATATATACTCATAAGTTTAGCCAAGTGTTAAATTGAATGCATGTTATAACAGTCATAGTAACTCATGAATAGTGTAAAAAGTGAGTACAAACGATTGTATATTGTTTATTACCTCCCCTAAGCCTATTGGTGGAGACTGCTTTTTTCCATGTCAGCAAGGTTATAAAAAACTACTGCACAGATTTGAATTTTCAAGGTAGATGCCACCTGATCTAACCTAGATCTGATATAATTTTGGGAATGATCCCCTACCTTTTCTGGATCCAGGTTATTTTTAAAGAATAATGGTATAAGTGTTTGGGTGAGGTAGGCTCTGTCTGAATACTGTGCTTACCTACGCTAAGGATTCTATGTTTTTGTTTGTTGGTTGGTAAAATAAGAAAAAAAGATATGGATTGACTTTGATGTAATGTTCTGGGAATGTTGACCATGACACGAGGAAAACATAATTCTTGTGGTGGTGATTCGAATCTCGGTCTGGACCCAGACATTTTGTTAAGTATTGTGTTTAGATAGGGCCATTTTCAGTTTTGATTTGTTTGTGTACCTCCATAATGAATCATCTGAAAGACTTTCACTTTTAGTTTTTGTGTAATATATTGGTACTATATGACTTTTGGAAAAACAACCAGTCCTGTATTTTTCAGAGATAATCCCCCTTACTCCAGAATGTTTGTGGTATAATGATCTCTTGCAAGTTTCCAATTGAAATTTAACTGTTCAGGCTACTGATGATTACAAATAAAACGACTTGGGGCAATGGTTGGGCAAGGTTGCTTTGCAAAGGAATACAGGACACTCCAACCATAATATCATAATATATGTGATGCAAATCCTAGAGAAATTCTAGATACTATGATCCAGGAGAGGAAAGAACGGGTGCTTTTCTAGGTTTTTTTTTCTGTTGTGTTAACTTTTGCTATTATAAAAGTAGCTTGTGCAATCATCATTGTTCAGCATTGTATGAAAAGAAGTAATGGAAATTTTCATCACACTTAATGCAACTTTCCAGATAAGAACAATCGAAAATAATGAAATTACATTTCTCACTTGAAAGACGGGATACATTTTTTTTATTTCTCCATATTTCGCAAATATTTGTCTTCCAGTTTAACCCTATATGGGAAAGTTGGTAGTTGCTTACCAATGGTCGGCAGTGTATAGTACAGAACCTTGACCAACTTTATGTACTGGTTTCCTCTGCCCACAAAACTACCTGTCTTGATATGAGCTATTCAGTATTGAATGTGTTGTTAACACAAACATAGATAATATTCTTTCAGTTTAATTGCAGCAAAACTGACAACTGAAAGCTATCTGTCTAATTTGTAGCAATAGTCGAGTGCATTTGCCTTTGCTTCCTTAACTTTAGGAGCTGGCCAAATAGAGAATTTGTATGCTAACATTTTACACGCAAATATTTTCACTTGAGAAACAGGATATGTTTGTTTATATGTGTGTATTTTTGTTAATATTTAGTGTTTTAATTAGCTTAAAAGCTGCCCCCCTCACTAATGGCTTATTCCATTTTAACACTTCTTATTGGGCTGTTCCACCTTCACAACGCATCTCCTGATTAGAAAATAAGAAAGCATTCACAATCCATGGGTGCAGTTTAAGTTGTAGGTTTAAGATCTATTCCTGGTAGCTTTCTGGTTGGAGCTGCAATTGCTATACATAGGTTTCTGAAAAGATTACAATAGCATTACGAACCCTAAATATCAACTTAAGATTGACTTAACAAGGAAAAGATTGCTTTGCGACTGTTATAGGATTGGTTGAAGGACTGTAATATCAGAAAAGATGGATTTATGAATAGAAAGTTGGGTTTAAGATGGATTCCTGATCCAGGAATCTGATAAGGGTGTTATGGGGATTGGGAACAGTTTACAATAATCCCTAATATTTAAATATTGTGGTAAACAAATGCATCCATCTGGGAAGCACTCGGGAAGTTCTGTAACTTCTATACAAGATGGGTTTACGATGGCTTTAGGATCATTCTGATTGAAAAGATCCACCTCCAAACCATTTACAGGGTTGTAAACCAATCGTAAAGCATTATCTTGGAGACGGAACACCCCTATTATCCCAATGTTCTAAATTGGAGAACAGGATAGATAGCTCTATTTTTTTTTATATTTTACATAGATTTTCCTTCAACTTCAGTAACATCAAAGTGACACCTGAAACTCAATCATCTAATCTATTGCATTAGTTGAGTGAATTGGCTTTCTTTTGAATATTTTAAGGTCTTTCTTAATTGGTTAATTCCATGATAACATTTCTTTGTCTAATATTTTCACTTGAGAAGCAGGATACATTCTTTATTTTTGTCAATCTTTTTCTCTTTCTATTTTACATTTTATTTTATTCTTATTATTTAATTGTTGTATTTATTCTGCATGACCCAGACATCAATTGTAAGTATTACACAATTCAGATAATTTGTAAAATGGTAACTAACCCCATAGTTGGAACTATTGTTTGCCCTAGAATTTTCTTCTTTAATAAAGTTAATAAAGTCTTTCGGTAATGCAAAAGTTTTCTAGATTTTACTCCAGAATAAAACTATTTCCGGAAAATTTCATGGAGTGTTACCTGTTTTATTATATAGTCATGTTAATAATCAGTTCTGTTATTAAGTATCATTTTCTTGTATTTGGGAATTAATAAAATAGTTGTTATATTTTTTTTCTTTAAGATTTTTTTATATCAATAAAACCTTTTACAACCAATTATATAGTTTTCCTTTATTACACTTGGGGATGACTCATCTGTTCAGAAGAACTTGTGAAGTCTTAAACTCTTTTTCTGTGTCTGTATATTGATTGATTGATTCATTCATTGATTCATTCATTCATTTCAGCTTAGTTAACTTCAGTTCGTGCTAGTTCAGTATTTATACATATGATTCAATTATTTCCCCAAAGGATTAAGCCCCTGATTGGTCCCGCAACCCTTAATCCTTGAGAGTCAGTAAAAACATGAATAATGGGTAGGGAAACTAAGAGGTGATTAAGCCACGATTATGATACGATTCAACACAACCGATCCTGTCTGGGACACACCAATTGGGCTTCAGACTTCCTGGGACACAAAAAAAACAGATTTCTTTAGAGAGCTATTGCTGATTTCTGTTTTTCTTTTTCCATGGGGGTCGGGGATAGATCTGGGAATAAGTCCGGACCTCCTGGGACTAAAATAAAACCGACCTGCCATTAACAGTCCCAGGAAGTCTGAGACAACATAAGATTGCGTAAATTAAGGGTCTGATGAGGTCTCAGGTAGTCTGAGACTGGGCTATTTGTGGGTAGGGGCGACAGTTGATTTGGTATTGGTTACAGTCGTGAAAAATATCAAACATGTTTTATACCGACCTCAACAGATCCAAACAGACTCAAGCAGACTGTCTAGGACTCTGAATCCGATTCCCAAAGTACCTTAATTGGGAGCCATAGTCGTGTGGTGGAACAGGGGCATTAGTCTACCTGGACACACAAAAAGAGAAATATTGGCAATGTTACTTTTTAACTGAAGTTAATGTATAACATGTGTTTTCACATTGTGTTTGACATGCCATACACATCTGTCTGTAACTGTTACCATCAAAACTATACGTGCTCATTAGGTGAAAAAACAATGTTTATCTTCCAACTGAGCATGTTTACAGCAAATACAGTCATATCAACATCTTAAAAATAAGCCCAATTTGCTAGAATATAAAAATCTTCTCAACTATTTAAAAAAGCAGTGGAAATTGTCATATCTCATTATTTCTTAATAGAGTTGATCTTCTTTTAACCCAAAATTCCGTCATCTGAGTTTTATAAACACAATTCAGCTTTCAAATATTTATGATGTCCTGCTGTTTGACTCTGAATACCTCTGTACAAAGAGATGCATTAAAATAAAAAAAGGTCCAATATGTTTTGATAACAAGGCCGTGAGGGGATTTGGTGTACTACTGCAAGCCACAAAGCAATTAGAGACACAAGTGTTGCACTGTTTGTTTGTTTATTTGGGGTTTTACGTCGCTTTCAACACTGTACAGGTCATATCACAACGGGTAGTTTGAAGGGCAGAGGAAACCAGTACATATAGTTCGCTAGGGTTCTGTACTGTAAACTGCCGACCAACGGCAAGCAACTACCAGCTTTCCCACTTACGGCCATGACGGGGATCGAACCCCGGCCGCAGAGGTGGGAGGCGAGAGTGTTACCACTCTGCCACCGTGGCCCCCAAGTGTTGCACTGAGGCGGTCACCCATCCCAGTACTAATGCAGCCCATTGCTGCTTGACTTCAGCGATGAGAGAGGTTCTCATCACACTACACCACAATTCATAAAAGTCCAGAGACAAAAAAGTGATCTCTAGAAGTGCGTGCCACACTAAAACTTGCACTTAAAAAGACTTCCCAGATTGGTATCTATGTTTGAATAGTTGGACAATCGTTTTTATCTGAACCAAGCTTTATTTGGCCTAAATTGGGGGATATACAGACAGTGATATATATCTTGTATTCCTGGAAACTACTTACCATTGCATAATTAGTGTTACAAATTCATCAATACCGCTTTTTCACTTATATTTCTGAAACTATGTGCATCATTGTAAAGCAGTAGAGAGTCCAATTATGTGGGTGTTCCACCACACGACTAAGCTTCCCAATTAAGGGTTTTTGGGAGTCAGTTTCAAATATTTCCTTAGTCCCAGACGTCCTGTAAGGGTCGGTAGTTGTCGGTTGTGGCCGTGAGAGAAATCAAACATGTTTGATATTTCTCACGACTCAAACCGATTCTTATTTCCTGCTGTCAACAAAATGTCCAGTCCCAGGCTTCCTCAGGCCTCCTCAGACCCAAATTTACACAGTCCTAAGTTGTCCCAGTCCGCCTGCAACCCTTAGTCCCAGGTGTCCGTAGCTTATGCCCCTGTTCCACCAAAAAATTAAGCCCCGATCCTGTCGGCGACCCTTATGCCCCTGTTCCACCTAAAGATTAAGCCCCGATCCTGTCGGCGACCCTTAATCGTGGACAGTCGGTGGGAAAATAACAAAAATGGGCGGGAATACTGGGTCGGTACTGAAGTCTGGGATTAAGAACAGATCATCCCCAGGACGCCTCAGGCGGCCCCAGACAGTCCCCGACTGGTCTGGGACTAAGAACCGACTAAGCCAGTTTTCAGGTCGGTTTCAACCACGATCCTGTTGTACACATACCGACTGGGTCCCAGGACGCCTCAGGCCTCCTGGGACTAAGCCCCGACTAACCCACGATTAACTACCGGCGTCCTCAGGTGTCCTCAGGCCTCCTCACTCTTCCCCAGACCAGGATCCCCGATTATTGTTTTCCAAAGTTGCTGGATTTTCTGGGTATATATATATAAAATTCGCGATCTAATCATCATTGCTTTTCTGGGAACACAGCAGGATGCCACCTTTTAATGGAAGACAGATTCAACAACAACTTAGGGCTTTTTTGGTTTTTATTCAGTTACAAATAATCATGTATTTCCATTTTTTTATGTCAACCACAGCAACCACCACCAGCACCCATACAGAGACCTAGAAGAAGGCACAACATGTGGGTCAGGCCATGGCTACTACAGCGAGAGGAGAGGGGGGCCTACCACAACATTATGGCTGATCTGTATGCCACAGACATTCCAGGATTCACCAACTACATGAGGATGACCCCAGAATTTTTTGAAATGATTAAGACCAGACTGGAACCACACCTAGCCAGGCAGGCCACCAACTACAGAGCACCAATCAGTGTTGGGGAGAAGTTAGCCCTCACCATCAGATATCTGGCCACTGGAGAGTCCTACACATCATTGTCCTGTCAGTTCAGGGTTGGAAGACCCACCATCTCCAAGTTTATACCAGAGGCCTGCAGGGCCATCCAGGATGAGTTCACCAGGGAGTACCTGAAATGTCCTACAACCCCAGATGAGTGGAAAGAACTGGAGAGGGAATTCAGGATCAGATGGAATGTTCCACATGCCCTGGGAGCTCTGGATGGGAAGCATGTGGCCCTGAAGAAGCCCAAGAACACTGGAGCCCTCTACCACAACTATAAGGGGTTCTTTTCCATTGTTATGTTGGCCCTGGTAGATGGACAGTACAAGTTTAGATGGGTGGATGTGGGTACTGAAGGATCCTGCTCGGATGGCCAGATATTTAATGCCTCTCAGCTGAAGAGGAGGATTGAGGATGGCAGGATAGGCTTCCCTGACCCAGCTCCTATAACCCAGGGTGGTAGAGATGTCCCCTACTTCATCCTGGCAGATGATGCTTTTGCCCTGAAGACCTGGCTCATGAAACCCTATGGCAGAAGGATGTTAACCAGAGAGGAAAGGATTGCCAATTATAGAATTTCAAGGGGCAGAAGAGTGGTGGAGAACGCTTTTGGCATCCTTGTGTCAAGATTCAGGGTGATGAGGACAACCATTGAACTACCCCCAGCAACAGTCAGGGAAGTGGTCTTGACCTGTGTTGTTCTACACAACATACTGAGAAGCCAGTATCAAGGTCAACCTGGTGGTCAGCAGCCTGGGGAGGACGATGATGATGATGTACCTGATGATTGTGGATTGATTGGGGGTGCTGCTGGTGGTGGCCAAGACAGAAACCCTGCCAGAGAAGCCAAGAGACAGAGGGATTACCTGAAGGACTACTTCAACAATGAGGGAGCAGTGGCCTGGCAAGATGGCAGAATATAAGTCCTGCTGCAGTCACCAGTCCTTTTCAGGACTACCAAATATTCCAAAAACAATTAATGAGCTATGTTTGCTACAGACGGACAAACCCCATGCCAAACATAACTTGTACAGACGGACAAACAGACAAACCCCATGCCAAACATAACTTGTTGAGACGGACAAACAGACAAACCCCATGCCAAATATAACTTGTTGAGACGGACAAACAGACAAACCCCATGCCAAACATAACTTGTACAGATGGACAAACAGACAAACACAACTTTCTCACCCAACAAACAGACAAACCCACTGTTAAACAAAAGCCAAACACAAAGTCACACATAATATCCTGAAATTGAATTATTTTTTTATATATTTGGAAATCCACCTCCTAATTTCACCAATTTTTTTTTTGTTCATGGGTTGGAAATTTATTTGTAGCAGAAATGTTTTTATGGAAACCTTCAATTTTAAATCTTCACTTCTAATCACAAAAATGTGGAAAATATAACCATAAAACTAGTTTTGTTTTCAATAATTGGGGATTGTGTTTGCAAAATAGTTTGTCAGTTCGTTGGCATGGGTTCTATTTAATTTTGGGTTTTTGTGTTTCTTGGTTGATGGTTACTGGGGTTGGGTTTATTCATTATTGGTAGTTGGATCTTGGGTTTCTACTGGGTTTGTTATTTGGGGGTTATGTTTGGTATTGGGTTTGTCTGTTTGTGGGTTGGCAAGTATGTAATAATGCCTTTTAACTCTAGGGAAGGTGTAAGTGTTGGACTTTTCAATTACAGATTTTAAACTATCCCATGGATTTTAATCTAAAAATGGGCTGATTAATGGCCATATTAGGAGTTTTTTTTTTTATGTGGCCTTTTTTGTTATGTGTGGTACCATGGGTTATTTGTTTCATGTTTGGGGTGGTGTAGGCGTTGGACTTTAACTTTTTTTTTCTTGTGATAAGTATCTTTACTGAACTTTTTTGTTTTGGGAGGGGAATTGGAATAACTTGTAGCTGAATAATTGTTTTTGGAAGATTTGGTGGCCCTGAAAAGGGCCTGGCAGGTCAAAGACCCGCCCTGACTGGATGGCTACTGAGGAGGCTGCTGCTGCTGTTGAGGCGGTGCTGAAGTGGTGATAGTAAAGAGCTGCTGCTGCGGTTGTTGCTGCTGCTGCTGCTGCTGTTGAGGCTGCTCGACGATCTGTGTTGATGTCAGATCTGGTAGCTGGCTTAAGATTCCACTCAGATTGTGTCTGCTCCCTTCGTCCTGTACAGTTAGGACAGATATCGGGTTGCTGAAGCCAATGGGGCTTGGTGTATAGTACACAAAACTGCTGCTAGCTGCTGCTTGAGTGGAACTAGACGCCTGTGGAGTGGTTGTTGGCAGTAGGCCAACCCTCTGGGACTCCGTGGTAACAGTGGCTGATCTTCTGGGCAATGGCTGACGTCTACGGTTGCTCTTAATAGTTTCGATGTCTCTAAATATCTTGCCCTTTAATTCTTCAAATTCTTCTTGAGTCATCTTTTCGGCCTCTGATGCCACGTAGTCAAAGAAGGGCTGCCTGTCTGACTTCTGATGCAGAAAACCTGAGATAAGTGTCCTCATCTGCTCAGAGTGTTCGAGAATCTTGGAGTCTGTAGTTGAAACGGGTGTTGATGTAATGATGGACTGACTCCTCTCCCTCAGGACACTGGACTCGAGGTGTTCTGTATCAGTAGTTGAGCCACGTGATTCGTCCTGCCTGCTGGTATTTGGACTGGCCTCAAAACCTGAACTTCTGTTGGCCCCCTTTCTTCTGATGTGGGTTTTAAGAAAACCCATCTGTTGGTAGACCCAGGACTGTCTCTTGGTCATCTCCCTCAGGGCTTGGCCAGATTGGAGCTTAGACAGCTTTCCATAACGGGTTCGCTGGGACTCAACGTCTCACATCAAAGGGCTGGAGCTTGAGTTCTGCAGATATTTCTGCCCAGAGAGCCTCTCTTCTGGTCCTGTCGTGGAAACGTGAATGTTCCTTGTCATACAGTTCAGGGTGCAGCTTTACAAATTCCACAATGTAAACTTCCTGGCTGTCTGTAAAAGTGGCACACACCCTGGCTCTCTTGGCTGAAGAATGGCACTCCTGATCTTCTTCACACCTCTCTTCTTCTTCTGCCACAGCTTCCCCAATAGCTGGACCTTCCTCAATCTCATCCTCTTCTCTCCTCTCAGTTCCTTCTTCTGTAATAACTTCACTCCTCTCCCCTACTTGACTTTCCTTCTCCCTCTCATCCATCTTTTTCCTTCCTCTCTTCCCTCCTTTCTCTTTCCTCATAATCCAGTCGACAAAATAATAAAAAAATAGTAAAATGTGTCTCCTAACTGTGAAATTTGCCTTAAGCTCAAGTATATAATATATAAAATAAAAACTGAAAACCCCTACAAATCAGTGACACACGTCTCTCAGTAGCCAAACAGTCAGTAACAATGAGAATGTGTGCACGGTCGCTTATATAGTTCCAGACCCCCTCATTGCCTCGATTTCATTTTAGACGCACGGAAAACAGTCGGTTCTTAATCGGTTGTTAGTCCCAGGCCTCCTGGGGCATCCTCAGACCATCGAAGACTAAAAATGTGCAGTCCCAGGCGTCCTGGGGAAGCCGGTTTGGATCTGTTAGGGTCGGTTACCCTTAGTCGGGGCTTAGTCCCAGACCTAGATTTTTGGGTCCCAGGACACCGCAGACGGTCTGAGGCTTCTGGGGACTAATACAACCGACTAAGTTTCACACGCATGAAATTCATACTCATCATATTTGAGTCTGGGATTAACAACCGGCCTCCTGGGACTAAGCTACAAAGGTCTGGGACTAAGGGTCGCAGGCAGCCTGGGACAACAGACGACTGTGTAAATGTGGGTCTGAGGAGGCCTGAGGACACCTGGGACTGGACATTTTGTTGAGGGCGGGAAATATGAATCGGTTGTAGTCGTGAGAAATATCAAACATGTTTGATTTTTCACACGGCCCCAACCGACAACAACCGACCCTTACAGAAGGTCTGGGACTAAGCAAATATTTCAAACCGACCCCCCAAAACCCTTAATCGGGAGCCTTAGTCGTGTGGTGGAACACCCACATTAGTACCAGGAAGCCTGTTTGCCAGTCCCCGACTCATTACAGATCTTTGAAGTTTCATGCCTGTGAAAGAGAATCGGTTTCATTAGTCCCGGGAAGCCTCAGACCGTCCCAGGTGTCCTGCGACCCAAAAATCAAGGTCTGGGACTAAGCCCTGACTAAGAGAAACTGACCCTAACCGATCCAAGCCGGCCTCCTCAGGCCACCTGGGACAACACAAATTTAGTCTGTGACGGTCTGAGGATGCCCCAGGAGGCCTTGGACTAAGAACCGATTAAGATCTGACTATTTTCCGCGTGTCGGAAATTAAAACGAGCCAATGAGGGGGTCTATATAAGCGACTGTGCACAGATTCTTGTTGTTACTGACTGGTTGGCTACTGAGAGACTTGTGTCACTGTTTTGTAGGGGTTTTCAGTTTTTTTAAATATCATATAATATACTTGAGCTTAGGGCAAATTTTACAGTTAGGTGACACATTTTAGTTTTTTAACTTTTTTTTACAATAACTGGTGTTATGAGAATAGAGAAAGGAGGAAAGAGAGGAAAGAAGAAGATGGATGAGAGGCAAGAGGAGAGGGAGAAGGAAGGTGGAGAGTTGGAGGAAAGGATGGAGGAAAGGAAGGAGGAGGGTACACAAGAGACTGAGGAGCGTTTGGAAGTTACTGAGGAAGCTTGCGAAGAAGAAGAGAGGTGTGAGGAGGATTCAGAGAGTCACTCGGCAGCCAAGAGAGCCAGGGTCTGTGCTACATTCACTGACAGCCAAGAAACTGCAATTGTGGAGTTTATGAAGGAACATCCAGAACTCTACGACAAGGAGCATGCACGTTTCCACGACAGACAGAAGAAGGAGGCTCTCTGGGCAGAAATCTCTGCAGAACTGAAGCTCCAGCCCTTTGATGTCGGAAGATGGTTCAAATCACAGAGAACGCGTTATGGCAAGCTGTCCAAGCTACAATCTGGCCAAGCTCCAAGGGGGATGACCAAAAAATTGTCCTGAGTCTACCAGCAGATGGGTTTCCTTAAGACCCACATCAGACGAAAGGGGGCCAGCAGAAGCTCAGGGTTTGAGGCCAGTCCAAACACCAGCAAGCAGGACGAATCTTGTGGCTCTACTATTGATACAGAACACCTTGAGTCCAGTGTCCTGAGGGAGAGTAAGTGTCAACCAATATTCACATCTACACCAGTTTCAACAGACTTAAAGATACTCGAGCACTTTGACCAAATGAGGACATTGATCTCAGGTTTCCTGCAGCAGAAGTCAGACAGGCAGCCCTTCTTCGACTATGTGGCATCAGAGGCTGAAAAGATGACCCAAGAGGAGTTTGAGGACCTCAAGGGCAGAATTTTTAGAGACATTGAAAGCATTAAGAGCAACCGTAGATGTCAACCACTTCCCAAAAGATCCGCCACTGTTACCACAGAGTCCCAGAGGGTCGGGATACTGCCAACAACCACTCAACAGGCGTCTAGTTCCATCCAAGCAGCAGCTAGCAGCAGTTATGTCTACTACACACCCAGCCCACTTGGCTTTGGAAACCCTCCATCAGTTCTAACAGTACAGGACGAGGGCAGTAGACACAACTTAAGTGGAATACTAAGCCAGCTACCAGATCTGACATCAACACAGATCATCATCATCATCATCATCATCTCCAGGCTCTTGACCACCATGTTGACCTTGATACTGGCTTCTCAGTATGTTGTGCAGAACCTCACAGGTAAAGACCACTTCCCCGACTGTTGCTGTTGGTAGTTCAATAGTGGTCAACATCACTCTGAATCTTGAGACCAGGATGCCAAAGCGTTTTCAACAACTCTCCTGCCCCTTGATATTCTGTAGTTGGCAATCCTTTCCTCTCTGGTTAACATTCTTCTGTCATAGGGTTTCATGAGCCAGGTCTTCAAGGCAAATGAATCATCTGCCAGAATGAAGTAGGAGACATCTCTACCACCCTGGGTTATAGGAGCTGGGTCAGGGAAGCCTATCCTGCCATCCTCAATCTTCCTCTTCAGCTGACAAGCATTAAATATCTGGGCATCTGAGCAAGATCCAGCTGTACCAGCATCCACCCATCTGAATTTGTACTGCCCATCTACCAAGGCCAACATTACTATTGAAAAGAACCCCTTGTAGTTGTGGTACAGGGCTCCAGTGTTCTTGGGTTTCTTCAGGGCCACATGCTTTCCATCAAGGGCTCCCAGGGCATGTGGGACATTCCACCTGATCCGGAATTCCCTTTCCAGTTCTTTCCACTCATCTGGAATAGTAGGACATCTGAGATACTCTCTGGTGAACTCATCTTGGATGGCCCTGCAGACCTCTGGTAGAAACTTGGAAAATGTGGATCTGCCAACAGGATAATGATGTGTAGGACTCTGCAGTGGCCAGATATCTGATGGTGAGGGCTAACTTCTCCCCAACACTGATTGGAGCTCTGTAGTTGGTGGCATGCTTGGCTAGACGTGGTTCCAGTCTGGTCTTTATCATTTCAAAGAATTCTGGGGTCATCCTCATGTGGTTGGTGAATCCTGGAATGTCTGTGGCATACAGTTCAGCCATAATGTTGTGGTAGCCCCCACTTTCCTCTCTCCGTAGTAGCTATGGCCTGACCCACATGTTGTGCCTTCTTCTAGGCCTCTGTCCGGCTGGTGGTGGTGGTGGAGGTGCTGGTGGTGGTTGCTGTGGTCGACGTAGAAATAGGAAATACATCAGTATATGGAAATGAATAAAAAGTTAAGTTTTAAGCCCTAAGTTGTTGCTGAAGCTGTCTTCCATTAAAAGGTGGCATCCTGCTGTGTTCCTAGAAAAGTAATGATAATTAGATTGCAGAATTTATATATATATATATATATATAGTATAATATATACCCAGAAAATCCAGCAAGAATCGGCCATCGTGTTCTGGGGAAGACTGAGGAGGCCTGAGGAGGCCTTAGGATGCCGGGATTTAATCGGGGTTTAGTCGGGGCTTAGTCCCAGGAGGCCTGAGGCGTCCTGGGACCCAGTTGGTATGTGTACGACAAGATCATGGTTGAAACCGACCAGAAAAAGGGCTTAGTCGGTTCTTAGTCCCAGACCAGTCGGGGACTGTCTGGGGCCGCCTGGGGCCTCCTCAGGCTTCCTGAGGCCAATCTGAACTTAATCCCAGACTTTAATACCAATTCAGTATTCCCGCCCATTTTACCTTTTTTCTCACCAACTGTCCACGATTAAGGGTCGCCGAGAGGATTGGTGCTTAGTCCTTTGGTGGAACAGGGGCATTAGATTTTCTACCAGGTTTATCTTGGTAGAAAGTCCAATTGGATTTTCTACCTAGAGAATTTGAATTTCTACCAGATTAGACTTTCTACCACTACATATATCGCCCATGAACATTAACAATATAATATTATCTTCATTTATGACATAAATTTTTTCCATGTGTTACTCAGGAAGTTTTCCTATGGAATTTAGAAAACAAAGCTCATTTAAGTTGAATGATGGCTATTTCAGAGTTGGTATTAAAAATCTCATTTCAATCTCAGACAAATAATATGAAACCCAGACTCAATTCCACATAAAATATGAACTCAAGTTTAGTATTCACAAGTGAATTACTTTGTTGTATTTTATGAGCACAGAAATTTTTGGGTTTATTTCAGCTAATCAAAATCCACGGTACATATTGAAACAGTATAGGAGATACTCCTTTTTTGGTTTGATCTGCAGTACAAGTAATTAGCAATGGCGGACCACGAGGTGTTTACAAATAAAATTAGTGCCATATTATTCTGAAGCAACTGAAACAGTCAATTCTGGTCATTTACTCATAACGGTATGGGTCATATATTTCATGCCTTCTCAACCTTTAAAATAATCCTATTAAATTAATCAGCTTTTCAAGTTAATAAATCAACAATAGAGTAATTAAGTTTTAAAGTCAATTTATCAAGTTTAAAAGTTGTTTTCTTCAATTTGAGACGCTGCCTTTAAATATGGACACAAATCTGATACATTCCCTTTAAATATGAACACAAATCTCACTTCAAATATATATCCTTAGTTTTTTGTTTAACTTCTTTTGGTTAACTACGTGGAAAATCTCCTGCTTTGAAACCTGTTGTTTTTTTCTCTAAAGCTGATTTAATGGTTAAATATGCGATAAATTCAATCAACTGGTAAAATTTCTCATTAAATTTACAAATTGCACAAGTTAAATTAGAGATATGCACCAATATTTTATTATAACCTGACAATTTAAAAACCATGAAAAATGCCAGGGAAATTGCACTGGAATACAATAAACATACCCCATGGTTTTAAAACTGCATGAATTTCTGCACGGCTTGTCAAGCGAGTTTGCAAATTAACCCAATTTTCATGTGTACCCTGCAGCCTAAAGTATTTTGTGCATTATTTACAGCAGTGGGTTAAATGTGAAGCCTTAACTTTCTCACAAATTTTTAAATTAAATAGATCAATTCAATTAAATTTAAGAAACAACCTGTTTAACTACATGATAATAAATATTTTTAAAAAATTATTTGTACAAAAACTTTCACACCTTAGCAAATTTAAATAATGAAAACCAGTATTTTTATACAGCACTTAAACTTAACTTACACCAATTCTATGCATTGCAGATGAAAAAAAAATATTTCTCAGCCTTCCCATCCTTTAGCTAATTTTCTTCTTTCTCATAACTATAGCTTACGTATATATATTTGAAGACTTGCTGGGTAGGTTTAAAATTACAGAAAACTGCGGACATCATACAAGAAACTCTTTGATCATTTCTGGTTACCAAAAAGTGAGAGATTACGGCAATGTATGTGACATTTTTATGCCTTCTGGTTGCTGTCATATGGTGGACTTTAACTGCTTGTAAGTATACAAAATACATATTTGGGATCTTTATTGCCTCTGCAAAGAAGCTATTTTGTTCATTTGTCTGTTTGTTTGTTAGAATGATTGCGCAAATGCTACCAGATGGATCTTCCTAAAAAATTAGAAGATCTGTCCAACTCAGATCCAATTAAATTTAGAGAGTGATCTATATCACTGTCTGGATACAAAAAAAAAACGATCCGAATTTTCCCATGAACTTATTATTACATGTCTTGGTGGAGATATTCACTCTCTGGGTGTCCCAGTTTCAAAATTATATTTGCAACAAAATTAGTTACACTCCTATTTTATTACAGCTCACTCCTTACATCTCTGCATTCAAAGTTCAAATCATCTACAAAGTGTTTGTGGACCTTGCATCGGGCAAAACTTTGACAACTTGAGGTCACATATTACCTTGTCGATGACAAGAAATATAAGAACAAAAAATTATTCGTAAACTTGCTGGTGACGCAAATGTAACAATTCAAATTATTTAACAAGTTGTAGATGACAAAAAAATGTAAAAAAAAAATTATTGATGAAATTGGTGGTGACAGAAATATGACCAACTACTTATAAACTTCTTGATGGAAAAAATTCAACATCAAAAAAGTTTGCCATACACTTACTGATGGCAAAAACGTAGCAAGAAAAGCTACCCATCAAAAATGTAACAGCAAAAAACCTAGTTACATTCTAACTGATGAAAAAATGTAAAATTAAGCTGGTTATAATTTATTGATAACAAAAATATGACAAGCAAACGTTAATTTCTAACAGATGCCAAAAAATGTAACAACTAGAATTAATCATTATCGTTCTGATGTCAAAATTTTAAGGACAAAAGTTGGTCATTATCTTGCTAATGCACAAAAGTTAGTGACAAAAAAATATGTCATTATCCAGCTGATGCCAAAAATGTAAGGAAAAAATTTAGTTTTTATCATACTGATACCAAAATGTATGGGCAAATGTGAGTCTTTATCGAGCTTATGTAAAAAGTAAGGACAAAATCTGGTCATTTTCGTGCTGTTGCCAAAAATGTATGGATAAAAGTTAATCATTATCACACTGATGCCAAAAATGTAAAAACAAAAGTTCATCATTATCCTCATGTGAAAAATAGGTTATGTTCGGCAACCACTGAAATACAAATAGTGCTTGTCATCAATAACCAACAAGCAAACATATTTTTTCTCACTAATTAAACTATCCTTGTGGTAACACCTATACTATGTGTGGAAAAGCAATAGCAAAATCAAATGTATTTGAAATCAAACTTTTGCAGCAATCGAAGTTCCAGTGAGATGCCCAACCATCCGCAGGTTGAAATACGGGAATGACTTCTTTGAGTTTGATGTCTACCCTCCACACACAGACAAATACATGGCTTTAGTAAGATCCAGAGGGAAGCTGACCCATCCGGGCTCATTGTACATGTCTATTACGGGTAAGTGGATCTGTATTCTTAGGCTTAATGCAAATACCGTCCTCCCAAAGGGAGACATTAAGGAGACATTACATTATGTCCTGTCAGCAATTTTAGTAATTTGAAATTGATTTCTGTGATTTGTTAAGGGCCAAATTGAGATAAACAGCCTCTCAGACCAGGGAAGTATATTTATTTATTTGGTACTAACTGATTTTATCAAGAGGTTGTGGTGGTGAAGGGTTCTGCGTGTTGTGGTACTTTGGGGGCGTCTGTATGTCTGTCAAAACTGTTGAGGTGGGTAGTCTGGCTTTTGACTGATATGCTTTTTTTTTAAGTCTGTACACAAAATGGTCAATCGTACATATATAGTTAATGATTTTTATAACCAAATGGTGCACCGGCCTGTCCATACTGGCTTATAAATTAGCTACTCCCCTGCAGTCATTAATATTGATAAAATGGATGTAGTGGGTAACATGCTTGTCTCTTTGCTTTCCTCCTTCTTATCAGCTACCTGTCACTATTTGACCTATACAATGTGTTAAAAGTACTGTTTAGAGGTCCTCAGTGGGTTAACAGGTTTGCAATCACAGACTGTCGCCTCTGTATGGGTTGGCCTCCTACAAGTGATAAAGCTTAGGGCCTGTTCAAATATGACCCTAGCTGTTGAACCCGATGTAAAAGTAAAAAACCCAACTTTGAAAAGAAATGTTCAATACAATGAATCAATCAATCCAATGTGCTGACTTTCCAGAATTATTCTATCCTATTCTACTTTTGACTTTTACAGTGCTTATTCTGTGTACTTACGTAGAGTCTAAGGCGCAACAACATAAGCAGTTTTCCAAAATTCATTGGTCCATGGGCAAAGCAATGGTCATTACCACAGAGACACTGAATAAAAAACTACTGTGGTAAGACCTTGTAAAAACAAATATGATGTGAATCTTATTCCTAAAGAAGCAGTAACAGAGGAAGTAGAATGAAAATCATGAGGGAATTCATTCCAGATTGTAGGAACTTTAAAAGCAAAGTTATGACCAAATGGCTTATTAGATTTGTGCAAGGATTGTCTAAACTGAGGAACCTCCAGGAACATTTTATATATCTGGCCTGTTTCATCTTGTTTTGTATCTCCTACCACAGGGATCAGAAATGGACTGAAGGAGCTACAATGACCACTACTGAGAAACTTGTAGACAAGTGTAACTATTGTAAATGTACAGCGGTATCTAACAGGCAACCAGTGGAGATTATTTATGATAGGGGTAGTCACAGTGTACGTAGTATGGTTGGTAACAGTCAGTGCAGCAGTGTTCTAGATGCATTGTAAAAATTTGCCTTGATACAAATTAAACAAACTTCTGAAAGGGATATTGCATTAATCAGAGCATTTGCTACAAGGACAGCACTGTCAACCATCTGATATTGTCTTGATATCACGTTATATGTAGATTTATTTATTTGGGGTTTTACGTCGCTTTCAACACTGTACAGGTCATATCATGACGGGTAGTTGGAAGGGCAGAGGAAACCAGTACATACAGTTTGTTAGGGCTCTGTACTGTAAACTGCCGACCAATGGCAAGCAACTACCAGCTTTCCCACTTGAGGCCGTGCTGGGAATAGAACCCCGGCCTCAGAGGTGGGAGGCGAGAGTGTTACCACTCTGCCACTGTGGCCCCTACGTTATATGTAGAGGAAAATCCCAACCCACACCACCCCAAAAAAGGAGGGGAAACAGCACTCCTTAGACTTTCCAACACAGTCTGACAAATGGGATAATATCAATTTTAAAATTTTCAAACTTGCTACCACTTTTTAAAGTTACTTCTAAAGTGTTAAAAACTATTGTAATTTAACAGCATACAAAAGCTTATTTATACTACTGTCTTGTAAAGGACTTCCCCCATAATGTCCTCATGTATATGACGCCAAAGGGGTTTCAATATTAAAATTTTCCTTATTAATGTAGCTATTAATGCCATATAATACATTTTCAAATTTCACGTATACAAGGATTAATAAGTAAAATTACAGAGTAGTGACAGAAAACTTGAGGGTGTGAAACACATTTGATCTACAACCCCTGTCCCCCAATAAACAAGCAATGGGATTATACATATTTATTATACAAAAAGATATACTGTTTCTTATGGAAGAGTATTAGGGCCAAGTAAAAAAAAAACTTTTTGTTTTCAATTTAGTGAGATAGTATCTCAATTCTTTGAGATACTTAGTCAATTTTTCGAGATATTATCTCAATTTCTTGAGATAGTAAGTCAATTTTTCGAGATACTAAGTTAATTTTTCGAGATGTTGTCTCAATTTTTGAGATACTAAGTCAATTCTTCGAGATAGTTATCTCAATTTTTTGCAAAATTGACAGAATATCTCAAAAAATTGACTTAGTATCTCGAAAAATTGGGATAATATCTCAAAACATTGAGATAACTATCTCGAAAAATTGACTTAGTATCTCAAGAAATTGAGATAATATCTCGAAAAATTGAGAGAACTATCTCGAAAAATTGACTTAGTATCTCAAAAAATTGAGATACTATCTCACTAAATTGAAAAAAAAATTTTTTTTACTTACATGATAACATAGACATAATAACATTAAATGAGGACATAATAAAATATACATAACTTGTAGAAGGTGACATTATAGTATTATACATCAATTCCCCAATAATACCCTCCCCAATAATACTGACCTGACCCTAAGGTCAAGATAAAACATGGGCGTTAGCTATGTGGAGTTAATTATTAAACAATATCAATCTACAGATAATATATTAAGATTTAAATAGAATTGGAAGGTGAAAACAATACCCCAAGAGATGAGAGGTGAAATAACCAAGTTGACCCCAAGGTCAAGCTATTAGATAACAAATGGGCTAAGGTCCAAATGATATCTGACAAGAGGAAACCACTTGAAGGCAGGTAAAAGGTGAGAACAATACCCCGAAGAGATGAGAGGTTAAGGTCAAAGGTGGGGTAGACCTACAGTGGGGTGAAGGTTGAAGAGATGTTGGAATTAAATACAGTTATATCAAATTAATAATTACAAATATAGACCTACTAAACAAACAGTGGTGAAGAATGCAGGACCTAGATAAGAGGTCAAAAGGTCAAAACATGATTAAGTACAAAAACACTGATAGATAAAATCTACTGCCATAACTCTTGTTTCAACATTTAAGAGATCTAAAAACTGTAGAGCACAAAAAGAGAGAAATATTCCCATATGTAGCAATTGTTTACAGTGTTTCTCTGCGTGATTTTTCTCTGGGATTTTCCAAAGACTATTTATATATTTTATTCACTGACGTTTTAGATACAAAACATCTTTGTCTGAAACACAAGCAACTCTGTATATTCTAATTATATCTCACGTGTAGTGGTGATTTTAATGATTTAAATTTCACCTCTACAGATCATATCAAAGTTAAGTACCAAAATGGGCATTTTGCCAAGGCTAAATTTCCCGACAAGTAACTTCCGCATGTTTGAGAGATTCAGTGATGCAGGTTTAGCGGGATAGGTTTCCACCACGCTTTATTGGTGCATGACAGGACCTGTCAGTCTCTTAATGTTCTTTTTGGCCTGTCAAATTCTTGTTTTTAATTTGGGGTTTGGAATTTATATTCAAAACTTTGTGATTTGTCATTTAAGGACCACCATCGTAAACTGGTGTGGATCTGACAATACTTATATCAATATAAATAATTATTGTTTTACTGAATACCACCAAAGAGACAGAGACGAGTCATTGCAAAGTCACAACTAATAATCAATTCCTTTCAGTTTTGTGATAAATCGATTTCCACATGTTTTAAACATGATGGGAAGGCAGCTGCATTCAACCCAAAATCTCACTCAACCCAAATCTTGACCATTAAAGTAACATTTATGTGGGTTGTTGTAGTGATTCAAATGATGTTTCTATTTAATATGGACCTCTAAATCACAGCATAACACTACAATAGGCTACTCAGATATCCTCCTATAACACACAGAAAAATTGATCTATTAGGAACGCTATAGGTAACACATTGGTCACACATTGAAGGTAATACAAACCATTAAAACCCAACTCAATTCAAGGTCAAAGTTCAAGTTTTATGTCCCTTCCAGCGAGTATGTTATATCCAGGCAGACCCTCAGTGAATGCAACATATAGAACGGGATACCAGTCTATTTTAGCAAACAAGGAACAGATATCGCATATGGTGACCTTCACCTAATCCACCTAATCCTGATCTTGAATCAGGAACTTCAGTGATTTTGTAAAACAAATTTTTTTTGTATCTTAGGTTAGTTTGAATTTGCTTTATACTGAATAATCAGGGGGCCACAGTAGCAGAGTGGCAACACTCCTCTGAGATCGGAGTTTGAATCCAACCCCGACCTTAAGTGGGAAAGCTGGTAGTTGCTTGCCGTTGGTCAGCAGTTTACAGTACAGAACCTTGACCAACTGTATGTACTGGTTTCCTCTGCCCATAAAAAAATACCCGTCGTGATATGACCTATTCAATTTGTTAAAAGTGAAGTTAAAACCCAAATAAATATACTCAATAATCGAATTGAAATTATACCATCACATACCAATAATGAAGTGGAATTATCAACACTCGGTCACACTTCGGCAATAATATTACACTTATGAGTTACGCGTAAGCAACACTTCCATAATAAATTACAAGTAAAGCATTGTTTATACACAAGTACTCCTGCAACAAAAAGGACTACTTCATACCACGATTATTATTCCCAAATGCGTCTATGACCAGTATAAATTGTCCATTTGGGTTGATCTTTTCATTCAGAATGCTAGTAAACCGTGAATGGAACATCAGGGACTGACTTGAATGTGATAGTTTTGAATTGGAATCTTGGGAGCATTAGGGAAACAAATGTGTACCTTTTTGATTATTTTAACTGTTTGAAATTATCATAAACGGTCACTTATCCTAACATTTAATATTTGAGCTTTACATTCATAAAGCAATCTTTTTCATCTTAAGTCAACCATAGTTATCGTATAGGTTGTGGTAAAGGTCATCATCCATTCAAGAGGAATTGGCAGTAGATTCATTATTTTTAGGAACCAATCAGATGAATAAGAAAACATTCGCAAACTATTTTTTTTTTGAAAACCAGTCAGAAGGTTTTTAGATCCAGTTGTAAAATCAGTCAGAAAACTACCAGAAACGTATCACAAAAGACACCCATGGATGTGAATGGTTTCGCGTTTCCAATGCTTTATGCCCTACTCGGCATAATGGTACCGCCCACTAATACAGGCACCAGTGACTCAGAAGTAAATATGTTTGACATTTTATCTCTTGACTTTCAACTCTGTGGTCGTGTGTGTGAATTCAGCTTATATTAACATGTGTAATTCCACGAGGGCCTACCTTGACATGACCCTAGCAGGTTAAACCAGTACAAATTGTGGCCTTTGTCTTTTTAAGCACGTGAAGATGTGAAGTTTGTGATCCATAAGCTGTGTGTGAGGACACGTGATGTTGGTCAGATCAACTTGGTATATGAGGGCTGGCTGCCTCCAGGTAGACGGGATGTCTTCTATAATGGTACATCCAGGGTCAAATATGAGAGAGCAATGTTACCCAGGGTGGCAAGGGAGAAGGTATCATTGATGTAATGCATTTGGAGTTTTGGTTAATATTTCTTTCAACACAGCAGGTAGCTGACAAAATGGTATAAAGTAGTGCAAACAAGAAAGTTAAGATTCTGTATTGTAAACTATTTGTAAATATATTACCACCTACAGATTTACTAAAAAATGTATAGAGGATATTAATTTTAAACAGTAATTATAAAAAAAGGTATCATGTTTCCAGCTGAGAGAAAATAAGAGGACCTTTATCATAGGTAGCTAAAGGGAAGTTCCAGTAACTTAATTAGTACATATTCTCTTCCACATCCTAATTTGTATATGAAGACAAGACCATAGAACAGTATGTCCTTCCATGTAATTTTTTTAATTGTTTCATTAAGAGAGTTTCATTGACTAGAAAACCTATCCATAACATTTTCTTAATCTGTGGAAAATAGTGACCTATACTAGGAGGTTTTGGTGTGTTTGTTTATCTGCTTGTCTGTCTGTTTGCTTGGCTGTATTAATGATAACTCTAAAAGTAATGAAAGGATCTTTCTCAATGTTTTTTTTTTGTGTGGAGGGCCTGACGAAAAGGAAAAGCAATCATATTTTTGAAGGAAAGATCCAGATGATATTCCGGATACAAAAAACCCTTAGTTTTCAAAGATCTCATTTTCAATGACTTTGGTTTTCTGGTTGATTATAGTCCAAAATCAATAGACGGATCTTCATCTTTTATGTGGCTAGGAGATAAAAGTGATTACATTTTACAAAAGATCCAGATCATATTCTGGATACAAAAAAAAAATCTTGAAACGGATTTCTGCAAAAAAAAAATTCTTAAACACCCTCTGATGGAAGTTGGAGGTGTACAGGTGCTATCTAGTTGTATCCACTGGATGCATCCGACGGATACTTTAGTTTGGCATTTGCTACGCTGCTGCCGCCTCTGTGGGCAGAGAGATTTCGACATTAACGCTCTCAGCAAAAAAGTATAACAGCTCGGTTCACCAAATTTGCAGGATATCTTCATTGGGATGTAGGTGTCTCTGGGACTAAAACTAGTCTCATTCTGAAAAAAAACACAAGTTGGCTGCTCTGGGCATTTCTTTGAAAATTATTTACCCCTTTCTACTGGCTGATTCTCAAAACAAGAAGATGAATCTCTTCATAGGTGATATGTATACCAGATATACATGATCTTGGCCCCCTCCATCAAGGTCAAACGAGGATAGTCAAAGTTAAAATTGCTTATAATTTGCTTATTCTTGGTCCTAGAGTTTCGCAATGTTTAACCAACTTATAGGAAATCATGGACTAGGAATCTTCTGATGTGTTCAGACTTGACCTTGGGCCCCTCTTCCAAGTTCAAACGAGGATAGCCAAATTTAGAAGTGCTTGTAACTCGCTTATTATTGGTCCTACAGGTTTGCAATGTGAAATCATGGGCTAGGGACCCATACTTTCCCCTTGGTCCCCTCCTTCAAGGTCAAATTAGGATAGCCAAACTTTAAAGTACTTATAGCTCGAATATTATTGGTCTTAGAGGTTTGCAATGTGAAACAACCTATAGGAAATTATGGGTAAGGAAACTTCTGATGTGTTCATATTTGACCTTGCACCCCTCCTTCAAGGTCAAATGAGGATAGCCGAAATTAAAAGTGCTTATAACTGACTTATTTTTGGTCCAATGTGAAACAACCTATAGGGAATTATGAGCTAGTAATCTTCTGATGCGTTCACGTTTGACCTTTGGCCCTCCCTTCAATGTCAAACAAGCAGCCAAACTTCAAAGTGCTTATAATGCTCTTAATATTGCTTCTAGAGGTTTGAGATGTCTAAGCAACCTGTACTTTTCCTATTTTTGGACGCACTCTTGATTTTTGGCGCCAATGAAAATGTCATTTATCTGGAAAACTGTAAGAGATTGAGTGATTTGGGGTGAATATTGGAGCTCCTGGATACTAAAGACTACTCATTGTGACCTCTGAAAATGGGCTGCCATCTTGAATATTGGCGGAAATGGTAGATGTTATTTATCTCGAAAACCATAAGAAATAGAGCGATTTCAGGCAAATATTGGACTCTCTGGGTATGAAAGACTACTATGACCTCTGAAAAATTGGGACTTCTAATTTTAGCCACCATCTTGAATGTTGCCAGAAATGGAGAATGTCATTTAAAGCCATAAGAGATAGAGCAATTTCGGACAAATTTTGGACCCTCTGGTTACTGAGGACTATTCTTCAGGGACCTCTGAAAAATTTAGACTTTGCTAAATTTCGGCTACTATCTTGAATTTTTCCACAAATGGAAAATGTGATTTACGTCAAAACCTGTAACATATAGAGCGATTTTGAGCAAACATTGGCCCCACTGAATAATAAGGATTACTCCTTTAATTTCTGTGAATAATTTAGAATTTTCTTAATTTTGGGCGCCATCTTGAAAAATGCTGTTTGTCTTCAAAATCAGTTGTCCTCTTCCAGTGAACACATCTTGCATCTGGCCACAGATGCGTCCCTGGTCTAGTTTTATTTAACTTTCTGGTTGACTTTAAAATATCTAAATTTGCTTTGCCACATAGCCAGTAAACAAAGTCTGCATCACTGAATGTATATGGTATTGTTTTTAACAGTCCACACTATTTCATAATGAGATAACATAACATATACCTTTCAATTGCATATTTCAGATCTTGGTCTACAGTCCCCACATCTTGACCACTTCATGTATAAGAAGTCGTGGCGTTAACAACAAGATACACATTAATTTGCTGAAGGTCAAGGGCACACAGAGTATTCAAGTCAAGGACGTAAAGTTGGCCGCATGCCTTATGTAAACAACGGGCCAGCCATCTTGTTTTACATGAGCACTAAAATAAGTGGTTGCAGACACTGGATTATTAAATGTATTATACTTGTAGTGTATATACTTTTGTTTTTTTGATTTCGGGAAAATAATGTCATGACCTTTTATGATTCTGACTACAAACAGAGTACATATTGGCTAAGCAACAAACATTTACTGCACGATAACGTTTTCTTTTAGAAATTCTTAATGGCCTTCATAAGTGGAGAGGGGTTTTAAATAGGACTGATTCGGTTGTATTTTATGCAATATTAATAAAATGCTGAAGAAACAAGCTTTCACTTCTGACTTTTTATATAAGAAACTATACTTAATTACCCATCTAAGGCTTAACTGATGAAATAATATCCCAATAATATTGAAGCTACAAAACTATCATTTTTGGTTCGAATGTAGATGAATGGTATAAATATTTGATTATTTATACAGTTCACTGTAGACATCATTTCTCAATTTATAGCTTTACAATTATGACTGTTATTAGAAACAACACTATTATATTATAATTCATCAAGTACAAATTTCCCACATCACTTCTGGAGATGACCTTGAGGTCAGGCTGGGATTGAGGGAACCAATATTATGGTGAAAAAAATGTTCAACCCAATAAATTTCTACTCAGAAGCAGGGGGTAGGGGGAGATTCACAAGCCAAATTGCAGGAAGCATATTAGGGTTTTAAAATTTCATTAACAGCTTACATTAGTACATGTGGCTGTTGCAAGCACCAGGGATTGTCTGGGAGTGGTCCCAGTTCTGTTATGCTGGGCCCGTATTCACGAAAGGTCTTAGCCAGGGCTTAGGCTTAAAGTTGAGACTTTTGTCTCAAGTTTCTGCCCAAAAACTGCTAAAACCCTTGTCTTAGGATTAGTGGTATTCACAAAGAATTTAAGACCGGTCTTAGGCTTAGCCAAGGGCTCAACTTTAAGACTGGTTGGTAGTGGGCTTAAATTTTGTAAAGAGGACTTAAATATGGCCGCCATAAACTTTTCTCCACTTTAAAATTTCAAAGGGCTGTAAATAAAGCATAATTATACAAAACACCTCACTAAAGTAGTCTTTGGAATTTTATATGTGGTAACAAGGTTTTCCATTTCAAAACAGTACTTTACCTTAGATAAAATACATTAAATGAAGGATATATGTCACCAATAGTATAGCTTGAATAGAAAAGAAAGGTCACATGACCCAGAAAACCATTGTGATTATTTGATAATCTTGGACTTAGCTAAGTCACCCTTTGTGAATACGGTTTTAAGACAAAACTTAGCTGAGACAAAGTCTTTACTTTAAGACCACATTTAAGCCTAAGACCTGGCTAAGTCTAAGACCTTTCGTGAAAACCGGCCCAGGTGTACATTGACTTTGCCGAACTTGATTTCGCCAAGTTTTGCAGAGGCCTTGATTTCGCCACATTTTCTGCACACTCTGTTGTTTGTGGTATTATTGTAATTAGGATTTTCTATATTAACAAGTCCCACTTTTCGCTACCCTTTGTTCTTTTTTTGCCACACTTTGCTACTGTTGTTACGTATGGTTCCCTTTTTTGACTTAATAAATTTTATATTGTTTTTTCTTTCTTAATTAGTATCTTGATTTACTATGGGACATTGAAGTAAGACTTTACAGAATATTAGCATTCACAAAACAAGTATTTACATGAAAATGCAGGGGGGGGGGGGGGGGACTTACATTTTTGTGTACACCATACAAGTAATTTCATAGCTAGGTACTTTCTACCCACATATTGTTGCTCTGAAAAATTCTGTTATAACTTGCATGTAAAAAGGACAAGATTACTTTCACTGAAAATCCAAGTATGAAAGCTAATTATCAATATTCAGTAGTTTTACAAATAAATAAAGTCATAGAATTGGAGACAAAAGGAAAATGAGAATATTTTGAATACACATACATCATTGAAAGAGAAAACTTGGCGCTCACAAATAACATCAGAGTTATCAAAAGAGATACTTTGCTACATGAAGTCATCATAGAAAGGAAACTGCATTTACAATAAAGATGAAATCCTTGTATCTGGGTGGTATTACTGACATACACCCAGTTTCCCTTTTGAATCTATTCAGGCGAAATTAAAAAGTCCCAAATAATCTACTTATAATCTTATGGTGATACTATTTTATTTTTAGAGTTTTGAATATTTAAGTATTGCAGGTTTCAATCTTTGTGTCATTTAAAAAGTTAATTACGAAACACAACAGTTTATTTCAAAGTCTTTACACGCCCCATCCAAATATCACCAGTAATATAAATATAGTAATATTTTCCTAAAAGTTTTAAAATATCCTTTCCTTAAAGTAGATTGTATTGCAAGGTTTACACTTACGAATAAAGATAAAGCTTAAACTTTCTTATTTCAAAGTTATTTAAGGAATGCGCCAAATCCATATTTGGTATTGGAAGTGTGTAAATTCTATTGATCATTCCAATAAAGTTTGAATACATGGTATGCTAAGACATTTTAGCCTGAGGAAACATTTCTTCAAAATTTGTAAAAAGTTCACTTAGAATTTGTTTTCACTTGTGATCCATTTCTATTATATAAACAGGATCAAATGAAAGGAAAAATTTACTGCGACCCAATTCTGACTGTTAAAGCACATTAGTGCAAGTAGCTAAATTTTGTGTACAATGAAAAGTTTTATTTTTACAGTATTCTTAATTTTATGAGCAGATCTGGGATTTTCCTTAGAGGGGGCGTGAGTTTTGGACCACCCATTTCCCCAAATCAACAATGAAGTATCTTTTTATGTCCCTAAGATTTCCCCATCTTTCAAACAAAGTTTATAAAAGTGCATCCTCATTGTCTCGAAATCTACTAGAGAAACGTGTCTTTTAAAACATGTCAAATCCTATTTCTTGGGACAGTGATAAACAACAGAAAATTGAATGGACATTTGTACAAGCAACACTAACACAATGGTTAATTGCTTTTATATGCATGTTCTTACAAAGACAATTTGGGGCCATGTTGGCACAGTGGTAACACACTCACCTCCCACCTCTGAGGTCTGCGGTTCAAACCCTGGACCTTATACGGGAAAGTTGGTAGTAGCTTACTGACCGTCAGCAGTTTACAGTATAGAACCTTGCCCAACTGTATGATACTGGTTTCCTCTGCCCATAAAACTACCCACTGTGATGTAACCTATATATTGTTGAAAGGGACGTTAAACTCAAATAAGTAAATGCAAAGACAACTCCCATAGGTGAAAATACTGAAGATCTTTCCCAATACAATCATCAGAGACATATCAAAGACAGATCTATAGAATTTACTTTTTCACTCTAGCAGTAGGCTTTTAATACAGTTTTAAAGAATATTTCATCACCAAAATGAAAGGCATTTTTTCAAGGACAAGAGGACACTATTTAGATCAATCTCCTGGTACAAATTCCATGTAGAAATTATTTGGATGTAGAAGCAATAAAAAATATATGTCCCAAATTTTATTGCTGCAAATTTTTAAGTTTGAGGTTTTGCAAAAAACAATTTCATTGCTGCAAATTTTTAAGTTTAAGTTTTGCAGAAAACAATTCTATTGGTCCTTTTCATGACAAGCTTTAGTCTGGTTCCCGTACCGCTTTTATTTTTCAAAAATAGTCCAGTATCAGCCACCATTCTGGATAATTAGCGGTAGTCGTTTAACTTAGCAGTAGGACAGAAAAAAGCATGATATAATGTTTTTGCTTAACCTATATGGTGCACATTTTAATATTTTGTCTAGTTTTTGTTTAATAATGTTATCTAATAATACTTTACTAATTCGTTTCTTAAATGGAAAATTTGCATCAACATATATATATTTTAATCCTTCATTATCGCTCACGATATATTTTTCCCTTTTTAAATAAATGACCAAACCAAATATTATTTCAGTTCATTATCAATATTTAATTTAATAATTGACATCATTCATTATAAAACTAACTGAAACCTATACAAAGTAGATATAAGAAAATTTATTTATTCCACAAAATTACTGATGTTCTTAATTCAGACCACCACACTGCACTGGAGTTCAGACTGAAGGTCATCATAGGTGACAGCAGTCTCCTTTTTTAAGGTTTATGCTGGTGTCCTGTCAAGAGGAGGTTTAAACACCCACGTTAAAACATGGCCCAGTTCAAATTCCGCAGTTTCATGCTAGACCAAGTTTCTAGTACTACAATGTCCTTTTTGGCAAGGAGTTTCATGATAATACAAAACCTTGCAAATATGTAACTGCATAAAAGTTTACTTTAAATGATGAAATGGCAAGTATACACTATTTAAATCGGTTAAAAAACTTTTATATATGTGCATCAGCACCATTACTTGATGCATATCCTCCTTTAGAAAGAGGTTACCACAAAGAAATTAGTTGTCATTTGTTAGCTATTTAGCAAGGGTCTCCGCATGCACAGAAAATGTAACAACACGGAATTCCGTGGGATGGGGTTTCCTCAAAGTATTTTATCAATAAGAGTGTTGTTTTATGGGTTTTATTTGCTCAAGTGTACACAGAATAAAATATGTGCAGTTCAAATACATACATTGGTGACAGATATAACTGGATATTGATAATGTTTAAACTGAAGAAAATGCTAACCGAACCCACAGAAGTAAAGAATGTCTCCTAAATAACCCTTATGCAACTAAATTTTGATATAATATTGGTAAAATGCATAATTTTTACATATTTCTTTTGTTTTAAAACTTTCAGGGATGGTGAATGTATTGTAATGTTGTTTCTCCACAAAGATAACTCAGAAACAAGACATTGGATCAGGGTCATATTTTCACATAAGGTGGGGTTACCTCGTGCCATGACCCTACCTAAAGATGATCTGGATCCATATTTGGGACTCCACAACTTTTTTTATATATATTTTATCACCAATATCCGGTTCAGGAAGGATGGTGTGCAATGGACGGATTATAAATTGACTCTTAAAGCCAATGGAGTCTATTTAAACTCCACTTGGCCACTTTCTTTAGAGTTCAACTGTATTCTCCCTAATACTGCTGGGTATACCAGTGTATCAGACCAGGCCCTCTCCCAGAAAAGCTAAATATAGATTGGGCTAACCTCGATTAGCCCTTTGGATATACTTTGGGACAATCTATTTTACACCCAGATGTTATTGCGGGCTAGGCCAGCATATTTCCCCTGGTCCCCTGGGTGTTGATTATTATAGGACAGATTAACCCCACTTCCCCCAGCTATATTTTGTCCTTGGCCTTTTTAAAATCCATGTCATTAGAATGGGTTTATAAAAATATACTTGCCAAGTCATATCAGAATCTAAAACCGTTTTAATGAATGGGCTTGTGCCGGGCTAAGATTCACATCCAATGTACGTTGAGGTGCTTATTCTGGACTGACTAAAAAAAGCTATATTTATTTTGGCCTGGCATAAAACACCAAAGGTGACCCTGCGTATATTTTGGGACATGAGAAGGAGGTGGTCTTTGCTGGGCCATTTGATACCCTGCGACATAATTTAGGCTAACTGATTTTAATCCAAGTGTAACTTTGGGCTAGCCTACTTTAACCTTTGGGATAATTTCAATTGGGGGTTTTGTAGCCTGTTGTACCGGCATTACAGAGCTGGATGTTGTTGGTGATATCACATAACCCAATAGAAGCTTCACATGGCAATCAGTTTTTTTCTGGGTGGCTTGTATATTTTTCCCTGGGTGTACTGAGCCCCTCACTGCACTTTTACTGATGATAGTATATATTGATATCACGCCCTAGTCTTGTGTGGGAAAGTCAAGTCTTTGTTGTTTTATTTATTAATTATTTACCTACCCCATACTAGAGCTAAGTTTAAATATCTATACACTCCAGTTGATTGTAAAACAGAAATACTAAGAAGAAGAATAACCCCTGTGAAAATACAATAATTGAAATTTCAACACATAACATTTTCAAAAAGCATGGTAGTATAGAAAAGAACATATTTTTTGTGATACCTGTAAACTTGAAAAATAAAATCATTTAATAAAGAACATCTAATTGAAAATTATTAACTGATTTATTTCCATTTGTCGTTAATATTTAGTGATCATGTAATGCCCCATTGACATTACAGGCAGTAGTTTTGTGGTGAGAAGTTTTTCTCAGTGACAGAACCGCCTCCAGGTTGCCCCATTTCATTGGAGTTGTTCACACTACAGGTGGACGGCCACTGATTGGACACGGTTTTTTAACCATCAGCAAAAAGCAACCTTCATCAACCTAAACTCACCTTCAGTAGCTATCGGACGAAAATGTGGCTAAACGACCAATACCTTAACTCACCTTATGTCTCCACATTATACTGAAGATGACCAAATCACATCCTTATGTACCCTGTGGACCACACCTTCAGTTACCGTAATCAGAAATTCAAATGTGCATGCGGGAAATTGTCTGCGCAAGCTCACAATACTGAAAACAGAGGTGGAAATTTTGGAAACAACCGTGGGACTCGCAAGGTAATGGGCGGCTCTCCACTGACTTGCAAGGTCGAATACGGACATCAGATGGCGACTCAAGGACAGGGATGTTTCACCAAATGGGGGTTACTGCGGGCTATACCACCTGTAATGTGAATGGGGTATTAAGTGGGAAAAATATGGGAAATGTTATCTGGCACAATGACATTAAAAATTCTAGTTCAGATTATATTGTGAAACATTATTCCATTATTCCCAAGTAGGTTATGCGATCATTGGAGTTTGCCTGTTTGAGTCTGTTTGTTTGTTTGTTTGTTCTGGACTCACGAATTTTTTAAATAGTTCAATGATTGCACCCATAGGCAATAGTAGAGGAGTTTGCCATTGGCAAAAGTATGTACTCTCTGAGTACTCTTGATAGTGTTGTTTTCACAATTCTTGTGTGTGCTTAAGTATTGAAATCGTTGTGCTTTGTTACCCTTTGCATTGTAAAATTAATGTAATGCATTTGTTAATGGAAACTGGAATAAATGCTTCTTTGTGAATGTTTTCCTTTCAAACACAGATTGCCCTTGTGAGATGTGAAAAGTAAATATTTTATGGCAAATTTCCAAGTATGTGTACTAATGACGTGGTCTGTGAAATATGTAAACAGTAATTTAAGTTTAAAATATGGTTAATCACTGGAAATTTTGTAACATTAGCCACATACTTTTTTCCATGGGGTTTTAGGCAGAAGTCAAATAATAATATTACTGGAAATGGAAAATATCTAACATCGATGGCTTTAATTATTCCATCACATAAAGTTCAAAGCATATAAATTAAATAACTTTTATATCATGTATAATTAATGTATAAAGTGTGTTTTGTTCGGTATAAAAAAGGTATACACGGAAATAATGCGTAATTAAATTCATATTTAGATAGTTTAAAGTGACCAAAACCCTTTGAATGGACTGACAAGTTCAATTCTCAGTAGTAACATTTTTCCGATGAAAAGGAAAACCCCCGGAACTACTAAAAATAGACTAGGGAGGGTTATTATGCATTACTATTCCTTTTTGAAACATTGGCGTGTCACTGATGGTTTATAACATGTAGCCTTGGCTTAAGGCTGAGACTTGAACTCTTGTACATTGTTCCTCTCCCTCTTATGTCCCTTCTTGACCAGGATACCAGGGTTGATGAGGTAATCATCTTGCAGAAAGGCATTCTATTCAAAAAAGTAGACAGATTCAAAACTATCTCAGAAAGATACAGAAAGCAGAATTAAGCGTTAATCATAAAGACAACTTGACAAGAAGAATAAATTTTGCATGTACATTAACCCTTGTGAAAGTATTCACGAGAAAATAATTGAAAAGAAACACACTAACGGATCGGGGTGGGGGTGGGGGGTTGCTCAGGGGATTCAACCCCCCTTCCCCTCTTGAAAAATGTTAGGGGTTCGACCTTGAAACAAAAGTGACAGACACACGTAAATCCCACCCCCACACCTGACATTTTGATAAACTGTTGATAAGCAGATATGAGCGAAAACTATCAACAGTCCTGCTTTGTGATAAATCCAAGATTCAAACCCTTGATCTTGGAACTGAACGTTAAGTATATGACTACTATACAATATGCCCAGAATCCAATGGATTTGACTGATCTCTTGTCGTTCAATACATTGTACAGGTCATATCATAACAGTTGGCTGAGGGGATGGTTTTTACATTTAATTGGGGTTTTAACATCACTTTCAACACTTTCGGGGCAGAGAAAACCAGTGCATGCAGTTGGTCCAGCTCACAAGGCATACTAGTTTATTAAATTTCTGTACTTGACAACCATCAGAAACTGACAGAAAATACCAACTTTTCCACTGGAGGCAAGTGCTTAAGGGACAAAGGTCAAAGTTGGGATTTTACGTCCCGTTTAGCAGCCAGGGGGATATTGGGACAGGTCCTCAGCATTTTCACTTGTGGAGGGGTGACAGAGAGGTGACAGCCTGTGATTACATGCCAAAGTTGCTAACCACTCGGCCACTGAGCACCTCAAGTGCTCAAGAGAATGAAAACAACTACCTGAAATGCGGAATGGAAGTGCAAATACTACAAGCCAATACATTGGTAAAATATGAACACTGGCAAAAATTATACCCTCAGAACTAAGGATCAGACACAGCAAAACTGAAGTTTATGTTTGTATCAACATCCCTGAATGTCATTGCCAGCTCAAGTAATTTTATCACACGAAGTTTTAGTCTTTGTCCAGGTTAGATTTCTAATAAATTATATTACCTTTTTCTCCGCCAATAAGAGAAGTTTGCTATTCACAATTGACACGGTTATGGAGGCATTGAAATCTCCTAAATAGGAGGAGTTCAGTCCAAAGTATCATCAGCAGTGAAATGGAGGAAGAATAATACTGGCATGTACATATGTGTTGGCAAAAAATACCTCATTTCGAGTATATCATTGTCTCAAATCAAGTGCAAGTTAACTTTGGGGAAGTTTGAAATCACTCGTGAAAAATGGATTATTCAATTAAAACTATTATTGGGTTTAACTCAGGTGTGTGTGTAGGAATTTCCATTAATGAAGTAACGGGATTTATTTAGGTGGTAAGCCTTTGTCAGTTTTATGTATTCATATAATACCTACCAAAATGTATAAATTGATGAGAACCAGTGATATTCAACACTTGATTTGTCGTAAGCTGTATCTACTATTCAACTCAGTTTTATCACCATGAAGGTAAATATTAATTTATTGAGAATCAGGTTTTATATTTTTTACCCTTAGTTTTTGAGATATGAATAGAAGGAGTTATTATCATACATATTTACTAATTTGGTTTTTAATTTTTGTTTTCTTGTTTCCTTTTTTCTGACGTCTGTAGACTGTAGTTGCAATAATGATGATTTTTTGAACAATATTTTCCCTATTTAATAAATATTTGATTCAGTGCTACCAATTATCGCCGGATACTAATTATCGCCACTACAAAATAAAACATTCATATTTCAGTAATGGCCACACATTTTGAAAGCTTTTCATTGTGTTTCTGTTCTATTCACTGTTGAAATAATTTTATCTTATTTGCTAGACTTGGGATGTACTTGTGGTCAGGTTATGTCAATTTGAATTTTGTCTGGCGATACTTGGTACCCGGCGATAATTGGTAGCAAGGCAGTAAAGGATATTTATCGAAATACTGTCTAGATACATATCTCTTGAAATGTCATCTGTCAAGATGAAGTACATATATAGGGTAACTGAAATATGTATCACCTACCAAGGTGTCTGTGTACACTCTTAGTGTTTTAACTAAGAATAGGAATGTCAGGTTATGGTTTGGTACTGGGGGGACAATAAATTCCCCAGTAAATCTGACATTCTTCACTGCACAAGTTCTGAATGAGGCCTCCAGTAAAACCCCGACATCTGGCATACGTCCCGAATAGCAAACCATGGGACTGAATCAATTCCCATGGAGAATATGATGTCTTTATATTGATACTGTAATAAGGTGTATGGGGAATTGTTGAGAAACTGAATTTAATAAAAAAAAAGAATCAGTCCAAGCCGAAGGTGAAGAAGATTAAAGAAACCTCAGTTTTTATGGTCGATTGTCAGATTTAAAAGAAACATAAAATCATTTTTATATTAATTGGATATTTTATATTAAAATTGACTATGTATAACAATTACTTGATATGTACAGACACACAAGCTTTATATTTCATTTATCAATACATGAAGAAAAAAAATACATACAAGAAAATGATACAAATCCTTGTTTACAGACATATAGATACATATTTGTCATTTTTATAACTGTAATTTGTATTTTTTAGATCTACCCAGCCATCATTCTTGGCTTAATTGGCCTTATCCTAGTAACATCTTATTCAGAGGCCCACAGAAGAAGACATAAATGTGTGGATCCACCTCATATCGCAAACTTATCACCGACTGCCTTCACAAGTCTTGATGACAACATTGAAACCATGCAACCTATTGAACCAGAAGTAAGTCTTACACCAGAGTACAGTGAGAAAGAATGTCCAACTTCAACATCTAGAAATGGTGCAATTCGTCAGCGATCCACTTGTCCATGGGAGATACAAGTGAGTATAGATTGGAATAGAATTCCAAGAGAAATTTCCCACGCCAAGTGCCTTTGTGATAGATGTCTTGGAGACAATGATGGGAACCATCAGTGTGAACGAATAGTCCAATACATGACAGTGTTAAGAAGGACAGGTTGCAGGAGAGGACAGTATGTGTGGATTGCAGAACAACAAAGGGTGGTGGTTGGATGCACATGTGCTGAGGCAAAGCAGCTACATTTTTAAAAAGATGTGTTTATGTTAAGTTATTTTTTGGTGAAATTGTGTTTTTCATGTATGACAAAATAATATCAGGGTATTTATAGTATTTATCAGTAATTTATAAAATAGCAAGCAGTATTGTTTTAACATGAAATTTCAACTGTTGTTTTATATAATGATGGTGTAAAGATATAGACAGACAGTACATTGATATGTATTGTGAGGAGGTCATCTTCTTGTGTGAAATACAAAATAGAAAATAATTGTGTGTTCTTAATCCAGCCAACTAAGTTTTTTTATAATTTTTAACATCAGGTAAAAGGTACGAAAAGTTATATGTGACAAATGGAATGTTTAAATTGAGATAACTATGATAAATATGTTGTTTTGAAAGTACTTCTTGAAAATAGGCCATTTTTTCATTGATCACAGGAGTTGCAACACTTTATATTAATTCACCATACAGTATTTTGTACAATTTTACCACCACTCCAGTTATTTTATTCCAGTCAACACACTGAAGGACATGAATGTACTAAGAAGATATGTGTAGTTTGTATTTACTAGAGTTACATTTGTGGCCAAATTCATCTTTACATATTTTTATGTATCCAATTTTATGGGAAAACATTATTTTGTTGTAATGCTGTCTTTGAGGAATATAATTCTACATTATTTTGATAACAAAATTATAATCAGTTTTACAAATTGTAAGAATATGACGTAAAATCCTATCATATTTTAAGAGTTTTATATTGTTAAAAGGTATACATACTGTTAAATCTAGTCAAAATATGTAACATAAATGTTAGCAGTTTTATGTTATTTCTTGATACTCTAGGTTGCTTATGTATTTCTATATTGTAGTTAATATGCATTTTTTGGTGCTATAGTATGTTTTACACTGCTCAACTCAATGCCATTTTCAGTATTCTGTAATTTTTTATATATTTAAGTTTTACAACATGTAAATATCTTGGAAATTAATTGACTTATAATACAACAATTTTATTGGCTTTCAGAGCGAATATGAGCTAATGCTTTCTATCCTTTAACAAAATGCAGTTAATTTCATTGTAATGCTAACTGTGGATGTTAATACAAACAAGATATATTAATTGTAATTTCTTAGTATGTAGTGTAATACAGTATTATCTGTTAAGCAGAGAAACCCTCTTAATCATACGTTTAGTTATGTAGATATATGTTATAATAATCCTTAGTAAATAACAGGTGTTCCTACTTTTATTTATTATTGTGTCCAGTTTATTACTTGAATAAATTAGCCATATTCTGCAAGCCCAGTATTTACTTTCTTGAATTTTATTCTTTGAAGTAGAAATAGAAAAGCTGGGCAGCACACCTTAAGAATCAGGTTTCATACAGAGCATAAGTCTACTGTAAAATGAAGTCCCCAGTGCTAAATACGATCTGTACTATGTATTAACACTGATTTTGAACTCTTGAACGCTTTAAAATGTTACTAATAGATTAGAACTGGAAATTGGGCTTCTTTATCTCTGATACTTCAAACATTGATGGTTTAAAAATGTATGAAAAGGTACATAATCTTGTGCCAGATCCAATTATGATCTCAATACTGTACAGACATTCTCTTTCTGTGCAATTTTTAACATTGTGAAAAGGAAAGTTTGTTTCTGTCTATTTTATTGCCCATTCCTCCTTTTTTTACCTCCAATTATATCCCTGGACGAAAGTCGGGAATACTTTGCATGGTCACGTCACTGCCACCACACATATTTCTTTTCATATGTGGTACTGCTTCCCTGCATAAGTTGGCCACAGTCATAAGTTGGCCGCCCTCACCACAGCTTCACAGGGCTTTAACATGAGTGGCCTACTACACCCTGAAACCATGTATTATTGTTAAACTTATTATATGCAACAGTTTTCAGTGGTGTACAATAACCTATTTGTCTTTCTGGAGCCTGTAGATGAGCCGCGGCCAACTTATGACTGCGGCCAACTTATGCAGGGTAGCAGTAACTTAATAACTATTTTAGGTAAAACTTTCAAATTTGGTATGTAGGTATGTATGAGTGACACCTCAGAACCAATTGTTTTGTGGCCCTGGTCTCAACTAGAAGACCGATGGTGGCCTTCAAAACTTTGAAGTTAGAATATTTCTTCACATTTGAGCCGGGTACTAACATACAGAACATCGGATCATCCTATGGCTGATATACATACCACACACACATATATATATCCCCTAAAAGCATGCAGAGATCTGACTTTTGACCTCCGTCTTTGAGGTCATGGTTAGCATTCAAATATTAGCATTTCAGTCTTTTTTTTTACTTTGGAGATTTCCTTTGAAATGCAATAACTAAAAACAATTTTAGGTGGATCTGTCAAACTTTGTATGTAGGTACATATGAGTAAAACCCCAGGGCATATTTTATGGCCTTGGCCGTCTACCAGAAGAGTATTGGCAGTCTTCTAAGTGTCAAATTTGGGGTATTTCTTCACATTTTTCACCTCGATTTTAAAATATTTTATGCAGACCTATCAAATTTTAATATATGGGTATGACCTTGAAGCATATTGTTTTGTGGCTTTGGCATTCCACGAGAAGACCAAAGGTGTCCTTCTTATGCCACATTTGGGGTACTCACATAGAGAATACACACGCACTTGCTTTGTAGACTCGACCTTCAACTGGAAGACTAATGGTAGCCTTCTAATGACCAAATTTGGAGTATTTTTTCGTACTTTCGCCCTGTAATTGCATACAGAAAGATAGATCTTCATATGGCTAATGTCCATGATACGTATATACATGTCCTCTATAAGCATGCACATATTGGACCTTGAATCTCTTTCTTCAAGGTCATGGATGACCTTCAAACATCGACCAGTCGGTGTTTATCCTGTGAAGATTTCCTTTCATAAGCAACAACGTAAAAGAATTTTTACGTATACCTTTCCTATTTTGTATATTGGTGTGCCTTGGAGCATATTGTTTTGTGAAGCCTTGGAAAGGTCTAATAGGGGATATTTCTGCACATTTTGATCTAGTATTTACAATATGAATACAAAATGAAGGACAGGACATACTGTGACTGATAAATATAATACATATATGTGTCCTCCACATGCATTCAATTGTTTTGCGTTGTCGACCTTCCATTAGAAGAGTAATGGCGGCCTGCTAAAGGTCAAAGTTGAGATGTTTCTTCACATTTTGGCCTTTCATATGCGATAACTTAAAATGTTTCACTAAGACATTTTAAAATGTATCTGGGTACGTACAGGGTTTACATTTAAAAAGCCTCATATCTTTTTAATTATTTACCTAGGAAGTCGGCCAACAACACAAAGATGTCTTGGGTGTTACGATCAGTCATTTCAGAATGGCTTAAATCTCTATATGTTAGATTATACCATGTCCTGTCTGGGGATACTTTGCTTCGAACTGACGAGATTCTAATATTTGAACTGAGCATGTGTGGTTAGCAATCTTTACTTTTAATAATGCCAATTTTGGGGTAGGTGTAAGTGTATCCAAGAATGACTTTTCCTTTTACCCCCCCGCCGCCCCCCGCCACCCCCGCCCCACCTTCTCTTGACCACATTTTAATTGTGGATTCTACGTCAGAGATTGTTTGTGGTGTCATTTTTATTTCGTAGTGCATCTGCTTATCATTTCCTCTCTAGATACTAGTATATCTTTCGTGATGAGAAAGAACAGGATGGGGGATAGAACAGAATGGTTTCTATTTTATAGCAGTTCTTAATTAATACCCACTCTCTCGAAATCCAAAAAACATAGATTTTCATCACACTTCTAGGTACAATATCAAAGGCTTTCTTACAATCAATAAAGTTTAATTTTACAAAGTTTTATTCATTTGTTTATACTTCTTAGTGTTCTTAGTGTCCGTGGACTGGTTCTGTTTTGTTAGGTTTCACTTCATAACTGCATGTCTCTGTCTCATTAGAACTATTCTGTTGATGTTTTGGTGCCTAATAGAGGAGTATATATCTGTAAGCATTTACAGTACATCAGATTATCTTTCATTTACAATGTTGTATCATGTTTTAGTTATTCTTTTTTTAGGTATTTGCTCACTTAAATTAAAACTTCCAAGTTTAATTTCGAGAGTATCTATACAGGTGAGCAATTGTGTGGAGTTGGCAGGTCCTGTAGCATTTTGTAGATTATTTTTTGTTCCCTTTATGGTTTTGAATTGCTTCCTTCCAGCTCTTCTGCTAACTTTGCTGTTTCAAAAAGACTAAACACTGTGATCTCTTCAGAAGTTCTTTACATTCACCTTCCATCTTTTGTTCATTTTTCTCGAACAACACTATTCCATGTTTGTCCTTATTTAGTATGTTCTTCTGACGAACTTCTCACCTAAGTACTTGTTTATGTTGAAGATATCTTATATATTTAATTGTTACCTCTCCTGGTAAAGGATAAATTTTCCGTGTTGGATTTTACAGCTACATTTCTTGGAGATCACGTGACACTGTCCTGAATGTCAAGAACACTGGAGTGTTTCAACTCCAAGACGGCTCTCTTTGATCATCCGTTACATATCACAAAGTCGACTAGAGTCTATACAAAGATATATTCAGAGGGCTATACAGAATTTGTCACCTCCTAGACCATCCGTTTTCCTGGCAAATGCTTTAGTTGGTGGTCAGTTGGACTATTGTATGTTTTACTAAAAGTTTTAGTTCAGAAGACTGCAGTGTGTCCAAAGCACACTGTACAGGGTTATCAGTCATTCCACCGGGCCTTCCCATTTCACCCAACCACTAAAAATCTCCATTCTCTCCCCATTAAAACCCCTATATATTTTTAAAGTGGCTTTATCCCATACAAATTTCAAAACACGGCCAATCAGTATACCTCATTTGAAACTCCAACTGTACCAAATGTTCAAATTTAAGTTTCTTCAGGCCCCCTCTTTTTAATTGTAATGTTTACAAATCACACATTTCCAGGCTCCTGCAGCCATTAAAGCATGAACAATCTGAAGCTCTCTTCCTGTCTACATCAGAACCAGTCCTTTAGTTATGTACTTTTGTCTTAAAACTCACCTCTTCAACTAGCCTTGCCTAAGGCTCAAATTTGTACCATATGTTTCCATACTTGTACACAGACATTTGGTATTCATAAAGCACACATACATGTTACGAGACACAAGCTCAGCAGCTCTGTCTGTGCCATATTCGTGTGTAAAATCCAGTACATGTTAATGTAAGAATACATTATGCAAAATGAATTTTTTTTCTGTATATTTTCTCTTAATTACAAGGGCTTTTAGTCTTAAGCAAGGCTACACTTCAACTCAAGCTTCCCCACTAAGTGCTTTCCCCCTCCGTTTATACCTGAAAAGTTGGATTTCTGACCTATACATCCCTTGCCTATCACTTAGAAGATTAGATTAGATCTGCGGTGGACCCCGTTAAGCCATAATGTCTAACAATTTCTCTCTGGACCTTTAGTTGAATCAGAATACTTTACTGAAGTTATTTGTTGAGCAATGTTTAAGAAATAATCATTTACAAATTTCACATTTTACGACAAAAACTATCATTCTGAAATTGTTCAAGACAACCAAGATATGTTAGTGGTTCTTTAAATGTGCAATTTTTTTGTTAGAACACAGTCAAATCACTTTCAGATATCATATAACCCAATGAAATAGAGGAAGAATAATAGTCATCGTTTTATGACTCGGAAATTTTAAAAGGGGAAAATACCTGTTTTTAAGTGCATACTTGTTTCCAATGAAGTAGAAGTGCAACTCCTTCTGGGGGAGTTCAAGAGCATCTATAAAATGTAGTCTTGTTGTCATTTGAAATAAATCACATGTATTGTATTATTTAACAAAGCTAAATGCAGGTTTTTCCACCCATACTGGAAAGGTAAGACTCTGTCATGTGTGTACTTTTGTACATCACTGACCACAACAACATTTATAAAGATATGAGAGTCTGTAAGTCAACACAGCTGCTTATTAGTTGACTCCACTATTCAACTAAATTTTGCCATGGTGAAGATAAAAGTATGTGTTTATATTGTTACAATTTTAAAAGTAAAGCAAGTTAATGGAAATATATATTTTTTTTTCAAAATTGCCTGACACTTCAAAAAGAGACTAAGGAATTTAAAGTTACAAGTATCTGTTTAGCACCTGATTAACTTGAAGTTTAGAGACATGATCATAAAATGTTTCATTCATCTAATTAGTTTACTTGAGGTATTATTTTTCAGTTGTCATTATAACAGGCCACTTGTGTGTCAGTTTATTGTCTTAACTTGACCAAACCGGAAAAACCTAGATTTGCCAATTTGTCATAAAATATATTAAATAGACTTATTTGAATATATTTGAACAAAATGAAACATTGGAAACTTACATCACATATTGAAATGACAGTATAGAGCCATTAAATATCCATATTGATATGGCGATTCCAATGGGTAACCAGCCTATTAAACCTTTGCAATATTCATGTGAGGTAGCTTGTACATGGTCAAACATGTAAAATTCCTTATATTTTGTGAAATTAGTCAATGGGGCACCAATAAATAAAGAAGAAAATAATCAAAATAAGTGTCAAATTTGCACCAGGGAGATCAGATGTCTTGATGTCGTCTCACAAATCACAAATGTGTTAGAATGTTTCCCCACATGTAAAGGATATATGAAGTTCTTCGTAACTGGCATATATTAGATACCATGGCAGGTTCACATACTGTGGTGAATTTTATATTTACTTATTTATATAATTATTGAGATAAAATGATTGAAACAGGCTCCAGTAGTTTGCCTTGAACTCCTTCCAACAAACCAAATTTTCCGTATGTAAATCATTAATTTTCTATCTTATAACCTATTGTAAAAATTATGACACATTTTAATAATAAGCAAAGTACATCTGTCTGGAAGGCCAGTGCCATACTGTCATCTGTATATTAAGTAGACGTTGTAATACTTCATTGACAGAAGAAGCTTGAATACGGATACAGTTATACAGGTAAATTATATAATGCAATTTTATTTTTAGATCTATCCAGCCATCCTTGGCTTGACTTGTCTTTTCCTAGCAACATCTTATTCAGAGGCTAATAGAAGAAGACATAAATGTGTGGATCCACCTCACATCAAGAACTTATCACCAACTGCCTTCAGAAGTCTTGATTACAACATTGAAACCATGCAACCTATTGAACCCAATGTAAGCCTCAGATCAAAATACAGTCAGAAAGAATGTCCCAGGTCAGCAACTAGAAATGGTACAATTAGTCAGCGATCCACTTGTCCATGGGAGATACAAGTGAGTATAGATTGGAATAGAATTCCAAGAGAAATTTCCCACGCCAAGTGCCTTTGTGATAGATGTCTTGGAGACAATGATGGGAACCATCAGTGTGAACGAATAGTCCAACACATGACAGTGTTAAGAAGGGCAGGTTGCAGGAGAGGACAGTATGTGTGGATTGCAGAACAACAAAGGGTGGTGGTTGGATGCACATGTGCTGAGGCAAAGCAAGCAATATGAATATAGGTACATTTCTCAAAGTTTGGCTAAATTGTAGGTTGGTGTCTGTCTAATTATGTCAGGACATATCAGTATTATTAGTGTATTAACTATACATCTGTTTCTGGATTAATTTGGTCATGTTGTAAAGTTATAAGTAGTGGCCCGGTGTATCTGACCTAAAAGATCAAACTTTTTTTATAATGGCAGTATGAAAATATTAATAAAATTTAATATTCATTTGTGGAGTATGGACTAGGGGCCAAAATGTGAGTTTTCCAATCTAACCATTTACATTTTTGACATAATATGCAAGGAATGAAATCTAACCACACATATGTCATGTTTGAATACAGAGATTGATATTTCAATACGGGACTAATGATACACTGAAAGTATTGTTGGTAGCTAGTTTACCCTAGTACATTCTTACCATTTTACCATTGCTACCTAGTTCCTTAGTTTTACCAAAGTCAGCACACAAAAAGATATGAATCTTCTAAAAGGAAGATTAACATATATATTGTTACCATTTGCAACAATGATATATGTGCTTAGCTTCACATCTTTCCAACTTTTTGTGACGTTAATTCAGTAAAAGACAGTTAAGCAATGTTGTATCATTAAGGTGAGTATAATTTTACATTGTTTTAATGACACCATGCAGATTATCAGTCCCAAGGGTGACCAGAGTTAAAGGTAGTAGGCCAATCTGAGGTAAGTTTTAAAAATTCTTGTTGTTAGCTTTTGTTACAAGTGAAGACCCGCCAACAGGTGGGGGGGGCTGGACTTTTATAGTAGAAGCCAAGGAGGCGTAAGAATCTTAAGAAATAGTGCCAGGAAATGATAGACAAAAGGTAGGGGGGGGGGGGGGATACTGTAATAGGTTAGAGTTAAAGGGGGTCACCCTTCAGACTGAGTTGCGTTTCTGTTTCCCTGAAACTTTATCACATCGATAGTGCCGATTTAGCCTTGCTTAAGGCTCAAATTTGCATGATATCTTTTCAAACATGCACATAGATATTTGGTATTCATAAAGCACTCATACATGTTAAGAGATAGAACCTAATCTTTCTCTTAGCTGTATGCTACTTTTCAAAGTCAGTACATGTATGAGTACATTATAGAAGCTGAAACTCCATTATCTGAACTGAAAACTTTCCCTAACTGCAAAGAAACTTGAGCCTTCAGAAAGGCTAGTGCAGATTGTGAAAACAATAAATAATACCAGATAATATTGACTGTATCAAAAGATGTGCACCCTGTAAATTTTATTCAAAATACTGGTGAATGTTTGTCCATTTATGTTCATCTGATTCTGCAGATTTATTCTTTGTACATTAATATTATAATTAATATGTAATTTGTGCTGTGGTTTTTACACTTTTGAATTATATAACTTACCATTTTCAGTACCTTGTGTTTTTTTCTATATTTATAAGTTTAGGAAATTTTACACCGAGTATAAATACAACAACTTAATTTATTTTATATAAACAGCGCTTGCATTGGATTTCAGATGGAGTATGGCGGGAAATTTTCTTGCAACAAGATAAATGCATTTTGTTTATAGCAATTTTACATGCTTGGTACTAACATAATAGGGTATCTATATTATTGTTTAATGCTATTTAATGAAACAAGGTATTTGTAAAACATAGTGTTTTAAATCAAGGTACATACCGTTCACTGCTTTACCCATTCATGTACACAGAATCACAAAACGGTAAAGCACCCATTTCCGTTTTACTGTTTTACTGTTTTGAAACAGTTAAAGGGTTAGATACTTAATTCTATTTTCTGGCAAGTCAATGAGAAATGTGTAAAGCACCTTTTAACAGTTTATATGCTGTAATAAAGCATCAATGAATATCTGGCCTTTTACTGTTTAATGAAATACCTTTTTACTCTTTTACTCTTTTTATTCCATTTTATCTTTTTGGGGGAGGGGACAGGGAGGGCAGCCACGTGCTGGCGAAGTGACACTTATGCTTTAAAGGCCTATGATGTCACTCATGTCAGTGATGTCACAACACAGTGGGCTTTATATACTTCATGAAGATTTTGTAACTATGAGGCATCTCAGCAATCATATATGAATTTTCAGTGTAATTTTATCTATCTAGACATAACTGATCTAAATTGTTTATTTTAAAAATACATTATTTAATACAAATGATGGTGGTTCCTCAATTCTAGATAGAATTCTACAGACATACATACAACAAAGGAGATACAGGACATTATAAGTACTCATTAGCAGGTAGATGGATAGCAAATTGGCCCTTGGAAACTTGGTCGATGGTTGAAGCAAACAATAATATGTAATGCAATAAGGATACTTTATAATACGTGGTAACCTTAAAGTGGGATACTTTATAATAAGTGGTAACCTTAAAGTTGCTATAATAAACATATTGTACAGAGTTTAAGGTCACCATAAAGTGGAAATAGGCTCCATACTTTGTTCCATCCTCATACCAAATATTAATGAAATTCATGAAGCAGTTTTGGAGTATTTTATTTTATTTGGCAATATAAACTCTTTAGACCCATTCACAAGTTTAAATTTTGTATTGTGACGTCACAATCCAGCCTACTATGGTTGCCAGGGACATGACCTTCACTTAATAAGCTGTGGGATACTTTGAAGTTCAAAACATATCATAAACAATAAAAGGGAAAAAGGTCGTTTTCTGTTTCAAATCTTGACCCTTATACAGTTTTCCTGATTATAATTAGTCATAAGGTAAAGGGTAAGAAAACAGTATTTCAAAACCATAAAACAGTAAAACAGTAAAACGGAAGTGGGAGCTCTACCGTTTTCTGTTTCTATGTAAACAAATGGGTAAAGCAGTGAACGGTATGTACCTTGATTCATATCACGACAGGTAATTGGAAGGGCATAGGAAACCAGTACATACAGTTCATCAGGGTTCTGCACTGTAAACTGCCGACCAACGGCAAGCAACTACCAGCTTTCCCACTTGAGGCCGTGCTGGGAACTGAACCCCGGCCTCAGAGGTGGGAGGCGAGAGTGTTACCACTCTGCCACCGTGAATCAAGGTACATACCGTTCACTAGTTTACCCATTTATATACATAGAAACAGAAAACGGTAAAGCACCCACTTCCGTTTTACTGTTTTACTGTTTTGAAACAGTTAAAGGGTTAGATACTTAATTCTATTTTCTGGCAAGTTAATGAGAAATGTGTAAAGCACCATTTAACAGTTTATATGCTATAATTAAGCATCATTGAACATCAGGCCTTTTACCGTTTTATATAATACCTATTAACTGTTTCACTATTTTTGTCTATTTTTCTTCCTTTCTTTTTTTTTTTTGGGGGGGGGGGGGGGGGGGGGGCAGGGGGAGGGGGGCAGCCACGTGGTGGTGAGAAGTGACACTTGTGGTTATACTTCAAAGGCCTATGACGTCACTCATGCTAGTGATGTCACAACAGAATTGCCACTTATAGGGGTTGAAACTGGCAGAGGTTATATCACGATGGGTAGTTTTATGGGCAGGGGAAACCAGTAGAAACAGTTGGTCAAGGTTATTTACTGTAAACTGGTAATCATAGGTAAGGAAATACCAACTTTCCCACATATGGTCTGGGGTTTGAACCACAGAACCCATCGGTAAGGCAAGTGTGTTACCACTGTGCCACCGTAGCCCCTGAAGCTTGCAGAAACGGAATAGACCTATTAGCCCCAGTATCCACATATTGGTGATAGGATCTGTCTGGAGTGCCTTCTGATCTCTCTGATTTGACTTAACGGTATTACGATATGTTGGGCTGGCAATTCTGACTTGGGGAGTCAGGAAGCAAAGAAAACTTTTTAAAAAAATTTGTATATTGTGTCATTTATGAAGTTTAGTTTCCTTATAGTTTGTAAATTATAAGCTGATTACTAAATACAATTTCTCAGTACCCATTCCAAACAATAACTTGAGGGCCATGGTGACACAGTGGTGCTCTGAGACTAGAGTTCAAATCCTGGTCTTATCTTGTCATGTACTATGGGCTTCCAACTTACCCTCACAGTATAACTGATAATGTAGTATGTATGACGTAAAACAGCAAATAGATAAATGCACAGAACACTCTTCTTTAAAAATTACCAGAATAAATTATTCTATGAAAGTACCTATTTCAAAAACTTAGTTGTGTATAAACCCTACTTGAAATAGTATTTATGAATCTTAATGAATGACTACAAAAATTTATTGTTGTTGTCTGTCCCCAGATCTATGCACAGCCATATGTGAAAATAAATTGAATCTGTCAAGTCACTCTTGTTTGACCCTTGAATGGGTAACCTTAAAGTCATTTGTAAGTCATTATTGCTCAAATTTTAAGGACACCTTACACTTACAACACCTATGTATCAAGTATAACTGAAATTCGCCAAGTATGTTTTTTATAATTTGTCCTGTAAGTGGTAACCTTAATTTTTTTTTAAAGTTGCTATAATAGACTTATTGTGTAGAGTTTAAGGTCACCATAAAGTGGAAGTACGCTCCACACTTTGTGTCATCCTCATACCAAATATTAATTAATTTAATCAAGCAGTTTTGGAGTATTTTAATTTATTTGGCAATGTAATCTCTTTAAACCCATTTACACATTTAAATATTATATTGTGACGTCACAATCCAGCCTACTGTGGTTGCCAGGGACATGGCCTTCACTTAATATGCTGTGGGTTCTTTGAAGGCCAAAAAATACCGTAAACAGTCAAAGGGAAAAAGGCCATTTTCTGTTTCAAATCCTGACCCTTATACAGTTTTCCTAATTGTAGCTGGTCATTGGGTAAAGGGTAAAAATACAGTATTTCAAAACCATAAAACAGTAAAACGGAAGTGGGAGCTTTACCGTTTTCTGTTTCTATGTATACAAATGGGTAAAGCAGTGAACGGTATGTACCTTGATTGTTTTATATGGGACCTGGACAAATCTGCTCTTTGATAAATAGGTCCTCAGCAAATCGGCCCCCTAAAAAACAGCCTCGGCAATTCGGGTCCTGCAAATTCAGCTCCCAATTGAAACAAACAAAATGTGATGCAATAAGGGTACTTTTATGGAGCTTAATTCCATCATATGACAGACTCTAAGGTTGACAAACATTTATTTATAAATAATACATGAGTTAATCATGTATCAGATTAGCATGGTATGGCTGTTTCACAAGAATCACAAAGTGTGATTATGTCAAAGATATTCTGATTTTGTAATCAGGTCCTTTTAACCGAAGTCCTTTATACACATGTTTGTGCGGAATAATTAAAATGTCAGATAATGTTGGAATAATCTGTGTTATCACTTTATGTCGAGGATGGTAATTTTTTAAGTAATATATAGCAAAAGTGCAAATAAACATATATCAGAAATGTTTGGGTTCTGTATCAATAGATTTTGTTCAATGTCATTTACTCACTGGTTTATGCTAGAATTGTTATAGGTGCAGTTGGTTTGATGGAGATTAAGTGCTATAATTTTACTAGATTATAAGTAATAAAACTTTCTGAAGGCCGATTTGACCAGGCGATTTTTTTCATGGGGCCATTTTGATTAGGGGATTTTATCTTGGGGGGACAATTTGACGGAGGCCTATTTGGAAAAGAGCCAATTTGTTTATGATTCATTTATACAGGTATAAATATATTAATCAAGGTACATACCGTTCACTACTTTACCAATTTATATACATAGAAACAGAAAACGGTAAAGCACCCACTTCCGTTTTACTGTTTTACTGTTTTGAAACTGATAAAGGGTTAGATACTTAAATTTCTTTCCTATAAAGTCAATGGGAAATGTTTGAATCACATTTTAACAGTTTATATCCTGCAGAAATGCATCAATGAATATCAAGCCTTTTACTGTTTAATGTTATACCTTTTGATTGTTTTACCTATTTTGTGCCTATTTGGTTTTGGCTGGGGGGGAGGGGGGGTGAGCAGGAGTGCAACCACGTGTTTATGAAAATTAGACTTGTGATATTTCAAAGGCCAGTGACATCAGTAATAATGATGATGTCACAATACATTGTGTTTTGTATATCTCATGGACATTTTTAATTTTAATGTGTATTGAACATGATCATGCATCAGCAAATACATATTAAAGGTTTCTGAATATTCCATGTAGCTGGTTTTGGTAGTTAATTGTTTATTTTAGCTTAATTTATGTAGAATACTGTGGGCTTTCATTACTTTGCTTTAGTTAATGGAAATAAATGTCGTACATTGTGCTTCATTGACTATATTTGACACAGAGAATATGTATTTTAAAGTTTCAAGAGGCATGTATTTAAAGCATCTAAAAGTGTAACAATGGCAACACTTTTACATTATAACATAGAAATAGCCGTTTTCATGTTTCAGTAGATTAAGTTAATTTTAATTCTAAAGCAACTGAAGATTAAGAATTTTCGTTGATCAACTACTACTCAGTGTACTGTGGCATGGCAAATTTTTAGAGAAGATTCTCCATAGCTAACCAAATAATAGCTACTTATATGTCAGTCCCCAACCCCCAAGACAGAAAGACAAGTGCAGGTACCATTTTATTATTAATACAATGAATATATGTGTATACAATACTAATACTAAATAATATATACAAGTCTGGTAAAAGAGTATACATAAAATCTTCATAATTGTGTAAAATAATTTAATGGCTGCAAGAGAATTACTGTACAAGATAGCAGCCAGGTTGCTAAGAGTGAACTGTGACCGCATAGACTAGAGTTCTAGAGTTCATAAGTTCATAGGCCATGATAAGGTTATGACTGAAGGTCACCAGTTCAGAAATTACATTTTAGTCAAATTACATGTATAAAAGATTACTACAGACCCCTGAGGGACCCCAGGACCCCGAAAGAAGTGGAGGCTTCCAGCTGTCCTAGACAAAGAAAAAGGAGGGAACTGACAAATGATCAATTCAGGTTTTTGACTAAGGTCAAATGAAGGTCAAAACAAGGAAGCCCTCCTAAGCTGTCCAAGGCCATGAGGACCCCCCAAGGTTTACACACTACCAACTAAAACACCAAACTTTAAAAATTGCATGGTTACTTTTAAAGAAGGGGAGAGATTATAACATTATAAAAGCCCTCAAGCCCAACAGTAGAGGTAGGGATATTAACTTGCATGTAGTGCATGAGCAAAAGCATCAGCAAGCGCTTCACCTGAGGAGTGGTCTGACTGTATATAGCCCCAAACGCAGTGGGAAGACCAAGTGCCATGTCTTTTTATATCCTGTATGGGAATATGAGATTGATATGCAAAGGTGGCCCCCGACCGCCTAAAATCATGGAATGTGAAAAAATTAAGCCTAAGGCCCAAATGTGTGTTGATGGTTTTCAGGGCTTTTCTGACTCTTGAGTCAGTCAAGGGGATCAGGGCATGACATGTTTTAATCTGAAACAAAGGTGAATCACCTGACATGGTATACAGCTTGAAGAGCTGTCTGAGAGTTCTATAAGGGCAGATAAGTTTATTTCTTAGCTTAGGAATGGTGACACATTGGACTCGATCCCGAGACTGCATGGTCTTAGACCATTAGTAAGCGGTGGGAATGAGTTAGTAAGTACTGGGAATGAGTTAATAAGTGGTGAGAACAAGTTAGTAAGTGGTGGGAATGAGTTAGTAAGTGGTGGGAATGACTTAATAAGTGGTGAGAATGAGGTAGTAAGTGGTGGAAACGACTAGATAGGTGGTGGGTATGAATTAAGACAAGGGTTCATTATCTTGTGGTAACCACTTAGTATCTTGTTCCCACAAGTTAGTATCTCATTCCAATGACTTAGTATCTTATTGCCACAACTTAGTATCTCGTTACCTCAACTTAATATCTCAGTACCATGACTTACTAAGTTAACAACTTTCTATCTTGTGGCACCAACTTGCTAACTTGTGGAAATGACTTGGTTTCTTGTACTAACAACTTTCTATCTTGTGGGAATGACATTCTATCTTGTGGGAACAGCTTACTTTCTTGTGCTAACGACTTGCTAACTTGTGGGAACGCCTTAGTACCTTGTGATAATGACTTGCTAACTTGTGGGAACGACTTACTATCTTGTGGGAACGATTTACTATCTTGTAGGAACGACTTGCTATCCTGTGGGAACTACTGAGTATTTTGTGGTAACGATTTTCTCTCTTGTGGTAACGACTTGCTATCTTGTGGTAACAAGATAAAAAAAGATAGGAAAACAGTTCTATGTCCCTTTCTGGGCTCCGTAGAAATTGGACCTAGAATGACTGGTTAATCGTATCATCATTATGCATTGCAATAAGGGCTGATAGCCCAATAATGGCTTATAATGGAGGATAAAGTTTTTGCAACCACATCTTAAGGGGTAGTTTCACTGAAGCTGACCTGTCAGTAACTAAGCATTTTTGGAGGGTCGGGAACAATGTTTACATAGTCGGTTAGGGTCGGTTGTAGTTTCCAGGCTTGTCCTAGTCACTTCACCTTTTGTCTTATGACTTCAAGGCTTGTCTGTAACCCTTCCAGGCTTTTTCCTTATCACTTCCAGGCTTGTCCTAACATGAAACAGGCTTGGTATCTTAAAACAAATTATGGCAGGTATGACAAAAACCAGTGCAAGTGATCATAATTTTGAAGTTAAAAGATAGTAAAGGTCCACATGTAGGATTTAAATAATTGAGAAATCTTAAAAAGTGGTTTATTTAGTCACATAATAAACAAATTCTCAGTCTATTCCACCAGAGCAATTTAAACCGAACAGTGATAAAGGACAAGCCTGGAAGTGATACAGACAAGCCTGGAAGTGACTAAGATAAGTCAGTTACCAGGTTGGTGGAGCCATGGTCTGTAAGAAGATTTGGGGAGGGTAGGGGAAATACCAAACATGTTTGATCTTTTTCCAACCCACCCGACAAGCCTGGAAAATACTACTGACCCTTACAGACTATGTAAACATAGCCCTCAAAAAATGTTTAGTTACCGACAGGTCAGCCATAGAGGAACACCCACATTACAGCGACCTTTAACCTGTCTAACAGTCGTACAGCGATGTTTTTTATCTCACAGCGATCATTAATCTATCTGTTTCATCTAAAGTTGACCGTAAACCAATCTGATGGTTTGAGAAACTATCAACAATCTTTCAGAAGATTTGCTCAAGCAATGGCAATGCCAATCAGGAAGCTATTGGTGAAATATCTTGTACATTGGGAACACATTCTAAACCCATCTTAAACCTATCATAAACTATACCCTCAGTTGTTCATTTTTATTACTTCAAATCGAAAACCAGACTCAGAGAATTTATTTATTTATTTGAGTTTTAACATCAACACTGTATAGTTTTAACATCAACACTGTATAGTTCATATCAGTTATCTGCCACTGTGGCCTAGCGGGTAGCACACTTGTCTAGGAACTCAGAGGACGTGGGTTCAATCCCAGGTACAGGCAGATACATAGTGGCTCGGATGACCACTTAAAATGGCAGTCCTCTGTCATTGGGTCCTATCCCCAGTGGCAGGTTAAAGAATCTCAAGGACGTTGCTAAATGGGCATCCTTGAGCCTCTATCTTCCAGTTAGTGGAATGTCAGTTACTTGTGAGTTGGGGCTGTACCTGTACAGTCGGAGAGTACAGGAGAGTTAGGAGAGTGTTACCACTGTGCCACTGTGGCTCCTCAGACTTGCAGAAAAGGAACAGGCCTCTTAGCTCCAGTATCCACATATTGGTGATTGGATCTGTCTTGAGTGCCTCCTGACCTCTGTAATTTTACTTAATGGTATTACTGGCAGTCAGGAAGCAAAGCATACTTTAAAAATATCTACATTTTCAGAATTTTGTATGTTGTGTCATTTATGAAGTTAATTTTCCTTATAGTTTGTAAATTAAATAATTTTTAATACTAAATAAAATTTCTCAGTACCCATTCCGAACAAGAACTTGGGGGCCATGTGACACAGTGGTGACTCTGAGATTAGAGTTCAAATCCTGGCTGTAAATTGTATGTACTGGTTTCCTATACACTTCGAACTACCCCTCACAATATAACCAATAATGTACTATGTGTGACGTAAAACACTAAATAAATAAATGTACAGAACACTCTTATAAATTATTCTATGAAAATACTTATTTCAAAGATTTAGTTGTGCATAAACCCTACTTGGGTTTGTATTGATGAATCTTAAATTAATTAATGACTACAAAAATTTATTGTTGGCGTTTGGCCCCGGGTCTATGCACAACCATTTACCAAAGTGAATTGAATCTGTCAAGTCACTCTTGTCTGACCTTTGAATGGGCAACCTTAAAGTCATTTGTGAGTTGTTATTGCTCAGATTTTAAGGACACCTACAGTGTACAGTCAAAAAACGACCATGTATCAATTATAACTGAAATTCGCCAAGTATTTTTTTAATAATTAGCCCTGTAAGCACAAACCTTAAAGTTGCTATAATATACTTATTGTACGGAGTTTAAGGTACCATAAAGTGGAAGTACGCTCCATACTTTGTGCCATCCTCATACCAAATATTAATGAAATTCATCAAGCAATTTTGGAGTATTTTAATTTATTTCGACAATACAAACTCTGTAGACCCATTCACATGTTTAAATGTTGCACTGTGACGTCACAATCCAGCCTACTATGGTTGCCAGGGACATGACCTTCACTTAATAATACTTTTCAGGCCAAAATATACCATAAACAGAGGACCATTTACTGCTTCAAATCCTGTCCCTTATACAGTTTTTCTAATTATAATTAGTCATTAGGTAAAGGGTAAGAATATTGTATTTCAAAACCATAAAACAGTAAAACGGAAGTAGGTGCTTTACCGTTTTTTGTTTCTCTGTATATAAATGGGTAAAGGAGTGAACGGTATGTACCTTGATTTATATTCGAGCATATATATTTATATGCATACATATTTTTTTCTTTGAATAAACTACTCATTCTTCTGCAATCACATTTTTTTTTAATTTTTGCAGTTTTATTCTTCGAATTTGGTGTGGTAAAGTTACACAGCTTTCTGAATTGATTCTGAATACTATTTAAAGCAACATATCATGTACAAACACTTTCTGTAATATTTTGAACATTACAAGACAGTGAAGAGGCATCGAAACACTAACAGTTAACCATACCTTATCTGTTTCACTCTAAATGAGCAGAGGCTTACTCCAGTCTATTTTGTCTATGTTTTCTCTAATCTTTAAATAAATCTCATTCTTGCAAATTCTGTTATCCTGGCGAGTAACTTCAAGAACATCCTTTCCATTGAATGTCTCTCCCAACCTCAAGGTGTCGTATTCACTAGCTAAGGCTGTTTTATTCCATGAAATCCTTATTAATTTAGGCATTTCTTTGATTTGTAACTCAATTCTTTGAATTGGTATTCAAGACATTTACACTTTATTGATTTAAACAAATTTCTTTACCTTGATATCATGCCTTCCTTTGTATTTTACCCCCAGATTTTTGTGGAACCCGATTGAAAACAAAATAGAGTTTAGGAGGATTTGATCTCTTCTAAAAGTTGGCTGTTTTTAATCTTAAAAATAAAATATCACTTTTTATTTGACAACAGGAAACATATAATACTTATACTAAAAAATAATTAGTAACAAGGTCTAAATGAATTTGGCACTTTTCTAATAGTGCCAAGTTTGGTCCATTTTTCAATCACTATAATAATTTTTGCCATAAATTAGCCATATTGTGCATTTTATAGTCTGTATACACTTAGATAGGAAACTTGAGCAATATTTTATCATTTAAATCTTTATCCACAACTGATTGAATTCAACCTTGTTTCAGTACAATGTTCAACCATGTCTTTCAGTAACATTAGTAATACTTTATTCAATGAGAATTGGACTAAGCCTGTACAAATTAAAAAAGAATTGTGAAAAATACTCTGATATAACATAATGATTGAATTCAACCATGTCTGTCAGGAACATTTGTGATCCTTTATGCAGTGAGAACTGAACTAGCCAGCAAAACTTGTACGACAGAATTATGAAAAAGAGTCAGATATAACAGGAATAAGTCATGATTGAATTCAACCGTGTTTGTCAGTAATATTTTGTGATCCTATATGCAGTGAGAACGGAACTAGCCTGGGCAGCTTGCAGTACAGAATTATGAAAAATACTCTGATATAACAGGAATAAGGGATGATTGAATTCAACCATGTCTTTTAAGAATCTTTGTGATTCTTTATTCATTGAGAATTGGACTAGCCTGTTCAATTTGTAGCTCAAAATGGTGAAAAGATATTGCCATATAACAGGAATAAGCGATGACTGAATTCAACCATATTTTTCAGTAATATTTGTGATTTTTATGCAGTGAGATCTGCACAAGCCTGTACAACGTGTAGCACAGAACTGTGAAAATACTCTGATATAACAGTAAGACATGATTGAATTCAACCATGTCTGTCAGTAATATTTGTGATTCTTTATTCAGTGAAAATTGGACTAGCCTCCACAGCCTACAGCAGAGAATTGTAAAACATACTTGGATATAACAGTAATAAGTGATGATTGAATTCAACCATCTCTTTCAGGAATGTTTATGATCCTTTATGCAGTGAGAAGTGGATTAACCTGTGCAAATTGTAGCACAGAATTGTAAAAAATGCTCAGATATAACAGGTATAAGAGATGATTGAATTTAACCATATTTTAACATTTGTGATCCTTTATGCAGTGAGAACTACACAAGCCTGCCCAACTTAGTGCACGGAACGATGAAAAATACTCAGATATAACTGGAACAGAGATGATTGAATTCAACCAAACTTTCGATTGGATTAAGTCTGCACAACTTGTAGCACAGAATTATGAAAAAATATTTTGATATAACAGGAATAAGAGAAGATTGAATTCAACCATGTCTGTCAGTAATATTTGTGATTCTTTATTCAGTGAAAACTGCTGTAGCTTACACAACTTGTAGCACAGAATGATGAAAAATACGTGTAAGTTATGATTGAATTCAACCATGTCTTTCAGAAACATTTGTGATGCTTTATTCAGTGAGAATTGGACTAACCTGTGCAACTTATAGCACAGAATTATCAAAAATACTCAGATATAACAGGAATATGACATGATTGAATTCAACCATATCTTTCAGTAACATTTGTGATACTTTAGTCAGTGAAAACTGGACTAACTTTCACAGCTTGTAGCACAGAATTATGAAAACAATATTCATATGTAACAGTAATAAGAGTTGGTTGAATTCAATCATGGTTTTCATTAACATTTGTGACCCTTTATGTAGTGAGAACTGAGAAGTGAGCTAGTCTGCACAACTTGTAGCACAGAACTGTGAAAAATACTCTGATACATCAGAAACAAGAGATGATTGAATTCAACCATGTCTGTCAGTAATATTTGTGATGTTTTATGCAGAGAGAACTGCTCAAGCCTGCACAATTTGTAGCACAGAATTATGAAAAATACTCCAATATAATTGGAAAAGAGGTGATTGAATTCAACCATGTCTGTCAATAATATTTGTGATCTTTTATGCAGTGAGATCTGCACAAGCCTGCAAAACTTGTAGCACAGAACTGTGAAAATACTTACATATAACAGTAAGACATGATTGAATTCAACCATGTTTGTCAGTAATATTTGTGATCCTATATGCAGTGAGAACTGAATTAACCCGGGCAACTAGCAGTAAAGAATTATGAAAAATACTCCCATATAACAGGAATAAGGGATGATTGAATTCAACCATGTCTTTCAAAAACATTTGTTGTACTTTATTCATTCAAAATTGCACTAGCCTGTGCAATTTGTAGCACAGAATTGTGAAAAGATGGAAGGCACATGCGTGCCCCCAACTCTAATAAAGCAAGTTTTCTCCTAATCGCATCCACCGGATAGCATCCGGTGGATACTATGGATTTGACTTCGTTATGCCTACGCCGCCGCAGTGTGTAGAGAGATTTCACCGTTACCGCTCTAACGAAAAAAATATTACAGCTAGCCTTCTCAAATTTGGAGGAAATATTCATAGCCATAATATCTTGCCTGGGAATATTTTTGGCCTCATTTTGAAAAACAAGATGGCTGCCACGGGCGTTTTTCGACTTTAAACAAGGACTTTTGGTGGCCCTCTAGAGCAAAGGGTATTATAGGTAGAGATCTCAAATTCGCAGGATATGTTCCTCATTATAAAATCTTGACTGGGAATATTTTTGGCCTCATTTTGAAAAACAAGATGGCCGCCACAGGTGTTTCTTTGCAGTCATGAAAAGTGCTTATATCTCCCTTATTATTGGTCCTACAGGTTTGGGATGGTAAATCAACCTATAGGAAATCATGGGCTGGGAATCTTTTGGTGTGGTCGGATTTGACCTTGGACCCCTCCTTCAAGGTCAAACGAGCATAGCCAAACTTAAAAGTACTTATAACTCGCTTATTATTGGTCCTAGAGGTTTAGGATGGTAAACCAACCTATAGGAAATCATGGGCTGGGAATCTTTTGGTGTGGTCGGATTTGACCTTGGACCCCTCCTTCAAGGTCAAACGAGCATAGCCAAACTTAAAAGTGCTTATAACTCGCTTATTATCGGTCCTAGAGGTTTGGGATGTGAAAACAAACTATAGGAAATCATGGCCTGGGATTCTTTTGGTGTGGTCGGATTTGACCTTGGACCCCTCCTTCAAGGTCAAATGAGGATAGCCAAACTTAAAAGTGCTTATAACTCGCTTATTATTGGTCCTACAGGTTTGGGATGGTAAACCAACCTATAGGAAATCATGGGCCGGGAATCTTTTGGTGTGGTCGGATTTGATCTTGGACCCCTCCTTCAAGGTCAAACGGGGATAGCCAAACTTAAAAGTGCTTATAACTCACTTATTATTGGTCCTAGAGGTTTGGGATGGTAAACCAACCTATAGGAAATCATGGGCTGGGATCTTTTGGTGTGGTCGGATTTGACCTTAGACCCCTCCTTCAAGGTCAAATGAGGATAGCCAAACTTAAAAGTGCTTATAACTCGCTTATTATTGGTCCTAGAGGTTTAGGATGGTAAACCAACCTATTGGAAATCATGGGCTGGGAATCTTTTGGTGTGGTCGGATTTGACCTTGGACCCCTCCTTCAAGGTCAAACGAGCATAGCCAAACTTAAAAGTGCTTATAACTTGCTTATTATTGGTCCTAGAGGTTTGGGATGTGAAAACAACCTATAGGAAGTCATGGGCTGGGATTCTTTTGTTGTGGTCGGATTTGACCTTGGACCCCTCCTTCAAGGTCAAATGAGCATAGCCAAACTTAAAAGTGCTTATAACTCGCTTATTATTGGTCCTAGAGGTTTGGGATGGTAAACCAACCTATAGGAAATCATGGGCCGGGAATCTTTTGGTGTGGTCGGATTTGACCTTGGACCCCTCCTTCAAGGTCAAACGGGGATAGCCAAACTTAAAAGTGCTTATAACTCGCTTATTATTGGTCCTACAGGTTTGGGATGGTAAACCAACCTATAGGAAATCATGGGCTGGGAATCTTTTGGTGTGGTCAGATTTGACCTTGGACCCCTACTTCAAGGTCAAATGAGGATAGCCAAACTTAAAAGTGCTTATAACTCGCTTATTATTGGTCCTAGAGGTTTAGGATGGTAAACCAATCTATAGGAAATCATGGGCTGGGAATCTTTTGGTGTGGTCGGATTTGACCTTGGATCCCTCCTTCAAGGTCAAACGAGCATAGCCAAAGTTAAAAGTGCTTATAACTCGCTTATTATCGGTCCTAGAGGTTTGGGATGGTAAACCAAACTATAGGAAATCATGGGCTGGGAATCTATTGCTGCGGTCGGATTTGACCTTGGACCCCTCCTTCAAGGTCAAATGAGGATAGCCCAAGTTAAAAGTGCTTATAACTCGCTTATTATTGGTCCTAGAGGTTTGGGATGGTAAACCAAACTATAGGAAATCATGGGCTGGGAATCTATTGCTGCGGTCGGATTTGACCTTGGACCCCTCTTGTTAGCGACCTACAGTCCACATTTCTTTCCAAATTTCTTTCATATTTGGCAGGTGGCTTGATATGGTAGAGGACTCGCCACCCTATCTTTTTGGTAGCCTTTATGTCTAAATTAGGCCTGTGGTAGACACAAATGTCTAAAATGCATTAAAATTCATGAAATCATGCACTAAATCACTTATAACTTGAAAAGTGTTGCATTTAGAGCATTTTGTTAAAATATGTAATCTTTTACAAATACAGGAAAACAGTCATACTACAGGATAAAATTACATTTTCTATCTTAAACTTATTACTTTGCTTGTTATTCTTTTATACAGTAGCACAATTTGAGAAATATTTGGTCATAATCATTACATTTGAATGTATAAACTTGTCCATTTGCATTAAAATTTATTGTAAATGAAAAAAATATTGAAAGTTAACATTACATATCCCATGTAACTGCTTATGAAATTATAAACTGAGGTAAATTAGTTACCTATAAAATAAAAGAATGCTGGATTTTAACCAAGTATCAAACTTTGACTGTGATGATGCCATTTAAATGTTTAAATAATTTTTAATAGTGAGTATGACCCAGCAGACAACCCCTAAGCATAAAAGAATGAAAAAGTCTCCATATGCACATATTTTACATATATTTTTTTTACTATACTGATTTTATATATTTACTGTAACATGCACATACCACTAAACATATATTTTATAGTGCTTTTTGTTCTCACCTCATAAGTTTTTGAATTCCAAAAACAACATAAACAAAACATGCTGGATACAAACACCATATTTTCATTAATTCTGATAATAGTGCAATCAAATATGTTCTATTAAACTCTGCTCTATTAAAGATTGAACAACAATAATACTTGATTATTATATCATGTAATAGAAAACAACTGGTCAAAACACTGTTGATGTGTGTCTCAAATACCAAGAATAAAATGTACCCAAAAGTGTACCTATACACACATACACTGTTAAAATAAAGATATCCTCATGGTTATAGGGTGATAAAGATTTTTTTTGGTGATGGGGAATGCTGAAAAAACATAGATCCAGCAGGGTCCCTTGTGTAAACATTTACAACTCGCTGTACTGTGAATACATTCTGTTATTTGGGGAACTTTGGGAGAGTGTTTCAAACATTTAAGAAAAAGAAGTTTCATAGACTGCATTCATGTTCTTTGCAAATATATAGACAATAGATTGAATAGTATAATTCAAAGTAGAATCATGAAATGAATTAAGAAAAGATTACCATGTTAACAATGCATAGTATAAAGTATTTACAGATTCTCTGGGAGACTGTAATTCTATTACAAGAGCACAAAGGCACGTAATATTAAATCAGCCATTTAAGCCCTTAAATATCAAGATTCTACATAATATTTGTACACATATCTGTACATTAAGGTGTATAGTATACACTCTGCCATTTTGTTTTTTTAATCTTTATATTAAGGCATATTTTATAAAGTAAAAAACTTGTCTAGCACTACATCTACCTTTCTGTAAGGTCTGGTATGTCCAACAAACTATTGTTTCCCATTGTTGTGGTATACTCAATCATTTTTAATGGTTTGGTTGGGGCCACGGTGGCAGAGTGGTAACACTCTCGCCTCCCACCTCTGAGGCTGGGGTTCGCTTCCCAGCCATGCCTCAAGTGGGAAAGCTGGTAGTTGCTTGCCATTGGTTGGCATGCAGTTTACAGTACAGAACCTTGACCAATTGTATGTACTGGTTTCCTCTGCCCTTCCAACTACCCATTGTGATATCACCTATACAGTGTTGAATGCGATGTAAAACCCCAAATAAATAAATTAATTAATTAACGGTTTTGTCTCTGGTGCCTAAAAATGAAAATGTATGCGCAGTCAGTGTAAATGTAAAATAGTCATCTGCGCATCCCTAATTGAAGTACATATTTATTCATGTGCTGGTTTCTACAAATGAAAATGTATGTGCAGTCAATTAAAATGTAAAATAGTCATCTGCACATCCCCAATTGAAGTACATATTTATTTGTCTGCTGGTTTATTGCACAATCATTGTTAATATAAAATCAGTGATGAGTAATTTCAAACATAAAAACCAGCAAAAGCGCTGACAGAGCCTGTACCACACAACCAAAACACAAAGTAAGAATATGGTGCAAGGCTGAAGAATTGGGCTTCTTATAAGTAATAACCCCAAAATTTTCACAAAATTATTTTCTGGTTAAATCAGATAACCTGAGAAAAAACTTTATATTTTAACGTTCACCAGCATTAAAAAAACTAGAAGCCATACAATGGAGTACATTTCACTAACATCATAAATCTAAAAGAGGTATTTAATTCAGGGCCTTGAAGATTATTTCCAAGTTACTATTGGGGTCACATTTGATCCTCAAACAATATTACACTCCTCACACACAAAAACCGTTACCCTGTACTCTTATTTCTTCAAAGTTTGCTGCACCACAGCCCTAGCCTTACATTCTAATTGAACTTTTAATTCTAATAGGACTTTTATAGTTTTTAATCTCCCTTATATTAAGAGGATTCTAAGGCGCAAAATAATTTGTACCAAGTCTTTTACAAACATGTACATACATATTTACTTGATATTCATAAAACATTAGTACAAGTTAGGCCATATAAGCTAACCATACTGTCTTAGCAGTATGCTGATGTAAAAGCCAGCATATGTATATGGTATGAACTGGAAGTGCATTATCCAAACTGAATTTTTTTCTAAATTACAAAGAAACAGGAACCTTTAGCAAGGCTACCACAGCCCCAATGAAATAAAATTTGTTTACACAGTCAGGGAAAGATGAAAATTTTTCCTTAGTTGAAGTCCCTTCCTCTTGCCCCCCACCACCTTAATGAATTTCATTGCTCTGAGAGTGGTCAGGATACTGATGTGATTTCTTTCAACTTGATTAAAACTGTGCAGTCCTGGGAATTATTCCATCCCAACCCCTCAAATATGAGGAAGACTTATCTGCTCCCCCACTGAAAGTGTTTATGTTATCTGAAGACCATATAATTAATAGCCCATCATCTGCATGTGTCTTGTGGTTGTGAGTGACTGCTCTCTCATACAAAATGTGTTGCCAGTCCTGGAAGAAAGCTTATTTGTGTGTGTGTCAAAACTCATACTACACTGTGTTTTCAAGCCCTTTAACATGTTCCATGAATTTCCAGTATCAAACTGTTCAAGCATATATTTGGCTTGTATGATTGTTTTAGCATATAATATGAGTATTCCAAACAGAATACAATAATTTATCTACTCACTTAAAATATTTCATAAAAATTCCTTCATTACTTTTTTAGTTATCATGATCACAAACAAACATAATCACAAACAAAATTACTTTGGTGGGGGGTAATATGAATGAAATAGCTGGAAAAGCTTCTGGACAGAACAAACACAGAAACCCACCCATTTTATTAGATTTTACTAGCATGTTAATCATTCTTCACTTTTCACACATCTGGATAAACATTACAGGGTGGGTAGGAGATGGGGGTGGCCCATTTTTTGGGTAGAGAGATGCAGATTTTCCTAAGAATGATCAGTGAATCTCAATGCAAGCAAATACACTTTCATATGATTCTCAAGGGGGAATGGGCCAATCTAACCTGAGACCACATGTTGAACTGTTTTAATTACTTCCATGTGTAAGCAAGTACTGGCTAATGTTTGTTTAAATCAGTGTTCCCAGGGTTCACTCTCCAAAATAATCTCCAAACCCTGAACCTGCAAAAACACTGAATACTGTGTATTTTATCTGTGTTCACACTTCAGTAGCCCTGCCAAGAGGTTGTCTCACACACTCATGGATACTGGAACACAAATGTCAACAGAAATTTTTGATTTTGTTTAGTTTCCCTGTACCATTTTACACTGACACATTTCTCAGAAGAATATACGGCAAATTGAGTAACTTTTCTTCTTAAAGATAGATGAAAATACATCAATATAATGGCAATTAAACTTAATTCATCTTCAAGACAAACAAAAATTCTAATGTATTACTATTTTGTCACTAATATACAAGACAATGGATTGTCATAACATAATCAATTGGGATTATGTAATAATATACAATATAATTGGTGATCTCAACGGATATCCAAATATCTGATCTCCAATATGATCACATGACAATATATCCTACCTTCCCAGGCAACCACAGTCTTTTTTAATTGGCTCGTACTGATTGAATTTATTCATTTTTATTCCACAGCCCTAAAGGGTTGTCAGGGTATTGTTTTCACCCATGGTGTCCGGATGGGTGGGTGGTCATGCAGTTTGGCGGGCGGCGGGAAAAAGTTTGTCCAGACTGTATCTCAGAAACCATAAGGTGCAGGAAGTTTATACTTGGTAGGGACATCAGCTTAGGGGGTGTAGGTGTGCAATGTCATGGTGTGACCTTAATTTGACCACTGACCTTGCTGTAGTGACCTTGAAATATTCCAGTTAGCTTCATGAAATGTGCACAAAAGCTATATGGCTCAAAAAGCTAGCCTGATAGTAATTTTGGCCTAGTTCAAAAAACGAAATGTCAGTCATATCACATATTTAATTTCAAACAGGTTATCCTATTAAAAAGGCCTTGTATCTCCCCAAATATTGCTCCAAGAGGTTCGGAATGTGAAAACAACTTGTAAAAAGTCATGGACAGGGAATCTTTTCTAGGTGTTGAATTTAACCTTTGAGCCCTGCTTCAAGGTTAAATGAGGTTGTCACACTAACCTTGTTTCTCCGTTATTATTGGTGCTATGGCTTCAGAATATAAAGACTGACCATCAAAAGTCCTGGCCTTCAAATGTTTTGCCCGAGAAAAATTTTGGCCTTATTTTGAAAAACAAAATGGCCGCCATAGCCAATTATTTAAAAATCATTAAGATGCTCTAAAACTTCAAATATTGCAGCTAGGTTCATCAAATATGTGCAAAATATATATGGCTAGGAAAGTTAGCCTGATAGTAATTTAGCGTAGTTTCAAAAACAAAATGGCCATCATATCACATGTTAAATGGGATTATCCTATTAAAAGGCCTTATATCTCCCTTATCATTGCTACTAGGGGTTCCAAATGTGAAAACAACTTATACCAAGTCAAGGCCTGAGACTATTTTACAATTGCTGACTTTCACCTTTGACCCATTCTTCAATGTCAAGTGGGGTTATTTTACTACAAAGGCCTTATATCTCCTTTAGTTTTCCATTTTTACTGATTCTAAGGCGGGAGATAACCACTGCGGCAGTGGCCTTGTTTACTGTGGAACCATACACAGCTCTTTCAAGAAACCTATTGGGCCAAAGGTCAAAGGTCAAAGTTGGGGTTTTACGTCCCGTTCAACAGCCAGGGTCATATTGGGACAGGTCCTCAGAATTGCCACTTGTGGGACTCGAACCCACAGAGGTGACAGCCTATGATTAGATGCCAAACTTGCTAACCACTAGGCCACTGAGGACCTCTAGAAACCTATTGGGATGACTTTTGTAATTTAAGCCCTTTCAGTCCTTAGAATTAGTGTCTTCAGTAACCTTTAAAATGTGGTTTCCCCCTACCCCATTGCATGCTTTTGCAAAGGTATCAATGCATCCTTTTAGGCATGTGAAAACAAGATATTTGGTTCAAGTGAGCGCTAGGATGCCAAAATATTTTTAAAAGTTGATATTTCACATAGGCAGCATCAGTAACACTGGTATGTCGGTATCAAGACCATTTTACTAAAATACAGTGATGACACTTTACAACAGACCTCTTTATTGTGGAAAAACATTAAATATTGGAATAAAAATCTGAGGAAATTACACACTTTTGTCCCATATTTTTGTGTATTTGATGATGTTTCACTCCTGTCAGTAGACATATTTGAATGGTTATGTACTAAGAGACAACTCTTTTTGAAATCCCAGAATTGGAAAGGTTTTGCACTGGTGAGATACCAAAATGGAAAACCTGCTACTGATCTTGCCCTTATTTCACATACATATGACAAATACGGAAAAAGGCTTTTTTAAATGTGATGCACACTAGACACCTTTCCGTTTTCAAAATATTATCCAATCTTTTAAAAAATTCGATTTTGGGGTCATATGACCTAAGGACACCCAAACATGTAAAACTTGATTTTTGACATGTGAAAAGGAGAAAGATTGAAGTACCAACTGACACTGAACCACAGTTTGAGTTAGGACATACAGCTGGGGATATAGAGAGAATGAGGAGGGAGAAGAGGAGAGGGATGAGAGAGAGAGGAGAGAGCAGGAAGAGAGGGACAGAGAGAGGATGGAGAGAGAGAGGAGGGTAGAGAGCCAGGAAAGAGAGAAGAGTGCAAACTGACATGGATACTGATGTAGAATCAACTCAATCCAGACAGAAGAAGGGCCAGATGAAGTCCATATTCCTGAGTGATTCAGACAAAGAAGCCATCGTGGAGTACGTTAAACAGCACGAGGAACTGTTTGACAAGAGCAATGACAGTTTCAAAGACAAGCAGAAGAAAGAAAGACTTTGGGAGCAGTTAGCAGCTACCAGAAACTTGCCTGTCAAGACTGTGAAGAAGTGGTTCGACACTCAACATACCAGATATGGCAAGCTCACTCAGATGAATTCAGGACAAGCAGCTCACAAGAGCACAGAATGTCAGACCTGGCTGAAGGACAGTTTCAGTTTTCTACAAGGTCACATCAGAAGGAATTTCCAAGTCTTCTGCATTCAAGTCACCCCAGAGGCCTTCTGCAGCCACAGCCTCAGTTTCAGTTCAGGATACACCCAGAGACAGAATCTGAGATGGAAATCAGTATTGCATCAGATGTTACTCATCAGCCTTCAAGCACCAGTCTTAAGCGACGACAGCCTCCAGTCGCAACTGCAAGATCAGTTCCAGCAGATGAGGTCGATGATTTCCTCATTTCCGGGTGAACGTCAGGACCCACTCCAAGTCCACGACAGTCGTTCTGCAACTATCTCCACTATGCTGTCAAGCTTCTCAGTGAAATACAGTACAAGGCCGAAGAATGCAAGAGACAGGTCACCACAAGTCAACAGGCCACCACATTTCAACTTCCACAAGCAACACAGGCCACAGGAGGACGTGAATACATACTCACCATTCCAGAAACTCAGTTTCCATTCCAGTTGTACAGCCAACACAGACTTCCACTGGAGAACCTGTTACAGTGATTGCAAAAGTTCATCAACAGCAACCACCAAGGCCTTCATCTTCACCATCTACACAGCCTGCTATGTCTTACGTAGTTGTGGATGACCAACAGCCTGGGTCTTCCAGACAGATGATTTACAACCCCCCTTCAGTTGCACCTTCACAATAGGAGGAGAGTCAGCACAACACTTCAGGATTATCCAATCTCTTTGTGGCTATTCCAAGTGTTCTCCAGTATCAGCAGATAGACACACCACAGCCATTTTCACCCTCTCAACTTCAACCAGTACCGTCACCAGTGCCATCTATTACTCATCAAGAACAGTCAAGACCTCCCAGCCAGTCCAGCCAGCAGTCAGTCAGCCCAAATCAGCAGATTAGCCCGCACAAGTGGCACCAAACCCGACCCTTTTCAGAGCCACCGGAATCTTCCAAAAACAATTATTAAGCTACATGTTTGATAGCCCAAAAACAAAGAAAGCACACCATCCAACACTTATACTTCCCCATAGTACACAAAAAAAAATGTCTGAATGAATGAATATTGAACAAATATTAATAAACTTCCAACCCAAAACAAAAAAAAAACCTAAGAAAGCAAAGTAAAACCAACACCACCCAAACCAAACAAAATTTAAAAAAAAAATTCCCAACCCCTCCCCAACTAAAAAAAGGACTCAAACCACCCCCCCACCCCCACCCCCCCCCCCAAAAAAAAATTGTGGATTGAAACCCACAACCCCACAAAACCAAAGTTGTAGACTCAAACCCACGTCCCCCAAAACAAAGATTTGGACTCAAACCCACGGCCCCCCAAAAACAAAGATGTGGACTCAAACCCATGTCCCTGTGTCCCAGAAACCAACAGTAAATAAAAAGCCACATCCACACTGACAGACCAAAAAACGTGAGCCCTAACAAAATATTCTAAGATGTGTGTGGCAAGGAATTGATAAACTGAGAAAAAAAATAATTTATCTGGGATTGCAAAGCTTGCATTTCTATTTTCTGGCCAATTTACTTGACAAATTTTTTTAATTCTTGTAAATTCTTGGCAAGAAATAGTTATAGGTATTTATTTGGACACTGTTTTTAATACCACTTTGCAAATTATTTTTTTACGAGAATAAAACCAGTTTATGTTGGGGTGGCATGTCTACTTTGTTAAGTGAGGACCTGGGTTTGAATCTGTGATATAATTTGGCTTTTTTCAACTGAATGTGGGATGGAATTGTGTTTGTGATGGGGAATATCTGTGGTGAATTTGAATTAAATTGTTGGAAATTTAGGGTTACTTTTTTTGGGAAATAGCACTTGGCTTAATAAAAGTTCTTGGATTATTTGGGTAGTCCTGAAAAGGACTGATATATGACAGCATCTTCTCCCCCTCAGTCTTCTTACACTCTGTCCTCCTGCCCAGCCAGTGCCCCCACGTGATTAATATAGTCTTTCAGTAGGTCTCGTTGATGTTTGACCTCCCTCGATGGGTTTCTGAATTTTTCATGTTGTCCCTGTTTCCCCGGTCTGCCTGTGGTGCTACTATGTCACCGGCTGGAGTGGGGGGTCTGTCTCCTCCCCCCAATGGCTTCTTAACATGTTATGTAGTACCACACATGTTAACACAATGTGTCTTAACTACTTTTGGTCTCTGTTCCATGGTGGTCAACAGCACCCTGAATATCTTGACAAGTATTACAAATGAGTTCTCGACCACCCTCCTCCCCCTGGATATTCTGTAGTTGGCTATTCTCTCCTCCCTGGTCAGTTGACGTCTACTGTAAGGCTTCATAAGCCAAGGCATCAGGGCAAAGGCATTGTCCCCCAGCAGGAAGTAGTGCAGATCTGGCCCCCCAGGTCCTAGTGGCTCAGGTAGTGGTATTCCCAGGGTTCCGTTCTCAATTCTTCTTTTCAGTTTCCTGCGGTTGAATATCTGAGCATCAGATGATGAGCCACTGGACCCCACGTTGACCCACAGGAACTTGTAATCTGCATCGACTAAAGCCAAAAGTACCAGGGAGAAGTAGCCCTTGTAGTTGAAATATTCATTGCCCGACTTCTTGGGCTTCTTGATAGCAATGTGTTTTCCATCTAGTACACCAACTGCATGGGGGACATTCCATCTGTGTCTAAATCTTTCTTCAATTTTCTTCCAGTCTTCAGGATCAGTGGGGCACACCAGATACTCTTGTTGAAATTCTTTCAAAATGGATTTGCAGACCTGGGGGACAAATTTGCAGATGGTTCGTTCTTCCAACCCTCCATTGATATTGCAGTGAAGTGTAGCTTTCCCCTGTGTATAGGTGTCTCAAAGTAACTGCAAGTTTCAAGCCGACTTCCAGTGGCTTCCTGAAGTTGGTGATTCTCTTCCTGAGGTGGGGGGTTATTCTTTCTTCAATCAAGTCAAAAATGCAGGTTCTATCCTGGTGAAGTTTCTGTAGCCTGGTATATCAGTAGTGATCAATTCATCCAAGAGTGTTCTGTAGCAACCTCTCTCTTCCCTCTGCTGTATCCACGGCAGGATCCATGGATTCTGTGGCTTCCTTGGCCTTCTGGGGGGTGGGGATGATGGTGATGCTGGCTGGGCAGGTGCTGGGTTCTGCTGTCTTTGGTGTCTTGTAAAGATCAAGTACAATAAAAAATTAAACTCAATAAAAAAGTCTCATTTGATCTATCACTTGCTCTTCCTGTATTCCTGTCATCTTTGAACTGTGAAATGAATGGCAAATCACATGTGATGGGGGTTTATATAGATCCCGACCCACCAAAAAATCAGTCCTGTCGGGAAGGGTTGGGAACATGTTCCCGGCTTGTCTGTTTGTCTTTACGGTTTGTCTGTTTGTTATCCGGCTTGTCTGTTAGGGGTTTAGGGCTTGTCATAGTACTTCTACGACTGGCTGTGCAAAAAACATTCCCGACCCAACGTCTTGTCAGGATGGTCATTACGACCTGTCTGTAAGTGTTGGGGATTTCATAACTGACTCAGCATTTTCATGCGCTTTTTCTCACAACCCTACGACAAGCCCTAGGGTCATAGGGTCGGTTACAGGGTGGGCTCCAGCGGAACACCTGCATAACCACCGGATGCATCCGGTGCATACAAATACATGTATTAACTTTAAGATTTTTAACATTAAGAGATTTACAAATAATTTATATGAAAGGAAATTATTTTGACAAAATAAGTCTGATGTTATTTATCTGCCACTGTGGCCTAGCGGGTAACACACTTGTCTAGGAACTCAGAGGACGTGGGTTCAATCCCAGGTACAGGCAGATACATAGTGGCTCTGTCATTGGGTCCTATCCCCAGTGGCAGGTTGAAGAACCTCAAGGACGTTGATAAATGGTCATCCTTGAGCCTCAATCTTCCAGTTAGGGGAATGTCAGTTACTTGTGAGTTGGGGCTGTACCTGAACAGTCGGATTGGTAAATAGCGCTTTGAGTCCTGTAGTATATGGAGATATTGCGCTGAGTATAAATACATAATAATAATAATAATAATTTAGGGAATGTTATAAATATCTGTTGATTACTTTTAGAGTTATTGTAGAGACAAACAAATGTACAAAATACAATCTCCTCGAAGAGGTCACAGTGGTATACCATTCTGTTTTGTAGTGAACTAAAGTGTGTAGTTAATTTTTAAAAAAATTCCTGGCAATTTAAACCACAAATCTGAGATCTATTAAAGTAACAGTATTTAACAGAAAGGCTAAGGTTAATGTGGGATTCTCATTGGGTGTAAATTCTAACACAAAAACATTTCAGTCCCCTTTAATCTTGGGGAAGGTCTATCTGCTCCCTCTCTGGCTACTCATCCCAAACAGTCACTACTGTACTGTATATCTTAACTAGGTAGGGTGCTGATAATGAATTACCACAAACCATAAAGATTTCACATCTGGATTTCTTGTCTAAGTGTAATCTGGTATTTCACACAGTACCCCACACTAATAAGCTGTTTTTTATTAAGTTGTGTACTGGAGTATTTTATGTATCATACCTTGTGAAGAACACTGAGTCTGTGAAATGTATTCTTAGCTTTCAAAGAAAATGAAGTACAATGTTTTAGAGTGTATCGAAGGTCTATAAATTATAATGCAAGTATGGATAATATTTTGTGGGGTGGGATATCAACAACTGACAGTCATAGAAGATAGCACTATGGTAAAATCACAGTTGGATCAAATTTTGGTGAGAATCATCACTCTCTTTCTTTATAACCTTAATAAAACAATGCATTGATGTTGATATAAATATTTTTCCCATGTTATATCTTCAAAGATATCTACTATATATTTAAATATGTTATCTATTAAAACAATTTTGTAATAAGAATATGAACAAAATTTAACTCCTAAACGCCAGTCTGTGTCATGCTTGAGACCATTGTACTAAAAAGGCATTATATCTCCCTTAATAATTAAGCGTCCCTGAAAGGGCGCTTATTTGTTTTCACCTCAGTTTCCTCGCCGCCACCGCATTATGGTCTCCCTTGAATATCTCCCTTATTATTAGAAGGTTTCAAACCATATTTGGCAGTTATATACCTTAGGCGTGGGAAATTTTTTCTGCATGCTTAAATTTGACCTTTGACCTTTATGAAGGTCACATGATCAAAAACTACTTTTGAAGTACACCCCCCCCCCCCGTCATCACAGTTCAGGAAAAACTACTTGCTACAGAGCCTTATAATTTGACACACCTGTTCATACTATCGAAAAGGCGAGCTGATTAGATTTTGGGAGCAATCCCTTGAAAAATGTCTCATTTATGAGTGATTTTCTGACACCTTCCAATCTGAAAGCCTTAAATTTAGGCCAACCCTCCTATTATCTTCTTAAGTATTGCATTTAGAGCTATAAAATGTACTGGGAGGTAATAGGAAACCATATGTGGACAGTCTAAATAGCCGGTCAGTTTTACCCCACGGCCCCCCCTTATGGGTCAAACTGGGGTAATAAAATAGCCGATTTTGAGTTTTTGCCTTTATCTCCTTTATTGTTGCTTTTATAACTTCAGAATATATTAAGAGGTATTGGGAAAGCATATGTGGAGAGTCTAAATAGCCGGTCAGTTTTACCCCCCGACCCCCTCTTATGGGTCAAACTGGGGTCATAAAATAGCTGATTTTGAGTTTTTGCCTTATATCTCCTTTATTGATGCTTTTATAGCTTCAGAATGTATTAAGAGTTATTGGGAAAGCATATATGGAGAGTCTAAATAGCCGGTCAGTTTTACCCCCCGACCCCCCCTTATGGGTCAAACTGGGGTCATAAAATAGCCGATTTTGAGTTTTTGCCTTTATCTCCTTTATTGTTGCTTTTATAGCTTCAGAATATATTAAGAGTTATTGGGAAAGCATATATGGAGAGTCTAAATAGCCGGTCAGTTTTACCCCCCGACCCTCCCTTATGGGTCAAACTGGGGTCATAAAATAGCCGATTTTGAGTTTTTGCCTTTATCTCCTTTATTGTTGCTTTTATAGCTTCAGAATATATTAAGAGGTATTAGGAAAGCATATGTGGAGAGTCTAAATAGCCGGTGAGTTTTACCCCCCGGCCCCCCCTTATGGGTCAAACTGGGGTCATAAAATAGCTGATTTTGAGTTTTTGCCTTATATCTCCTTTATTGTTGCTTTTATAGCTTCAGAATGTATTAAGAGGTATTGGGAAAGCATATGTGGACAGTCTAAATAGCCGGTCAGTTTTATCCCCCGACCCCCCCCATGGGCCAAACTGGGGTCATAAATAGCTGTTTTGGAGTTTTTGCCTTATATCTCCTTTATTGTTGCTTTTATAGCTTCAGAATGTATTAAGAGGTATTGAGAAAGCATACGGTACAGCTTTGTGCATTCTTAGCTTTACAGCATGCTTTTTAAAACCACAAAGCATTTTAAACTTTAAGGGACGCTTCACTTTTGTTAGCAAAAGCATTCCTCTAGTTGCCTCTAGGGCTTCAACATGCAAGAGCAATGTATCAAAAATCATGGCCTCCTAACCTTTTGCAAGTGTCAAAATTGACCTTTATATCTCGTACTTCAGGGTTAACTGGGTGCATCATTCAAAAATGCCTTATATCTCCATTATTATTGGCCCTAGGGCTAATATACTAATAAGGCCTTATATCTCCCTTTGGTGATTCTTTATCAAGGTCAAACTACTTCCTCTTTTGCTTTTAGTGCTGTTCCCCTTCTGAGATATATCGTAAACCTTGCTACCAATCTAGATAAGATAGCCACTTTTCATGACTTGAAAACTGTTACAGAAAAATCTGTTACATCTTATTGATCTTAAGGCATATGTCATATCAAATTTTTTACCAAAAAGCAGAAGTTATGTGCATGTATTTGGACAGGTGGTGGAATCCCATTCTTGTCAGATACTTGGAACCTGTTATGGACTTTTGAAAGGGTCATAAAGCAGTAAGCATTGAATTGGCTTGGAGGAATTTAAATATTTCTTATAGGGACAATTTAATATGGCACCAATCCCTTTCTGCCCCTCAATATCATCTCGGACATGATATGACAATAGAATATTAAGTACTAGGAGTGCACACTGTCACATTGCTCTGGCAATGTACATATAGGATGCATTGCATACATCATCTGGGAGTGTATATTTGATTTGTCAGTTTAAATCGTTCCACATTTTAATAAAAATATCAATGAAACCCTGAATCAAAAAGTTGGAATTAGACATACAGTCTAACAGTAAGCCTAAATTTCTGTAAATTAACATTGAATTAATTTGGTATGGTCCATCTGCTTTTGGGGTTTAAATTTATCAAGGCTACCAAATCTTTGGGTCCAAAATTTCACAGAGATTGTATTCACAAATTTGAAATTAGAATGCAGAAAAAAAAATATTGATTTAATTAAAATGAGCAACCTGAAAATGTTACAGAATTATGTTGTTGAATCCATTGTAAGATCTTTCTTCCTCAAATGGAATTCTTATGGAATTGCTGCACAAAACAAAAATCAACTTAGCAGTGGTTTTCTACTGCAAATGCCAACTGCACTTGCTTCGGTTCTGCCAGGTGACAGTGAATTCAAATGTTTCAGGTTGAAATCATTTGTAGACCATTTCAAATCAAGAGTAAGGAACTAGGCTTTGTCATATAATTTCTGGCATTTCAAGTGCTCACAAATTGCCATTTTTAGTCAATTTTGAATAATTTTAACTAAATGATTGTTCAGTTTCTTGGAAATTCTTTTGTCACTTTAATAGATATTTGTGAACAAATTTCATTTTTTGACATGGTTGACATATTTTTAGAGTATAACCTTTTGAACTAAAACAGCACTGATGAGATCTGCACCAAGAGATCTGAACAAGGTTTGGCTGTTTGAGGTTCCTGTCTTGAATTTGTTTGGTTTATTTCAATTACTCATATCTGTTAAAGGTATCTTCTATTTATGTTGTGCGTTGAAAATTTTCGATTATATCCGAGTATTTTCATAAATCTGTACTTAACCTTCAATTTGCACAGGCTTGTGCAGATCTCACTCCATAAAAGATCACAAATATTACTGACAAACATGGTTGAATTCAATCACCTCTTTTCCAGTTATATTGGGAGTATTTTTCATAGTTCTGTGCTACAAGTTGTGCAGGCTTGAGCAGTTCTCACTGCATAAAACATCGCAAATATTACTGACAGACATGGTTGAATTCAATCACCTCTTTTCCAGTTATATTGGAGTATTTTTCATAGTTCTGTGCTACAAATTGTGCAGGCTTGAGCAGTTCTCTCTGCATAAAACATCACAAATATTACTGACAGACATGGTTGAATTCAATCATCTCTTGTTTCTGATGTATCAGAGTATTTTTCACAGTTCTGTGCTACAAGTTGTGCAGACTAGCTCACTTCTCAGTTCTCACTACATAAAGGGTCACAAATGTTAATGAAAACCATGATTGAATTCAACCAACTCTTATTACTGTTACATATGAATATTGTTTTCATAATTCTGTGCTACAAGCTGTGAAAGTTAGTCCAGTTTTCACTGACTAAAGTATCACAAATGTTACTGAAAGATATGGTTGAATTCAATCATGTCATATTCCTGTTATATCTGAGTATTTTTGATAATTCTGTGCTAAAAGTTGCACAGGTTAGTCCAATTCTCACTGAATAAAGCATCACAAATGTTTCTGAAAGACATGGTTGAATTCAATCATAACTTACACGTATTTTTCATCATTCTGTGCTACAAGTTGTGTAAGCTACAGCAGTTTTCACTGCATAAAGGATGGCAAATATTAGTGACAGACATGGTTGAATTCAATCATCTCTTATTCCTGTTATATCAAAATATTTTTTCATAATTCTGTGCTACAAGTTGTGCAGACTTAGTCCAATCGAAAGTTTGGTTGAATTCAATCATCTCTTTTCCAGTTATATCTGAGTATTTTTCATCGTTCCGTGCACTAAGTTGGGCAGGCTTGTGTAGTTCTCACTGCATAAAGGATCACAAATGTTAAAATATGGTTAAATTCAATCATCTCTTATACCTGTTATATCTGAGCATTTTTCACAATTCTGTGCTACAATTTGCACAGGTTAATCCACTTCTCACTGCATAAAGGATCATAAACATTCCTGAAAGAGATGGTTGAATTCAATCATCACTTATTACTGTTATATCCAAATATGTTTTACAATTCTCTGCTGTAGGCTGTGGAGGCTAGTCCAATTTTCACTGAATAAAGAATCACAAATATTACTGACAGACATGGTTGAATTCAATCATGTCTTACTGTTATATCAGAGTATTTTCACAGTTCTGTGCTACACGTTGTGCAGGCTTGTGCAGATCTCACTGCATAAAAATCACAAATATTACTGAAAAATATGGTTGAATTCAATCATCGCTTATTCCTGTTATATGGCAATATCTTTTCACCATTTTGAGCTACAAATTGAACAGGCTAGTCCAATTCTCAACGAATAAAGTATCACAAAGATTCTTAAAAGACATGGTTGAATTCAATCATCCCTTATTCCTGTTATATCAGAGTATTTTTCATAATTCTGTACTGCAAGCTGCCCAGGCTAGTTCCGTTCTCACTGCATATAGGATCACAAAATATTACTAACAAACACGGTTGAATTCAATCATGACTTATTCCTGTTATATCTGACTCTTTTTCATAATTCTGTCGTACAAGTTTTGCTGGCTAGTTCAGTTCTCACTGCATAAAGGATCACAAATGTTCCTGACAGACATGGTTGAATTCAATCATTATGTTATATCAGAGTATTTTTCACAATTCTTTTTTAATTTGTACAGGCTTAGTCCAATTCTCATTGAATAAAGTATTACTAATGTTACTGAAAGACATGGTTGAACATTGTACTGAAACAAGGTTGAATTCAATCAGTTGTGGATAAAGATTTAAATGATAAAATATTGCTCAAGCTTCCTATCTAAGTGTATACAGACTATAAAATGCACAATATGGCTAATTTATGGCAAAAATTATTATAGTGATTGAAAAATGGACCAAACTTGGCACTATTAGAAAAGTGCCAAATTCATTTAGACCTTGTTTAGTCTGAATTTTGCACTAGAACAGCTCTATGAAAAACTGTTAATTATTTTCTTAACATAAAGGAACTTTGGTAAAGAGTTTTTACGGTTACATTTCCTCTCAGATAATAGTTTACATTACCCTCCCCCAACCCCAACCCCTTCAAGACCCCTTATTTAAGGAAGCTTTCCTTTTGTTAGTGAATCATAAAGGAGCTTTAATGAATAACATTTTTAAGGTCACCTTACCTATCAAATAACATTATGTACTACCCCTTATTTATTTAAGGTTTTATGGCGAAATAAAAGAAATTTAATTCCTACACATTTGAAATTTGTCTATGATGTCATACTTTCCCGTTTTGTACTTACAACTGTGTACATAAGCTTCATTTAAATCTAGTCAAAATATACAACACAATTGCATCTATTGCATGCGGTTCTATGCTATATTTTATACACTAGATTATAAGCATTCAATATAATGTAGTTGTGTGTATTGTACGGAAGAGTATTAGGGCCAAGTAAAAGAAAAATTCAACTTAGTGAGATAGTGTCTCAATTTTTCGAGATACTAAGTCAATTTTTCGAGATATTATGTCAATTTTGTATTGATTGTGTTTCCTTATTGAATTATGTAATTATGTGATGCAGTTTCATACATGGACTTGAGAAAATTGGACACTGTAATATATATTAATCAATTGATTCAATTCATTTTATACACATATTTATAAATATTGACATTAAACATGTGTTATTATTGTGGTTATAATTCGAATGAACCTTCTACCTCCTGCCGTCACAGTGATTTACTTTTTATCCCAAAGCTTTTAAGGGCTTTTAAAGGCTGTGTGGGTATTGTTTTCACCCATGGCTGGCAGGCATGAAATTGGAGGTCAGGTGGGGTGGAAGGGGAAATAGCTGGTCCGGGCTGTATCTCAGAAAAACTTCATACTAGGTGGGGATATTACTTGGGGGTGTAGGTATGCAATGTCATGGATTGATCTTGATTTGACATTTGACCTTTGCGGTGGTGACCCAGACCTTTAAATTCTTAGAGACCGTAAGGTGTAGGAAGTTAATATTTGGTTAGGATATTGGTTGGAGTGTAGTAGCCTTTACCTATAGCATCTTGCCTAGGCTAAAGTTCGAAATTGTAAGGTCAAGATGTTCATACTTGGATGGTTGTGTAGGTGTGCAACAATAATGTTGTGACCTTGATTTGACCATTGGCCTTGTCATAGTGACCTTGGCCTTTAAAATGTGGTCCAGGCTATATCTCAGAAAGTGTCAGAGGTTACTACTTGATAGGGACATTGATTGGGGAGTGTAAGTCTGCAACATCATAGTGTAGCCTTCGGTTGACCTTTGACCTTGCCTCAGTGGCCCCAACCTTTAAAATCTGGAATATATCTTAAAAATCATAGTGTATAGGAAGTTGATAGTTGGTAGGGTCACTGCTGGTGGATATAGGTGTTCAGCGTCATGGTGTGACCTTGATTTGACCTTTAACCTTGGCTGTACCAGAATGTTTTCTTCTGCCATATTGGAGACATATTTCCCTAATCACAAAGATATGTGGATTGCTGCAACTGATTATCATATGTGCGTTTACCTAAGTGTGCTATCTCCATTGACAGCTTTCCATGAATAAATAAACTACATTTTTATAACTTTTTTCCATAATTAATGCTGTCATCTAACTATTGAATTGTCTTGTTTTGATACTTTATGTTCACATGCATTTTCTCTCTCTTAATTGTTATTTATCCTGCAAATTTACATAACTTACACCGTCTGTTCTGAAATCTCTTGATCTTTCTACTGTTTCACCTATTTATATCTCATGTGTCCTGCACGATATGGGCATCTGTGATGCTATTTTTAAGAGCGAGCTCTAGCGAGGCTAGCGCTTAAAGAGATCACCTTTTTTTTCATTTAAAAAAAAAATTTTGTCTTTCATGAATTGTGGCATTGCGTGATGAGTGCCTGTCTCCTTACTGAAGTTAAGCGGCAATGGGCTACATTAGTACGGGCATGGGTGACCGCTTCAGTGCACTACTCATGTTTCTGATGGCTTTGCCGCTCACGCTAGTAGAACCTTTCGGCCTTGTTGAATTATACTTCCTGTGTTACCAGTGGGTTTATGAATTATGAATTGACCACCTTCCCTTGCAAGCTAAACCTGTACAGTCTGTTTATATGAATTTTAAAACTTCAGATATTTAAAAAAAATTAAAATCTTTGTGTCAATGATCACTATCTAAAAATGGCCATTAAATAAGGTAAAACATCTACCAATTTCATTTGTTATTTGACCTTTTTTTGCTTTTTTCCTCTTTCTAATTATAAGCTACACAAAATATACAAAAGATAGAATTAATTCATTCATGAACTTTTTGTTTATGTTATTCAAGTATTTTTTCGACTTTTTCATCAATCAACCCATTACATATTACATGATAGTTGAAGTTTTTTTATATGGTTCACTGATTTCCACTGTTGATCAAAATTTAAGGATCAATTATTCACCCAATAGTCTTCTTTTAACCCCTTTGTAAGCCAGGGTAAGAAAGAGATTTCACCAAGATAAATTACACTTCCATGGATTGCTCAGCTGTATCAAAAAGAAACTGATATGTTTTTTTTTCTTCTTAGTCTAAAACTGTTAACATAAAGATATATTTGAAATATGTACATTATAAAATATTACTTTAAGTCTTCACAATTGTGATGATTACACTGCCATGCGTGTCATTCCCAAACAAAAGGAATCAACAGTTACTTTCTCTGTTACACCCGTGGGCATGAAAGCAATTGATCTACAAGAAGTAGTCTGTGTTTCTCTGTTATACATAAAGAAAATTTCACGTTGACCAAAAATATGATTTCAGGAAATAGAGCATAGCTGTAATTTACATGCATACTTACTTAGAACATTATGTGTTGTGAATAATTATGACAATGACAGTAGTCAGTGATATATTTTGGATGTTTATATTTTCTGTATGGAGCAATGGTTGCATAGCGACAGGTAAGTTTTCACAATCATATTATATATAAACTATGTTTTATTTGAGATTTGATGTAATTAAAAAATGCTAAAGATACAGTGTCAAAGAGTTTTCCAAGATTTGCTTCTTTTAGCATGAAATGCCAGAAATATTTTCAATATTTCTCAGGTTACTGTAACAAAAATATCTGTCTTATCAAAGCAAACACAAAAGGTCACAATATGCAATCCCAATTTGGTGACATTTTGTGGGAATCTCTGAAACGGTAGCATCACAAAATGAAAGACAGTGACCAACAAAGTCTGCCAGTACTGGCTATTGTTGACAGTTAAAATCATAGTGAAAACAAAAAAATACAGTTAAACTCCGACAAAGTGGCCAATACCAGAAAATACTGGAGAGCAAGGCCCGATAGGGCCGAGATTTTCAATATTTTATGGCTGTTGTAAACCCCACTCTGTATCCTATCTGATGCCTGGTTCCAAAATATATGATTCTAATCTGTCCCTAAATTGTAAAATTTCTCTTTTATAGGAATACATTAATCCCCCCAAAATGGCCACTGAGAGAAAGGGTCAAGTACTGATTAGTATTGAACATGTCAGTCAATAGTGAAAACCTGCAAGTGGGGTTCACATAAAAATAGGTGTCACCTTGGCGAATAAGGCATCTTTGAATATTATTCAGCTGTATTCTGTACCATTGATAAGCATATACTGTCCAATGTTTTGTTATGAGAATTGTTTTAAAAGTAATATTTGAAACAGTGAAATAATTTTACAGATTATTATATTGTAAACCCCACTTGCAGGTTTTCACTATTGACTGATGTGTCCAATACTAATCAGTACTGGGTATTTTCTCTCAGTGACCATTTTTGGGGAATTAATTTATTCCTGTAAAAAGAAAAGTTACAGAATTTGGGGACAGAGTATCATATATCTTGGAACCAGGCATCAAATAGGATATAGAGTGGGGTTTACAACAGCCAAACTTCTCAAAAGTGACCAATATCAGAAAATATTGAAAATCTTGGCCCTATCGGGCCTCGCTCTCCAATATTTTCTGGTATTGGCCACTTTATCGCAATTTAGCTGTATTAATAATCTCTTTGCTCTTATAATTTGTGTACACAAATACAAAACAAAATACAAAATATATTTCTCTCTGAAATGCTAGACCAAGTTTCTGTCCCGTCGGGCATTGCTGTTGATATTTCTGATGGTACACAATGGCGTGGGACAGAGCTCACATGTACTTGTTTTCTGTGTAAATATTGAACGGCATATTTCTACACATATTATCACAAGTATTAAGTATTATTTGTATTCTTTGAGGTACGTACATGTGTCGTTCACTAACATTTAATGCCTATCCAACTAGCATAAATAAATTTCAGCACATTTTTAAAATGTAAACAAACTTCACTAGCCTTTTCTTCTGTCATAAACATATGTTATTGCAATGTCTGAAACGTTTGCTGAATATATTTACATTATAAATTGATTCATACACAATTAATTCTGAGAAACAAAGAAAATTTGTCAGGAGAACAAAAATGCGCCATTCAAGATTTACACAGAAAACAAGTACATGTGAGCTTTGTCCCATGCCATTGTGTACCATCAGAAATATCAACAGCAATGTCCGACGGGACAGAAACTCGGTCTATCTGAAATTCCTCCTTTTGGTATTTGTCAAAAAAATTCGAAAATCATGTCTACAAAAAGTATTAATGACGAAATACATGTTACTGGTTAAAATCACCATATATTTGGAAGAACATATATTGAATAGGAATGTTTGTCTTTTGACAATTATGTATAGATTAATGGCCAAGTAAGTGTCCAACATTGGGCACTTACGAGTCTATTGACTTATTTAAATTATACCTGTTACTTAATTTATCATTTTAAAGCTGTTGTTTAACATCGTTACTTTTCACTTCTATATTCCTGGTGTGTAATTTTTAAAGATCATTATAGTTGAAATAAATGTAAAAGGGTTTCTTTGGAAATGTGCTAGAATGACTTTTATATATGGTCAAAATCACAAAGTGGCCAATAGTGAAGGATATTAAATACTTTGACAAAAGAAAAACTCTCAGGTGTCATTTAACTGTTTTTCTCGTAGTTAGGATTGATGGTCACTTCATTCTCTCCACTCGCCAAATGAGAGAGAGTGAATTATTTACGACAGAAAAAGTTACACTTTTTTGTCCTTATGTTTTTTTTTCTCATCTTTAACAACAATATGCCAATCTTGTTGGCTACTCATTTTAATATTTACATATCTAGTGGAAGATAATATGATGAATGTAAAATGTAAAATAATTCTGGGAAACTTGGACTTTTATTTTGGGGAAAACAAAGGCATGAAAAGAAGTTAATTATTGCTAAATATTTTACAGATTATATTTTATGGAAATTCTATGTCGTATTAAAATGTGTTTCCTTAGAAAAAACACCTTAAATTCATGGAGGCTATAAAAGTCACAAAGTAAGGCCACACCTTTGACAATTTATTGTCTCTGTAACAAAAGTCATGTAAAAGATCACTTAACACTCGATGTAGACATTTAACAGATAATGGGAACTTACATATTCACCCTGTAGCTTCCTTTCACGTGTGATCATGTTACACCCACTTTATAAATAAGAACCTTAGGGGTTTTTATAACTTTTCTCTTTTTTCTTAAAGCTGGTATTTTAGTGAATGAAAATATAGTAAATTATGTTTACCTTAAAATATCTATTTATAAAATGTTCAGATCAGATAAGTCACGTTCTATTGGTGAAGATAATTTGAATTCCCCAACATAAATCTAATTTCAGAAGATAACTTCAAATTTAGAATCTACATTATGCATGTTACAAAATTGTATATGTTATAAACCAAGTTATAAGAACACTATAAGACTTATTCTTGCATCCTTTTATGATATGAACTATTTTAATGTAAATTAAAATAAGTAAAAAGAAGAAAAGTAAACACATTGAGTTGGGGTTTGCTTTCACGTTCTATCTCTGGCTGTGTTATAGTCATTGTAGTATATTTAATTTCTGTAAAATTGAAAATGTTAGCTGTAAGTTACACAAATTTTAATTGTTATTAAAAATCCAAGTCCACTTTGCAGTAAATCAGTTAAGATATATTGTTAATGGCCTTTAACCGGGTCTTCCCCAAAACCACAAACATTTCATGATTCTACATTCTGTCAAAGATTAAACCGAGAATACTTAGTTTATAAAACAATTATTTTTTGCTTATTATTGTGACCATGTCTCTACCGTAGGTTAATGCTCTGAACCATGTTGTAACAACAGGTTTTACCGTGTGGAAAAGATTTAAGAACAAAACATTGTGAAAAAAACCTGCCTTTATCAGAGAAACTAGTGAGACTCCATTTTGAATTTACCGGGGCTTTTTAAACTTCAAAGTGACAAGTACTAGATTACTTCTATTAATTTATTACAGTGGCAAACTACGGAAGCCTATAAGGGTCATATGAGTGAAATAAAAATAATTTCACAAATCATAATTACGAGATACACTATCTTGTAATTACGACTTACTATCTTGTAATTACAAGATATGCTATCTAGTAATTACAAGTTATTTCTTGTAATTACGAGATGTGCTTCTTGTAATTACGAGAAACTACATCTTGTAATTACAAGATACATATCTCATAATTACAAGAAACGCATCTCATAATTACAAGAAACACATCTCGTAATTACAAGATAATGCATTTTGTAATTACAAGATACATATCTCGTAATTACAAGAAACACATCTCGTAATTACAAGATATGCATCTTGTAATTACAAGATAGCACTTCTTGTAATTACAAGATATATCTCGTAATTATGAGAAATCACATCTCGTAATTACAAGATAGCGCTTCTTGTAATTACAAGATACCTGCATACATATATAAAGGGAAAAGAAACAAAGTTTCAGTGTTTTAACTGTATTTTTATAACAGATAAGTCTGAAAACATTCAAATAGCCTTGAGAATGTCTTTTATATTTTTCTAGATAAAATAGGAGACTGAAGAGATAATATAAACAAACTGTGTTGTGGCATGTTATGTCTTGAATCCAATTTATTTGTTGTATTTTATCAGTGTGAAATGCACAAATAGCCTTTGGGGAACCTTGCATATGATGCTTTATTTAAAATTATGTACAAGTTTACAGGGAATTGGAAGCAAGTTTGACAAATAACACACACATATATAGTACATTTATATTATGGACCAACTTTAATTATAAGATAAATCTGCATGGAGTTTCCCGTTTTTCATTAAGACTGATCTTACCACAAGATAATAAGTGAAAAAAATATTGAAGAAATATAAATAACACTGAGCCTTCTGCAAAGATGCATGTTCAACTACTGCAAAGAGTTTAAGACTTTCCTACCACCAAACCCATAAATATATGTCTGGTGTTGCTAGCTGGATTTTGGAAATTGTGCAGGATAATAGCCTTTTATAAACTAAATATCACAAAAACTGTTTTCCATGTAAACACATTTTTCATATTCTTTTTATATGAAGCTTATTTGTTGTGTTACAAAATAGCATTATGCAACAGTAAACTATAAAAGTAATCTTGAGAAAACCTTTTATATTTTTAGGTTGACATTCTGTTTAACAAGTAATCTTGAGAAAACCTTTTGTATTTTTAGGTTGACATTATGTTTAACAAGTAGGAAACAAGTTCAAATAAACAACATATTGTATGTGTATATTCAGAACCAAATTTGAGATAAATTTGAATAGTTTTTCCACATTCAGAAAACTTATCTACCAGAAATTCAATTTATAATAAATCCTGACTAAATATATAAAAAAACACATACAGAGTTTTACGGAAGGTTATTAAAAATATATATATGATGCACATGCTGCAAATTAACTAGATCCATTGCAAGTTTTTCTCCACAGGAAACCTATAAATATGTGAATGTAGGCACATGGCGTAAATGATATGATATCTTGTAATTACAAGATGTGATTTCTTGTAATTACAAGATGCATATCTTGCAATTAGGAGATGTGTTTCTTGTAATTACAAGGTATTATCTTGTAATTACAAGATACATATCTTGAGGTTTGTGTTTGTTGTAATTAAGAGATGTGTATCTTGGTGGTTTCTTGTAATTACAAGAAACATATCTCGTAATTACAAGAAATAACTTGTAATTACTAGATAGCATATCTTGTAATTACAAGATAGTAAGTCGTAATTACAAGATGGTGATCTCGTAATTACGACTTGTGAAATTATCTTTATTTCACTCATATGACCCTTATAGGCTTCCGTGGCAAACAATTCTCAAACCAAACATAAGTTTCTAAGAAAAGTAATAATAATTGTGAAGTTTTGGAAATGGCTTCTTCCTCTTTTCCCAATCAGGATCAATGGTGCAGAACTGGATGAGTTTAAAAAATCCAGAATTGTTGATGGTTTTTTTTCAGAACCACCCATTAACGAGGGGTTTGTATATGTATAATTTAATGGCCAAGTAAGTGTCCAATGTAAGAAAATAATGGCTTGTTCACAAGGTCCCGAAGGGACCGAGTTGAACAATCCATTATTTTCTAACAATCTATTACTTTCTAACACTTTCTAACCTTTCTAAGTATAGGTTAATGGCCAAGTAAGTGTCCAATATTGGAAAATAATGGCCTGCTTACGAGGTCCCGAAGGGACCGAGTCAACAGTCCATTATTTTCCAATATTGGACACTTACGAGGCTATTAACCTATTTAAATTACACCTTTTCTTTAATTTATAATTTTTAAGATATTGTTTAACATCATTACTTTTCATTTCAATATTCCTGTTGTGTACTTTTTTGGTTTTTATGATCATTTTAGTTGAAATACATGTGATACGGTTTCTTTGGAAATGTGCTAAAAAGACTTCTGTATATGGTCAAAATCAGAAAGTGGCCAATAGTGAAAGATATTGGACACTTTTAACAAAAGAAAAACTCTCAGGTGTAATTTAATCTCAGATAAAGCTTGTTTTATTGATATTACCTTGCCATTATAGGCGTGTATGTGGAGCTGAAAGGTTGGGGAGAAAGACAGTCTGACAAAAGTGGATACATCAGAGTGAATGGCAGCACTATATTGCAAACTGAATCCTCTGCATATGGTACGTAAAGTGGTCAATGTGATTGTTGAAAAGATCACAGAAAATATACATAAAAGAGCATGCATGTCCAGTTACATACATTTGTTATCTCTGCCAGGGGAACATGTTTTTAGTTTTATTTGTTTATTTGGGGTGTTAGGTCACTTCCAACACTGTAAGGTCATATCACCACGGGTAGTTTTTATTGGTATTAGTAAGCAACTACCAACTTTCCCACGTAAGGTCCGGTGTTCGAACCTAAGAGGTAGGAGGCTAGTGTGTTACCATTGCACCACCGTGGCCCCCGAATATGTTTTTGGTGACGTTTGTTTTTATATATATATATGTGTTTGTTTGCAAAATAACTCAAAAGTTTATGACAGATTTTGATGAAACTTTTAGGAATGTTAACAATGACACAAGGAACAGATGATCCAATGTTGGTGATGATCCAGAACACCATCTGGATCCAGGATTTTTCAAGGATCCTTAATAATATTATGTTCATTTTTTGTTCATTTGTCATTAAACGTTTGACAAACGTTATACATAAAATGTTTTGAAAACAGTCTCTTATAAATGGGTTTCGTACCCATCATTTTTCAACCTTCACCAAGGGGGCCACAGTGGCAGAGTGGTAACAGTCTCACCTCCCACCTGTGAGGCCAGGGTTCGGTTCCCGGCACAGCCTCAAGTGGGAAAGCTGGTAGTTGCTTGCCGTTGGTCCGCAGTTTACAGTACAGAACCCTGACGAAGTGTACGTACTGGTTTCCTCTGCCCTTCCAACTACCCGTCTTGATATGACCTGTACAGTGTTGAAAGCGATGTAAAACCCCAAATAAATCAACCTTCACCAAACACTTTCAAAACTCAAAATGCTTATTGGGTGCAAAATAGGGCTTTTGCAGTGTTCATGTACCTCCAAAATTAATCTTCTGACTGCTTGACCTACTTGTATGAACTGATTTCCCCTTTTCCCCTGAACTACTCACCATGGTATGACAATCTTCCTCTATTAATGATGCATTCTTTTGCACGTCGTGAGCTGGTGTTAAATACCTTTGAAGCAGTTCTTTGCATTTTTAACCGCATTTTTACGAGATATGAACTAGTATGTACAAATCCTGAATAGCCGAAAGAATGCAACATTAATATCTGACATATATTTTGGGAAACCTCGATCGTGATTTTAATTATTTATATCAATTTTGTATGCATGTACAATTACAATTATTTTTATCAATCTTTTAACGGAAATGCACGGTTTTGGAGATATACATCACTTAAGCTGATGCACATTTTTTTTATTAAACACAAATGTTACTTATTTGTTATGCGATATGATTATTTAACAAAAGAATGATAAAATGTCAAAATGTGCGACAGAAGAGTTGATTAGAAGTACATTATATTTAATTTTTTCTTTATTATTGCATGGTGCAACTATGTGTCCAAAATGGTGGATGGTACCAGATCCTTTATTGCAAATTAAAGCAGTCAAGGTCACCAGACAGAAAAAACCTTTGTGGCTAAATTACATTTGGTAGTTGAAGCATTTACCATGTTTACTAATAGACCCCATAGACACCTTTCTTTTCTTTACAAGGGTGGTACATCGTTGTTTTGGACGAAAAGGCAGAAACCGTTTTGGGAGAGTTTCATTGGAGTTATAAATACTCAACCGAAGCACCAGCTTGTTTGACAGACACTGAAGGGATGAATGTGACCTTCACCTCTTGGCCTGACTGTGTCATAGTACTGGGTGTTTCTGCTGGAGACATTTATTATGCCAGAGACTGTACACAGTACAGCTTAGCTGCCCTAGGAGTGAATGTGGATCATCAGTATCAGATTTATAGGTAAGTGACAATGTAGATTTAAACTTCAATTATTCTTGTTGAACTTCCAACAAATCATACTTTAATGATTATACTAATAATGGTATTATTAGTCATGTGATGATTATAGGGCATATGATGATGAGTAGTTTTTTCTGGCTCCGAAATGTCACAAAGATACCACAAACAGTAATGATTACAGTGTACAAAAATATCTTTTTCTTCCTCCACAAACCCCAACTTAGTTTTCCCTCTTCTCCCCGAATCATCTTTATTCTCTAATCTTTGTTTTCCACGGGCAATGAATGGAAATTACAAACAGCCCAAGATTTCTGTCTGATTGTATAATTTCGGGTGCTATTCTGTTACCCTCCCAACCTTTCTGAGTTTTGCTGTATCTTTCTCTGTCTGGAGTCAGATTGCATGTTTGTTCTGACGTTACAGTTTTTTTATTATATATTACCTGTGTTTTTAATAGTGCATTGTCCTCCCCATTCTGATTTTACCATAGCCAGACATTTGGAACCAGTTTACAAAGTAGGTGGGTAAAGCATTCCCACTGTTTTACTTTGCCCATAACTGCCAGATTTATTGGCAGTAGCTTGAATAGGACATAAAGGTGTGCTAATGTGCTTACAATGTATATCCATCAGAATTCAATTTGTATTTGAAATCTAATCTAATTCGACCTTATAGCACTTAGTCTCTGCAAACTGCAAATTCTAAGGCACAACATATTCATAAGCCAGAGTCCTAAATCAGATACCGGGGGACATAAAGGAGGTCAGCAGCCATAAAGAAACTAAGAAAAAGAAAAAAAAACGAAAAGAAAAACTAAGGTGGATAGGTTTTGGAGTACAGGTATGATTTTAGTATTAATCTAGAGGGTGTAAAAGAGGTAGCAGACCTGATGTCATCAGGTACATCGTTGCATATGGTATGTGCATCATAAACAAAAGTATGGTGAAATGTTTCTTTCTTTGATCTGTGTGTGGAAGGACTAACAAATTGCACCTTCCAAATTGGCATATGGCCTGTCAGCTTATAGCTTACACATCATTATCTTTAAATAAAAGTTTTTGATTGATACTTTAATGCATATTTGAGGTGCATTGCAAATTACCATATCCAAGTGGTATACGTAACGTAAGTAACCTAGCAGCAAGCAACTAGACTTCCAGCCCTAGGCCAGGCCTTAGATTAGAACTCCTGATTCACATAGACCAAGGGCAAGTGTGTTACATCTACTGTTATATACAGCTTGCTGCACTTACCCAAGTTACGAAGGATTAATTATTTAAGAATATGACTATTTTATATTTCTTTACATTGTGTTTTAACCATTCCATTACACCAAAGCATTTGACAGGGGCATATGTATCTGACTCAAAGACAAGAAATATGAGTGCAAAGCTTCAAAACATGTCACACACAGGTGAAACCGTGGCAATTGAATTGGACAGTGGAGCAGTTTTGTCATAAATCTAGATTGTAATTGAAGTGTCAAAGTTTCATTGTTTTGACTTATAAGAAATGGCATATCACACAGGGAATTACAGGAAACTCGTGAAAGAGAGTGTGGCAGAATAGCTGGACAAGTGTTATGCCTTTAAAGCTACAAACGCACGCTAGATTTCCAAAAACAGAGGCCATGAAAAGACATTTAATCCCAGTTGTATATCAATCGATAGAGGACAATAAACAAAGAATATCCTATTTTTAAACTTGTAAAAGGAAAAAAAACATCACACTTTTATCTCAAATATTTACAGATGAAACAATAACTATTTATTTTTTGTGCAAGAAATAAGGCACGGTATTATTTTAAACATTTTTTACATCATTCAAAACTCTGTAACTTTGGTGATATAATACCCCATGTGAGATGGATGATCCAAAACATGTTTACACATGACAACTGGTGTCCAATTTCCTGTAATAAATGTTAAAATATTTACCAGTCTCTCCAAATACCCCGTTTAATGTATATTGATTTTTGTCACTCAAAGAAAGTGTCACATTATGCATTCACACAGAACAGTACCATTTGCAATTTATACATTTGTCTTTTTGTCAATAGTTCAGTTTGTTTTCAAAGAAACACAAATTGTGCTAATGGTTCGAAACTGCAAGACACCAATAGACACAAAACTTCTGTTGATAACTGACAATGATGCAATTACTTAAAAGAAGAGTGGTAACTCTATGCTATCAAACTTTTTCTAACCATATTTTAAATCACAGGAAGTCAATCCCTCCAGGCACCTAAAGGGTATGGGGTGAAGGTGTCAATTACAACATTTGATTGATTTCAAAGATTTCTACTATTTTTTCTTCCGAATCAGATGAGCCTCTGGTTCTTTTCTGAACTGGGTTTATTTAGTTTTAAACTAAAGATATGGAATTCCATATCCCCCCAGCCCTGTGTATTTTATATTCCCTGAAAGAAGGTGTCAGCTAACAGTAGTATCTCTGTAAGGGTGAGCTTTTTTAACGAAAACCAGTCCGCATATAGAGCTTTTCACTCAACTGAAACGGCGTTGCTCAAAATACAAAATGACATTGCCACATCAATGGACAAGGGTGCAGCTGTTGGATTAGTCCTTTTGGACTTATCTGCAGCTTTCGATACAATAGACCACTCAATCCTATTCAACTGCCTTCAGCACTGGTATGGCATTGATGGGGTAGTGCTTAAGTGGGTCCAGTCATACCTCCACTCACGCAAGCAGCGCATCAAAATAGATGGACATCTTTCAGATGCTTTTCAACTCCCTTACGGGGTTCCCCAGGGCTCAGTTCTAGGGCCACTCCTTTTTACCCTATACACAACCCCTCTCAGTTCAGTCATATCTAAATTCAATGTCACCCACCACTTATATGCAGATGACACACAAATTTACTTGGAACTCGACTCTAGGAACTTCGATTCCTGTATCACTGAATTAACAAATTGCCTTGAGGCGGTCCAGGCTTGGATGGGAAATAATAAGCTTAAATTAAATCCTGACAAGACAGAATTCATAGTGATTGGTGATGATCAAATTAGAAGTTCCCTGAAGTCATCTTTCCCAGTGAGTTTGCTTGGCAACACCATGGAACCAGCTGAATCAGTAAAAAACCTTGGTGTCATCCTGGATGCTGAAAATTCAATGCAAAGACACGTGGCTAATCTATGTCGCATAAGTTACTACTATCTCCGGGAACTACGAAGGGTCCGCAGGTACTTAAATCATGAAACAGCTGTAAAGGTGGCAAATGCCTTGGTAAGCAGCCGTCTGGATTACTGTAACTCACTGCTTTACAACACAAAAAAGGCATATACTAGCAGACTACAGAGAGTTCAAAATGCCTTATGTCGGACGGTGTGCAAGCTAAATAAATACTGTCATGTTACACCCTTCCTGCACAAACTACACTGGCTCCCCATTCATTACCGTATACTGTTCAAATATAATCACCTCATTTATAAAGCAATACATTTGAGCCAACCGCCATATCTCTCCGCTCTAATTAGGTGGAGTGATCTCACATGGGGCAATCGCCTATCAATTTCCTCATCTAAACCAAATAAACGCTCAGGGCTACGCAGTTTCATAGCAGGGGCTCCCACAGAGTGGAACAAGCTTCCTCAAGCCATCAGAACCATAGAAAGTATTTCTGGTTTCAGGAAACAGTTGAAAACATACCTTTTTAGATTGGCTTATCCTCCACCATAGCCTATCTCCCCGACCGGACGCTAATATGGAAACTGACATCTTTCTGGAACTGGACTATCCCTTTTTGCACATCAGCACCTTAGAGGATGTTTACATCAAATTCGGCGCTATATAAGTGTTTCTTACTTACTTACTTACTTTTCCACTAGTAGTACATGTTCATAGCCCCCCCCCCCCCCCCTGTATGAAGCGCGCTGTTACTTACCGTACTGTTGTGAATTAGGTGTTATTACAAACAAACAGGTTAAAATTGTGATAGCAGAGATGGGAAAAAAGGAGGGGTCACCCTCTAGACTTTAGTATATCCCCCCCTCTTGAACAGGAGGTAATCTAATCTAATGTGGACTTTTATTGCACTTAATCTTCATCAGTGACAGACACTAAGGTGCATCTGAACATTAAACAAGGCAATTAACATGAATTCAATGACAGGGGAGGCTATGGCGGATAGGCTTTTGCAAACAGGTACGTTTTGAGCTTAAGTTAAGGAGGCAACTGATGTTGTGCTGCATACATCATTAGGGAGGTCATTCCAGATCTTAGGAGAATCAAAGACAAAACTATGGCCAAAATGTTTAACTGGCTTAAAGAATGATGAGAGGGGGCTCAGTGGTGTAGCGGTTAGAGTTCTCACCTCCAACCTCTGAGGCTGCCGGTTCCAATCTCTTGTTGGAAAGTTGGTAGTTACTTGCCGATGCCCAGTGGTTTACAATGCAGTATGCACTGGTTTCCTCCACCTGTAAACTACCCGTTACAATATGACCCTGGCTGTTGAACACGACGTAAAACAACAAATAAATCTAAATTTTAAAAATGATGAGTGGAATGGAGGAACTGTAAGGTATTGACTATCGGTCTGACTGTGCCTGATACTATAAGAACAACTGCCAAAAGACAAGAATGGTGCAAAATAGGAAGGAGAACCAGTATGTAAACATTTATAAACCAGTGTTGCAGTTTTGAACATACATTGGTATTTAACAGGTAACCAGTGGTGTTTCTTTGGGATGGGTGTGACATGAGCATACCTTCTATGATTTGTGACAATATGAGCAAGGGTGTTCTGAATGCTCTGCAATTTGTGCTGATTGAGACATGACAAACCTCTAAGCAGAGAGTTGCAATAGCCCAGATAACTGCTAATCAAGGCATTTGCAGCAAGGAGAGCCACTTCAGGAGTAAGATACTGTCTTATTCTACGAAGGTCACGCATCTGGAGAAAGACACATTGCAAGTGTTCCTGAACATGAAGGAAAATTTAGCATCAAACAACACACCTAGGTTTTTGACCAGGCCAGCCGGATGAAGAAGACCTTCCAAGAATACTGACAGGAAAGTAAAAGGAAATTTTCTGACGTTGAGCCTAAGAACCAAAAACAATAAATTCAGTTTTTTTCAGGGTTTAGAGAACCATCCATCACTGCACATTGTGCAGGCAGGTATTTAGCTTGGTGAGAGCAGTAGAGGCATTCTTATGGGAGAGATGTATGTATAACTGAGTATCATCCGCATAGAAATGGAATTTAATATCCGGATAGAGGCTGATGATTATGCCAAGTAATGTTGTATAAGTGAAAACAACAGTGGACCCAGAACATAATCTTGGGGAATCCCAAAGATGAGCTTGCTCTATTCAGATAGTGTCAAACCTATCTTCATGGCCTGGCAATGATTACTCAGGTTGAAGACAAACCACTTTAGAACAGTTCCACCAAGACCAAACCAGGATTTAAGATAGCCAAGAAGAATGTTATAATCGATCATGTCAAACACAGATGAGAAGTCAAGTATTACTAGAGCGATGGACCTCTTTTTATTGACAATAAAGCAGTTTCAGTGGAGTGGCCCAGCTAATAAGCTGACTGATGAGGATTGTCCAGTTTGTTGTTATTGATGTGTGACGTTAATTGCATGACAACTCTCTCAACCTACTTTGACAGAAAGCAAACACCAAACACTGGACGGTAATTCTTCAGGTCATTTCCAAGTAGGGAATCCTTTTTATGAGGGGGGTGACAAACACTTTCTTATTAGGCATTAGGAAAAAAGCCTTCAGTGAGAGAATAATTTACCAACTTGATAATAGATGGCTGGAGGACATCAAGGCAATTTTTAAGGAGGAATGTTGGTATAGGGTCTAATAAGCACAATTTAGTGGGGGACTCATTCATAATCTTGTGGTCCTCATCTTCAGTAACAGGCACAAAGGCATTGAAAGCAGGAGTTGCCAGGTTAGGTGCATTATTGAAAGAGTCACAAGTAGAGAATGTGTCCCTTATTTTGCTTTTTTTTTCTTGGAGACGTGTCCGCAAGGCTTTTATCTGAGCTGTGAACAGGCAAAACAGTCTCATAGGTGTGGTGCAATACCTTCCTTAATGACTGCCAAAGCTTCTTGGGTCATCAATGTTTGCAGTTATGAGGTTGGTATAGAAGGAACCATATATGGGCCAATCGGTTGCACCAGGAAATTTGCATACAGAGCCTTGATATGTTCAACTATGTCTTACGTTTTCTCTACATCTGCTCAAAATGCCGCCTTAGAGAGAGAGCCATGCAATATGCGTCAGACAACCATTCCTCTGATTGCTGTTTTGCCATGTGTGAGATGATAGGAGCATGCTTTTCAAGTACATGAGTTAGACCGTTCACAAACTGATCATATAATTCTGCCAGTGAAGAGACAATACTGGGAGAGAAGGTTTTTCTGTACAGAAAGCCAACATCACTGCCCAACCCAGTACACCTGGGTTTTTGGATAAAGTTATAATTGGCTGACGTGAGAGGATTAAGGAGACCATCATTGTATGAGGTCATGCAGGAGATGGTCTTTATTATGAATGGACCTGCAATTAACAAATCCAAAATAGGTCGGGCCAGGGTTTAAAGCAACATCGCCACACAACAAAAAACCCCTGGGGCCGATTTCACAAAAGGACTTAGCCCAGACTTAGACTTAAATTGAAGACTTTTGTCTTAAAATGAGGCTAAGTCTGTGATCTTAGACTTGGAGGATTTCACAAAGCTGCTAAGTCTAGGCTTTGGCTAAGTCTACCCAAGAGTGGACTTAACTTTTGTAAACAAAGGCTTAAATATGGCCGCCATATATTTTTCTCACTTCAAAATTTGAAATGCTTGAAAATAAAGAATAAATATATAGAACACTGCCATAAATTATTCTTTGGACATGTCTGTGTGATTATAAGGTTTCCCATTTAAAAATACAGCATTTTTTCAAAGATAAAATGAGCTAAACAAAGGATATATATTACCACTAAAATATTTTGAGTAGAAATAAAGGGTCACATGACCTAGAAAACCACCGTGGTTATATGACAAGCTAAGTCACCCTTTGTGAAATCCATTTGGCAAAGACAAAAGACTCAGATTTAAGTCCCTGACTTAGCCTAAGTCTGAGACCCTTTGTGAAACCGGCCCCTGATATTGATGTATATATTTGAGGTATATTTCCGAACACAAATATTTTAACTACAGGGCTATTCAGATGGGAACAATCACAATCACTTAATCATGATCAAAGTGATAATTCTTCCCCATAGGATCACTTGGTATAATAATTTTATTTACAACAAAAAACACACCCGGATAGAATAGATTCCTTCCAATCGCTTAAATCACTTCAATCCTTTAATCAATGCCACCTGAATACGTGTAGTGTTAAAACTAAAATACACACACAAAGCAGGTATAGACTATTGTCTTATGGAAAGGAAATTATGTTTGGTGGCAAAATATTAATTGTTTAAATTGTATGTTTGTGGAATGTTTATACAAAGTAAAATATCTATACTCTCTTAAAATATTTTTGATTGTAATATTGTGATACTCTGTTTATATATGTTCATATAATAGAAGTTTAAGAAACAAGTAGAGAAGATATATTTGTGTTACAAAGAAAAAATAATACATATGTGTGTTCATGTTCTCTCCAAAGCAGAACATCCAAGGTGTTTTATTTAAAGAATATATAAGCTTTCAAATATATTTGCGTGGGTTGGTGAAATAGTATGCTTCTTCATAAAGAAAATTGCATCATCAAATAATAACTGGTACAATGTTAATAATGTTATATTGATTGTTTCAGTTCAGGGAAGGTGTTTGTGGGGGTCAAGGGAAAACCTGAAGCAGTACAACAACACTGGGTAGATTGGGTCTCTGGGCCAGCTTACCTGAACACAACTATCAATGGTACAAAATATTGTAAATATAAACGGTTAAAATAGAAATTGTTTAAATTGTTTTTCTCCAAAAGTTCTATCTAGATATCAATCTTGTCATTTACTCTTCTTTTAAGGCCAGTAAATATTAAATGGTGTTATTGGGCAGAATAAAATCCTGTTTTGCTCTTTTACTTAACTATGCACAGGGGCGGATCTAGATGGCTTTGGGGGACTATTCATACGAAGACTGCAACATGTTGGAGCTATACCAGGCCATCTACATTCTTTCCAAAAGCTGTAGTGATCTTGTGATTATCAGGTTTTAGTTTAGTCTTGTGGCAGAATGTCTCTTTTGACTGTATCTCAAATTCTTTATTTTTTCGTGGATATTTAGATGGAGCAATAAAATATGTATGTTTAGGAATAAATAATACTAAAACATCAATATAATAATAAAACGTAAATAAACATCCTTCTTATCTTTATGGAACATTTCTATTTCAACAAACTCAAATGGCTGCCACAGATCTAATAAATAATGCCCCCGATTGATTCAAAGGTTGCTGCTGAAATATTGTTTGATGAAGTCAAAGAACAAAGTTAACAAAAGGGTGCTTTTTGTAAGACTACTGTTGCTCTTTCACGACTTATTAGATCTAATATGTTTCATAAAACATATGGTAAATTCTAAGGACCTGTCCTCCTTCTGCCTCTCTGCTATAATAACCCAAATCACACTTTTGCATTAGTTTTCAATTTATGGAATCTTTATTCTTCTGCAACGGCTGGGAAACTAAAACAGTGATTATGGATGTCTAGGAACCACTGTCGATGACTCAGACCTTCAAATAACATGTAGCTCAGTAAATCAGACATACATAAACCAATTTTCTAGAAGTGTGTTTTTTCGACCCCATTTCTAAAGGAATTCATACACTTAATTAATCATAATGGTCACAATTTGTCTAAAGTACATATACATTGACACTACATTTTACCACAATCACCCTGTATTACTTTTTATCCACAAGGTATAAAGGGTATTGCTTTTTACCTACATAGTATAAAAGACAGTACTTTTGGCCAGATGGTATAAAAGGCATTACTTTTTGCCCACATGATGTAAAAGGCATTACTTTTTGCCCACATGATGTTAAAGGCATTACTTTTTGCCCACATGATGTAAAAGCATTACTTTTTGCCCATATGATGTAAAAGGCATTATTACGTGGTGTAAAACGTTATTGTCTTTTTCCTGGTGTTCATAGCAGTCTTTTGTTTCATATGTGGATGTTCTTATTGATTGGTGGTATATGTAATTGGCAGTGTGCATTTGTTCATTAGTTGAGGACGAATTTTAATGAAATTGTCAGGATATCTCGACAATGGTACAAGGAAAAGATGGTTGTATCAAGGAATGGTTAATGGATTATTTTACCACTGAACTCATAAGCCACATTGAATGCATTGGGCCTTGGGGGTCTGCTCTCCCCGAATGATTTTCTTATTTATTATTGATTTGGTGTCAGAAGGAGTTTTGTTTCAAAGATATTACAATACTCAATACTACGACGTGCGTTCAAATCTATACTAAAGAAAGAAACATCATATGATTACACAAACAGACAATTTGATCAAGATATTGATGCTTGCCCAAAACACTTGTAAATCAATCTTATAATTGTCACAAATTCTTTCATTTAAATGTGTGGAATTAATTGTCTCAGCGATGTAACACTTTTATAGCAATGTACATATTCACTGATATTTATAAAAACTAGGTTCTTTCTAAAAGTAAAATTCATCAGTTTCATGTTTTCGAGTTGGTTGTACATACTGCTATTCCATTTTCTCAAATTATTATAAAACCTGGTGTATTTTCAACTAGGGGACTTGCTACAAAGAACCATATTCAAATTGGTCTAGTTAAACTGTCTTACCCCTCCCACCCCCAGAAAAATTAACCACAGTAAAATCGACCACCAGAAAAGTAATCCTAGTGCAAGGTCATCTAGAAAATTTCTGGGCTTTTAGATCTACCACAAGATGCTGAATTCATCTAGGTGTTAGATGTATGTGTATGGGTACATGAATATCACAGAAAAACAGAACGAATATTTCCTATTTCTTTTAAATTTTAATTATAACTTTGTAAGAATTTAATTATTTTAGATGAAGCTTAGCAGTTTCACAAATCATAGAAAAAAATGTAATTCATTTTTTTTTTTTTTTTTTTTTTGGTTTCATTGAGTTTGCAGTTTGTTAAGATAAGCTGTTGCACTTGCCCCTTGCTGTATGATCTGCTCCCACACTGGCATATTTCAGGTACCAGCCTAAGACTCACCTGTTTCATGAAGCCTGTCCTCCATAGCATCCTCTCCTCTGATTGCGCAAACGGTTTCTGATGCCGACTTTTCTGCCCGTGGACTTATGATATTTCCTCTATCCTTTATGTTTATTGCGCCTTAGAATTTGATACATATAAAAATTAAGCACTTTAAAGTTTTAATAGTAGCATCCAAAAAGCTAAACTCTTAATTATCTCACAGCCCCAACAATTTTGCACATCAATACTCAGGACGGAAATGTTCTGAGAGTGTCTTCAAGTGTTTACAATTGATATGATTAGGATCCAGACATTCACGAGTGGAAATATAATCTTTACTGCCATTAGGATTACACTCCAGGCTCCATTACTGGGACAGTCAGGAGGCAGACCTATGACCGTTGAACAAGGGTATTGGCCAAAAATGATATAACAGAAACACACTACTTTTAGAATAAATCTTAGTAAAAAAAAGATCATTAGATGCAAGTTTAGACATTTATAGTAATAATATTGTCAACTTATCCGTTGGATTAAGTTACATGATTTAATTCACTTACAAAGTATTCATTTAACATAGTGCTCACAAAAGTGAAACCAAAACATGACTTTCGCCCAAGTCTAATATAATTGGCTTCATCACTGTTTAATAACACAGAAACACAGAAAAGGTTATATAACTTAGGCTTTATTACAACTTTCCTAAAAATAAAACAAAGATTGCTGTCTTGCCACATCTTAACTTGAAAATATTGCCCCTGGATTTATACTGGAGGCCTCACTATTGCCTCAGTTCCTGACTAATGGTTAACAAGTTTTGTATTTTTACCACTTGGTCATCATCCGCTTGATCATCATGGCTATGTATTTGAATCCAACCAATGTTGACATGTGCCTTGCACTGAGAGCATGTCTTGATAAGACCCTTTTAAATAGGACTATACAACCCTTACTTTGACATTGCATTTGTAGCTAGAAAAACACTCATAGAACTCGAACCTCATCCAAGGCCCCATGCCTCAAGTATTGCTTATGAGTACAATTGTTAAAAATCCTTTAAAAAACTCCTGTATCTTGATGGCGATCCGGATCACCACCAAAATTAAATCATCTGTTCCTGGTGACATTTCGTGAATACTAGTATATCACCATATCACCAAAAATCTGTCTACAACTTTTGAAGTTATTTTGCACATAAACAAAAAAAATGCTGGCAAAAATTTATAACTCCTTGTCAGAGGTTAATAAGTTATATTATCATAAACCTTTAATATACATTTATTCTTATAGACAACATGACCTGTACAAATCAGGCAGATGCAATAGGCTCTTGGTCTGAATGGACAGAGTGTGATTTTACTGGGAACCAGTACAGAAACACAACACATACTGATGGACCCAGCAGTAAGTTTTAGACACTTGTCATATATACACAAACAGGTAGCTTTCTGAAACCTACACATTTAAAATGGGGGCCACGGTGGCAGAATGCTAACATTCTCGCCTCCCACCTCTGAGGCCGAGGTTCGGTTCATGGCTCTACCTCAAGTGGGAAAACTGGTAGTTGCTTGCCGTTGGTCGGCAGTTTACAGTACAGAACCTTGACCAACTGTATGTACTGGTTTCTTCTGCCCTTCCAACTCTCCATCGTGATATGACCTGTACAGTGTTGAAAGCGACGTAAAACCCCAATAAATAAATAAACCTACACTTTAAAAACACATTGACATAGAATTGATTGACTGTAAGACATAGCTATGGTTGCTGCATTTATAACGAGGCCCTGTATCTGGGTTTGACTCCCACTAGTGACAATGTTATGGGCTTGTCCAAGTTTGACCTTTTCTGCTGAACAGAACACAAAACTTTAACTTTGGCCTAAACAAATATAATTTTGAAAGTTATTTCCTGGCAAAAACGCAAAAAAAACAACACCCATAAAACACCAACAGGGTGTTGGTACCTAAGTTTTCTGGTCCAGGAGTGCTCTGACCTTGTTTTGATATTATGGAATCCTTTGTGTGTTTTAGTGATTTCCAGTAGAGAGGTTACTCAAAGTTACGAACAACAAATACATGCAATTATATGAGACTACCTATCAGTAGGCAATTTGATCAAGCTATGTATCTTGTCATTCAGCCACTTACACAGTTTTATCCCCACTGTTTATCATATAATAAAAATGCTCTTTGATTGTAATTTAGACACCACAATTGAATACAGAAGCTGTAACTATACTGGGTGTATGAGTTTGGGCCAGTGGTCCATGTGGCAGAAAAATGCTTCTTGCAACCTGTACAAGATATCTACAAGAATATGTGATGGAGACACTGGAAATTCACTTTGTTATGGAGAAGGTTTTCTGGCAGAACCATGTGGTACAGGTAAATCAGATTGATTTGATACACAACAATGAAAAGATCAATGGAAAATAGAGGTTGGCCATATTGACTCCATGATAAAATTAACTGATTTAATAATTAACACACTGGTGAAAAATAATAATTGCAAAGACTTACTTCCCTCGAAGCAACTAAATTTCTTTTGCAGAGACCTGGAACTATAATTATGAAGTACTAAAGGCTGCTTTAAATGACATAATAATAAATAACTTTAATCGATTTGATATTGCAGCATTTGTTTGTGATATTATATGATACTTATTTCCTCCAAGTAGGATATGGTTTTGTCGCTACCCATTTGTCTGTTAGTTTGTTTGTTTACAAAATGATTTCAGAAAATGTCTACAATGATATAAGGAATGTGTGATTTTATTCTGGGTCCAGGATTTTTTTGTTGTTTGTCATTGCACTCACAAGCAATATTGTTGGTATTTGGCCTTGGCATTGGTATGCACACTCAGAGTGCTCTTGTTCAAATAAATCTCAAGTAACGGTTATATTTTATATCATATATACTTGTATGCCAGCAGACATTTGGAGTTCGTGGAGTGAATGGACAAACTGCACCAGAAATACTTCCACGCATGAATATCAAACCAGAAAGAGATCTTGCTTTGATGCAAACAGGGACAGTATTAGCAATTGTCTGGGAAATGATATTGAAATGCAGGCTTGTAATAACACTGGTAAATTCTAATATTGTATATTGTATTGTATAATGTTGCATAATTGTACTGTAGACAATGACCAAGCAGTGGTTAATATGAATATCCAGTATTTGCTTTTATTGCATATAACGTTTTAATACAAGCTCAACATTTGTACTCTATAACTTTGCAATTAATTTTTACTTAGTGTACAAGTGAAGTATATACTAATAATACAATATATTATGCCTGCATTTCATCAGAGAGCAGTTGGCTTATGCCACGAAAAAGCAAAAATGGGGGGAGTTGGTAACTTAAGTCAAAATTGGAAATGATGTGAGAAATAGCGCTGAAAGTGGAAATTTTGAAATGTTCAAAAAAGCAAAAATGTTGGGGGAGAGTTGGTAACTTAATTCAAAATTTGAAATGATGTGAGAAATAGGTGTACTTAGCGCTGAAAGTGGAAATTTTGAAATGTTAAAAAAAATTGAATTTTTCTTCACAGCACCTCTCCAAAACCCTAACATCCCAGTTACACATCCACAGATGCTCCGCCAGATCGCAGCGATCGATTCCTTAGTATGGAAAATTGCGAGTGATTTACGGGTCATATTTTACATCTGAGAACTCGTCCATAACATCCCTATTGTCCTTGTGGCATCTGCCACGGATACAATTAGTCTGCAAGCATGCTACAGAAAAATCAAACTGTTTGATTTTTCTATAAATGGTTTGCAGATCTTATCTGTAACTGATATCTGTAACTGATCCATATCTCATCTGTAATTCGTCCCTAGCGTCCTTAAAGCAACCGGTGATGTCCTTGTGGCATCCGCAACATCCTTGACTCATCTGCACCAATAAATGCTCGGAGATTTTCTACGGAAAACCCAGGAGGCTGTAATGACGCCAACGGATGTTTAAAGGACATTATCGGAAACCACAAGGACCAATTAAGATGGTCCTAGAAGGTCACGGATATGAAGGTCCAATCAGCTCTAGCGGAATATCAGAGGGGGATAACAGAGTTAAAAGACATTGTGGTTAAAAAGTTCAGTGATGACAAGCTTGAATACCCAAGATTGGGCTTCTGTGACTTTCTAAAGGTGGAGGTGGTACAACTAACAAGCAACTCATGTGACAAATTTCAACATTCAACTTATTGATGAGACTTATAAGCAGGGACAAGCAGCAGCAAAGGTATCAACACGGAGTCGGCATGAGCATGGCCCAGACCATCACCTACAGCCACGCCTTGACATCACACCATTACCCTGTGTCTCACACACAGATGCAGGCCCCACATCAGCAGATGCAACAGACATTTACACACGTACTGCAAGGACTTCCACAGCAGCAGCATTTACAGCATTCACAGCAGCAGTTTCAACAGACATTTACTCAGCCGCATGCACTAGCTTAACAGCAGATCCACGGACAGGCTCCACAGCAAAGCATGCAGTCACAGCAACACTTGCACGTGATGTCAGCACCACAGCAGCTGATGCAGCAGGCAATTCAACCACATCAGTCACAGCAGGCACTAGAGCAGGAGCAGCAACAGCCAGTCCTAACACATCAGCCAATACAGCAGCAGCAACAGCCCATACAACAGCAGCAGCATCATCCACAACAAACTGTCCAAAGTTCACAGCAGCAGCCCACACAACAACACAGTAAGCAAACATCACAGCAGCAAATGTCACAGAGTGTCACTTCATCACAGCTGTGTGTCATGTTGCCACCCACTACAATGCCAGACATTAGACGCCAAGGCAGCCCACCACTCACCAGCACACCAACAGGATTCACCCTCTCACCACCAACGAATCCACCCTAAATTGACAGCCAGTACTTCAGCAATATTCCAAACATGTCACAGGATGTCAGCTTTGGTGCCATCAACACACCTCAGTTCCAGCCAATAGAAGACACATCAACCACCCAGCCAGACCAACCAGACTCAGGGGATCAGTAGCCAGCCAACAAATCAGCAGTAGCTGATAATTTTTATAGGCCCTTCTCAGGACCGCCAAATCTTCCAAAAACAATTATTTGAGCTATGCTGTTGTTATCATGTTATCCAAACAACCAGTTTTAAAAAATGCCAAACACCACAAAAAACCCAAAAAACATAACAAGATTATACTCCCATGCTCTTCAAAAGACCAAATATCTTAAACCAAGATCCCGCTAGTTAATAGACTTAGATAGAAATTTAACTTCAGGCCAAATTCACCCAAAAAAGACAACTTAATAACGCCCCAAACACACACAATAATACAACAATTGATATAATAGTTTGCAGTTACCTCGTAAGAAATAACCCCCACCCCCCACTCCCCACCACCTAAAAAAATGAAGAAATAGTCCAGATAAAACCCAAATTTGTTGGAGCCTGTGCCTACGATTCTGTGGACCCCTCACTCCACCTCCATGTAGTGGTGTGGGGCATCTTATTCTCAATTCTTTGCACCCTGTAGGACAAGGGCTTTCTTGCTTTCCTGTCCATTGTTTGAAAGCATTGTATCTCAACCCTTTCTAAACCAAAGTTTATGCTACAATAATTAGCTAACTCTCTACTTTTGGTCCAAATAGATGCAGTTATTGGTGATGCTATTTTCAAATATAATAAAATGCGAAGAAAATGAAACATTTTATTGGCAACAATATAACAGACCAAATGATAACATATACACAAACAATAATGTGTGACACATAAAAAGTAGAGGAAAGGAATTATCGTTAAAATATTGCTTGACCTTGTTAAGCATTATGTAGTTGTGTACACTTGTTCACAGTCCATGTAGCACTATTTAAATTTGATCACAAGTCTTACTCATTTAATCTGGTTTTTGTCTTAAAAGTTCTTCACTGTTATATTTACATGTAGAGAGTCACAGTATAACAATGTTTCACATTTTAAATGCTGTCCATTTGACCGGGGACCTGCCCCTCATTCATGAAATAGTCCCTGAGAATATTCCTCTGCCTTTTAGCTGCCCTAATTGCGTTACAGCTGTCATATGGAATGTCATTGCCCTCAAGCACTATCATACGCTGGCCCTCCCGCCCAAAGTCTTCCTATTGAGCTCTGGGGTATCTGATCCTCAGTAGGTTGTGCAGTACTAGGCAGGCCATGACAACCCTGTTGACCACCGGGGGCACCTGCTGCAGCAGGCTCTGGAAAATCCTAAAGCGAGCCGTCAGGATCCCGAAGGCATTCTCGACCACACTTCTTCCCCAGCTGATCCTATAGTTGCAGACCCTCTCCTTCAAGTCCATACCATGGCTGGAGTAGGAACTCATTACCCAGAGCTTGAGGGGGAAGGCATCGTCCCTGAGAATAAAGAACTTCACGTTTGGTCCACCAATCCCAAGAGATTCACTGTCATGGAAGCCGATGCTGCCATCCTCTATTTTGTGCCTCAATTCGGTGTGCTTGAAAATCTGAGCATCTGAAGTTGACCTGGCTGCCCCCACGTCCACCCACAGGAACTTGTAATCTTCAACCACCAAGGCCATGAGTACAATAGAGTGGAAGCCCTTGTAGTTGCGGTAGAGGCTGCTTTCCATCCAGGGCATGTGCAAAGTTCCACCTCCGGCGGAAGACGGACTCGACCTGCAACCAATCCTCTGCGAGTGTGGGGCACTGCATCACCTGATCCCAATAGGCCCTGGTGATAGTGTCCTAGACCTCAGGCACAAACTTCTCGATGGCCACCCTGAAGACATACTGTAGGGTGGTGTAGCTGTCACCAATGGTGAGATGTCTGAGGGTCACTGCCAACTTTACTCCTGGTTTCACGGGATCTCTCATCAAGGTCCTGTCCCTCTGGAACTCAACAGTAATTTTCTGCTTCAGCTCTTGATAGAGCTCAGGCGGAATGAAGTTTCTATATGCCATAGGATCATCTAAGTGGAGTCTTGGCATCGACCTGCTGTACTGACCCTCTTCAAGCTCTGCCCGAGTTAGCCAAGGCCTGAACCTCTTTTGTGTCTTCTCTGTCTTTTGTCTATAGCTGAAATGATGAGTAACTGCCTCTCCATTTCTAACAGTAAGAGTTGAAGTTGTGCAAGATTTCTGTCCTGTCTGTCCATATTGGCATCTACATTGTATCTGGTTAGTGAGCTGGATCTTACCACCTTTTATAGCCATTGGCATCCAGGCATCCAGATATCCAGTGGTCACTACCTCCCATGGAGACACCTGCAATGTTATGAAAATAAAATTCCCTTATCTATAAGCTGACATCTGTGAGAAAAATAACGATCCGTAAACCCCATCCATGAGTGTCCGCAAGGTCTGTATACCCATCCAGGGTGTCCTCGAGATGTCCCGATGCATTTGTATGTCATCCTGGCATGTCCTGCAGTGTTTCCGCTGCACTGCGGGTGGTCATGGTTGGGGGCCATCCGCAAGCAAAGAAACGTGTCCCTAACGTCCTTGTGGCATCCTTATTATCCGTAGAGTTATCCGTGACGCATCTGTAAATCACTCACTTATCAAACATTCCCCCTCCCCAAAACCCACGATCCGCAAGAGATGCTTGTCAGTTACCATATATGGAAATGTGGCCTATATCCATGGGGTATCCGTGCAAGTGTAACTGGCCCCTGCGGTTATTGACATAAGGAAATAGAAGAAAAGGCGGAATCCAACTTTAAACAAAGTATGGGGAGCTTAGAGAAAAGTTGCTTCCTGTCTCTCTAAGTCACAGAACCTCTTTCCAAGTTCATATACATGACATCACATTTCATGTTAATTATCATCCCGTTCCTTTTAGTTTTCTCCTGTCACTCGCCCTCCATTCCCACCTATTGCCATAACAGATTTCTCTATGCCATTCTATGGCGAGGGTTTGATGTGATTGAGGTATATAATAGCTGTCGTGGTGAAGTCACAGAAATAGTAAACTGTAATAACAAAGTATTTTTTTACCAGATAAAACTTTTTAAAAAATCTTATGTTCTAATGAAACTATAGTAGTAACACTTTAAAATAAAATAGTAGTTAATGTTAACAAATGTTAATTAGCATAAACTATACACCTGCACCAGGAAAACCTTGAGTTATTTTATGTGTACAGTATTTCAAGACATAGGATGTTTCAGTCTTCCACACAATATAGAAATCAAACTTGCTCTTGGTATACTTTACATGACAATTACAATTCCCTTTACATCTATACAATTATTGAATATCCCTGGCTCGATTGGCACACAATATTTTAATTCACAACTTTCTTCAATTTGTAAAGCATGTGTATTTTCGGTCATTTAAATGATGCATGTGATATATGTGCAGATGATAGCAACTGTAGCATTGGAGAGTGGGGTCACTGGGAACAATGGTCTTCTTGTACTACATCATGTGACAGTGGATTCAGCATACGTCAAAGGCATTGTGTCACAGTAGACCAGCAACAGGAAGTATTCTGCTTGGGAAACCATCAAGATCTGAGACCTTGTCTAGTTAGAAACTGCTCAAAAGGTTACCAATACGAGTACATATTTCAGTTAGGAGGTGTACACTTTTGAATATTGTTAGCTGATAAAATATAGGATCCGTCGATATTAGTAGTTTTTAAATTACACCTGAGAGTTTTTCTTTTGTTAAAAGTGTCCAATCTCTTTCACTAATAGGCAGTTGTTCCACTCTATGATTTTGACACTTACAAGACCATTAAGCTATACACACAGGCACAATACAACATAAAATAAAAAGGGATTTCGCATCTACTAATCTGTTGTAGTTGATCTAACTGATTTGGATTTGCCTTTGTTTGAGAAACTTGGAATCAATGATACCACTATAATTGGCCAAGATTCTGAATTATAAACCACTAGGTTTCAGCAAGAAAATATATATTTTCATCTGAAAAAAATCTGAAACTGCTGCCAAGATTCAAATCCATAAGACCAGAGATGAGAATTGATAGTGTTATGTACCCTAGGGTCTTTTCTTAATATGATTTAAAACAAAGCTTCAGTCTAAGATAAGAAGCAAATCAACTCTCTCTGAAGAATATGTACCTTGACTTATTGCTTTAGAGACTTTTTTGGTTTTTATTACTTTGCAAAATTTCTACAAAGTATTTTACTCATGCTGTTTGCTTGTTTGTAAGTTTGTAGAATAACTCCAAAACTGTCGTACGGATAGTTTTATGTGGGTGTTCCACTGAAGCAGACCTTGGAACAGACGATACAACTCTAGGGTCGGTTGTAAAAGTCGTAGGAATGTAGAAAAAAGGCATGAAAAAACCATAGTCGGGTAAGAAATCCCCAACAAGACGGTAGACTTCCAGAGAGGATGTAATGTGAACACAGACAAGTTCTAGGGTCTGGGACGTTTTATGCACGCTCAGTCGGGAAACTAGTATGGCAAGCCCTAAACCCCTAACAGACAAGCCAGATCGCAAACATACAAGCTGGGACCACGTTCCCAACCCATCACAACAAAACTGATTGATTTACGGTGTCAGTATCCAGAAGCAGGATCCAGAATCGGGATCCATATCACACAATATAAACCCCCATCACATATGATAAGCCACTCATTTATCACTGCAAAGATGACAGCAACACATCAAGATGAGCTTTTTGCAAGTTGAGTGTCCTTTGGTTTTTTATTGAGTTGAATATGTTATTTTTCATTTTTTCATGATTATTTCTAAATAAAGAAGACAACAGAACCTAGCGCCTGCCCAGCCAGCACCTCAACCACAGCCCCAGCCCCCACCATGTAGAAGGGGGAAGCCACAGAATCCATGGATTATGCCTTGGATACTGCAAAGAGAGGAAAGGGGATGCTACAAAACACTCCTGGGCAAGCTAATAAAAACTGACATACCCGGTTACAGGAATTTCATCAGGATGACACCTGCCTTTTTTGACTTAATTGAAGAAAGAATTTACCACTGCCTCAGGAAGACACATGCAAATTTCAGGAATCCACTGGAAGTTGGGTTAAAACTGGCAGTTACACTCAGGTACCTGTCCACAGGAGAAAGCTACACCTCACTGCAGTACCACTGGAGGGTTGGCAGAACTACCATTTGTAAATGTGTCCCAAAGGTGCGCAAAGCCACCCTTAAAGAATTTCAGCAAGAATATTTGATCTATCCAACAGATCCTAGAGAGTGGAAAGGGATTGAGGAGAAATTTAGAAACAGATGGAATGTCCCCCATGCTGTTGGTGCACTAGATGGCAAACATATTGCTGTGAAGAAGCAGGCAGTGAATATTTCAACTACAAGGGTTACTTCTCCCTGGTACTGCTAGCCCTGGTCGATGCAGAGTACAAATTCCTGTTGGAGAATGTGGGGTACAGTGGTTCTTCTTTTGATGCAGAGATAATCAACCATAGCAAACTGAGAAGAAAAATTGAGACTGAGACCTTGGGACTACCACCTCCAGAACCACTAGGACCTGGAGGGCCAAATCTACACCACTTCCTGTTGGGTGACGATGCCTTTCCCCTCATGCCTTTTCTGGTCAAGCCCTACAGCAGAAGACAACTGACCAGGGAAGAGAAAATAGCCAACTACAGGATATACAGGGGCAGAAGGGTGGTCGGAAATGCTTTTGGAATATTTGTGGGAAGGTTCAGGGTACTGCTGACCACCATGGAGCAAAGGCCAAAAGGGACATTGTATTAACATGTGTGGTACTACATAACATGCTGAGAAGACATCAGGGTGGAGCAGACAGGCCACCCACCCCAGCAGATGAATTACAACCCCACAAACTGACCAGGCAGACCATGGACCCAATCAGAATTTCAGAAACCCATCGAAGGAGGAGATACATCAACGAGACCTACTGAAAGACTACTTCAGCAACCTAGGGGGACTGGCTGGGCAGGACATGATTTAAGAAGACTGAGAAGAGAACAAGCTGTCATCTATCAGTCCTTTTCTGGACAACCAAATATTCCAAGAACTTTTATTGTAATGGTGTTGCACAAATATTAAACCAAATTCCAACCAATTCTAAATCACATCCCAACACTATTTCACCAGAATTCACCTTCATTTTTAACCTATATTCAAACCCAATGTCACAGCTTAAAAAATTCAAAAGACGTAACGATTTAAAACCAAGTCCGGTAATGTAAAAGTTCAAACTCTACACTGTCACCAATGCTAACTAACACCCAAAAGGAACAAGAAAGACCTTCCAGCCAGTCCAGCCAACAGAATCAGCCTAAATCAGCAGATTAGTCTGCATTAAATCCTTAATAGGACTGCTCACGCCGAAGTAAATATTTTATTTCACAGATATTTTAAAAAGAAATATTATTTGGCAATTACACCCCAAAAGCTTAAACAATCTATGAACAAAAACACTCTTATTACAGGCACCTGGGAAAAAATTAAGTCCATCAGTCACATGTTTTGTTTCTCAGTCCCAAATTTATTACTCTATTTGTAAGTCAGTCTGTCAGTCACTTTGTGGTACATTTTGGTCAAGTTAGTCAGTGGTTAGTGTTTCTGTCTGTTTGTCTGTGTGTCAGTCCATCCACACATTCATTCAAAGTAAAGTTATTTTTAAGGGTTTTTTTTCTAATTTTTTTATTTCGGTTGTGTGTTTGAATTTTCTTTTATTTTTGTGAAACATTCACTCACTCATTCACTCAATTTTTGATATGTGTTTGGGGATGTGTAAGTGTTGGACAGTGTAATTTTTTTGTTTTGGGAGAAACACAGAGCTGAATAATTGTTTTTGAAAAATTTGGGTGGCCTTGAGAAGGGTTTTTTGGTGTGAGCAGTCCTATTAAGGATTTAATGCAGACTAATCTGCTGATTTAGGCTGATTCTGTTGGCTGGACTGGCTGGAAGGTCTTTCTTGTTCCTTTTGGGTGTTAGTTAGCATTGGTGACAGTGCTGGTTGAAGTTGACAGGGAGGAATGGTTGGGGTGTGTCAATCTGCTGGTACTGCAGTATTTATTTATTTACTTATTTATTTATTTGGGGTTTTACGTCGTTTTCAACACTGTACAGGTTATATCACGATGGGTAGTTGGAAGGGCAGAGGAAACCAGTATGTACAGTTGGTCAAAGTTCTGTACTGTAAACTGCTGACCAACGGCAAGCAACTACCAGCTTTCCCACTTGAGGTAGAGTTGTGAACTGAACCCTGGCCTCAGAGGTGGGAGGCAAGAGTGTTACAACTCTGCCACTGTGGCCCCTGGTACTGTAGTACGGATGGAATACAGAAGTGTTGTGCTGACTGTCTTCCTGGTGTCCGATGGTGGGTTAAAAGTCTTTATTGGGCTCAATGCAAACATCAGTTGTCTGGAAGGTCAGGCTCCTTCTCATCTGCAACAAGAAAAAGTGCAGGCTGTAATGACGCTGATTATGACCTCGGTGGTTGAACTTTTGCAATCACTGCTGGAGGTTATGGTGCCACTGCTTGGCTTGGTTGAACAGCTTGTGATGAAACTATCCAGAGTATCTGGAATAGTGAGGATGTATTCATGTCCTGTGGGTGGCCTGTGTGGCTTCTGGAAGTTGAAATGTTGTAACTTGAGCCTGTTGAGTTGTTGTAACCTGTCTCTTGCATTCTTTGGCCTTATAATGTTTTCCACTAAGAAGTTTCACTTCTCATACCTGAAGGTCAAAAGGTCTCACTCCACCACGTGTTCAATCTCAGAGTAGAGATAGTTGCAGAATGACTGGTGGATTTAGAGTAGAATCCTGACATGCACCCAAGAAACTGGATATCATCGACCTCTTCTGCTGGAACCGATCTAAAACTGAATCTTCAGCAGTGGTGGTGGCAACAGCAGCTGGTCGATGTGAAAGGCTTGCGGTCGATGGCTGATGAGTAACATCTGATGCCATGCTGATTTTCATCTCAGATTCAGTCGCTCGTGAAGTGACTGTAACTGAAGCTGTGTCTGTGGCTGTTGCCCCCGACGGTCTCACTGGTGACTTAAACGCAGAAGATTACAACACTCTCTTCCTTCTGATGTGACCTCGTAGACAGCTAAAACTGTCTCGCAACCAGGTCTGCCTTTTGGTGCTCTTCACTGCAGATTGTCCTGACTTCATGAGGGTAAGCTTGCCATATCTGGTACGTTGAGTCTTGAACCACTTCTTGCCAGTGTTGACAGATAAATTCTTTGAAGCTGCTAATCTTTCCCAGTGTCCCTTCTTCCTCTGCTTGTCTTTAAATTTTGCATGAGTCTTGTCGTACAGTTCTTTGTGTTGTTTGATAAACTCAACAATGGCCTCTTCTTCCGAATCACTCATTTGCCCCTTCTTCTGCCTGGATTGAATTGATTCTGCATCAGTGTCTGTATGTGTTCAAGATTACTTTTCTGTCCTTTCCTCACTCTCATCCATGTGTTCGGTCCTTTCTGTCCTCTCTCTTTCCAACCTCTCTTTCTCCCACTCCTCCTGCTCCTGTATCTCCCTCTCCTCTCTCTGCGCCGTCTCTCTTCTTCTTTCTATGTCCTCAGCAGTGTTTCCTAACTCAAACTGTGGTTGATTATCAGTAGGTACTTCAATCTTTCTCCTTCTGCCCATTGGCATGCTGACAAATTATATATGTATAATCACAGCTTGTTAAAAAAAAACTTAAACTGAGAACAAGTTTCATTCCCAGCCAGTTCAGCCTATCTCAAAACTTAAGCTGATTTGAAAAAAATTAAAAGCTCAAATCTAAATGCTGCACAACACGTTTGATATTTTACCGACTCTTCCCAAGCCTGGAAACTGCAACCGACTGTAACAGACTATGTAAACATTGGTCCCGACTCTGAAAAAAGACATAGTTACCGACGGGTCATCTCCAGTGGAATACCCACATTAGGGAAATTTTTAGGGAGCATCAGAGCTGTTACAAGGAAGAACTAATTCAAATTTGGCCATGATCAATACCCTAATTCTGGAGCAGATTGAGGAACATACTTTGCACAAATTTTGGAAAGTCAGCACTCTGACTCCGAGTGTTCTTGTTGGCTTAGTGGGTGTCAAGTTGTGGATCTCAACAAAGGTTGTCACCTCTGTATTGGTTCTTCTCCCAGGTTAAGGTTTCCATGAGAATGGTCTAGCAACCAGCATATAATTACTTGTGTTAATACTAGAATGATGCTTAACATGTTTCTGTGGGTTTAAAAATTTAACTTTATTTATATTTTTCTGCAGAAGAGAAAGCACAAAGGCTGATTGCAGAGGAAACATACACCAAAGCAGATGAGAGAATCAGTGCACAAACATCTGGGGGTGTTGCCATTGTTTTAATTACAATTCTTATTGTTTTGACTGTTGCAAGTGACATGTCACTTTTAAAATACCAGTACAAACGTTTTATGATAAAAAATGTCCGATTTGGCTGGATTAAAGTGATGAGAAACATTGAAACTCACCAAAAGATTTTATTTGTGAAGTCAAACAAACAGCATTTGCATACTGATATTTTGTAGTTTATATTGTGTAAATATATTTTGATCTAAGAGCCTGACTAAGCATTTTGTGACATAAAATTCTGATAAGGTGACCTTTAAAAATATTCATTGAGACTCCTTTGATGGTTTCCTTACATAAGGAAACCTTATTAACGGATTATCAATCAGCAATATAATCCCATTGGTAACTGTGTCCAATAATTAAGGCTCCTTCGTATTTCCATAGCAAAAGATCACGAATTTTCTTCCCTTCTCATAAGTTATTCACTTTAGTATATTGATATTTTTCTGGTGTGGTGTGACAATTAACCTCTAAAATATTTTTAAAACATACCAGGTCGTAATGATAGCCACTTTAACTTATTATGATGCTATGAGAAGCAAATCAAATACATTTTCAGTGGAATTTGACTTGTCGACTCATTGTAACATACAAATCGGGGCCACGGTGGCAGAGTGGTAACACTCTCGCCTCCCACCTCTGAGGCCGGGGTTCGATTCCCGGCACGGCCTCAAGTGGGAAAGCTGGTAGTTGCTTACCGTTGGTCAGCAGTTTACAGTACAGAACCCTAACGAACTCTATGTACTGGTTTCCTCTGCCCTTCCAACTACCCGTCGTGATATGACCTGTACAGTGTCGAAAGCGATGTAAAATCCCAAATAAATAAATAAAGTAACATACAAATCGAATTTCACATGAATTTCACTGGCAGGTAATATTTTAAACAAATCAAATATTTGTGAAGAAAAAAAAACACTTGTCACATTCTCTATGAATCTAATTATTTTATATGGTCAATCTTGTTTAATATTATATTAAAGCAGCATTTCTTTTTTTAGAGAAACTCTGCACAGCAAACTTACAAGCAAAATCACAATGCTCAGTTGTCTCTTTTTCAAAATATTCATTTTTTGAATGTACAAAAACAACACAAAAACTCAGCTAAATGTGAAATATCTTTACCACACTGCTGTCAAAGCTTAATTAGATTTCAGCATAGACCACAAAAGGGTGCACCTAGGTGGACAAGCCCACGCCATGCTTTTGAGGAAGAGTAATCACTTCGTTTTGTGTTGTCCTGTCAGTAATTAGTTTTAGTCACAGACCAAGGAATGAGTACAGCAAGTAGGACTGATAAGATAAATATAAAAACCAAATGAGCTGAGTTTTGCCTGCACAGAGTGACAAAATGTTATAACTGAAGATCTTAGGTTTATGGTGCTTTGGACAAATGAGTTTGTTATTCTATCTAAACATATTTGTCTTGTACACACAGATTTTAATCATGTATGTATTTACTACATGCTAGTTATTTTATTGATCAACAATATCCACCAATCTGCTACTTTTTGGCTGCAAATAAAATTAATATTATATATTAGAATCTACTGCACAATGGTAGTTTTGAGTGTAGAATAATAATTCAAAAGCTGATATTCCAGTTTGATTGTTATCTTTTGAGATCAGAACTGCAATCGAAATAGATATGAATTTTTATAATTATTTCTTTGCCAAATGCATTGCAGATCTAGAGTAATTAACTTAGTAATAAAAAGTATTCCTCTGAGTAAATCACACAAATCTAAAAATCATAATGCTAGAGTTCAGGAGAATGAATCGAAATTGTCTAGTAATATCAAATTTTTTTTCTTGAAAAGCTCACCACTCTTAGGGAAGTTAAACAACTGACATACTTATGTCATACTTTTTCCATATTCAACATGTTTTTGTTCGAAAATATGAATAGTTTTACATGTCAGAAATCACATTTAAATTTACTGTTGAAAATGGGTAAATCAATGTTAGGATCAATTTTGAACACTAAATCCCCAGCATTTCTAATCTAAAGCATAATTACTTTTTCATATTGGTAATCTAAACAAGATTTAATGTTGAATATTTGTGTGAAACATGACTAGTCTTTCTTGTCAAAAAGGTAATTTTAGATTTAGTGTTGAAAATAGGTAAGGCTCAATTTTCAACAGTAAATCACCAGGAGTTCTTGACTAAAATACAACTACCTTTTCATGTTGAAAAACTAGCTTACATTTAGTGTTGAAAAAGTGTTCATCAATTTTGAAATAGATTTTCAACAATAAATCAATGTGTTTTCAAGATTTTGTGCCTGCTGGGACACTATCCTAGAACGTTAAGGGCTAAATAGAAAGATTCATCACCAAAGGGAGGTTAGTGAATGTCAAAGTCAAGAATTTCATTTATGTTCAATGTTTCCTTTTAAGGTATCAAAAGTTAGCCTTCTTTGTTTATGAAAGTTCATTCATTTCATTAACCCCCCCCCCCCCCCCCCACACACACACACAAAGAAGCCTTTTTCTTGACTTTAATGGAGACTTATAAGTTAAGTAAATCCTTAATTTTTAAGGAAGTCCTTAACTTTGATATTCACTAACCTTCCTGTTTTCTGAGAAATCCTATTAATTCCTTAATTTTCTATGTAAGTGTGTGCCTACCTAAAAAATACAAGAGATTTTTGTGTGTTCGGTTTTGACATAAAAATTCAAGGTAACATGTTAACCTATAGCAGTTTTGGTTTAAACAAGGCAGAAAGGTGTTTCCCCTAGTGCGAGCAAAAAGCCATTAGAGACACGAGTAGTGCACTAGAATTTACGACAGTGGTGACACAAAGAAATTCCAACTCAGACACAGCTGGTCTAGAACTCAGATGGTCATCCATCCAGGTACTAACCTTGCCCATGCCACTTAACTACAGTGAGCAGACAAATACTCATCACGTTGCACCACAGTTCATGAAAATTAGGAGACAAAAAAACTGAATCCTAGAAGCGGGAGCTCTACCGAGGCTCGTGCTTAAAAAAGTATTTATTTTATATTTCCATATTTTTCAGGGAATTTATGCAAGATCCAGTTTGTATGTTATAATGAACTTGAGCTGTTAAATCTAATAAAAATGTGTTTGATTTGCTTCTTACAGTATCAAAGTTAGAAATGGCTTTCACTACAACATGGTATGTAATACAAAATATTGTTAAAGCTGGGTATTCATTCAATCATTAACCTTTCATTGGTATGATAAATTAATATGATTAAACTCTCATAATTGAGTTTCTTTTACTTTCCCTTAAACTTTTAAATATTATAACACTTATATTTGGAGAGGCCAGATTCAGGGCTTATTTACTTCAATTGTTAATGTTTAAGTAGAGTGGTGTATTCAAAATACAGATGCAAGACTTGATGTAAACATTTCACTGAAGTAGCCATTCATTCATCTAAAAAGATCTGATGGCAAATGCGAAAAGCTCCAGTTTTAGTCCATTTATATTTATTTGTATATATAGTTTTTTATTATCTTGTAAGATATATTACAAATAAAGAATACAGTATTCATGTCATTTTTGTTTTGAGTTTCTGTTTGATAGTATATCACAAACAATACTCTCACAGTTTCACAATAAATAATTATGGCTTCCATCCCAACTCTTTATTCGTTTTAAACTAACTACCATATATATGTTGTATTGAATGCAGTCAATCATTCATTAAACATTTAGTCAAATCATTGAATGTATACATTCAATGGGCATGTCACAGGGTCGTTTTGAGGCTAATATGGCAAATGATACAAGTAAAGTTTATTTATGGTTGTTTATTCACAACTTCCTCGATTGTATTTATTTCACTGAGAACAGTGTAAATGTCTATTAATAATAGTTTATATATACATATACATATACGAGCAAAACCATATATACACTATTCAAACAATACTCACTCTCACTCTAAATCATACATGCACACCAACACATCAATGAAACACAACAAATATCAATACAGTACACAAAACATATATATATATATTTGCAAACACATATAAAAAAAAACTTTATTTCAATATTCAATGATGCAATGTATAGTGTTTATTGCTATGCAATGTCCTGTTACTTGACCCAACACAGTTTACCACAAAAGTCAATGAAAGTCAGCTGTAACATAAAGTCCTCAAGTAAAAATGGCACTCAGCAACACCATAGCCAACAACCATATCTTCAGCTAGATAAAAGATAATGTTCAGCAACATCATAATCAACAACCACATCTTCAGCAAGATAAAAGATGACATTCAGCAACATCATGATACAGTATCTCCAGTGAAAAATAAACCATCACATCTTCCACCTTAGATTAATAATACCAACATTCAATCATCACCATAAATTCCCCACACTGGAACCAGCTGAAAATGATGCAACAATACTCACAATATGCTAGATAATTACACAAGTCTAACTTATATACATGTAAATTGTGTAAGTATGTGTAATTATGTCATGATGATGGAAATGAACACATTTGTAGTAATTAAAAACATTAAAATCTTTGTTATATGTTATGAAATTATTCTGCTTGTAATAAGTGAATATTTACACAAAACTATGAAATATAATTAATACCTTTAAAGCTGGAAATCTCCAAACAACAAAATAGTGCTGTAGAATATGTGTTGCCTAATATGTGGCTTCCTTCAAATTAAAGTAAAGAAACTAGTTCAAATTCCATAAAATACTGTGTGTAGTGAACACACAACACACAACCATATAACCAAACCATAGTAAACTACCATAGTGAACCCACGATGACCTCGTGCAGAAGAGCACTAAAACTATGACCCAAAAATCATAATGACCCTCAAATTACAAAAAAAATAAAATCTTATGAAGACACTTTGTGACAGGGCAATGATTTACATGTAATTCAGTTCAAACTACAGTCTTGTTATCAGTTTTATGGGTGCTAAAACTGGGTTTCTGGACATTCAGATAACTTTGATCTCAGTAAAGGTATATTTAATTTTACAGCACAACAATAATATAGAGACATTAAAAATAACATCGTCAAACATTTGAACATATATTTCATGACATAAATTAAATAGGTCAATTCAAAGGCTCATCTTTAATCACAATATTTCTTTACTGTCCTTAAACCCTTTTTAATACTGACATTCTTCTTGTGATATACATTTAAAAAAATTAAAATATATTATTTTGTATAAAAGACTCTTTCTAGTAATATATAAGTAGATAATTAATTGGATCAATGTCATCAGCAGCTTACATAAAATTTCACAATTACTTAGGAGGCAAACATGTGCAGTTACTTCAACAGAAAAAATGTTCACTTTACTAACATTTTAAGTACACTGTACAATTACTTCTGACACTGATTAGAACACTTTTCCAAGATAAACTAGAGACCAGAGAAAGACACATATAAAGTACCAATTATAAAATGTCTAACGAGATACCAAATTTTTTCTCAAATAATTCTAACCTATCTTGTTGTAAATACACTTTTTCATCTGTGTTAATATTTAAACTTATCACACCAATTTTACACCATCAGTTAATTTTAGTTACATAAGAACAGATGTGATCTATTGCGAAAATACCAAAAATAACTACTTTTTGAAGTTTTCAATTTGTTAAGTTCATATACACATTCAATGACTTCAATGTAACATTCCACAGATAAACCATTGAAAGACAAAACCACTAAATATGTACATTCAGTGCAACATATCTACATATATAGCTATGTATAATTGTTCAACAGCTATGGCAGCACAATCAGCAAACTTTATTTTTATATTTTTCTTCTTGTGCACCAATTATTTATTTCTATAGCTTCTGTTGAAACCATTTGTGACTGGCACTGTAAATACACATGAAACTGATACATTATTTATTTATTTGGGGTTTTACGTCGCTTTCAACACTGTACAGGTCATATCACAATGGGTAGTTGGAATGGCAGAGAAAACCAGTACATGCAGTTCATCAGGGTTCTGTACTGTAAACTGCCAACCAACGGCAAAAAACTACCAGCTTTCCCACTTGAGGCCGTGCCGGGAACCGAACCCCGGCCTCAGAGGTGGGAGGTGAGAGTGTTATCACTCTGCCACCGTGGCCCCTGAAACTGATACATTAGCCTTATAAGTTTTTTCCCAGGAATTAGATTATGTTAAATTTTAGAGAGCACTTCTGTTCACAGTATGAAGCACCCACATTATTTTCATTTAGGGTTTAATAAACAATATCATTGCTATATTATAGAACAGTTTTAAAAAAACTATCTTTATGTAAAATGATTCCAGAAAACATTAGTGTAAAATTATGATTTCTGTTTTCTATCATTGATATCAGGTTAAAATACAATGGTGCATTTTGATTGTAATTTTTATGGAAATTTTGAAAAGCGTTTTCAGTTGGATCAAACCAGTGAAATGTTGAAACCAATGTGGTAAATCCGTTTAAATAGAATGGGTGAAATCTGGTAAAGTACACATAGACTTTGCAAACCCTCTTTTGTTGTAAACAACTAGGTAAATCAAGATTGATTTTAATAGGTAAAATAATGTTAAAATATGTTTTGATTTTGGATGGCTATGGTGGCAGAGTGGTAACACTCTTGCCTCCCACCTCTGAGATTGGAGTTCGAATCCATGCCCAACCTCAAGCGGGCAAACTGGGAGTTGCTTGCCGTTAGCCAGCAGTTTACAGTACAGAACCTTGACCAACTATATGTACTGGTTTCCTCCACCCATAAAACTACTGTTGTGATATGATCTATACAATGTGTTGAAAGTGACGCTAAACCCCAAATAAATCTGTAACTTGTTTTGGACCAAACATTGGAATCTCTAATACCCCAACAGAAGTTTATTTCATGGACTCATTTCTTTAGTTCTCATTTGGTAGCTCAAATTATTGGCTCTTATGTGACTAGTCTAATTTTTGTGAATTAGTAATGTTCCATTTAATTCTTCTACATATATGACATGTTCACTGAGGATAGTTGTTGCATTGTTTCCATAATTTGAAAAACCTATCAAATTTTGTATATGCATATATTTTCTTATCTTTATGTTTTCCGAAACGTCCTCATTTGCCTACTGGATTAGTCGGTTTGGCATGTAATCATTTGAAGGTAGTCACTTCTGCGTCGGTTAGACTCCCACAAGTGATAAGGCTGAAGGACTATCCCAATGTGTCTCTGGCTGTTCAACACCCCAATTTTTACTTTTTACTTTATCCTTTATATTTTCCAACAAGCATCTATTATATTCCAAACTTTATTAGATTTCAGCTATGACCCTATACAATTGTGGACCCAGACAAGATCATACCATACACTTGAAAAGGGGTAAATGTAAATGTGGTGGTTTATAGTCTAGTATCAGTATTTATACTCTCACTCAACTTTACATTTACACCCTGGCCTGGGTTTCAGAACTTTATTCACAAATGTTATCTGTCTCAGTTCCCTCTGGGAACATACTAGGGAGCTGCCACAATACAGCGCTCACACTATGAACCCACTAGCAGCCAGGTGCCCATTACTCCTGGGTGGAGAGAGGCACAGTCCAGGTTAACATCTTGCCCAGGGATGTTATCCCAAATGAAACAGTTGGCATCACCAGGGATCGAACCCACGACCCTTGGATTATGAGTCCAACACCCTACCAACTGAGCCACAAGAGACCCCGTAGGGTAGGCACTTGTCATTGTATGATCCTCTCAGTAATTAGCATTAAATAGTTTTAGTCACAGACCTAGCAAGGAGACACAATTAATCCCTGAACCTCATGACCTCAGAGCCATAGAACTTTATGAATAAAGAGCTTAGACTTATGATGTCTTATACCAATGATTTTCTTTTTCCAAAATATACTTGTTTGTACACAAAAATGATTGTTCCACATAAATTTGATAAATACAGAAAACAAAAACAGATGTGTTTTAGTCACAGCTATATTTCAAAAGTATACTTTAAATTGGTTCATTATCATGTTCTTGCACACTCAGAACACACTTGTTCTCTTTTTAGATTTGATAAATATGTATAAATTACGCACCAATTAGCTAAATGATTCATTGATTATCAGCAACTGACCTTGAGGTCACTAATTCTGTTGTCATACAGCTTTTAACATGAATAATTTAGGTCATTTGATAGCAATCAGCCTGGTATTTAAAGTGAAACAATCAGATAACTATAGTGATTGAAAAAGTTACCCTTTTTGTAGGATAATGTAAATATCACTAATAGTAGCATAGTAGTATGAAGGTTTGCAAGTTTGCAAGGCTAATATGACATTTGAACTCTGTAAGCAGTTCTACTAAGTGTGTTGTACTGTCATTGGTTCTGAATATTAGTTTGTGAAGTTTTCAGACACTTTATGAAACAAGTTAGAAATACTTTCAAAGTAATTAAACCTTTGTATGGTTATCTGTTAAAACTAACAATAAATTTAGTGGGATGTTAATAATTTAATGTTTTGACATAGATGTTTTAACATGAATGCTTTAACATGAATGTGTTTAACTATATAATCAATAAAACTCCAAAGCTATGTGTGTCACTGAGATCTTTTAATTCATTTGGACTTCCTCCCCTGTGGCTGATACTGACAACTGTGCCTATTACAGGAATCTTATTAATAAAAACAGTGGTGACCTATAGAAGCTTTAGGAATCTCTTAATAGGGTACTGCATGATTCTTCTGAGACTATTATTCCTGTTCAATACTCACGCAAAAGTCTAGCAAACAAATTTGTATCCTCTTTATGAAAAAAATCTGCAATAGGTTCCATAGTTCTGCTTCTTCAACTGAAGCATCATCGATTCTCCAATTAAATCAGGTCTGATAGATCCTATGCCTACATTTCTCCTGAAAGATTAAGAAAGATTGCTTTGACTCCCTACTACCATCCATGACTAAACTAGTAAATTTTTCCTTCAGAAAAGGCTCTTTTCCTGATAAATTCAAAAAAGGTGTTGTGACTCCTGTGATAAAGAAGACAACTTTACCGAGAAATAAACTCAATATGTATTGTTCTGGGTTTGGGCTCTGCTTCCTCTTCAAGTTTGTTGAGCAGGTCATTGCCAAACCATTAATGGATCACATCAATAGTAACAAGGTTGACAAATCCTCAGTAGTCTACCCTCAAACATGACAGTCATCCAATTGAAATAGCTTGGCTAGTACGGTTAATAAAAATGATGAGCTGCATCTTTTTCTTGCATGGGGCAAACCCATAGCTCCGGTATTGCTTGACTTGTCAGCTTGTTTTGATATCATTGATCATCAAGCCCTCCTTGACTATGTCAGATCCTGGTTTGGTCCCAGTGGTACTGTCCTTATTCTGATTAAGTCATTTGGTTCTACTTATAAGGTCGTTGTGAAGCCACTAAGATAGATTCAACATAATCTGCCACACATAAGCTCATATATGGAGTCTCCCATGGAACAGTGTTGGGGTCAGCATTTTTGTTTCTGCTTTTTACAACTCTGTTAAGCAGGGTCATGGGCTCTCATCCTAGTATCAAATTTTATTTTTTGTGACAACAGTCATTATTTTCATTATCCCATAAGAAGACTTCCTGTTCGGGATAAACTGAATGCTTGTCTTCAAGGTGTCCAAAGATGGATATCTCTTAGTAAACTAAAAGTAAATCCTGACAAACTAAACTCATAGTTTTTGATGTTGAGCCTTTGAACGAAAAACAATCATATCACTTTCATGTTTTGTCATGTAAATAAGACTTGTAAAGCTTGTTTCTTATACAACTGGAGAAAGCATCTTGTTCCAGAAGTGGCTGTCCTTGCCGAAATACTTTGCTTAGTAGTCGCCTATAATCTGTCTTAGCCACCTTGCCTCCTGTGTCTCTGGTATTGCCTGGTTACTTTAATTGAATAGTTTTTATTCAGCATGTTTTTGTGTAGTTGCACCTTAGAGTCTGTCACGTAATGGAGATTAAGTACAAGATCTCAGTAGATTAGATTAAATAAGTTTAAAAGCAAGAAGTAATTATAAGGTTAAAGCCACTGCATGTTTTTTCTGGTTCCTCTTGGAAATATCATTGCACTTTACAGCTCAAAAACAGTTGTCCTTGGGAACAAAACCAATCTCATTGGGGATTTTCAGTCATATTATACAGAATTTTTCTAAACCTGAAATCCTGACAACTGTACTGTAAGGTACACTTGACTCAAAAAAACTTGTTTGTGCAATTATGGGGAAAAAGTGGGCGGAGCTTATTAACGTTGAGGTTTAGCACCTTCAAATTTACGACAACTGGTAGGTTCTTTATTTTGGCGCCTGCGCAGTTGGGTTACTTGGCGCGAATGTAAATTTTTTAAGTTTATGCAGTAATGTTGTTATATTACTTTGACAACAGTTATCTTATTATATAAAGCAATCATAATTTGACACTTCATGTAGGCATTTGGTTTTGATTTGTGAATGCAACTTGCTGTTGTTTGTGTTGTACATGAACCCATTCGGCGATTTGCAACAGTGCTGAGCTAGCGGAACATGTCACATTTTCGGTGACAACAACGAAAAGCTGCCAACCTGTACTTTAAAGATATATTCACTGTCATGGTAGGGAAATTATTTGCATTTATTTCTTATATGCTGAATTGCTTCCAATTATTGCCCCAGACAATTTTGATATACACGGGTGGTCACTAAGATAAACGGTCACGAAGATAAATGGTCTTCAAAGTTTTCAAATTTAAATAGTGTAAATAGCAAAAGCGCAGAAACTAAACAACAAAATAGACTTAAACAATGCTTTTCGTGATTTTGGTTTGTGTTATATTGTTTTTTAAACCTTTTAACTGTTTTTATGTGAGCATTTCTGAGGACCGTTTATCTCCGTGACCGTTTATCTTAGTGACCACCCGTTTAGTTTACTGAGCAAGTTCCTGGAAGTTTAAGCTTTGTGACCAGCTTCAAAAATTGTCAAGGATATCCGTACAACGACGATACTGCTACTGCTACCCTGCATAAATTGGCCACAGTCATAAGTTGGCCGCGGCTCATCTACAGGCTCCAGAAAGACAATAGGTTATCCACGATGGACGGGTTTTCGATATGACATCGTAAACGGACAACGCTGAATATCAGAACCAACACAAGCAAAATTATCAGAGATATAAAAACAAGATTATATCCTCAAAGTCGCTGGTTCAGTGTGACTGCATATTCATTCAAAAATATTGTAAAACTGTCATCCAAAAACGAGGCCGAGGCCGAGGGTTTATGTTTTAAATGATCGAAAACTTGAATATATCGAAAACCAGTACATTGGCTATATTGTATACCAATGAAAACTGTTGCATATAATAAGTTTAACAATAATACATGGTTTCAGAGTGTAGTAGGCCACTCATGTTAAAGCCCTGTGAAGCTGTGGTGAGAGCGCCCAATTTATGACTGCGGTCAACTTATGCAGGGAAGCAGTAGACTTTATGTACACAGGTGGTCACATAGATAAACGGTCATAGAGATAAACGGTCTTAAAATCTTTCAAGTTTAAATAGTGTAAATAACAAAATCACACAAATTAAATAACAACATATATTTAAACAATGCCTAAAGTAGGAACTTCACCTTTTTTTCTTCATCCGTATCCGTGTCCGTTATTGTCCGTACCCGTGATACCCTAGATCATTTGGTATGAAACAGTGAACTCACCCGTGTCCGTGATTAGGAAGGAAAATATTCGTTCTTCACGGACACGGACAGCTAGCACACTGTTTTATACCAAAAGATGTAGGGTATCACGGATACGGGCAATGACGGACACGGATACGGGTGAAGAAAAAAGGACAGGTGTAGTTCCCACTTTACATAACATTTGGTTTGTGTTATATTGTTGTTTAAACCCTTTCACTGTTTTTGTGTCATAATTTATGAAAACTGTTTATCTCTATGACCGTTTATCTTAGTGACCACCTGTGTACTGCTTCCTGCCATAACTTGGCACACCTTGGAAACAAAATCCTTATTTCTGTTTATTATCTGTTTAATATCGTAGATTTCTATTGATTCGGAAATCACTGAAGATATTTAAATTATTTCTGTCATCACTTTGACTTCCTTATTTAGCATTCAAAAATGTAGGAGTGTGGGCAATAAAGAAGAATTGTTATTGCATATTTTAACTTAGCTTTTGTGCCAAGGAGTAAACAGATTGTCTTAAGTACATGGGTGTGACCAAGCGGTCCGCACTCTGTAAACAAGCCTAATTTCATGAAAATTCGATCCCAATTTTAAGAGGCGACTGCTCATGTAGATAAAATGCCATTGTGAACTGGTTACACAGTCATGAAGTAAAACATTTATAACACATCTCACAATAAATTGCATGATGCAGCATTTCTGACATTCACTATTTTTGTGGTGACATAAGCTTTTATCTTTATTGATCAGCCAGTGAATTTCGTCACCCCAGTAAAGTTCGTCGGCTGCTGTAAAAACGCTCAAAAGACAAGCAATATCTACATTTAAATAAACAGAATAGCTGCTATGGACAACAAGGAAAAATTGTGTGCTGAAAGATTATGGTAAAAAAGTTTTAATATCGTCATAAAATGCGAGTGACAAACTTCACTGGGTGACCAAACTTCACTGGTTGAGCAGTATATTTTTGTCATTTACGTGGGCCGCTTTATTGGATGTTGTCTCCCCATCAAGGTACATGCTAAACTTTAGCAGCTGTTGAGCTAATATTTCATACATGAGCAATCAACTGCAATTATTTGTACTTGTCACACCCCTAATAGGTACAGACAATAGTGATACACAATTCTGAATAGATTGTGAAGAGGTTTTAACATCGTCATTTAAAGCAAGTAACAAGCATCACTGGGTGAGGAATTTCACTGGCTGGGTAGTGTAAAGGTTGCACCCTACAAGATGTATAAATCCCGGACAAGCCCCCAAAAATGTGAAGGTTGCGCCCTAACAGATTTATAACAAATCCCAGCTCCGATCCCCCACCTAACAATTTGTTAGGACAAAACTTTAATCACCAATATATTGCGCAACAACCTCAAAATTTGCCTGAGTTCATTGACCTGACTCCTAACGGAGGAAGATTGACCTTAATCTTCACAAGAGAATAATACCGCTAAAATCTTTAGATTTAATGTAACAACTTATTCATAACACTTTATTAATATAACTTTGACATTTATTAAATCTAATAGAAAATATCAAGCAATACAAATACAATAATACACAGCAAATCTAAATTAAATCATATTACTGTATTACAGATACGAAATATAAATATTCCTAGAAACTAAGTTTTAAACTACAAAATTACTACTGCTAGTGATAATAGTAATAACCTATAAATACCCGAATAAAACTATTACCGTTACCACAATATATTACCGTTATTGCAACAATCTGTTGTAATTTCAAACAAACACAATACCTGTGTTCTTGACCCAAGAAACCTGTGTAAGTTCTTTACACAAATATTATAAATTAAACCAATACTTGGTCTTGAACCGAAATGTGATAGTTACAAGATAAAGTACCGCCAATACAACACGGAATGTATTACAAACTATAGCGATAAATATACTGAAACCAATAATTAATCACGTATACCACAAGCACAGTCTCCGACTTTACGGTCTCTGATACCGGATATATAGCCAGTCTCCGACTTTACGGTCTCTGTCTATAATTACCAATATACTGATTAAAACCCTATTAAACAGTATCCGACTTTACAGTTTCTGAATAATACACAATATATTATCACTAAGAATAATCAACAATTCCGGATGTAAAATTACTAATCTAAATCTGGTAGTCTTCAATCCAGCAAAACACCTTCTGGTAAAAACACTTCACCACTGCTATAACACTTTCAATAAAATCAAACTCTAAATATTAATAACCTGGTACAACACTTCTTGTAACCTCAAGATTTGAACCCCAAACTCAGCCTGTTAAAACAATACTTCCCACCACTTACAGATTCAAACCCACAGTTAGCATGCTAAAAACACTTCTTGACACTTCAAGATTCAAACCCAGACTAATTTTAAAATCAAATCGCCCTATGACCTAATCAGGGTTGTTAAGATGCCTGTACCTACAGCTGACAACAACTTGACAACTGATAAACTTTATTATGACATCACAGATTTCAAACAATACAACTTATAAAAGTGCTGTAATTCACATAACTGGTGTCTGATACTAAACAGTAACACTAAGAATGGCACATATAATACATTAAACTAAATGAATACACATAAAACCCATTATAATGTACAAAATCCTACCCTTTTTAAGATTCAAAATCACCATTCAAATCACGTCATTTTAACAGGATGTCTACGTAAATGGTTGCTACTAAATTTCAAACTCTTGTGACCGAAAACGGAACTCCCGAAATTCGCCGCGAATCTCGTCGAAATGCCGTCATTTCACAGTAGTATACTAGATCTCAAAGATACACACTGTTTGTACGTGTATTTGTATCCACCGGATGGTTTCGCATTCGCTATGCCGCCGCCGCACATAGAGATATTTTCTGCGTTAACGCACTCAAGAGGAAAACTACACCAAATTTGCAGGATATTTTCATTGGGGGGTAAGCTTCTCTGGGACTAAAATTAGCCTCATTTTGAAAAACAAGATGGCTGCTGCGGGCATTTCTTTGAAAAGTATCTACATTTTTCTACTGGCTGTTTCTCATAGGTAGAAGGTTGAATCTCTTCATAGGTGATATATATAACAGATATACATGTCTTCTACAACCTTGCAGACATTTGACTTGAAGCTCGTAATTCAAGGTCATCCACGGAGTGCCAAAGTACCCCACGTAGCGGACTTTAAAAGTGCCTATATCTCCCTTATTATTGGTCCTAGAGGTTTGCAATGTGAAACCAACTTCTAGGAAATCATGGGCTGGGAATGTTTTGATGTGGTCAGATTTGACCTTGGACCCCTCCTTCAAGGTCAAACAAGGACAGCCAAACTTAAAAGTGCTTATAACTTACTTGTTATTGGTCATACAGGTTTGCAATGTGAAACCAACTTATAGGAAATCATAGGCTGGGAATCTTTTGATGTGGTCAGATTTGACCTTGGGCTCTTCCTTCAAGGTCAAAATAGGATAGCCAAACTTAAAGGTGCTTATAACTTACTTATTATTGGTCCTAGAGGTTTACAATAAAAAACCAACTTCTAGGAAGTCATGGGCTGGGAATGTTTTGATGTGGTCAGATTTGACCTTGGACCCCCCCTTCAAGGTCAAACAAGGACAGCCAAACTTAAAAAGTGCTTATAACTTGCTTGTTATTGGTCATACAGGTTTGCAATATGAAACCAATTTATAGGAAAGATTGGGCTGGGAATGTTGTGATATGCTTAGATTTGACCTTGGAACCCTCTTTCAAAGTCATATGAGGACACCCAAACTTTAAACTGCTTATAACTCGCTTATTATTGGTCCTAGAGGTTTGTAATGTGAAACCAACTTGTAGGAAATCATGGGCTGGGAATCTTCTCATGTGGTCAGATTTGACCTTTGGCCCCTCCTTCAAGGTCAAAGGAGTACAGCCAATCTTAAAAGTGCTTATAACTCACTTATTATTGATCCTAGAAGTTTGCAATGTGAAACCAACTTGTAGGATATCATGGGCTGGGAATCTTCTGATGTCAGATTTGACCATTCGCCCCTCTTCAAGGTCAAACGATGGTTCACTGGCTTTGGTGAGTTGTCTTTCCGGTGGATACAGATTTGCATCGGTTCTCTGATGTGTAGGTCGAGTTTAATTTCGCCTGGCAATATTTGGTACCTGGCCTTAATTTGTACCACAGCTGGGGTTACCTCGGCTCTATTTGTGTGTAGAGCTGTTACATGGCTGTACATAGAACTGGAGATTTTTATAAATCAAATATTTCAAACGTTTGAACCAAACTTTATTTTCAGGACACTTATCAAGCCAACTATGAAATATCTATGTTGTCATAGTACTGGCCTTAATGCTAATTATTTTGTTCGAATTGAAATACAGATTTAGTTAGGTATATATATTTTTAGCAGTATGTTAAAGTTCTTAATTCTGAAAACTGCAGTAACATGGTTTTACATATAAGATATTTTACTACTACTTTTTTCGTTTCAGGATATTCGATCATTTTTCAATAAATCCAGCACAAAAGCAGAAAAAAGAGTGACAGAAGAATCAAATAATAATGCAAAAGAAAAAGTTTTGGTGAAAGAAACACCCAGTAAGAAAAATGAGCCAAAGCAAAAGAAGGCTAAAAGAACGCCCAGCAAAACACCTGAGGAGAAGAAACCCGCCAAGGCAGAACAGAAGCATTCGAAGAGCAAGAAAAGTGCAGATTATGATGATGAAAAGGTGGACATTGTCAGTTCAGATGATGATTTTACAACAATAAAAACCAAAAATAACTCACCAGGGTCAAGTAAAGCTAAAGGTAAAAGTAAAGGTGAAAAATCAAAGACATCTGCAAAACAAAATAAAATGAAAAGTGAAAATGAAACTGTTGAGATTAAATCAGTTGGGGAAGATAGTGATGATTCACCAATTAAGACCAAGAAACGATCCAAGACCAAGTCAAGTCACCATCTGGTAAGTATTGTGTTTCTTCACAACATTTAAATGTTGAGTGGTTTTTCTCAAGTAAATTTGCATTTGGCCTTTATTTATTACCTCCGTCGGGAAGGTTACATGGTCATTGGATTCTTCGCAAAACAACTACTGTAAGGATTGACATAGATTTTTCTAGGGATGGGTTGGTAGCCCCGCGTCTTGGTATCAAGAGCATTTTTGTGTCACCAGCGTTTATGCTGCGTGGCATATAGGGATTGCTTCGTCATCCAATTTTGTGGCGTCGTCGTCATCACACTTTGTATTCCGGACAGTATCTCAAAAATGGCTTTTCAGATTTAATTCAAATTTGGCATGTGGATGTAACTAGTCCTGAGGGTTTGCTGTATAGTTTTGTGACCTTAAACTCCCACTAGTAAGATACTTAAACTCAATTTAAAATATTATTTAATTTAATTAATTTGAAAGTATTAGCTAAAAGGTGGGTGTTCAGTGGTAGATAACCACTACTCATTGGGTAGCCAAGTGGCCTTGATCACTAATTAATAGAAGTCCACTGTTAAAAATGTCTAAATAAACTGAAAAAGTATTTTTCATTAGTTTAAACTTTATCATAAAGTCATCAACCAGAATTTTTAGCCCCTCCCCCACATTTTGTGCAGTGGTGGGGGATCGCCCCCACTTTTTGAAATTCCTAGAATCAACACTGATGTACATATATTTAGACAAAAAGAAAAAGGTCTCTTTTGTAAGGCTACAATAAATTGCTGATATTTTAGAAACTTATGAGTTTAAGGTTGTAACAGTTTGGTGTCACTTAGCTGTGAAGGATCACCTATAGGACCAGCATCGTCATCACACTTTGTGGAAAATATGTCAAAAATTTCTTGTAGATGAAATTCAAATTTAGCATGTGGGTGTTGCCGGTCATCGATATGTGCCCAATTTTAAGATGACCTCAAACTCCCATTTATAGCACATTTATAGTGAATTTTACTTTTGCATTTTGTTGGCAATAGCTTAAAGATGGCTTCACAGATTCAAATCAAATTTGATACATGGATGTAACTGGTCAATGTGTGGCCCTCTTTAAGGTGACCTTAAACTCCTAGTGATAACATAAAAAAATATTGAAATTAAACTTTTCAATTTCTAGAGAGTATTTCAATTCTGCATCACAGATTTAATTTACATTTGGTATGTTGATGTATCTAGCTTACTCATCCCTAAAATTTTCTCAGAGGGTTGGTTTTGCACGAACATAGAACTGATTTAAGTTTGTTTTGCTAATGATCTGCAACCAATTCTGGACTCAGGGTGTTTAAAATGAATGTTATCATTGCACTCAGAGGTCCTCAGTGGCCTTGTGGTTAGCAAATTTGGCATCTAATCACAGGTAGTCACCTCTGTGTGGGTTCGACTTCCACAAGTGACAATGCTGAGGATCTGTCCTAATATGACCCTGGCTGTTGAGGGGGACATAAAACTAAGGCTGTGACTTCGTTAGAAAAACGACACTGGGTATTCACCTCAAAAGGACCGATCCAAATTCGGATAACCGTGTTTTAGTTTGTCACGTGACCCAGTGGAAGTAGTGGAGAATCAGACATGGCGGATGATGTAAACAAAACGTTATGAAAAATAATGTTTAATATTTGTAAATAAGAAAAATTAGGTGAAAAACTAATATCAGTTAAAGAAATCTGACAGAATACTAAGGTTTATCCAAGGAGTTCATTGATTTACGTTATATTTAATATTTTTTCGGTTACCCTCTTTGCCAGTTTGAACTCTGTTTCTTAAGGAATTCGGACTGTTTTCGGTAACCGGGGTAACTTATCACAGCCTTACATAAAGCCCCAACTTTAAACTGTGTTTTCATTGCATTCATAAGCAGTAATGGAGGTGCTTGGCCTCCTATTAGTCTTGTTTGTTTTATGTTACATATATTTTTTATCTCCCACTGGCCGGGCGGGAGATTATAAAACGCATTCCGTGCATGTGTGCATGTGTTATGGAGTGTGTGTCACGCTTTTATTAAGGGCTGTACATCACACTGGTTGTTTATCCTTGGCCTTTTCAATTTTTTTTTTTTGACCTTATTGCTTATGTCCTTTCATTTGATGCTGTTATTTCACACCTAGGACCATAGCTAAGTGAGTAATAGCAATGGTGGCTACTTTGAGTAAAGTGCTCATAACTCCAAAACGACTACATTTAGAGTGTTTCTGTAAAATACGTTGTTCAGCTACTTTCTCCATGCCTACAAGATGGTACCATTTTTAGGGTTCTATCTTCATAGCTAAGTGAGTAATAGCTATTTTCTGTTATTAACAGTGAGCAAAATGAGTAAATTGATTTTGTCTTTGTAACTGTTACTACAATATTGGCCTGAAATATGTTGTTCAACAACTCCTTCATGTACTATATCATGGTGAGGTGTCCAAGGTGTAGCACCATAGCTAACTGAGTAATAGCTATACTAAGTTTAACATTTGACCATTGAGCAAGTCACTTATAACTCAAAAACTATTGAATATAGAGGATTTTTGTCGAATATGTTGTTCACCTATCTTTTGGATATACTGTATTGTGAATTTTCACAGCTGTAACTCCATAGCTAACTGAGTAATAGCTACTTTGATGATAACCATAATGAGTAAATGGCTTATATCTTCAAAAGTATTGCAGCTACACAATTTCTCTCAAATAAGTTGTTCATCTACTTTTTTGTGAACTGTAACATATTTAAGTTTCACAACTGTTGCTCAATGTACAAGTGAGTAATGGCTACTTTATTGCTACTTTTGGTGAAAATGTGAAAAATGACAAATATCTCGCAAACCGTAATAGCTACTTTGTCAATTTTTAATGATAACCATAATGAGTAAATGCCTTGTATCTTCAAAAGTATTGCAGCAACACAATTTCTCTCAAATAAGTTGTTCATCTACTTTTTAAGTCATTCATCTACTTTTGGGAGAGCTTTCACATGGTGAAGTTTCAGACTCGTAGCTAATTACTCACCTACTGAAAATGAGTAAATGCGAATTATCTCTAAAAGTATTGCAGATAGCCAATTTTTCTCAAATAACTCATTCTCCTACTTTTGGGAGAGCTTTCACTTGGTGAAGTTTCAGACCCATAGCTAATTACTCACCTACTCAAAATGAGTAAATGCGAATTATCGCTAAAACTATTGCAGATAGCCAATTTTTCTCAAATAACTCATTCACCTACTTTTGGGAGAGCTTTCACTTGATGAAGTTTCAGACCCATAGCTAATTACTCACCTACTCAAAATGAGTAAATACGAATTATCGCTAAAAGTATTGCAGATAGCCAATTTTTCTCAAATAACTCATTCACCTACTTTTGGGAGAACTTTCACTTGAAGTTTCGCACCCATAGCTAATTACTCACCTACTCAAAATGAGTAAATGCGAATTATCGCTAAAAGTATTGCAGATAGCCAATTTTTCTCAAATAACTCATTCACCTACTTTTGGGAGAGCTTTCACAGGGTGAAGTTTCATACCCATAGCTAATTACTCACCTACTCAAAATGAGTAAATGCGAATTATCTCTAAAAGTATTGCAGATAGCCAATTTTTCTCAAATAACTCATTCTCCTACTTTTGGGAGAGCTTTCACTTGGTGAAGTTTCAGACCCATAGCTAATTACTCACCTACTCAAAATGAGTAAATACGAATTATCGCTAAAAGTATTGCAGATAGCCAATTTTTCTCAAATAACTCATTCACCCACTTTTGGGAGAGCTTTCACTTGATGAAGTTTCAGACCCATAGCTAATTACTCACCTACTCAAAATGAGTAAATGCGAATTATCGCTAAAAGTATTGCAGATAGCCAATTTTTCTCAAATAACTCATTCACCTACTTTTGGGAGAACTTTCACTTGAAGTTTCACACCCATAGCTAATTACTCACCTACTCAAAATGAGTAAATGCGAATTATCGCTAAAAGTATTGCAGATAGCCAATTTTTCTCAAATAACTCATTCACCTACTTTTGGGAGAGCTTTGACATTGTGAAGTTTCATACCCATAGATAATTACTCACCTATTCAAAATGAGTAAATGCGAATTATCTCTTAAAAGTATTGTTCTTAGCCAATTTTTCTCAAATAACTCATTCACCTACTTTTGGGAGAGCTTTCACATGGTGAAGTTTCAGACCCATAGCTAATTACTCACCTACTGAAAATGAGTAAATGCGAATTATCACTAAAAGTATTGCAGATAGCCAATTTTTCTCAAATAACTCATTCACCTACTTTTGGAAGAGTTTTCACATGGTGAAGTTTCACACCCATAGCTAATTACTCACCTACTCAAGATGAGTAAATGCGAATTATCGCTAAAAGTATTGCAGATAGCCAATTTTTCTCAAATAACTCATTCACCTACTTTTGGGAGAGCTTTCACTTGGTGAAGTTTCACACTCATAGCTAATTACTCACCTACTCAAAATGAGTAAATGCGAATTATCGCTAAAAGTATTGCAGATAGCCAATTTTTCTCAAATAACTCATTCACCTACTTTTGGGAGAGCTTTCACTTGGTGAAGTTTCAGACCCATAGCTAATTACTCACCTACTCAAAATGAGTAAATGCGAATTATCTCTGAAAAGTATTGCAGATAGCCAATTTTTTCTCAAATAACTCATCCACCTACTTTTGCAAGGGCCTTCGCATAGTGAAGTTTCAGACCCATAGCTAATTACTCACCTACTGAAAATGAGTATATGCGAACTATCTCTAGAAGTATTGCAGATGGCCAATTTTTCTCAAATAACTCATTCACCTACTTTTGGGAGAGCTTCAAACCAACCTGTGGAAAAGCACAGGGTAAGGGTAAGACCTTGGGCCCCTTCTTTGGGGTGGAATGAAGATATCCAAACCTTTTTAGTGCATATCTTACATGTACATAACTGTGGAATATGTACATTCAGTGGCTCTAACTCTGGAATGTGGCCATTCGATGGCCAAATCATTGAATGGGTATATGCTATGATTTGCCATTGAATGTGTACATTCAGTTGCCAGAACTATTGAATGTATACATTCCATGCTGTGAGTAATGGAATGTATAAATGACTTTGTGACAAAAGAAAGACAATGTACAAAAAAAAAACATTTTATTAGTACATTAAAACATTAAAAACAACTATGAAATGTAAATTTTTAGTAAATAGCACAAACATATTGATCAAGTACATCATTTTGATATTTCAAAAATGTTCCTATCATTAACCATTATTACTTTGACTGATTTCCTTTTTATCTTTCAACCATTTCATTAGTACTAAACCACAAAGAGAAACTTATGAAATGCACAACATTACTTAATACAGCTATTGCTGAAGCCCATGATAATTAGATTTATTATTATTCTTCATTATTTAGCATACGCAGGGAATCTTTTCATGTTATTGGATTTCATCTTAAAGTTAATATGATTGTCCTGAACAATACATTTCTAATTTCAATAACAAACATCTTTGATGTGTACGCAACAGATTCTTCTTTTTTACAAGTTTCATTCTCTATTGCTAATTGCCTTTTATTGTAATTTGCTTTTACTGACGATATTTAATTGTATCGTGTATAGAACCTGCAAAACTTTGATAGTGTCAACAATTATTTATTTGACATTACATTTCAAACTAATTATAACATAACGAAACTGTAAATGTTGCTTGTACATTAAATCAATCGTTCTATCAATATTAAATGATTGCTGTGTAATATTAAGAAAATACATACATATACATCTATATAGATACCGAGAAGAAAATAAATTTTTGGTCACTGTAGTAAAGCGGCATTTGACGTGTTGTTAATTTTAAACTTTCGGTTGCAAACACAAGGTCAAGAATACCACCACATATATGACTTGGTTCACTTATGTATTGCTTCAAAGAATACCTCTGCAAAAGTGATGTAGCTTTATTAAGATTATATAAATCAAAGTTAAAGTCACCACAAATGATTATCTCATACATATCTTCTTTCAATTGCACTATAAGCTTTTCAACTTCTTCCAAAAAAGTTTTTATGCTGTCTTTAGGAGATCTGTAAACAGTCACTAGAGCAAAGATTACTTCATTCGCTTCGATTATCACACATGTACATTCTATGTTAATTGCATGGAATTTCTTCTCACAACATTTGGTGTCCCGTTTGACATAAATACCTGTACCATGAACTGACTTACTACACGTTAATATGTAATTATCCATTTCAAATTTCTTTTGTGACGCTATTTTAGAAATATGTGTTTCCGTTTTAAACATATAGCATCTAACAGTTTAACTGATGGATCACTCTTTAAATCTTGCAGATGCATTTTCAGAGATCTTATATTTAGGCAACCCAAAAGAAAGGCATTTTCCCTTGCTATTTTTTCAATTGGAGAAATCCATTGTAATTTAGATTCAGCTTCCATCCGTTTCATTTCTTCAAGAGCACCTGCGTTTACTTTTATATGGCTTGGGTTAAAATTGCAGATTTTTATTCCCCTACTTGTTTTGGCTCTACTTAGCATAGTGTAAATTAGTCCTTGAGGAACACATTTCAAGTTTGATGGTTTCATCATATCTGCGACCATTTCGCTGTATGTACTACCCTGTGCTTTGTGTGTTGTTAATCCCCATGCTTGGTCAAATATGTTGTTCACCTACTTTTTGATGTAGTGCGGCGGGAGATCATACCACGGCAGTGGTCTTGTTTTTCACAACATTAAATGTTGGATAAATGTTCCCTCTTAAGTCTTTATTTGGTATTAAATTTTTCTTCTGCATATGTGGTATATTTGTGTATGGCCTATGAAACTGGTAGGTGTCAAGCGAAGATGAAGAGGAAAAACCTTCCAAGAAAAAGTCAACCAAAAAACCTAAGAAGGGGGCTGTTATATATGATTCTGGTAAGTGGACTGATATCTATACAGGTCAGTATTAATAACAATCAGGAAGGATTACAGAATAAATTATTCAATACTTCATAACACATAGGCATTAGACACAAAGCCTACATACTATAGGAATAACGCCTGACAAAACCATGGTATATGCAGCATTTTACCATGGTTTGAGGTTATAAACCCGAAGGCGGATTCTTATATACAGCTAATTGTAGTGAGAAATTTGCTGCATTAAGACATTTATTGTAGCTGACTAAATGTTTTAGGATTTATTGAAACCTTTGCTCTAGTTCATTTTTACCCCACAGCCCTTAAGGGCTGTCGGGGTATTTTTTTCACCCATGGTGTCCGGATGGGCGGGCGGGCGGCGGGAAATAGTTTGTCCGGGCTGTATCTCGGAAACCGTAAGGTGTAGGAAGTTCATACTTGGCAGGGACATTGATTGGGGGGTGTAGGTGTGCAACGTCATGGTCTGACCTTGATTTGACCTTTGACCTTGCCGTAGTGACCTTGAGTTTGGAAATCTTGTCCGGGCTATATCTCGGCAACCATAAGGTGTAGGAAGTTGATACTTGGCAGGGACATTAGTTAGGGGTTGTAGGTGTGCAACGTCATGGTCTGACCTTGATTTGACCTTTGACCTTGCCGTAGTGACCTTGACCTTTAAAATCTTGTCCGGGCTATATCTCAGAAACCGTAAGGTGTAGGAAGTTGATACTTGGTAGGGACATTGGTTAGGGGGTGTAGGTGTGCAACGTCATGGTCTGACCTTGATTTGACCTTGCTGTAGTGACCTTGACCTATAAAATCTTGTCCGGGCTATATCTCGGAAACTGTAAGGTGTAGGAAGTTGATACTTGGTAGGAACATTGGTTAGGAGTTGTAGGTGTCCAACATCATGGTCTGACCTTGATTTGACCTTGCCGTAGTGACCTTGACCTATAAAGCCTTGTTCGGGCTATATCTCGGCAACTGTAAGGTGTAGGAAGTTGATACTTGGTAGGGACATTGGTTGGGGGTAGTAGGTGTGCAACATCATGGTGTGACCTTGATTTGACCTTTGACCTTGCCGTAGTGAACTTGACCTATAAAACCTGGTCCGGGCTATATCTTGGAAACCGTAAGGTGTAGGAAGTTGATACTTGGTAGGGACATTGGTTAGGGGGTGTAGGTGTGCTATGTCATAGTGTGACCTTGATTTGACCTTTGACCTTGCTGTAGTGACCTTGACCTATAAAATCTTGTCCAGGCTATATCTCAGAGACTGTAAGGTGTAGGAAGTTTATACTTGGTAGGGACATTGGTTGAGGGTTTTAGGTGTGTCACGTCATGGTGTGACACTGACCTGTGACCTTGCTGTATTGACCTTTAAAATCTTGTTGCACCTTTGAGTCTTTCTGTTGATGCAGATTAAGCACTGTTAAAGTCATATTAGAATTCATTAAGAATTTCCTTTTGCAAGTTCCCATTGTAACAGATGGAATTTCATCAAGTGAGCCACAGGCTTTTCTCCAACTCCACACATAAGCATTCATTGAATGTATTGCCACTTCTGTATGCATGGGTAATATTCAAAACATCCAAACCATAATTCTGCCATTTTTGGTTTACTGATAAGTGCTGTCATTTTATTATTTAATTGTTTTGTTTTAATACTTCATCTTTACGTACATTTCTTTTCCTTAGATATTATTTTCTCTACTTAAGCATTATTTGGACATTAATATAACTGACACTGCTCTGAAAGTATCTTGAACTTTGTACTGTTATACTACTTCTATATCTCATGGTGTTAAAAATATTTCCCCAGGCTGTCGGGTATGGGCATCTCTGATGCTATTTTTTGGGGGGTGGGTGGGTGGGGGGTGGGTGGTGGGGGGGTTATTCTATGTGCTGTTGTATAGCTAATGGGTGATAAATATTATGTTTAAACATTGCATGTCTTACAGGTTCTGATGAAGAAGATCCAATCCCATCATCTACAAAGAAAACAAGGAAAAGAAAGAGTCGGCATAGTTTCATGTCTGATTCAGGTGTGAAGTACAATTTGTTATTATCTCCCGCCGGGCTTTAGCCCAGGAGGGAGATTATGAAATGATGTCTGTGCGTGCGTGTGTTAGTTAGTCATGCAGATTTCTCCAAAACTACTACAGCTACAGATTTTTTGTAAATTAATTGTCCCAATGAATTTTCATGCCCTTGAAAAAATTTTTGGTTTTATTGACTTGGGCCTAAAGATAAGTGAGTAATAGCAATCTTAGCTACTTTGAGTAAAGGGCTCATAACTCAAAAACTATTGCAGTAACAACTTTTTCTTCAAAATATGTTGTTCAGCTACTTTGTCCTTAGCTATAAGATGGTACATAGTTTGGGGTTCTATTGCTTGCCATAAGTGAGTAATAGCTGTTTCCTTATTTGTAGCCAAATAACAGAAGAAGTAAATGTCAAATATCTTCAAAAGTATTAAAGTTAGGGAAATCTTTTCAAATATGTTGTCCATCTACTTTTTGGTAAGCTATGACATAGTAAAGTTTCAGACCTGTTGCACCTTGGATAGCTGAGTAATAGCTACTTTGAAATTCTGACTGTTGAGTAAAGCTGTTGTAACTAAAAAAGTATTGCAGTTAGAGTGTTTTCCTAAAATATGTTGTTCATCTACTTTGTTCTTAGCTATAAGATGGTACATAGTTTGGGGTTCTATTGCTTGCCATAAGTGAGCAATAGCTATTTCCTCATTTGTAGCTAAATAACAGAAGAAGTAAATGTCAAATATCTTCAAAAGTATTAAAGTTAGGGAAATCTTTTCAAATATGTTGTCCATCTACTTTTTGGTAAGCTATGACATAGTAAAGTTTCAGACCTGTTGCACCTTGGATAGCTGAGTAATAGCTACTTTGAAATTCTGACTATTGAGTAAAGCTATTGTAACTAAAAAAGTATTGCAGTTAGAGTGTTTTCCTAAAATATGTTGTTCAGCTACTTTGTTCTTGGCTATAAGATGGTACATACTTTGGGGTTCTGATGCTTGCCATAAGTGAGTAATAGCTATTTCCTCATTTGTAGCTAAATAACAGAAGAAGTAAATGTCAAATATCTTCAAAAGTATTAAAGTTAGGGAAATCTTTTCAAATATGTTGTCCATCTACTTTTTGGTAAGCTATGACATAGTAAAGTTTCAGACCTGTTGCACCTTGGATAGCTGAGTAATAGCTACTTTGAAATTCTGACTGTTGAGTAAAGCCATTGTAACTCCAAAACTATTGCAGTTGGAGTATTTTCCTAAAATATGTTGTTCAGCTATTTTGTTCTTAGCTATAAGATGGTACATAGTTTGGGGTTCTATTGCTTGCCATAAGTGAGTAATAGCTATTTCCTCATTTGTAGCTAAATAACAGAAGAAGTAAATGTCAAATATCTTCAAAAGTGTTGAAGTTAGGGAAATCTTTTCAAATATGTTGTCCATCTACTTTTTGGTAAGCTATAACATAGTAAAGTTTCAGACCTGTTGCACCTTGGATAGCTGAGTTATAGCTACTTTAGAATTCTGGCTGTTGAGTAAAGCCATTGTAACTCCAAAACTATTGCAGTTACAGTATTTTCCTAAAATATGTTGTTCAGCTACTTTGTCCTTAGCTATAAGATGGTACATAGTTTGGGGTTCTATTGCATGCCATAAGTGAGTAATAGCTATTTTGTTATTTGTAGCAAAATCATGACATAAGTAAATGTCAAATATCTTCAAAAGTATTAAAGTTAGGGAATTCTTTTCAAATATGTTATCCATCTACTTTTTCATAAGCTATCACATAGTAAAGTTTCAGATCTGTTGCACATTGGATAGCTGAGTAATAGGTACTTTGAAATTCTACAGTTGAGTAAATCCATTGTAACTCCAAAACTATTGCAGTTACAATATTTTCGTAAAATATGTTGTTCACCTACTTTGTCCTTAGCTATAAGCTGGCATGTAGTTTGGGGTTCTATTGCATGCCATAAGTGAGTAATAGCTATTTTCTTATTAGTAGCAAAATAATGACATAAGTAAATGTCAAATATCTTCAGGAGTATTAAAGTTACGGAATTCTTTTCAAATATGTCATTCATCTACTTTTTTGTAAGCTATCACATAGTAAAGTTTCAGACCTGTTGCACATTGCATAGCTAAGTAATAGCTACTTTGAAATTGTGACTGTTGAGTAAATCCATTGTAACTCCAAAACTATTGCAGTTACAGCTTTTTCTTCAAATATGTTGTTCAGCTACTTTGTCCTTAACTATAAGATGGTATATATTTTGGGGTTGTATTGCATGCCATAAGTGAGTAATAGCTATTTTCTTATTTGTAGCAAAATAACGACATAAGTAAATGTCAAATATCTTCAAAAGTATTAAAGTTAGGGAAATATTTTCAAATACTATATAAGTGGTTATTTTCGCGGGTACTTAAGTTCGCGAATGTACACTGTAGGCCTGCTTCGCGAGAATTTATTTTCGCGGTGAAATATATTCAATTATCGCCCAAACTAACATGTTCAAATTAAAATATTACGCGGACTTCTGCTGGTTTGATTGGAAATGCATAGTTGACGTCTTTTCTTTTATACACGTTGTCAGTGTGTGAACCTACTCTGGGAGATTATAAATTGAATCGAACACACTTTCATTGATCGGCGCATTATCAAAGAAGTTGTGTAGCGGGGTCGTGTAATTGAATTAATCCCTCCCTATTGGTGATAAAGATCAAAGAAGTTAGGCGTTTCTGTGAATGGTACATTTGATTTGTTTCCGTGACAGTGTTAAATATTGTATCTTGCATAATCTTGTATTACCGCTCAGGCTAGACTGGTTCTACTGGATATAAATACCGTATTTTTTGTAATAAACGCCCCCTCCCGGTATTGGCTAGAAGTTATTTTCGCGTTTTGTAGTCACTCGCGAATATAGCAAAAATTAATTTCACGCGAAAATAACCACTTATACAGTATGTTATTCATCTAGTTTTTGATAACCTATCACATAGTAAAGTTTCAGACCTGTTGCACATTGGATAGCCGAGTAATACCTACTTTGAAATTGTGACTGTAGGGTAAATGCATATAGTTTGGGGTTCTGTTGCATGCCATAAGTGAGTAATAGCTATTTTCTGATTTGTGGCAAAATAATGACATAATTTTTCTCAAATAACTGCTTCATCTACTTTTGGGAGAGCTTTCACATGGTCAACTTTCAGACCCGTAGCTAATTATTCACCTACTCAAAATGAGTAAATGTGAATTATCTTTAAAAGTATTGCGGATATCCAATTTTTATCAAATAACTGATTCATCTACTTTTGGGAGAGCTTTCACATGGTGAAGTTCCAGACCCGTAGCTAATTACTCACCTACTCAAAATGAGTAAATGTGAATTATCCCTAAAAGTATTGGGGATATCCAATTTTTCTTAAATAACTCATTCACCTACTTTTGGAAGAGCTTTCACTTGGTGAAGTTTCAGGCCCGTAGCTAATTATTCACCTACTCAAAATGAGTAAATGCCAATTATCTCTAAAAGTATAGTGGATATCCAATTTTTATCAAATTACTCGTTCATCTACTTTTGGGAGAGCTTTCACATGGTGAAGTTCCAGACCCGTAGCTAATTACTCACCTACTCAAAATGAGTAAATGTGAATTATCTGTAAAAGTATTGCAGATATCCAATTTTTCTCAAATAACTCATTCACCTACTTTTGGGAGAGCTTTTACTTGGTGAGGTTTCAGACCCGTAGCTAATTATTCACCTACTCAAAATGAGTAAATGTGAATTATCTCTAAAAGTATTGCGGATATCCAATTTTTATCAAATAACTCATCTACTTTTGGGAGGGCTTTCACATGGTGAAGTTCCAGACCCGTAGCTAATTACTCACCTACTCAAAATGAGTAAATGTGAATTATCCCTAAAAGTATTGGGGATATCCAATTTTTCTTAAATAACTCATTCACCTACTTTTGGAAGAGCTTTCACTTGGTGAAGTTTCAGACCCGTAGCTAATTATTCACCTACTCAAAATGAGTAAATGCTAATTATCTCTAAAAGTATAGTGGATATCCAATTTTTATCAAATTACTCGTTCATTTACTTTTGGGAGAGCTTTCACATGGTGAAGTTCCAGACCCGTAGCTAATTACTCACCTACTCAAAATGAGTAAATGTGAATTATCTGTAAAAGTATTGCAGATATCCAATTTTTCTCAAATAACTCATTCACCTACTTTTGGGAGAGCTTTTACTTGGTGAGGTTTCAGACCCGTAGCTAATTATTCACCTACTCAAAATGAGTAAATGTGAATTATCTCTAAAAGTATTGCGGATATCCAATTTTTATCAAATAACTCATTCATCTACTTTTGGGAGGGCTTTCACATGGTGAAGTTCCAGACCCGTAGCTAATTACTCACCTACTCAAAATGAGTAAATGTGAATTATCCCTAAAAGTATTGAGGATATCCAATTTTTCTTAAATAACTCATTCACCTACTTTTGGAAGAGCTTTCACTTGGTGAAGTTTCAGACCCGTAGCTAATTATTCACCTACTCAAAATGAGTAAATGCTAATTATCTCTAAAAGTATTGCGGGTATCCAATTTTTATCTAATTACTCGTTCATCTACTTTTGGGAGAGCTTTCACATGGTGAAGTTCCAGACCCGTAGCTAATTACTCACCTAATCAAAATGAGTAAATGTGAATTATCTCTAAGAGTATTGCAGATAGCCAATTTTTCTCAAATAACTCATTCACCTACTTTTGGGAGAGCTTTCACTTGGTGAAGTTTCACACCCGTAGTTAATTATTCGCCTACTCAAAATGAGTAAATGCGAATTATCTCTACAGGTATTGCAGATAGCCAGTATTTCTGAAATAACTCATTCACATACATTTTGGAGAGCTTTCAATTAGTGATTTTTCAGATGCGTAGCTAATTACTCACCTACTCAAAATGAGTAACTGCCTATTATCACTAAAAGTATTGCAGATAGCCAATATTTTTCAAATAACTCATTCACCTACATTTTGGAGAGCTTTCACATGCTAAATTTTTTTAATGAATTTTTTAAATAATTTTTAATGCATTAAGATTCATGAAGTCATGCACTAAATCAATTATAACTTGAAAAGTGTTACATTTACAGCACCTTGTTAAAATATGTTATCTTTAGTACATCTAATTTATATGGCGGGAGATAAATGCATGCGTCAGAATGCTTGTTATTATTATTTGTGTGAAAAATAATGCATTGCTAAATGACATCTGATATACCGGTACAACATATTACAAATTTAGCATGTTTTTAAATTTCATTGTCACAGTTTAATTGGACAATTTATAAAGAGTAACATTGCTAGTGGTGGGATCATTTTCAAAAATCAAAAGCGGTCTCCAAGGAAATGAACAAAATCAAGTGTAAAAAAAACATTTATAATTTTCTTGTGTCTGAAACTATTTAATAAGCAAATCTTTATGCAGTCTAACAAGATTGAGTTTAACCTCAATCTCAATGTCAGATGAAATTCATCATCAGTAGAGCTAAATATGTTGTCCTTAATGAGTCTTTAACTTAGAGGTTGACCCTCACTATCTCAATTGTGGGTGAAAAGTCACTTTTTTGTGCATTAGTTTGTATTTAGGGGTTTTCAGCAAAGATGGTCCATTTTTAAGAACCAAGAGGACCTGTTACAGCTCAAACAAAAAAGTTGATAAGGTTTCGAATTAATAGAGTACATTTAAAGATACAACGTTCTATTGCCACAGACAATGAACATCAGGTGTCGATAAAAGATGCTTTTAAGAAAGTTCAGAAAAAGGCAAGTACAGAATCACCAGTAAAAGAAACGGTTCCTGTTAATAAGAATTCCCAAGAGAAGAAGCAGATCAGTGCTGCAGACTTCTTTGGCATGGCAGCTGTGAAACGATCCGAGAAAAAGGAGACACCCAGCAAACGAAAACTTGTGAGTTAGCATACGGTAGTAAGAATTTAAGATTGAATACAAGTAGAATATTATTAGTGCTGTGAGATTGTTCAGAATGTCAGGTTCGATGTTTGGAATTTGTTGGTGGTGGCATCATTACAGAAATCAAAACTGGTTACTGGGGCTTTGAAACGAAATGAAATCCAGTATTTCGTATGCTTGTTTTGTGCATTGAAAATTATTCGCAGGCTTACATGAGCTATTACTTGTAAATGGAAGTGTCTTTCGCAAGATATTATTATGTACGTAAAAATGATTTTTGCTCAATATAAAGTAAAAATGTGACATATTTTACAAAATATGTATGTTTTTTGTCATTTTGATGAATTATCAGCCATTAGAAAGCCTAGAATAATAACGTCTTCAATAACTGGTTCCCAAATATTCTTTGCAGATTTCGTTTTTTATACCAAAAACGAAACAATATTCCACATACCGGAAAACCGTTAACAACACTAGAATCTGTGCAAGCAAGCGAGCTTCGGTCTAGTTCAATCGTCAAACAACATTTTCAAAATCAGTAAAAATGCAGAAATCTCAAATAAAATCTTGTCACTTTCTTGAGAATATGTTAAAAATATCAAATCCATGCATATTTTGAATAAATTTCACCATATTTTCATTAAAACGCAGGTTTTATGGATGGGCGATTATAGGATACGTTGCATGTGCCGTGGACTTTGTGATTTCTAAACGTTTGCAAAGTCCGAATTTCAGACATTTGAACCGAACTTCGAATTCAGGGCGGTAAATGAGCAAAGTATCGAACTTCTACAAACATCTTCGCAGCACTAAATATTATGTCAATATTTGGTTAATATTTTAATATTTATACAGCTCAGCTTTTTGTTTTTATTTTTTATTTAAATTCCTGAAAAATTACATGTTACAAAATCATGATAACCGAGAAATTTATATATTTACAAAGTTAACATTTCAAAATGATAGCCTGACGCATGACAACAAACCAAGAATGCAGACGAAATATTTGAAACATAACTTGTTTCCTAATGGTTTGTATTCATGAGATATAAATTTTACATATAATTAAAAGAAACCGAATCTGAGAAAATATTCTAGTGGTGCTGCTGGTGATGGAATAACAAATATCAGGTAGCTAGAATTCATTGCTTTATGTGAATTTTGATTTTCAGTATTAATACTGACTTTCAGGTGTAATTTACAAGAAACTTCAAATTCTGGTATCTTTTTATGTTTCCCCAAAAATATAGAAGGAAGAACAAGATGATTTTGAAATACATGATGATGAAGATTTTGAGAAAACCCTAGCAGATTTAGATGAGAAACAGCCTTCTAAAAAGGTGAAACCAAGATTATTGCAAATTGTTCTTGTTGGTTTTATTTCATAGAGGAGTCGTGGTACTTGTCTTGAATAAAGCTTAAAATGAATAGCAAAGCCACCATTTAAATATTGGCTGATGGTTCATTGCAAATATTCCCATATATGTTGTTACTTCTAACATAAACGTTATATGATTGATTTCATAGTTAAGATAAATGAAATATTATTTGTACTCAGATTATATTCGAACGGTACCTTTGGATAGCAGACTAGCAGATTTTAATGCTCGCTATTATAAAATGATAGATTAAAAAAGCACTGATTCAAGCATTAAAGGACATTTTATCATGGAATAGTTTATTTGTACAGTGAAACTTAAGTAGTATAAATCTCTTCAATCTATCAGTAGTTATCTATCTTGTCTTGAATAAAGCTTAAAATGAATAGCAAATCCACCATTTAAATATTGGCTGATGGATCATGGCAAATATTCCCATAAATGTTGTTCATTCTAACATAAACGTTATATGATTGATTTCATAGTTAAGATAAATGAAATATTATTTGTACTCAAATTAGATTCGAACGGTACCTTTGGACAGCAGACTAGCAGATTTTAATGCTCGGTATTATAAAATGATAGATGAAAAAGCACTGATTCAAGCATTAAAGGGCATTTTATCAGAATAGTTTATTTGTACAGTGAAACTTAAGTAGTATAAATCTCTTCAATCTATCAGTAGTCCATGTGTGAGGTCGTGGGATTATTTTATAAAGACAAATACTGGAATTTCATACATGGATTGTTGAATTAAACACATCACTCTGTAATATTGTAAGGTATGTTGTTTGATGTTTTCATATTATGTCCGATGTTATTGCCCACACTAACATTGTAACCTTCTGCCCCTGCCCCTGTTTCCACCTTGATTTTATCTTCATTTCCAGGTTCCTATTGTTTGTCACTCATGTATAGAAAGGCTCTTCAAACAAGTTGAAAAGTGTGCCTCGATTCCTTGTTTTAGGAGAACTGACTCGGACTCTTGCAGGACGCTTGTTTGTTTTCAGGGGAGATGGGTGAAAGAAAGGATCCGCCAGCTCTCGCATTTTCTATTGCTTATAGTTCGGCAACCACTGGACGAATTCTCTTCAAATTTAGCACATGTATAATACAGTAGCCCTGGGAAAAAATTTCTGAATATGGTGTCTTGACATTTCAACCAATCATAGAAGTCACATGACCAAAAACGTGTTTCAAAGGGGTTTGCTTGTCTGGATGATAAATTAAAAAGCTTTCACCTATTCACATGAAATTTGGCACATGGCTTTGTTATATAAATGTCTGGATATCGTTAACTTTTGGAAGTGATCTGATACAAAATGAATAACTAAACACCATGATTTTTCTTAACGATAAAAATGCGAGATAGAGTGATTTTGATGAATTTTTTTTACCCCCCAGTGTGTCTGTGCAGAGTGAACTGATGACTTTGACCAAAAATCGTTTTCACGCTATTTTAAGCACCTTTTTTGAATTTCTGCGTAAAACACAAACACATTTATCTCGGAAACGGTGCAAGATATAGTGATTTTGACAAAATTTTTAACCCCTAAGTTATCGCAGAGTGAACTGGCAACTTTTCCAAAAAATAGTTTTTGCGCTATTTTTGGCGGCCATCTTGAATTTCTGTGTAAAACACAATAACGCATTTATCTTGGAAACAGTGCAAGATAGAGTAATTTTGGCGAAATTTTTGACCCCTAGGGTTATCGCAGAGTGAACTGGCGACTTTTAACAAAAATTGTTTTCCTATAGTTTTTGGAGGCTATCTTAAATTTCTGCGTTGCATAAAAAGAAAAAAAATACATTTATCTTTGAAACGTTGCGAGATAGAGCGATTTAAAAAAATGGTTTCGTTAAAAAATTTATTTTTGGTTGTTTTTGAAGACCCAGTTCACTTTCTGTATCTTGAGTTTTAAGCTGAATCATTTCATCAGGAGGAACTGAAGAATTACTGCAGCCCTAGTATACAGTCTTCTGTTATTCAAATATATGATCTCGCTAGAGCTTGCACTTAAAAAATTCTAGAATCACACCTGTCCCTAAAGATCAACAGTGGTTACTTGTTGAATAACTCTTCATTATCAAAACTCTGACTCTGATGTATAAGTACCTTCACACTGGTTTCCCAAAGTATTTCAGCCCCCTACTCAGGTATTGTGTTCCTACAACACCAGATGCAGCAAGCCTGTTGGGAAGTACCAAATTATTATTATTATTATGTATTTATACTCAGCTCAATATCTCCATATACTACAGGACTCAAAGCGCTATTTAACCAATCCGACTGTACAGGTACAGCCCCAACTCACAAGTAACTGACATTCCCCTAACTTGAAGATAGAGGCTCAAGGATGACCATTTATCAACGTCCTTGAGGTTCTTTAACCTGCCACTGGGGATAGGACCCAATGACAGAGGACCGCCATTTTAAGTGGTCATCCGAGCCATTATGTATCTGCCTGTACCTGGGATTGAACCCACGTCGTCTGAGTTCCTAGACAAGCGTGTTACCCGCTAGGCCACAGTGGCAGATGAAAAGGTTTTGCAGTTCATATTTTCAGTGCATAACAAAAAAAGCGATGAATCTATGGTTTTGCACATGACGCTCCAGCTTTGTGGAATGACCTACCTACGTCTTCAGTGAAGCTACCATCCATAGCCCTTCCATCTCCCTAGTGTCTCTGCTGTTAGCCTGCTATATATCTCTGGATTCCGATTTTTTTCTTCTCTTTTTGTGGCTATAGTGTCTTAACCCCTACACCACCAAGGGAACAGTATTTTACTATGCTGAAGGAAAATCCGGGATAATAAATAATAATAATAATAATAAATAATAATACTGGGCTCTTATATAGCGCTTTTTCTATCATTAGCTCAAAGCGCTTTACACAGTATTACCCCAGCAAGGATAGCTAGCCTTGGTAACCTTACCTATTGCTGCCATGCAATGCGCAGAAGCCAGTATCCCTTAAAGCTGGGTACCCATATTTCCCCTGGGATGAAGAGCTTATCGACAGTATAAGTTGCTAAAACACACACCACAAGTGATTTATGTCATCCATAATGACCTTGTATATAATATTTTAAAATATTTCAGTATACCAAGACATTTAATTCTACAGTACTGAGGGAAATCTAGCATATCTTATGAGGCTGTTGACTGCTAGCCAACAGACACGGTACCGTAGAAAAAACATTGCTGTCGACTGATAAGGTCTTTAAGGGGTTAAAGTCACATAATGTAGATTAGGATCAATAAAAATACTCTGCGCTTTACACTTTTGCATGAGCATTGATAACTTGTTATTCTTGTTTTTCAGATAAAACTGGAGAGCAGCCCTCCTGTTAAGCCAGCTGGATCAAGTCTTGCATCTAAACTGGCAGCTGCCAAGGCAGAAAATAATGTTGAAACAACAACTACAAAGAATGTTTTGAATAAATCACCTGTTAAAACCACAGTAGGTTCAAAGAAAGTGAAAACACCAGTGAAAACTAATATAAGTCCAGAAAAAGGGTCAAAGGTCACACCTGAAAAGGTGTCAAAGGTGACTCCTGAGAAATCAACTACAGCTAAGAAATCGCCACAGGAAAAAGTAAGCATGATTTTGAAAGATTTAGTTTGAGCTATTTCTTTGCATATCGATCAATTTTTCACACACAATTAGATCAGGTACTTTTTTGTATGGTATATATTTTTAATTTGAAGCAACTTTTATAAAGTTCTGTTGATATATTTTGTTAACTTTTGTCAAGAATTAAACTTGGGTGATATTCTGAAATTCTATTCGTTGATGAAAAAAATTACAGAATTTATATTCTAACAGACTTATTTTTCAATTCATAATTAGTTTTGGTCATAGGTCGAGAGTTCTTATAACTTCGATTGATATGAAAAATTGACAGAAAGACTTATAAGTTTTTTTTTTCTTCATTTGAAATCTTTGGAAGGATTGATATAAATCCTGCTTCCATTGTAAGCAATGTACATTCAATTTTTACCCCCCAGCCCTTAAGGGCTGTCGGGGTATTGTTTTCACCCATGGTGTCCGGATGGGCGGGCGGCGGGAAATAGTTTGTCCGGGCTGTATCTTAGAAACCATAAGGTGTAGAAAGTTCATACGTGGCAGGGACATTGGTTGGGGGGTGTAGGTGTGCAACGTCATGGTCTGACCTTGATTTGACCTTTGACCTTGCTGTAGTGACTAGTGCTGGGAATCGCTTCCAATTTTCATGGTCGATTATTCGTCCATTTTTCCTAGTGATGATCGACCCATAATCGATTATTTTACTCCCTTATTGTTTATTATTTAAGAAACACTTTCCGGGATAAAGTATAGGTCAATCCGGTAAGAATAACGGTGTTCCGACATTTAGAATCTACCGAAAGCACCCACTTTCTGTAAATATGGCAGTAGACATAAACAAACTCGAAATGCATGACAAATCTGTTGATTTATTAAGTAAAAATTCGTAAAATATATGGAAAATAAGTGGATATTCAGATAAATAAGGAAAGGTAAGTTTTAAGCTGAATATTCGATCATTAGAAAACGTTAATGACTGACCGTGATTCTACACTGTCACCGACGATTAATCGACAATACGTCTAATCGCCACACCACTAGTAGTGACCTTGAGTTTGAAAATCTTGTCCGGGCTATATCTCGGCAACCATAAGGTGTAGGAAGTTGATACTTGGCAGGGACATTAGTTAGGGGTTGTAGGTGTGCAACGTCATGGTCTGACCTTGATTTGACCTTTGACCTTGCCGTAGTGACCTTGACCTATAAAATCTTGTCCGGGCTATATCTCGGAAACTGTAAGGTGTAGGAAGTTGATACTTGATAGGGACATTGGTTAGGGGGTGTAGGTGTGCAACGTCATGGTCTGACCTTGATTTGACCTTGCCGTATTGACCTTGACCTATAAAATCTTGTCCGGGCTATACCTCGGAAACCGTGAGGTGTAGGAAGTTGATACTTGGTAGGAACATTGGTTAGGAGTTGTAGGTGTGCAACATCATGGTCTAACCTTGATTTGACCTTTGACCTTGCCGTAGTGACCTTGACCTATAAAACCTGGTCCGGGCTATATCTCAGCAACTGTAAGGTGTAGGAAGTTGATACTTGGTAGGGACATTGGTTAGGGGGTGTAGATGTGCAACGTCATAGTGTGACCTTGATTTGACCTTTGCCGTAGTGACCTTGACCTATAAAATCTTGTCCAGGCTATATTTCAGAAACTGTAAGGTGTAGGAAGCTAATACTTGGTGAGGACATTGGTTGGGGGTAGTATGTGTGCAACATCATGGTGTCACCCTGATTTGACCTTTGACCTTGCCGTAGTGAACTTGACCTATAAAACCTGGTCCGGGCTATATCTTGGAAACCGTAAGGTGTAGGAAGTTGATACTTGGTAGGGACATTGGTTAGGGGGTGTAGGTGTGCTACGTCATAGTGTGACCGTGATTTGACCTTTGACCTTGCTGTAGTGACCTTGACCTATAAAATCTTGTCCAGGCTATATCTCAGAGACTGTAAGGTGTAGGAAGTTTATACTTGGTAGGGACATTGGTTGAGGGTTTTAGGTGTGCCATGTCATGGTGTGACACTGATTGACCTTTGACCTTGCTGTATTGACCTTTAAAATCTTGTTGCACCTTTGGGTCTTTCTGTTGATGCAGATTAAGCACTGTTAAAGTCATATTAGAATTCATTAAGAATTTCCTTTTGCAAGTTCCCATTGTAACAGATGGAATTTCATCAAGTGAGCTGTTCTCCAACACCACACATAAGCATTCATTGAATGTATTGCCACTTCTGTATGCATGGGTAATATTCAAAACATCCAAACCATAATTCAGCCATTTTTGGTTTACTGATAAGTGCTGTCATTTTATTATTGAATTGTTTTGTTTTAATACTTCATCTTTACATACATCTCTTTTCCTTAGATATTATTTTCTCTACTTAAGATATTATTTGTACCTTAATATAACTGACACTGCTCTGAAAGTATCTTGAACTTTGTACTGTTATACTACTTCTATATCTCATGGTGTTGAAAAATATTTCCCCAGGCTGTGGGGTAAGGGAATCTCTGATGCTATTTTTACTTCTGGATTCATAGTGTTTGCATAGTTAACATACTTGGAAGCCTCTATTTCCATCCTTGAATAGTTAATATTTTATTTTGTTGCAGGCCTCAGTAAGCACACCTGTAGAATTACAGAGAAAGGGCAGTGGTTTCCGTGCTTACCTTCACAGAGATGGCCCCCAGGCTTTAGGATCCAAAGAAATACCTGAGGTGTGTTCATTCTTTTTAATATTGGAAAACAAATTGCTTAAGTTATGGAAATTGAATATGAAAGATTAGCATTTATTATTATCTGTAGATATTTTAGATAAATACACCATTTTCTGAAATGGAACACGTTTTGTAATGTGGCTGGTGGGTTATTGTGGTGATTTCTAAAGGTTGTGCCAAGTTTGAATTTCAAATATTTGAACTTGAATTTTTTTTTTTTTTTGTAACACTTATCAAGTGAACTATCGAACTTCTACAAATATTGTCACAGTGCAGCTGTATGAGCTGACATTTGTGTTGGTAGAATTTACAAACAGAATAGGGCTGATAATTATGTTGTGAGGAGTACTTTAATCTATAAAAAGAATAGGGCAGATATTAGCGTTTGAGTATTCTGTCCATATTGAAGTTGACATTTTAGGGAGCTGAGAACTGCCTAGAAGGGCTGACATTTGTATTAACTGGAGTACTGGAGTCTATGGAAAGAGATGATGCAAAGAGTCTTATAGAAAAACATGGCGGGAAAGTGACGGGTAACATCAGCAAGAAAACATCCTATGTTGTGGCAGGAAGGGATTCTGGCGAGAGCAAAATGGCTAAGGTAGATTGAACTTTTTGACTGTGCTGGCCCCTGTTACCACTTTCGTGAACCAAACCAGAAATATTATTGTATGTTATACTAGGTTTTCCAGGGTTCTATCTGCAACAGAAAATTCTAAATATATTATGATTTGATTTACTGATTTGATATACTGGTGTTAGCAATACATCACCAATGTATTTTTACCTTGTTGGGTTTGCAATGGAAATGGATAATCATCTAAACACTAAAGAGCGATTTTATTTGATCAAACACATAACATCATAGTCATTGTTGGTCAGACTAACATTTATCTTTCAGTTATATATGCTGAGTGTTAGTGGTGGCATTGTTTACAGAAATCAAAACCGGTTACCGGGGCTTTGAAACGAAACAAAATCCGGTATTTCGTATGCTTGTTCTGTGCACTGAAAATTATACGCAGGCGTACATGAGGGATAACTTGCAAATGGAAGTGGCTTTCACGAGAAATTAATAAGTACGTAAAAATGATTTTTGCTCAAGATAAAGTAAAAATTGGACAAATTTAACAAAATATGTATATTTTTTGTCGTTTTGATGAAATATCAGCCATTATAAAGCCTAAACTAATAACGTTTTCAATAACCAGTTCCCAAATATTCTTTGCGGATTTCGTTGTATCTACCCAAACAAAACAAAATACTGCATACCGAAAAACCGTTAACAACACTACTGAGTGTACTCTGTGTTATTTTCATATTCTTATTTTACTTTTCAGGCGAGACAAATGGGAACCAAGGAGTTAGATGAGGATGGTTTGCTGGACTTGGTGAGAAGTTTACCTGGAAAGAAGTCCAAGTATCAAGTGGAACATGAAAAACAACAAGCAAAGGTTCCATTACATTTGTTTTCTGAAATATTTGCCTGGTATTATATTTCAGTGTAAACCAAGGCTGTGACTTTGTTAGAAAAATGACATCGAGTATTTTTGCCTGGAGAGAGTTGATCAGACTTAGGTAACTGTGTTTTAGTGATCACCAACTTAAAGTGTTTTTAAGCAAAAATGGTGGATGATGTAAACAAAACATTGTTAAAATAATGTGAAACATTTTTATAATTAAGGAAAATTACATGGAAAATGTTCTTGTAACTTTACCTGTGATATTAATATACATCGTAGGAAAAGATCTTGGAGAGAAAACTTTCTGAATCAAGGACCCCTGTCGGCAGTACTACTTCCACCACACCAGGAAAACCAGCCAGTGAAAAACTGCAGAGTTTTAGTCGCACCCCTGACCGTAGTAAAGTGCAAACAGGAAGTCAGTTGACAAATACTCCGAGGTCTGCTATGTCACAGGATTCGCAGTCATCACAGAAAACAGCCAGTCCACAGGTGAGTATAGTAGGAAAACTTCTCGAATGACATATACAGAAAAAATATATCATGAATGAAGATAACAATATTATACGAGTGCGTAGCACGAGCATTATAGTGTTAATCTTCATGAGTGATATACTTTTTCCATATATGTCTGATGAGGGATGTTTTACTTTTATTATCCACCATTTTGTACAATGTATGGTATAAATAATACAAATACTTAATGAGAGAAGGTGAAAAGGGCCGTCAAAAAGCTGTGACAACAATGAACATACAAACTTCTATTTTTAACTTGCAATATCTCAGTCATTTCTGCATGGATTCTGATGCAACAAACATGAGCCGAAGCGCTGTAAGAATACCGTTCTATTGATATATCATACATATTTATAAGCTACATACATTCTAAAATATTGTTGAAAAATTGAAAACTATTTCACACTCAATATCCACAGTACTGGGATAAAAAAAAAAAAAAAAAATCCTGGTGTGTATTTCCCTGTATTTAGGGCAAATACGTCATGTGGTGGATAATAAATTGAGGAATACCAAGTGGTGTATACGAGATCTCGATACTTTGAACAAAACTGTGAGCGATATCACAACTTAAAACCTAAATTTGCTCTTTAAATAATGTGCAATGGTACCTTATACTGAAATAAAATATATTTATTTATATAAAATATGTTTCGTTTGTGCTGACAGTTGTTAAAATGGTGAATATTTGAAGCAATAAAAAGTTAACAAAACTTAAGTTTTTTTTTACTTTCTGCAAGGAGTGGAAGTAGTGATCACCATAGTTACATCACAAATCAAAACAAAACCATATAAAAGTAGAAATTATATGAATATTTCATCATATTTTCATTAAATCCCTTCGAAAATAAGCTAAAGTTAATGGTTGAATATGTTTATGAGATGCATCGCAGATGATCCTCAATCATCGTCCATTTTTTTCATCACTGGTGAATCTGCGATATTCCTGCTCATGATGACACCACTAGGGTATACCCCAGGTTCACAGTTGAGTTTGTCTCACAACTGCCCCCATAATCGTCCTGAGCATCATACAAAGTGTTGTATGATTTATCGTATCCATTATAAAGATCAGGAGCGTATGTTTAAAAGCTTTACAAGGGAGTATTTATGATTTGCCGTTGCACTTAGAACAACAAGTCACATGTTTTATCAGCTTTTCTGGCCTTTTTTCAATGGGATCTGTTGTAAAATAGCCTCCCGAAGTAGCCTTCTAACATTATAGTGAATTCCACATACTGTGGTCAGCATAACAACCCTTACCCTACATTCCACATCCTTTTTGTGTTTCCATAATGTAGAAGTCCTCGGATAGCGGTGACGTGACTTTGATGTGGGTCGATAAGTACAAGCCAACTCAGTTGAAGCAGATCATTGGACAACAAGGAGACAAGAGTAATGCCAGGAAGTTACTGCAGTGGCTGAAAAACTGGCACAAAAACAGGACGCTCGGCAAGAAGCCTGCCTGTGAGTAGCATAACTTTGTGGTGTTGAATGCGTAAATTTAGGCTTTTCTGTTTGCCAACAGACAAGTCCAAAATGAGTATTCACTTTATTATTAATACACTGTAATATAAGGGCTCTTGTTCAGTTACTTATTTTGAGGTTCCTGTGTCAGAGAGTCAACTGCACAAAAATTATATCTTGCATTTTGGCTACCATTGGACACCAGTGTATAGAAATGTTATTGTGCTTCACTTTGAACTTTAAACTTTTGCTTGTAACTAGTGTACTAATAATTATATTAGAGGAATATTGGGCTACATTTGACCCATTTAACTCCTGAACAATCTTATATGTTAGCTTGTGACTAGAATAATATCATTGCAAGTGTAGAGGGTCATTTTTATTGCGTAAAATAGCCTTACCTTATCCTCACAAATGCTTACTTGGTTTTGTGGAGGCAAAACGCGGCGACCAACAAGAATATTTAAAAATTATTCTTGTTCGAGAGGTGAACCCCGTAGTTAGTGATAGGTGCGCATGCGCACAACACATTGTCGGTTGGACTCTGTCGAGAGATCTTCATTCAATTTTTGGTCGTCGAGGAGGCAACACGTGAAGCTTTTTCAACTCTGCCCCTTTCCAAGACGGCAGATGCGTTCTTTTAGAATTCATAGAGTTCGTGCTAAGAAGAAAGAAGTTTAAGACTTCCTATTCTACAGATCTGAACTACAATATTTCATGCTGAGGGTTGAGTAATCCATGACAGCTTTCTTAGGTCCCCCTTGGCTGTTTAACAGTCTTTGGTAGAGGATCTACTACAGAAGATTCTTCAATTTGTTAGTTCAAGCTACCTGCCTCTTCATTTATGAGGGATATCCAACAGAAGTCTTTCAACTGGCCACATTTTCCTGAAAATGGCAGCATTAAGAGGCCTGCTGCGATTGAAAACAGCTAGCAGTAGAAGATCTACTAGAGTTTGCTTTTCCAACGCCAGATGACATTTAGATTTGATAGCTGGTCAGATTAGAATTCGTTTTCTGGGGTTAATAATTAAACCTCCAGAAAGCTAGTAGCCTCTCCACTTGGTAGACACACAGAGGGTGACCCTTCATCTTGGAGTAAAAGATATACTTCAGATCGTCCAATGGCAAATTCCTTTCATGAAGTCCTGGTGGATTTTTATGAAAAAATGCAGCAGTAACCTTTCATTGTCTACAGGTCCTTTCCTCTTTGAGAAGCACAGATTGCTTGCTTAGTGTGAACTTCAATAGTACTGTATCATACCAGCAGTTAGCAGATTTCCTGTAGCCTGAAAAACAGTCAGTCCTACAAGATCTACTTCAGAAGTTTATCAAGTTTGCTTTCAACCTTATATAACAAACCAGGCATCAAGATGGTTAATTTCCTCCATTGCCTTGTCTTTATTCTACAACTGGCTGGTGGACCATTTATTACTTCATGATAGAGAAGATAATACATAAGCTTCCCACCAATATTCTCAATGAAATAGGGGATTCTGGTGTAGTAGAAGAAATACCTATAAATAGCTGGTTTAAGTGGAATATTATTGCCATCTCAGAGTTGTGCAGTTTTTGAATGGGTACTATGTAGCCCTCCAATCGAAACTCCCCTTTCATGTAGCTCTACTGCAGGTGCTACAGACAGGAAAACAATCCGCCATGTTGCTGAAAATATTATGTTACATTTACTATGTTCATTTACATACAATTTATTCTGTAAATGACTACAAGTCGCTGGATTTTCTCAGTAAAATTGTTACTTCTATCATATCTGACACAATGGTGCTTCTTATGGATGAAAATATTGTTTTGTTGTCAAGACATAGATCGTTGATGTGCTATGTGCTTTATAAGTGTTCAGTACGGATAGGCTGCACCAGGAGTTCTTCTCTATTCAAGGAAGTTAAACTGCATTGGGCAAGGTTAGTCCGTGGATGGATGACCATTCCTAGCATTTTCTTTGCATTAATCCCACAATATCATTGGCCAGTAGGGATCTCTGTGTCCTCAACATGCGTTTGTCCCTCCAAGCTGTGAAATGGAGTTGACAAATTTTATGAAGAAATTCGGTCACAAAAGGTTAATGACCAGTTTCAACAGATCTCCGTACCAAATACAAGGGTTGTGCAAATCTTGAGAAGGTTTAATTATCGAATAATATTCCAGTCGAATCCGCCCATGTCTGTACATCCCATAATTTAAAGCGGTTACAGACAGGAAAAACATGGCTACCTAAGAGTGTCGTAAATGCTTCAAAAAGGCACAATTTACTACCTCAAGGATTGCACAACTCCAGGTTTTACAGCACATTATTTCTTGTACCAGAACCCGGCAATAAATGGTGCCCTGTGATAGATCTCAGTGTCCTGAACAAATGCCTGCCAGTTCCAAATTTTAAAATGGGGACAGCAGAGATATTCGGAAACTCGGTCATAAAAGGCGAATGGCTAGTTTCGATAGACCTGAAAGACGCGTTCTTTCACGTGCCCATACACCCAGATTCTCAACACTGGCTATGTTTCCATGTAGACAAACAAACGTATCAGTTCAAAGCACTGCCATTGCAGTTCGTGACTACACCCCTATAGTTCATGCGGATTGTAAAAGAGGCTCGTTCTTCAGTCTCGCGAAATTCGAGTTCACCAGTATCTAGATGACTGGTTGTTAAGAGCAAATACCAGCCACCAATGTCGTGTACAGACAAAAGAACTCATTCAGGTGGTGCAAGATCTCGGCTTTGTGATAAATTTCGAAAAATCAGAGCTCGAACCTACACATAAAATCGACTTTCTGGGCTACCATTTCGATTTGTTACAGGGAAAAAGTCTTTCCAACCGAAAAGAAGTTGAAAATTCTAGGAAAAGCTGTTCAGGACATGGAGATCACATCACAAACAACCCCAAGGTTGCAAGGTTGCTTATGTCCCTGATAGGTGTACTAGCATCCCTAGAAAAGACGATACCAATGGGTCGGTTACATATGCGCCCTTTCCAGTGGTACCTAAAAACAAACTGGCAGTATCCCCAGTCACTAGACCTGAAGATTCCTGTTTCAAACTTTCTGAAAAGTCATCTTCAGTGGTGGGAAGATCCAAAAAACCTTAAAAATGGGTTATCCTTTTCATCCACAGGAACACAATACCCTTATTTTCACAAATGCAAAACCAAGGTTGGGGAGCTCATTTTCAAAACATGACAGTCAGTGGCAATTGGACAGATCAGGAGAAATTACTTCATATCAATGTCCTAGAGTTAAAGGCAGTGTTTCTGGCCTTAAAAAGCTTTCAAAACAGAATTCTAGACAAAAGTGTTCTCATAGCAACAGACAACGCCACTGTAGTCAGTTATCTGAACAAACAAGGGGGAACACACTCATGGGACATGTGTCTCCTGGTTTGGCACATCTTGGCCTACTGCAATCCTCGAAACATACTCATAAGAGCCAGACACATTCAGGGTTGCCTCAATGTCATAGCCGACAGTCTCTCCAGGAAGGACAAAATAATTCAAACAGAATGGTCACTTCATCCTCAAATATTCAGCCTAATTTGCATAGTTTGGCACAAACCAATGTTTGCCACCAAATTGAATCACAAACTACCAATCTATGTCTCACCAGTCCCAGATTCAAATGCTGTGAACATAGATGCTTTGAACATCTCCTGGGAGGGTCTGGACGGCTATGACTTTTGTCCTGTAACTCTCATACCAAAGGTCATACAGAAAATGTACACCTACAGGTGCAGAATGATAGTAGTAGCACCAGGGTGGCCCAGAATGCTTTGGTTTCTAGTGAATCTGTCAACCAAGCCCCATTACAACTACCTCACTGGCCTCATCTGCTAAAACAACCGTTCAGTCAGAAGTTCCATCAGAATCTCATGTATCTGAATATGCATGTCTGGCACCTAGACACCACTCAGAATCACTTGAATCATTCTCTGAGCAGGTGGCAGATAGAATTTAGGCACCTCAAAGACCCCCATCTAGAAGATTCTAGGAGTCAAGGTGGTCCATTTTTGAACTCTGGTGCCAACAGAACACGGTGGTCAGCACAGAGCCTTCTATCTCAGACATAGCAGAATTTTGAACCTTTTGTTCACTGTAAAAAATTTGAAGCCTGCCACAATTGCTGGCTACAGAACTGCAATAGCTGACCATTTGGGACCTTTTGGCAAGGAAGTAGCCAGGAGTTTGCACTTAAATAGGCTCCTTGCAAGCTTTTACAAGGACAAACCCATTCTAAATAGGGATTTTCCCTCTTGGGACCTATCTTTGGTTCTTATGTCTTTGACTAATGCTCCTTTTGAACCTTTGAAGGATGCAAGTCTTAAGATTTTGACTTTCAAGACTTTTTTCCTGATGGCTTTGGCAGCTGGCAAAAGAAAGGGGGAGGTGCACGCTTGGACATTCTCTTCCCTCAGGCATAAACCTCACTGGAAGGAGATCACTATTTCTCCTTCTCCTGCCTTCTTAGCAAAGAATCAGTTGGCTTCTGTTTGCCCAGATTCGCTAAAACCGGTGGTCATTCCAGCTCTTAAACCTTTTTTGAGCTCAGACTTGACTGAGGATATGACTTTATACCCTGTCAGAGCACTTAGATACTATCTAGACAGAACTAGTGCTTTAAGGAAGGGAAAGTATCTCTTGTTTATGTCCTTTAAGGAGGCTTTGACAGAGGTCTCATGGGATCTACTATCTCTTCTTGGATCAGACAGACTGTCTTATTGGCTTATCAGTCATCCAATTTTGACACACAGGACCTACAGGTTAAGGCCCATGATGTTAGGTCCATGTCTGCTTCTTTAGTATTCAAGGAGGGGTGTCCCTAGAGCAGATTTTAGGCTCCTGACATTGGAAGAGCCACATCACGTTTTCTACCTTTTAAGCTATGTGTCTTGGCAGTCCACGGACCAAACAGCTTACAATTAGGCCCAGTGGTTTCTGCTCAGCATATGATTGGCTTTGAGTATGTTCTTGAGTATTTCATATGGCTTACATACTTTACTCTTCCTTCCATACTAGTATCTTGTATGGACATATGTCTTCTGCTATGGCAGATGGCCTCATGACTGTATTTTGTAAAACACAGAAGCCAGCTTGGGGGGCCTTCTTGCTGGATGACAGCTCCCAGTTCGAGGGACCCAGGAAGCCATTTCCCACCACACAGTTATGGGTGATGGTTTAGATTTAGGACAACTTTCTGCTACATGGGACAAGTGTCAACTACAACAGTACATCATGAATATTCATGAGATTAGCTATCATTACTTGTCTTTACAGATATTTTACAGTAATGAAAAATTCTGTTGTAGCATACTTAACCTTATCTTATCCTCTCCTTCAAATGCTTTCATGGTGAACCCCATATTCTATTAACAGGGAGGTTTCAAAACAAACCCCTCCTCCTGTTATGGTTGGAATCAAGCATTTGTGAGGATAAGGTAAGGCTATTTTACGCAATAAAATGTAACAAATTTTATTGTAATTTAACTTTTTGTAAGTTAAATACTTACCTTATCCTCACAAGGACAGACCCACCCTTCCTCCCCTCACGAGTTTGTTTTCATAGGGGACCAAAAATTAAATGAAGATCTCTCGACAGAGTCCAACCGACAATGTGTTGTGCGCATGCGCACCTATCACTAACTACGGGGTTCACCTCTCGAACAAGAATAATTTTTAAATATTCTTGTTGGTCGCCGCGTTTTGTCTCCACAAAACCAAGTAAGCATTTGTGAGGATAAGGTAAGTATTTAACTTACAAAAAGTTAAATTACAATAAAATTTGTTACAGTTTGTTATAATGATTGATTTATAAATCCAGATATGGGCAAAGAAACTGCTTGTGATACACAAGTTATGAATAGTACGAGACAGTGGTGGTGTCGAAGAGGCCATTCTTAATAAAGACACGATAGATGATTATGAACACAGAAACAGTGAAACAAAACTTTACAAGTATCACAATGATATGGTATTAACAATAGTGATGATGAAAGGATTTTAAGAAGAGCAAAATTTGACTATTTCAAATTGAAATATATTGTTTGAAATATTGTGTCTCGGTACATTATGGATGACCAGAAATACAAAACAGGAGCATGTAGTCATGGTGTGGAAGGAATGTTGAAAAAGAAGCAAAAGTTTTACCGCTAACCATTTTTGTACCCAATCTGTATAATTAAAAAACTCCAACATTAACACAACGGTCAACGTCACAAATTGGAGCTTTAAAATCACCTTAAACATCATTAGGGACGGGTCATTGGCACCGGTATTGAAAGCATTTGAGTGAAATATGGTGACGATAAATTACAACTGGCATTTCAGTTGTCAACATGTATAAAGAAGAAAAACTTGAAATATTAGAAATATACCCAAATCTAAAAAAATTGCACACTTTTATCCCATATTTTTCTACATTTGTGGACTTTTGTGGCAATTTGTTTTGGAGAAAACCATGTTTTGGTTTTATGAGTTTCAGTTCCTGTCTGTGGCCTATTTGATTGGGAGTGTAGTAAAACACACCTTCTTTCCAAAATCCTAGAATTGGAATGGTTTTTTTTGTAGTCGGCCTCCTGATGTACACATTTTTGATCCCAACCAATGCTTAAACAACTGTGTATCCAACAAAATGATGCTTGAAGTAAAATAAACCAATTTTCATACTAGTCTAGTTAATTACAGTGACTATTTTACAAAAGTTTTAAATTGCACAGTGTTGTTTACACTAAAAGTTGGTTTGTCATTTCAATGTAAATAGAATTCCATATTTTGATTGTGAATTTGCATCATTACTTGCCAGATGCTCAACATCGTTAAGAATTTCTTATGGATAAGTTGAATACTGTTACCTTTGTGTCAAATTGATGTAACTTGTTACATTTTGCCTTGTTTCAGTTTAAGTAAAGGAACAGTTAACATATGAGTTTTTGAACCTATCAGTTTCATTCGATATTTCATATTGAATGCAGGAATTTAAAAAAAAAATTATTCTTGCAGTCAACAGATTCAATGATGATGGTTCTGGCCACAAGGCGGCACTGCTATCAGGTCCTCCCGGTGTCGGCAAGACAACCACAGCAACCCTTGTGTGTGAGGAGGCTGGCTTCTCATTTGTGGAGCTCAACGCATCAGACACTCGCTCCAAGAAAAGCCTACAGACAGAGGTGGCAGAGGCACTGGGAAACCATACTCTGGTAGACTACTTTGGTAAGTACTGGAACCTTCCAATAATAAGTTTGGAAACCTTCTTTTGATGGATTTGTTTTGGTAAATATTTAAATAAAGTATGTAAATAAAATCATGGGAAACATTACTGGATGGAATATTTATGGTAAATTTATAAAATGCTATTTTGGTTTTTGTAATTACTGTATGTTTTTTACTTAAAGTCTGGTTACTTTCAATTTAATAAGTCATGATAAAACCATACACAAGTGGATTAGTTTTGGTTCAAGCTTACTAACATATTCCTTTATTTTAGACTTATGGGGTTCAAGTATTGTATTGTTCTGGCTACCCTGGTGTACAAGTTTATTCATACTGGTTTCCCTAAATATTTTGCTCCACATCTATCCACATACCGCACTACTTACAATACTAGACGCAGTCAGAGTGTTGCCAATTTCCTAAATGTACCAAAATTTCAACCTACAATTCACAAGTCCACTAAGCAGTTTGCCTTCAGTTTTCCCTTTGACACTCCCACTGCTTGGAATTCACTTCCTGAAGACATTCACACATCACCCACTATTGCCTCTTTTAGAAAGAAGCTCAAAACTTATCTCTAAGCAAAGGCATATCCTCCTTAGCTCATTTTCTCTTATGGCTTCTCCGTGGTGCCGACCTGTTTTTGTCCCTGGACTTTGAATTTGCATATTGCTATTGTCTTGTTGCGCCTTAGAGTCCACTACTCAGTGGAGATTAAGAGCTATAAAAGTTAAATTATGTTAGAATTAGAATTATTGTATGCTTAAACTGAGTGCAATGATTCCTTTAGTACATGACTCAAAGCACTATTTGACCCATCCTGACTTCATATGTACAATCCAAGCTCTAGTGACAGACCTAACCCTAATTGAGAGCTATAGGGATGGCCATTCACCCTTCGTGCACTTTAACCTACCCCTGAGCAAAGAACACTATCACAGAGGACCATCACTTAAAGTGCAAATACAAGTGTAGCAAGATTTTTGATGCCTGCATTAAACCACCCCGAGTTGCATCCCATATAGTGTATGGCTGAGTGTAGTAGTGAGTACCTTCACAAGATTGTACATGTTAGGAATTCTTGTATATTTGGTCGCCTTCCATTCCACATCTTCCAGTCGTTATAAAGTGTATGAGGATCTGCTCCCTCATCTGAGGTGTACCTGTATAATTATATAAAGAGTTGTATTTGCACCTCTTCAGGTAGCAGGTCAGGTGAGCAGCAAACTGAGGGGAAGACGCATTGTCTGGTGATGGACGAAGTGGATGGCATGGCCGGAAACCAGGACAGAGGAGGCATGCAGGTGTGTGAATCTCTTTTGTAAATATATTGCTTGTATTTATAGTAAAACCTGGTGTAATTATAAGCAGGGATTATACAAGGTAATAATTGGGGCTATGGTGGTAGAGTGGTAATACTCTCGCCTCCCACCTCTGAGGTCGGGGATCGGTTCCCAGCCCTACCTCAAGTGGGAAAGCTGGTAGTTACTTGCCGTTGGTCGGCAATTTACAGTACAGAACCCTGACCACCTGTATGCACTGGTTTCCTCTGCCTTTCCAACTACCCGTCATGATATGACCTGTACAGTGTTGAAAGCGACGTAAAACCCCAAATAAATATACAAATTAATTGAGATAAGAGAACTAAAATGCGGTGTTTGTTGAACCTGTGATCCTAGTTTGCTTCTCTTGTACAGAAAAGGAGGTGCTTAGAAATAGTGATATTTTTTTTTGCCATTCTTGTGTTGTTTTAGCATACTGAGTTCCCATTGTGGGGAAGATATTGTGGATGCACAGGTGTAGGTTAGATTACATCTGATTATACTCGTTAACGTTGTATGATACAGTAACTGGAGAAATAGTGCATCTTGACTGCATCAGCATTACAGCTTCGAGAGCTTGGGATATGCCATATCTCGAGTTTTAGTACTAACCCACAATTTGGTAGTTTGGGTGCATTTGGAAGGTTTAGTGTACCACATATTTACAAAGTGGAGGTGTAAAAATCATTTCACAAGAACCTGTTGTGTTATAATAAAGGCTATATGTGGTCTTTTCTTCTGTGAAAAACTGCCCCCAGATTTCAAATTTCTGCACTAATACAGCATCGATATTGTTCAGTACTAATAAAGATAAAGCATAGGTCACATTTCAGATTACTCTGAATATCGCAAGTTTTAGTAAGTATATGTCAGATGAAAATCTGAGTAGATGACATTAATTTTGATGTGTATTTGTGAAAAGACAGTTTAAACAGAACCCTTTCCATTGCAGGAGCTGATTGCTTTGATTAAAACCACCAAAATTCCCATCGTCTGTATGTGCAATGACAGAAACAGTCCTAAAGTACGCTCCTTGGCAAACTACTGCTTTGACCTGCGCTTTCAGAGACCTAGAGTGGAGCAGATTAAGGTTGGTACAAAATTGAACCAGGTTTGAGGTTTGTCTTTTATATTAAAAAATGCAGTATTTTTTTGTAGGTAATATAAAGGAATACAAACTTAATAAAGCTTAGCAAAATATTTACAATTCATTTGAGTGATTTAGCATCGGTATGCCTTGAATTATGATAAAAAAATGTTAATTTGTGAACAAGTATGAAATGATAATACCAGTGTCAGAATGTTGAGACCATTTTACTGATATATATATAAAAAAACTGTATCGAATTTGTGGATATTATGGTGCCAGTTTACCTTATGTATTAAAGGTTATAGATTGCCATTTAACTTTTTACTTAAAATTTTACTGATGATTAAGTCAAAAAAAAATTATTTGTATTTTTAAAAATTGATATTACTCTAATCTTAAGACCTAGTTTTAACCCATTCCTTTAAAATAGTTTTTTTCCGGGAAAATTTCTCATTGCTGCGTTATAAAATAATCTATCACAAAAGGATTGCCTTACTTACAGTACTTGTTGTGAATGGTTTTGTTCAGAGTGCAATGATGTCTATTGCTTACAAAGAAGGGCTGAAGATTCCCCCGCCTGCTCTCAATGAAATCATAGCTGCAGCCAATCAGGATGTCAGACAGGTGGGAACTAACCTTAAACTTGCTGATATTGTACACCAGTGTTTACTGGTCATTATTTGCCGACTGCACTCTTTGAAAAATTTAGGTCGATTTGTTTCAGCTCATTAAAAGGAAGATTATTGCAGATATCTCAGCCAACTTTGGTATGGAGGCTTGGTTTTATCAGTTATACTCTCTCGCAGCAATTATAGGTAGACATGAAGTATATTTAATTTTTAGTACAGTTCGACTACAAAAAACATAATGTCTTTCACTGTGTGAACAAACAAAACCAAAATATTAGATACGTGAACAAACAAAACAAAAATATTACATACTATATATAAACATGAGTATCATATCTTAATATATACAAAATGTTGGATGTATCATTCAAACTTCTTCTTCCCTGCCAATTTCAACACCCAGTGCTGTACAGTACACCAAAAACAAGATTCAAGCATAATGAAAATTGGCCGCAGTACAAAATTGTTTTCTATGCCAACTTGGTGTTTTTCTAGTATTTCAACTACTCTGTGTTTCTTTTTTGTATTTTCTTCTCTCTTTCAAGGTTCTGCACAATCTGTCCATGTGGACGGCAACAGAAAAGAGTCTCAGTTTTGAACAGGCCAAGATAGATGCAAATAAAGCAAAGAAGGATTTGAAATTGGTTAGTAAGGAATGTGATGTGATCGTTTGTTGTCATGGGTTACGATTTTAACATAATTATTTTGAAAAAATATTCAAAGTTCCATCATTATTGAATTATGATTTAATTAAAAGTATTTGTTAATTCACATAAAAACGGTTTAATGATTCTTACTCTATAGACATAAGTGAACCGATCATGTGATCCATATATTTAACTCTCTCGCTATTGTTTTAATAAGACGTCTTTTCACTCTTTTGCAAGACACTGTGACTCTGGGAGAAAAACAAGTACCATAGAAGCAGACATATTCATAATATGTTAAATAACATGTTAAATATCTGTGTAAATAAGAAAATTACCTGAAAAACTTGTACCAAATTCGGAGCGTTCATTGGTAGCCTATCACAGGTTTAACTTACTGTTTTGGTACATAATTACCAAGTTAACTGTAGAAACAAAATCAAACTGTGTGACAAGGGCTCATTACTTGTTTATAACTAGTTTTAATCCCACATAATACTGTTGTAATGAATAAGAAAATTTCGTTACCTGGCACTGGAACAACAAATAGAAGGTTTTCAAACGTGACTTTCACTTAGAAATCCAATAAAACCTTTATTTTTGGAGTGCAAGATTTGAGTAAGATAAAAGAAGGTAGCTTTGGGAAATCGTTTAGTATTTTGTTTACTATGTTTGGTGTATTTACATCCTAGTGAACTTCGGTCCAGATCAATCATTCAACCAATGCTTTCAAAACGAGTAAATAGAAAAATCTACCATAAAATCTCGCTGAAAATATTTTCAAAAAAAAACACGAAAATTTTATTAAGGTATTATTGGAAATTTTCACCATATTCTCAGTAGAAAGCAAGTTTTATTGATGGGCAAAAATAACATCCTTTGTGATATTGGGGATTTCTAAATGTTTTGCAGGGTCAGAATTTCAGACATTTAAACTGAACGTTGTTTTCAGGGCAGTTAATGAGTGAACTATCAAACTTCTACAAATATTGTCCTGCCAGTAATAGAAGGTTAATCAAATAGAAGAGGTCATTTACATCAAAATAGTACATATGTGGAATGGTTGAAATGAGGTTATAATATTTAATATTCACGTAACACAGGATCAAATAATAGAGGTTCGCTTTAGTTGCTCTGAATATTTAAAACAAATAATATACGAGTGCAGTTAACACTTGTTTTAATAGCACAACTCATATATTTAAATTTAACACTTGTGCTGCTTGAAATGGAGAAAAGATTCTGAACCTTGGTTTATAATTTAATTAAAACACTTTAGTCCTCTATTTTCAGGGTCCGTTTGATGTTTGTCGCAAAGTGTTTGTGGGTGGGGAGGAGACAGCTCACATGACGTTGAATGACAAGTCTGACCTATTTTTCCATGACTACAGCTTTGGGCCACTGTTTGTCCAGGAAAACTACATACATGTGACACCATATGCTGCAAAGTAAGTTGATTGATTTGGGCTTAAAACATCACTTGCAATACATTGTACAGGTTACAGGGTGTATCTTAGTGGGTGGACGATTAGACGTGTGCTCGATTAATCGTCGGGGACAGTGTACAATCGCGGTCTTTCATTAACGTTTTCTAATGATCGAATATTCAGCTTAAATCTTACCTTTCCTGATTTATTTCCATATCCACATCTTTTCCATATATTTTACAAATTTTTACTTAATAAATCAACAGATTTGTCATACATTTTGACTTTGTTTATGTCTACCTCCATATTTACAGGAAGTGGGTGCTTTCGGTAGATTCTAAATGTTGGAACACCGTTATTCTTATTGGATTGACCTATACTTTATCCCAGAAAGTGTTTCTTAAATAATAAACAACAATGGAGTAAAATACTGTATTAGGGGTCGATCATCGGTCGGAATAATGGACGAATAATTGACCATGAAAATTTGATTCGATTCCCAGCACAAGTGTATCCTGTCATGGAAAACCTGGAAAAAGTCATGGGATTCCATTTTTTTCCAGGCCTGGAAAAGTCATGGAAATTGACTCCAGGTTTTGGAAAATTCATAAAGAGTCATATGGAAATTAAAAGGCATCCTCTCATGAAACGGCATTGTTCCTTTCTTTCATCCAGCATTTCAAACAAGGATACATTAATGTAATCAGATCTCCCAGTGTCTCCCACGTCTTCCTATGATGTGACTGGAATCTTGTGCATGGTTCTCAAAGACAAAACCGGTGGGAGATACTTGTAGTTTCTGGCATGTTCAACAATGCCAGGACTGTTTTGAGTGAGGAGCCACACAAATACCAGTCAACCCACCCTCAGCAAGTTGGGCCTTTTTTATCGGATTCTGTTCCAATCGATTCCAAATCATAAAGGTATGGCCTGTCACATCTTCCCCAGTGGCCTCAGTACATGTGTTCTTTCATGCCACACAGCATGCAAAAGGTCCTTGATTTTAAAGCTTTGGTCATGGAGAAGTCATGGAAAAAATATATATTGAAATTTAGTGAATACACCCTGAGGTGATATCAGGACAGTTATGAAGGGAAGGAGGAAAACAAAAAAATTTCATCAAGGTACCGAGAAACTGGGCCTATTGACCCAACCCCACCAGATAGCAGGTAAAATTTAATAAAAACAGCCCTTTTATATACCTGATATTTACATCCACATGACACTTAGTTTATAAGAACTCTGTTTTGTCTCTGTAGTTTTCCAGGTATTGATGTTTTACAGTAAAACCTCTATTATCTGACCTGTTATCAGAATCTGTTATTTTATGAATCCCATTTCCACTCTCCTGAATTAACATTTCCCTTTTGTATTAAAATGCCTCATATTATTAATAGGCATGAGATGGTATTACCGGTATTGCGATATCGAGACTATTTTTCTGAAATACCAAAACAAAATATTAATTCTGACAGTTTGATAACAGACTGGAAATAGGCAAAAGAATCATAGAGTAAGAAATATAAAATTTGCCACATATCTGAAATTCGCCACATGTGAAAATACTAATAAAATAAATGAATTGAGGTGAGATATGTTGACTGTATAGTAAATTAAGGCTTTTTGAACTGAAAAATACCAATTTTTGGACAAAAACATCATTTTCTTCATAAAATTAACTAAGGTTTTAGAGGTGGCGAATTTTAGATTCCTGGTGAATTTTAGATTTCTTACTCTATATTGTGAAAATGTTTTCTGTGGCATTATTTTTCCTGTCCTTTGCTCAGAGGTCGCGTGTCTAAACACCTGGAGCAGCTGAGTCGTGCTGCAGACAGTTTGGCTGAGGGGGATCTGGTGGACAGACATGTGAGAGGGGGAGGACGATGGAACCTCTTACCTCTACAGGTGAGATGCATCATTTATGGACCTTTACAGGTGTAACAAGTAAGTTACAGGTGAGGCAATACCTGAACAGATAAAACAAGGTACTGGTGAGACATTACCTTTACATGTGAGGCAATAGCTTTACATGTGAGACTGGGGTGAGAGTACCTACGCAGGTGAGACAGTTAAGTTACAGATGACATAGTTAAGTTATAGGTAAGACTGTATTTTATAGCTGTAAAATTAAGTTACAATAGCAAGTGAGGCCATACCTTTTGTGGGTGAGATTATTCTTTCATTGGGTGTGACAGTTACATAAAATGATACTGGTATCACAGGTGAAGTATTACCTTCACATGTGACAAAATATTACAGGTTAAATATAATTGAAAAATCCCAAATAAAGTCGTATGCGCTAGAGTGTCATTCGGTCACTGATTGCTTGTTGTTTTTTTCCGTCGCGTTCAACAGCCAGGGTCATATTACAAAGGGTAGTTTACGGTTGGAGGAACCAGTGCATACCAGCTGGTCAATATTCTGCACTGCATACCACTAGCCATCGGAAAGTAACAACCAATTTTCCGACATGTAGTGACCAGACCTAATTCGAACTGGGGACCTCAGAGGTTGAAGGCGAGCACTCTAACAGCTACACCACTGGGCCCCCCTAAGTATAACTGAAAAAAAAAATTCTAATTTATTTCCATATATGGTAGGGTGTCCCATTACTTCACAGTGTCTTTTATTCAGGCCATGTATGCAAGTGTGATACCTGGGGAAGCAATGCGAGGCTCTATGCAGGGAATGATACAGTTTCCATCCTGGCTCGGTAAGAATTCAAGCACCAACAAGACGGACCGCATGCTACAAGAACTCAAAACACACATGAGGCTCAAGTAAGTCATGTGACCTACAGAATGACTTTTCCTTGTTATGATGTTACTAGTGTGCACGCTTGTAGAGTTTTTTTGTTATGACTGCAATAATCCGCTTTTCAATGGCTGATGTTTCATCAAAACTGTACCAAACCTAGAAACCTATTTCTAAAACATTTTCAAGTATGGTTTAAGTGTGTTTGAGTTAAGTTTTAACGTGTCACTGAAGTGTACATAATGCCGGAATTCTTTGTTTTAGATAGTACAGAACTATCTGATGTACATTTCACTTTTCACCTCATGACCTTGATCGTCTTACTGTTATCTTCATATAATCTTGCTTTTCAGGCTGTTCTGTGACAAGAAGGGGCTCAATATGGAGTATTTACCACACTTCAGAAGGCAACTGACAGACCCACTAATTAATACAGGTTCAGATGGGGTCAAGGAGGTTGTTGATTTGATGAACGAATACGATCTTCAGAGAGAAGATTTTGACAACATCATGGAGCTTTCTTCATGGGCTGGAGCTAAAGATCCAATGAGTAGGGTCGAATCAAAGGTGAGGACATAATATGCATACTAGTGGTAAGCCTGCATGTTTTGGTTTCTCATTAAATGTAAAGTTAGCCCACAAAAACAGTTACAACCATCAGAGAGAAGCTTTTGGTCATTTGGTCCCGTCCTCAGTCGCAGGCTGAAGAACCCTAGGTACAATTTGATAAATCATCATGACACTCAGTATAAATATACATGTACAATACAATCTTACTGTGAATTGGATAGAGGCTAAGTTGAGTGTAACAGATTGTTCATGTTAATGGCAGGATTGGAAGCTACTAGGTTCTTTTCAAATGTGAAGTTCACCCCCAAAACCGTTTCAAGCTTTAGAAAGAAACTAATGGAGATTTCATTGGCTGGAATTTAAGATCCTTTGAGTATTGTCATATTATTACAGGGAAAGTCATGGATTTTGAAACGTTTAATAAGTCGTGGAAGTTTTGTTATGTCAAATCTAAAGTTCTCAATGTAATAAAGCTTTTACTGCAATAATTTTTTCAGTGGTTCAGTTCTATTTTTACATTCAAATATATGGTGATGTCTTTATTTTAATATTTCATTGTAATACATTCAGGTTTACTGGCTTATGTATAGTGAAAGTTGGTGCAGCAGAAATGATGACTGTGTTTGTTGATGGGAAGCCTTAACACAGTAAAAATTAATACACGTGATACCCTAACCCTCTGCATAATACAGAATTTACATTTATTTAAAATTACTGTTTTAATCTTTGATTATACCTAAGCAGATGACCAGTTCTCTTGGATTTTATGACCAGTAATTTCAGGTAAAGAGTGTATGTATGATTTGATTTGAATAATTTAAACAGCGATATGAACATCTATAGTGCCGATTTTTAAAAAGGGATAGTCCAGTAGCCAGAGACAGAGGTCAATTGAGTACACAACATTTGTTATGTCAGCTGACTTGTCAGTCAGCTGGCATTATGTCGTCACTCTGCGGCGTGGGCGTACGCGTCCGCGTGAACAACTTCTCCTCCAAAACTACAAGGCCTAGAGACGTGCAGTTTTTTTTAAAAGATACCTTATCTATCGAGGATGAAAAATTGTTCAAGGCATGCAAATCTGTCTGTTCGTCTGTTTGCTAGAGACATTACAAGGGGGGTACCCCCACCAAAAGTGTGAAAATTTCAATTTCATTGCGTTAATACATCTTACCTACCAGACGATAGCTATAGCCCGGCGCCAGCCGGTCCCGCCAAACGAAAGAAAAAGACGTCCTGGGTTTCACCCCGGGCAGGACCGGTACACTACACTCCACTCGCCAGGTGGCCTAGTTCCTGCCTCACTCGCCAGAGGGACGTGACGTCATAGCATCTTTTTCGTTTGGCGCGACATTCAAGTTTGAATTTTGTGGAAACACTTTTATTTTTAAATATATCTTAAGTTATATTGGGTGTTACTTTCTCAGATTTGTCTGTTAGTTGGATAAACCACTATGGCATCTCCAGGACAGAGAAAAGGAGCCTGCGGACATATCATGGCTAATTTTGATCCACACTCTCGATGTGCCAGATGTAGGGACAAAGGTTTGGGGGACGACCCTTGCGTCCTCAAATTAAGTTGTGAGTTTTGTGACAATCTTTCTCCCGAACAATTGCTTCAGCTTTCTACTCCGACTTACAAACTCCGTAAAGAGAAGTTAAAGAGTAAGGAATCACTTGTGGATCCCTCTACCGTTACTGTAGTGTCACAGCTCGAAAAACAGGACGTTGCTCCATCTTCCCCTCCTCATGACACTGAAACGGAGTTCACCTTACCTCAACCAAACTTCCGTCAAGATTTAAAAGATCTAGATGAAAAATGGTCTACTCGCATGGCGCGTTTGGAGGCACTCATCACCATGGGCCATCGTCCCTCTCCACAACCTACCTTCACTCCGGTCCAAGCACCGGTCACGCATCAGGCTCCAGCTGGTTCTTTGTCACAAGCACCTTTTCTGCTACCCTCCGTTCCTTCCGGCCAAGCCGGTCCGGCTTATGGCACGGATAGAACAAAGGCAACAGCTACTATCACCAGCTCTATGGATATGACCTCTCCTCTGGAGAATGTTTATCCGCAACCAGACCCGGAACCGGTATTCTCTTCTCAGAGCTCTTCCGGCCCGGTGGCCTCATCTATCATTCAACCACCCCCGGAGCATTCAGAAGAGGGTGAAGTTTCTGATCAAGAAGAAGTACTAGACCCATCTGAACAAGACTCTCCAGACATTGACAAAACCATAAGTGAAGATCAGAATTACAGGGAGACGGTAAGGGGTGTCCGTGCCTTTATGGGCTGGAATCACATTCCGGACCTTGAGTACACTCCCACCTCCAGATCTGACAACCCCTGGGTTGGCCACCGGGCTCAACCGGTTGGAAAAGTTTCCATTGACTTACCACCAGAGGACTGGTTATGCAAAAAATTGGAAAACCTCAATCTAGTACTAATTGAAGGCTACCCGTCAAAATCAACAGAACCAGGCGGTTTACATGTTGATCAATATCTCCGACCACCAAAATCTCAGACAAGATGGTACGGGATACACCCGGCAGAAAACAAAGACATAACTAGGCCTGGTAAATACGTAACTTCCTGGCCCAACGATGCCGCAAAGCTCAATAGTTCCTTTGCCCGGATTGCTAAATCTACTATTGCTTCATCTCAACCTACTTCCCGACCACTGTCTCAGGAAACTCTCCGCAAATGGGAAAAGGCTGCCAAAGAAACAAGCTATATTTGTAACCAGTCAGCTGGTTTCAATAGATGTATAACCAAAGTGCAGGATGCTGTTCAGGAACAGTTAAAAACCCTACAAACAGAACTTGGCAAAGGTAAATCCTCCGCAAAAGCCCAGGGGGCTCTGGACGAACTTCACTTTTTAACAGCATTTAACCAGAATATCAGTTTTGCGGTCGGGAAATCTCTTCAGCACCTTTCGGACTTTACTTTCGTCCAAATGGCTAACTTGACTCTAGTCCGCAGAGATTCCTATCTGGATCACCTGAGGGCAGGAGTGAAACCGGATACCTTTTCCTCGCTCAGGAATTGCCCTCTTCAAACCCGGGCTTTATTCCCAGATGACATCATAAGAAAAGCGGAAGATGAGATAAACAACTTTGAAACACACAAGCGTACCAACCAGCCCGGTCCGGGCCGTGGTGGGTTCGCGGGTGTACAGAAAAAGCAGCATCGCTACCAGCCTTACTCCACTAGTTGGAAGCAAGACGACTCAAGTACCACCGGTGCTTCCGGGAAAGATCTCCCCGCATGGAAATCATTTGGTAGCCGGGGCAGAGCACGCGGCAGAGGCAGGGGTGGTCAACCCGGTCGCGGTTCGCGAGGCTCCAAGGATCCCAAAAATTATAAATGACAATTACTGCAGAATTCCTCCGGAGTTACAAACAAAATTGGAGTATTATGTGTCAGATGTAAAACAGACAGATTTTCATGTGCTTGTCAAGAACTCTGTAAAATGTCAAAGTGTTGCTTGTCTTGTACATTCTGTAACAAAATCAAAAAGTGGGCAGCCGCAAAAGAAAGGCGTAAGACCAATATCAAACATGAAAAATACAATAAAGTCTGTGAAAAGTGCTTCTTTTGTAAATCACTGTGTTTTTGCCCCAAATGTGCCAAATGCCCACAGTGTTGCAAATGCCCAGCCAGTGGGGGGGCGACTACAATTGTTCTGGGAAGTATGGGCACGACTAGGTGCAAACCCAAGAGTAGTGTCCATACTAAAAGAGGGTTATGTTCTCCCATTCAATCTCAGACCTTGCCTAGTGAGGGATCCCCTGATAGTAAGCGGCTATGCCAATCCCATCAGAGACTCCCACTTGAAAGGGGCTCTACAAGCCTTAATCAAGAAGAAGGCAGTAGAGAGGGTCAGGGTTCGAACCTCTCTAGCCTTCTTCAACAGACTATTCATTGTTCCCAAACCGAACCAAAAGTGGCGGCCAATCTTGGACCTCAGTACTCTAAATCAGTTTTTATGCGTAAAAACATTCAAAATGGAAACCCCGGAGACAATTCGAACCTCCTTACAACAGGGAGAGTGGGTGACATCGCTGGACTTCAGCGACGCCTACTTCCACATTCCAATCCATGTCAACTCCCGAAAATACCTCAGGTTCCACTTCCAGAACCAGTCTTACCAATTTCGGGCTCTTCCCTTTGGCCTGTCAACAGCTCCAATGGAGTTCACTTGTGTAGTCAAAGAGGTAAAACTAATGGCTCAGTCTCGAGGTATAAGGATCCACCAGTACCTAGACGACTGGTTGATTCGAGCCCCTACCAGAGAATCTTGCCACCAGGGAACCCAGTCCCTCCTAGCCCTTTGCCAGGAGTTGGGCTGGATGGTAAACATGCAAAAATCAGAACTAGAACCCCAACAAGTCTTCGATTTTGTAGGCTACCAGTACGACCTATTCAACGGATTGGTCAGACCTACTCAAAACCGTTGGGAAGCCCTTCAACAAAAAGTAATAGGGTTATTACAGAACAGATCTTGCCGAGTGAGAACCTTCATGTCTCTTATAGGTCTACTCACTGCGACAGAGAAACAGGTGCCCCTAGGCAGACTGCACATGAGACCTATTCAGTGGCACCTCAAGAAACACTGGAGAGTCCCGGAATCTCTGGAAAAGGAGATTCCAATTCCGAGTTCTCTCCATCAGTACCTGCAGTGGTGGACCCAAGAAGAAAATGTCCTAAAGGGTCAACCCTTACACCCCCTACGACACGCAGTGCAAATCTTTACAGACGCCTCAAAAGAAGGCTGGGGTGCTCACTTAGGCGACTTCACAGCAAGCGGTACTTGGTCAGTGCCCGAAAGCAAGTTGCACATAAACTTCTTAGAACTAAAAGCCGTGTTGTTAGCACTAAAAAGATTCCAACAATTAGTGCAAGGAAAGGTCGTCCTGATTGCCACAGACAACACTACAGTTGTGGCATACGTCAACAAGGAGGGAGGTATGAGGTCAGGTTCACTCTGTGCCCTTCTTTGGCGGCTCCTATGTTGGTGCAATCTCAGACAAATAGTACTGAAGGCCAGACACATTCCGGGCCGTCTAAATGTAATTGCAGACAAGTTGTCTCGCCAGGGACAGATCATTCAGACGGAGTGGTCTCTCCATCAGGAGATCTTCGACATCCTTTGTCGAACTTGGCATTATCCCCAAGTGGACATGTTTGCAACAAGGTACAACTGCAAACTAGTCCAATTTGTGTCCCCAATTCCAGACCCAAAGGCCTGGTCAGTGGACGCTCTGACAATGTCCTGGGAAGGCCTGGACATGTACCTTTTCCCTCCAGTGTCTCTGATGGGGAAGGTGGTCAGCAAGCTGTCAGATCACTGGTATCACAGAGCAATCCTGATTGCTCCGGGATGGCCCAACATGCCTTGGTTTTGGGACCTAGTAGAGCTGTCAGCGATGGTTCCTCTTTGTCTTCCACACCATCCAGATCTAGTGACCCAACCTTTCAACAAGGCCCGTCACAGGGATCTGGCAAGCCTAAATCTCCATGCCTGGCTCCTAGAGCCCAGACAATCAGGGAGCAAGGGTTCTCTAGCCCAGTGGCGTCAAGAATTGAGGCGCCTCAAAGACGTTCAACCAGAGCAGTCTACGAAGCGAAGTGGGCCCTTTTTGTTAGATGGTGCGAAACAAGTCAGGTGGACTTCAGGAACCCATCTATAAAACAAATAGCAGATTTCCTCCTGCATCTTTTCCAGGAGAAGAATCTCCAGCCCAGCACTATTGATGGGTACAGGTCAGCCATTGCAGACAAACTGGGAAATACCTCGGTTAATGTCGGCAAGGATGACAATTTGACTAGACTGTTAGACAGTTTTCACAGAGATAGACCCAAAGGGCGCCGGGGGGTTCCTGCTTGGAACCTCTCCCTGGTTTTACACCAGCTTACAAAAGCGCCTTTTGAGCCACTCAGAAAGGCGTCTCTGAAACACCTTACTTTCAAAACTGTTTTTCTCCTAGCCCTGGCTTCGGGAAAACGCAGGAGTGAGATTCACGCTTGGTTAAACAAAAATATCAGACACCAAGCTGATTGGTCCAAAGTTTCCCTCTACCCTTCACCAAGCTTCTTGGCGAAAAATCACTTGGCAAAAGAGGGACCAGAGTGCGTGGCCCCTGTGGTCATCCCGGCCTTAGCCCCCACTCTGGATAAGTCTTTAAAGGAAGACAGATCCCTTTGCCCCGTTCGGGCTCTTCGCTACTACCTGGACAAAACGCAGGCCCTAAGAACGGGAAAGGAGTTAGTTTTTGTTTCATTCAAACAAGGTTTTAACAAGGACATCTCTCCTGCCACTATCTCGTCCTGGATCAAACAAACAGTAGTGTTGTGTTATGATCTCTCTGACCAAGATTCCTTGGCCTTACATCAGGTTAAGGCCCATGATGTTAGGGCCTTTGCGGCCTCCAAAGCCTTTCAAGGTGGCATATCCCTGGACCAGATTCTAGCAGCATGCCACTGGAAGTCCCACAACACCTTTACACAGTTTTACCTTAAGGATGTTGCCTGGGCAGATAAGGAGCTTTTTCACTTGGGTCCTGTGGTGGCTGCCCAGCAGATCCACCACTAGTCACCTAAGCTTCTTTGTATATAATTATATATAGTGTACATACTAGTTAGTTTTAGGTGTAGGCTCACTTTTAGCCTAGGCCTTGGCTTCTCAAAGTCTTTTACTTCAGAGTAATCCTCTGGTATAGGACTTTTCCTACTCTTCCAGGTTATCCGTGGGAATCATTGACTTGAACTCTTACTCTCTTCCTCCCCTCAGAGCAGTCAAAAAGGGGGGGGGGGGGGGCAGGTGGGTCTAGTTACCCTCGAGACTAACATGTCTCCTCAAAGGACTAGAACCTCACACCTAGGTATAATATAAGAGTTCTCTCCAATCCTCAGAAGGCTGCCCTCCTTCCACTGGGTAGTTATTCTAGCTATCGTCTGGTAGGTAAGATGTATTAACGCAATGAAATTGCAAATTTTAATTAGTAAATTAAATTTTTATTAGTTAATACCTTACCTACCAGACGGGAAATTCCCACCCAGCCTTCCCCGCTTTCAGCCTTACAATTCAACCTTGGGGACGAAAAAGATGCTATGACGTCATGTCCCTCTGGCGAGTGAGGCAGGAACTAGGCCACCTGGCGAGTGGAGTGTAGTGTACCGGTCCTGCCCGGGGTGAAACCCAGGACGTCTTTTTCTTTCGTTTGGCGGGACCGGCTGGCGCCGGGCTATAGCTATCGTCTGGTAGGTAAGGTATTAACTAATAAAAATTTAATTTACTAATTAAAATTTGCAACTTTTTATCACTATTTTCTCAGTGACTATTGCAGGGATTTCTCTCATATCTTGCATATATGTACTAGGCCAGAGGTAGATTCTCTTGTGTGAGTATGAGACCTGGATCTCTCTTACTTTTTTTTTAATAAATTCTTTTAATAATTTTTAATGCATTAACATTCATGAAATCATGCACAAAATCATTTATAACTTGAAAACTGTTGCATCTAGAGCATTTTGTTAAAATATGTTATTCAGCTACTTTTTTCATAGCTACAATATGGTGAGTAAGTTGGGTGCCTGTCTCAATAGCTAAGTGAGTAATAGCTACTTTTGGGCTTTTCAGTAACTTCCATCATGAGTAGAATCACTTGTAACTTAAAAACTATTGCATTTAGAGAATTTCGTATAAATATGTTATTCAGCTACTTTTGGGTCAGCTATAACATAGTAAAATTTTAGACCTGTAGCTCATGGCATAGCTGAGTAATAGCTACTTTTACGTTATCACTGTTGAGTAAATTGCTTATAACTTCAAAACTATTGCATTTAGAGAATTTCGTATAAATATGTTATTCAGCTACTTTTGGGTCAGCTATAACATAGTAAAATTTCAGACCTGTAGCTCATGGCATAGCTGAGTAATAGCTACTTTTAGGTTATCACTGTTGAGTAAATCGCTTATAACTTGGAAACTATTGCATTTACAGTATTTTGTTTCAATATGTTATTCACCTATTTTGGGATCAGCTATAACATAGTGAAGTTTCAGATCTGTGGCTCATTGCATAGCTGAGTAATAGCTACTTTGAAGTTCTCACTATTGAGTAAATCAGTTGTAATTGGAAAACTATTGCATTTAGAGAATTTCGTATAAATATGTTATTCAGCTACTTTTGGGTCAGCTATAACATAGTAAAATTTCAGACCTGTAGCTCATGGCATAGCTGAGTAATAGCTACTTTTAGGTCATCACTATTGAGTAAATCAGTTGTAACTTGAAAACTATTGCATTTACAGTATTTTGCTTTAATATGTTGTTCACCTACTTTTGGGTCAGCTATAACATAGTAAAATTTCAGACCTGTAGCTCATGGCATAGCTGAGTAATAGCTACTTTTAGGTCATCACTATTGAGTAAATCAGTTGTAACTTGAAAACTATTGCATTTACAGTATTTTGCTTTAATATGTTGTTCACCTACTTTTGGGTCAGCTATAACATAGTGAAATTTCAGACCTGTAGCTCATTGCATAGCTGAGTAATAACTACTTTGAGGTTCTCACTATTGAGTAAATCAGTTGTAATTGGAAAACTATTGCATTTAAAGAATTTAGTATAAATATGTTATTCAGCTACTTTTGGGTCAACTATAACATAGTAAAATTTCAGACCTGTAGCTCATGGCATAGCTGAGTAATAGCTACTTTTAGGTCATCACTATTGAGTAAATCAGTTGTAACTTGAAAACTATTGCATTTACAGTATTTTGCTTACATATGTTGTTCACCTACTTTTGGGTCAGCTATAACATAGTAAAATTTCAGACCTGTAGCTCATGGCATAGCTGAGTAATAGCTACTTTTAGGTTATCACTGTTGAGTAAATCGCTTATAACTTGGAAATTATTGCATTTAGAGTATTTTGTTTCAATATGTTATTCACCTATTTTGGGGTCAGCTATAACATAGTGAAGTTCCAGACCCGTGACTCATTGCATAGCTGAGTAATAGCTACTTTTAGGTTATCACTGTTGAGTAAATCGCTTATAACTTGGAAACTATTGCATTTAGAGTATTTTGTTTCAATATGTTATTCACCTATTTTGGGATCAGCTATAACATAGTGAAGTTTCAGATCTGTGGCTCATTGCATAGCTGAGTAATAGCTACTTTGAAGTTCTCACTATTGAGTAAATCAGTTGTAATTGGAAAACTATTGCATTTAGAGAATTTCGTATAAATATGTTATTCAGCTACTTTTGGGTCAGCTATAACATAGTAAAATTTCAGACCTGTAGCTCATGGCATAGCTGAGTAATAGCTACTTTTAGGTCATCACTATTGAGTAAATCAGTTGTAACTTGAAAACTATTGCATTTACAGTATTTTGCTTTAATATGTTGTTCACCTACTTTGGGGTCAGCTATAACATAGTGAAATTTCAGACCTGTAGCTCATTGCATAGCTGAGTAATAACTACTTTGAGGTTCTCACTATTGAGTAAATCAGTTGTAATTGGAAAACTATTGCATTTAGAGAATTTAGTATAAATATGTTATTCAGCTACTTTTGGGTCAACTATAACATAGTAAAATTTCAGACCTGTAGCTCATGGCATAGCTGAGTAATAGCTACTTTTAGGTCATCACTATTGAGTAAATCAGTTGTAACTTGAAAACTATTGCATTTACAGTATTTTGCTTAAATATGTTGTTCACCTACTTTTGGGTCAGCTATAACATAGTAAAATTTCAGACCTGTAGCTCATGGCATAGCTGAGTAATAGCTACTTTTAGGTTATCACTGTTGAGTAAATCACTTATAACTTGAAAACTATTGCATTTAGAGTATTTTGTTTCAATATGTTATTCACCTATTTTGGGGTCAGCTATAACATAGTGAAGTTCCAGACCTGTGGCTCATTGCATAGCTGAGTAATAGCTACTTTGAAGTTCTCACTGTTGAGTAAATCAGTTGTAATTGGAAAACTATTGCCTTTACAGAAATTTGTGCAAATATGTTATTCAGCTACTTTTGGGTCAGCTATAACATAGTGAAATTACAGACCTGTAGCTCATGGCACAACTGAGCAATAGCTATTCTCAGGCACTGACTGTTGAGTAAATCAGCTATAACTTGAAAAATATTGCATTTGGAGTATTTTGTTAAAATATATTGTTCACCTACTTTTGGGTTAGCTATAACATAGTGAAATTACAGACCTATAGCTCATGGCATAGCGGAGCAATAGCTATTTTCTGGTTCTCACTATTGAGTAAATCAGTTGTAACTTGAAAACTATTGCATTTACAGTATTTTGCTTAAATATGTTGTTCAGCTACTTTTAGGTCAGCTATAACAGAGCAAAAATTCAGACATGTAGCTCATTGTATAGCTGAGTAATAGTTACTTTGAGGTTCTCACTCTTGAGTAAATCAGTTGTAACTTGAAAATTATTACATTTAGAGTATTTTGTTAAATATGTTATTCAGAGACGTTTTGGTCAGCTATAACTTAGTGAAATTGCAGACCTCTATGTCATGGGATAGCTGAGCAATAGCTTCTTTCAGGTTCTCACTGTTGAGTAAATCATTGTATCCAACCTGTAGGAAATCATGGGCTGGGAATCTGTTAATATGGTCCGATTTGACCTTGGAACCCTCCTTCAAGGTCAAATGAGGATAGCCAAACATAAAAGTGCTTATAACTCGCTTATTATTGGTCCCAGAGGTTGGAATGAAAACCAACCTATAGAAAATCATGAGCTGGGAATTTTTTGGTGTGGTCGGATTTCACCTTGGACCCCTCCTTCAAGGTCAAATGAGGATAGCCAAACTTAAAAGTGCTTATAACTCATTTATTATTGGTCCTAGAGGTTTCGAATGGAAAACCAACCTATAGAAAATCATGGGCTGGGAATCTTTTGGTGTGGTCGGATTTGACCTGGGACCCCTCCTTCAAGGGCAGTTGAGGATAGCCAAACTTACAATTGCTTAGAACTCGCTTATTATTGGTCCTACAAGTTTGGGATGGTAAACAAGCTACAGGAAATCATGGGCTGGGAATTTTTTTGTGTGGTCGGATTTGACCTTGGACCCCCTCCTTCCAGGTCAAACGAAGATAGCCAAACTTAAAGTGCTTATGACTCGCGTATTATTGGTCTTGGAGGTTTGGGATGGTAAACCAACATATAGGAAATCATGGGCTGGGATTCTTTTGGTGTGGTCAGATTTGACCTGGGACCCCTCCTTCAAGGGCAGTTGAGGATAGCCAAACTTACAATTGCTTAGAACTCGCTTATTATTGGTCCTACAAGTTTGGGATGGTAAACAAGCTACAGGAAATCATGGGCTGGGAATTTTTTTGTGTGGTCGGATTTGACCTTGGACCCCCTCCTTCCAGGTCAAACGAAGATAGCCAAACTTAAAGTGCTTATGACTCGCGTATTATTGGTCTTGGAGGTTTGGGATGGTAAACCAACATATAGGAAATCATGGGCTGGGATTCTTTTGGTGTGGTCAGATTTGACCTGGGACCCCTCCTTCAAGGGCAGTTGAGGATAGCCAAACTTACAATTGCTTAGAACTCGCTTATTATTGGTCCTACAAGTTTGGGATGGTAAACAAGCTACAGGAAATCATGGGCTGGGAATTTTTTTGTGTGGTCGGATTTGACCTTGGACCCCCTCCTTCAAGGTCAAACAAGGATAGCCAAACTTAAAAAGTGCCTATAACTCACTTATTATTGGTCCGAGAGGTTTGGGATGGTAAACCATCCTAAATTCTTTGGCTGGGAATCTTTTGGTATGGTCAGATTTGACCTTTGGACCCCTTCTTCATGGTGGAACGAGGATATTGCATTTATAGTATTTCTTTAAATATTTTAACCTACTTTTTACCCTTAAACAATTACCTTGTTACTTTATTTCATAATACCATTTGCAGGGCACAACTTTTTTGTCGTTTTCTTCTGTCAGCTTCGGAATATCTTTCGAACATGCTGTTCAGTTACCATTTACTGTATTTCTGTACAGCCCTTTCCCTGATAATTATGCTTTCCTCTCATTATCACCATCACAAATCAAAAACATTCAGTCAGCTGACACAGTGCCCGTTCACGGGCACTCTCCTCTTGTTTTTTATATTATGCTATAAATGCAGTTCAAATTCCAAGCTCATATTAAAATAAATAAGAAATTGGTTTCATGGCTAATAATTTCAGACAAAAGCTGCATTTACACGAGCGTACAACAAGGAGGTGCACTTGATACCATACTCACTGGGCGGCACAGTGAAGAAGAGTAAGCGTAAGGGCGGAGGTGGCGGGGACACTGAGTTAATGGAGGGACTGGAGGGAGAGGAAGGGGAAGTAGGACATGTCAGCAGTGAGGAAGAGGAGGACCCCATGGCTGACGGCATGATTAAGGTAGAGCATTAACTTTTTCTGAGAGAAATATTACAGTCACAAGGACTTGCTCAATAAGGTCGTATAATTTAAGGTCAGATAGTTTTAATGAAATGCTAGTTTTACGGTTTTGTTTGTTTGGTTGTAGTACAAATAAACAACTGGTCATGGTTTGTTACTTTTTTTTCAAAACTATGGATGGATCAGCATACAAAATGTGAAGATAGGGAGGTCGTTCCTATTATGGGACTCCATGTTTAAGTACACCCCCAAGGCTAACAGTTCACTGGCAGGAAGTGAAAGTTGTGGAACCAAAACATTAAGACCGCGACGAGTGGTTAAAATTCACCCTGGTAGCTGAACCGCCCAAATTTATCTCACAATTTAGTATTTTCGTGGTTTAGAATGCACATTTTTTCCTCTCCGTAAACACAGTGGGGCTAGTTTTTACTTTACCGGTACAGGATTTAGGCGATACTATTATTCAACGTTTTTAGCGATTCCATCCTTTTATTGTAATACACAGGAATACTATTCATGGGGGTTGGGGGCTTGCCCCCATTTATAACTTTGTTAGATAAATTTTATATTTCCTTGAAATTTCCTGCAATCATCAAATATGGCGGATCCCGTACCGGTAAGTAAAATTGCCCCCACAGTGGTGGTTTCCGGAAACAATGTCTTTGCATTAAACTAGTTGTTAAAGATATTCAAAACTTATTATTTTGGAAAAAAAAAGAGGATTATTATATGAAACTCCACAATGTACAAAGTACTCGGACTTCTTGCTGTGTTATGATGCTTTGTTGCACTAAAAATGTGTGCAAGTTGGTGAAAATATGATATATTGTAGTTAACGACTATTGAGTGGACCAGAAAGCACTCAAGATCTTCCGAATTGCATATTTGCCTTGCAAAACATGGACATTTCCTGTCAATGAAATTGGAATAAAGTCCCCTAATACACAAAAATATGGGACACAAGTATTCTTTCTTCATATTTCTATTTTTTCCCCAATATTTTAAGTTATCCTTCCATTATATATATTGACAAGTGAGATGGAGGTTATAAAGTGTTGTCACTTATTTTTTAATTTGAAAGCGCTATTAAAGTCGGCAAATGTACAAATATATGGGATAGAAGTTAGCAATATCTTCAGGATTGGGGTTTTGTTTCCAATGCGTTCCTTCCATTTAATGTGTTGAGAAGCAAAGTGGTTGTTGTAAAATCTTGTCACTGCATTTCTGTTAATAGTCTCTTAATCCCAAGACACTGGGCCTACCGACCCATTCCTATTCAAAACATCTACATCTTACCCTTTATATAGCTGATATTTCATCAAAACAATTGAAAATCTGTACATTTAACCGAATATGTGAAACAATTGGCCAACTTGGAGGAAAAAGTTCAGCATATATTGTGGTGTCAGATGTTATTTTAACTTAAGGTTCCCTTATGCCCCTGTTCCACCAAAAGATTAAGCCCCGATCCTGTCGGCGACCCTTAATCGTGCACAGTCGGTTGAAAAAAGACAAAAATGGGCGGGAATACTGGGTCGGTACTGAAGTCTGGGATTAAGAACAGATCGTCCCCAGGACGCCTCAGGACGCCTCAGGCGGCCGCAGACAGTCCCCGACTGGTCTGGGACTAAGAACCGACTAAGCCAGTTTTCGGGTCGGTTTCAACCACGATCCTGTCGGACACAAACCGACTGGGTCCCAGGACGCCTCAGGCCTCCTGGGACTAAGAGCCGACTAACACGATTAACTACCGGCGTCCTCAGGCCTCCCCAGACCACGATCCCCGATTATTGTTTTGCAAAGTTGCTGGATTTTCTGGGTATATATATATAAAATTTGCGATCTAATCATCATTGCTTTTCTAGGAACACACCAGGATGCCACCTTTTAATGGAAGACAGATTCAACAACAACTTAGGGCTTTTTTGGTTTTTATTCAGTTACAAATAATCATGTATTTCCATTTTTTACGTCAAGCACAGCAACCACCACCACCACCACCAGCACCACCAGCACCCATACAGAGACCTAGAAGAAGGCACATGTGGGTCAGGCCATGGCTACTGCAGAGAGAGGAGAGGGGGGCCTACCACAACATTATGGCTGATCTGTATGCCACAGACATTCCAGGATTCACCAACTACATGAGGATGACCCCAGAATTCTTTGAAATGATGAAGACCAGACTGGAACCACGTCTAGCCAGGCAGGCCACCAACTACAGAGCTCCTATCAGTGTTGGGGAGAAGTTAGCCCTCACCATCAGATATCTGGCCACTGGAGAGTCATACACATCATTATCCTGTCAGTTCAGGGTTGGCAGATCCACCATTTCCAAGTTTCTACCAGAGGTCTGCAGGGCCATCCAGGATGAGTTCACCAGAGAGTACCTCAAATGTCCTACTACTCCAGATGAGTGGAAAGAACTGGAAAGGGAATTCAGGATCAGGTGGAATGTTCCACATGCCCTGGGAGCCCTGGATGGAAAGCATGTGGCCCTGAAGAAACCCAAGAACTCTGGAGCCCTCTACCACAACTACAAGGGGTTCTTTTCCATTGTCATGTTGGCCTTGGTAGATGGGCAGTACAAATTCAGATGGGTGGATGTGGGTACAGAAGGGTCTTGCTCAGATGCCCAGATATTTAATGCCTCTCAGCTGAAGAGGAGGATTGAAGATGGCAGGATAGGCTTCCCTGACCCAGCTCCTATAACACAGGGTGGTAGAGATGTCCCCTACTTCATTTTGGCAGATGATGCCTTTGCCCTGAAGACCTGGCTCATGAAACCCTATGGCAGAAGGCTGTTAACAAGGGAGGAAAGGATTGCCAACTACAGAATATCAAGGGGCAGGAGAGTTGTGGAGAACGCTTTTGGCATCCTTGTGTCAAGATTTAGAGTCATGAGGACCACCATTGAACTACCCCCAGAAACAGTTAGAGAAGTGGTCATGACCTGTGTGGTTCTGCACAATATACTCAGAAGCCAGTATCAAGGTCAACCTGCTGGTCAGCAGCCTGGGGGGGATGATGATGATGATGATGTGCCTGGTGATTGTGGATTGATTGGTGGTGCTGCTGGTGGTGGCCAAGACAGAAACCCTGCTAGAGAGGCCAAAAGACAGAGGGATTACCTGAAGGACTACTTCAATAATGAGGGAGCAGTGGCCTGGCAAGATGGCAGAATATAAGTCCTGTTGCAGGAAACAGTCCTTTTCAGGACTACCAAATATTCCAAAAACAATTAATCAGCTATGTGGACAAACAGACAAATCCCATGCCAAGCATAACTTGTTGAGACGGACAAACAGACAAACCCCATGCCAAACATAACTTGTCGAGACGGACAAACAGACAAACCCCATGCCAAACATAACTTGTTCAGACAGACAAACAGACAAACCCCATGCCAAACATAACTTGTTCAGACAGACAAACAGACAAACACAACTTACTCACCCAACAAACAGACAAACCCACTGTTAAACAAAAGCGAAACACAAAGTGACACATAATATCCTAAATTGAATAATTATTTTATATATTTTCAAATCCACATCATAATTTAAACATTTTTCTTTTTTCATGGCTGGGAAACTTATTTGTAGCAGAAATTTTTTTATGGAAATATTCAATTTTAAATATTCATTTCTAATCACAAAAATTTGGAAAATATAACCATGGAACTAGTTTTGCTTTCAATAATGGGGGATTGTGTTTGCTAAATAGTTTGTCAGTTCGTTGGCATGGGTTCTATTTACTTTTGGGTTTGGGTGTTTGTTGGTTGGTGGTTACTGGGGTTGGGTTTTTTTGGGGTAGTTGGGTATTAGGTTTGGTACTGGGTTTGTTATTTGGGGGTTATGTTTGGTATTGGGTTTGTCTGTTTGTGGGTTGGTAAGTATGTAATTATGCCTTTTAACTCTAGGGAAGGTGCAAGTGTTGGACTTTTCAATTACAGATTTTAAACTATCCCATGGATTTTAATCTAAAAATGGGCTGATTAATGGCCATATTGGGAGTTACTTTTAATATTTTTTTTATGTGGCCTTTTTGGTTATGTGTAGTACCATGGGTTGATTGTTTCATGTTTGGGGTGGTGTAAGTGTTGGACTTTAATTTTTTTTTTCTTGTGATAAGTATTTGTACTGAACTTTTTTGTTTTGGGAGGGGAATTGGAAGAACACGTAGCTGAATAATTGTTTTTGGAAGATTTGGTGGCCCTGAAAAGGGCCTGGCAGGTCAAAGACCCGCCCTGACTGGATGGCTACTGAGGAGGCTGCTGCTGCTGTTGAGGCGGTGCTGAAGTGGTGATAGTAAAGAGCTGCTGCTGCGGTTGTTGCTGCTGCTGCTGCTGCTGAGGCTGCTCGACGATCTGTGTTGATGTCAGATCTGGTAGCTGGCTTAAGATTCCACTCAGATTGTGTCTGCTCCCTTCGTCCTGTACAGTTAGGACAGATGTAGGGTTGCTGAAGCCAATGGGGCTTGGTGTATAGTACACAAAACTGCTGCTAGCTGCTGCTTGAGTGGAACTTGACGCCTGTGGAGTGGTTGTTGGCAGTAGGCCGACCCTCTGGGACTCCGTGGTAACAGTGGCTGATCTTCTGGGCAATGGCTGACGTCTGCGGTTACTCTTAATATTTTCGATATCTCTGAATATCTTGCCCTTTAATTCTTCAAATTCTTCTTGAGTCATCTTTTCGGCCTCTGATGCCACGTAGTCAAAGAAGGGCTGCCTGTCTGACTTCTGATGCAGAAAACCTGAGATAAGTGTCCTCATCTGCTCAAAGTGTTCGAGAATCTTGGAGTCTGTAGTTGAAACGGGTGTTGATGTAATGATGGACTGACTCCTCTCCCTCAGGACACTGGACTCGAGGTGTTCTGTGTCAGTAGTTGACCCACGTGATTCGTCCTGCTTGCTGGTATTTGGACTGGCCTCAAAACCTGAACTTCTATTGGCCCCCTTTCTTCTGATGTGGGTTTTAAGAAAACCCATCTGTTGGTAGACCCAGGACTGTCTCTTGGTCATCTCCCTCGGGGCTTGGCCAGATTGGAGCTTAGACAGCTTTCCATAACGGGTTCGCTGGGACTCAAACCACCTTCTCACATCAAAGGGCTGGAGCTTAAGTTCTGCAGATATTTCTGCCCAGAGAGCCTCTCTTCTGTTCCTGTCGTGGAAACGTGAATGTTCCTTGTCATACAGTTCAGGGTGCAGCTTGACGAATTCTACAATGGAAACTTCATCACTGTCTGTAAAAGTGGCACACACCCTGGCTCTCTTGGCTGAAGAATGGCACTCCGGATCTTCCTCACACCTCTCTTCTTCTTCTGCCACAGCTTCCCCAATAGCTGGATCTTCCTGAATCTCCTCCTCCTCTCTCCTCTCACTTCCTTCTTCTGTAATAACTTCACTCCTCTCCTCTACTTGACTTTCCTTCTCCCTCTCATCCATCTTTTTCCTTCCTCTCTTCCCTCCTTTCTCTTTTCTCATGATCCAGTCGACAAAATAATAAAAAAATAGTAAAATGTGTCTCCTAACTGTGAAATTTGCCTTAAGCTCAAGTATATAAAATGTAAAATAAAAATTGAAAACCCCTACAAATCAGTGACACACGTCTCTCAGTAGCCAAACAGTCAGTAACAATGACAAAGTGTGTGCGGTCGCTTATATAGTCCCAGACCTGCTCATTGCCTCGTTTTAATTTCCAACGCGCGGAAAACAGTCTGTTCTTAATCGGTTGTTAGTCCCAGGCCGCCTGGGGCGTCCTCAGGACGCCGCAGACTGAAAATGCGTGGTCCCAGGCGTCCTGGGGAGGCCGGTTTGGATCGGTTAGGGTCGGTTACCCTTAGTCGGTTCTTAGTCCCAGACCTTGATTTTTGGGTCGCAGGACACCGCAGACGGTCTGAGGCTTCCGGGGACTAATGAAACCGACTCACTTTCAGACGCATGAAATTCATACGCATCATATTTGAGTCTGGGATTAAGAACCGGCCGCCTGGGACTAAGCTACGGAGGTCTGGGACTAAGGGTCGCAGGACGCCTGGGACAACAACCGACTCTGTAAATTTGGGTCTGAGGAGGCCTGAGGACGCCTGGGACTGGACATTTTGTTGACGGCGGGAAATAGGAATCGGTTGTAGTCGTGTGAAATATCAAACATGTTTGATTTTTCACACGGCCTCAACCGACCACAACCGATCCTTACAGGAAGCCTGGGACTAAGCAAATATTTCAAACCGACCCCCCAAAACCCTTAATCGGGAGCCTTAGTCGTGTGGTGGAACACCCACATTATTTTGATGTCTATATTTTCACCATACAAGTTAAAAGCAAACAAAATGAAAGTGTAAGGACTGATTTTGATGGTGTGAAACGATTATACTTCTACTGATTAAGGCTGTGACTAGTTGTAAAAATCCCCACCATGTGAGCCGAGCTACCCAAATTCGTTTTGCAATCCGTATTTGTGTTGTTTAGTATGCACTTTTTTTTTCTCTTGATCAACAAATGTTGGTTTTTACATTAAAATAGTCATGAAATGTTTACAAAACTTTAATTTTTATGAAATGAGAAATGTTGTATGAAACACACAAAATACAATGAATTCGGATCTTTTTGCTGTGTTGTCATGTTTTGTTGTACTCAGAAATATGATCTAATAGCCAACAAGATAATATATTTTTTAGTGCTGTGAAATTGTTTTGAATATCGGGTTCGATGTTTGGTTTCTGTATAAGCTAGCGAACTTCGATCTAATTCGATCTTCGAAACAACGTTTTCAGTTAAACCAGTTAAAACGCAGAAATCTCACATAAAATCTTGTCACTTTATTGAAAATATAGCAAAACTGTAAAATCCATATATATTTAAAATAAATTCCGCCATATTTTCAACAAAAGAAACAAGTTTTATAGATGGGCGAAAATAGGATCCAATTGGGATGTGGTGTGATATTGGGGATTTCTAAACGTTTTGCAAAGTCCGAATTTCAGACGTTTGAACCGAACTCCGAAATCGGGGCAGTAAACGAGCAAACTATCGAACTTCTTCAAACATCGTCGCAGCACTAATATTTTTAGTAGGTAACGACTATGGAGTGTACCAGGAAGCACTCAAGATCTTTCTGAAAATGACTCCAATACCGACCACCCGGTCACAGCTTTGCTATTGATAAAGCACTGCTTTCTTTTCATTTGAAATTCTTAATGTTCTTGTTTAACAGGCTAAGAAAAAACCTACTGCAAAGAAAGCGAGTGAAACAAAGAAGGGCGCAGGAACTTCGAAGGGCAAAGGTGGTGGCAAGGGAAAGAAAAAATGATACGTTATAAATGCCAGTAATTCACAGAAGATTGTCTAAATATACATAATTACCTTGTACCAGAAAGTAGTGATAAAACAATTGTCTACAAACCTCAAATGGTAGGTCGAAATTCACATTAGTAGCGATGATTGATCACAAAGGTGATTATCAGTGTAAAAAAATGGACGGTTATTCGATGGCTGTTCCCATCACTACCAGAAAGTCCTGGAAAATATGTGAGTAAGAAAAATGGAATTCTCCACAGTATGTGAAATGTACATCTATTTCCTTAAATAGTGAGCAATTCTTTACTTTTGTGACTAAGTTAGACTCTGACTTTCCCGTGTTTACAAAATTGCCTCAAATTTTCATTGTTTTGTCTGAGTTTCCAAGGGGACCAGTGGTAAATTTCACAGACTGTATTGAATGACACCTATTCTTACTCTAGCGTGATTGTTGAATGACTTAAAGGTCATTATCTGGGGAAAGATTTTATTGGTTGTAAGACAAGTAGTAAGGTGGAAAAACTTTGTAGAATAGACTGTTAAGTGTAATACAACACTTGGGTTACTAGATAAAACAGTTTTGCTAAAGCCCAATTCATACTGAAGGTGGTACCGTACGTCATGCAGTTAGAAGTTTTTCTCGGCGGCATAACTGCCCCCAAGTTGCCCCATTTCGTCTGAGTTGTTCACACTACAGGTAGACAGACAATGATTGGACAGGGCTTTTTAACCATCAATAACAGGATGACGGTACTACAAATGTTGATCACCGAGAAGCAACCTCCATTAACCTTAATTCACCTTCGGTAACCGTCGGACAAACCCGTGAAACAACCAATACCTTAATCACCTTATGTTACCATATTACACTGAAAGACGACCGAATCACAACCTTATGTACACCGTGGACCACACCTTAGGTTACCATAGTAAAAATTCAAATGCGTATGTGCGAAAGTGTCTGCACATGCTCACAGTTCTAAAATCAGAGGCGGAAATTTGAAACTTTTCAAAACTTGCATAGGACGCGCAAGGTATTGGACGGTTCGCCACTGACTCTCAAGGCCACATACAGATGTCAGACGGTGATCCAATGACAGGGACATTTCATCAATTGCGATTTACGCAGGCGATACTGCCTGTAGTGTGCATAGTGTTTAATTACCTCCGCCAAGGAGGTTATGTTTTCACCTGGGTTTGTCCGTCTGTCTGTTTGTTTGTGAACAAGATAACTCAAAAACTTATGGACGGATTTTGATAAAATTTTCAGGATATGTCCGAAATGGTAAAAGGAAGAAGTGATTAGATTTTGGGAGTGATGCAGTCTTTATCTTCTGGATCCCTGAATTCTTTAAAGGAAGAAAATTTAAAAAGTTATGGACTGATTCCGATGAAAAGTTTAGGACATGTCCAAAATGGTACAAGGAAGAAGTAACTAGATTTTGGGTGTGATCCAGATCATTGTATTGATCTTCTGGATCCAGGTTTTTTTTAAAGGAAGATAACTCCAAAAGTTATGGATGGATTAGGATGAAATTTTCATTAAATGTTAGAAATGGAACAATTAAAAAAAGCGTAAAAAATACAATATTAATGCTAATGGTAGGTTTTCAAAGCCCAGGAATTATTTTATGGAGTAGACAGCATTGGGGGACTGAGCTGCCCTGGCGGAGGTCTGTGCTATCTGAGTGCTCTTGTTTGCTATGAAACATGTGTATTACTGTGGATTTATGTCCCCACCAGCTCAAGAACAGACTTGTAGATTATATTAGATTATATTTGAGTTTGAATGCAACTTCCAACTTCTCCCCATCACTCCACTCCCATTTAATACATTATTAGAATTCATTCAGAATCGCAATAAAACTCCACAGTGTGCTGCCTATAAGGTACTTGTTTTTTTTTAATGGGACAGTTTTTTGTGCAAATCTGGGAGCCATTTCCACAGATATGTTGATTGCAATGGCATAGAAAGTGCCCATATTTCAGGGGCTCCCAAATTACTTCAGATCAAATGTGCTTTCATCAACAACATCGATATATAATAATTATGATCACTGTACAAAATCACCATTGACACCTTACTTAAGAGTGCTGCAAAATAAATAGAATTATTATTCTGTGTGTTGAGTTAATGTTAAGTATTTATAAAACAGACATTATAGAAATAAATCTAAACAACACTATTGTGCTTTGTTGTTGTTTTTAATGTATAAAACATGTCAACCCAACCTTCATCCTTCATATACCTTTGACATCTTGAAAATGATTTTTTCTTTTTGTCATAAATCAGGAAATCTGATTTGTTCAATAGGATGTACACGTGATATGCTCATGCCCTTGGCTGCCCTTGGCAGGTTCTTAGTGTGTGTGTCTTGGCATCTCTCAATCTGCTCCTTAAAATATGCTTTGATAAAATCATTTTATAACTTGACCTAGCGCATCGAAGAACGATGCAAATTGTATCCATTGGAAAGATAACTCCAAAGCCAATGATTCATCGTTTGACCTTGAAGGAGGGGCCCAAAGTCAAATCTGACCACAGCAGAAGTTTCCCAGCCAATGTTTTCTTGTAAGCTGATTTCACATTGCAAACCTCTGGGACCAATAATAAGCAAGTTAAAGGCACTTTCAAGTTTGGCTATCCATGTATGACCTTTAAGGAACCATAGAGTGTTGAAGGTCCAAGGTCAAATCTGACAACATCAGAAAATTTGCAGCCAATGATTTTCTATAGGTAGGTTTCACATTCCAAACCTCTAGGACCAATAATAAGGGAGCTATAGGCACTTTTAAAGTCTGCTACATGGGGTACTTTCAATTGGCACTCGGTGGATCATCTCGAATGTAGAGCTTCAAGGTCAAAGGTCTGCTAGCTTGTAGAGGAAATGTATGTCTGTTATACATATCAACTATGAAGAGATTCATCCTTCTGCTTAAGTAGAAAAAGGTAGATAATTTTCAAAGAAAAGCCCGGGGGGGGGGTTGGGGGGGGGGGGGGGCTATGTTGTTTTTCAAAATGAGGCTAATTTCAGTCCCAGAGAAACTTACCTTCCAATGAAGGTATCTTGTAAATTTTGTGAAGCTAGCTGAAGCAGTTTCCCACAGAAAGCGTTCATGTTGAAAATCTCTCTAAGCAAGGGGGCGTAGTGAGCACTAAACCAAAAAATATAAGTAATAATGTAATTTTATTGTGCTACAATAGCTTACCATGGGGTACTTTGGCACTCGGTGGATCATCTTGAATGTAGAGCTTCAAGGTCAAGGGTCTGCTAGCTTGTAGAGGAAATGTATGTCTGTTATACATATCACCTATGAAGAGATTCAACCTTCTGCTTAAGTAGAAAAAGGTAGATAATTTTCAAACTAAGAAAAGCCCGGGGTGGCCATGTTCTTTTTCAAAATGAGGCTAATTTCAGTCCCAGAGAAACTTGCCTTTCAATGAAGTTATCTTGCAAATTTCGTGAAGCTAGCTGAAGTAGTTTCCCACTGAAAGCGTTCATGTTGAAAATCTCTCTAAGCAAGGCGGCGTAGTGAGCACTAAACCAAAACAAATATAAGTAATAATGTAATTATGTCCACCCCCCTGGGGGGTGGATATATTATTTTTGCTTTTTTCGCCGTCCGATGTCCGGCGTCCGATGTCCGGCGTCACGCATGGTTTCCGCTCATTTAAAGGAAAAGTATTAGAGCTATTGTCACCAAATTTGGTATGCAGGCTTATTGGGTCAGTAGCTTGCTTGGGATTGCTTTTGGCTGTTGTACCTCTTTTGCTTACTGAGTAATACTTAAGTACAGCTATTTTCAGTACCCATTGGTTTCCGTGCATTTAAGCCAAAATAATTAAAGATATTTTACTACAATTTTGAATACAAGATTGTTATGTCCATAGCTCGCTTGGTATTGCATTTGGGACTGATAGCTTTGTCAGTACATGAGTAATAGCCATTTAGGTACTTCATTGTGTATTTTCAGTACTACTTTTGAGTAATTTGCTTCTATCTCCTTAACCGTGCGAGATAGAGCGATTTCGGCAAAATTTTCGACCCGCAGGGTATCTGAGGAGTGTACTCTTTGCAATTTTCAAAAAATTTTCCCCTCCCCAAAAATGGCGGCCATTTTGAATTTTCGAATTTTTGCCAAAAATGGCAAAACACAAATTTGCTTCTATCTCCTTAACCGTGCGAGATAGAGCGATTTCGTCGAAATTTTGGACCCACAGGGTATCTAAGGAATGTAATATTTGCAATTTTCAAAAAATTTTCCCCTCCCCAAAAATGGCGGCCATTTTAAATTTTCGAATTTTTGCCAAAAATGGCAAAACACAAATTTGCTTCTATCTCCTTAACCGTGCGAGATAGAGCGATTTCGTCAAAATTTTGGACCCACAGGGTATCTAAGGAGTGTACTCTGTGCAATTTTCAAAAAATTTTCCCCTCCCCAAAAATGGCGGCCATTTTGAATTTTCGAATTTTTGCCAAAAATGGCAAAACACTAATTTGCTTCTATCTCCTTAACCGTGCGAGATAGAGCGATTTCGTCAAAATTTTCGACCCACAGGGTATCTAAGGAGTGTACTCTTTGCAATTTTCAAAAAATTTTCCCCTCCCCAAAAATGGCGGCCATTTTAAATTTTTGAATTTTTGCCAAAAATGGCAAAACACAAATTTGCTTCTATCTCCTTAACCGTGCAAGATAGAGCGATTTCGTCAAAATTTTCGACCCACAGGGTATCTGAGAAGTGTACTCTTTGCAATTTTCAAAAAATTTTCCCCTCCCCAAAAATGGCGGCCATTTTGAATTTTCGAATTTTTGCCAAAAATGGCAAAACACTAATTTGCTTCTATCTCCTTAACCGTGCGAGATAGAGCGATTTCGTCGAAATTTTCGACCCACAGGGTATCTAAGGAGTGTACTCTTTGCAATTTTCAAAAAATTTTCCCCTCCCCAAAAGTGGCGGCCATTTTGAATTTTCAAATTTTTGCCAAAAATGGCAAAACACAAATTTGCTTCTATCTCTTTGCTTCTATCTCCTTAACCGTGCGAGATAGAGCGATTTCGTCAAAATTTTCGACCCACAGGGTATCTGAGAAGTGTACTCTTTGCAATTTTCAAAAAATTTTCCCCTCCCCAAAAATGGCGGCCATTTTGAATTTTCGAATTTTTGCCAAAAATGGCAAAACACAATTTTATTGCGTTAATACATCCTATCCAATGGACAATAGCTTATCCGGTCGGCGTAGACCGGCCCGCCAAACGTCAGAAAAAGACGTCCTGTGTTTCCACCGGCCAGGCCGGTCCAGTGCTGTGCACTTGCCAGATGGCGTGTGGTACTTCCTTCCTGTCTAGACAGCGTGACGTCATAGCATCTTTTTCGTTTGGCGCATGCTTGTGTACACGGAATTTTTTCAACAGAACTTTAACTTCAGATTTTTATTATTATTGGTGAGAATTGTTTTATAAACTTGTATTAACATTGTTCAGGGAGTATATAGAATGTTTTGAACTTATTATTTTGCTGCCATCAGATCATTATGTCTTCTCCGGGCCAGAAACATGGTAGCTGTGGCCACATCATGGCAAGTTTTGACAGCCATTGTTTCTGCGCACGCTGCAGAGAGAAGGGTAAAGGCACGGACCCTTGCATTTCCAATAATGATTGCCAGGCTTGTAATTCCTTGACTGAGGAACAACGTGTTCAGTTGTCTACCCCCAGTTATCGTTTAAAGAAAGAGAAACGTGATTTAAAGAAAGCTTCAGATACTCCCACCAAGGACTCAGACAGTTCCACCCTCATTCACCCGTCCTCTGTGACGGTAGTGGGGGCTGTGGACGGCCAGGGTATGGTACAGTCCCCTGGTTCGAGTTCCTCTGCCAAGAAGAAGAAATCTTCATCTTCTGACAAGAAATCTACTTCTAAATCTTCTACGTCCTCAGAGAAGCCGGTTAAGTCGCCTACCACTCACAGATCCTCAGCTGACGCAAGGATTGACGAGCTCGACCAGAAATGGTCGGTTAGGTTTAACAGACTAGAGGCTATCTTGCTTGCAAAGACTATGGATAAGGAACCGACTTTCTCCACAGTTAAAGTCACTCCTACTGCTACAGCTCCGGCTGGCATTGCCAAGTCCGCTGAACCGTTCATCAGACCGACAGCTGCTCAGACTTCAGATTTGGCTGGTGGCCGTGATTCCCCACATAGTCAGGCTACCGACAAGTCGAGTTCTTCATCTTCTGATAGTAAGCACCCATCTTCAGATTTGCATGGTGTATCTCAGACTGCTCCTAAAGCTCAGTCGACCAGCAAGTCGCACAGGGAGAAATCGACTACCGACCGACGTTCGGATCTGCCTGGTACCGACCCACCCTCTTCTCAACAGGTCACCAGCAGGTCGTCCCCTACACCGGCCGGCCTACAGAACCAACCGGCTATGGATACTGATTCTGACTCAGATTTCTCCGACCAACCTCCAGTAGACATTTTTGTCGAAGAAGGTGAGTTGTCCGACCAGGACCCAGATGCTACCACTACTGATCCTGACCAAACCCTCTCGGAAGATCAGAATTATAGAGAGACTATGAGAGGGATCAGGTCTTATATGGGCTGGTCCCATATTCCTGATATGGACACAACGGCTACTGCATCTGACGACAACCCCTTCGCCGGACCTCAGTCTCAGCCCGCAGGAAAGGTCTCAGTTAAAATGCCAACCGATGAATGGTTGTGCAAGAAGATGGGCAAACTTAATCTGACACTGGTGGAGGGTTACCCCTCCCGCAGTTCTGAGGCAGGGGGACTGCTGAAAGATCAGTTTATTAAGCCGGCCCGTTCCCAAGCGAAATGGTACGGTTTTGTACCCGGCCAGCAGAAGAGTGACACTGGGACTGAGAAGACTGTTACTTCATGGTATACCGACGCCTCAAAGATCAACAGCACATACAGCCGTATTGCTAAGGCAGCAGGTATCTCTTCAACACCTCCAGCCTCCCGACAGATCTCTCAGGACAACCTCAGACGTTGGGAGAAATCGGCCAGGGAAGCCTCTACTATATGTAATCAGGCGGCTGGGTTCAATAGGTGTTTGTACAGAGTCCAGGAGAATATGAAGGGACAGTTGAAAACTATCAAAGCAGAAATGGCCAAAGGGAAGTCTGCTTCCAAAACAGCTGATGCAGCCGACGAACTTCAATTTCTTTTTAACTTTAACGCCAGCATCACTCAGGCCATGGCAAAGACCCTAGAACATTTGAGTGACTTTGTTTTTGTGTCGGTGGCCAATACGACCTTGACTCGTAGAGATTCGTATCTGTCACATCTTAAAGCGGGCATCAAGCCAGACACATTGGCTTCCCTGAGGACTGCACCTCTCCACACTCCAATGCTCTTCCCTGATGAAGCCCTCAGACAAGCTGAACAAGATATCGCCGCCTTTGAAAGCAAAGGTCAGCTTCAGTCGGGAAAGAAGGGTCGTTTCCACCCTTATGAACGCCCTGAAAAGCGTGGAGATAATAGAAAACAGGAACGACCGGCATGGAAGAACATTGGTCAATGTGGACAAGGCAAGAAGCATAAGGGCAAGGCCTCCTTCTACTCCTCGAGACCGGCCAAGGGCCAGCAGTCTTACAAATGACAGTTATTATGTAAACAGTTTGACAACAGGACTGCTGGCCGGGAGCACCTTACAGAGACAAAAAGACACTTTTGCAAACTTAAATGTTGTACCTTGTGTTCCTTCTGCGCCCGGGCATTCGCAAAAGAAAGAAATAAGTCCCGGGGCAGCAGTTTGTCTTTCTCAGAAAAGTTACAAAATAAAATCTGTGAAACTTGCTTCTTGTGTCACTCCATCGTCTTATGTCAAAACTGTGGTAAATGTCAAAAATGCTGTAACAAACCCACCTGTAGGGGCCAGACTACAGAGTTTCTGGCAGGTTTGGTTGGACCTAGGGTCCAGTCACAAAGTTGTCCGGATGTTAAGGTCGGGTTACATCCTCCCCTTCCAGAACAGGCCCTTTCTATCAAGGCACCCAACGGTCATAAGCCGCTATGTGAACCACCACAGGAACAGCTACCTGTCGGAGGCTTTGCATCAGCTTATTTCCAAAAATGCGGTGGAACCGGTACAAAACCCAAAATCTTTAGGTTTTTTCAACCGGCTTTTCTTGGTACCCAAACCCAACAACAAGTGGAGGCCCATCCTAGATTTGAGCAATCTGAATCCCTTTCTAAAAGTGGAGAAGTTCAAGATGGAAACACCAGAAACCATCAGAACTTCCCTTCAACGAGGGGAATGGGTCACCTCAATAGACTTCACGGACGCCTACTTCCACGTACCGATACAGGAACAATCCAGGAAATACCTGAGATTTCACGTCCAGGGGCAGACATACCAATTCAAGGCCCTGCCTTTTGGTCTGTCCACAGCCCCTCTGGAATTCACAGTCATAGCCAAGGAAGTGAAGTTAATGGCCATGCACAGGGGTATAAGAATCCACCAGTACCTAGACGACTGGTTGGTGAGGGCCAATTCCCACCCAGCCTGTCTCCAGCATACCAGAGATCTACTGAAAATATGCCAGGACCTGGGTTGGTTAGTCAACAGGGAGAAATCAGAGCTGGAACCAAAACAAGTCTTCGACTTTGTAGGTTACCAGTTCGACCTCGAGTCCGGCCGGGTCAGACCCACACCGGACCGTTGGCAGACTCTCACAGCAAAGATTCAAGCTATCTTAGCCCGGCCGACCTGTCCGGTCCGGCAGTTCATGTCCTTGATAGGTCTCCTAACGGCCACAGAAAAGCAGGTCTATCTAGGCCGCCTACACATGAGGCCCGTGCAATGGCACCTCAAGAACAACTGGAGGGTACCGGAATCATTAGAAAAGTTCATTCCCATACCCGCTTCTCTACATCCACATCTAAAATGGTGGTTGGAGGAAAACAATGTGTTGCAAGGACAACCTCTACACCCACTAAGCCATGCTCTGCAGATCTTTACAGACGCATCAAAAGAAGGGTGGGGCGCTCACTTAGAAGAACACACAGCCAGAGGCGTGTGGTCTCTACCGGAAAGCAAACTGCACATCAATTACCTCGAGTTGAAAGCAGTCTTTCTGGCACTAAGAGAGTTTCAAAACCTTTGTTCCGGCAAGATAGTACTGGTGGCCACAGACAACACTACAGTAGTGTCTTACATCAACAAAGAAGGTGGCATGAGGTCGGGCCCTCTGTGTGCCCTTCTGTGGAGAATTTTGACTTGGTGTACGACCAACCAAGTAACCCTCAAAGCCCGTCACATCCCGGGCCGGCTAAATGTGGTAGCGGACAAGCTATCCAGACTAGGCCAGATTATTCAGACGGAATGGTCTCTCCACACAGAAACCTTTCATGCGATATGCTTCAGGTGGCACCGACCTCTGGTGGACCTCTTCGCCACGAGGTTCAACAACAAACTGCCTCAGTTTGTGTCACCGGTGCCGGATCCCTTAGCGATTGCAGTCGATGCACTCAGCATACCCTGGGAGAACCTGGATGCTTACGCTTTCCCACCAGTGGCCATCTTGGGCAAAGTAGTGGAAAAATTACTGAACTCCCCAGGCAACAGGATAATTCTGATTGCTCCGGGGTGGCCCAACATGCCTTGGTTTTGGGACCTGGTGGACATGTCTAGCCAAATCCCATTGAGTCTTCCCAACGTGCCACACCTTCTGACACAGCCCTTCAATCAGATCCCTCACAGAAATCTGACAAATCTAAATCTCCACGCATGGCTCCTAGAGCCACAGCAATCAAGGAGCAGGGCTTCTCTGAAGCAGTGGCAGCACGAATTGAGGCACCTCAAAGAAAATCAACCAGATCAGTCTATGAGGCAAAGTGGACCATTTTTACAAAATGGTGCGTCTCTAATAAGGTGGACTTCGACTCTCCACCTTTAAAATCAGTGGCTGACTTCTTACTTTATCTCTTCGAGGTCAAAAACTTACAGCCAAGCACCATAGATGGTTACAGATCTGCCATAGCTGATAAACTGGGTAATGTCACCCTCAATATCAGCAAGGATGACAATCTCACCCGTCTCTTGGACAGCTTCCACAGAGACAGGCCCAAAGGGCGGAGGGGTATACCCTCCTGGAACCTCTCTCTGGTACTACACCAGCTAACGAAGGCTCCTTTCGAACCTCTTAGAGAAGCATCTCTGAAGCATCTTACCTTCAAGACTGTCTTCCTCTTGGCCCTGGGTTCCGGCAAAAGAAGGAGTGAGATTCATGCATGGCAAAACAAGAACATCAGACACCAGTCAGACTGGTCTAAGGTGTCTCTGTTTCCATCCCCCAGCTTTCTGTCCAAGAACCAGCTGGCAAAGGAGGGCCCAGAGAGTGTAGCCCCAGTGGTCATACCAGCCCTAGCTCCTACTCTGGATAGATCCCTCAAGTCTGACAGATCCCTTTGTCCGGTTAGAGCCCTACGCTACTATTTGGACAGGACTTCAGACATCAGGCAGGGCAAGGAATTAGTTTTTGTCTCCTTCAAAAAGAGTTTCAACAAGGACATCTCCCCTGCCACTATCTCCTCATGGATCAAGCAAACTGTGATCCTATGCTATGAGCTCTCTGATCACCAAGCCCACACCTTACATCAAGTTAAGGCTCATGATGTCAGGGCTTTTGCTGCTTCTAAGGCATTCCAGTCGGGAGTCTCCTTAGAACAGATTCTATCAGCCTGCCACTGGAAATCTCATAATACCTTCACGCAATTTTACCTGAAGGATGTGGCTTGGGCTGATTCTGAGCTCTACCATCTGGGTCCTGTTGTGGCTGCTCAGCAGATCCACCAACAGGCAAATACCTAGAGGAGATTTGTACATAGCTTGTTAGTTGTACATTTTTATATACATGCACATAGTTAGGCAAAAAAAAAAAAAAAAAAAAAAATCTGGACGTACTTCCTCCGGGGGGTTTACTTCAATGGGACTGAATTCATCCCTCTCTTCCCCTACCTCAGAGCAGGTCTGTTTAAAAAGGGGCGGGGGGGGGCAAGGTCGACTCTGACGGCTTGTCTCCGGATAGCCGGATGATGATATTCGACCATAGCCTTAAGGGTTAGCGACTTCAGGGTCTACCCAGGCTAAGAAAGGAATTTTGCATGGGTTCACTAGAGTTTTTAGTCCCTAATAGCTTACCCGCCGACCAAGCGGTAGTTATTCAGCTATTGTCCATTGGATAGGATGTATTAACGCAATAAAATTGCAAATTTAATAGGTAAATTAAATTTTTATAAGTTAATACCCTATCCAATGGACACACAAGACCCTCCCACCGACCCCGCTATCAGCTTATTAGGGGTCTAATAGGTTTAGACAACGAAAAAGATGCTATGACGTCACGCTGTCTAGACAGGAAGGAAGTACCACACGCCATCTGGCGAGTGCACAGCACTGGACCGGCCTGGCCGGTGGAAACACAGGACGTCTTTTTCTGACGTTTGGCGGGCCGGTCTGCGCCGACCGGATAAGCTATTGTCCATTGGATAGGGTATTAACTTATAAAAATTTAATTTACCTATTAAATTTGCAAATTTGCTTCTATCTCCTTAACCGTGCGAGATAGAGCGATTTCGTCGAAATTTTCGACCCACAGGGTATCTAAGGAATGCAATCTTTGCAATTTTCAAAAAATTTTCCCCTCCCCAAAAATGGCGGCCATTTTGAATTTTCGAATTTTTGCCAAAAATGGCAAAACACAAATTTGCTTCTATCTCCTTAACCGTGCGAGATAGAGCGATTTCGTCGAAATTTTCGACCCACAGGGTATCTAAGGAATGTAATATTTGCAATTTTCAAAAAATTTTCCCCTCCCCAAAAATGGCGGCCATTTTAAATTTTCGAATTTTTGCCAAAAATGGCAAAACACAAATTTGCTTCTATCTCCTTAACCGTGCGAGATAGAGCGATTTCGTCGAAATTTTCGACCCACAGGGTATCTGAGGAGTGTACTCTTTGCAATTTTCAAAAAATTTTCCCCTCCCCAAAAATGGCGGCCATTTTGAATTTTCGAATTTTTGCCAAAAATGGGAAAACACAAATTTGCTTCTATCTCCTTAACCGTGCGAGATAGAGCGATTTCGTCGAAATTTTCAATCCACAGGGTATCTAAGGAATGTAATATTTGCAATTTTCAAAAAATTTTCCCCTCCCCAAAATTGGCGGCCATTTTGAATTTTCGAATTTTTGCCAAAAATGGCAAAACACAAATTTGCTTCTATCTCCTTAACCGTGCCAGATAGAGCGATTTCGTCGAAATTTTCGACCCACAGCGTATCTAAGGAATGTAATATTTGCAATTTTCAAAAAATTTTCCCCTCCCCAAAAATGGCGGCCATTTTGAATTTCCGAATTTTTGCCAAAAATGGCAAAACACAAATTTGCTTCTATCTCCTTAACCGTGTGAGATAGAGCGATTTCGTCGAAATTTTCGACCCACAGGGTATCTAAGGAATGCAATCTTTGCAATTTTCCCAAAATTTCCCCTCCCCCAAAAATGGCGGCCATTTTGAATTTTCGAATTTTTGCCAAAAATGGCAAAACACAAATTTGCTTCTATCTCCTTAACCGTGCGAGATAGAGCGATTTCGTCAAAATTTTCGACCCACAGGGTATCTGAGCATTGTACTCTTGGTAATTTAAAAAAAATTTTCCCCTCCCCAAAAATGGCGGCCATTTTGAATTTTCGAATTTTTGCCAAAAATGGCAAAACACTAATTTGCTTCTATATCCTTAACCGTGCGAGATAGAGCGATTTCGTCAAAATTTTCGACGCACAGGGTATCTAAGCAATGCAATCTTTGCAATTTTCAAAAAATTTTCCCCTCCCCAAAAATGGCGGCCATTTTGAATTTTCGAAGTTTTGCCAAAAATGGCAAACACAAATTTCCTTCTATCTCCTTAACCATGCGAGATAGAGCGATTTCGTCAAAATTTTCGACCCACAGGTATTTGAGCATTGTATTCTTGGCAATTTAAAAAAAAAATTTCCCCTCCCCTAAAATGGCGGCCATTTTGAATTTTCAAATTTTTGCCAAAAATGGCAAAACACAAATTTGCTTCTATCTCCTTAACCATGCGAGATAGAGCGATTTCGTCGAAATTTTTCAACCCACAGGGTATCTAAGGAATGTAATCTTTGCAATTTTCAAAAAATTTTCCCCTCCCCAAAAATGGCAGCCATTTTGAATTTTCGAATTTTTGCCCAAAATGGAAAAACACAAACTGGCCTTAACCGTGCAAAATAGAGTTATTTTGTTGAAATTTTCGACCCATAGGGTATCTAAGAAATGTACTCTTGGCAATTTTCAAAAAAATTTCCTTTTCCCAAAAATGGCGGCCATTTTGAATTTTCAAATTTTTGCCAAAAATAGAAAAACAGGAATTTGCTTCTATCTTCTTAACCGTGCAAGATAGAGTGATTTCGTCAAAATTTTCAACCCAACCAATGCAAAAAGGCATGAAGCCGAAATAATTTACATCTACACTAACAAATATTTAAGCATCATTGATATATTTTACAAATGAAACAGGGTCTTGTAAGACTACTGTACAATTTGGGCAAAAGGTTCATGGGTGGACATTACACATGATAATGTGTGTTCTTCTATGCTATCCTGTTTCTATTCGCATCTACTATCAACAGGGCGGCCTATTTCTAGTTATTATTATTTTTGCTTTTTCTGCCGTCCATCACGCTTGGTTTCTGCTCATTTCAAGGAAAAGTATTTATCCTATGTTTAGCAAATTAGGTATGGGTGTTTATTGGGTTAATTGGGTTAACTGAGTAATAGCTACTTAGATACTTTTGTGTACTTATTTTGTTTCCGGGCATTTTAAGGAAAAATATTTGACATATCTTTACCAAATTTGGTATGAGCAATAGTTAGGTCAATAGCTTGCTTGGGATTGCTTTTAGTGATAATAGCTATATAACTGACTGAGTAATAGCTACTTAGCTACTTTGAGTAGCTTTTGTATTTTAACACTTTGAAGGAAAAGTATTTCACCTATGTTCACAAAATTTGGGATGGAGGATTATTGGATCATTAGCTTGCTTGGGATTGCTTTTGGTGATAATACCTTTATAGCTAACTGAGTAATAGCTACTGTGCTATATAGCTATTATGCTATTTTGGCCAGGATAACTTTTCGTTGATAATAGCTTTGTAGCTATCTGAGTAATAGCTGCTTTGCTACTTTGAGCCTACTCTGAATTGCATTTCTGTTTTCACTCTTTTAAAGGAAACATATTTAACTCATGTTTTTAAAATATGGTGTGAAGGTTTATAGCGTCAATTGCTTGCTTGGTATTGTTGTTGGTGGTAATAGCTTTAACCTCCTGAGTAATAGCTACATAGCAAAAAACATAAATACCGTATTTATTGTAATAAACGCCCCGGGGCGATGCATTTTTCAAAAGGGGGGGCGACTATTACAGATAAACAAAATCATATCTCGAGTCCAGTGGCCATGGGCGATAATGGACACTTGCTGCCTTGATCTCGCTTGCTGGCATGTATAATGGCGAGACAGCTTAAAATATTTAAAACAAACCTTAAATCTGAAGAAATTATGTAGTTTTATCTTGTATTTTTGCCGATTTCAATGCGTCTGTGACCAATACTGCCATGTTTTGTTTTTATTTTCTTCATTTCTCGTAAGCGATATTCGCTTGGGAAGTACTAAAATGCACCATTTTTCAGAATCCCGGAATCGCAAAGGTGTTGGCTGTTGACAGAGATGTAAAACCCCGAAATATGAATTTTGCAAAGGTAGTGAGGGGGGGGGGGGGGGGGCGATTAATAGGGAGGGGGCGTTTATTGCAATAAATACGGTATGTCTATCTCCTAAACCGTGCGAGATAGAGCGATTTCGTCGAAATTTTCGACCCACAGGGTATTTAAGCAATGTACTCTTGGCAATTTTCAAAATATTTTACTCTCCCCAAAAATGGCGGCCATTTTGAATTTTCGAATTTTTGCCAAAAAAGGAAAACACAAATTTGCTTCTATCTCCTTAACCGTGCGAGATAGAGCGATTTCGTCAAAATTTTCAATCCACAGGGTATCTAAGGAATGTACTTTTGGCAATTTTCAAAAAATGTTTCTCTCCCCAAAAATGGCAGCCATTTTGAATTTTCAAATATTTGCCAAAAATGCAAATACACAAATTTTCTTCTATCTCCTTAACCGTGCGAGATAGAGCGATTTCGTCGAAATTTTTTACCCACAGGGTATCTAAGACATGTACTATTGGTAATTTTCAAAAAATGTTCCTCTCCCCCCAAAATGGCGGCCATTTTGAATTTTCGAATTTTTGCCAAAAATGGCAAAACACAAATTTGCTTCTATCTCCTTAACCTTGCGAGATAGAGCGATTTCGTCGAAAGTTTCAACCCATAGGGTATCTGAGCATCGTACTCTTGGCAATTTTTAAAAAATTTTCCCCTGCCCAAAAATGGCGGCCATTTTGAATTTTCGAATTTTTGCCAAAAATGGCAAAACACAAATTTGCTTCTATCTCCTTAACCATGTGAGATAGAGCGATTTCGTCGCAATATTCGACTCAAAGAGTATCTTAGCAAACTACTCTGCAATTTTCAAAAAATTTTACTCTCTTCAAAAATGGCGGCCATTTTGAATTTTCGAATTTTTACCAAAAATACAAATTTGCTTCTATCTCCTTAACCGTTCGAGATAGAGCGAATTGGTCGACCCCCGGGATGTCCAGAGTGTACTGATGACTTTTTACAAAAATCACTTTCCCGCCACTTTTGGCGGCAATCTTGAATTTCTGCGTGAAACGTTAAAAACACTTATCTCGGAAACGGTGCGTGATAGAGCGATTTTGACGAAATTTTTTGTCCCACAGGATATATGCAGAGTCTACTGGCGACTTTTTCGCAAAACTCGCTTTCCCACCACTTTTGGCAGCCATCTTGAATTTCTGCATAAAGCGCAAAAGCGCATTCATCTCGGAAACGGTGTGAGATAGAGCGGGTTCGACAAAATTTTGGACCCGCAGGGTATCTGCAGTGTGTACTGGCGACATTTTGCAAAAATCACTTTCCCACTATTTTTTGGTGGCCATCTTGAATTTATGCGTAAAATGCAAAACACATTTATCTGACAAACCGTTCGAGATAGAGTGGTTTTGACGAAATTTCTGACCTGCAGGTTATCTGCTGAGTCTACTGGTGGCTTTTCACAAAAATCACTTTCCCGCCATTTTTGACGGCCAGTTTGAATTTCTGCGTAAAATGCAAAAACGCATTTATCTTGGGAACGAGATTTTGGATGCGACCTTAAATATTGGTGGAAATTGAAAATGTCATTTATCTCGAAAACCCTCAGAGATAAAGTGATTTCGAGCAATGTTTAGACCCTGTGGGTACTAGAGACCTTAGATATAGTGCCTGTGAAAAAAGTTGAATTTCCAGAATTTTGTCAGCCATCTTGAATTTTGGCGGAAATTGAAAATGTCGTTTATCTCGAAAACTGTAAGGGATAGAGCAATTTCAAGCTAATTTTTGACTATTTGGATATTAGAGATCTTTGGTATATTGCCTCTGAAAAATGTCAAATTTTGCCCACCATCTTCAATTTTATCGGAAATCGAAAATGTTGGTTATCTCAAAAACCTTTACAGACAGAGTGATTTTGAGCAAATTTTGAACCAATGGAAAAGGGCATGAAGCCGAAATAATTTACATGTATACTAATAAATATTTAAGCATCATTGATATATTTTACAAATGAAACAGGGTCTTGTAAGACTACTGTACAATTGTTGCAAAATGTTCATGGGGTGGACATTACACATGATAATGTGTGTTCTTCTATGCTATCCTGTTTCTTTTCATACGTTGCAGCTACTGTTAACAGGACATCCTATTTCTAGTTTTATTGTGCTACAATAGCTTACCATGTGGGACTGAATGATGTTCTCGGATGGCCGCAAGGCATCAGGCCAACGTCTAAGAAAAATAGACATTTATAGTTGGCCGTAGCCTCAGGTTGTCGTCTCGCGGTACACTCTGGCGTTCGTCTCCTTTTCTCGTTGGCCGCCTGACTTAGTAATGCTTTATTTTAGAAGGAAAGTTATTTCTTTTTTACAAGGATATACTTGTCGTTGGATATGGAAACTACATCAGTTTCTTTGTTTTATTTCATAGAATCATAATTCGGTGTCTTTTCATAGTTCAGATAAGTATTTTTAGCATATTTTACAACTGAAGTCCACTTCCGGGTTCACGTTGTAAAGAAACAGCGACTCGTTTATGTGGTTTCTAATACAGGATGTATATATATATATGCCTGTCAGTACAATAAAATAAAATATTTAACCCCTATCTGCTTCATTATTGGACCATTTTAGGGTTTAAAAAATATATAAATATATAAATTTAATCCAAACGAGTCCTTGTTGAGTGAAATCATCGGAAACAACTTCCGTTTTTTGTCGAGACAGCAATTACGTACTTACAACTAATGCACGTCTCGTGTAGGTAGTTTATATACAGGAATATATGCCCGTTGAAATCAAATAAGATAAATTTCTTCATGGTTTATCCCCGTTTTTCAACAGTATTTGTCCATTTTAAGGGTTAAAATATGATAGAAAGCACGAAACTAACTTGGGGAATCCTCAGGGAAACCCCTGTGATGACGTCACGTCTAGACAGCATGTGCTGAGAGACGCGTGTTTCTTACAGTAGTTTACCAATAAAATAAAATGTAATAAAATATTTTTTATTGTGTTAATACATCCTATCCAATGGACAAATGCTTATCCGGTCGGCGCGGACCGGCCCGCCAAATGTCAGAAAAAGACGTCCTGTGTCTCCACCGGCCAAGCCGGTCCAGTACTGTGCACTCGCCAGGTGGCGTGTAGTACTTCCTTCCTGTCTAGACAGAGTGACGTCATAGCATCAATCAATCAATCAATCAATCAGTTGTCCAGGTGCTTAATCTCCGTATCAACGGATTCTAAGGCACACCATCCAATCCGTAAGGCATAAATCATGAGACATTAGACATGTTCCGAGTCGTTGCCAGGGAGGCGGTCCGGTGTTCGGTAGTAAGAAGCTATGGTGGGAATGATTTCTGAAATAGGTAGGTTTTGAGTCGACTTTTGAAACTGGAGAGATTTGGAGTGCTGCGTATATCATATGGAAGATCATTCCATAACTTAGGGGCATCATATGAGAAACTATTGTTAAAATGGACCTTTGATTTATGGATGGAAGGACAGTAAGAGGGAACCAGAAGGAACAAATTTTTGGGATTGGAACGTCTTGTATTCACGGCAGATTTGTACAAGGGGAGATATGGTGCAAAATACTTAGGCTGGCCAGTGGTGAGGTACTTATAGACCAAAACTAGGGTTTTGAAGATAATACGTTGTCTAACGGGTAGCCAATGGAGTGTCCTAAGGGTGGATGTAATGTGAGTGTACTTTGAAGCACCAGTGACAAACCGTGCAAGCGCATTTTGAACATATTGGAGCCTTGTAGTGTTTCGGGATGACAAACTGCGAAAAAGAGAGTTGCAATAATCCAAACGACTACTGACCAGAGCATTTGCAATCACCACTGATGTATCCACAGAAAGAAACCTCCTGATACGATGAAGGTCCCTGAGGCTGATAAAGCAGGATTTGATAACAGAATTTACGTGATTGGTGAAACAAAACTTTGCATCAAACAGAACACCCAGATTGCGTACAACATCTGCGGGAGAGAGGCAATTACCCAGGATATTGACAGGTAGTGAGTCACTGAGCCATTTGTGTCTGTCTTTGGCACCGAAGACTATAAATTCTGTTTTATCAGGATTTAGCTTGAGTTTGTTTTCAGACATCCAGACCTGAATATCATTCAAACATGATTTAAGACGGTCAAAAGACTTGAGACTATCATCAGGGGATAAGTGAATGAACAACTGAGTGTCGTCCGCATAGAAGTGGTAACGGACTCCGGTATATTTTCTGATGACTTGACCAAGAGGTGTTGTGTAGAGGGAAAACAGAAGGGGACCTAAGACAGAACCTTGGGGGACTCCAAACTTCAATTTGAACAAATTCGAAAGACTAGAACCAATCTTGACTGACTGAAAACGATCCTGGAGATAGGATCTAAACCATTTTAATGCCGATCCAGCAAAACCAAATCTAGACGACAGACAGGATAGGAGTGTGTCATGATCGATAGTATCAAATGCCGCAGACAGGTCGAGTAGCACTAGTGCTGTAGGCATGCCCTTGGACAGAGATAAGTGAATCTCATTTTTGATGCACAACAAGGCAGTTTCTGTCGAGTGCCCCACCTTGTAGGCTGACTGGAAAGTATTACCAAGATCATGAGAATCCATATGAGATCTAATTTGGGCAGCCACAATTCGCTCGACCAATTTTGACAAGAAGCTAAGACCGGACACTGGTCGGTAGCTCTTCAAATCCTCTTTTGAAAGGGTGGACTTTTTGAGGAGGGGAGTGACAATAGCCTGTTTGAAAGGATTAGGGAAAATGCCGTTTTTGAGGGACAAGTTAACTAGTTTAGTCAATGAAGGGAGAAGAATGTCAATACATTGTTTCACAATGTGAGTGGGGCATGGATCAAGGGAGCAAGTTTTAGAAGGGGATTCCTTGATAAACTTAAGGACTTCAGTCTCAGTGACAGCTTGAAAGGAACAGAAAGTCGGCGGCTCCTTGTCTGGATGAAGAACCTGAGATCGGGTGTATTTAAAGGTGTCTGGAATCTTTTTAATTTTATCAATGAAAAACGAACCAAATCTGTTTGCTAAAGATTTTTTCATCATCAAAGGATGGGAGGACAGTAGAATTTGACCGACTCAATGTTCTGTTTAGTGCATGCCATAACCTCTTGCTATCGCCGCAATTTTCACTGACTAGATCACGATAGAAACACCCCTTGTTTCTATTTAGGATGTGGTTACATCTGTTTATCTGCCGTCGAAGACGGGAACGATTTTCAGGGGATTTGTCTCTTCTCCAGGCACGCTCAAACTGCCTTCTCATGCACTTGGCAGTTCTATACTCATCAGCTTGGGGCTGGTTTGATGAGCTGTTTAGTCTTCACTGGTGCATGAATATCTAGAAGGCCAGACAAACCAGACATGTACTGTTCATGCAATAAATCTATGTCATCAGATGGTGAGCTAACAAACGGAATAGTCAGGAGGTCACTTCTGAATTTATCAATATTCAATTTATGGTACTGACGGAAGGTAACAACTTTCTGAATTGGTGTATCCAAAGATGGAAAGTCAACCACACAAGATAATTTTGTGATCACTAATGAAGCCTGAACCTTTCACATCAGAAATTGCAGAGAACTCAGATGGAGCCATCAACAAATCTAAGGTATGACCATGAAGGTGAGTTGGAAAATCAATGTATTGGGACAGACAGCAAGAATCCATGACTGATTTAAATTCAGAGACTGTTGGAGACATAATGTCGACATGAAGATTAAAATCACCACAAATGACAAAGGAGGGGGATAAGGAAGACAAAAAACCCACATATGACAGAAAATCTTCCAAAAATTTTACTACAGATGAGGCAGGGGGCCGGTAAATGACCCCAAGAAACAAGCGACGCCCATCAAGAGTGAGACAGACAGTGTGATTTTCAAAGGAGGAGAACTCAGGGGAATGAATGGTTTTAAAATCAAGAGCAGATTTAATAAAAAAGCCAACACCGCCACCACGTTTGTTTTCTCTATTGGTGTGAACAAGGGAAAAATCTTCAGGCGTTAACTCATTTAAAAATGAGGGTGTGTCTAGAGCTTTAATATGGGTCTCGGTGAGACCAAAAACATCAAAATTTCCAGTTTGGATTTCATCACAGAGAATTGGACCTTTATTCCTAATGGACCGGCAGTTAGCAAACCCAAACTTCAATGGCCCAGGATTTAGAGCGACATCACCCGACAATAGAACCAGAGCAAGCTGCCTGAAAGATGCCTTTTCACAAAAAGTGACTCTATGTGTCCTGACATAAATGAACAAAATGGATTTGGTAGTGGGTCCATCATATTTACGTCCATGCAGGCCGACATCGCACCTAGTCTGAATTCTGTTTTGACTCTTATGGTAATGTACAAAGAGGCCAACAATACAAAGAAGGAGTGTAACAGTCCACATCATAAGGAATTACAAACCACAGACGAAATGGAAACATGCAAAAATTGACAGCAAAAACATTAAGGACAAAAAAGTACAAACCATAACCAAAAATGACTGAGTAAATCCCGGTAAAGGACAGTAATGTCTGAATATCCACTAGCAAAATATTAAAAAATATAAAACACAACTAAACAGCACCGAGTAACTCCCGGTAGTGGGCAATAATACCCGCAATATGAACTAGGACAACTGTTGTACAATTAAAAGCATTCAAAACAATATAAAAAGGATAAATAACTAAAGGTATATCCTGGAAAGCAGTAATGATAGAAAAAGTATGACTAAAAGCCCAGATTTTTTGGTATTTTCCATAATTTTAAATGTTGTTAAAATTACGCGTCCGTTGCGGTCCTACCGAACACCGAATAGCATCTTTTTCGTTTGGCGCATGTGCTGTGTACACGAAATTTTCAGTGAACATAATTTCTATTTTGTTCATCAATATTATACAGAGTGTGTTTTTATAAGTTTGTCTTTTTGTGCAAGAGGTATTATAGATCATTTTGGTGTAATTTTCATTTCGGATCGTCATGTCTTCGCCCAGTCAGAAGCATGGTAGTTGTGGACACATAATGGCTAGCTTTGATAGCCATAATTTCTGCGCACGTTGCAGGGAGAAGGGTAAGGGCACAGATCCGTGTATTAATAAAAATGACTGTAACTCTTGCAATTTGCTCACAGAAGAACAACGCTTACAGTTGTCTACGCCTTCTTATAGGCTCAAAAAGGAAAAGAGGGATCTTAAGAAATCTGATACACCCAAACAGGACTCATCCAGTTCCTCTCTCATAGACCCGTACTCTGTTACGGTAGTGGGAGCTGTGGACGCCCAAGGGATTTTACAGTCCCCTGGTTCGAGTTCAGGAAAAGCACAGAAAACTGATTCCTCATCAAAACCCAAGGATTTAAAACCTAAAGCAGAAAAGCCTTCTAAATCGACTTCTAAATCTCACAAGTCTTCAGTTGATTCCAAGATCGACGACCTAGACCAAAAGTGGGCTGACAGATTTAATAGATTAGAAGCTCTGCTTTTAGCAAAGACTTTGGATAAACCAGACCCAGCTTTTACCTCTGTCAAAGTCGCTCCTACACACTCGCCTCCAGCTAGCTCAGCCATATCTGATAAACCCTTCATTAGACCTTCCGGTTCTGCTTCAGGGACAGATGCTTCAGGTACCGACCTCGCTTCTCTGAGTCAGGTTACCGACCAGTCTGTCAGACCGGACACACTTCAACACACTTCAGATTTGACTGGTTCCTTACAGACTGTTTCCAAGTCGACCAGCAAGTCGCAAAAGAGTAGATCTTCTGCCGACCGACTATCAGATCAGGCTGGTACTGCATCTCCAGTTCCTCAGCAAGTACCTAGCAGGTCGTCATCGGCTCCGGCTAGAAGGCTCAGCACTTCCTCTATGGATACCGACACCGACCATTCTGATTGCCCCCCTGTGGACATTTTTGTCGAAGAGGGAGAACTATCAGATCAGGAGCTTGAAGCTGCTTCTGCCGACCCCGACCAAACCCTCTCCGAAGAGCAAACGTACAGGGAAACCATGAGTGGTATTAGGTCTTTCATGGGGTGGACCCACATTCCTGAAGTGGATACGGCAGCGTCAACCGCGGATGACAACCCCTTTGCGGGTCCAAATCACAGCCTTCAGGGAAGGTCTCAGTTTCAATGCCAACCGACGAGTGGCTCTGTAGTAAGATGGGTAAACTTAATCTGACTCTTACGGAGGGTTACCCGTCGCGAAGTTCAGAGGCTGGGGGTCTTCTCAAGGACCAATTTGTGCGTCCGCCCAGATCACAAGCTAAGTGGTATAGCTTTGCACCAAATCAAGAGAAGCCCGGACAAGATACTGGCAAGACTGTTTCCGCTTGGTCTACTGACGCTTCCAAGATAAACAGTACCTACAGTCGCATAGCCAAGGCAGCTGGCATTGCATCTACTCCACCAGCCTCACGTCAATCTCTCAAGATAACCTACGCAGGTGGGAGAAGTCTGCCCGCGAAGCCTCTACCATTTGCAACCAAGCGGCAGCCTTCAACCGGTGTCTTTACAAAGTTCAAGACTCTATGCAATCTCAACTGAAGGTGATTAAAGCAGACTTTTATTGCGTTAATACATCCTATCCAATGGACAATTGCTTATCCGGTCGGCGCAGACCGGCCCGCCAAACGTCAGAAAAAGACGTCCTGTGTCTCCACCGGCTAGGCCGGCCCAGCACTGTGCACTCGCCAGATGGCGTGTCGTACTTCCTTCCTGTCTAGACAGCGTGACGTCATAGCATCTTTTTCGTTTGGCGCGTGCCTGTGCACAAGGAATATTTTACAACAAGTTTTTTCTTCAGAATTTATTCAGACTTTTTAATATTTCATCGTTTATTTTACTTATATCTGTTTCTAGTACATCATGGCTTCTCCTGGCCAACGGAGAGGGAAATGTGGCCATGCAATGGCTCTTTTTGACACACACTCACACTGCGCGCGTTGCAGAGAGAAGGGTAAGGGACAGGATTTTTGTGTAGAAAACCCACAGTCTTCTGATCAGTGCCCTATTTGCAAATCTTTTACTTCTGAGCAAGTTCTACAGATCTCTACGCCTGCTTATAAAATCAAGAAAGAGAAGCGTGAGGCAAAAACGGCTGATTCCACCCCTTCTAAAGACAATGAGGAACTTGTCGACCCGGCCAGTGTGTCTGTGATTGGAACTGTGGATAGTCAGGGTACTGTTAAATCCCCTACTCCTGCTCCACCTCCAGAGAAAAGACTAAGAAAGATAGCTAAAAAGACACCAAGAAAGTCAAATCCCCCTCTTCTAAAGCCTCTTCATCCCAGCCCACTGCGGATGAGAAATTCACCGAACTTGACAACAAGTGGTCTGAGCGCTTTAGCCGCCTGGAAGCCTTAATTTTAGCCAAGAGCTTTGAGCCAGCTTTTTCTTCAGATATTAAAGTAGCACCGACTCACTCACCACCACAAACTCAGAATGTTACGGAACCTTTCATCCGACCTTCAACCTCTTTGCTTCCTGGATCTGGCTCCTCTGCTGAAAAGCATCAGCCGACCAGTAAAGCAGTGACCAGCTCACAGACGTCTTCAAGTCAGTTTACTGGAACGGGCTTCTCTGCTACTAAGCATCAGCCGGCCAGTCAAACTAAGAGTAGCCGACCGACCTCTTCTGTTAAGTTTACTGGACAAGGCTCCTCTGCAGCTCTGCATCAGCCTTCCAGTAAAACTAAGACTCACCGACCTGCTACTGGGATAGTTGGTACCGACCCCCAAGATTTGAACCGACCTTCTGCTACTGACCGGTCATTGTCTTCTGAACCCACTGACACCGGCTCACCGACCTTGCATAGATCAAGAAAAGACAGTATATCTAGTCTTTCATCTGCGGCTGATAGCTTGTCGGATCAACCCCACCTAGAATTATATACTGAGGAAGGGGAACTTTCTGATGACCAGGACCAGTCAGTGACCGAACCGGACCAGCCAGTGTCGGAAGAACAAACCTACAGGGACACAATGCAAGGCATCCAGTCCTTTATGGGATGGTCGGATATACCAGAGTTGGAGAGCACCACAAGTACTGCAGATGACAATCCCTTTGCCGGCCCAAAGACTGTTGCTCCCGGAAAGGTGTCAGTAAGAATGCCGACTGAGGATTGGTTATGCCGCAAGCTAGCTAAACTGAATCTTACACTAGTTGAGGGCTACCCCTCCCATGGTGCAGAGCCTGGTGGTTTGGGAAAGGACGTTTTCCTCAGGCCGGCTAAGTCCCAGACCAAATGGTATGGGCTTCACATAGATCCTAAAACCGACCCTAAAGCAGACTCATCTCAGCTTAGTCATTGGTCTACCGACTCTTCAAAGATCAACAACAGCTATAGTAGGATAGCAAAGTACTCTGGAATGTCTTCAACCCCACCGGCCTCTCGCAGAATTTCACAAGAGACATTACGTAGGTGGGAGAGGTCGGCTAGAGAGGCATCAGTTATTTGTAATCAGTCAGCCAGTTTCAACCGATGTCTCTTCAGAGTCCAGCAAAATATGAAGGACCAACTTAAGACATTGAGATCTGAAAATAAAGGCAAGGCTTCTTCACAGTTCACTGCAGCAGCTGACGAATTGAATTACCTCATGGACTTCAACTCGAGTATATCTCAGGCTGCAGCAAAAGCCATGGAACACCTTTCAGAATTTATCTTTGTTTCTATGGGCAACCTCACACTTGTACGAAGAGACGCTTATCTCAGTCACCTCAGGACCGGAATAAAACCGGACACTCTGGCAGCCTTAAGATCTGCCCCCCTTCATATTGCTACTCTCTTTCCTGATGCTGTAATAAAGAGAGCTGAGGAGGACATAGCACAGTTTGAGTCCAGGGGTCAGTCTACTTCATCCCACAGCAAGGGTCGGTACCACCCTTACGAAAGGCAGGATAAAAAGCAAAGCTACAAGGATTCTAGACAGGAGAAACCAGCTTGGAAGACAATTGGCAAGAGACAACCTAGGCGAGGTAGAGGCCGCACCTCCACATACTCATCCCGACCGGCCAAGGGCCAGCAGTCATATAAATGACAGTTATTGTTTAGATCAAGTACACACACGACTGCTGGCCGGGAGCCCACCCTTTTCACAGACTCAAAAGACATTAAATGTAAAGCCTCATGTTGTTTCTCATGTTCCTTCTGCGCCCGGGCACTCACAAAAGAAAGAGTTAAGTCCCGGGCGGGCAGAGTGTTATCTAAAGAATTGCTCATTAAAATCTGTGAAAAGTGTTTCTTGTGTCACTCAATTGTCTTGTGTCCAACTTGTAGAAAGTGTAAAAAATGCTGCCTTAAATCTTCCTGTAGGGGCAAGACTTCAAAACTTCTGGACAGTGTGGTCACAAATGGGTGCCGGTCCCAAGGTAGTTCAAATCCTAAAACAGGGCTACACCCTTCCCTTCCAAAACCGACCCAAACTTTCAAGGGTTCCCACAGTCGTAAGCAGCTATGCCAATCTTCACAGGAACAGCTACCTGTTAGAAGCATTGCAGCAGCTTGTCGACAAAAATGCTGTAGAACGGGTCCACAACCAAACATCTCTAGGGTTTTTCAACCGGCTCTTTTTGGTCCCCAAACCGAACAACAAATGGAGGCCTATTTTAGACCTAAGCAAACTGAATCCCTTTCTCAAGACGGAAAAATTCAGAATGGAAACACCGGAAACCATCAGAACATCCCTCCAGCGAGGGGAGTGGATAACATCAGTAGACTTCAAGGATGCCTACTTCCACATACCCATACAGGAACAATCCAGGAAATATCTAAGATTTCATGTCCAAGGTCAGACATACCAATTCAAGGCTCTTCCCTTTGGTCTGTCAACAGCGCCTTTGGAGTTCACTGTGATAGCCAAGGAGGTGAAATTGATGGCCGGACACAAGGGTATAAGAATCCACCAGTACCTAGACGACTGGTTGGTGAGGGCGAAATCCCGTTCAACTTGCTTACAACACACACTAACCCTAGTAGAAATGTGTCAGAAACTAGGTTGGCTGGTGAATGCAGAAAAATCGGAGCTGGAGCCGAAGCAAGTCTTCAACTTTGTAGGTTACCAATTCGACCTCAGGTCCGGCCGGGTCAGACCGACACCGGACCGGTGGCAAAGCCTTCAAGACAAAATAAAATCACTACTGCTTCTACCGACCTGTCCGGTCCGGCAGTTCATGTCCTTGATAGGCCTACTAACAGCCACAGAAAAACAAGTTCACTTAGGCCGCCTACACATGAGACCCATACAGTGGCATCTCAAAAACAATTGGAGAGTACCAGAATCCCTGGAAAAGGTTATTCCTCTACCCAGGTCACTTCACCCACACTTGCAATGGTGGCTACAGGACGAGAACATCCTACGTGGCCAACCTTTACACCCCATAAAGCATGCTCTGCAGATTTTTACAGACGCATCAAGAGAAGGGTGGGGCGCTCACTTAAACGAGCTCACTGCAAGGGGGTCCTGGTCACTGCCAGAAAGCAAGCTGCATATAAACTATCTGGAACTAAAAGCAGTCTTTCTAGCCTTAAAGGAGTTCCAAGACCTTTGTGTAAACCAAATAGTCCTAGTGGCTACAGACAACACAACAGTTGTAGCCTACATAAACAAGGAAGGCGGCATGAGGTCAGGCCCCCTGTGTGCCCTCCTGTGGAGAATCTTAACCTGGTGTTCCCAGAGACAAGTGACTCTAAAAGCCCGTCATATTCCGGGCCGGTTGAATGTGATAGCCGTCAAACTATCCAGACTGGGCCAGGCAATACAGACGGAGTGGTCCCTTCTTCCGGAGGTTTTTCAAAGCCTATGCAAGAAGTGGCACCAGCCTCAAATAGATCTCTTCGCCACGAGATACAACCACAAGCTACCTCAGTTTGTCTCCCCAGTTCCGGACTCCCTAGCTGTGGCAGTGGATGCTCTCACTCTGCCATGGGAGGATCTGGACGTTTATGCCTTCCCACCAACTGCCATCTTGGGGAAAGTGGTGGAGAAGCTACTGGACACCCCGTGCAGACGGTTAATCCTAATTGCTCCGGGATGGCCCAACATGCCCTGGTTTTGGGATTTAGTGGTCATGTCCAGCCAAGTTCCGCTGAGTCTACCTCAGCTGCCCAACCTGTTGACACAACCCTTCAATCAGATCCCTCACAGAAATCTGACCAACCTGAATCTTCATGCATGGCTCCTAGAGCCACAGCAATCAAAGAACAGGGCTTCTCTGAAGCAGTGGCAGCAAGAATTGAGGCTCCTCAGAGAAGATCAACCAGATCAGTCTATGAGGCAAAGTGGACCATTTTTACAAAGTGGTGCGTCGCTAATCAGGTGGACTTCAGGGCACCACCTGTGAAGTCGGTGGCTGACTTTCTACTCTACCTCTTTGAGGTCAAAGAATTGCAGCCCAGCACCATTGATGGATACAGGTCTGCCATTGCTGATAAACTGGGTAATACCACAGTCAATATCAGCAAAGAGGATAATCTCACCCGTCTCCTGGACAGTTTCCACAGGGACAGACCCAAGGGGCGTAGGGGTATACCCTCCTGGAACCTTTCTCTGGTATTACACCAGCTGACAAAGGCCCCTTTTGAGCCCCTTAGGGAGGCATCATTGAAGCATCTGACCTTCAAGACGGTCTTCCTTTTAGCCCTGGGCTCGGGCAAAAGAAGGAGTGAGATACATGCCTGGCAGCATAAGAACATCAGACACCAGTCTGACTGGTCTAGGGTATCCCTGTTTCCATCTCCCAGCTTTCTTTCCAAGAATCAGCTGGCTAAAGAGGGCCCCGAGAGTGTAGCACCAGTGGTCATACCAGCTCTGGCTCCTACTCTGGATAGGTCCCTCAAGTCTGACAGAACCCTTTGTCCTGTTAGAGCTTTGCGCTACTATTTGGACAAGACTTCAGACCTTAGGCAGGGCAAAGAATTAGTTTTTGTCTCCTTCAAGAAAGGTTTCAACAAAGACATCTCACGTGCCACTATCTCCTCATGGATCAAGCAGACTGTGATCTTATGCTATGAGCTCTCTGATCAACAGGCCCACACCCTACATCAAGTCAAAGCTCATGATGTGAGGGCCTTTGCTGCTTCTAAGGCCTTCCAGTCGGGAGTTTCCTTAGAGCAGATCTTATCAGCCTGCCACTGGAAATCTCATAATACCTTCACTCAATTTTATCTGAAGGATGTGGCTTGGGCAGACTCAGAGCTCTATCACCTTGGTCCTGTTGTGGCTGCCCAGCAGATCCACCAACAGGCGAGGAATTAGAGGAGACCTGTACATATGTAAATAGTAGTACACCTCTGTATATATTGCACTTATAGTTATAAAAAAAAAAAAAAAAAATTCTGGACATACTTCCTCTGGGAGGACTACTTCTATGGGACTGAACTCATCCCTCTCTTCCCCTACCTCAGAGCAGGTCTGTTAAAAAAAGGGGGGGGGGGGGGGGGGCAAGGTCGACTGACGGTTCATCCTTTTGTAACCGGATGATGATATTCGACCATAGCCTCAAGGGTTACCGACCACAAGGTCTTCCCAGGCTTATAACAGAATTGTTCATTATTCAACATGAGTTTAACCTAGTCCCTAGTAACTTACCCGCCTACCAAGCGGTAGTTATTCAGCAATTGTCCATTGGATAGGATGTATTAACGCAATAAAATTGCAAATTTAATAAGTAAATTAAATTTTTATAAGTTAATACCCTATCCAATGGACACACAAGACCCTCCCACCGACCCCGCTATCAGCTTACTAGGGGTCTAATAGGTTTAGACAACGAAAAAGATGCTATGACGTCACGCTGTCTAGACAGGAAGGAAGTATGACACGCCATCTGGCGAGTGCACAGTGCTGGGCCGGCCTAGCCGGTGGAGACACAGGACGTCTTTTTCTGACGTTTGGCGGGCTGGTCTGCGCCGACCGGATAAGCAATTGTCCATTGGATAGGGTATTAACTTATAAAAATTTAATTTACTTATGAAATTTGCAATTTAGTAAAGGAAAGTCGTCCTCAAAAGTTTCACAGGCTGCTGATGAGTTACAGTTCCTGATGAACTTCAACTCTAGCATTACCCAGTCCATGGCCAAGACATTAGAGCATCTCACGGACTTTGTTTTTGTTACTGTTGCTAACACCACCCTGGCCAGACGAGACTCTTATCTGTCTCACCTCAAGTTGGGAATTAAACCGGACACCTTTGCTGCCCTATGTACAGGACCCCTACATATTCCTACACTGTTCCCAGATTCAGCACTTAAGCAGGCAGAACAGGATATTGCCAACTTCGAAAGCAAGGGACAGCCCCAGTCTGGGAAGAAAGGTCGCTTTCACCCTTATGAGCGTCAGGACAAGCGTTCAGATTTCAGAAAGCCAGACCGCCCTGCTTGGAAGAATATTGGGAACAGGGGACAGCACAAGAGGGGCAAGGCCAAAGCCTCCTACTACTCATCGCGACCAGCCAAGGGCCAGCAGTCCTATAAATGACAATCATTGTGTAAAGGGCTTACAGGAAGGACTGCTGGCCCGGAGCAAGACTGTGTCACAGGAACTGTTAACAGACTCTGTAAATTATGGTTTTTATTACGCTACAAAAGCTTACCATGTGGGACTTAATGCTGTTCTCGGGTTGCCACACCCGGGGCCAACGTCTTAGAAAAAAAGACAGTTCTTGTTAGCCACCGGATACACTGCTAGTTGTCGTCACGTGATAACCTCTGACCTCTCGCCCTACTTTCTCATTGGCCACGCGAATTAGCAATGCTTTATTTTAGAAGGAAAGTTATTTCATTTTTATGTCAGCTGACTTGTCAGTCAGCTGACATTATGTCATCACTCTGCGGCGTACGCGTCCGCGTGAACAACTTCTTCTCCAAAACTACAAGGCCTAGAGACATGCTGTTTTTTTTAAAAGATACCTTATCTATCGAGGATGAAAAATTGTTCAAGGCATGCAAATCTGTCTGTTCGTCTGTTTGCTAGAGACATTACAAGGGGGGTACCCCCACCAAAAGTGTGAAAATTTCAACATTTTATCACAATTTTCTCAGTGACTATTGTAGGGATTTATCTCATATCTTGCATATATGTACTAGGCCAGAGGTAGATTCTCTTGTGTGAGTATGAGACCTGGATCTGTCTTACTTTTTTTTAATAAATTTTTTTAATAATTTTTAATGCATTAAAATTCATGAAATCATGCACTAAATCACTTATAACTTCAAAAGTGTTGCATTTACAGCATTTTGTGAAAATATGTTGTTCAGCTACTTTTTTCATAGCTACAATATGGTGAGTAAGTTGGGTGTCTGTCTCAATAGCTAAGTGAGTAGTCGCTACTTTTGGGCTTTTCAGTAACTTCCATTATGAGTAAAATCACTTGTAACTTAAAAACTATTGCATTTAGAGAATTTCGTATAAATATGTTATTCAGCTACTTTTGGGCCAGCTATAACATAGTGAAATTTCAGACCTGTAGCTCATGGCATAGCTGAGTAATAGCTACTTTTAGGTTATCACTGTTGAGTAAATCGCTTATAACTTGAAAACTATTGCATTTAGAGAATTTCGTATCAATATGTTATTCAGCTACTTTTGGGTCAGCTATAACATAGTAAAATTTCAGACCTGTAGCTCATGGCATAGCTGAGTAATAGCTACTTTTAGGTTATCACTGTTGAGTAAATCACTTATAACTTGAAAAGTGTTGCATTTAGAGCATTTTGTTAAAATATGTTATTCAGCTACTTTTTTCATAGCTACAATATGGGGAGTAAGTTGGGTGTCTGTCTCAATAGCTAAGTGAGTAATCGCTACTTTTGGGCTTTTCAGTAACTTCCATCATGAGTAAAATCACTTGTAACTTAAAAACTATTGCATTTAGAGAATTTCGTATAAATATGTTATTCAGCTACTTTTGGGCCAGCTATAACATAGTAAAATTTCAGACCTGTAGCTCATGGCATAGCTGAGTAATAGCTACTTTTAGGTTATCACTGTTGAGTAAATCACTTATAACTTGAAAACTATTTCATTTAGAGTATTTTGTTTCAATATGTTATTCACCTATTTTGGGGTCAGCTATAACATAGTGAAGTTTCAGACCTGTGGCTCATTTCATAGCTGAGTAATAGCTACTTTGAAGTTCTCACTGTTGAGTAAATCAGTTATAATTGGAAAACTATTGCATTTACAGAAATTTGTGGAAATATGTTATTCAGCTACTTTTGGGTCAGCTATAACATAGTGAAATTATAGACCTATAGCTCATGGCACAACTGAGCAATAGCTATTCTCAGGTACTGACTGTTGAGTAAATCAGCTATAACTTGAAAAATATTGCATTTGGAGTATTTTGTTAAAATATATTGTTCACCTACTTTTGGGTCAGCTATAACATAGTGAAATGTCAGACCTATAGCTCATGGCATAGCGGAGTAATAGCTATTTTCAGGTTCTCACTATTGAGTAAATCAGTTGTAGCTTGAAAACTATTGCATTTACAGTAGTTTGCTTAAATATGTTGTTCACCTACTTTTGGGTTAGCTATAACATAGTAAAATTTCAGACATGTAGTTCATTGCATAGCTGAGTAATAGTTCCTTTGAGGTTCTCACTGTTGAGTAAATCAGTTGTAACTTGAAAACTATTACATTTAGAGTAATTTGTTAAATGTTATTCACAGAATTTTTGGTCAGCTATAACATAGTGAAATTGCAGACCTCTATGTCATGGCATAGCTGAGCAATAGCTACTTTCAGGTTCTCACTGTTGAGTAAATCATTGTATCCACTGGATAGCCGCAGTGTGTAGAGAGAGATTTCACCATTACTGCTCTGATGAAAAAAAATATTGTAGCTAGCTTTCTTAAGTTTGCAGTATATATTAATAACCATAAAATGTTGTCTGGGAATATTTTTGGCCTCATTTTGAGAAACAAGATGGCCGCCACAGGTGTTTTTTGTCAGTCATGAAAAGTGCTTATATCTCCCTTATTGTTGATCCTAGAGGTTTGGGATGATAAACCAACCTGTAGGAAATCATGGGGTGGGAATCTTTTGGTGTGGTCAGATTTGACCTTCAATGACCCCTCCTTCAAGGTCAAACAAGGATAGCCAAACTTAAAAGTGCTTATAACTCGCTTATTATTGGTCCCAGAGGTTTGGGATGGTAAACAGACAGGAAATCATGGGCTGTGAATCTGTTGATATGGTCCGATTTGACCTTGGAACCCTCCTTCAAGGTCAAATGAGGATAGCGAAAATTGAAAGTGCCTACAACTCGCTTATTATTGGTGACAGAGATTTGGGATGGTAAACCATCCCATAGGAAATCATTGGCTCGGAATCTTTTGGTATGGTCAGATTTGACCTTTGGACCCCTCCTTCAAGGTCAAATGAGGACAGCCAAGCTTAAAAGTGCTTATAACTCATTTATAATTGGTCCTAGAGGTTTGGAATGGTAAACCATAGGAAATCATGGGCTGGGAATGTATTTGTGTGGTTAGATTTGACCTTGGACCCCTTCTTCAAGGTCGAACGAGGATATTGCATTTGTAGTATTTCTTTAAATATGTTTTAACCTATTTTTTACACTTAAACAATTACCTTGTTATTTTCCTTCATAATACCATTTACAGGGCACAACTTTTTTATCTTTTTCTTCTGTCAGCTTCGGAATTTCTTTCGAACTTGCTGTTCAGTTACCATTTACTGTATTTCTGTACAGCCCTTTTCCTGATAATTATTCTGTCCTCTAATCACCTTCACAAATCAAAAACACTCAGTCAGCTGACACAGTGCCCGTTCACGGGCACTCTCCTCTTGTTACAAGGATATACTTGGTGTTGGATATGGAAACTATATCAGTTTCTTTATTTTATTACATAGAATTACAATTTGGTTTCCTTTCATAGTTCAGATAAGTATTTTTAGCATATTTTACAACCGAAGTCCACTTCCGGGTTCACGTTGTAAAGCAGTGGCGACTCGTTTATGTGTTTTCTAATACAGGATATATATATATGCCTGTCGTTAAAATAAAATAAAATATTTAAGCCCTATCTGCTTCATTATTGGACCCCTTTTAGGGTTTAAAAGTGTATAAATGTAACACAAACGAGTCCTGGTCGAGTAAAATCACCGGAAACAGCCTCCGTTTTATTGTCGAGACAGCAATTTCTTGTAATGCACGTCTCGCGTTGGTAGTTTTTTTACAGGAATATATGCCTGTTGAAATCAAATTAAATAAATTTTGCAAGGGTTTATCCCCGTTCTTCTACTCTATTGGTCCATTTTAAGGGTTAAAATATGATATAAAGCACGATTCTAACTGGGGGAATCCTCGGGGAAACCCCTGTGATGACGTCACGTCTAGACCGCATGTGCTGAGAAACGCAGGTTTCTTACAGTACGTTTATAAATATAAATAAAATAAAATAATATATTTTATCCCTCTTTCCTGTATTATTGACCATTTATAAGGTTAATACTTAAATAAACAGGAATAGAATTCTTCATTAATCGTCTAGACATTACGTGTCTCTTTAGGCTATAAGGTAACCTTGGTTACCCATTATTTTAATTATATTTTAATTCATTCAGTTTTAAATTATAATTACTTGGTTTTTTTTTTTGTTTTTTTTTTTTTTTTTTAGATTCTATGTTATTTAATAAAAATTCTGTGTAATTTCTGCTTTCATTATCTCACAACTAGCCCTACCTGCAGTGAGGCGGGTGGGGCAGGTGACCTTGTGTCACAGTTGATTTACTTATGTAAATCTAGTTGTGTAGTTCCTTCAAAGCTTCCTTGGATGCTTACCTTAAGGAAAGCTTACATAGAAATTATAATATCCAACTTCTTCTTCAGGGTGGATCAGATCCCTGCTTAAATTCAGATAAGATCTTAGTTCATCCGAGATTTTTAATGCATCCGAGAATCGGATGCAGTATTCTCAACTTCTATTCAACCCAGTATGATTTGATACTCGGTTTTCATTGCATCTCTCGGACCATCTGAAATCTAATGCTTGGTGGATTGTATGTAGATCTGATCCTCGGATGATCGGATCATCTACTCTGATGTTCGGATGTTGATTCCAGATCAGAACACTAACAATCCTCACACACACACAAAAAAAAAAAATAAAATAAAATAAATAAATAAAACTTGGACTAATAGTTCACCAGCCTGGCAGTAAATATCACCTATTGGAGGCTTGGGTCCAAGTTCAAGTCCAAGTCCTCAAGCCCAAGAGGCCTTCTAAACAAGGTCCTTCATTCAGTCCTGGCTCTGTATTTTAGGGAAGTAGGTTGCCTGACTTCACCCTAACCAATTTTTGAGGACATTGAAACTTAGGCAGTTTTTTGAACCTCCCTGCCCCCAGGGAATTTATGCCTAGATCCTCCACAGTCTGGACTCTGAATGATTTACTAGGCCAACAGGAACTTGGGCCGTTTAATTTCCCTTAAAATGAAACAAGTTTTCAAATTTGTATCTCCTTAGGGGCCTCATATAAGCCCCTCCTCCCCTTCTGGTCAGCAAGAGTTGAGCTTCAGGCTGCTCTTCACTAGGTTTTTTCTGAATACAACCTGGTTATATATATATGTTAAGACAGTAGCAAGGCTACTACCAGACAGGTCAAACTCAATTCCATGGTGCATATAAGTAGTCAGAAGGGGTATGGTGAATTCAGGTCAGATACTGGATCTTTAGATCTTAAAGTTCCCCATTCACAACTACTTTAGGAGGGACAGAAGTCCCTCATCAAGGCACCTGTAATAACACTTAGGGTTCAGGCCCTATTAATCAACCCTTTCCAATTCCCCACATCTAGAGGCTCTTACAGGAACCACCCCAATGGGGGTCATTCCATCCCTAGCAGTATCCATCGTTTTCCCCAGGTAGGGGGAAATCGAGTAGCCGAGGCTCCAAGGTCATTCGACCCACTCCAGGGGACGAGGGCATAAAAACCCTTCCCCCCAATGACTCCTCCAGCCTCACTCAGTCCACCAGTAGGAGTTCTCCTCCGTTCTTTCAGATAAGACTGGCAAACAAATCCTGTCATTCTTTTCAATCCAAGTCCAGTCAGACTCCTGACCCGGTCAGGATACAAGGCCCTTCAAAGACCAAGTCCTGGCCTCTGTATCCAGTCTCTTCTGTCAAAGAACGCTATAGAAAGGGTGGAAAATGTAAAATCTCTCGGGTTTTACAGTTGCCTGTTCCTAGTACCAAGCCTCACCTAAGGTGGAGGCCAGTCATAGACCTAAACAGGCTCAACCCCTTTCTACACGTAGAAAAGTTCAAAATGGAAACTCCAGAGTCCATCAGGACCTCCCTGATTCCAGGGGAGTGGGTATCGTCGATAGATCTGTCGGACACTTACCCACACATCCCCATCCATCCAAACTCAAGGAAATACCTAAGGTTTTGCTACAAGTCACAGGTGTTCCAATTCACCTCCCTCCCATTCGGACTAGCCACAGCCCCCCAGGTCTTTACAATGATCGTAAAGGAAGTGAAACTAATGGCCCTCTCAAGAGGACTCAGAATTCACCAATACCGGGACGACGGGCTGATCAGGTCCCAGTCTCAGGAGGAAGCCCAAGTGAACACACAGGCAGTGGTAGACCTAACTCAGTCCTTGGGGTGGATAACTAATCAGAAAAAATCAGAACTGAAACCTACTCAGGTGTTTTTCGTTCTGGGCTACGAATACCACCTAGATTCAGCCCTTGTAAAACCCACTCAAGAGAGATGGCTCAAACTTCAGGATTTGATCCTACTCCTCAAGTCAAAACGTGTTTTGACTGCAAGATGTTTGATGTCGCTAATTTGGTTGCTAGCCTCAACGGAGAAAATGGTCCCGGAGGGACGCCTTCACATGAGGCCCTTTCAGTTTCATCTCAAGGAGCACTGGAGATATCCTCAGTCGCTGGACAACCTCCTTCCCTGGACAGAAGCCATTGCAGCCCACCTAGATTGGTGGCAAAATCCCTCAAACGTGATGAAAGGTGCAGACCTTCATCCCAAAAACCACAGTATCCAACTCTTTACCGACGCCTCAAACGAAGGTTGGGGCGCTCACTTAGACCAAAATTCCACAAAGGGTCTGTGGTCAGATCGGGAAAAAAGGCTACACATATATGTCCTAGAATTGAAGGCGGTCTCCCTGGCCCTTCGAGACTTCAAGGACCAGTGCCAGAATCAGTGTTAGTTGCGATGGACAACTCAACAGTGGTAGCCTACATCAACAACAAGGAGGAACACACTCAGCAGAGATGTGCGCTCTCCTGTGGAAGATCACGACCTGTGGCCGTCACTACCTCATAACATTGAAAGCCAGGCACGTTCTAGGGTGCCTGAATGTGATGGCCGACCTACTGTCCAGGTCCAACCAAGTGCAGTCAACAGAATGGTCTCTGCACCCACAGGTGTTCAAACAGATCTGCCAGAAGTGGTTCACACCTCATGTAGACTTATTTGCCACTCACCTGAACCACAAGCTCCCACTGTATGTGTCTCCTATCCCAGACCCAAGGGCCTGGGACATAGATGCTCTAAACATAAACTGGACCAACCTCACGGCCTATGCGTACCCTCCTACGGCTCCTTCACAAGGTGATCCAAAAGATCAGGCAATGTTATTGCCTGATCATCGTAATAGCCCCAGGCTGGCCAGGGATGCCCTGGTTTTGGGACCTAGTGCAGCTCTCAACAGAGATCCCACTACAACTCCCAGTGTCAACGACCCTACTCAAACAGTCCAACAGGTATGTGTTCCACAACAACCCCCAGCTCCTGAACCTCCACGCCTGGTGTCTAGGAGCGGACAACTCCAAGAACAAGGCTTCTCTGTGGAAGTGGCAGAGAGAATTGCTGCCCCTCAGCGGTCTTCAACAAGGACCATCTACAAGTCAAAGTGGGCCCTATTTGAAAAATGGTGCAGAGAAAATTCGGTGGATTTCTCCACTCCATCTGTGAAACAAATCTCAGATTTTTTCATGTACCTGTACCAAGACCTAAACAGGCGCCCCTCGACCTTTGATGGTTACAGGACTGCAATCGTTGAACACTTTGGGCCCAACGGCCTAACATGTTGCACACAATGCAGACCTTCATAGGTTACTCTCCAGTTTTCACAGGGATTGTCCCAAAAGTTCCAGAAATTTACCCAAACGGAACCTTTCTGTTGTCCTCACCGAGCTCACAAAAGCACCATTTGAGCCCATGAAAGACACAGACCTCAAACATCTTACTCTAAAACTGCTTTCTTGCTAGCTTTGGCCTCCGGCAACCGCCGCAGCGAAATCCATGCCTGGGTCGCAAACAAGGTATCTAATCTAGGCCAATGGGAAAAGGTTGCCTTGTTCCCTTCTGATTTCATAGCCAAAAACCAACTAGCAAGAGAAGGTTCTTAAAGTGTATCTCCGGTGACTATTCCTGCTTTGACTACCATTGTAGATAGACAATCTAAAGAAGACAGGACCCTGTGTCCCGCGCGGGCCCTGAGGTTTTATTTGGACCGAACAAAAGACCTGAGAGGGTCTCGTTCTCTCCTTTTATCTCCTTTAAGAAAGGACATACCTCAGACATCAGACCCGCTACTCTCTCTTCATGGTTGAAACAAACCATCCTACTTTGTTACAAACAAGCAGATCAACAAGCCTTGGACTTGGTCCAAGTCAAAGCGCATGACATCCGGGCCTTCACGGCCTCTAAGGCCTTTTACGGTGGGGTATCGGTGGACCAAATCATGCAAGCCTGTCACTGGAAAGCTCACAACACATTTACAAAATTTTTACCTAAAAGACCTTACTTGGTCGGACACCGACAACGATATGTATCTGGGACCCGTAGTGGCGGCACAACAAGTCCTAGATCCTTCCCCTCAGATCAGTTGTCCTCGGAAAGAAAAAAGGGGGGGGGGGGGCACATCCGCTACAACCAAGTCTTCAGGAGTCTCTCCCAGGATCTAGGTATTCCTTTACCTTCAAGATGTTACGGGTAAGGTCATTTTTATGTCAGCTGACATTATGTCGTCACTCTGCGGCGTGGGCGTCCGCGTCCGCGTGAACAACTTCTCCTCCAAAACTACAAGGCCTAGAGACATGCTGTTTTTTTTAAAAGATACCTTATCTATCGAGGATGAAAAATTGTTCAAGGCATGCAAATCTGTCTGTTCGTCTGTTTGCTAGAGACATTACAAGGGGGGTACCCCCACCAAAAGTGTGAAAATTTCAACATTTTATCACAATTTTCTCAGTGACTATTTAAGGGATTTCTCTCATATCTTGCATATATGTACTAGGCCAGAGGTAGATTCTCTTGTGTGAGTATGAGACCTGGATCTGTCTTAATTTTTTTTAAATAAATTTTTTAAATTATTTTTAATGCATTAAAATTCATGAAATCATGCACTAAATCACTTATAACTTGAAAAGTATTGCATTTAGAGCATTTTGTTAAAATATGTTATTCAGCTACTTTTTTCATAGCTACAACATGGTGAGTAACTTGGGGGTCTGTCTCAATAGCTAAGTGAGTAATAGCTACTTTTGGGCTTTTCAGTAACTTCCATCATGAGTAAAATCACTTATAACTTGAAAACTATTGCATTTAGAGAATTTTGTATCAATATGTTATTCAGCTACTTTTGGGTCAGCTATAACATAGTAAAATTTCAGACCTGTAGCTCATGGCATAGCTGAGTAATAGCTACTTTTAGGTTATCACTGTTGAGTAAATCACTTATAACTTGAAAACTATTGCATTTAGAGTATTTTGTTTCAATATGTTATTCACCTATTTTGGGGTCAGCTATAACATAGTGAAGTTCCAGACCTGTGGCTCCTTGCATAGCTGAGTAATAGCTACTTTGAAGTTCTCACTATTGAGTAAATCAGTTGTAATTTGAAAACTATTGCATTTAGAGAATTTCATATAAATATGTTATTCAGCTACTTTTGGGTCAGCTATAACATAGTAAAATTTCAGACCTGTAGCTCATGGCATAGCTGAGTAATAGCTACTTTTAGGTTATCACTGTTGCGTAAATCACTTATAACTTGAAAACTATTGCATTTAGAGAATTTTGTATCAATATGTTATTCAGCTACTTTTGGGTCAGCTATAACATAGTAACATTTCAGACCTGTAGCTCATGGCATAGCTGAGTAATAGCTACTTTTAGGTTATCACTGTTGAGTAAATCACTTATAACGTGAAAACTATTGCATTTAGAGTGTTTTGTTTAAATATGTTATTCACCTATTTTGGGGTCAGCTATAACATAGTGAAGTTCCAGACCTGTGGCTCCTTGCATAGCTGAGTAATAGCTACTTTGAAGTTCTCACTATTGAGTAAAGCAGTTGTAATTGGAAAACTATTGCATTTAGAGAATTTCATATAAATATGTTATTCAGCTACTTTTGGGTCAGCTATAACATAGTAAAATTTCAGACCTGTAGCTCATGGCATAGCTGAGTAATAGCTACTTTTAGGTTATCACTGTTGAGTAAATCACTTATAACTTGAAAACTATTGCATTTAGAGTATTTTGTTTAATATGTTATTCACCTATTTTGGGGTCAGCTATAACAAAGTGAAGTTCCAGACCTGTGGCTCCTTGCATAGCTGAGTAATAGCTACTTTGAAGTTCTCACTATTGAGTAAATCAGTTGTAATTGGAAAACTATTGCATTTAGAGAATTTCATATAAATATGTTATTCAGCTACTTTTGGGTCAGCTATAACATAGTAAAATTTCAGACCTGTAGCTCATGGCATAGCTGAGTAATAGCTACTTTTAGGTAATCACTGTTGAGTAAATCACTGATAACTTGAAAACTATTGCATTTAGAGTATTTTGTTTAAATATGTTATTCACCTATTTTGGGGTCAGCTATAACATAGTGAAGTTCCAGACCTGTGGCTCATTGCATAGCTGAATAATAGCTACTTTGAAGTTCTCACTATTGAGTAAATCAGTTGTAATTGGAAAACATTGCATTTAGAGAATTTCATATAAATATGTTATTCGGCTACTTTTGGGTCAGCTATAACATAGTAAAATTTCAGACCTGTAGCTCATGGCATAGCTGAGTAATAGCTACTTTTAGGTTATCACTGTTGAGTAAATCACTGATAACTTGAAAACTATTGCATTTAGAGTATTTTGTTTAAATATGTTATTCACCTATTTTGGGGTCAGCTACAACATAGTAAAATTCCAGACCTGTGGCTCATTGCATAGCTGAGTAACAGCTACTTTGAAGTTCTCACTGTTGAGTAAATCCGTTGTAATTTGAAAACTATTGCATTTACAGAAATTTGTGTAAATATGTTATTCAGCTACTTTTGGGTCAGCTATAACATAGTAAAATTTCAGACCTGTAGCTCATGGCATAGCTGAGTAATAGCTACTTTTAGGTTATCACTGTTGAGTAAATCACTTATAACTTGAAAACTATTGCATTTAGAGTATTTTGTTTAAATATGTTTTTTACGTATTTTGGCGTCAGCTATAACATAGTGAAGTTCCAGACCTGTGGCTCCTTGCATTGCTGAGTAATAGCTACTTTGAAGTTCTCACTATTGAGTAAATCAGTTGTAATTGGAAAACTATTGCATTTAGAGAATTTCATATAAATATGTTATTCAGCTACTTTTGGGTCAGCTATAACATAGTAAAATTTCAGACCTGTAGCTCATGGCATAGCTGAGTAATAGCTTCTTTTAGGTTATCACTGTTGAGTAAACCACTGATAACTTGAAAACTATTGCATTTAGAGTATTTTGTTTAAATATGTTATTCACCTATTTTGGGGTCAGCTATAACATAGTGAAATTCCAGACCTGTGGCTCCTTGCATAGCTGAGTAATAGCTACTTTGAAGTTCTCACTATTGTGTAAATCAGTTGTAATTGGAAAACTATTGCATTTAGAGAATTTCATATAAATATGTTATTCAGCTACTTTTGGGTCAGCTATAACATAGTAAAATTTCAGACCTGTAGCTCATGGCATAGCTGAGTAATAGCTACTTTTAGGTTATCACTGTTGAGTAAATCACTGATAACTTGAAAACTATTGCATTTAGAGTATTTTGTTTAAATATGTTATTCACCTATTTTGGGGTCAGCTACAACATAGTAAAATTCCAGACCTGTGGCTCATTGCATAGCTGAGTAACAGCTACTTTGAAGTTTTCACTGTTGAGTAAATCCGTTGTAATTTGAAAACTATTGCATTTACAGAAATTTGTGTAAATATGTTATTCAGCTACTTTTGGGTCAGCTATAACATAGTAAAATTGCAGACCTGTAGCTCATGGCATAGCTGAGTTATAACTACTTTTAGGTTATCGCTGTTGAGTAAATCACTTATAACTTGAAATCTATTGCATTTAGAGTATTTTGTTTAAATATGTTATTCACCTATTTTGGGGTCAGCTATAACATAGTGAAGTTCCAGACCTGTGGCTCCTTGCATAGCTGAGTAATAGCTACTTTGAAGTTCTCACTGTTGAGTAAATCAGTTGTAATTGGAAAACTATTGCATTGAGAGAATTTCATATAAATATGTTATTCAGCTACTTTTGGGTCAGCTATAACATAGTTAAATTTCAAACCTGTAGCTCATTGCATAGCTGAGTAATAGCTACTTTTAGGTTATCACTGTTGAGTAAATCACTTATAACTTGAAAACTATTGCATTTAGAGTATTTTGTTTCATTATGTTATTCACATATTTTGGGGTCAGCTATAACATAGTGAAATTCCAGACCTTTGTGTAATTTGTGAAATTTGTGTAAATATGTTATTCAGCTACTTTTGGGTCAGCTATAACATAGTAAAATTACAGACCTGTAGCTCATGGCACAACTGAGCAATAGCTATTTTCAGGTACTGACTGTTGAGTAAATTAGCTGTAACTTGATAAATATTGCATTTGGAGTATTTTGTTAAAATATGTTGTTCACCTACTTTTGGATCAGCCATAACATAGTGAAATTACAGACCTATAGCTCATTGCATAGCTGAGCAATAGCTATTTTCAGGTTCTCACTATTGAGTAAATCAGTTGTAACTTGAAAACTATTGCAGTTACAGTAATTTGCTTAAATATGTTGTTCACCTATTTATTGGTCAGCTATAACATAGTAAAAATTCAGACATGTAGCTCATTGCATAGCTGAGTGATAGCTACTTTGAGGTTGTCACTGTTGAATAAATCAGTTGTAACTTGAAAACTATTACATTTAGAGTATTTTTTTTAAATATGTTATTCACATAATTTTTGGTCATCTATAACATAGTGAAATTGCAGACCTCTATGTCATGGCTTAGCTGAGCAATAGCTACTTTCAGGTTCTCACTGTTGAGTAAATCATTGTATCCACTGGATAGCCGCAGTGTGTAGAGAGATTTCACCATTACCGCTCTAACGAAAAAAATATTATAGCTAGCCTTCTTAAGTTTGCAGGATATATTAATAACCATGAAATGTTGCCTGGGAATATTTTTGGCCTCATTTTGAAAAACAAGATGGCCGCCAGGGACGTTTATTCGACTTTAAACAATGACTTTTGTTGGCCCCCTAGAGCAAAGGGTATAAAAGGTGGAGATCTCAAATTCGCAGGATATGTTCCTCATTATAAAATCTTGACTGGGAATATTTTTGGCCTCATTTTGAAAAACAAGATGGCCACCACAGGCGTTTCTTTGTCAATCATGAAAGTGCTTATATCTTCCTTATTATTGATCCTAGAGGTTTGGGATGGTAAACCAACCTGTGGGAAATCATGGGCTGGGAATCTGTTGATGTAGTCCGATTTGACCTTAGACCCCCTCCTTCAAGGTCAAATGAGGATAGCCAAACTTAAAAGTGCTTATAACTCGCTTATTATTGGTCCTAGAGGTTTGGAATGGAAACCAACCTATAGAAAATCATTGGCTGGTAATCTTTTGGTGCGGTCGGATTTGACCTTGGACCCTGCCTTCAAGGTCAAATGAAGATAGCCAAACTTAAAAGTGCTTATAACTCGCTTATTAATGGTCCTAGAAGTTTGGGATGGTAAACCAACCTATAGGAAATCATTGGCTGGAAATCTATTGGTGTGGTCAGATTTGACCTTGGACCCCTCCTTTGAGGTCAAACGAAGATAGCCAAACTTAAAATTGATTATAACTCGCTTATTATTGGTCCTAGAGGTTTGGGATGGTAACCAACCTACAGGAAATCATGGGCTGGGAATCTTTTAGTGTTGTCGGATTTGACCTTCGACCCCTCCTTCAAGGTCAAACAAGGATAGCGAAACTTAAAAGTGTCTATAACTTGCTTATTATTGGTCCTAGAGGTTAGGGATGGTAAACCATCCTATAGGAAATCATGGGATGTGAATTTTTTGGTGTGGTTAGAGTTTTTTATTGGACCCCTTCTTCAAGATCGAGCGAGGATATTGTATTTGCAGTATTTCTTTAATTATGTTTTAACCTACTTTTTACACTTAAACAATTACTTTGTTACTTTCTTTCATAATACCATTTGCAGGGCACAACTTTTTTGTCCTTTTCTTCTGTCAGCTTCGGAATTTCTTTCGAACATGCTGTTCAATTACCATTTACTGTTACAATATTTCTGTATTGCACTTTCCCTCATAATTATGCTTTCCTCTCATTATCACCTTCACAAATCAAAAACACTCATGCAGCTGACACAGTGCCCGTTCACGGGCACTCTCCTCTTGTTGTTTTTCAGTTATCAAGTAACTTCTATTAAGGACTTATTTAGTTGTCATCAATCTCATATTCAGGTTGTAAAAATTTATGAGATGTCCAACCATGGGTTGGTCAGTCACTAGTGATGGGCCCTCAGGGACCCTTAGACCCCGAAGTGAGCACTGCTGCACTTCCGTCCTACAATCAAACATCTAGACAGTTTCAGCACTGTCTCTCATTTTATTTAGGTTTTTGGCTCGTTACAGGCCCGGTCTTCGGGATCGGGGCACTGTAAATGGGACTCAGACTGGTATTTCTGGCACTATTCTATACATATTAATTCAAAATCTTAGAAAAAATGACCTATCTTCCAGTCTCAGCTGTAATCCCGCCACCGGGCGGTTGAATTCAGCATTAAGTCCCACATGGTAAGCTATTGTAGCGTAATAAAATTGTAAATTTTAATTACGTAAATGTAGCTTTTATAAGCTACAAGCTTACCATGTGGGACTTAGAAGAGTCCCACCCTGCCTCCCCGCTGTTTACAGCTGAGGGGTAGGTTTTAGAAAATTTCAACGAGAAAGTAGGGCGAGAGGTCGGAGGTTATCACGTGACGACAACTAGCAGTGTATCCGGTGGCTAACAAGAACTGTCTTTTTTTCTAAGACATTGGCCCCGGGTGTGGCAACCCGAGAACAGCATTAAGTCCCACATTAAGTCCCACATTAAGTCCCACAAGTTGTAAAAGTTGTACATTCTGCGCCCGGGCCTTCACAAAGGAAAGAAGTAAGCCCCGGGTTAGCAGCCTGTCAAAAATCAAAGAGTCACAAATTAAAGTATGTGAACAGTGCTTCTTGTGTCATTTCCTTGTCTTGTGTTCAGTCTGTACCAAATGTCCCAAATGCTGTGCAAAATCCACCTGTAGGGGCCCGACTCCAAAACTTTTGGCAAACTTGGCTAGGTCTAGGGGCCAGTCCGACAGCGGTTCAAATCTTGAGGGAGGGTTACACCCTCCCCTTCCGGACCCGACCAAATCTTACAAGGTTCCCTACAGTCGTAAGCTGTTATGTCAATCCCCACAGGAACAGCTACCTGTTGGAGGCATTACATTAGCTTATGGACAAACATGCAATAGAACTGGTCCGCAATCAAACATCCCTGGGATTTTTCAACCGACTCTTCCTAGTCCCAAAACCCAACAACAAATGGAGGCCAATACTGGATCTGAGCAAACTAAATATTTTCCTCAAGGTGGAAAAATTCAAAATGGAGACACCGGAAACCATCAGAACATCCCTCCAAAAACGGGAGTGGGTCACCTCGGTGGACTTCAAGGACGCCTACTTCCACATACCAATACAGGAACAATCCAGGAAGTACCTCCGATTTCATATTCAGGGCCGGACTTACCAATTCAAGCTCTGCCTTTTGGTCTGTCCACAGCGCCTATGGAGTTCACTGTGTTAGCAAAGGAGGTGAAACTGATGGCCATGCACAAGGGTATAAGGATCCACCAGTACCTAGACGACTGGTTGGTGAGAGCCGAATCCCAACAAGTTTGTCTCCACCACACCCAGATTCTAGTCAAAATGTGCCAGGAACTTGGCTGGCTGGTAAATATGGAGAAATCAGAACTGGAACCCAAACAGATTTTCGATTTCGTAGGTTACCAGTTCGACCTCCGAGCCGGCCGGGTCAGACCGACCATGGACCGGTGGCAAAGCCTTCAGATCAAAATACAAGCACTATTGCTGCTGCCGGCCTGTCCGGTCCGTCAGTTTATGTCACTGATAGGTTTACTAACAGCCACAGAAAAAAAACAGTTCACCTCGGCCGACTACACATGAGACCCATACAGTGGCATCTCAAAAACAACTGGAGGGTCCCAGAATCTTTAGAAAAGATCATCCCTCTACCCAGGTCCCTGCACCCTCATCTGCAATGGTGGTTAGAAGAAAGCAATGTGCTACAAGGCCAACCATTACACCCAGTAAAACATGCTCTACAGATTTTTACAGACGCATCAAAAGAAGGGTGGGGCGCTCACTTAAACGAGCACACTGCAAGGGGCTCTTGGTCGGTGCCGGAAAGCAGACTGCACATAAACTATCTAGAGTTAAAAGTAGTCTTTCTAGCTCTCAAAGAGTTCCAAGAACTATGTACAGGCAAGATAGTTCTAGTGGCATCCGACAACACTACGGTAGTGGCTTATATAAACAAAGAAGGAGGCATGAGGTCGGGCCCTCTATGTGCCCTACTGTGGAGGATCTTGACCTGGTGTTCCCAGAAACAAGTGATGCTAAAAGCCCGTCACATCCCGGGCCTTCTGAATGTGATAGCAGACAAGCTATCCAGACTGGGTCAGACCATACAGACAGAGTGGTCCCTCCTTCTGGAGGTATTTTTAAGCATATGCAAGAAGTGGCACCAACCTCAAATAGATCTGTTTGCCACAAGATTCAACCACAAACTTCCTCAGTTTGTCTCTCCAGTCCCGGACCCCCTGGCTGTAGCAGTGGATGCGCTCACTCTGCCATGGGAGGACCTGGATGCATATGCCTTTCCACCGACCGCCATCTTGGGCAAAGTAATGGAGAAGCTACTGGACTCCCGGTACCAGAGAGTTATTCTGATTGCTCCCGGGTGGCCCAACATGCCCTGGTTCTGGGACTTGGTGGCCATGTCCAGTCAAATTCCCCTCAGCCTACCAAATCTGCCCAATCTCTTGACACAGCCGTTCAACCAGATCCCTCACAGGAATCTGACAAACCTGAATCTCCATGCATGGCTCCTAGAGCCACAACAATCAAGGAACAGGGTTTCTCTAAGGCAGTGGCAGCAAGAATTGAGGCTCCTCAAAGAAAATCAACCAGATCAGTCTATGAGGCAAAGTGGACCATTTTTACAAAGTGGTGCATCACTAATCAGGTGGACTTCAGGTCACCACCTATAAAGTCAGTGGCTGACTTCCTTCTATACCTCTTTGAGGTCAAGAAACTTCAGCCCAGCACCATTGATGGATACAGGTCTGCCATTGCTGATAAACTGGGTAACATCACAGTCAATATCAGCAAAGATGATAATCTCACCCGTCTCTTAGATAGTTTCCACAGAGACAGACCCAAAGGGCGGAGGAGTATACCCTCCTGGAACCTTTCTCTGGTCCTACACCAGTTATCAAAGGCTCCCTTTGAACCTCTTAAGGAAGCGTCAATGAAACATCTGACCTTCAAAACTGTCTTCCTTTTGGCCCTGGGTTCTGGCAAAAGAAGGAGTGAGATACATGCATGGCAGCATAAGAACATTAGACACCAGTCGGACTGGTCTAAGGTGTCCCTGTTTCCGTCCCCCAGCTTTCTTTCCAAGAACCAGCTGGCCAAAGAGGGTCCGGAGAGTGTAGCCCCAGTGGTCATACCAGCCCTGGCTCCTACTCTAGATAGATCCCTCAAGTCTGACAGAACTCTTTGTCCAGTTCGAGCCTTGCGCTACTATTTGGACAGGACTTTAGGCAGGCCAAAGAGTTAGTTTTTGTCTCCTTCAAGAAAGGTTTCGACAAGGACATCTCACCTGCCACTATCTCCTCATGGATCAAACAGACGGTGATCCTATGCTATGAGCTCTCTGACCAACAGGCCCACACCTTACATCAAGTCAAAGCTCATGATGTAAGGGCCTTTGCTGCCTCTAAGGCCTTCCAGTCGGGAGTTTCCTTGGAGCAGATCCTAGCAGCCTGCCACTGGAAATCTCATAATACCTTCACTCAATTCTATCTGAAGGATGTGGCCTGGGCTGATTCAGAGCTCTACCATCTCGGTCCGGTTGTGGCTGCTCAGCAGATCCACCAAGGGACTAGTACCTAGAGGAGACCTGTACATTTGTAGTTAATTGTACATATTTGTATATATTGCACATATAGTTTAAAAAAAAAAAAAAAAAATCTGGACGTGCTTCCTTAGGGAGAATTTCTCTATGGGACTGAACTCATCCCTCTCTTCCCCTACCTCAGAGCAGGTCTGTTAAAAAAGGGGGAGGGGGGGTGGCAAGGTCGACTGACGGTTCAATACCTGGCAACCGGATGATGATATTCGACCATAGCCTTAAGGGTTATCGACCTCAGGTCTTCCCAGGCTTTAAAGAAAATTGTTCATTATTTTTAGTACGAGTTCGAACCTAGTCCCTAGTAACTTACCCGCCAGCCAAGCGGTAGTTATTCAGCATTTGTCCATTGGATAGGATGTATTAACGCAATAAAATTGCAAATTTAATAGGTAAATTAAATTTTTATAAGTTAATACCCTATCCAATGGACACACAAGACCCTCCCACCGACCCCGCTATCAGTCTACTAGGGGTCTAATAGGTTTAGACAACGAAAAAGATGCTATGACGTCACTCTGTCTAGACAGGAAGGAAGTACTACACGCCACCTGGCGAGTGCACAGTACTGGACCGGCTTGGCCGGTGGAGACACAGGACGTCTTTTTCTGACGTTTGGCGGGCCGGTCCGCGCCGACCGGATAAGCATTTGTCCATTGGATAGGGTATTAACTTATAAAAATTTAATTTACCTATTAAATTTGCAAATCCCTTCCTTTCTTGTATTATTGACCATTTAAAATGTTAATACTTACATAAACAGGAATAGATTCTATGTTATTTAATAAAATTCTGTGTAATTATTGCTTTTCTTATCTCACAACTAGCCCTACCTGCAGTGAGGCGGGTGGGGCAGATGACCTTGTGTCACTCTTGATTTGCATACGTAAATCCAGTTGTGTAGTTCTCTTGAAAGAACCCTTTAAGGAAAGCTTACATGGAAATTCTAATATCCAACTTCTTTGTAGCCAGGGTGGATCAGACCCCTGCTTGAATCTGAAGCCAGATCCGATCTTAGTTCATCCGAGTTTTTAATTCACCCGAGAATTGGATGCATTATTCCCAACTTCTATCCACCCGAGTATGATTTGACATTCAGATTTTCATTGCATCTAGACCCGATGCTCAGATATCAGATCCGAGGTTTGGATGTCTGCTACTCCCATCCTATGCTCGGATGATCGGATGTCACACTAAGTTCCAATGCTCAGATGATCTAATCTAAAATCCGATGCTCGGATGATCAGATCTTAAATCTGATGTTCGGATGATGGTTCCAGATCAGAACTCTGAACAATCCTAACACACACTTGGACTAATAGTTCACAAGCCTGGCAGTAAATATCCCTTATTGGAGGCTTCGGTGCAAGTCCAAGTCCTCCAGCCTTTCTGTCCTTTTTAGGGAAGTAGGTTGCCTTACTTCACCCTAACCATTTTCTGAGGACATTGAAACTTAGGCAGTTTTTGAACCTCAGGGAATTTATGCCTAGATCCTCCAGTCTGGACTCTGAATGATTTACCAGGCCAACAGGAACTTAGGCTGTTAATTTCCCTTATATGGTTACTGCATCCGTAGGTGTTCAACAGTTCTGCCAAATGTGGTTCACACCTCAGGTAGACTTACTTACCACCCGTCTGAACCACAACCTTCCACTGTACGTATCTCCTGTCCCAGACCCAAATGCTTGGGACATAGATGCTCTGAACATAAACTAGACGGTTCTCACTGCCTTCTTTTACCCTCCGACGGCTCTCCTTCACAGGGTGATCCAAAATCAGGCAATGCTATTGAATGATCATCGTAATAGCCCCAGGCTGGCCAGGGATGCCCTGGTTTTGGGACCTAGTGCAGCTCTCAACAGAGATCCCACTACAACTTCCAGTGTCAACAGTCCCACAATTATGTGTTCCACAGCAATCCACAGCATCTCCACCTCCACACCTGGTGTCTAGGAGTGGACAGCTCCAAGAACAAGGCTTCTCTGTGGAGGTGGCAGAGAGAATTGCTGCACCTCAGAGGTCATCAACAAGAACCATCTACAAGTCAAAGTGGGCCTTATTTGAGAAATGGTGCAGAGAAAATTCGGTGGATTTCTCCACTCCATGTGTGAAACAAGTCTCAAGACTTTTCATGTACCAGTACCAAGATCTAAACAGGCGCCCCTCGACCATCAATGGTTACAGGACGGCCATTGTTGACACTTTGGGCCCAGCGGGCCACCATATCTCTCAAAGTTCAGACCTTTATAGGTTACTCTCCAGCTTTCATAGGGATCGTCCCAAAAGTTCCAGGAATCTTCCTAAGTGGAACCTTTCTGTTCTTCATGAGCTCACAAAAGCACCCTTTGAGCCTATGAAAGACACAGACCTCAACCATCTTACTCTCAAGACTGCTTTCTTGCTAGCTTTGGCCTCCGGCACGCGCCGCAGTGAAATCCATGCCTGGGTTGCAAACAAAGTATCTAATCTAGGCCAATGGGAAAAGGTTGCCTTGTTCCCTTCTTCTGTCTTCATAGCCAAAAACCAACTAGCAAGAGAAGGTTCTCAAAGTGTGTCTCTGGTGACTATTTCTGCTTTGACTACCATTGTAGATAGACAATTCAAAGAAGACAGGACCCTGTGTCCTGTGCGGGTCCTGAGGTCCTATTGGATCGAACCAAAGACCTGAGAGGGTCTCGATCCTCATTTTCATCTCCTTCAAGAAAGGACCTACCTCAAACATCAGACCCGCTACCCTCGCTTACTGGTTGAAACAATCTATCCTACTTTGTTATAAACAAGCAGACAAGCAAGCCTTGGACTTCGTCCAAGTTAAAGCACATGACATTAGGGCCTTTGCGGCCTCTAAGGCCTTTTACGGTGGGGTATCGGTGGACCAAATCATGCAAGCCTGTCACTGGAAAGCTCACGACACATTTACTAATTTTTACCTAAAAGACCTTACTTGGTCAGACAATGACAACAATATGTATCTGGGACCAGTGGTAGCGGCACAAGTCCTAGACCCTTCTCCTCAGACCAGTCATCCTCGGAAAGAAAAAAAGGGGGGGGGGGGGCACATCCGCTACAGCCAAGTCTTCAGGAGTCTAATCCCAGGGTCCAGGTATAGCTTTACCTCTCAAGATGTTACGGGTAAGGTCATTTTTTATTTTTAGTTTATCAAGTATAATATGTATTAAGGACTTATCAAGGTTGTCATTAATCTCATGTTCGGTGGCAGAAATTTATGAGAATACCAACCATTGGGCTGGTTTTTCACTCGTGGATGGTCCCTAAGGGCCCTTACACTCCTTAAGTGAGCACAGCTGCACTTCTCTCTTACAATCAAAACATCTTGACAGTTTTAGCTCTGTCATCCATTCTATTCAGGTTTTTACCCCACAGCCCTTAAGGGCTGTCGGGGTATTGTTTTCACCCATGGTGTCCGGATGGGCGGGCGGGTGGGCGGTCGGCGGGAAATACTTTGTCCGGGCTGTATCTCAGAAACCGTAAGGTGTAGGAAGTTGATACTTAATAGGGACATTCGTGAGGGGGTGTAGGTGTGCAACGTCATGTTCTGACCTTGATTTGACCTTGCCGTAGTGACCTTGACCTATAAAATCGTTTCTGGGCTATATCTCGGAAACTGTAAGGTGTAGGAAGTTGATACTTGGTAGGGACATTGGTTAGGGGGTGTAGGTGTGCAACGTCATGGTGTGACTTTGATTTGACCTTTGACCTTGCCGTAGTGACCTTGACCTATAAAATCTTGTCCGGGCTATATCTCGGAAACCGTAAGGTGTAGGAAGTTGATACTTGGTAGGGATATTGGTTAGGGGGTGTAGGTGTGCAGCGTCATTGTCTGACCAGGATTTGACCTTTGACCTTGCCGTAGTGGCCTTGACCTATAAAATCTTGTCCGGGCTATATCTCGGAAACCGTCAGGTGTAGGAAGTTGATACTTGGTAGGGATATTGGTTAGGGGGTGTAGGTGTGCAACGTCATGGTGTGACCTTGATTTGACCTTTGACCTTGCTGTAGTGACCTTGACCTATAAAATGTTGTCCGGGCAATATCTCGGAAACTGTAAGGTGTGGGAAGTTGATATTTGGTAGGGACATTGGTAAGGGGGTGTAGGTGTGCAACGTCATGGTGTGACCTTGATTTGACCTTTGACCTTGCCGTAGTGACCTTGACCTATAAAATCTTGTCCGGGCTATATCTCAGAAACCGTAAGGTGTAGGAAGTTGATATTTGGTAGGGACATTAGTTAGGGGGTGTAGGTGTTCAACGTCATGGTGTGACCTTGATTTGACCTTTGACCTTGCCATAGTGACCTTGACCTATAAAATCTTGTCCGGGCTATATCTCGGAAACCGTAAGGTGTAGGAAGTTGATATTTGGTAGGGACATTTGTTAGGGGGTGTAGGTGTGCAGTGTCATGGTCTGACCTTGTTTTGACCTTGCCGTAGTGGCCTTGACCTATAAAATCTTGTTCGGGCTATATCTCGGAAACCGTCAGGTGTAAGAAGTTGATACTTGATAGGGATATTGGTTAGGGGGTGTAGGTGTGCAACGTCATGGTCTGACCTTGATTTGATTTTTGACCTTGCCATAGTGACCTTGACCTATAAAATCTTGTCCGGGCTATATCTCGGAAACCGTAAGGTGTAGGAAGTTGATATTTGGTAGGGACATTGGTTAGGCTGTGTAGGTGTGCAACTTCATGGTCTGACCAGGATTTGACCTTTGACCTTGCCGTAGTGACCTTGACCTATAAAATCTTGTCCGGGCTATATCTTGGAAACCGTGAGGTGTAGGAAGTTGATACTTGGTAGGGACATTGGTTAGGGGGTGTAGTTATGCAACGTCATGATCTGACCTTGATTTGACCTTGCCGTACTGACCTTGACCTATAAAATCTTGTCCGGGCTATATCTCAGAGACTGTAAGGTGTAGGAAGTTGATATTTGGTAGAGACATTGGTTAGGGGGTGTAGGTGTGCAGCATCATGGTGTGACCTTGATTTGACCTTTGACTTTGCCATAGTGACCTTGACCTATAAAATCTTGTCAGGGCTATATCTCGGAAACTGTAAGGTGTAGGAAGTTGATACTGGGTAGGGACATTGGTTAGGGGCTATAGGTGTATATTATCATGGTGTGACCTTAATTTGACCTTTTACCTTGTCGTAGTGACCTTGAATTTTAAAATCTTCTTGGACCTTTGGGTCTGTTTTTTGATGCATATTAAGCAAAAGTCATATTAGAATTTATTAAGAATTTTACTTTCATAACTTCCCATTGTAAGAGATAGAATTTCATCAAGTGAGCCACAGATTTTGCTCCAACACCCCAATACACATTCATTAAGTGTATTACCACTTCTGTATGGATGGTAATATTCAAACCATCTAAACCATAATTCGGCCATGCAGATGTAGATAAAGAGTGTTGAAATTTAGTTTACTGATTAATGCTGTCATCTTGTTATTGAATTATCTTGTTTTAATACTTCATCTTTATACGCATTATCTTTCTTTTAAACATTATTTGTCCATTTAAACATTGTTTGGACCTTTATATAACTGACAGTGCTCTGAAAGTATCCTGAAGTTTGTACTGGTACAGTACTTATATATCATGGTGTTGAAAATATTTCCCTAGGCTGTGGGGTACGGGCATCTCTGATGCTATTTTTGGCTCTTTACAGGCCCGATCGTCGGGATTGGGGCACTGTAAACGGGACTCAGACTGGTATTTCTAAACATCCATTCCAATCTATTACTTCAAAATCTAAGAAAAATTGACATATCTTCCAGTCTCGGCTGTAATCCCTCCACCATGCGGTTGGATTCAGCAACCAGTCCCACATAGTAAGCTATTGTAGCGTAATAATATTGAAAATTTTAATTACTTAAATGTAGCTTTTATAAGCTACAAGTTTACCATGTGGGACTTAGAAGAGTCCCACCCTGCCTCCCCACTGTATTACAGCTGAGGGGGTATGGTTAACATTGCAACGAGAAAAAGGAGACGAATGCCAGAGTGTACCGCGAGACACAACCTGAGGCTACGGCCAACTATAAATGTCTACTTTTCTTAGACGTTGGCCATGATGCCTTGCAGCCATCCGAGAGCAGCAACCAGTCCCACATGGTAAGCTTGTAGCTTATAAAAGCCACATTTAAGTAATTAAAATTTTCAATTTTGATTCTAAGACTCAAGTCAAGACATGTCTTGTCAAGATGTTTGATGTCGCTAATTGTGTTGCTTGCCTCAACGGAGGAAATGGTCCCGGAGGCACGCCTTCACATGAGGCCCTTTCACTTTCACCTCAAGGAGCACTGGAGATATCCTCAGTCGCTGGACAGCCTCTTTCCTTGGACAGAAGCCATTGCAGCACACTTATGGTGGCAGAATCCCTCAAACATAAACGTTCTAGAATTGAAAGCGGTCTCCCTGGCCCTTCGAAGCTTCAAGGACCAGTGCAAGAACCAAACAGTGCTAGTTGCAAGGACAACTCAACAGTAATAGCCTACATAAACAAATAAGGAGGAACTCACACAGCAGAGATGTGCGCTCTCCTGTGGAAGATCATGACATGGTGCCATCACTATCACATAACATTAAAAGCCAGACACATTCCAGGGTGTCTGAATGTGATGGCCGACCTTCTATCCAGGTCGAACCAAGTACAGTCAAGAGAATGGTCACTGCATCCGCAGGTGTTCAAACAGATCTGTCAAAAGTAGTGTTCTCAATAAACTCTTTTTAGTAGGACCGGGTATGCATTGGTTTCAGCGGGCGGGTACCCGGGTACCCTCGCCGATGGGCGATAATAGCTGAAACTACAAATATCTCCATATTTACAGACTTAAAACCTACAGAAATAATGGGATGCAACCATTTGCTTAAATTATTTCTTGTTGGCCACGGTTTTGCATTCAAAACAATATTGCACGGAAGAAATGTTAAATAAAAAAATACTTCTATACATTCATAACACGGTTGTTTATATAAAAATGGAGTCACATGACCTATCACAAAAGCATTAACTACTGCTCGAATGTAGTTTCGGAATTGAAACTTCATTTTTATATCGGGTTGATAATTGAATTTTATTAACATAAAATTATTAACTACTGTGTGAAAATATTGTACTCTTTATTTATTTAAGGAGGGCATGTCACTATATAGCCAGTATACAGCATTTTATGGACTCGGAATTAAGTAACTGTGTTAATATGCTGACGATTTTCAAAGGGTTCCGGTATTTGACAATGTATAAACAACTAAAATAAAAGACAAATAAAATACTATAAACGGTGTACAAGGGTGAGAAAACAATATTATTATGCATTTTAATTGAATAGTTTCATTTTAAAGTGAATTAATGAAGTCCAGATACGTCTGTACTTGGTCAGCCAATGTGGGCGATATTGACAGAAATAAGCTTAGATTCGGGTACTCGGGTATGAGATTTCAGATTCGGGTAAGTATTCAGGGTTCGGGTACCCGGATATCCGGGTACCCGTTGAGATCACTAGTCAAAAGTGGTTCACTCCTCATGTAGATCTATTTGCCACTCACCTGAACCGCAAACTTCCACTGTACATATCTCCTGTCCCAGACCCAAAGGTTTGGGACATAGATGCTCTGAACATAAACTGGATGGGTCTCACTGCCTATGCTTACCCTCCGACGACTCTCCTTCACAGGGTGATCAAAAAATCAGGCAATCCCATTGCCTGATCATCATAATAGCCCCAGGCTGGCCAGGGATACCCTGGTTTTGGGATCTAGTGCAGCTCTCAACAGAGATCCCACTGCAACTTCCAGTGTCAACAACTCTTCTCAAACAGTCCCAAAATTATATGTTTCACAGCAATCCACAGCATCTCAACCTACACGCCTGGTGTCTAGGAGTGGACAGCTCCAAGAACAAGGCTTCTCTGTGGAGTTGGCAGAGAGAATTGCTGCCCCTCAGAGGTCATCAACAAGGACCATCTACAAGTCAAAATGGGCCCTTTTTGAGAAATGGTGCAGAGAAAATTTGGTGGATTTCTCCACTCCATCTGTGAAACAAGTCTCAGACTTTTTCATGTTACAGATGAAAATGCTTACAGGACGGCCATTGTTGACACGTTGGGCCCAGCGGGGCACCATATTGCACAAAGTTCAGACCTTCACAGGTTACTCTCCAGTTTCCAGGAATCTTCCAAAATGGAACCTTTCACAAAAGCACCCTTTGAGCCTATGAAAGACACAGACCTCAAACATCTTATTCTCAAAACTGCTTTCTTGCTAGCTTTGGCCTCCGGCAAGCGCCGCAGTGAAATCCATGCCTGGGTTGCAAAGTATCTAATCTAGGCCAATGGGAAAAGGTTGCCTTGTTCCCTTCTTCTGACTTCATAGCCAAAAACCAACTAGCAAGAGGTTCTCAAAGTGTGTCTCCGGTGACTATTCCTGCTTTGACTAGCATTGTAGATAGACAATTCAAAAAAGACAGGACCTTGTGTCCGGTGCGGGCCCTGAGGTATTATTTGGATTGAACGAAAGACCTGAAAGGGTCTCGATCCCTCCTTTTCATCTCCTTCAAGAAAGGACATGCCTCAGACATCAGTCCCACCACTCTCTCTTCTTGGTTGAAACAAACCATTCTACTTTGTTATAAACAAACAGACCAAAAAGCCTTGGACTTGGTCCCAGTTAAAACGCATGACATTAGGGCCTTTGCGGCCTCTAAGGCCTTTTACGGTGGGGTATCGGTGGACCAAATCATGCAAGCCTGTCACTGGAAAGCTCACAACACATTTACAAATTTTTACCTAAAGACCTTACTTGGCCAGACAATGACAACAATGTGTATCTGGGACCAGTGGTGGCGGCACAACAAGTCCTATATCCTTCCCCTCAGACGAGGTATCCTCAGAAAGAAAAGAAGGGGGGGGGGGGGGGGGCACATCTGCTACAACCAAGTCTTCAGGAGTCTAATCCCAGGGTCTAGGTATAGGTTTAGCTCTCAAGATGTTACGGGCAGGTAAGTTCATTTTTATTGCGTTAATACATCCTATCCAATGGACAATAGCTTATCCGGTCGGCACGGACCGGCCCGCCAAACGTCAGAAAAAGACGTCCTGTGTTTCCACCGGCCAGGCCGGCCCAATACTGTGCATTTGCCAGGTGGCGTGTCGTACTTCCTTCCTGTCTAGACAGCGTGACGTCATAGCATCTTTTTCGTTTGGCGCGAGATCTGTGCAAGCGAATTTTTTCAGTGTTTGAAATTTTGGAATATACTCTGTTAATTTTCAGAGTTGCATTGTTTATCTTTGCAAAAGTGATATATAGGATACATAGCTCAGTATGTCTTCCCCGGGGCAGAAGAGGGGGTCTTGTGGCCATACTATGGTGATTTTTGATCAACATTCTTATTGTGCGCGGTGCTGCGAGAAGAACAAAGGCAAAGACCCTTGTGTGGAGAGTAAGGATACTACTTCTTGTAAGTTCTGCTCTGCTTTTACACCTGAACAGTTAGCTCAGATTTCAACTCCCATCATATAAGATTAAAAAAGAGAAGCGTGAGGCAAGGAAATCTGTTACGGCCACCCCCACTAAAGATTCTTCTGAACTGGTCGACCCTGCGTCTGTGTTTGTCATTGGGGTTGTTGGCCAGGAGGGTTCTACACATCCTACAGACTCTGTTAAATCCCCTCCTTCTTCTTCTATGCCTCCAGAGAAGAAAGCCAAGAAGGAAAAGGTTTCTGCTAAACCAAAGAAGTCTTCTGATTCAGCTTCGACGGATGCTAAGTTAGCAGATTTGGACAGTAAGTGGTCCGACCGTTTCAACAGGTTGGAAGCTCTCTTGCTTTCTAAAAGTTTTCAACCTACCTTTTCTTCAGAAGTTAAGCTAACTCCATCTCACTCTCCACCGACCAACATACCCAGGGACTCTGAGCCATTCTTTCAACCTACAGGGCGCACTGGCACAGCCTTCTCTGCGGAAACGCATCAGGCAGCCAGCCAGCCGGAATCTGACTCTCAGTCTACCACTACAGAGCGCACTGGCAAAGGTTCCTCTGCTTCACAGCATCAACCGGCCAGTCAGCTCACATCCAACACACAGCAGACTGCTTCAGCTTCTTCCAAGAGCTCTGGCAAGGGTCTCTCTGCTTCACAGCATCACCCAGCCAGCCATCTTGCCACCGACCGACCTTCCTCCAGATCTCCTCACCGACATGTTGGTCACGACTCAGATAAGGGTTTCTCTGCTACACAGCATCAACCCACTGACCGGCCGACATCCGGACGGGACCAACCTTCTTCACTTTCTGGTACCGACTCTCACTTGAAGCATAAATCTGCCGGAAGATCTCACAGCAAACATTCTGACCGACCAGCTACTATCACCGACACTGGCTCTCCTCATCTTCAGAGAAAACGAAAGGACAGTGCCTCTAGTGACACCTCTGACACCTCTTGTCCGATAGACCTGCAGTGGATCTATACACTGAGGAGGGAGAGCTGTCTGACGACCTGGAATTGAACAATGAGCCGGAACTTATCCCGTCTGAAGAGCAAACCTATAGGGAAACTATGAAAGGTATCCGGGAGTACATGGGCTGGTCAGACATTCCCGAAATGGAAAGTACTAACACTGGATCTGAGGACAATCCTTTTTCGGGCCCCAAAGCTGTGACTCCAGGCAAGGTTTCCATCCAAATGCCGACGGAAGATTGGCTTTGCAAGAAGATGAACGTGACTCTGGTTGAGGGATACCCCTCCCGTAGTTCTGAGGCCGGTGGCCTGTTGATGGACCAGTTTCTGAGGACAGCGAAGTCGCAATCCAGATGGTACGGTCTTGCCACCGACCACAAAGCTGACCCTGCTGCTGTCTCAGGCTGGAGTACGGATTCTTCAAAGCTAAACAGTTGTTTCAGTCGGATTTCCCATCAGTCCAGTTTGACTTCTACTCCACCAGCTTCCAGACGCATTTCCCAGGAATCTTTACGAAGGTGGGAGAAATCTGCAAGGGAAGCGTCCGTTATATGCAATCAGGCTGCTAGTTTTAACAGGTGCCTGTTTCGTGTACAGAAGGACATGCAGAGTCAACTTAGAAGTCTCCGGACAGATTGCAAGGGGAAAGGGGCGGCAAAGAGTGCAAACACCTTGGATGAACTTAAATATCTTATGGAGTTTAACTCAAGTATCACCCAGGCTGCTGCAAAGACTATGGAGCTCTTGAGCGAGTTTGTGTTCATCTCCATGGGCAATCTCACCTTGGCTAGACGCGATGCTTACCTTACCCATGTTAAGTCGGGAATCAAGCCGGATACTGTAGCCGCCTTGAGAGCAGCGCCCCTTCATATTTCCACCCTCTTCCCTGATTCAGTGATAAAGAGGGCTGAGGAGGAGATCTCACACTACGAGTCTAGAGGTCAGGCTAGTGGTTCACGCTGCAAGGCCCGTTTTCACCCTTATGATACACCTAACAAGAAATCAGACAGACGTCAGGACAAGAAAGGAGACAAGCCAGCTTGGAAAAATATTGGAAAGGGTCGTTACCGGAAACCCAGGGGAAAGGCCTCCAACTACACTTCCCGACCTGCCAAGGGCCAGCAGCCTTATAAATGACAATTACTATGTAACTCATTTTCAGACAGGGCTGCTGGCCGGGAGCACCTCCAAGAGAAAGACAATAGACACTTGTTTTGTAAACTTAAATGTTGTAACTCGTGTACCTACTGTGCCCGGGCATTCGCAAAGGAAAGATTTAAGTCCCGGGCCAGTGGAATGTTATTCTCAAAGAGATCATTCATTAAAGTATGTGAAAAGTGCTTCTTGTGTCACTCAGTTGTCTTATGTCCCTCCTGTAGCAGTTGTAAAAAATGTTGTATCAAAACTTCCTGTAGGGGCAAGACTTCAAAACTTTTGGCAGGTTTGGCTGGATCTGGGTGCCGGTCCGAAAGTGATCCAAATTTTGAAAGAGGGTTATACCCTTCCATTTCGGAACCGGCCAAGGTTGGCAAGACATCCCACAGTCGTAAGCTTTTATGCCAATCCTCACAGGAACAGCTACCTGTTAGAGGCATTGCATCAGCTTATAGACAAAAATGCTGTAGAACTAGTGCTCAAACAGACCTCTCTAGGGTTCTTCAACCGACTGTTTTTGGTTCCCAAACCCAACAAATGGAGGCCAATATTGGACCTAAGCCAATTAAATCTTTTCCTCAAAGTGGAGAAATTCAAGATGGAAACGCCAGAAACCATCAGAACATCCCTCCAACGAGGAGAGTGGGTCACCTCAGTAGATTTAAAAGATGCATACTTCCATATCCCAATACAGGAACAGTCCAAGAAATATCTCAGGTTTCATGTCCAGGGTCGGACATACCAATTCAAAGCCTTGCCTTTCGGTCTGTCCACAGCACCCATGGAGTTCACTGTATTGGTAAAGGAGATGAAGCTGATGGCCGGTCGCAAGGGTATAAGAATCCACCAGTACCTAGATGACTGGTTAGTACGGGACAAATCATACCATATTTGCCTCCAGCATACACAAATTTTGGTAAAAATGTGTCAAGCACTGGGATGGCTGGTGAAAAATCGGAGCTGGTGCCGAAGCAAGTTTTCAACTTTGTAGGTTACCAGTTCGACCTCAGGTCCGGCCGGGTCAGACCGACACCGGACCGGTGGCAAAGCCTGCAGGACAAAATACACACTCTCTTAGCAATGCCGGCCTGTCCAGTCCGGCAGTTTATGTCCCTGATAGGTTTACTGACAGCCACGGAGAAACAAGTTCATCTTGGCCGGCTACACATGAGGCCTATTCAGTGGCACCTCAAAAACAATTGGAGGATACCGGAATCCCTGGAGAAGATTATCGATCTACCCAGGTCCCTGCACCCACACTTGCAATGGTGGCTAGAGGAAGGAAACGTGCTACAAGGTCAACCGTTACACCCGGAAAAACATGCTCTGCAAATATTTACAGACGCATCAAAAGAAGGGTGGGGTGCTCACTTAAACGAGCACACTGCAAGAGGGTCCTGGTCGGTGCCGGAAAGCCAGCTTCACATAAACTATCTAGAGTTAAAAGCGGTGTTTCTCGCCTTAAAAGAGTTCCAAGAGCTCTGTATAGGCAAGATGGTACTGGTAGCAACCGACAACACCACAGTGGTGTCTTACATAAACAAAGAGGGAGGCATGAGGTCGGGCCCCTTGTGTGCCCTGTTGTGGAGAATCCTGACCTGGTGTTCCCAGAGACAGGTGACTCTAAAAGCACGACACATACCAGGACACCTAAATGTGATAGCGGACAAGCTCTCCAGACTGGGGCAGACCATCCAGACAGAGTGGTCCCTCCTTCCAGAGGTTTTTCAACAAATATGCGGGACATGGCACCAACCTCAAATAGATCTGTTTGCCACGAGGTACAACCACAAATTACCTCAGTTTGTGTCTCCAGTTCCGGACCCTCTGGCTGTAGCAGTGGATGCACTCACTCTGCCATGGGAGGATCTGGATGCATATGCCTTCCCACCGACCGCCATCTTGGGAAAAGTGGTGGAGAAGCTATTGGACAACCCGTGCAGAAGGTTAATTCTAATTGCTCCGGGATGGCCCAACATGCCCTGGTTTTGGGACTTGGTGACCATGTCCAGTCAAATTCCTCTCAGCTTGCCAAATCTGCCCTATCTGTTGACACAGCCCTTCAATCAGATCCCTCACAGAAATCTGACAAGGTTTAATAGGTTTAGACAACGAAAAAAGATGCTATGACGTCACGCTGTCTAGACAGGAAGGAAGTACGACACGCCACCTGGCGAATGCACAGTATTGGGCCGGCCTGGCCGGTGGAAACACAGGACGTCTTTTTCTGACGTTTGGCGGGCCGGTCCGTGCCGACCGGATAAGCTATTGTCCATTGGATAGGGTATTAACTTATAAAAATTTAATTTACTTATTAAATTTGCAATTTTGTATCCAACGGATAGCATCCGGTGGATACTATGGATTTAGCTTCGTTACGCCTACGCCGCCGCCGCAGTGTATAGTGAGATTTCACTGTTACCGCTCTAGCGAAAAAAATATTATAGCTAGCCGTCTCAAATTTGCAGGATATATTCATAGCCATAAAATCTTGCCTAGGAATATTTTTGGCCTCATTTTGAAAAACAAGATGGCCGCCACGGGCGTTTTTCGACTTTAAACAAGGACTTTTGGTGGCCCTCTAGAGCAAAGGGTATTATAGGTAGAGATCTCAAATTCGCAGGATATGTTCCTCATTATAAAATCTTGACTGGGAATATTTTTGGCCTCATTTTGAAAAACAAGATGGCCGCCACAGGCGTTTCTTTGCAGTCATGAAAAGTGCTTATAACTCGCTTATTATTGGTCCTAGAGGTTTGGGATGGTAAACCAAATTGGAAATCATGGGCTGGGAATCTTTTGGTGTGGTCGGATTTGACCTTGGACCCTCCTTCAACGTCAAACGGGCATAGCCAAACTTAAAAGTGCTTATAACTCGCTTATTATTGGTCCTAGAGGTTTGGGATGGTAAACCAACCTATAGGAAATCATGGCCTGGGAATCTTTTGGTGTGGTCGGATTTGACCTTGGACCCCTCCTTCAAGGTCAAATGAGGATAGCCAAACTTAAAAGTGCTTATAACTCGCTTATTATTGGTCGTAGAGGTTTGGGATGGTAAACCAACCTACAGGAAATCATGGGCTGGGAGTCTTTTGGTGTGGTTGGATTTGGCGTTGGACTCCTCCTTCAAGGTTAAATGAGGATAGCCAAACTTAAAAGTGCTTATAACTCGCTTATTATTGGTCCTAGAGGTTTGAGATGGCAAACCAACCTATAGGAAATCATGGGCTGGGAGTCTTTTGGTGTGGTCGTATTTGACCTTGGACCCCTCCTTCAAGGTCAAACGAGCATAGCCAAACTTAAAAGTGCTTATAACTCGCTTATTATCGGTCCTAGAGGTTTGGGATGGTGAACCAAACTATAGGAAATCATGGGCTGGGAATCTATTGCTGCGGTCGGATTTGACCTTGGACCCCTCCTTCAAGGTCAAATGAGGATAGCCCAACTTAAAAGTGCTTATAACTCGCTTATTATTGGTCCTAGAGGTTGGGGATGGTAAACCAACATATAGGAAATCATGGGCTGGAAATCTATTGCTGTGGTCGGATTTGACCTTGGACCCCTCCTTCAAGGTCAAACGAGGATAGTACACAAAATCATGTGCTGGGAATCTATTGCTGTGGTCGGATTTGACCTTGGACCCTCCATCAAGGTCAAACGAGGATAGCCAAACTTAAAAGTGCTTATAACTCGCTTATTATTGATCCTAGAGCTTTGGAATGGTAAACCAAAATCCAGGAAATCAGGGGCTGGGAATCTTTTGGTGTGATCGGATTTGACCTTTGGCCCCGCTTTCAAGGTCAAATGAGGATTGCCAAAATTAGTGTTTATATCTTGCTTATTTGTATTCCTAGAGGTTTGCTGTGTCACACCAACCTATCATGGGAAATCATGGGCTAAGAATCTTTTGATATGGTCAGATTTCACCTTGGGCTTCTCCTTCAAGGTTAAGAGATATTAGAATGGCTTTGGTGAGTTTTCTTTTGGTGGATACAATTTGCATCAGTTCTCCAATGGGATAGGTCTAGTTTACTTTTAGTTTATGGTAAACCAAAATCCAGGAAATCATGGGCTGGGAATCTTTTGGTGTGATCGGATTTGACCTTTGGCCCCTCTTTCAAGGTCAAATGAGGATTGACAAAATTAGTGTTTATATCTTGCTTATTCGTATTCCTAGAGGTTTGCAGTGTCACACCAACCTATCATAGGAAATCATGGGCTAAGAATCTTTTGATATGGTCAGATTTCACCTTGGGATTCTCCTTCAAGGTTAAGCTTGTAGCTTATAAAAGCTACATTTAAGTAATTAAAATTTTCAATTTGTTAGCTTTCTCAACTTTTAGCAATTCCAAAAGAGGTTGGATTCTACATTAATTTCCATTACTCATGGCTGATTCTGCCAGAGTATCATTTTCAGTAAAAACAATTGCCGGAGGATGTTTTAACACTTAAGATCATATCAGGACAGAGCTGCTGTTTATCCCACATTTTTATAGCAAAATACCCTTACCATTTACTAACAGTGGCTATTTGTTGGAGCCATCCAACCCAATGGCCAATGCACAATTACCCACAACCACAAGCAAGAAATCCAAAACTTCTTCAACATTTGGTCACCAATGTCTCCTAAAATATCCAGCAAACCCTTGCACCCTAATTGTGTTTCTGTTTCAATCAAAGTAAAAAGAATCTGAAGCCTCTTTAATCTTTATGGTATCTGTGACATAGTGGTTCTTAATTGTCCACCCCACTGGGGGGGTGGACATATTATTTTTGCTTTTTCCGCCGTCCGGCGTCACACTTGGTTTCCAGACATTTTAGGCAACAGTTCTTATCCTATCTTTACCAAATTTGGCATGCAGGTTTATTGGGTTAATAGCTTGTATGGGATTGCTTTTGGTGATGATAGCTCTATAGCTAACTGAGTAATAGGTACTTTGCTACTTTTGAGTATCTCTTTGGTTTCCAGACATTTTAAGGACATTATTAAATAAATGAGTAATTGGCTATTTTGAGTACTGAAAAAGGCAAATATGCTCATATCTCCTAAACCGTGTGAGATAGAGCGATTTCGTCGAAATTTTCGACCCACAGGGTATCTAAGGAATGTAATCTTTGCAATTTTCAAAAAAAATTTCCCTCCCCCAAAATGGCGGCCATTTTTAATTTTCGAATTTTTGCCAAAAATGGCAAAACACAAATTTGCTTCTATCTCCTTAACCTTGCGAGATAGAGCGATTTCGTCGAAAGTTTCAACCCATAGGGTATCTGAGCATCGTACTCTTGGCAATTTTTAAAAAATTTTCCCCTGCCCAAAAATGGCGGCCATTTTGAATTTCGAATTTTTGCCAAAAATGGCAAAACACAAATGTGCTCATGTCTCCTAAACCGTGCGAGATAGAGCGATTTCGTCGAAATTTTCGAACCTCAGGGTATCGAAGGATTGTACTCTTTGCAATTTTCGAAAACTTTTCCCCATCTCAAAAATGGCGGCCATTTTGAATTTTCGAATTTTTGCCCAAAATGGTAAAACACAAAATTGATTCTATCTCCTTAACCGTGCGAGATAGAGCGATTTCGTCGAAATTTTCGACCCATACGGTATCTAAGAAATGTACTCTTGGCAATTTTCAAAAAATATTCCTCTTCCCAAAAATGGCGGCCATTTTGAATTTTCGAATTTTTGCCAAAAATAGAAAAACAGAAATTTGCTCTATCTTCTTAACCGTGCAAGATAGAGTGACTTCGTCAAAATTTTCGACCCAACCAATGCAAAAAGGCATGAAGCTGAAATAATTTACATGTACACTAATAAATATTTAAGCATTATTGATATATTTATCTCCCGCCGACCGATAGGCCCGGTACGGGAGATTATAAAATGCCCTCTGTCCGTGCGTGCGTCCGTTCGTCACATTTTTACAAAAGCCTTTTATCTCTAAAACTATTATAGCTAGAGCTTCCAAATTTGCAGGATACATTCATCATTGGAAAAACTTGCCAGGGAATCTTTTTCTCCTGATTTCGTCGAAATTTTCGACCCATACGGTATCTAAGAAATGTACTCTTGGCAATTTTCAAAAAATATTCCTCTTCCCAAAAATGGCGGCCATTTTGAATTTTCGAATTTTTGCCAAAAATAGAAAAACAGAAATTTGCTCTATCTTCTTAACCGTGCAAGATAGAGTGACTTCGTCAAAATTTTCGACCCAACCAATGCAAAAAGGCATGAAGCTGAAATAATTTACATGTACACTAATAAATATTTAAGCATTATTGATATATTTATCTCCCGCCGACCGATAGGCCCGGTACGGGAGATTATAAAATGCCCTCTGTCCGTGCGTGCGTCCGTTCGTCACATTTTTACAAAAGCCTTTTATCTCTAAAACTATTATAGCTAGAGCTTCCAAATTTGCAGGATACATTCATCATTGGAAAAACTTGCCAGGGAATCTTTTTCTCCTGATTTCGTCGAAATTTTCGACCCATATGGTATCTAAGAAATGTACTCTTGGCAATTTTCAAAAAATATTCCTCTTCCCAAAAATGGCGGCCATTTTGAATTTTCGAATTTTTGCCAAAAATAGAAAAACAGAAATTTGCTCTATCTTCTTAACCGTGCAAGATAGAGTGACTTCGTCAAAATTTTCGACCCAACCAATGCAAAAAGGCATGAAGCTGAAATAATTTACATGTACACTAATAAATATTTAAGCATTATTGATATATTTATCTCCCGCCGACCGATAGGCCCGATACGGGAGATTATAAAATGCCCTCTGTCCGTGCGTGCGTGCGTCCGTTCGTCACATTTTTACAAAAGCCTTTTATCTCTAAAACTATTATAGCTAGAGCTTCCAAATTTGCAGGATACATTCATCATTGGAAAAACTTGCCAGGGAATCTTTTTCTCCTGATTCTGAAAAACAAGATGGCTGCCACGGGTGTTAACAAGATGGCTGCCGTGGATTTTTTTTCTACTTTGAGTAAAGGACTCATAGCTCAAAAAGTATTGCAGTTACAGTTTTTTCATGAAATATGTTGTTCAGCTACTTTGTCCTTAGCTATAAGATGGTACATAGTTTGGGGTTCTATTGCATACCATAAGTGAGTAATAGCTATTTTCTCATTTGTAGCTAAATAACAGAAGAAGTAAATGTCAAATATCTTCAAAAGTATTAAAGTTAGGGAAATCTTTTCAATATGTTATCCATCTACTTTTTGGTAAGCTATCACATAGTAAAGTTTTAGACCTGTTGCACCTCGGATAGCTGAGTAATAGCTACTTTGAAATTTTGACTGCTGAGTAAAGCCATTGTAACTCCAAAACTATTGCAGTTAGAGTATTTTCCTAATATATGTTGTTCAGCTACTTTGCCCTTAGCTATAACATGGTACATAGTTTAGGGTTCTATTGCATGCCATAAGTGAGTAATAACTCATTCATCTACTTTTGGGAGAGCTTTCGCTCGGTGAAGTTTCAGACCCGTAGCTAATTACTCGCCTACTCAAAATGAGTAAATGCTAATTATCTCTAAAACTATTGGGGATACCCAATTTTTATCAAATAACTCATTCATGTACTTTTGGGAGAGCTTTCACATGGTGAAGTTTCAGACCCGTAGATAATTACTCACCTACTCAAAATGAGTAAATGCGAATTATCTCTTAAAAGTATTGCAGATAGCCAATTTTTCTCAAATAACTCATTCACCTACTTTTGGAAGAGCTTTCTCATGGTGAAGTTTCAGACCCATAGCTAATTACTCACCTACTCAAAATGAGTAAATGCAAATTATCTCTAAAAGTATGGCAGATAGCCAATTTTTCTCAAATAACTAATTCACCTACTTTTGGGAGAGCTTTCACTCGGTGAAGTTTCAGACCCGTAGCTAATTACTCACCTACTCAAAATGAGTAAATGCTAATTATCTCAAAAACTATTGTGGATACCCAATTTTTATCAAATAACTCATTCATGTACTTTTGGGAGAGCTTTCACATGGTGAAGTTTCAGACCCGTAGATAATTACTCGCCTACTCAAAATGAGTAAATGCGAATTATCTCTTAAAAGTATTGCAGATAGCCAATTTTTCTCAAATAACTCATTCACCTACTTTTGGAAGAGCTTTCACATGGTGAAGTTTCAGACCCATAGCTAATTACTCACCTACTCAAAATGAGTAAATGCAAATTATCTAAAAGTATTGCAGATAGCCAATTTTTCTCAAATAACTCATTCACCTACTTTTGGGAGAGCTTTCACTCCGTGAAGTTTCAGACCCATAGCTAATTATTCACCTACTCAAAATGAGAAAATGCTAATTATCTGTAAAAGTATTGCGGATACCCAATTTTTATCAAATAACTCATTCATCTACTTGTGGGAGAGCTTTCACATGGTGAAGTTTCAGACCCATAGCTAATTACTCAGCTACTCAAAATAAGTAAATGCGAATTATCTCTAAAAGTATTGCAGATAGCCAATTTTTCTCAAATAAATCATTCGCCTACTTTTGGGAGAGCTTTCACTTGGTGAAGTTTCAGACCCATAGCTAATTATTCACCTACTCAAAATGAGTAAATGCGAATTATCTCTAAAAGTATTGCGGATACCCGATTTTTATCAACTAACTCATTCATTTACTTTTGGGAGAACTTTCACTTGGTGAAGTTTCAGACCCATAGGTAATTACTCACCTACTCAAAAGGAGTAAATGTGAATTATCTCTTAATAGTATTGCAGATAGCCAATTTTTCTCAAATAACTCATTCACCTACTTTTAGAAGAGCTTTCACACACGAAAATGAAAAATTGTGAATATCTCGGAAAAGCTATTTCTTCTCCTTTAATGCTCAGCGGGAGATACACACCACGGCAGTGGTCTTGTTTACAAATGAAATAGGATCTTGTAAGACTACTGTACAATTTTGGCAAAAGGTTCATGGGGTGGACACCACACATGATAATGTGTGTTCTTCTATGCTATCCTGTTTCTATTCATATGTCGCAGCTACTATCAACAGGGCGTCCTATTTCTAGTTTTGCAATTGGTTGATGCAGTCTTACCTCTGATGTTTGCCTGTTTGGTTGAAATACAGCTATTGTAAACACTCGGCATACACTAATGATTCCAGCTGTTTAATGGAACATAATGAATCAATTTTGACTTGAAAAGTCCTTTCCTCCTAAATTTTAGTTCTGGTTTGTGTATGTCAAATATGTCTGAATTTTCAAACAAACACTGAAAATCTCTCGCACAGTTTGAGATCAACTCAATGTTGCATTTTATGCAAAAATATAAGTTGACTCAAAAATCACTGTCTTCTACTGCTTACGAGAAAAACAGTATATTGGATTTTGCCATGACAATGCCAGAAATATATGGATTAAAAGATGTTTGTCTATCGCCTCATAAACCCCCATGCCAAATTTGGCCGAGATATGTTAAATACCCCTCATTTTAAATTAGCAGAGGACTATAACTGAAAACGCTTTGTCCAATCGAATTCATACTTGACTGGGAGATAGATCACCATCATAGCTAGGTTACTTTCGAAATTGGTGTAATTCCGTCTTTTTATTTCATAAAAATGTAAATATACTATACCATATGAAAACACTTGGGTTAGGCGTGGCTTGGCGTTCGGTGACCGCCACGTACACCGTACATAGAATTTAAAAATATGAGGGGAAACCCTCTTTAAACCTATATACTTGCTACCTTTGACCCCTGGTGACCTAATTCACTCTGCCATGCGCAGTAATACAGAAATAGTTCATTCTTTTTGTGGCGGTTGAACTACCAACAGGCGTTTTGCTACCTCTCAAAAAGACCTGCATTTACACGTTTTTATGCTCAGTAAGTAGTTCTTTGCTGTTTTATTCACTCTTCCTCCATTTTATTCACCTTTTACTTCGATTTCTGGTGAATTTATTGTGTGCTTTGGGCATATATTTACGTTTTTTTTCCAAAACTCGTATTATCGTTCATCTGGTCACGTGGTGTTAGAATGTCGGATTGCCTTTGGTAATATTCATTTCCTTTGTAAATTAATTCTTTTTATGCACTTCTACAGGCATTATAATTTTAATTTACGGTTTTCCTTCATTCTTCCAACGAAATTCTTCGTTTTTCCACGTATTTTGACCGTATTGTCACCTTGACTGTGCATTGTTTTTCACGTAGTTACTGATTTGGTATTATCGCTCATCGGGTCAAGTGGTGTCAGAATGTTGGATTTCCTTTGGAAATATTCATTTCCGCGGTGAATTAATTCATTTATGCACTTATACAGGCATTATAATTCACCTTTTATGGTTTTCCTTCATTCTTTTTACGAAATTCTTCGTTTCACCACGTAGTTTCACCTTATATTTGAGCTTTTTACAAATCATTCACCAGGTCACGTGACAATGACGTCCCATCCAAAATGGAGGTCAACCGATCGGTTGTCAGAAAATATTCATTTTCATAGTGATTACAGCATTTCCAGGTTTGTTTATACATTCCTTCTACATATTTCTTTGAATATTATTATGTCAGAGCATAATGTGTAATAATTTCAATTGTTGACGCATTTTTCATAGCGTAACATGACGGTATCTACTACCTACCATTCACGGTTCTTTACTTGTACAGGCCCTTTCATTTGACATTTCTGGAATTCGGATCCTGGTTTCAGTGTTTTGGGGTTCAATTCTGAGCCTAGGGTCTCCATTATTAGCCTTTCTCCACCTTCAATTTTGGAGGTTGGGGGTTTACGGCTTCTGGGGAGGACTTTGTCTTCCACCTTTTGGAGATCCATTTCACTGTTACTGGTTTCCTACATTCCAATTTTATGTCAATTGGTCATTTGGTTTCTCAGTCCATTTTTAGTCCTTTGGCCTCTTTTGTGCCTAGGCTTCAGTCTAATCAGACTGTTTTACTGGGATTACCTTCTCAAGACCATTCATGTTCAGGGTCCCTTAGAAGAGTTTATCAGTTAAATCCAACTGATTTTGCTACTTCCTTAACACTACTCCATTCATTTTCTAAATCTAGAAAAATTTTGTTTGGGGTTTGGTGGAAATCTTCTGTTACTCAACAGCTATTGTGTTTTCACCATTTTGTAGATCTGACGATCAATGGGCACATTTCCCTTTTGGGTATGTTGGGGGTTCCTCTGTCTACAGTTTACCTTTAGGCAGACTTCAGGAACCCTATTCCAACTTTTTGGTGCCAGTCTGTTGGACTATATGGGTGCTTAGGACTTCATCCTTTAATCTTCTCCACAGAAGATTTTCAAGCTTCCTGTCTAACAGAATTAGGGAATAAATTTGACTGCTCTTTCCTTTTGATCAGTCTTATTTTTCTCTAAGTCAACCACTTTTCCCAGGCTTAGAAGTTCCTTCATGAGGCCAGATACTTACTTTCTGTCACTCATTCATTTTGGGATCTTCTTATTCTAAGTTTTGTAGGTTGGGTAATTACCCAATTTTCCTTCTAAAACTTAGTTTTGCCAGGTACAAATCCTCTTCAGAGGGTTTTTTGGGTTGACTTGTCAGGTTTCCGGACCCGGGATCTAGCATGATGGGGTTCTTAAGACCTTCTCTTCCCTAGGTAGAGTTCCTCTGCTATTAGGGGAGATCTGAGATGGACCTTAGGGTCCTTATTTCTGTGGGATTTTTTCCTTCAGTCCTGTTTTGTTGATCACTTATTCAAGTTGATTGACAAGGCAATACTTTCTCAGTGGTCTTTTTCATCCACCATTCTTTGGACATCTGTTCAATGGGTCTTCTAGCTCCATTTTAGCTGGTTGATCTATGGCCCTTTTTCAGCCATCTTTGCACTTTGTTTTGAGAGATTTCTTTATCCATTTCCCTCACTTGTGCTTAGTCACTTGGTAGGGTAAATTGGTCCTTTTTTGGTCTTATGCTGTTTCTTGTGGTGTCTCTTGGGAGACCATTTCTTCTCACATATAACAGTATAAGCAGAAGCTTTACATGTGGCCCTTACTCAAGGTGCCTCTTTTAAGCTATCTGCATTAGCCTCTTGAGGCACACCAATTAAGACCTTTTTCCTCCCATCCAGGGAGTTTTCTCTCTAACTTAGTGCTTTTACGATGTGGTTCCTTTCCAGGTTCCAACATTCTGATGGTGGAATGCCTTCCAGAGGTAGAGGCTCAGCCTCAACCTCTATTATGGTGTCCTTCAGGAGATAAGAGTGTTGTTTTACTCAAATTTTCACTCTTACTTCCAGATCCCTCCATTTGCCAGTGGGAGGTCAACTGATTCCAGTGGTCTCTCAGATTCCACTTTCCTGATTCTTTCAGCTCTTCTCCACAGAAGAATGCTGTTCTTTGTCATTCAGTCTCACACTGTCTGTTCACATGAGCAGTTCAAGTATCATGAGCTCCTGTTTTCCTGATTTTTCAGGGCATTATCCTTGACAAAGTTATACTGGAAACCACAATTAGATTTATATCTTTTCCTGGTTTTCCAGACTATCAGGATGCAACTTATCAGTTGATCATTTTCTCAATTGGCCAGTGGACCACTTCTCTTCCTCAATTTGCCTCCTTTCTCTCCTTTGGCACCTTTGGTTCACTCTTGCTCATAGTTTTGCTTTTGAGCAAGGTGTACCACTTTGTGGCAATGCCTTATGGTCTAGCCACTAGCCTTTCAGGATTTACTTCCTTAGTCAAGGAAGTAAGGAAAGTTGGCTTTGAGGTTGGGCATCTCAGTGCACATGTGACTTCAAATTGGCTCATTAGAACCAATAGTTGTCAGAGGCTCATTTACCAACTCTATTAGGGTTGACTTTCAACTTGGAGTGGTTCTTAGCAGGAAGTATTTAGATCTGTTTCTTTAACAGGTCTCCTTCCTGGGTTAGGTTCTTAACCTGTTTCTTGCCTCTCCAACTGGGCTTCCACTTGGAAGCCGCTTCTTCAAGGTCCCTGCACATGACACTTCTTCTGTGTCATCTCAGGACACTTGATTTTCCTTCTCAAAGGTGCTCTGGATTTTCCATTCCTTGATCCTTCTATGAAGGTTCATTCAAGATGGTACTATCCTGGGAACTATGTCTTTGCATACCTCCCTTTAATTCCCTAGCTTTTACATCTACTTTCATGGACGTTTCACTGCAGGGTTTGGGAGTTCTTTGTGCTCTGTGGACCATCTAAGGTCTATTTTTGATGTAGCAGTCCAGTCTGTTCATCAGTTCTAGAGCTCATAGCTGTCCTTTTTGCTCAGACATTTGTTCCTGCATTATCCTTTCATCAAAGGATCATCCTTTCAGCCTCAAACAACTCAGATGTCTTGTTCTCAAGATATTTCTTCCTCATTTGTCCTTTCTTTAAGGGATTCTTCAGATAGTCCAGGTAACACTGTTGTCTGGGCTTTCTTTATATCAAGACAGCTTCCACTCTTGGGACATGTGTATTTTGGCATCTTTTGCCATTATTTTACAAGAACAAGTCTGTTCTTCCACCTACTCATGTTCCAGGGGCATGAATCCTTGGCAGACCATCTCTGGAGGTCTTTTCTCACCTTTCACATAAGGTGGCCCCTCAATTCTTGGATCTTCAGATGGTAGTCTCAGACTTCTCATCTTATTTAGAGAATCCTTGCTAGATCCTTAGGCTCTGGCAACAGATGCCCTGGAGTGCTTTGGTCCGGAGTACTTGTTTTACTCCTTCCCTCCTTCAGCTCTTTGTCCTCTATGGCCAGGAAGTTAATCAACTTTCAGAGCTGTACCAATCTTCTTGTAGCCTTTCTTGGCAAGTGCCAAGTTTTTGGCCTCAAGATCTCCTTTAAGAAAGCCATTGGCTCTTCCTCTTATTCTTCTATAACAAGCTCATCTAGAGTTTTGTTATTTATTTTTATGGAGTTCCTTTCTTCAAGCCTTCTGGCTGAAGTCTCCTTTAAGAAAATTTTCACAGGAGGGGTCTTGGAGGATTTTTATCCTCCATAACTGTCTATGAAGCAATGTGGAACTGCTTCAAAAACTTGTGAGAAACATGGCCACTCTGCCATGCTTCAACTGTCCCATTTATTGCTGTTTGTTCCTTTTAAGGAATTATCTTTCAGACAATAGGGATACAGGTCAGGTCTCTCCAGGTACCACTTGGAGTTGGGTTTTTATAGGGAGCTTGGAAGTCTCTTTTAGAGCTTCTTTAAGTCCACAGTAAGGGTAGTCGTCACCTACTTTTTGGTACTTAAACCTTGGTTCTGCAGGCTCTTACCAAGGCTCCTCTTGAACCCTCTTTACTTGCTGAGCCAAGTTTTTCACATATTAGACAGTCTTTCTTACTCCCTTTCTTTGGGAAGGAGAAGGAGTGATTTTGATTCCTCACTCTCTAGGGATGGCCTAAGTCATCCTTAAGTCAGATCTTACTTTCCTGGCTTAAGCCAGTTATCTTCAGAAGACTCTTCCTGCTTTGACTTTTTGTCTTTGCATTTTACATTTAAAAATATGAAAGTTTGTTTGTTCGCCATTATTTCCATTTCTGGACTCGAAAATGCTTTGTCCAATCGAAGTCAAACTTGACAGGTAGATAGATCACCATTATAGCTAGGTTGCTTTCGAAATTGGTGTAATTGGTGGGGGTGGACATATTATTTTTGCTTTTTTCAGCGTCCGGCGTCACACATTGTTTCCGCTCATTTTAAGGAAAAGTATTAGAGCTATCTTCACCAAATTTGGTGTGCAGGATTATTGGGTCAGTGTCTTGCTTGGGATTGCTTTCAGTACCTATTGGTTTCTGTGCATTAAGGGAAAATGATTCAAGATATTTTACTAAAATTAGGAATACAAGATTGTTATGTCTATATGTCACTTGGTATTGCATTTGGGACTGATAGCTCTGTAAGTTAGTGAGTAATAGCCATTTGGGTACTTTATTGTCTATTTTCAATACTACTTTTGAGTAATTTGCTTATATCTCAGAAACCGTAACAGATAGAGCGATTTTGAACAAATTTTCCACCCAAGGGGTAATAGAAGATTATTCTGGTAATTATAAAAAAGGAAAAATTAAAATTTTAGGAACTTTAGCTGTGAAGCTAACTGAGTAATAGCTAATTAGCTATTTTTAGTACCTCTTTGGTTTCCATGCATTTAAAGGAAAATCATTCAAGATATTCTAACCTAATTTGGTATGGAACATTATTGGGTTAATAGTTTGCTTAGTATTGCTTTTGTGAGTCATTGCTGCATAGCTAAGTGAGTAATAGCCATTTAGCTACTTAATTAGCAGTTTTGAGTGAGTAGCTTTTTTATTTTAAGCATTTTAAAGGAAAAGTATTTCACCTATGTAGACAAAATATGGGATGGAGGATTATTGGATCAGTAGCTTGCTTGGGGATTGTTTTTGGTGATAATACCTTTATAGCTAACTGAGTAATATCTACTTGACAATATCTGTTTGACATATCTTTACCAAATTTAGTATGAGCATTACTTAGGTCGCTAGCTTGCTTGGGATTGCTTTTAGTGATAATAGCTATATAACTGACTGAGTAATAGCTACTTAGATACTTTGCCAAAAATGGAAAAACACAAATTTGCTTCTATCTCCTTAACCGTGCGAGATAAAGTGATTTTGTTGAAATTTTCGACCCCCAGGGTATCTGAGAAATGTACTCTTGGCAATTTTCAAAAAAATTTTCCCTCCCCAAAAAATGGCGGCCATTTTGAATTTTCGAATTTTTTCCCAAAATGGCAAAACACAAATTTGCTTCTATCTCTTTAACCGTGCGAGATAGAGCGATTTCGTTGAAATTTTCGACCCACTGGGTATCTGACCAATGTAGTCTTGGCAATTTTCAAAAAAATATTCTCCTTCCCAGAAAAAAAGGCCATTTTGTATTTTCGAATTTTTGCCAAAAAATGAAAAAACACAAATTTGCTTCTATCTCCTTAACCGTGCGAGATAAATCGATTTTGTTGAAATTTTCGACCCCCAGGTATCTGAGAAATGTACTCTTGGCAATTTTCAAAAAAATTTTCCTCTTCCCAAAAATGGCAGCCATTTTGAATTTTCGAATTTTTGCCAAAAATTGAAAAACAGAAATTTGCTTCTATCTCCTTAACTGTGCAAGATAGAGCGATTTCATAGATTTTTTCGACCCAACCAATGCAAAAAGGCATTAAGCTGAAATAATTTACATGTATACTAATAAATATTTAAGCATCATTGATATATTTTACAAATGAAACAGGGTCTTGTAAGACTACTGTACAATTTTGGCAAAAGGTTCATGGGGTGGACATTACACATGATAATGTGTGTTCTTCTATGCTATCCTGTTTCTATTCATATGTGGCAGCTACTATCAACAGAGCGTCCTATTTCTAGTTTCTATTTAATTACAGCAGTCTCTAATTTTATTGCTGCCTGCGCAACCTGCCTTTTGGGGCATTTCTGACCCTCTTGTTTTATAGAGTGCAGACCTCAAGCAGGGTGTTTCTGAAAATTCAGATTTTATTGCGTTATTACTTCCTATCCAATGGACAATTGCTAATCCGGTCGGTGCAGACTGGCCCACCAAATGACAGAAAAAGTCGCCTTATATGAGTGCATAATGCCCCCACAAGCTGGCCAGTCCTAGTACTGTGCACTCCCCAGACGGCGCATGCGTACTTCCTTCCTGTCTAGACAAGCTGACGTCATAGCATCTTTTTCATTTGGCGTGTGTACTGTGCAGACGTGTTTTCAACATCTCCAGAGATATGAGAGGAAAAGTGTGGATTATGACAGATTTTCATTCTTAGCTCACAAGGGCTTTCCCAGCAACTGTCAAATCTTCACAAGATGTGCACTTAGAGATATCCTTAATTAATACAGAAAACCTGCTGTAAGCTGGATTTAACACAAAAGATAGTTGTTAAATTGCTTCAACAACTGGTTACAGAGCATACCGACCGGCTACACAGCCTTGTACAGTGTACCCCACCCAACTGGTTACAGAGTTTCTACCGACCTAGTCCAGCCAACTCTGTTGATTTGGGCAGGCAGCCAACAAGTATCTACCAAATATGGCCTCAACTGACCGGTTACAGAATCTACCGACCGGCTGTCGGCTTCACAGCCCTTACTGTACAGTGCTCACCCAACCGGTTACCGAGTCTCCCTACCTAGTCCATTCAACCTGCAGTAAGCTGAATTCAACACCAAATATAGTCCTTAAATTGCTTCAACAACTGGTTACAGAGCCTACCGACCATGTACTGGTTACACAGCCTTGTGCAGTTTACTCCACCCAACCAGTTACAGAGTCTACCGACCTAGTCCATTGAACTCTGTTGTTTCCGGGTATGTGGACAGGAAGTTTTCTAGAGAAATCGCATCAACCAGCTGGTTACAGAGCCTACCGACTTGGTGTCAGGTCCAGTTGCTGCCACTGGGTCTCTGGTTACAGAGGGATAATCTTTAGCCAGAGTGATTCAGCCCCCCCTCTGTTGGTTGGTTACAGAGAATTCCCAGATAACCGGACCAGCAGATCTGCCTATGGGTCAGCTGGCCTATGATACAGGTCAGTGGCAGAGGAAAAAGTTGACTGGTTACAGAGAAAGTCAACCGGTTACAGAGAGTTGGCCGGTTATACACATAAAAAAAATAATAAAAAAATTAGGATTGGCTGATAAAGGCCAGGTACTGCGTGAACTAATTGTTTTATTGCGTTAATACATCCTATCCAATGGACAATTGCTTTACTGGTCGGCGCGACCGGTCCCGCCAAATGCCAGAAAAAGACGTCCTGTATATAATACCGGCAGGACCGGTCAGTAGTGTGCATTCGCTAGGTGGCGCATCATACTTGCTTCCTGTCCAGACAGAGTGACGTCAGTTCATCTTTTTCGTTTGGCGCGTGTAGTGTGCAGACGCATTTTGAAGTTATCTCCAAGTTTGAAGAAAACGCGGTTTATTCTACGAATTTAAAGCTTATTTTCATCTGAAAATATATATTTTGTGTTACATACATATCAGGGCCTCTCCAGGACTTTAACGAGGCATTATCCAGCATTTTATAGCCAGTTTTGAAGATTTTCTGTGTACTTGTCGTCGAGAGGAAATCGTGGGTGAGAGGTCGTGTGTTGTCCCTGCAGCATTCCTTCTTCTGCACAGAAGGTTGTATCTACCCTCCATTTATTTCTTCGTAGTCGAGTAACACTGAGTGTATGTCGATGAGAAGAATTTAGAAGGAAAGAAGAATGCATCGTCTGACATCATTACTTCCAGCTTATGCTTGTCATGTGACACGGACCTGGTCACGTGATACGCATTCAACAATGGAGGTCACGTGATATGCATTTACTATGGAGGAATCGTGTTTTCAACAGAAGTTTTAGAAGGAAAGACGAGTATTTATTGCTCTACACCCACTTTTTAACTGGCAAGAAGAAATCCAGCAACTCGTCTGTTGGCCTGAAGAAATGAGATGACAAATGGTCATTGAACTCTGCGAATTTTTGCCGGTGCCAGTCATGTGACTTCACAGATTTCAACACAACTACCGGCAAGCAAATCCCCAGGCGTGACTGGTTCAGCTGACAAGAAGTAATGAGTTTTACCGGTACCAGTTCTGGTCAGACTACCGGTGGGGAGCACTAGTGATGAGTTTTACCGGTTCCAGTCTGTACAGACTACCGGTGGGTGCTGTTCCTGTGAAGAAACCCCTTCAGTGGTTGCCAGTGATCAGCCCTGTTGATCCTGGAACCTCCACCAGAGGCCTTTCCACTGGTGGGACTGTTGGGGTACCTGTTCCAGTCATGTTCCTGTGAAGCTGTCAAGAACCCCCCCCCCCCCCCCCTTCAGTGGTTCCAGTGATCAGCCCTGTGTTGATACTGGAACCTTCACCAGAGGCCTTTCCATTGGTGGGACTGTTGGGGGTACCGGTTCTGGTCTGTACAGACTACCGGTGGGTGCTGTTCCTGTGAAGAAGTGATCACCCCTTTTTGATCCTGGAACCTCCACCAGAGGCCTCCCCACTGGTGGGACTGTTGGGGTACCGGTTCCAGTCATGTTCCTGTGAAGCTGTCAAGGAACCCCCCTTCAGTGGTTACCAGTGATCAGCCCTCTTTTGATACTGGAACCTCCACCAGAGGCCTTTCCACTGGTGTGACTGTTGGGGGTCCCGGTTCCAGTCTTGTTCAGACCACCGGTGCGGCTGCTCAGAGGGTTCACCTACCAGAAGTCGCGGTGACCATTGAGACCCTTATCTTCCCTGTGCAGAATTTTGGACCGGTACCGGTCCTGTTCAGGCTACCGGTAGGGTCACTAGCCAGCCAGTGATGAGGGATACCGGCACCAGTTCTGTTCAGACTGCCGGTTGTGGTCACAGAAACCCAGCAAGGGTTACCGGTTTAACAGGATTACCAGTTACACAGAGTTGCTGGTGACATACAGCAGGGCTACTGGTTCAGAGAATTACCGGCTCCTGAGTGTTGCCGGTTCCGGAGTGTTGCCGGTTACAGAGGAATCTGTACCCATCCTTAAGGGCAAGAAACCAGTTTCAAATCCAGTGCTGACAACAGGTTTGCCGGTCACAGAGACTTGCCGGTTCCGGAGTGTTGCTGGTTCCGGAACCGTACTGCTGCTGGTTACAAGAAATCTGCTGTTCCCATCCTTACTGGCAAGGAACCAGCTTCAAATTCAGTGCTGACAACAGGTTCAACAGTTAACCTTCTCTCAGAGCCTATTGGTTTGACCGGTTACAGAGCTTGTTTGATTGCAGAGAAAAGCTGTTGAACCACCACTGTGGACAGGAAGAAGGCTATTTCATATGAGCCTATCCTTGCTAAGAAGTAGTTCACCCAGTTCTGCCAACTCCGGTGAGTTTATGCAGAACTGTGGAGCCACCAGGAACCGGTTACAGAGCATTGCCTCACGTATAACCGTTTAAGGCCTGGTACTGGGCAGGTCTCCAGGACTGACTGACAGACCGGCAGAAGTTCCTTAAAGGCCCAAACAGCTGTTTAGGCCAACCAGTGGCAGCCTAAGGAACTGGTTACAGAGGAATTCTTTGACCAGTCACTGGTCCCGGTGAAATGCCTGTCAAGCTACCTGACCAGTCAGCCAGCCTACCCTTTCGGGTCCCAGCTGGTCAGACAGTGGCTGGAGATTGAGGGAGGGTTACACTCTCCCCTTTCGGTTCAGACCCCACTTGACGAGGTCACCGACTGTAATAAGCAACTACCACAATCCAACCAAACAGTCCTTCCTTTTAGAGGCACTGTATCAGCTGATAAACAAGAATGCAGTCGAACCGGTGGAAAATCAAAACTCACTGGGGTTTTACAACCGGCTATTTTTGGTACCCAAACCCAACAACCGTTGGAGACTGATCCTAGACCTGAGCACCTTGAACACCTTTTAAACACAGGGACGTTCAAGATGGAAACCCCAGAGACAATAAGAACCTCCCTCCAAGCAGGGGAGTGGGTCACATCTATAGATTTCAAAGACGCATACTTCCACATACCAATTCACAGTCAGTCCAGGAAGTACATGCGCTTTCACCTCCAGGGTCGGTCCTACCAGTTCAAAGCCCTTCCCTTTGGCCTGTCCACAGCTCCCATGGAGTTCACAGTGGTGGCCAAAGAGGTCAAACTCGTGGCTTTTCAGAAGGGTATAAGGATCCACCAGTACCTAGACGACTGGCTGGTGAGAGACTCCACCCACCACACCTGTCTCCAGCATACTCAAACCCTAATCACACTTTGTCAGGAATTAGGGTGGCTGGTGAACAAGGAAAAGTCAGAGCTGGTTCCCAAACAGGTCTTCAACTTCCTAGGTTACCAGTTCAATCTGAAAGAGGGCAAGGTCAGACCAACAGAAGAACGTTGGCAGGCCTTGACACACAAGATCAGATCAATACTGTCGGATCCGCTTTGCCCGGTCCGACAATTCATGTCCCTCATAGGTCTACTCACAGCAACAGAAAGCAAGTCCACTTAGGGTGACTACACATGAGACCCATACAGTGGCACTTGAAAAAGAACTGGAGGGTCCCAGAGTCACTGGAAAAGGTGATCCCGGTCCCCAAATCCCTCCACCCCCATCTAAGGTGGTGGCTGGAGGAAAGCAATGTGCTTCTAGGTCAACCATTACACCCTCTAAAACATGCTCTGCAAATCTTTACAGACGCATCAAAAGAAGGGTGGGGCGCTCACTTAGACGACCACACTGCAAGGGGACAGTGGTCCCTACCAGAGAGCAAGTTACACATAAACCACTTGGAGCTGAAAGCAGTATTTCTAGCTCTTAAAGAGTTTCAAACCCTAGTCTTCAACAAGACAGTGTTGGTAGCTACAGACAACACAACAGTGGTTGCCTATATCAACAAAGAAGGGGGGATGAAATCGGGCTCTCTGTGTGCCCTACTGTGGAGAATTCTGTCCTGGTGCACCAGACAGCAAGTAACCCTCAGGGCACGTCACATCCCCGGCTGGCTGAATGTGATAGCAGACAAGCTATCCAGGCTTGGCCAGACCATTCAAACAGAGTGGTCATTTCATCCAGAAGTGTTCCAAGCTGTATGTTCAAGGTGGCATCAGCCACAAGTGGACCTGTTTGCCACCAGGTTCAACAACAACTACCACAGTTTGTATCACCAGTACCAGACCCCCAGGCTTGGGCAGTGGATGCACTCAGCCTCTCCTGGGAGGACCTGGACCCATACGCCTTCCCACCGGCAGCCATCTTGGGCAAAGTGGTGAAGCTCCAGGACTACCCCTGCAACAGAATAATTCTGATTGCTCCAGGGTGGCCCAACATGCCCTGGTTTTGGGACCTGGTAGCAATGTCAAGCCAGATCCCACTGTGTCTGCCCAGCATACCCAACCTAGTGTCTCAGCCATTCAACCAGGTCCTTCACAGGAACCTGTCGAATCTGAACCTACATGCCTGGCTCCTAGAGCCTCAGCAATCAAGGAGCAAGGCTTCTCTGAGGCAGTGGCAGCACGAATTGAGGCTCCTCAAAGAAGATCAACCAGATCTGTCTATGAGGCAAAGTGGACCATTTTTACAAAGTGGTGCCTCAGTAATCAGGTGGACTTCATGGCACCACCTCTGAAAGCCATTGCTGACTTCCTCCTGCACTTGTTTCAAGAAGTTACAACCAAGCACTATTGATGGCTACAGATCCGCCATTGCTGACAAACTGGGCAATTCCACCATTAATGTCAGCAAAGATGAGAATCTCACTCGTCTCCTGGATAGTTTCTCCTAGAGACAGACCTAAGGGCAGGAGGGGCATCCCCTCCTGGAACCTTTCACTGGTTTTACATCAGCTCACAAAGGCTCCCTTTGAACCCCTGAAAGAGGCCTCCTTGAAACATCTAACTTTCAAGACTGTTTTCTTGCTGGCTTTGGGTTCAGGTAAACGCAGGAGTGAGATCAATGCTTGGTTACATAAGAACATCAGACACCAGTCAGACTGGTCTAAGGTGTCTTTGTACCCCTCACCCAGCTTCCTATCCAAGAACCAGCTGGCTAAGGAAGGTCCAGATAGTGTGGCACCAGTGGTCATCCCAGCCCTGGCACCATCTCTGGATAGGTCACTCAAGGGTGACAGGTCCCTATGTCCAGTTAGAGCCCTGCGCTACTACTTGGACAGGACTACAGACCTCAGGCAGAATAAGGAGTTAGTCTTTGTCTCCTTCAAGAAGGGTTTTGATAAAGACATCTCACCTGCCATCTCCTCATGGATCAAACAGACTGTGGTTCTGTGCTATGAGCTCTCTGACCAGGAGGCCCTCACCTTACATCAGGTTAAAGCCCATGATGTTAGGGCCTTTGCTGCCTCTAAGGCTTTCCAATCAGGGATTTCCTTAGATCAGATCCTGTCAGCCTGCCACTGGAAATCTCACAACACCTTCACCCAATTCTATTTGAAGGATGTTGCCTGGGCTGACTCGGAGCTTTTCCACCTGGGACCTGTAGTGGCTGCCCAGCAGGTGCACCACCAGGCCCAGAAGTGAGGGGATGTTGTATATATGTGCTTCCCTTGGGAAGTTTATTTCTTCTGGGACTGGACTAAGCCCCTCTCTCTCTCTATCTTTCCCTTCTCAAACCGACTCTGGAAGGAAAGAAAAAAGGGGGGGGCAACGTCGGTAGACTCCCGGTTAACCGGTGAGTTGGTGGCCGACCTTGACCTGTCAGGGTTCTCTGACCCTAGGTCAAATGGGCCTGTAATATTTTGTTTTGTTATGAGTTCACAGAAGTCCCTAGCTGCTTACCCGCCTACCAAGCGGTAGTTATTCAGCAATTGTCCGTTGGATAGGATGTATTAACGCAATAAAATTGCAAATTTAATAAGTAAATTAAATTTTTATAAGTTAATACCCTATCCAATGGACAGGCAAGGCCCTCCCAACCGACCCCGCTACCAGCTTACTAGGGGTCTAAATCTGATTAGACAACGAAAAAGATGAACTGACGTCACTCTGTCTGGACAGGAAGCAAGTATGATGCGCCACCTAGCGAATGCACACTACTGACTGGTCCTGCCGGTATTATATACAGGACCTTTTTCTGGCGTTTGGCGGGACCGGTCGCGCCGACCGGTAAAGCAATTGTCCATTGGATAGGGTATCAACTTATAAAAATTTTAATTTACTTATTAAATTTGCAAGTTACAGAGAAACAAGGGGTCTACCAGGCTGCCAGAGGAGCAGTAAGGGGTTAGCTCTACTCCCCTGAAGACATTAGTTACAGAGAAAAGCCAGCCTACCGGGTCAAGAGAAGATAGCAATGAAGTAACCTATCAGTTAGACCTCTGGATACTATGGTTACAGAGAAACACTAAGCATGGTACCTCACTGCACATCATGAGCTGCCAAGGGTCATTCCATCCTATAAGGGACAATAACATTGTGTTAATAGTCCAGTTTAGGCATTACAGCTGATCGGGTGCAATGAGACTGTTAAAGTTTTCCAGTCACCAGGCTTCAACCAGAAAGACAATAGAATTAAAATATGTGAAGATACTTCCTGTGTCCAACTATCGTTTTTTGTCAATAGGTCTTCCAATGTCCCAGCTGTTGTACTAGATCTGCCCATAGGGACAAGATTACACAGGTCATGGCAAACTTGAAAAGCACTGGGTGCCGGTCCGAAGGTCTTAAATATCCACTCTAACTGTTACAAGATGGAGGCACTACAGGCTCTTATGAAGAAATATGCAGTAGATCTGGTCAAAATCAAATCTGGTCTCTTTCCATCCGGTTATCTTTGGTTCACAAACCTAACAACTAGTGCACTACTACACAAGACCTGAGCAAACGGAACCAACTTCTTAAGGTGGAGAAATCCCAAATGGAGACACTGGAAACCATCAGAACCTCCCTCCAGCAAGGGCAGTTGGTTACCTCAATAGTTTCAAGGATACCTACTTCCATATACCAATGCAGGAACAATCCAGGAAGTACATGAGATTTCACATCCAAGGCATCCAAGGCCATATCAGTTCAAGGCACTGCCATTTGGACTGTCCACATCTCCCATGGAGTTTATGGTGATAACAAGGAGGTGAAACTGATTGCCACACACAGGGGTATAAGGATTCACCAGTACCTAGACAACTGGTTGGTGAGAGCCAAATCCCTCAAAGTTTGTCTCCAGCATATTCAGGAACTAGTAAGAATTTGTCAGAAACTAGGTTGGCTGGTAAACATGGAGATATCAGAGCTGGAACTCAAACAAGTCGTTGACTTCGTAGGTTAACAGTTTTGACCACAGATGTGGCCGGGTCCGACCGACACGGGACTGGTGACAGACCCTTCAAAACAGCTGGATGGTACCGGAATCACTAGAAAAGGTCATTCCTATCCCCAAGTCCTTGCACCCCAACCTAAAATTGGTGGCTGGAGGAAAGCAGTGTGCTTCAAGGTCAACCATTACACCCAGTAAACATGCTCTGCAACTTTGTACAGACACATCAAAAGAAGGGTGGGGCGCTCACTTATACGAGCACACTACAAGAGGAACTTGGTCCCTTCCAGAAAGCAAGCTGCATGTAAATTACCTAGAACTGAAAGCAGTCCTTTTGGCCTTAAAAGAATCCAAAGACCCCTTCTCAGACAAGATAGTTCTGGTAGCTAACGACAATACCATGGTGGTGTCATACAAGGAAGGAAGCATGAGGTCGGGACCACTGTGTGCCCTTCTGTGAAGGATCCTGACCTGGTGCACCAGGAAACGGGTAACTCTCAAAGCCTCACACATTCCAGACCGACTGAATCTGTTAGTGGAAAAGCTATCCAGACTAGGCCAGACCATCCAGACAGAGTGGTCAGTCCTTCCAAAAGTTTTAATACAATATGCAGCAGGTGGCACCGGCCAAAGATAGACCTTTTTGCCAGTAGGTTCAACAACAAGTTGCCTCAGTGTGTGTCACCAGTACCGGACCCCCTGGCATGGGCAGTGGACGCACTCAGCCTGCCGTGGGAAGATCTGGATGTGTATGCCTTCCCACCGGTAGCCATATTGGGCAAAGCAGTGGAGAAGTTGCTGGAACACCCTTGCCACAGAGTCATTCTGTTCGCCCCAGGGTCCCCAAACATGCCTTGGTTCTGGGATCTAGTGGCCATGTCAAGCCAGATCTCTCTGAGTCTGCCCAGACTACCCAACCTTGTAACATAGCCCTTCAGTCAGACTCCACACAGGGAACACAGAGCTTCTGAGGTAGGGGCAACAAGAAATGAGGCTCCTCAAAGAGGGTCAACCAGATCAGTCTAGGAGGTAAAGTGGACCATTTTTCTTTACAAAATGGTGTCTCAGTAATCAGGTGGACTTCAGGGCACCCCCCAGTAAAGTCAATAGCCGACTTCCTAATGCACCTGTTTCAGGACAGGAAATTACAACCTAGTACCATTGATAGCTACGGATCAGCCATCGCTGACAAACTAGGGAATTCACCCATTAATGTCAGCTAAGATGAAAACCTTGCTCGTCTCCTGGATAGCTTCCACAGAGACAGACCCGAAGGGAAAAGGTGCATTCCCTCCTGGAACCTGTTTTTGGTACTGCACCAGCTGACAAGGCTCCCTTTGAACTCATTGAAGAGGCCTCCTTGAAGCATTTGGCCTTCAAGACTGTTTTCCCCTTGGCTCTGGGTTCGGGTAAACGCAGGAGTAAGATCCATGCTTGCAAATAAAAATATCAGACATCAGTCATACTGGTCAAAGGTTTCCTTGTACCCCTCACCCAGCTTTCTTTCCAAGAACCAGCTGACCAAAGAGGGTCCAGACAGTGTGGCCCCAGTGGTTATACCAGCCCTGGCCACCACTCTGGATAAGTCACTTAGGTCCTACAGGTCCCTCTGTCTGTCAGAGCTTACGCTACTATTTGGACAGGACCTCCAACCTCAGGCAGAACCAAAAGTTGGTTTTTGTCTCCTTTAAGAAAGGTTTCAACAAGGACTTTTCACCTGCCATCTTTTCCTCTTCGATCAAACAGACTCTGATCCTATGTTTTGAGCTCTCTGATCAAGAGTCCCTCATACTGCATCAGGTTAAGGCCTATGAGGTGAGGTCATTTGCTGCTTCCAAGGCCTTTCAACCAAGGGTCTCCTTGGAGCAAATAATATCACCCTGCCACTGGAAGCCTCACACAAAATTCTTTCCGAAGGATGTGGCATGGGCTGACTCAGAGTTTTACCATTTTGGCCCAGTAGTGGCTGCTCAGCATATCTACAAGTAGCCCTGATTTGAGGAGATTTGTACATATGTAAGTAGGGTGTACATATTAAAACAAAATAAAGGGGATCAGAAAAACCAAGCCATGCTTCCTTCGGTAGGTTTAATTTTTGGACTGAACTCCTCCCTCTCTGCCCCTACTTCAGAGCAGGTCTGTCAAAAAGGGGGGAGAGCAACGTCGGTATACCCCCGGTAACCGGGTGACTGACCAACCCAAGGGCCTGCAGGTGTCGGACCTGGCCTGGGATTTTGTTCTGTTCATACTAGTGAGTTCCTTCAAGTCCCTAGTAACTTACCCGCCAACCAAGCGGTAGTTATTCAGCAATTTTCCATTGGATAAGAAGTATTAACACAATAAAATTGCAAATTTAATAAGTAAATTAAATTTTTGTAAGTTAATACCCTATCCAATGGACACACAAGACCCTCCCAACCGACCCCGCTATCAGCTTACTAGGGGTCTAAGAGGTTTAGACAACGAAAAAGATGCTATGACGTCAGCTTGTCTAGACAGGAAGGAAATACACATGCGCCATCTGGGGAGTGCACAGTACTGGGACCGGCCAGCTTGTGAGGGCATTATGCACTCATATAATGCGACTTTTTCTGTCGTTTGGCGGGCCAGTCTGCGCCGACGGGATTGGCAAATTGTCCATTGGATAGGGTATTAACTTATAAAAATTTAAGTTACTTATTAAATTTGCAATTTTTTTTTGTATCTAGCACATCATGCAGAGCTTTCCCAATATGTAATTTCTTCTTCCTTTCACCAGGTTCTTCCCACATAGAAAATATGAAGATCGCCTTATTACCATCAGAGTAATGTTAACCAGAAAGCCAGTCACTGAAAATACATGGAAATTGGACCTTTAAAAATTCAGGACTTTGGTCAGGCTCTACCCACATGAAAAATTTCATAAAGATCTATTTATTACTTTTAGAGTTCTCACAAGCACAGGTTGACCATCCAACAAACGAAGAAACCAAAAAAACATAACTTCCTGATTGAGGTATTAAACATGTTACAGGTCACAAAAAAGCCGAGACCAGCCAAGTATATTTATGTCAAACACAAAAAGAATTATTTTGAGGTTGCCATCTCACATCTATTGTTAGAACTGTAATTTATTGAAACAGCAAGTCTAGAGGAAATATAACTAAGCCAAGACAGCTGGGAAATAATGCACATTTGAACTTGTAAAGACAAAGCACTCTGTGTAGTAAGTTTTTATGTAGAACCCATGCTCAGTCCCAGCAGTATTTAAGACGATAATAAGTGAGATACAGCCATGTTGGCCATCTTTTTTTACCTTAAAAAGGCCCAATATAAAATTAGATGCATCAAGTGAATCCCAGCCCATGATTTGCTATAAGGTGGTTGCACATCGCAAACCTCTGGGACCATTTATAAGCAAATTATTAGGACTTTGAAATTTTGTCTGCCCCTATTTGAAATTGAAGGGGTGGATACTGTGAGTAATCTCTAGACCTTTCCCATGATTATTTGTAATTTTGTGTTTTGTTTGCTATACATGTATATGAAAACTAGTATGTTAGAGTGGAGACCTTTGCCAAGACAGCTGATCATGTAAAATGAGATTCAGATCTTTACTAAAATGAAATGAACTCTTACTTTGGTTAGGCAATATGATCATAAGAAATCTCAGAAAGGTCCAGTCATAATCTTTTTAAGTAATTTCAACTATACAAATCCCAGTCAGTTGAAATAAAACTCTTGAAAATTTAGGTATGTATGGTCAGGATCTTTCTCAAAATTTAATCCTCAATTTTGTCAGACACTACCCACAAAAAAATGTCACGAAAAAAGAAGATACATTTATTAATTTTGGTGTAGTTATGAACACAAACAAATACAATTATGGCAAAGCATTGAAAATTTAGTGAGGTGGGACTGTTGAAAAGTGGGATTGTTCCCTTAGTGGAGGTAACAAATAAAAAAGTCCATTAACGGGGAAAGTTTTCGTCCCAGGGCAAAATCTAATTAACTTTCACTCTTGACTCACATATTTATTTCACTCTTCACTCTCATATTTATAGGTGTTATCTAGATGTATAAACAAACCCAACTGGCTGCCTAGGTCTTGTATATCATGTATCTGATAGTGAAATCCTCTCTAAACCTCTGTATTCAGGGCAGTGTTACAGCTTTGATATGTATATTTATAATCTGGCACTTGCCATGTATATATGGTAAGATGTTTAGAATCACATTTGAATGAGCAATGACTGATTTTAAATGCTCTTTAACCTGTCCACTTTGGGATTTTAAAATTCCTTGTTCCATGTTTTGATACAGTTGAATAAAATATCAAATACTACAGTAGACATTTTTTTGTACACACAGAAATTAGCAAATTAAAATTAAAATTTTGGAATTAGGATTCATACTGACAGACAGAAATACATTTCCATTTAATATATAACATATATATAACAACTCAGTGGCAAAAACCTGTCCTGATATGTATCAATATATGACCAAGGACACTTGTTAAATTTATTTAAATAAATCCTTAGTCATGTGTTGACTTTAAATGGACCTTGATACTCTGTTCACATGGCCCAGTGTATTAAGTTTACGAGTACTATCAAGTGTTCACTGAAGCAATGAGTACTTCATATTTATGAATAAAACATTTAAATCAACATCATTTTGTAAAAGATAACTTTGTTGAATGTTAACTTTATATGCACATAGGTTGTATGCGGGTTTACACACAGTGTTATCTAAAGTTACAACAAGTGTAAATAATGCAAAGGCATCTGCAATGAACAGTAGAATCTGAACGACACATTTGACACAGTTTATAAACTGTCCATGTATATTCATCAGTACATGTATCTGTACATTGTGATGTAACACAAGAAGACAGCATTCAGGTTAAAAAGTAATGGAGGTAGATTCTATTCAAGTGGTGGAGATATACAGTTCATGAATGTGTACAAACATTTGAAAGACTGATGGTACTGAATCATATTTAGACAGTTTTTGACTCAGTTTTCCTAATACAGGTATTGAGATTTATTTCTATGTTGGGATATATACTGTATTGTATATTAAAACTTTTAATGTTGGAATATATTACAGAAGGGTGAGGTATTTCTTCAAATAATAGAAGGTTCATAAAATATAAGAAATATCTTGTGTAAAACAGTGGGAAATTTAACATTTTTTTGATGATTGATCTGTGGACAAAAAATAACTGAAAAATAAAGCTTCCAATAATTGGTGTTTGACTTCATTTTAATGAACAATTAACTCCTATCCATTAACAAAATAGAGGTTAAAAGTTTTGTGTATGAGTTGTATTGTGTTTGGATATATATTACAATAAAGAACACAACTAGTGACAAAAGATTTCTATACAAACAATGTCATCTCTACTGACCATCACAAACTTCATAGCGGGTGAGTTTGAGCCTTGTGCTGACCTCCTGGACAGCTATGATCCATCAACTGGTGAAGTTTGGGCACAAATACCTGACAGTGGTCAGCCAGAGACTGATAGGGCAGTAACTGCAGCTAGAGAAGCTTTTCCTGGGTAAGTTTATCGACTTTGGTTATGGACTAGAACCTTTATTATCCAACCGTTTGGGAGAACAACATTTTGTAAATAAATAAACAGTATTTTTAAATTAGACAGTACATATAATTTCCTTGACTTTTGCTAAAATCTTTACACATTTGTGTTTTTTTTTACATATCATAGGCGTCTGATCTCCCCTGATGTAAAATTGGTTATTTTGTCTCACTTTTAATGGGTAGGTTAAATTTCACGTTAATTTTGTAACTCTCGTATATAGACTGCGTATATACACAACCACTGTTATCTGACTCCATAATTAATTGAAATCAATTGAAAGTTCTCTGCACTGCATCAGAAAATTTTGTAAGTATAAGTTGAACTAAGTAGTCATAATTAAAATTAACGACTAATCATTACCTCCACTGGGAGGTTATGTTTTTGGCTGCATCCATATGTCTGTTTGCCATAACTCCAGAAGTTAAGAAACAGATCTTTCTGAAATTTTTCATGTCAGCAGGGCCAAATCAATGGAAGAAATAATTCAATTTGGGGAAAGAATCTGAAGTATATTCTGGATAAAAAAAATCCAAATTATTCAGAAATCAAATATATTTTCAACAACTTTGGCTTTCTGGTTTGACATTACTCCAAAATTAATGAGGGCATGAATTTTTTTATGTGAGTAGGGTGTCTCCAAAGGAAGAGGTTATTACGTTTTGGGAAAGTCTCTGGATACAAAAAATATCTGTAATTTTCAGAAACGGGTACTGGTGGAGGTCTGCACTACACAAGTGCTTGTTATTTGTAGGACAGTTAAGGTTCTCTTTCTACAGACTCCACTCCATTATTTCTAGGTGGTCAAGCACACCTGTTGAAGAACGCTGTGCCTTGTTAAACAAGCTGGCAGAGGTTTTAGAAAAGCAGAGCAAAGAATTGGCAGAAACTGAGTCACGTGACCAAGGAAAGCCTGTTTCATTGGCTGCTGCGGTCGACATCCCAAGGCTGGTGCACAACTTCCGATTCTTTGCAGGATATTTACCTCATGCACTTGAAAAGTTTGTATTTTAACACTTTGCCCAAAACCTTTAACTCACTTAATTAAATTTAAAGGTAAAATCTTTTAAAAGCAGGATGAAATGGGTTGAAAAAATGTGTTTTAAGGTTGTAAAATATTTTCGTTATTGTAGACATAACTGCAAAGTGTGTTTTTATTCTCATTCATCTTATAGAGAGAGGCACTGTCTTAGGGTTGGTTAGGTATCTCCAGCATAGCCCTAAGAGAACCAGGTTAAAACAAGGACCTCAAGATACATGAAGCAGAATTCATTGTTAGAAAGACAAAATAATCTTTGGAGGACCTCTGTTATGCATATTTTGCTTTGTTATTATTAGTATTAGTCAAACACTTTACAACAGATTTTGATAACATTTACCAAAGAGGTGAAATATAATATAATGATGAACTGACCTTTTATCATTTTAAAATTGTTTCTATTTTTTGTGGGGATCTACTTGATTGACTGATTGATTTAATGTTGGCAGAGTACCTTGTTTAGGTTATGTATTGTAATGATAGTACCATTTAAGTGATCATCTGAGCACCTATGTCTCTGCCCATACCTGGCCCAGAACTCCCCCATCCAAGTAACAACCAAGCCCAATGTTGTTTTACATGAGTCAAAGTAAAGTTTTGGTAGGTAGCAGTTTTGTAATTTGATTTGAATAATTTATATGGAAGCGTATTAGGGCCAAGAAAAGGAAATTTTCTTTTCAATTTAGTGAGATAGTATCTTAATTTTTGGAGATATTAACGAAATTTTTTGAGATAATTATCTCAATTTCTTGAGATATTCAGACAATTTTTTTGAGATAATGTTTCATTAGTTTTAGATGCTAAGTCAGTTTTTACTAATATGTCAAAAAATTGAGTTAATATGTTGAAAAATTGAGATACTATCTCACTAAATTAAAAATAAATTAATAATCATTTTTGTTTGGCCATTCTTACGTAAGTTTATATGGTGCAATAATAATGTCAATATTCTCCATCATACAGATTGCCCAAGAAAAGATAATCCAAAAACAAGTCGGCAGACTGCACTAGAAACAGCTTTGACCAGTAAAGATAGGGTTGTGGTGAGAAGCCAATTTAAATCTACTATAAATATCATTTTAACATATTTTGTACTTGAAACTGTTTTTAATCCAAAGATCCACCTACATGGACAAAGCAGGGGCATTGAATTACACCACACACGACCCTGTGGGTGTTGCTGCACTGATTGCACCCTGGAATCTGCCCCTGTATCTGCTCTCCTTCAAGATGGCGCCCGCTCTGGCCTGTGGGAACACAGTGGTGTGTAAACCCAGTGAGATGACTTCAGTCACTGCGTGGATGCTTTGCAAAGCTGTAAAGGAGGCTGGTTGGTACCATTCTTATCTCCCTCAGGAGGTTATGTTTTTGTGTCTATTCTTTTGTCTGTCTGTTTGTTTGTCTGTGTTTGTGATAACTTTTAAAAGTAATCAGTAATGAGTAGAGTAAGGAATCTAAAATTTGCCAGGAATGTAAAATTCACCACCTCTAAAAACCTTTATTAATTTTATGAAGAAAATGATGTTTTTGTCCAAAAATTGGTATTTTTCAGTTCAAAAAGCCTTAATTTACTATACATTCAACAAATCTCACCTCAATTCATTTAATTTAATAGTGATTCCACATGTGGCGAATTTCAGATATGTGGCAAATTTTAGATTCGTTACTCTATATCTTACTGAATATTTGTATGTGGCTAGGGCCTGGCCAAAGGAAAGAAGTGATTACATTTTGAGAAATTCGGGTCATATTCTGGAGACTAAAAAAATCCTGAATTTTCAGAAACTACTGCTTTCTAGTTATCTTTTTATCAGGCTTCCCTGCTTGACTGTGAAAAGTGGTCTTACATACTGTCTGTATTGGAAATTTTAGAATATAAAAATAACTGAAATTGAGTATTATTAATTTTTAATATTTATCTTTTTATCAGGTTTCCCTGTTGGAGTGGTAAATATAGTATTTGGAGTTGGACCAAAAGTGGGTCAGGCTTTAGTGAGTCATCCTGATGTTCCACTCATCAGCTTCACTGGAAGTACAGCCACCGCTCAAAAGATTAGGCAGGCTTGTGCCACCATGTCCAAAAAGCTCTCTCTTGAGGTGAGTATAAATCACAAGGAATAAGAAATTTTAATTAGCCACAACATATATTTTATACCACTGAATTCAACCCAAAAAGTAATCAAAAAAGAGGAAAAACATTTTGCCTGAGTGTAGAGAACAGCCAGCCTTGCTTAAGGCTGAAATACATGAGTACATTATATAAACTGAAACTTCATTATCAGAACTGAAAATTTTCCCTAACTGCAAAGAAACTGAGTCTTCGGCAAGGCTAGAGAACAGCCAAAAAAATGCTCAAATTTTGAATCAGGAAATAGTGTCCCATAACTTAAACTAAAGTTCCTCCAATTTGACTTTAATTAAGTGTCCCTTGAAAGGGGTTACTTCTTGGTTTTAGCCCATTTTAAGACCGCCTACACTGCTGCCACTGCCAACGCAGTGTTCTCTAGTTTGAGTATCTCCCTACACATAATGCCTTTCAAAATGATTTTTACAGGAATAATCTATAGACGTGAGAAAAATTATTGACAGCTATGAAATTGACCTTTTACCTCCTTAGTTAAGGTCACATGATCAAAACTATTTTTTTTTCTTGTACTTCCTTTTCACCAGATATTCTGAGAAAGTACAATATATACATCTGAGAAAGTACAATATATACATCAACTGTTGGGCACATATTGTGTATATACCGGTATGTTACAGGCAATCTGTGTAACCCGGCATTACGTGTAATGACTGAACATTTCAGTCATTTCGCGAAGTGCTCAAACAGTTTAACTATTTTGCGAAATGCCTAGGCATTTCACGTAATGACTGAAATTTTAGATTCAGTATTGCACAGATTGCCTAAACAAGTATTTGAGATTGCAGGAAATCTGTGTAATCATCTTTTGCAGTGTATTTTTGATAGAATATGATTATTTCTTGCTATAAACAATTCAAGATGAAGTTTAATTGTATGACAGTTAATGAAACTATAATTCAACACATATCGTGCATTTTCGCACAGGTGAGTAAATAAACAGTTTTACTACATTATCATTATTAATGATACATTTCACACATATTATCATTTACTTGTAAAAATAGTACCATGTTCAAATATTTTTTTAGTTCTTGGTAGATCCTCTGATGTTGTTATAATTGGGTGTGGCTTCTTTAATTTTTTCAAATATTTAAACTTTGGTTTGAGATTTCAAGTAGTCTGTGTGACCATTTTTATTTTTTAAATTTTATCTATGTGATGTATTATTTCTTGCTGATAGAAGCAATTTGAAGTAGTAGTTTTAACTGTATGACTTTCAATTAAGGTACATTTTGGTATCTCTTTAACTTTTTTGCATAATTAAATAAATTAATGAGCAGTTTTGCATATTTTATGACAAACATATTGACATATTTTATGACAAACATCAAACGTGCAAGAACCTAAAAAATGATTTTAACAAGTTACAACTCACTTGAAAGCAGTATTTCAGCTTTAAATAGCTGATATAATTTCCTGACAAGATAGATTACTGATATATTACGGTGCTCAGTAAAACTTCTAAAGATAAATTCAAAACTGAGCTATTCAAGAAGTATGAAGTTGGTAAGAAAGTTTTGATACCAAAGAGCAGTATACTACAATGATTGAGGAGTTGAAATTAGTTGCCACTTCTAAAGAAGACTAATAAATGTGAAGACAGATTCTCTGTTTTGATATTTTACCACGCTGAGTTTGTTCACAAAACAAATTGATGTACTATTACGTAATGACATTAACTCTGTTGATGGTAACACAATGTACTGTACATGTCTTGGTCAACATTAACATTATTTTATATTTGTATGTAATATTTTCTTTTCTGTATACTTTGTATGGTTAGTGATAAAACAGTTTTAATAAAATTGAAAATAAATATTTTAAATCAAAAAACCATTTTTATTATTGTTGTTCATGAATGGATTTAAAATCTATTCACTATGTACAATACAAGCAAGAATAAAACTATAAAATATTAAAATAATGTAGGAATAATCATCAAACATAATGCAAAACTGTGTTCAGGCATTACACGTAATGCCTAGAGGTCATGTCTAGGCATTTCGCAAAATGACTGAAATTACCAGTCCTTACGCTTAATGCCTGGTTACACAGATTGCCTGTAACATATCTACATACATTAAGGACCTTGCATAGGTGCAGTATTGAAATATAAAGATGGTGTTAAGATTGTCTTGAAATCAGCAAAATAAGGTGTCTTTGGTATTCTCTATACAGGCAGAAGAGATTTGTAAAATGTCAAATTTTTTTTTTTTATTTTTGGATTTTGGGCTTTGGAATGGAACAGAAACCAGTCTGAGATTCCAAAAATCCCTTCAAATGTGCCTGCCCCCAGTCCCCTATTTTAGTGAAACTAGGTTCTCAAAGTTCGTTTTCTTGTTTTCTTTTGCAGTGCATTTTAACAAAAATATTGCATGGAATCCTGAAAACTTTATAAATGACTATAATATGACTATTCAAACCTAGTGATATGGCGTTTTGGACCCTTCTTGTGTATCCAGGTATAATAGGAAAAATTCCTGAATGACATATACAGAAAAAAAATATATCACAAATGAAAATAACAATATTATATGACTGTGTACCATATCTTTTTTAAACATGTACACAAATGTTTGGTATTTATAAAGCACTTGGACATCTTTGTAGATATACCCAGTAATAAGCTCATGAGACAGAGATCGGTCTTATCAGTATGCTGATGTAAAAACCAGTACATGTACATGTAAGGGTACATTATGCAAACTGTAAACTTTATTAGGTATATTTTCCCTAATTACTGGTACAAATTAACTTGAGTTATAAGCAAGACTAGGTCTATTTGCTATTGACTGTTTTTAGCTTGGAGGTAAAAACCCAGCCGTTATATTTGACGACTGCAACCTGGAGAAATGTGTGGCAACCACAGTCAAGTTAGTGAAAATCAGATTTTTATTTTGTTTTTAATATAATATGATCTAGACACATTAATTATGTTTAAATATTATTGCACCAGGCATTAAGGGAAGGCTCTGAACTGCAAAATTTTTGTTACATATTTTGGTTGATCACTTATTTACTCAAGTTAGTAGCTTGTGTATTTACATTAGTTCCTAAAAGATATGAATAATTAACTTGGACATACAAGAGATATGTTAACTGGAATATGTGAGTTAAAATGATATATTTTTAAATTGGAAAGGGCAAAACATGAAAAACTTCTGTGAGGCTTTAATCTGAATGAGGGGTCAGCTTGAAATATAAAATATTGTAATCAAGTTTTGAACAAACAGCATCTTACTATATACGATATATACAGTGTAACAGTTTTACTGCTCATTTGTGTCCTTATTTACAGTATCAATTATTATAGAAATGTTACCATATCTGTTTGATAAGAACCTAAGCGAGTGATGTTGTTATTATGCAGGAAATTCCTGTAAGTGTAAGATATTATTGTTTGCACAAATATACTTGAGGACATGATAGTATATCTTTTTCTCCACCAGGGGATTAGAAAAGTCTTTTACAGATCTTCTGCTCATTTTTGTCGCATTAAAATCTAGGAGAAGTGGGGGAGAAATCTCAAGTTAAAATTTGAAGTTGTAACTTTTTATACTCACTAATGGATACATTTCACACCTACGTTTTTTCATTTATTTTGAAAACACGAACCTATTTGACTTAATATTAAAGAGAAAGTGGTGGATTATAAATTTAAAGTTAAACATCTTCATTAAAACTATACGAAAAAATATATATCACCTATGAAAATGAACAATATAACACTCGGGCCATGCACTGCTATAATATTGTCACTCCTTTTTTTTGTATATGTTATTCGGAAAGTTTTTTTATTGTATTTTAAAAGATTTACTCATTTTTCAGATCATCATTTGCCAATCAGGGGGAAATATGTCTGTGTACGAGTAGAGTTTATGTGCAGAGGAAAATCTATGACAGATTCTTAGAAATGTTTGTGCAACAGGTTAGGTAAGGAATTCTCGCTATTATATTCCTAACTTAATTGTAATTCTATTTTTCTGATTTTTTATGTCAGCTGACATTATGTCATCACTCTGCGGCGTGGGCGTCCGCGTCCGCATGAACAACTTCTTCTCCAAAACTACAAGGCCTAGAGACATGCTGTTTTTTTTAAAAGATACCTTATCTATCGAGGATGAAAAATTGTTCAAGGCATGCAAATCTGTCTGTTCGTCTGTTTGCTAGAGACATTACAAGGGGGGTACCCCCACCAAAAGTGTGAAAATTTCAACTTTTTATCACAATTTTCTCAGTGACTATTGCAGGGATTTCTCTCATATCTTGCATATATGTACTAGGCCAGAGGTAGATTCTCTTGTGTGAGTATGAGACCTGGATCTGTCTTACTCTTTTTAAATAAATTTTTTTAATAATTTTTAATGCATTAAAATTCATGAAATCATGCACTAAATCACTTATAACTTCAAAAGTGTTGCATTTACAGCATTTTGTGAAAATATGTTGTTCAGCTACTTTTTTCATAGCTACAATATGGTGAGTAAGTTGGGTGTCTGTCTCAATAGCTAAGTGAGTAATAGCTACTTTTGGGCTTTTCAGTAACTTCCATTATGAGTAAAATCACTTGTAACTTAAAAACTATTGCATTTAGAGAATTTCGTATAAATATGTTATTCAGCTACTTTTGGGCCAGCTATAACATAGTGAAATTTCAGACCTGTAGCTCATGGCATAGCTGAGTAATAGCTACTTTTAGGTTATCACTGTTGAGTAAATCGCTTATAACTTGAAAACTATTGCATTTAGAGAATTTCGTATAAATATGTTATTCAGCTACTTTTGGGTCAGCTATAACATAGTAAAATTTCAGACCTGTAGCTCATGGCATAGCTGAGTAATAGCTACTTTTAGGTTATCACTGTTGAATAAATCACTTATAACTTGAAAAGTGTTGCATTTAGAGCATTTTGTTAAAATATATTATTCAGCTACTTTTTTCATAGCTACAATATGGTGAGTAAGTTGGGTGTCTGTCTCAATAGCTAAGTGAGTAATAGCTACTTTTGGGCTTTTCAGTAACTTCCATCATGAGTAAAATCACTTGTAACTTAAAAACTATTGCATTTAGAGAATTTCGCACAAATATGTTATTCAGCTACTGTCATAAACTTGGACTTGGAACACACACAATTGAAACACAGTTCTTACTAAAACACATCTATTCGATATAAAAGGCAAATGCACAATGAAGTTGCATACAAAACAGTTCAGAGACAGTGCATATGTTACATACTTTCCCAGGATAAAAGGATATATATTTGACTTATAGTTTATCTGGATGTCAGTGAGCTGTGAAGGTGTTGACTGATATGATACAGCAATGACCAGAGTTTAAGCAGTACAGAGCTCAGTTCTTTGTATATGTTATATATTACATTCCTCCCCTTTTAGTCTAAAATTCCTTATTTAAACATTTAACTTTAACTTAACTTTAAAATTTACATGCAAGAAATAAAACTGAACAGAGTATCTGGGTAGACTACCAGAATACTCTTTATTTTGTCAGGGCATTATTCTGGCCCAAATAATGAAAACCTCCCTGGAAAAATTTTGTTTGTCTCCTATTTCTTTTTGGATACAACCTATTATCTGATTTCTCTGTATGGGTGTTTTTGTCATTTTCTACTGGTGAATTTGACTCTGGTTGCTCTTCTTGGTTTTCCTGTGTGTCCAAAACTTCTGGGAAAGGGTCTCTTTCTCTTTGCTCGTAAGGCACATGTCTTGATCTCACTTGGTCGACATGCTTCCGTACTATTTCCCCATCTTGTAGCTTGCAACGATATGACACTGGTCCAGTTGTTTCAACCACAGTGGCAGGTAACCATTTTGGTCCTGGACGGTAGTTTTCGACATAAACGTCATCATTTTCACTGAAGTACCTCTCTTGGGCCTTTGTGTCTTGTCGTTCTTTTTCTTTTTCTTGCTTTGATGCAACAGTTTCTGCAGTGTTTGGCAGCAGACATTGGAGATGAGTATGTGGTCTCCTGTTCATCAACAGCTCGGCTGGCGTTTGACCAGTGGTGCTCTGAGGGGTGTTGCGGTATGTGAACAGGAACCGACTTAACTTTGTTTGAAGTGATCCCGTACTCATCTTCTTTAGGTTTCTCTTGAACATTTGAACATACCTTTCAGCCAATCCATTTGTAGATGGATGGGATGGTGCAGATGTTACTGAACCAATAGCGTTTATTTTGAAGAACTCCTTCATTTCGCAACTTGTGAAAACTGTGGCGTTGTCAGTGACTATCCTACGTGGAAGTCCGTGTGTTGCAAATATTATTCTCAAGATCTCAATGGTTTTCTCAGAAGTTGCCTTCTCTACCATTTCTACTTCAACCCACTTTGTTGTTGCATCAACAAGGACAAGGAACATTTTACCCATAAAGGGTCCGGCATAGTCCAGATGTAGCCTAGTCCATGGTCTTGATGGCCACTCCCAAGGATGCAACGGTGCTTGTCTGGGTTTTCTGTGATTTTCCTCACAAGTGTAACAATGTTTGACTGTGGTTTCTATTTCTTTATCTAATCCTGGCCACCAGACTAACATTCTAGCCAGTGCTTTCATCCTGGATACTCCTGGATGCAACTGATGTAGTTCCTGCAGTACTAAGGAGCGTCCTTGAGTAGGAACTATCACTCTACTTCCCCACAGTAAACAGCCATCTTGCACACTGAGTTCCTCCTTCCGGTTAAAGAATGGTTTGAGCGAATCCTCTTGTGTTGCTTCAGGCCAACCATATAGCACATGGTGTAGTACCTTTGCCAGTATGACATCCCGTGATGTCCATAACTTTATTTGCTTGGCAGTGACTGGGGTACCCTCCAGATGTTCCACCAGATTTATAATCTCCCCAGGTACAGGTGGGTCTTGGATCTTGCTTGGAACTAGAAGTCGGCTCATAGCATCTGCGTTGGAGTTATGGGATCCAGGCCTGTACTTGATCTCAAACTCATAGCCTGACAACAATAGTATCCATCTCTGTAAACGCGGTGAAGCCATAACTGGTGTTGGTTTTGGTCAGAAGTGGTTTGTGATCTGTGAAAATTGAAAACCGTCTTCCAAACAGATACTGGTGAAACTTCTTCACTGCAAATACCACAGCTAGCCCTTCTTTGTCTAATTGGGAATAGTTCTTCTCTGCTGGGGCTAATGATCTTGACGCAAAACTTATTGGCTTTTCTGAACCATCAGGCATCCTGTGTGACAAAACAGCTCCAAGGCCATATGGTGAGGCATCACATGAAAGCAAGAGCTCCTTCTTGTCATCATAGTGTGTTAGCACTGTTGCAGATTGTAACATCTCTTTGGTTTTGTTGAAAGCCCTTTGTTGGTTCACTTTCCACACCCACTTGGCATCTTTCTTCAATAGCTGATGAAGTGGTGCTAGTATTGAAGACAGGTTTCTCAGGAACTTCCCATAGAAGTTCAATAATCCCAAGTAAGAGCGTAGTTCTGTGACATTCTTGGGTGCAGGTGCCTTCTCTATTGCCTCCACTTTATTTTTACATGTGTGTAGTCCATCTTTGTCCACAATGTGACCACAGAAAGTCATCTGGGTAGACAAGAAAACACACTTGGATTTCTTCAGCCGAATTCCAGCCTTAGACAGTCTCTGTAGGACTTCCTCCAATATGTGAAGATTTTCGGCTAAGCTCTCACCAGCAAACAAAATATCATCAATCCGGACCACCAGCTTGGGTCTATCCGCAAGTAGCTGCTCCATCACCCTCTGAAAAATCCCTGGTGCCGATGATATACCATAGCAGAGTCTATTGTAGCAAAATAGCCCTTTGTGAGTGTTTATGGTTGTGTACTTCTTGGATGCCTCATCAAGGCATATCTATTCATATGCATGACTGAGATCCAACTTCGTAAAGAACTTCCCACCAGACAGCTTTGCATACAGATCCTCGAGGCTGGGAATGGGGTAGTTGTCAAGTTGTGACACTTTATTCACCGTCACTTTGTAATCCCTGCATATGCGAACTGATCCATCTGGCTTCAACACTGGAACAATTGGAGCTGCCCATTCAGAGAATTTAACAGGTTCCACTATGTTATCTGACTGCAGTCATTCCAGCTCCGCTTCAATTTTATTCAGTAATGCGTACGGCACAGGTCTTGGCTTGAAATATCGTGGTTTGGCATCTGTGTGAACTTCTATCCTAGCTTTAACACCAGTTATTTTCCCCAAGCCTTCCTGTAACACTTCAGAATATTTCTGAAGCAACTGGTCCAGATCCTTTTGAACAAACTTTATTTCATGCCAGTTTATATGAATTTCATTCAGCCAATCCCGTCCCAAAAGACAAGGCTGTGTCCCCTTTACTACCTTTTTCAGCTTTCTACATTTTGTCTTGATATGTCCTACCAGACCACAGTTGTAGCATTTGCTGCTTTTGAAGGGACATCCTGAAGGTTGGTGACTTCCCCCACATCTGTAACATTCATCAGAGGTGACTTTTTGAGCTGACTTCCTCTGATTATTCCCTTGCCAGGGTTTGGGTTGAGAACCTTGCTGCCCAAGTTTATGTATTGTACTGCCCTGTAAATCTGCTGTATTCTTTGCTGTGGCTTCCAGTGCCTGGGCCAATTCAAAAGCTTTCTTAAACTGTAAAGTTTTTTCTTGAAGAAGTCTCTTCTGTATAACTGGATCAGCCACTCCACACACCAAGCGATCTCTGAGCATATCTTCAAGTTGGTCACCAAATTTGCATTTTTCTGACAATTCCCGGAGTTCTGCTACAAACTCAGATACAGATTGTCCATGTGAACGCACTTTAGAGTGAAACTTGTAGCGCTGGATTACCTCAGAAGGTTCTGGGTTCAGATGATCTTGAACTAATTTACTCAGTTCTTCAAATGTTTTTTCATCAGGTTTTGTTGGAGACAACAAATTTCTGATCAAACTATAACACTTTGATCCACATACAGTTAAAAATATTGACCTCTTTTTTTCAGCTTCAGTGATACCATTTGCTTCAAAATAATATCCAAGTCTCTCAATATATTGACCCCAGTTCTCTGTTTCACTGTACTCCTCAATTCTACCAAAAGAAGCCATGGTAATTATTTTTTTTAACTTACAGTTTTAAAATATCCAAAGAATTTCACAGCAGTTATATAAAAATATTAATAAACCTATTTTCCTCGTCGCTAAAATATATGTCATAAACTTGGACTTGGAACACACACAATTGAAACATAGTTCTTACTAAAACACATCTATTCAATATAAAAGGCAAATGCACAATGAAGTTACATACAAAACAGTTCAGAGACAGTGGATATGTTACATACTTTCCCAGGATAAAAGGATATATATTTGACCTATAGTTTATCTGGATGTCAGTGAGCTGTGAAGGTGTTGACTGATATGATACAGCAATGACCAGAGTTTAAGCAGTACAGAGCTCAGTTCTTTGTATATGTTATATATTACAGCTACTTTTGGGCCAGCTATAACATAGTAAAATTTCAGACCTGTAGCTCATGGCATAGCTGAGTAATAGCTACTTTTAGGTTATCACTGTTGAGTAAATCACTTATAACTTGAAAACTATTGCATTTAGAGTATTTTGTTTCAATATGTTATTCACCTATTTTGGGGTCAGCTATAACATAGTGAAGTTTCAGACCTGTGGCTCATTTCATAGCTGAGTAATAGCTACTTTGAAGTTCTCACTGTTGAGTAAATCAGCTTTAATTGGAAAACTATTGCATTTACAGAAATTTGTGCAAATATGTTATTCAGCTACTTTTGGGTCAGCTATAACATAGTGAAATTATAGACCTATAGCTCATGGCACAACTGAGCAATAGCTATTCTCAGGTACTGACTGTTGAGTAAATCAGCTATAACTTGAAAAATATTGCATTTGGAGTATTTTGTTAAAATATATTGTTCACCTACTTTTGGGTCAGCTATAACATAGTGAAATTACAGACCTATAGCTCATGGCATAGCGGAGCAATAGCTATTTTCAGGTTCTCACTATTGAGTAAATCAGTTGTAGCTTGAAAACTATTGCATTTACAGTAGTTTGCTTAAATATGTTGTTCACCTACTTTTGGGTTAGCTATAACATAGTAAAATTTCAGACATGTAGCTCATTGCATAGCTGAGTAATAGTTCCTTTGAGGTTCTCACTGTTGAGTAAATCAGTTGTAACTTGAAAACTATTACATTTAGAGTAATTTGTTAAATATGTTATTCACAGAATTTTTGATCAGCTATAACATAGTGAATTTGCAGACCTCTATGTCATGGCATAGCTGAGCAATAGCTACTTTCAGGTTCTCACTGTTGAGTAAATCATTGTATCCACTGGATAGCCGCAGTGTGTAGAGAGAGATTTCACCATTACTGCTCTGATGAAAAAAAATATTATAGCTAGCTTTCTTAAGTTTGCAGTATATATTAATAACCATAAAATGTTGTCTGGGAATATTTTTGGCCTCATTTTGAGAAACAAGATGGCCGCCACAGGTGTTTTTTGTCAGTCATGAAAAGTGCTTATATCTCCCTTGTTATTGATCCTAGAGGTTTGGGATGATAAACCAACCTGTAGGAAATCATGGGGTGGGAATCTTTTGGTGTGGTCAGATTTGACCTTCAATGACCCCTCCTTCAAGGTCAAACAAGGATAGCCAAACTTAAAAGTGCTTATAACTCGCTTATTATTGGTCCCAGAGGTTTGGGATGGTAAACAGACAGGAAATCATGGGCTGTGAATCTGTTGATATGGTCCGATTTGACCTTGGAACCCTCCTTCAAGGTCAAATGAGGATACCGAAAATTGAAAGTGCCTACAACTCGCTTATTATTGGTGACAGAGATTTGGGATGGTAAACCATCCCATAGGAAATCATTGGCTCGGAATCTTTTGGTATGGTCAGATTTGACCTTTGGACCCCTCCTTCAAGGTCAAATGAGGACAGCCAAGCTTAAAAGTGCTTATAACTCATTTATAATTGGTCCTAGAGGTTTGGAATGGTAAACCATAGGAAATCATGGGCTGGGAATGTGTTTGTGTGGTTAGATTTGACCTTGGACCCCTTCTTCAAGGTCGAAGGAGGATATTGCATTTGTAGTATTTCTTTAAATATGTTTTAACCTATTTTTTACACTTAAACAATTACCTTGTTATTTTCCTTCATAATACCATTTACAGGGCACAACTTTTTTATCCTTTTCTTCTGTCAGCTTTGGAATTTCTTTCGAACTTGCTGTTCAGTTACCATTTACTGTACTTCTGTACAGCCCTTTTCCTGATAATTATTCTGTCCTCTAATCACCTTCACAAATCAAAAACACTCAGTCAGCTGACACAGTGCCTGTTCACGGGCACTCTCCTCTTGTTATTACACTGTACTGTACCTTTAAGCTGCATTTATCTTCATTCATTGAAGCATGTGCTAGAGTAAATTAATGTTTAATAAACTGTCTTTAAGCTGTATTTAGCTGATTCCTATATGGAATGCAACAAAATGTAATTTTTTTCATCTATCCACTCTAATTGTGTTAATTTGGAATCATCTGATTTTTCTGTTGAACTATAATTTTATGTTGTAATCATCTGATTTGTCTGTATACTGTAATTGTGTTTAAGAAGTTGTGTTCATCTTAATTTTTTGTCCCACAGTCTTTCAAGGCTTCGCACATATTGTTTTTACCCATGGCATCCAAGCTTGATGGGTGGGTGGGCGGTTGGGAAGGTGGTTGGATGAGTGGGTGGACACTGGGAAAATTTTGTTCCGGGCAGTATCTCAGAAACCATGAGGTATAGGAAGTTCATACTTGGTGGAGAAATTGGTTAAAGGGTGTAAGTGTGTAACATTCATGGTGTGAGCTGAATTTGACCTTTGACTTAGCCTTAGTGACCTTGAACTATAAAATCTTGTCTGGTCTATATCTGAGATACTGTAAGCTGTAGGAAGTTGATACTTGGTAGTGACATTGGTTGGGGGGTGTAGGTTTGCATCATGGTGTGACCTTGATTTAGCCTTTGACCTTGCCATAGTGACCTTGAACTTTAACATCTTTTCCAGGCTGTATCTCAGAAAACTGTAAGGTATGATAAGTTTATACTTGGCAGGGATATTGGCTGGTGGTGTAAGTGTGTAATAATTATATCCCCAGACGAAAGTCGGGGATATATTGGATTCAGGTCCGTCGCGCCGCCGCCGCCGTAGAAATTTCCTTGTGGACGCGATAACTCAAAAACAAATCAATATTTTTTTTCAAACTTGGTACACATGTTAAGGGTGCCCAAAGGAAGATCCCTATTTTAAGGTGACCTTAAACTCCCAGTAAAAAAGAACTTATGGCCACCTTAAGGTCAGAAATTGGACTTTTGGCCACTTAGAGCCCTGTAGGTCACAAACTATGATGCTCAGCTGGCTGAAATTTTACCTGACAACACATTAATATGTTCTTAGTACATGTGCCGAAAATCACGACTTTAAGTTGAGGAGAAAATTGTGTTTGAGGCCCATAAATACCCCCACTTAGGGATTTTTTGCTATACTTTTCACATATTTTGCCCTATAATTTGGAAGTGGTAATTCTGATGAATCTCAAACTGCGCTAGGTATAACTTTGATATGTAATCCTTGTCTGTAGAAAATTTTAGGGCTGTAGGTTTACCCAAAGGGGTCGACTTAAGGTCTCAAAAGTGCCCACAGAGACCCAATTTATGCACTTTTTGCCACTTTCAAGCACTGTAGCTTTCAAACTATGTCTCTCATCTAAGTTAAATATCATCTGGGAATATATCTATGTGTTTTCTTATATGTGCCCCAACATTTAGGCCTTTAATAGACAGTTAACCTGTGTATCAGGACCATAAACACCCACCCGAGTGACCCTTACAAGACATTTTTCACATCTTTTTCCCTGTAACTTGGAAATGGTAAGTCTGAGAAGTTTCAAACTGTATTAGATATATATTCTGTGTGTAATCTTAGTATGTAACAGATTTTAAGTCTGAAGCTTTAATTTTGAAGGTCAAATTGAGGTCTCTAAAAGGCTCCCAAAGACCCAATATTTGGACTTTTTGCTACTTTTAAGCCCTGTGACTGATAGAGCTCAAATCCTATCTGGAAAGATATTAGTATGTCATTTATATATGTGCCAAAAATTAAAGCTTTAAGAAGACATTTAACCTGTGTATGAGGACCATAAATCCCCACCCGAGTGACCATTTTTAGACATTTTTCACATGTTTTGCCCTGTAACTTGGAAATGGTAAGTCTAAGAAGTTTCAAACTGTATTAGATGCATATTCTATGTGTAATCTTAGTATGTGACAAATTTTAAGTCTGAAGCTTTAATTTGAAGGCCACATTTAGGTCTCTAGAAGGCCCCATAAAGACCCAGTATTTGGACTTTTTGCCAATTTTAAGGCCTGTGACTGTTAAACTATGTGACTGATAGAGCTGAAATCTCATCTGGGAATACATTATTATGTTCTTTTTACATGTGCCAAAAATCAAGGCTTCAAGTAGACATTTAATCTGTGTATGAGGACCTTAAACACCCACCTGAGTGACCCTTTTAAGACATTTTTCACATATTTTGCTCTGTGACTTGGAAATGGTAAGTCTGAGAAGTTTCAAACTTTATTAGATACATATTCTATGTGTAATCTTAGTATGTAACAAATTTTAAGTCTGAAGCTTTAATTTGAAAGCCACATCGAGATCTCTAAAAGGCCCACAGAGACCCAATATTTGGACTTTTTACCACCTTTAAGCCCTGTGACTGTTAAACTATGTGATTGATGGAGCTGAAATCCCATCTGGGAATGCATTATTATGTCCTTTTTACATATGCCGAAAATCAAGGTTTTTAGTAGACATTTAACCTGGGGCTGATTTCACGAACGGACTTAAGCCTGGTTTTGGGCTTAAGTTTAAGACTTTGGTCTTAAATTCTGTCAAAAATGTGCTAAGTAAGCGGGCTTAGACTTAGTGGATTTCACAAAGGGGCTAAGTCCATGGATTTGCTAAGTCAGTGGACTTAGACTTAAGTCTGGGAGGTAGTGGGCTTAAATTTTGTAAAGAGGACTTAAATATGGCTGCCATAAACTTTTCTCCACTTGAAAATTTGAAAGGGCTGTAAAAAAAGTATAATTACACAGAACACCTTACTGAACTAGTCTTTGGGAAGTTTATGTGTGGCAACAAGGTTTTTCATTTCAAAACAGCACTTATCCTTAGATAAAATGTATTAAATGAAGGATATAAAAGGTCACATGACACAGAAAACCACTGTGGTTATATGATAAGCTTGGACTTAGCTAAATCACCTTTGTGAAATCCATTTTAAGTCCCAGACCTAGTTAAGACCAAAGTCTTAGATTTAAGTCCCTGACTTAGGCAAAAAAGGGACTTAGTTTAAGTCCTTTAGTGAAATCGGCCCCAGTGTATGAGGGCCATAGACACTCGCCCAAGTGCCTTTTTGGACATTTTTTCCGCATTTTGCCCTTTTATTTGGAAATGCTTAGTGTCACAAGTCTTAAACTGTATTATATATAATTTTTGTTTGTTATGTATGTCCCCCAAAAAGTTTCAGATCTGTAGTTTAATTGCTAAGGTCTCTTTAACAATTGTAAAATGCCCACAGAAACCCAATTTATGGACATTGTGCCACTTTAAAGCCCAGTAACTGTCAAACTATGTGGGTTATAGAGCTGAAATCTTTGAATTTTTAAAAGGAAATGCCTGTCTATTTAAATTTTGAATATTAATAATGTTATGGCTATCTTAGTCTTTTAAGAACTTATTTTTGTGTGTTATACCTCTGCTTGCTGAGTTTTTAACTTTTTAAAATGAAACTGGTTAAACATATTCAAGTAGACAAAATGGACACTTTAAGTGAGCTTTAAGTCCCAATATTAATGAAATTATATCCTTATGTAGTAAAACTAGGGGATTTTTAACCCTCAACTAGCCCAGTTTTATTCAACTTGCCTCAGTTAATTTTGACACAGCTCCTACAGTTATGAACTCATTTCAGTTAATAATCACATACTTCAAATTCTCAATTCTTTTTTGTATTTGAGTACCCCTTTTATATAGATTTATATAGATACACATCCCCCACCTGGATTCCCCCCACCCACCTCTGGGACCTCCAGCTATATTGAGTGACACTAAATAAACAAAGGTATTTAATGATATCAGATGAGAAACAAAGAACTCAATGGGGTTGCAGATCTTGTGTAATAGTAAGAAAGGTGTGGAGAAGGGGAGAGGGGTGGGGGTGGGAGGTGGTGGGCTTCATTACATATAACACAAAGGGGAGTCAGAACTGAGATTGTGTCACATATTTAGGTTGCATATAATTTATATGGACCACATATATAGGTATAGAGGAAATGAATAACTGAAAACAATTTGCAAATTCTAAAAATAATATAATAAAATAATAATATAAATAATTTTTTTTTAAATAATATTTTATTTGTGAACAAATATAGAAACAGATATGCGCTTTTGGGATTATGAATTTTAGAATGGACATTGAATCATCAATCATTTAAATACTTTGAAGGAAGATTGAAAAGTATGATGAGTTGAGTTAAAAATAATATTTTATTTGTCAACAAATATAGAAACAGATATGCTCTTTTGGGATTATTATTTTAGAATGGACATTCAATCATCAATCATTTAAATACTTTGAAAATAGGTTTAGAGTTATCATTGCAGGAAGATTGAAAATATAATTTGAGTTATGTATTCGGCGTCTGGGGATACACCATCTTCCTTGGGAAGATATAAACAGAGTAGATTGATGTGCTGAAGTTCATATAATAATGGGTAATTATGTTTTAAAAAATTCCCGATCAAAACCTGTGGCGTGAGTGATGACCTGTCTGGGGATATGTTGGCGCCGAGTTGGCCCAATCTAGTTCATAATTATATTTATTTTCATGTAATTGTACTTTCTCCATTAACAGCTTATAACACTTAATAAATTGATCAATTTCTAAATTTTACACTTTCATAACTGTCGATTCATAAATTAAAGGTGCAATCTTGCTATTAAATTATTTTGATCTTATTTTGATAGTTTGTCTGTAAATACATTTTCTCTTTCCCAAGTGTTATTTTTCCTACACTTTTACATAATGCACACTCCTTGTCTTTGTACTTTTTCCATCTCCTCTATATCTCATGGTGTTCAATGCTATTTCCCCAGGCTGTGGTGTACAAGCATCTCTGATGCTATTTTACCTATTTATGTGTTTCTTTTGCATGGTGTAGGAATATAAAGGTAGGAGATCCAAGAGATCAGAGTACAAACATGGGTGCTTTGGTCAGCAAGGAACATATGGCTAAAGTGACTGGATACATTGATCTGGCCAGAGCAGAGAAAGCCACCGTACACTGTGGATATGGAGTGGACCCCCTGCAACTCAGTGACAGGAACAAAAATGTATGTTAGTTATATGTTTATTGATTTACAAAATACATCATGTGAAATTTGTTATGGTATGTGAAATTCCCCATTTTGGTGCACCCTTTAAAGGCAGGACTAAATGAGCAAATTTTATTACGCTACAGTAGCTTACCATGTGGGACTTAATGCTGTTCTCGGGTTGCCACACCCGGGGCCAACGTCTTAGAAAAAAAGATCGTTCTTGTTAGCCACCGGATATACTGGTAGTTGTCGTCACGTGATAACTTCTGACCAATCGCCCTACTTTCTCGTTGGTCATGATGACTGGTAGCAGTTTGTAAATATACAGACATTTTCATTTATTTCTCAGTATTCACGTATTGTTGGAGGCTAATATTTGGATATTTCTTTAAATATATTTCATAGATTATACTGTAAAATTTTAATTTCACAACTTAAGTATTTTCCTTACAATCCGCGTGTTTTGAGTTTTCTCGGTTCAGGCAATTTCAATTGTACATCTTTTTATTGCGTTAAAATGTCTCTCCATCAAGCAAACAAAGACAAACCGAGAGCTCAGAAATGCCGTCATTTTTGCTTCAGTTTTGATACTCATAATTACTGCCCTACCTGTAGGGAGGCTGGCAAGGGAGATGACCCCTGTGTCACTTTTGAAGCACCCTACCATATTTGCACGTCTCTCTCTGATGAACAATTGCAAAAAATTCAAAACAGGAAGCGGTACTTAAAAAAGCAAAAAGCGGAAACTAGTTCCAAAGATGAACTAGATCTCTTGGGTGAAGGCGATGGGGACTCTTTTACTGGTTCTAATGCAGACCTTGAGAGTGCTGCCGATAAGCTCTTTACCTCACCCCCCCCGTCCTCAACCTCTCGCCTTCAGTTCTTTATCACTAAAGACCCCAGCCAAGGCTGTTCCTCCCACCCCAGGTACTGTTTTACAAAACAAAATTCAAAGAAATCTAGAGAAATCCCTGGGTGATTCCTTAAATATACATATCCAGCAGCAAATGGGTTCCTTCCAGGCATCCATGTTAGAAGCATTTCAATCACTCCGAGAGGAGTTGGCAGTTAAAAAGTCTGCCGAGGTTGATCCCTCGCCTCATGCTTCAAAAGCTGGTCCATCCAGCAACTCTGCTGCTCATCTGGACCTACCCCCTCTGAGGTCAAGTACTAATGCACAGTCCAAGGCAATGGATGTGGACGTTGGTCCAGCACTCCCTCCTCGACTAGTACTTAACCAAACTTCCTCGGGTCAGTACGTTGCCCCTTCTGAAGCAATACTGAAGGATTCCTCGTACTCACACAAAAAACAAAGCCACAGGCAAACAGTAGCACCGAGCTCTGCCTCGGATCATCTGGATGAGGATTCCGACGAACCTCGGATCCATCCTAGACCTAAGAAACACTCTGACAAGAGCAAGCATAAATCTAGGTCCAGATATGTGTCATCTTCAGAGGAAGATCACTCCCCTGTGGCCAGACACAGGTCTTCTAAGCCCTCTAGGGCTCAGCCCTCAGGCGCAGCTTCTGATCAAGACCTCCCACAACATGATCCAGACCCCCCTTATTATAGGGAAGTAGCCCTGTCTGACATTCCCTCCCAATACTCTGAAGAGGTAGACACCTTCAGGCGCATTCTTTCTCTCCCTGACCCCAGGGACTCTATGCCTAGGTCTTCTACTTCAGTGTTGGGTCTGGATGATGAAAAAGGCCGTCAAGAGCTCAGACCTAGAGGTCCTTCCTCTATCCTACCACTTAGCTCAGTTATCAAGGACGCCTTTGATAAATTTCAACATGATTTCAAAGCTGCCAATTTATCTGAGGGAAAATATGTCAAGCCTCCTCCATCCACTTCTAAGTGGTATAAGGTTGGACAGCCCACTTTTCAAGACAAAATCCAGGAGTTGAATACGGACTTTGCCAAGATCTGTATTACTCCTAGACCTCCTGGGGCACCAGTAGCCAAAGTCCCTATGCCAGTCCTTAAGGAGCTGGAACATCAGGCTAGACAAAATATCTCAACCCTCAATTTCACCGCTGCCTTTGCCAAAACCTCTTCTTCTTGCAATGCTTCCTTGGAGAAGTGCCAACATAGCATCAAGTCAACTGTCAAGAAGATAAAGTCTCAGATCCAGAAAGGTGCCAATCCTGAGAAAGCAGCAAAGCGCGGATATGAGGAAGTTGCTGAGTACTTGGATTTTTGGAACAAGACGGTTCTTGTTCAACATAGAGCTCTTACCTGTCTCAGCAAATTGCTAGCCCATATTCTCCAGAGGGAATTATATTCCATGGCTAATACCGGCTTGCTTAGGCGCGAAGCCAAAATGACTCTATTGCATCCCCAGCTAGGGGAAACGAGACGCCAAGAACTTAGGAACTCATCCTTCTGGGACTCCTCGTTGTTCGAGTCTCAACTTGTAAAGGAAGGTGAGGACTTCCTTCTCAAAAAAGGCACCTCAAAAGATTCTCAGGGTTTTGCACCCTACCAGAATAAGCCCTTTCATGGCCCCCACAAGAAAAGAGGCTCCTACAGGAAACGCCCCTATGGGGGCAATACCTCTCAAAGCAGTAACCAATCCTTTCCCTCGGGAAGAGGCTCCAGGGGTCATTTTCGACCCCACAATAGGGGAAGGGGGCGTGGAAACCCCCCTTCGCAATGACTCCTATCAGAGTACAAGGCCCAACAAAAACACCAAGCCTTGGCCACTTGTATCCAGTCTCTCTTGTCAAAGAACGCCATCGAAAGGGTGGAAAACATAAAATCTCTCGGGTTTTACAGTCGCCTGTTCCTAGTACCCAAGCCTCACCAAAGGTGGAGGCCAGTCATAGACCTAAGCAGGCTCAACACTTTTCTACATGTAGAAAAGTTCAAAATGGAAACCCCGGAGTCCATCCGGACTTCCCTGGTCCCAGGGGAGTGGGTATCGTCGATAGACCTGTCGGACGCATACCTTCACATCCCCATCCATCCAAACTCAAGGAAGTACCTAAGGTTTTGCTACAAGGCCCAGGTGTTCCAGTTCACCTCCCTACCTTTCGGACTGGCCACAGCCCCCCAGGTCTTTACGATGATCGTAAAGGAAGTGAAACTAATGGCCCTCTCAAGAGGACTCAGAATTCACCAATACCTGGACGACTGGCTGATCAGGTCCCAGTCCCAGGAGGAATCTCAAAGGGACACACAGGCAGTGGTAGACCTAACCCAATCCTTGGGTTGGATAATCAACCAGGAAAAATCAGAACTGAAACCTACTCAGGTGTTTTCGTTCGTGGGCTACGAATACCACCTAGATTCAGCCCTTGTAAGACCCACTCACGAGAGATGGCTCAAACTTCAGGATTTGATCCTACGACTCAAGTCAAAACGTGTTTTGACTGCAAGATGTTTGATGTCTCTAATTGGGTTGCTAGCCTCAACGGAGAAAATGGTCCCAGAGGGACGCCTTCACATGAGGCCCTTTCAGTTTCATCTCAGGGAGCACTGGAGATATCCTCAGTCGCTGGACAACCTCCTTCCTTGGACAGAAGCCATTGTAGCCCACCTAGATTGGTGGCAAAACCCCTCAAATGTGATGAAAGGCGCAGACCTTCATCCCAAGGACCACAGTATCCTACTCTTTACCGACGCCTCAAACGAAGGTTGGGGCGCTCACTTAGATCAAAATTCTACAAAAGGGCTGTGGTCAGAGCGGGAAAAAAGGCTACACATAAATGTCCTGGATTTGAAGGCGGTCTCCCTGGCCCTTCGAGACTTCAAGGACCAGTGCCAGAATCAAACCGTGTTAGTTGCGACGGACAACTCAACAGTGGTAGCCTACATCAACAAGCAAGGGGGAACTCACTCAGCAGAGATGTGCGCTCTCCTGTGGAAAATCATGACCTGGTGCCATCACTACCATATAACATTGAAAGCCAGGCACATTCCAGGGTGTCTGAATGTGATGGCCGACCTCCTATCCAGGTCCAACCAAGTGCAGTCAACAGAATGGTCCCTGCACCCTCAGGTCTTCAAGCAAATCTGCCGAAAGTGGTTCACCCCTCATGTAGACTTATTCGCCACTCACCTGAATCACAAACTCCCTCTATATGTGTCTCCTATCCCAGACCCAAGGGCCTGGAACATAGATGCTCTGAACATAAACTGGACCAACCTCACGGCCTACGCCTACCCTCCTACGGCTCTCCTTCACAAGGTGATCCAAAAGATCAAGCAATGCCATTGCCTGATCATCGTGATAGCCCCAGGCTGGCCAGGAATGCCCTGGTTTTGGGACCTAGTGCAGCTCTCAACAGAGATCCCACTACAACTCCCAGTGTCAACGACCCTACTCAAACAGTCCCACAACTATGTGTTCCACAACAATCCACAACAGCTGAACCTCCACGCCTGGTGTCTAGGAGCGGACAACTCCAAGAACAAGGCTTCTCTGTGGAGGTGGCAGAGAGAATTGCTGCCCCTCAGCGGTCATCAACAAGGACCATCTACAGGTCAAAGTGGGCCCTATTTGAAAAATGGTGCAGAGAAAATTCGGTGGATTTCTCCACTCCATCTGTGAAACAAATCTCAGATTTTTTCATGTACCTGTACCAAGACCTAAACAGGCGCCCCTCAACCATTGATGGTTACAGGACTGCTATCGTTGACACTTTGGGCCCAACGGCCCAACACATTGCGCACAATGCAGACCTTCATAGGTTACTCTCCAGTTTCCACAGGGATCGTCCTAAAAGTTCCAGAAATTTACCCAAGTGGAACCTTTCTGTTGTCCTTAACGAGCTCACCAAAGCACCATTTGAGCCCATGAAAGACTCAGACCTCAAACATCTTACTCTCAAAACTGCTTTCTTGCTAGCCTTGGCCTCCGGCAAGCGCCGCAGCGAAATCCATGCCTGAGTCGCTAACAAAGTAGCTAATTTAGGCCAATGGGAAAAGGTAGCCTTGTTCCCTTCTTCTGATTTCATAGCCAAAAACCAACTAGCAAGAGAAGGTTCTCAAAGTGTGTCACCAGTGACTATTCCTGCTTTGACTACCATTGTAGATAGACAGTTTAAGGAAGACAGGACCCTGTGTCCCGTGCGGGCCCTGAGGTTCTATTTGGACCGAACTAAAGACCTGAGAGGGTCTCGTTCTCTCCTTTTCATCTCCTTTAAGAAAGGACATACCTCAGACATCAGACCCGCTACACTCTCCTCATGGTTGAAACAAACCATTCTACTTTGTTACAAACAAGCAGATCAACAAGCCTTGGACTTGGTCCAAGTCAAAGCGCATGACATTCGGGCCTTCGCGGCCTCTAAGGCCTTTTTCGGTGGAGTATCGGTGGACCAAATCATGCAAGCCTGTCACTGGAAAGCTCACAACACATTCACAAATTTTTACCTAAAAGACCTTACTTGGTCGGACACCGACAACAATATGTATCTGGGACCCGTAGTGGTGGCACAACAAGTCCTAGATCCTTCCCCTCAGACCAGTTGTCCTCGGAAAGAAAAAAGGGGGGGGGGGCACATCCGCTACAACCAAGTCTTCAGGAGTCTCTCCCAGGATCTAGGTATTCCTTTATTCCTTTCCCTTCAAGATGTTATGGGTAAGGTCATTTTATTTTTCAATTATCAGGTAATTTCTAGACCCTTAGACCTCGAAGTGAGCACTGCTGCACTTCCGTCCTACTACCAAACATCTGGACAGTTTTAGCACTGCCCCTTTTTACTCAGGTTTTTGGCTCGTTACAGGCCCGATCTTCGGGATCGGGGCTCTGTAAAAGGGACTCAGACTGGCATTTCTGGCACTATTCTGTATATATTAATTCAAATCTTAGAAAAAAAAATTACATATCTTCCAGTCTCAGCTGTAATCCCGCCACCGGGCAGTTGAATTCAGCATTAAGTCCCACATGGTAAGCTATTGTAGCGTAATAAAATTCGAAATTTTAATTACTTAAATGTAGCTTTTATAAGCTACAAGCTTACCATGTGGGACTTAGGAGAGTCCCACCCTGCCTCCTCGCTGTTTACAGCTGAGGGGTAGGTTTAATAAAAAATTTCAACGAGAAAGTAGGGCGATTGGTCAGAAGTTATCACGTGACGACAACTACCAGTATATCCGGTGGCTAACAAGAACGATCTTTTTTTCTAAGACGTTGGCCCCGGGTGTGGCAACCCGAGAACAGCATTAAGTCCCACATTGTAAGCTTGTAGCTTATAAAAGCTACATTTAAGTAATTAAAATTTCCAAATTTGTGCATTCTTGCAATTTTGTATTGTTCAAAGTCAGATACCTTCTGCAGTTACCAGAATCACAAGAATTTTCCACAAGGCAAGGAAATAAAAGGTTGTTTCCTCACTGGCGATTTTAACAAATCATGAATTTCACCTTTCTTACTCAAAATTTAAATTATTAAAAGTACTTCTGTTTAACTAGGATTTCTAGATAACCAAGTCAGTTTGAATGAGGAAAGTCTGCTTAAGGTCTCATATTTATTTCTACTTAATGGGAATCCTACCAGTAAATATAATTCTGTAATGAGCAATTACACTGTATATATTGTTTATACTAGAAAGATATAATGCTGCATTTCTTTTTCCTTCTCCCTGCAATATAACAGAAGAAAAATGCGGTTGTTGAAACTCACTCTCTGATGAAGTAGTAAATGCTTCAAAATAATGTTCGTAATCATATGTTTATAGTCCTGGGGATGGCTTCATGTAAAGATCTTTATCTTGGTCTTAACTTAGACACAGCCCTGTTTTAAATGTAAGATTTTTTGTCTCGGCTAAGAATTGTCATAAACCGGCATTCATGCAGCAAGTTTTTGTTGAGACTTTTGTTGGGTGGGTTGTGTGTAACCAAGCGGCCTATTTGATTGGATTTGTCCAACGTATGCCCATCTGTCATTCAACAATTTGGTTTCCGGACTCTAACTCAAAGATGCTTCAACTATGATGACATGATCAATTTGAAACTTAATAGGGTGGTAGGGCACCACCTAGGGTAGGTTGCTTTCGAAATTGGTGCCATTTGCACAAACAAGGTGGCCACCATCTTGAAATTCTGTTTCTGGACTCTAACTCGAAGATGCTTCGGCCAGCCTGGGACAGGACACCCCCTGGGCTTGGTTGAGTTGGAAATTTATGAAATTTGGAAAAACAGATGGCCTACATGGCTGCCATCTTGAAATTCAATTTCCGAGCTCTAACTTGATGACGCTTATGCCTATCAGTTTCAAAGTTCACAGAGTGGTAGTCTGGTTCTGGTATTGCCCACAATTTTATTCTCCCACATCCTACCTCCCAGTCAGTCATTTTAGGGGTTAGCATGTTTCTTAACTGGACAGTGGAAGCAAGACCAGAGCTCTGCACATGCTCAGTGTAATTTTTAACTTTAATTTACATTCTCCCGAGATTATCGTCAAGGAAAATAACTTCATTTTTTCCATTGGCCAGTTAACAGTGAGGTATCAGAAATGTACTTCTGTATGTCAAGGTCATATTGGCTGACACCAGTCCCTTTTTCTGTGTAAACTGACTGCTTCTGCTAATCGATTTCAAACTTGACGAAGTGGAAGGACAGAACCCAGCACTATTTTGATATGTCCAGGACCAGTATCACAGCTATCATGTTGCATACATCTGACATACATCCATCCTTTAAATATTGCAAGTATTAGTACATGTATGTGTTACCATCCCTGGTAACTTAAAAACTATTGCAGTTAGAGAATTTTGAGTATTAGAGTATGTGTTACCATCCCTGATACCTATTGCGCAACCTTTAGGGGTCTACAACCCCAATTTTTCTTGTTATAGCATGTCTTAGTCTTAAGCATCATAATCTCTTTAGATTAAAGACCACTTCCCACCAGTCCTACAGTTATGGCAACTTTGTGACAGATTTAAAACAAAGATAAGACTAAGACCTTTTGTGAATTGGAGTTATATAAAGACAAAAGTAATAACAAGTTTTTATCTAAAGTTATGACATAAGTGTCAGATCTGAGACTTCTACAAGAAATTTGAAAACTATGACCTCTGGAGCAGATTGGAAAATTGGAACTGATTGCTTAGTCTGAAAGACATTAGAGTAGCAATCAGTAACTTGTTTTTAATTCCAATCATTAATTTTCAGTGAAGATTGGTGTCAGTTTTTGTAAATTCAATCACTTCATCTTTTGGCCGGGTATTATCTACATAAAAAAATTTCATGAAGATATGCTGATTTCATTTGGACTAATGTCAACCAGAAAGCCAAGTCATTAAAATTGAGACCTTTCAACTTCAGGAATTAGTATTTTCCAGAAAGTGTTATGGATCTTCACCCAAATTTAATGACTTCTTCCTTTGGTGAGACCCTACCCACATAAAAAACCTGTTCATTACTTTTTGGGGGTGTTCAAAAACAAATAAACAGACAAACGAATGCATCCAACATAACATTACCTCCTAGTGAAGGTAATTATGGAGGTTTCTTCAGCAGCCGATTTCATCAATGTGATATCTTTTACACTTCATTCAGGGTTACTTTGTGGCACCCACAGTGATTACAGGGATGTCTGACAACTCCAGATTGATGCAGGAAGAAATATTTGGTCCTGTTACCTGCATTACTCCATTTGACACTGAAGAGGAGGTTTAGTTTATTTTTATTTAACGTATAAACGTATAAGCTTCAACACATTGTATGTATCATGTCACAAGCAGACTTGTAATCTATTACAGCCAATCTATTACTATTACTATTACATTTGAAAATTTTAAATCTATTACTATTACTATTACATTGGCATCTATTACTTCTATTACTTTCTATTACATTCTATTACAATTTGGCGCAAACTTGAGAGGTAATTTTAACACAGAAATAAAACTGACAGGATACTTTATACATCTAATTTTATTGAAAATGCTTCAGATTATGCCCTACAAGGATAAAATATCACAAATATATCACTTGGTATATTTACAATTAAATAAATAGATCCCGTATTTATTCTTTTTAAGAATGACTTGACTACTTGGAGAATTTATGAGAATTCTATACAAAGCCACTTAAGTGCTGTAAATTTTGCAATGAGAGGTATATTTCTGGCAAATTCCGTGCAAAGCTTTTTAAATGCTGAAAAATATGTTATTATCAGTAAATATTATCTGGGGGAAAATACACTGTTGTAAAACAATTCTCATATTTATTCACTTTATGATGAGTTGTTAGATTTGAAAAAACTCTTATTATTATGAGAAATACTTGATGACCAGTGTTTACAAAAGAAAACACTGCATTCAAAGAACCCCTTTCTTTCAAATTCTTTGCATGCAGAGCCCACCTCAAAATGATTCAAGAGTGACATTTATGTTTGAAAATAATAACTCCGGTAATTTTATGAACATTTAGTTAATCCTTCCAAAGGTTAAATTGGCCTCTTTAAGCCTTTAATAATACCACCTCAAAGACAGTTGTTTTAGAACATTCAATCAAAGAGGGACAATTAAAGGTCCCTTGATATTTCAAAGTTATTTATTTTAACATTTGTGTGTTATATTTAGTATTCTTTGATGACAAGTTGATTATTTGAAAAGTTTATGTATGAAAGTTTAAAATGAATTTGACTTATGAGTGCTACAAAATCAATTCATTATTGTTTTGAAGTTTATTTAAAGTGATGATTTTATGACAATTAATTCATTATTGTATCAAAGTCCATTTAAAGTATTAATTTATATGAAAACTAATTCATTACAGAATTAAAGTCCATGTTAAGTGATCATTTTTCTACAACCTCCTTCTGAAAAATAGCAAAGGGTAAATTGTAATAGAAAAATAATAGAAAGTAATAGATGTAATAGATAGAATTTCAATCTATTACTATTACTATTACATTTGAAAAATTTCAATCTATTACTATTACATCGAAGTTGACTCCAATCTATTACTTTTCTATTACTTCTATTACTTTGTTTACAAGTCTGGTCACAAGTAGTTTTCATTTGGTATATAACTGGCTTCACAGATAGATGTCATTGGGTCTTATCCTCAGTGGCAGGACAAAGAACCTCAGAGACATTGATAAATGGTTATCCTTGAGCCTCGGTTTTTCAGTCATTGGAATGTCAGTAAAACTAGAGAGCTTTGGCTGTACTTGTGCAGTCAGAGTGGGTCAAATAGCACTTAGTAGTAGATGAAGATATTACACTGAGCATAAATATACAATACATACATATGTATGTAGGCATGCACACACAAATGCAGATACGCATGCACACATCATTTTCATTTTCCAGCACAAGGTCTTTACACAGCTTAGATTCAAGGAGTGCAGAAAACTGCACACCAGTTGGTCAGTATTCTTCAGTGTAATCTACTGGGCATTAACAGCAACCAATTCTTCCCTAATTCGAACTTAATGGACAGCTTCATACAGAAGCTTTTTCAAAATATTCTGTTATTTTATAAGTTCTGTATGGAAAGAAATACCTTTCATTTTTTTAAAAAAACTTTTTTCAATTTTTTTAAAAGTACTTTTTTTCTAACTGTAGGATAAGTAACTGAAGCGATTCAACATTAATCAATATGCTAAGTCAAATTTAAAGTTTGATAGTGATGTTAAAAGTGCAAAGAATCCCTACACTAGATTCTCTTGTTTGAGCATGACATTGGTTTTCTGTTGTAAATGTTTAAATTAAGCATGAGATATGATTCCTGTTACTGTTGTTTAGGTGGTGAGGCGTGCCAATGATGTGGAGTATGGTCTTTGTGCTACATTATGGAGTGAGAATGTCAGTACCGTACACAGAGTGGCTAGGCAGCTTAAGGTAGAGAAACCGTTGCCACATATTCCTGATACTTTGTGTGATATGATCTGTGTTATATTGTTGTTTAAACTGGCATCACATATTTCAGGTACAAGTTTATAAACCTATGTTGGTATTCTTTGATCCCCACATCGGAGTTCATTCTTGTCCACTATGGTAACCTCATAGTTTAGTTTATATAAAGCTTCTCTTACATCCCATCGTATGTGTATACACATGTAAGTGTGCTGCATATATTGTTGAAAAATATGAACGTAGCCTGGTAGTGGGGTAGCAGAGATTTGCACATGCAAACAAGGTATATTTTTCTGATAAGAGTGTCAGTACTTGAACATCAAAGAATATACTGCGACCATAGCTACAGGCCTCACAGTGGTTTAATATGGATGCAAGGTAAACGTGAGTGTGTTCTAAGGGACTTGCAAACCCTGCAAGTGAATGGGGAGATCTTGCAACACTTGCAAGGGACATGCACGTGCGCAAGTCTCTCGTAAGTTACGCTTAGAAATGGATGCGTTTTCTGCATGCATGCAGGGAAAATGTGCATGTCAATTTTCATTGCAGGGCCTGTACGATCTTTAAATTATGTTCTAAAATTGCATGTGTACCTTAATTGTGCCTTGCAAATCCGCCGATTTTTCTCTGTAACCAGGACGTGCGTGCACGTATGATGGGATGTTAGAGAGCTTTAATTATACAGATTTGAACCCAATACTTGAGGTTAAAGGTAAATGTATCCACCTGATGCATCAACTTATGTCATATGTTTCATTTCCATTGCACTGCTTGGAGAGACTTCCTTATGTTAACATCATAGTAGAAAAATAGTTCTACCTACCTTTGTCAAAGGGTATTAATATGTTCAATGCAATGAAAAATGATAGGTATGTATTCAGATTCAGACTCATTTCGAAAACCAAGATGACTGCCAGGGTCCATTTTCCATACCATTCTTATTCTTAAAATTAATTGTTATTTCTTTGAATTGTCCATACGACTTGGCTGGAGTGTGTTCTGACCGATCCGATCTGTTGCATCACCATTATAGCAAAGCTCCCGGACCAATTTTAGGTGTCGGGGTGCATAATTGCTTTTAGTGGGTTCAGGGATTCATCCTGTCAAAATCAATAGGGTCAGTGACAAATGTCCCCAACTTTGAACTGAAAGTCTGGGATAAGTGCGAGACATGTCGGGAAGTATGCAGACATGATGGGAAGGTATAACATTTTGTACATTTTTCACATTGGAAAATTCTAAGAAAAAAACATACATGAGAATATGAACCATCATGTTGAAATTTGATTCAGCTCATTTAATGGAAAATCATGGCAGACTCCATTAACACAACATACATGTGATGTAGTTCCATTATGTTAATAGAATACGTGGTTTTGTATTGGATCCATTTTTACAATGGTGTCAGGCCGTTGAAAGGAAAACAATTTATTGCAAATATTATCACAAAAGTTATATATGGGTCTGTTTCATCAGTAGCGTCTTGGGTGTTGATTAAAACCAATTCAGAAAAACAATGGTTTTCACTCATTTTCAGGAAAAAAAGAATCCTGATTGACTTGGATGCATGCAGATTTACATTTATTGTGTGCATGTCCTGGGCTATACTCTACATCTTAGTAAATATATTGTTAAGCATATTGAACAGTTGGTATAAACCATTTTTACCCCACAGCCCCTTAAGGGCTGTCGGGGTATTGTTTTCACCTATGGTGTCCGGATGGGCGGGCAGGCAGTGGGAAAAAGTTTGTCCAGGCTGTATCTCAGAAACCATAAGGTGTAGGAAGTTGATACTTAGTAGGGATATTGGTTAGGAGGTGTAGGTGTGCAACATCATGGTGTGACCTTGATTTGACCTTTGACTTTGCCGTAGTGACCTTGGCCTTTAAAATCTTATCTGGGCTATATCTCGGGAACCATAAGGTGTAGGAAGTTGATACTTAATAGAGACATTGGTTAGGGGGTGTAGGTGTGCAATGTCATGGTGTGACCCTGATTTGACCTTTGACCTTGCTGTAGTGACCTTAACCTATAAAATCTTGTCTGGGCTATATCTTGGAAACTATAAGGTGTAAGAAGTTGTTACTTGGTAGGGACATTGGTTAGGGGGTGTAGGTATACAACGTCATGGTGTGACCTTGATTTGACCTTTGACCTTGCCATAGTGACCTTGACCTATAAAATCTTGTCTGGGCTATATCTTGGAAACCGTAAGGTGTGGGAAGTTTATACTTGGTAAGGATATTGGTTAGGGGTTGTAGGTGTGCAACTTCATGGTTTGACCTTGATTTGACCTTTGACCTTGTCATAGTGACCATGAGTTTTAAAATCTTGTCTGAGCTATTTCTTGGATTCCATAAGGTATAGAAGGTTGACACTTGGTAGGGACATTGGTTAAAGGGTGTAGGTGTGCATCATGGTGTGACCTTTTTGCTCTGCCAAGTGTGTTCACCTGCCATATTTGAGATAAGTTTCTCTTATGGCAAAGATATATGGTTTGCTGCAACTGATTATTATATGCACTTTTACATAATTGTGCTATTTCCATTGACAGCTATTCTCCATTAATAAATTTCACAGCTTCATATTTTTAGTTTATTGATTAATGATGTCATCTTGCTATTGAATTGTCTTTTTTAGTACTTTATCTTTACATACATTTTCTTTCTCTTAGATGTTATTTTCTCTATTTGGACCTTTATATAAGTGACGCTGCACTGAAAGTATTCTGGTCTTTGTATTGTTTCAATACTTGTATATGCCATGGTGTTGAAAATTATTTCCCCAGGCTGTGGAGTACGGACATCTCTGATGTTATTTTTTATGTAAGAGAATTTAGTGTGCTTTACCTTTTATGTCAGCTGATTGATGAGTAACATTTTATGAGTAACTGATTTCAAGCTCATTCTTGACCCTGCAACATACTCATTGTCAAAAATTTAAAGTTAAGGCAAATTTTTAGTTCTTAGACCATCCATTCATGGATTTAATGTGTTTCTTGGAAATGTCAGCTTATACAGTGTGCAGAGGGCATTCAATTCCTGCATTTATAAATGCAATTTTCTGTATTTTCCACAGGTGGGCACAGTGTGGACAAACTGCTGGTTGGTCAGAAATCTCCACATGCCATTTGGGGGCACAAAGAATTCTGGGATAGGTCGCGAGGGATCAGAGTATTCTCTTGATTTTTACACCGAGGCAAAAACAATTTGCATTCAGTTATAGACATTTGCATGTGTTCAATGGACTAAAATTGTACGTCATGGTATATCAATCTAGTTGTGCATATTGTGAAGCATTATATTGGTATGTTTAGTCTGAGTTTAAAATGCAATTTAAATATCAATGTCAAACTGAGGCTAGTTTGACTTGGCATATAGATAGATATTAATATATTGTGTCACACTTATAACATGCACTAATGTCCCATTTTGAAAAAAAAAATGTAGATATACACGTGATATGTAAAATGATTATCATTTTAAGACATTACTGCTGTTAAAGCTATTACAATTCATAAAATATAAAAGAATACATTTAAAATGCATGCTACACATATGTGCACATAATCTTGCACTTTGTACATCTAACATTGTTGTCAACTATATGTAATATCTGAAGATATTTGTCTTTGTTGTTTGTGAACAGTGAATAGCCATTGCTAAATCTTGTAAGTAAGAGTAAGTAAGTAAGAAACACTTATAAAGCGCCGAAATTGATGTAAACATCTTCTAAGGCGCTGATGTCCAAAAAGGGATACAAGTAATACTACCAATAAAGACTCTACACTTTTTGAAATACTGCTACACGTAAGGAACTCAATATGGTTATATATGGCTATAGAATTTAGAAAAAAAAAGTGAAAATAAATTTATGTGTTTCCATGTGTTTCCACCGGCCAGGCTGGACGAGTACTGTGCATTCGCCAGAGGGCGTATCATACTTCCTTCCTGTCTAGACAGAGTGAGGTCATAGCATCTTTTTTGCTTGGCGCGTGTACTGTGCAGATGGATTTTTGTCAGCTTTATATTTTTGAAGATATTTGTGGGAATTTTGCTTGTTTGTTGATTTCTGTTTATTCAGCAGATAGTCATTGTATAGAACTATATGTCTTCACTTGGACAGAAGCGGGGAGGATGTGGCCATCTTATGGTGGGGTTTGATACCCACTCTTATTGCGATAGGTGTAGAGACAGAGGAAAGGGTTCAGACCCCTGTGTGGAGAACCCTAGCACCACTGACTGTAAGTTTTACAATATTCTCACTGATCAACACTCCCAACTCTCCAGTCCAAGCTACAAGCTTAAAAAGAGAAGCGTGAAGCAAAGAAAGACATTACAGCAATCCCTAGTAAAGATCATGTGGAGACACCCAATCCCTTCTTTGTGGACCCAGCCTCTGTGTTGGTAATAGGGGCAGTGGATGGCTAGGGGACGCTGCAGTGTCCTGGCTTTAGTGGTTTGGCTGAAAAGAAGCAGAAGAAGGTGGAGAAAGAAAAGGCTTCAACTTCAAAGGCCAAGTCGTCCACAGACAAGCCTGCAAAATCTGGTTCAGACAGCAGGTCCGCCAAAGCCTCTACTGATGCTAAGATTGCAGAACTTGACCAGAAGTAGTCCGACTGCTTCAACCGACTGGAGGCTTTACTGATGGCAAGGACACTGGTCAGGGAACTGACCTTCCAAACTGTTAATATAGCACCCACTCACTCTCCACCAGCCGGTGCAGTCAGATCTCCCGACCCTTTCATCAAGCCGGCCGACGGACCTGCCTACTCAGTTTACACCAGCTTCTTCAGATTTGCCTGGTACCGACTCCTCTGCTGCCAAGCATCAGTCCACCAGCAAATCTCACACCGACCAACCTCACTCCGTCCGACTAAGAATTTCAGAGCTCACTGGCACAGACCCTCCTGTTTTACACAGACAGGCTACCAGCAGGACACCGACCGAACCAACCAGGAAGGAAGTATCTCCAGTTTGGACTCTGATGCTGAAAGTAAACTGTTGGACCGACCTCCAGTGGATATTTATGTTGAGGAATGGGAATTGTCTGATGACCCGGATGTCACTATCACAGACCCGGACCAATCCCTCTTTGAAGAACAAACTTACAGAGAGAGGGATCCAGTCTTACATGGGTTGGTCACACATCCCGGATATGGACACTTCTGCTGCCACCTCTGAAATCCGAAAACACCAGCTTCTGGTAAAGTGTCTTTACAGATCCCAATGATAACTGGTTGTGCAGGAAGCTCAGGAAGTTGAACCTCAACTTGGTTTAAGGGTACCCTTCCGGGAGTTCAGAGGCCAGTGGCCTCCTCAAGGACCAGTTTCATCGACCAGCTAAGTCACAATCCAAGTGGTACAGGCTGTATTCAGACCAGAAAGCTGACTCTACTGCTGTGACATCATGGAACACTGATGCCTCATGTCTGAACAGTAGCTAAAGTAGGATTGCCAGACAGGCTGGACTCGCCTCAACCCCACCTACTTCGTGTCACATCTCTCAAGAGAGCCTCCCAAAATGGGAAAAGTCTGCAAGAGAAGCTACCGTGATTTGATTTTGCCAGCTACAACAGGTGCTTTTTAAAGTGCAACAGGGCATGCAGACACCACGTAAGGTGATCCAGACAGAGAGCAAAGGAAAGAGAGCTTCCAAAGCCAGACAAATTGCAGTACCTTATGGACTTTAATGCTAGCATCAACCAAGCTGTGGCAAAGACAATGGAACACCTTACAGACTTTGTTTCCACAGGGAACTTGACATTGGCCAGGAGAGACTCTTATCTTACACATGTTAAGACTGGTATTAAACTGGACACCTTGGTTGTCTTGAGCACTGCTCCACTACAACTGGCCACTCTCTTTCCAGACAGTGTAATCAAGCGAGCTGAGGACAACGTTGCAAGTTATGAGAGCAAGGGACAGTCAGGCTCATCACACAGCAATGGTCGGTACCACCCTTATGAGCGTCTGGAAAGGAAATCTGACAAGAGATCCGACAAGCCTGCATGTAAGAGCATTGGTGGCAAAGGTCATAGCAAGAAAAGCAAGGGTAGATCTTTGCTCCTCCTGACCAGCCAAGGGCCAGCAGTCCTATAAATGACAATTACTGTGTAAATGTTTTGAAGGCAGGGCTGCTGGCCAGGAGCAGAGGGACTGTAAATTGTGTTGTTTTACCAGAGGCTCCCAGAAAGACATTGGACATTCAGACACCACAGAGCAAAGTTGTAAACTTTTCTATTGTTAATCTTTCACATTTTGCAAAAGGGCATTCCCAAAAGAAAGATGTATGTCCCGTTGTTGTAAATTGTTACCATCAAAGAGAAGTAAAATATGTGAAAGATGTTTCCTGTGTCGCTCAGTTGTCTTTTGTCAAACCTGTAACAAATGTCCAAGCTGTTGCTTTAGATCTACATGTAGGGGCAAGACTGCAAAGCCTTTGGAAAATTTGGGAAGCTCTGGGTACCGGTCTGAAAGTTCTGAATGTGCTAAAACAAGGCTACATCCTCCCCTTTCGGACCTGGCCGAACTTAACAAGGTCACCAACCATCATAAGCTGCTATGTTAATCCTCACAGAAACCTCTATCTGTTGGAGGCATCACATCAGCTTATGAGCAAAGTAGAACTAGTTCAAAATCCAAAATCTTGAGGGATTTTCAACCGACTTTTCTTGGTCCCAAAACCAAACAATTGGTGGAAACCCATACTGGACCTGAGCAAGTTAAATCTATTCCTACACCAGAAACTATCAGGAAGGGGAGTGGGTTACCGCAATAGATTTCAAGGATGCCTACTTCCCCATACCGGTACAGGAACAGTCCAGGAAATATCAAAGATTTCATATCCAGTTCAAGGCACTGCCATTCGGAATGTCCACGGCCACCATGGAGTTCGCTGTGGTAGCAAAGGAGGTGAAACTGATGGCTTTACATAGAGGTGTAAGGATCCACCAGTACCTAGACAACTGGTTGATGAGAGCCAGATCCCACCAAGTTTGTCTCCAGCATACTCTTGAACTAGTAGAAATTTGTCAGAAATTAGGTTGGTTGGTGAACATGGAGAAGCTGGACCACATACAAGTCTTTGACTTCATAGGTTACCAGTTTGACTTCCAGTGTGGCCGGGTCCAACCTACAAAGGACCGGTGGCAGACCCTTCAGTAAAAGCTAATGGAACCTCTCTCCCGACTGACTTGTCCAGTCTGGCATCTGATGTCTTTGATAGGTCTGCTATTGGCCACAGAGAAACAAGTTCACCCAGGCCGGCTACACATGAGACCCATACAGTGGCATCTCAAAAACAACTGGAGGGTACCAGAATCACAATAGAAGGTGATCCATATTCCCAAGTCCTTGCACCCCCATCTAAAGTGGTGGCTGGAGGAAGACAATGTACTTCAGGGTCAACTATTACACCCACAAGAACATGCTCTGCAAATATTTACAGATGCATCAAAAGAAGGGTGGGGCGCTCTCTTAAATAATCATATAGCAAGTTATATCAAGGGGAAGTTGGTCCCTTCCAGAAAACAAACTTTAAATTTTTATAAGCCCGATTGTAATACTGTGCCATTTCCCTGCCAGAGTGTACACAGTAACCTTTGTAATGGCAGTGTGATCTGTATCAAAATAAAAAAAAATATTTAAAAAAAAAAAAAAAAGAAAACAAACTGCATATGTATTTTTTGGAACTAAAAGAGGTCTTCTTGGCCTTAAAAGCGTTCCAAGGCCTCTGCTCAAACAAGATAGTTCTTGTAACAACCGACAACGCCACAGTAGTGTCATGCATAAACAAGGAAGGAAGCATGAGGTTGGGCTCACTGTGTGCTCTTCTGTGGAGAATCTTGACCTGGTGTGCCAGGAAACAAGTGACTCTCAAAGCCCGACACATTCCAGGCCAGCTTAACGTGGTAGCAGACAAGCTATCCAGCCTGCCATTGGAAGTCACACAGCGCCTATCTGAAGGATGTGGCTTGGGCTGATTCAGAGCTCTACCACTTGGGACCTGTAGTGGCTGCTCAGAGGTTGATTTCTTCTCTTTATGGGACTGAACTCATCCCTCTCTTCCCCTACCTCAGAGCAGGTCTATTAAAGCAGTGGGGGGCAGTGTCGGTATATCCCCAGGCAGGCAGATGCTGGTAACCGACCATGGCCTGATTGGGTTTTCTGACCCTAAGTCAACCCAGGCCTGGAGAAATTTGTAGTAGTTATTCAGCAAGTGTCCATTGGACAGGATGTATTAACGCAATAAAATTGCAAATTTCATGAGTATATTATATTTTTATAAGACAATACCTATCCAATGGACACACAAGACCCTTCCAACTGACCCCACTATTAGCTTACTAGGGGTCTAAATAGGTTTAGACAACGAAAAAGATGCCATGACGTCACTCTGTCTAGACAGGAAGTACAATGTGCCCTCTGGTGAATGCACAGTACTGGACCGGCCTGGCCGGTGGAAACAGAGGACGGCTTTTTCTGTCATTTGGCGGGCTGGTCTGTGCTGACCAGAATAGCAATTGTCCATTGGATAGGGCATTAACTTATAAAAATTTAATTTCCTTATTGTATCCACAGTGGTATCCGGTGGGTACTTTAGCGTTTCCTACGCTGCAGCCGTGCGTAGAGAGATTTTCGGCATTAATGCTGTCAGAGGAAAACTACACCAAATTTGCAGGATATCTTCATTGGGGTTAATCTTCTATGGGACTGAAATTGGCGTCATTCTGAAAAACAAGATTGCTGCCACGGGTATTTCTTTGAAAATTATCTACATTTTTCTACTGGCGGTTTCGCATAGGTAGAAGGTTGAATGTCTTCATAGGTGATGTGTATAACACATATACATGCCCTCTACAACATTGCAGACATTTGACCTTGAAGCTCTTAACTCAAGGTCATCCATGGAGTGCCAAAGTACCCCACATAGCGGACTTTAAAAGTGCCTATATCTCCCTTATTACCCACATAGCAGACTTTAAAAGTGCCTATCTCTCCCTTATTATTGGTCCTAGAGGTTTGCAATGTGAAACCAACCTATAGGAAATCATGGGCTGCAAATCTTCTGATGTGGTCAGATTTGACCTTGGGCCCTTCCTTCAAGGTCAAACGAGGATAGCCAAACTTAAAAGTGCTTATAACTCACATATTATTGGTCCTACAGGTTTGCAATGTGAAATCAACTTACAGGAAATCAGGGGGTGGGAATCTTTTGGTGTGGTCAGATTTGACCTTGGACCCTTCCTTCAAGGTCAGATGAGGATAGCCATACTTAAAAGTGCTTATAACTTGCTTATTATTGGTCCTAGATGTTTGCAATGTGAAACCAGCTTATAGGAAGTCATGGGCTGGGAATCTTCTGATGTGGTCAGATTTGACCTTGAGCCCCTCCTTCAAGGTCAAACAAGGACAGCCAACTTAAAAGTGCTTATAACTCGTTTATTATTGATCCTAGAGGTTTGCAATGTGAAACCAACTTGTAGGATATCATGGGCTCTGAATTTTCTGATGTCAGATTTGACCTTGGACCCCTCCTTCAAGGTCAAACGATGGTTCACTGGCTTTGGGGAGTTGTCTTTCTGGTGGATACAAATTTGCATCGGTTCTCCGATGCATAGGTCTAGTTAAATTTGCAATATTGTCTTAAAATTGGCATTTTTCAGTTCAAAAGCGTTAATTTACTATACATTCAACAAATCGCACCATTATTCAATTATTTTATTAGTGTTTCCACATGTGGCAAATTTCAGATATGCGGCAGATTTTACATTTCTATACTGTCCTTACTATTTCAAAGCACATCCATTATTAACCTTATTTTTGTTCAGTTGCACCTTAGAGTATGTCAGGTGATGGAGATTAAGCACTATAAAAGTCCACATTAGATTAGATTAGCAGTCAGTAGCATACAATTGTCTGTTTTTCAATGCTATTGGCTGTCTGATATCTTGTATGTGGTTTGTAAAGCAGAATGCTGACAAATCTCTATATCTAGAAATTACCTGTCATGGTGTAACCTATACAATATTTTGGTAGAGATGTTGGAATTTGAATTAATAAATAAAACTAACATTTTATTGCGTTAATACATCCTATCCAATGGACAATTGCTTTACCGGTCGGCGCGACCGGTCCCGCCAAATGCCAGAAAAAGACGTCCTGTATATAATACCGGCAGGACCGGTCAGGAGAGCGCATTCGCCAGGTGGCGCATCGTACTTCCTCTTCCTGTCTAGACAACGTGATGTCATAGCATCTTTTTCGTTTGGCACGTGGAGAGTGAAGACGTGTTTTCAACGACAAGGAAATTTTGGTTTTATACCGAACTGCTTTTTTCATCTTTGAAGAAGTTTAGAAGTATTATCTACAACTATGTCAGGACAGAGACGAGGTTCGCGGACACGCTGTGGCTGGGTTCGACTCCCACTCCAAGTGTGCGCATTGTAGGGACAAAGGGCTAGGCGACGACCCCTGCGTCCTGAAGAAAGATTGTGTTATCTGTAAAGGGTTTACCCCTGAGCAGGTCCTGCAGTTGGCTACACCAACCTACAGGGACAGAAAAGAGAAGAAGACGACCACTTCTTCTACGACCTCATCCACCCCCACTCTCATGGACCCAGCACACGTTAGTGTACTAGGTAAAGTGGAGAAGGTGAAGGCTGTACAGTCGACCCCTACCAAGAAGACGAAAGCCGTCTGCCAGCAAGAAGAGATCTTCAAGCAGTAGACCTTCAGCTGAAGATCTTAAACAACTAGATGACAAGTGGGCAGAGAGATTCTCCAGACTTGAGGCGATGTTAATAGCCAAGACCTTCACAGTGCCGGTTGAACCGGTTGTGAAGCCAGCTTCAGATGTGACTCCCACTCAGAAGCCATTTTTTGACCCTGGTGCCACCACCAGCAATCTACCTGTGGAGAAGAATCTGCCAGTAGAGAAATCCGGTCCCTGCCTTGACCAGGCCATCGGTATTGCTGTAGAGGAGATGCAGACATGCCACCCAGCCCCTTGGGGCTCCCGGTGCAGGGATAGCAACCCAGCCTGTTCAGGCCCCCAGTTCGTTCCCAGACGTTCAGCCCACCGGTGAAGCAGATCTGAGTGCAGCCTCTGACAGTGAAGCTGACCAGTTCAGTGAAACTAGTTCCCTGGATGGTGACATCCACCGGGACCGGTCAGCAGACAAGGATGCCTCCAGAGATGACCCTGAGAGTGAACCCACTGAGGAGGCTAACTACAGGGAAACCATGAGGGGTGTTAGAAGTTTCATGAACTGGCACAGGATTCCTGAGTTCGAAACTGTGTCCTCTACTGCAGATGACAACCCTTTTGCCGGTGCACGTGTCCAGCCAACTGGTAAAGTCAGTGTGAAACTTCCTGTGGACGACTGGTTGTGCAGGAAGATGTCCAGTCTTAACCTCACAATCAAGGAAGGCTACCCTACCAGAAACACTGACAACACTGGCCTCCTCAGAGATCAGTTCATCAAAACCCCTAGACCTTCCAGATGGTATGGGATGCATGCTGAGAAAGACAATGAGAGTTCAACAGTCCGCACCTGGTCACCGGACTCTGCAAAACTCAACCACTCCTTCAGCAGGGTTGCAAGAAGAAATATGCCTTCTGCTCCACCCTCCCGGATCCTCAGTCAGGATCTCCTTAGGCGCTGGGAGAGGGCAGCACGTGAACAGACAATAATGTGTAATCAGGCTGCTGGTTTATCAAGGTGCTTGACCAGGGTCCAGACTCCATGAACACTCAGCTAAAAACCCTGCGTCTGGACAGTAAGGGGAAGTCATCAGAGAAGATGAGGCAAGCTGTTAGTGAACTGGAGTATTTGACCACTTTCAACCGGTCAATATCTCAAGCAATGGCCAGGACTATGCAAGATCTATCAGAAGCAGTTTTTATCAACATGGCCAACTTCACCCTTGCTCGCAGGGATAGTTACCTGGACTATTTACATACTGGGGTAAAGCATGACACTGTGAACGCCTTGAGAACGTCTCCGGTACATCTAAACGCACTGTTCCCGGACCAGCTTATTGCCAAGGCTGAAGAGGAAATCAGTAAGAGTGAGGAGAGGCGTTCGTCTGGTACTTCACACTGACAGCAAGGTCGCTTCCACCCATATGCTGTAAGTGACAAGTCTGCTAGTCACCACACCGACAAGAAGCACGTCCCTGCTTGGAAGCAGATCAAGGACAAACAGCAAGCGAGGAGAAGTCGTGGCAAAACCTCCACATTCTCCCAGAAGCCGGCTAAGGGGTCCAAGTCTCATAAATGACAATTAATGTGTAAATTTTGTGACCGGTCAGATGAAGTCTGTATGTGTTACCCGTCAGGGAGACTTGGACCCAGTACCTGTGGCAGCAGAGAACAGCAAAGTGACTTTAAATGTAGACTCTCATGTTGCAAATGCTCATATTGTCACCGGGTTGCCGCAAAGGAAAGGCGTAAATCCCAATGCATGTCAATTGTACACAAAAATAAAATATGTGAAAGATGTTTTTTGTGTAGGTCACTTGCGTTCTGTAAATCTTGTCACCAATGCCCAACATGCTGTTTTAAATCCTCCTGTAGGGGCAAGGTTAAACCAGTGTTGGGAGAAATGGGAAGCCCTGGGTTCCAGTCCAAATGTAGTCACCACACTGAGGGAGGGTTATACTCTTCCATTCCGGTTCAGACCCCACTTGACAAGGTCACCTACTGTAATAAGCAACTACCACAACTCAGCCAAGCAGTCCTTCCTTTTAGAGGCACTGTATCAGCTGATAAACAAGAATGCAGTCGAACCGGTAGAAAATCAAAACTCGCTGGGTTTTTACAACCGGCTATTTTTGGTACCCAAACCCAACAACCGGTGGAGACCGGTCCTGGACCTGAGCACCTTGAACACCTTTTTAAACACAGGGTCGTTCCAGATGGAGACCCCAGAGACAATCAGAACCTCCCTACAGGCAGGGGAGTGGGTCACATCCATAGATTTCAAAGACGCTTACTTCCACATACCAATTCACAGTCAGTCCAGGAAGTACATGCGTTTTCACCTCCAGGGTCGGTCCTACCAGTTCAAGGCCCTCCCCTTTGGTCTATCCACAACCCCCATGGAGTTCACAGTGGTGGCCAAAGAGGTCAAGCTCATGGCACTTCAGAAGGGTATAAGGATCCACTAGTACCTAGACGACTGGCTGGTGAGAGCCTCTACCCAGGACACCTGTCTCCAGCATACTCAAACCCTGGTCACACTGTGCCAGGAACTAGGGTGGCTGGTGAACAGGGAAAAGTCAGAACTGGTTCCCAAACAGGTCTTCAACTTTGTAGGTTACCAGTTCGACCTGAAAGAGGGCAGGGTCAGACCAACAGAGGAACGTTGGCAAACCTTGACAGACAAGATCAGATCAATAATGTCGGATCCGTTTTGCCCGGTCCGAAAATTCATGTCCCTCATAGGTCTACTCACAGCAACAGAAAAGCAAGTCCACTTAGGGCGACTCCACATGAGACCCATACAGTGGCACTTGAAAAACAACTGGAGGGTCCCAGAGTCACTGGAAAAGGTGGTGGCTGGAGGAAAGCAATGTGCTTCTAGGTCAACCATTACACCCTCTAAAACATGCTCTGCAAATCTTTACAGACGCATCAAAAGAAGGGTGGGGCGCTCACTTAGACGAGCACACTGCAAGGGGACAGTGGTCCCTACCAGAGAGCAAGTTACACATAAACCACTTGGAGCTGAAAGCAGTATTTCTAGCTCTAAAAGAGTTTCGAACCCTCGTCTTCAACAAGACAGTGTTGATAGCTACAGACAACACAACAGTGGTTGCCTATATCAACAAAGAATGGGGGATGAAATTGGGCTCCCTGTGTGCCCTACTGTGGAGAATACTGTCCTGGTGTACCAGGCAGCAAGTAACCCTCAGGGCACGTCACATCCCCGGCCGGCTGAACGTGATAGCAGACAAACTATCCAGGCTTGGCCAGACCATTCAAACAGAGTGGTCACTTCACCCAGAAGTCTTTCAAGCCATATGCTCCCGGTGGCACCAACCCCAAGTGGACCTGTTTGCCACCAGGTTCAACAACAAACTACCTCGGTTTGTATCACCGGTACCAGACCCCCAGGCTTGGGCAGTGGATGCACTCAGCCTCTCCTGGGAGGACCTGGACCCATACGCCTTCCCACCGGCAGCCATCTTGGGCAAAGTGGTGGAAAAGCTCCAGGACTACCCCTGCAACAGAATAATACTGATTGCTCCAGGGTGGCCCAACATGCCCTGGTTTTGGGACCTGGTAGCAATGTCAAGCCAGATCCCACTGTGTCTGCCCAGCATACCCAACCTAGTGTCTCAGCCATTCAACCAGGTCCTTCACAGGAACCTGTCGAATCTGAACCTGCATGCCTGGCTCCTAGAGCCTCAGCAATCAAGGAGCAAGGCTTCTCTGAGGCAGTGGCAGCACAAATTGAGGCTCCTCAAAGAGGATCAACCAGATCTGTCTATGAGGCAAAGTGGACCATTTTTACAAAGTGGTGCCTCAGTAATCAGGTGGACTTCAGGGCACCACCTTTGAAGGCCATTGCTGACTTCCTCCTGCACTTGTTCCAGGACAAGAAGTTGCAACCAGGCACTATTGATGGCTACAGATCAGCCATTGCTGACAAACTGGGCAATTCAACCATTAATGTCAGCAAAGACGAGAATCTCACTCGTCTCCTTGATAGTTTCCATAGAGACAGACCTAAGGGCAGGAGGGGCATCCCCTCCTAGAACCTTTCCCTGGTACTACACCAGCTCACAAAGGCTCCCTTTGAACCCCTTAAAGAGGCCTCCATGAAACACCTAACTTTCAAGACTGTTTTCTTACTGGCCTTGGGTTCAGGTAAACGCAGGAGTGAGATCCATGCTTGGTTACATAAGAACATCAGACACCAGTCAGACTGGTCTAAGGTGTCCTTGTACCCCTCACCCAGCTTCCTATCCAAGAATCAGCTGGCTAAGGAGGGTCCAGATAGTGTGGCTCCAGTGGTCATTCCAGCCCTGGCACCATCTCTGGACAGGTCACTCAAGGGTGACAGGTCCCTATGTCCAGTTAGAGCCCTGCACTACTACTTGGACAGGACTTCAGACCTCAGGCAGAATAAGGAGTTAGTCTTTGTCTCCTTCAAGAAAGGGTTCGACAAGGACATCTCACCTGCCACCATCTCCTCATGGATCAAACAGACGGTCATTCTGTGCTATGAGCTCTCTGACCAGGAGGCCCTCTCCTTACATCAGGTTAAAGTCCATGATGTTAGGGCCTTTGCTGCATCTAAGGCCTTCCAGTCAGGGATCTCCTTAGATCAGATCTTGTCAGCCTGCCACTGGAAATCTCACAACACCTTCACCCAATTCTATTTGAAGGATGTTGCCTGGGCGGACTCAGAGCTTTTCCACCTGGGACCTGTAGTGGCTGCCCAACAGGTGCACCACCAGGCACAGAAGTGAGGAGATATTGTATATATGTAAATATGTACATATTGTAAATATGTTAGATATGTACATAATGTAAATATGTTGAATGTACATATATTTTCAAAAAACAAAAATAAAAAAAAATGTGACTTGCTTCCCTTGGGAAGTTTATTTCTCCTGGGACTGAACTCAGCCATTCTCTCTCTCTATCTTTCCCTTCTCAGAACAACTCTGGAAGGAAAGAAAAAGGGGGGGGCAACGTCGGTAGACTCCTGGTTAACCGGTGAGTTGGTAGCCAACCTTGACCTTTCAGGGTTCTCTAACCCTAGGTCAAATGGGCCTGTACAATTTTGTTTTGTTATGAGTTCACATAAGTCCCTAGCTGCTTACCCGCCTACCAAGCGGTAGTTATTCAGCAATTGTCCATTGGATAGGATGTATTAACGCAATAAAATTGCAAATTTAATAAGTAAATTAAATTTTTATAAGTTAATACCCTATCCAATGGACAGGCAAGGCCCACCCAACCAGCCCCGCTATCAGCCTACTAGGGGTCTTACTAGGACTAGACACGAAAAAGATGCTATGACGTCACGTTGTCTAGACAGGAAGAGGAAGTACGATGCGCCACCTGGCGAATGCGCTCTCCTGACCGGTCCTGCCGGTATTATATACAGGACGTCTTTTTCTGGCGTTTGGCGGGACCGGTCGCGCCGACCGGTAAAGCAATTGTCCATTGGATAGGGTATTAACTTATAAAAATTTAATTTACTTATTAAATTTGCAATTTTGTGACCTTTTAAAATTCCAATTTCTTCCAATGATGGTGGGCATAGGTGGGCTACATTAGAGTAAGAAATCTAAAATTCTCCAGGAATCTAAAATTCGCCACCTCTAAAACCTTAGTTAATTTTATGAAGAAAATGCTGTTTTTGTCTAAAAATTAGCATTTTTCAGTTCAAAAAGCATTAATTTACTATACAGTCAACAAATCTCACCACTATTCATATATTTTATTAGTATTTTCACATGTGGCAAATTTCAGATATGTGGCGAATTTTAGATTTCTTACTCTATAGAATTTCACAAAATACTATTCAGTAATTTCTATTCCCTCTCAACCACCCAATAGTGATGTGACATGAACAATATGTGCATCTTTTTCTTAATTATTTTGAAAAGTAATTTTAATTTAACCCCCTTAATGCCCTTTGTCAGAACCCATACACACCTGGGTTTTTGTAGATATTTCTTGCTGGCCTCTTAAACAATTGCACATGCATATTCATTGTCATTTTTGAATGGATTCACTTCGTCATAATTTGGTTTTCGCATTCTAATATACAGTGGTGTTTATATACACCCACATGAATGAAAAATAACAAGCTGAACCTATGCTGGATGAGAAAAAGAGTCTTTGAAAAAAAGAATGATTTGACAGGTAGAAGTCTTTTTTTATTTAAGTCAACCTCCCTTTTGATTCAGGTTTAGATTGTGGGGAAATGCATGTGCATGTTCTGTGAACTGATTGATTTATTTTGGGGTTAACATCACTCTTAACCATAGGACACTGGGCAGCAATTGTCAACTTTTCTTTTCAAATGGGACAGAAATCAAACCAAGGACCTGAGAGTTTGGAAGGAAGTATGTGCTACCCATAATGACACTGCCGATCCCCCCCCCCCCCCCCCCCCCAGTATACCCCTATTTCACTGTCATGAATTTTCCTCTAGACTACCCTGATTATATGGTCGGTAGTGTAATTGTGGAGGCTGTGCAACCAATCTTTCACTTGCAGAGGTGAGGTGCACAATAATTGTGGTCGTGGCTGTCCATCAAAAATATTCTTCTTGTTTTTACAAGCTGTTATGTTTCCTGAATTAATTGTATCAGATCTTCTTAACCTATTAGGGCTTCACATTTGATTGCAACTTTGGATCAACAGCTTCAGCATTTTGAAAATTAATTAAAAAACATCCTCGCAGAGTTGACTTTAAGTTGACCTTTGACCTTGCCGTAGTGACCTTGAGTTTGAAAATCTTGTCCGGGCTATATCTCGGAAACCGTAAGGTGTAGGAGGTTGATACTTGGTAGGGATATTGGTTAGGGGGTGTAGGTGTGCAATGTGATGGTGTGACCTTGATTTGACCTTGCTGTATTGACCTTGACCTATAAAATCTTGTCCAGGCTATATCTCGGAAACCGTAAGGTGTAGGAAGTTGATACTTGGTAGGGACATTGGTTAGGGGGTGTAGGTGTGCAATGTCATGGTCTGACCTTGATTTGACCTTTGACCTTGCCATAGTGACCTTGACCTATAAAATCTTGTCCGGGCTATATCTCGTAAGCCGTGATGTGTAGGAAGTTGATACTTACTAGGGACATTGGTTAGGGGGTGTAGGTGTGCAACATGATGGTCTGACCTTGATTTGACATTGCTGTTGTGACCTTGACCTATAAAATCTTGTCCGGGCTATATCTCGGAAACCGTAAGGTGTAGGAAGTTGATGCTTGGTAGGGACATTGGTTATGGGTTGTAGGTGACCTTGACCTTTAAAATCTTGTTGCACCTTTGGGTCTGTCTTTTGATGCAGATTAAGCACTGTTAAAGTCGTATTAGAATTCATAAAGAATTTTACTTTTACAACTTCCTATTGTAACAGGTGGAATTTCATCCAGTGAGCCACAGATTTTGCTCCAACACCACACACAAGCATACATTGAATGTATTAACACTTCTGCATGCATGGTAATATTCAAAACATCCAAACCATAATCCATGCCAGATGTAGATAAAGAGTGTCGTTATGTTTAGTTTACTGATTGATGCTGTCATCTTGTTATTGAATTGTCTTGTTTTAATATTTCATCTTTACATGCATTGTCTTTCTCTTAGACATTATTTTCTCTATTTAAACATTGTTTGGACCTTGATATAACTGACAGTGCTCTGAAAATATCCTGAACTTTGTACTGATACAGTACTTCTATATCTCTTGGTGTTAAAACTATTTCCCTAGGCTGTGGGGTACGGGCATCTCTGATGCTATTTTGTTTTCTTGAGAATATCAGAAAAATGCCATCAAGGAAAAGGGCAAGACAAAAATTGCAAACTTGGAACAAGGAAGGAGAGTTAAAACTGGAATCCCTGGCTTACATCCAGCCTCTAGGAAGCCCTGGTACTGAGAACATACAAAGCCCAAAGAGACGGAGAAAACTCAGAGGATGCTGAGGTGGCTTGCTTTTCTGGGAAGATCAGAAAATAAAAATGATTACCTTTTTTCATGGATCAGGAAGTGATCCTGGACATCCTGAAGAACCATAAGTGCCTTTACAACAATTGCCACTACTGTTATGAGGACACCAACAAAAGAAATATGCCTTGAGGTGATTTCAGACATATTCTCAATCTGGAGGCAGAAGGAAGCTACCAAATAGATGCAATTCATATGAACAAAATATGGCAAATGCCAGAATTGGGTGACAACTATATTCACTTTTTCTGAAATTACTCATTGTTCAATATATCACCAAAACAGCTGGGCTTTCCAAGTCGGCCCTGTTACTTTCTTCACCAACACTTGGTTTGCAATGTGAGGCCAAGGGTCCTGGATCTGTTTTGCATATCTCTAGAGACTTAATCACTTTCACACAGCTCAGAAGATTCTTGCGCCCAAGCAGAAAGTCAGCAAAAAATTAATAAGTGATGTTCACAAGAAAATAAGTCAGGGTCCCTAGAAAGTAAGTTCTGGTTAGGAGATCTTCTTATGATCACAAAATCGTACAATTCCTAGCATAAAAGTCTTCTTATACCATCACTGTACTGTACCTCTTTTCATAAACAATACCAGGGTATCATGTGTAATGATTTTGCTTACTATTTTGTAAAGTTAAAGCAAGGAAATTGTTGCAAAGAATACCTGAAATATTTTCACTGTATTCAATTGGAGAAGTGCCAAAAAATTGATCAATGTAAACTTGAAAACAATTTTTTTCCAATGAAAATCCCCCTTCTATGTAAGTGATAACTTTTTATAAACATAAATAAATAACATTGAATATGTTTATAGTAATACCAGATTAAGAAAGCTTGTCAACAGCTATAGTCATTCCAAATATACAGTACTTGAACTTTGTACTCTCTTAAAAACAAAAGCATTGATAAGTCCATATAACCATAGAATAAAAAACTTAACCAAAAGGTATATCAAATTTAGCCACAGAAATGTAAATTTTGCCACAAGTATGTGATATTTGCCATAATGGGGAAAATCCTTTTGTGTCATTTTCATTTAATAATGGGATATCTTAATTTATTTTGTGATTTATTTTCTGGGAATATGGGGCATTTTATATTTAATCAGTTGTAGAATTTGAGTGAATTTAACTTATTTTTTCCTAATTTTAAGAGTTGATACAGCAAATGTCAGAAGTTATGGCAAAAATTCAGAGCTGTTCACGCTCTATAGGAAAGTGTAGTAAATCTAAAATTATTAATGCCTAATACTAATTAATATATAACACATTAGTGGCTGTCTTTATTGCAAATGTTTTTATGTAAAGTTTTGAGATAAAGAATTGATAGATTTGAAGGTGTCCTCTTTCTAGATATACTTTAATTCTTGGCTTGTTTTGTGAAACACATTGCACTGTACATTTTGCTTGACTACAACCGGTTAAAATCAGCTATAGCTACAGGTGTGGCCAGTTTATGGGTCATCACATGAGGAAATGCTATATTCATGTAAGTTAGCTATAATTAGATCCACATCTTGTATGTATTGGGAGGTTCTACTTATACTGAGTTTACTTCATTGCATAACATTCCTAAAGTTGTTCATCACTTAATATCAATGCATTACTGCATTACAATTATTCTTAAGTAGCAATCGAGACGATATTATCTAAATTTTAACTCAGATCTTATATTTGCCACATAGTGAATGATTGCAAAAATTTTTTTTAAATCTTGGCCTGTATTAACAAAGATTCTTATTCTTAGGATTTTTCTTAGAATTTGCATATTTCTTAGAAAAATTCTAAGAATAAGAATTTTTCTATCCACAAACTTAAGATTTTTATTCTTAGAAACACACTTATTCTTAGAATATTCCAAGAATGGTTTGTATTCTTAGAATTTTTCTAAGAATAAGAATTTGTCTTTCACAAAACTCTTATTCTTAGAATATTCTAAGAATTTGATTTAAATCTAAGACTGGCACATAGCAAGCTTAACTTCAGAAAAATAGTTGTTTTGGTAATTATAGTGCAGCAACTGATTGCAAATTGACATCCAGACCAGTGTGTTACAAAATACAAACTAAGTTGTGTATTGTGTGTACTGTAATAAAATGCAGTCTCTTTATGCTATTTAAAAATTTCTCTGTTTCCATTCACACATATACTAAGATTGGTATTCACAAAGATTCTTAGAATTTTCCTTAGAAATACACTTAGTCTAAGACAAATTCTAACCTGAGCACACATTTCTTTATACTTCTAGTCAAAGAATTATTCTTATCTAAGAATTGTTTTGTGAATAGGTTTTTATTCTAATAAATAAAAAAATTCTTAGCTTAGAATTTATCTTAGACTTAAGTTTCATTCTAAGATAAATTCTAAGAATCCTTGTGAATACAGGCCCTGATATTCAAAGTTCTATAATGAAACTATTGATTTGTATGAGAAAAAGTTTCACTAATAACTTATTTTCTTTTTGTTTGTTTTCTGTTAAAAGTATCCCTTATTGTTCCTGTTGTCTATGATCCTTCCTTTCACCATGGATTCTCTGTTTTATACTTTCAACTTTGACCTTTCATATATGCATTACAAGTTCAACTTGAAGGTCCCACAGAGGTAGAGTTGGGTGATGCTGTCTGTCTGATTCCCATTTTGCAGTACACAATATTGATCTAGTATTTACCTTTACAATTCTGCAAGATTTGACCTAAATACTATAGTAATTAAAAGGAAATTCTATCTAGAAATTTAAAGTAAAGTTCTATGAATTTTATTATCAATGCTAAAACTGTCAATTATAGTTCATTATAAGTAACTCATGATACAATTTCTTTTTCAAAATGTTGTGGCTGAGTTCTTTTTAGTATTAATCATCATTTTTTAAACATTAGACGATTTACTTTCAAATACCTTGTAAGCCATTTTCTAATTCTTAGTCTTAAATTTATGACCAGTTTATATGCCAGATTCTTATATTTGCAAACCTATTTTTTCTAAATAAAGTTTATTTTTTATTGTGTAAAATAGCCTTGCTTATCCTCACTATTACTATGTAATTATGTTGGCCGGAGCAAACATCAACGACCATTTTTATTAACAGAGAGGTTAAACCCAAATACATTCGCTTAGAGCACCCCTGGAACTTCAGATGGTCCTTGTAACAATGTAAATGTGAGTATACCAAAGAAGTAATAAAATTATTACTTAATCTACTGGCTTGGCTAGGAGGGATTTCCCTTATAGCTCAAATGGTAGAGTGTCTGACTCTAGAATGAGAAGTAATGGGTTCAAGTCTCCTGCAAAGCTTGTCCTGTGACATTTGGCATCGAATAAGGGAAGGGCTGGTGTGGTCGAAATAATCACACTGTGGACAGCCATTGGTGGTTGTTACTGTGACCCAATAGGAAGCCTCGAACAGACAGAATGAGTCCGAGAATATCACAGAACCCCAGGAGTGATAAAGTCACAACTACTGGGTGGCCTGGAGGTATTTCCCTTATGGCTCACTTGGTAGTGTGTGGGCCTTCCGAGTGAGAGGTAATGTGTTTAAGTCTCCCCTGGAAACCTTGTCATATATAAAGAATACTTTAAAAATTTAAAGGTCTTCATAAGTAATATAGCCAATTTATATCATGGGAATATTTTCCTGATGATCTCGTATATCTTATCTTTAGCGAAAATGGTCACACTTTAGATAAGCAATTTTTCAAACTTCCTGTTTCTACAGTAAATTTCAGCATATTACAAACACCTAGTTATTTACTTTGTAAAATGTTGAAGTGAAAACTTGTGTGAAGAACCAAATCGTTTTGGGATATAAAATACAAGCAGAAATGGGATCCGGAGTGTCGAAGAAGAAAAAATCAAAATATGGTAAATAATTTGTATAACATATGCAATACATTCTTTGTGATATAAATTTATTCAGATGATAAGCTACAAAATGTTATTTAATGGTTATCTCTAATATAACAGTAATTATTTTGGATTTTCACAAATAACAATAATTATGTTATTTTTTCATCCACATAATGTTTTAAGCAGTGATATCTGTATAAGCAATTTAAATACTGACTATATCAGAATGTGATCTCCCATGATGGAAATTGGGAAGAAAATTATTATTTTGTCTTAAGGGCAAATTTCACGTACCAAGACAAATTTCCTGTTGCTTACTTTTTTCTCCACCCAGGTGATATTTCGGATGTTTATGGTATATATGTTACAGTGAATTTGTGTAATCGGGGAATTCGCGAATTTCCTGAACATTTTTAGGGAATTCGCAAAATCACAAAATGTACCAGGGAATTGACGAATTCCCTAAAATCTCTAGGGAATTCCAGAAAACCCGAAAACTTTAGTTATTTTTTTCACAAATTATCTGAATGTTTTTTTAGGGAATTTGTGAAGTTACATTTTTTGTACAAACGAATGGGATTTTACAACAAATCTTTTTAGTTTTCAAATGATTTTGTATGTCATACATAGTAATTCTGATTAAACTTGTGAAATGTGTTTGAAAATATATCATTTGTTTTAGTTTAGGTTTTGTGTAGACTAATATGATTTTTTTAACTGATCTTTTCAGTATATATCTGGTTTTCGATATTATAAATACACGTCCACACTCTAGGACAGCCTAAAAAACAATGAATGACACCTATTGGCATGGTCACATGACCATTGGGGGCTTCCTAGTCCACACTCACTCACTGGCTGCTTAAGGTACCCTAAAACATTTTTCAACGTTAGCCAGTGAGTTGGATGGCTCCAACATGTAGCTTTGATCAGGGAATGGTAAGTATTTATCTTATAAAAATTAAAATTACAACCAATTTTTTTTTTTTTCAATTTTATTTTATTTTGCTTGTGTTATTTACAGAGACAACTGTCAATCCTTCTGCAAGGGTTACCTTGGAAAGGCCAGAAGACCCGAAAGACAAAAAGAAGAAAAAGAAAAGTAAAAAGGACAAAGGTACTAAATTAAATTTAAAAGTGTTTAATATCAGAAAGGAATAAAAAAACAGTGTTTTAGAAGATATAATTATAGCAATATATTTAGTGATGGTAACTTTGTTTAAGACATATATTAATACTATTAGTTAATCATATACTATTGCACAACCATCACAAATAATATAAATTCGTGATGTTTTTAATACTGTTTACTTGTGATGTATTACTATTACAGTCCCTTAAATTAATAAGCAAAAAGTATAAAAGCTTAAAAGTAATGGGACAAAAGTATGTGAGCCAAGAAGGAAATTTGTTTTCTTATAACATAGTGAGCTCATGGTATCTCAATTTTCTGAGATAGTTCATGGAAATTGCTTGAGAAACAAAGCCAATTTTTTCAGATGATATCACAATTTTTTTGTCATTCATTATGACTGAGAGAATTTCTTTTATGTAACTCGATTGTAGTATTTCAACACAACAGTTATCGGAAAAAAAGACTGAATATCTCAAAAATATAACTACCTCAGAAAATTGACATTTTATCCCAAAGAAATAGATATCTAATAAAATAACTCTAGCAAAAAGTGAGTGGAGATAATTATCTGTAAAAATCAACTTCTGATCAGTTGGTATCATAAAAAATTGGATGCCCTGTCACTGATTTTAAGAAAAAAAATTACCGTATTTTTCCAAAATATGGCCCGGGCGTTAATTATTTTCAAATGGCATCAGACCAGGTGTTAAATTGAACCAGGCGTTCTTTTGAAATACAAAAAACAGTGTCATGAATTGTAAACGGTGTGCTTGGTACCAGGCGTTAATTTGAACCAGGCGTTTATTTGAACCTGGGCGTTATTTTGGAAATTTACGGTACTTTGCCATCTGTTTGAACATTATTAAGGCTTTCAATGTATATTTCCAATGTATATTTGGCTTAGTAATTTGGAACATCTGTAACACAGAATTGTTAATTATGCTGGCACAAGAGCATGAAACAGTGGTGCCTGAGACAGGACAAACCCTCTTCCAAGGGGAGTGCTGAAAAAGCACAAAAAAGAGTGAATATGTAGCCCAGATGTGATGTACAGTTTTTACCCCACAGCCTTTAAGGGCTTTGCAGATATTGTTTTCACCTGTGTTGCGTCCAGATGGGCAGGCGGGTGTTTGGGTGGGTGGGTGTCCGGTAAAATTTTGTCCAGGCTGTATTTAAGAAACCAGGAAGTCGATAGTTGGTAGGGACATTGGTTTGGGGTGTAGGCATGCAGCATCATGGCATGACCATGATTTGACCTTTGACCTTGCCATAGGGACCTTGAATTTGAAAATCTTGTCTGGGCTATATCTCAAAAACCAAAGGAGTAGGATATTGATACATGGTAGAGATATTGGCTAGAGGGTGTAGCTGTGCATCATCATGATGCAACCTTGATTTGACCTTTGATATTACTGTAGAGACCTTGAGTTTGAAAAAATCTTGACCAGACCATATCTCAGAAACTGTGAGGTGTAGGAAGTTGATATTTAGTGGGAGTATTGGTTACATGGTGTAGGTGTGCAACATCATGGTGTGACCTTGACTTTGCCTTTGACCTTGCGATAGTGACCTTTAAAATCTTGTCTGGGCTATATCTAAGAAACTGTAATGTGCAGGAAGTTGATGCTTAGATGGATCATTGGTTGGTGAGTGTAGTTATGCCAAATCGTGTGAACTTTAACCCTGGCTCTGCATAATTGTGTTCATGTACTGCCATAATTGAGACATTTTTCTCTTATGATGAAGATATTTGGATTGCTGTAACTGATATGTACTTTTACTTAATTGTGCTATTCCTATTGGCAGGTATGCTTCAATTAATAAATTTTACAGCTTCATATTTTTTTAGAAGGGGAAAGTATCTGTGATTTGCTAATGAAAATTGAAGACTAATAAATTTCTTGACACAAAATAATAATAATAATCAGAATAAAATATAAAAATAAATAAAAAATAAATAATAAAATAGCCATGTAAGTTACATCTAAGGCAAAAGGGTGACCATAATTTATTTTTTCCAGCATAATTCACCGTTTTTGCACAAATTTTAGCTTCACTCGTGGGGGGGGGGGGGGTGGGGGGTGGGGGGTGGGGGGGATCGGTGAGGGTGGACATCCCCCCAGGAGCTTACAAAAGTCAGCCATACACAGATGTCTTTGATTTCATTGATATATAGAGATAAATTGATAAATAAAGGTTTATAATAATTCACAGATTGCTCTATTACCTTACAAGCTGGATTTTATTAATATATGGAAAAAGAGAAAGAAAATAAGAAAAAAGTTTGTTTACACCAAACCCCTGTCCCTCCTCCCATACCATAATTAATTTTAATGGTAATGCATAAATCCATGAATGTTGCATAACAACAGAACATTTGATATTTCTTTTTTTCCCAGATTTAAACTTGGAAGAAGGTGTTGAGGTAAAAACTAAAACAAAAAAGGATAAAAAAGACAAGAAGACCAAGAAGGCAGGTTAGACTGGTTACATTAAAAAATTTAAAAAAAATACTACAATATGTGAAATGACTACTTAGGAACCCACCCCAACTATTTGCTTTGAATTAATGGGTAGAGGTTTTTCAGCTACTTGTTCATATTGATTTTTGTTTTATCACTTTAGATTTACCGGGGTAATACTTATTCAGTACTGGAGTCTCAATTGCACTCAAGCCGTGAAAGATTAACTGATCTGACTTTTGGGGGATAAAGCACATCAATTTTATTAATTAATTTTATAACTTGAGCCTAAGTCAGTGTATATTTTAATCAAAAGAAATCCATGTCAGAAGACATAAAAATATGTCAGAAAGAATGATTTTTGGCTTTAAATATCACAAACTGTTGAAGAGATTTCTCTGACATGTTGTTTAATCTGTGTCAACTCACCCAGTGCCCATTCATGGATGCTCATCATGTTTAGTTTTATTATGATTTAATCTTTTTTCAGAAAAGAAGGAAAAGGATGCAAAGAAAAAGAGTAAAGTAACTATAACACTACCAGTGACACCAAATGTTTGTAAGTGATTTCTTGAAAGTTTTTTAACTGCATTCATGGTCTGTTTCTTTCTTGTTTTTCAGAGCTTAATAATGTCTTCAGTACAAACACAAATGTTCTTTTGAAGTGGCTAAAATGTTATTGTTTTCCTTTACTGGTAATCTTTCCTCCATGTAAAAATTGCATTTTTCATATGCTGAAAAACCAAAATTGTCTCCACTTTCATGACTACAGCCTCTATAAAACCAAATAGTTTATATAAATGCTACGAAAATAGAAATTATTAATTTAGCAGTCTATGAACATATTTATGAATACTACCTACCTTATCATGTTTTTGTACTTTTCACATTAAATATTTCTTTTAACTTGCCTTTCTTCTTCTAACTTTTTAAAATGCCATTGTGATCAATATCGAGGTAGGTGTTCATGAAAAATTTTAAACTCAATCTTAAACTCAAATATAATCCCCATAATATAAGGGTTAAACCTTCATTTTATTGCGTAAAATACCCTTACCTTATCCTCACTAGTGCTTACGTGTTAGCGGGAGCATACATGGACGACCAGACGAGAATATTGTTTTAAAAACGAATATCCTTGTCGGTACCAGTATGTATGCGCATGACCGCGCATGCGCCTACACTGGAATAACCCCTATTAGCCTCACTTTTAATTTGGTCGTCAGGGAGTGTACATCGTAAACAAAGATTGTTTTCAACTATGGCAGAAGGTCAAATAAAAAGTAAAGGACAGAAGTTAGCGGCTGGTTGTCGTCATACTTCTTTTGAATGGGATCACCATCGTTTCTGCCTCTCTTGTAGAGAGAAGAACAAAGGGGATGACGTCTGTGTCACTTCTAAAGAGGAGGATTGCTTTGTATGCCTCCAATTCACGGCTGATCAAAAGAAGAAACTCAAAGCAAGGAAAGCTTATGAGAAGAAAAAATCCACTAAAGAAACGATCTCTAAAGAGGTCGAAGATTCCCTTCTAGGGTCTGAAGATATTCAGCCCTCTCAAGCTACCAGTAAAGAAAAGTCTTCCCATTTACCTTCCACTTCTTCTTCCTCTACTGTGTCTAATGATCCCTTACAGCTTATACTAGCACGTCTAGAAGCTATGCAGGGTCGTATTCAGGTTTTAGAAACTAAAACCACAGAGACAGCTACACATTCTCAAGAGGTTTTTGGAGAGACTACAAGTCGTGAAGATGCCAGGTCCATTTTTGCTACGACTGAAGAAGAAGATCATAGTGTGGCCCAAGAAGAAATAGAGCAGAGAACGCATCACAAACGAGCGCGTTCTCTCTCTCCTCACTCTGAACAAAAATTTTCTTCGAAAGAAGAAGAGATAGACGAAGATCCTTCCTACAGACAGTTGTTAGCCTCTATTAGGGGTTTGTTAGAACTTTCAACTCCAGAGGAATATAAGGAGGTTCCATCGAAGATCTTTGGGTCGAAGGACCGAAAGAAGAAATTATCTGTCTTACCTATGTGTTTACCTCCAGTGGTGGAAATTAATGCTAGATGGTCAGAATTGGAAAAGAAAGTTGCAGGGAATCCATCTGAGAATGGGGAGAGACTTCACTCAGCACCTTTCAATTCAGATACATTTCTACCTTATACCAGACCCAACATGAAGTTCTACAGGTCTACTACTTCTGAATTTGCCATCTCTGCACCTAAATGTCAAGATTCCTTCAAATCTATTTGCTCAAAATCTACCTCTGCTCCATCTTACATTTCTGTTCCAACTCGTCAGTTTACTACTATGGAATCAGTAAAACGCGAGCATGTTCAGGTGTTGGGGTTTGTCAGTCACTTTATTAGGGCTCTTGAGAAATGTGCATCTAATATGGAGGAGATTGTACAGTCTGGTGCTTCCAACATGGAAGACAGTCTCAGTAAGGATATGGAAGAACTGATGTCTTACATTCAGCTACAGTATTCAACTATAGCTTCCATTGAAAGAGCTCTGGAAACTGTTGTGGAAGCTTCAATGACAATGTCTTGCAATATGCAGCTTGCTAGGAGGGACACTATCTTAAAGTACTCAGCCCCTCACTTACACGAGCACGACAGGAACAGATTGAGGAGATCTGGTTTCACTTCAACAGATTTGTTTTCGCCCTCAGTTCTCAACAATGTGGAGAATAAATACGAACGCAGCCGTTCTCCCAAAAGACAGAAGATGGATTCGAAACCCATTTTCAATTCTAGGAAAGGAAGAGCTGACTACAATAATTCTTCATTTCCAAACACATCCTCAAAGAATTCTTTTCGTGGCCAGCAAGATAACAAGCCACAATTCAAACCCACACAGGCCACCAGAGGAGGTCGTGGGGGGAGAAGGAAATGACTATACTCAAGAAGCATTGCTACCTGGAGGCCGTTTACAGTTATTCTACAAGATATGGAAAGAAAACGGTTGTCATCCCAGAGTTGTGCACATTCTACAACACGGTTACGAGATCATTTTGAAAGATCCAATCGAATTGGCTCGACATCCCACAATTCACAGTGGTTATGCCAATCAACAAAAACAAAACTTCCTGTTGGAATGTGTACAGCAAATGTTACAGAAAAAAGCAGTGATTCCGGTAAGAATGTCTGCAACTCTGGGATTTCACAGCAGGTTATTTCTAGTACCAAAGCCGGGGAAAAAATGGCGCCCAGTAATAGATCTCAGTGTTCTCAACAGTCATTTAACAGTTCCAACATTCAAAATGGAAACCGCCGAGGTGATAAGAAACTCCATTTGCAAAGGGGAGTGGGTAGTTTCTGTAGATCTTACAGACGCGTATTTTCACATTCCTATTCACCAAAGATCTCAAAGCCTACTTCGGTTTCATGTAGGGGGGCGTTCGTTCCAGTTCAAAGCACTACCCTTCAGCATTGCGACGGCTCCACTCGAATTCACTCGTGTAGTCAAGGAGGTAAAGCTAATGCTTCAAAACAGGGGTATTCGCATCCACCAGTATTTAGACGACTGGCTTTTGCGAGCTCCAACACAGCAGATTTGCATGGAGCAGTCAAAACAACTGGTAGAATTCGTGCAGGAACTAGGTTGGGTGATCAACTTCAAAAAATCAGAGTTAACACCAACTCAAAAATTCGATTTCCTGGGCTACAGGTTCGACCTGGTCAAGGGCGAGGTTTTGCCTACAGAAAAAAAATGGCAAATTTTGAAAAATGCCATAGAAGATCTGGACAACAGTGTCACAACAACTCCCAGGATCCTAATGTCTTTCATAGGGATCCTGGTAGCTCTAGAGAAGACAGTCCCAATGGGCAGGTTGCATATGAGACCCTTCCAATGGTACTTGAAAACCCATTGGAAGTATCCCCAATCATTGGACAAGATCATCCCATGCTCTCAAATTTTGAAAAAACATCTCATATGGTGGAAAGATCCAAAAAATGTTTTGACAGGGTCTCCCCTACATGCAGAGGAGCACAATCTCCTGTTGTTTACAGATGCTTCGGTCAAGGGTTGGGGAGCACATTTGGGAGACCTGACAGTCAGTGGACTGTGGTCGGACATAGAGACAAATTTGCATATAAACATTCTGGAACTAAAAGCAGTGTTTCTAGCAATAAGGTCTTTTCAAACCCATCTTTTGAACAAGAGAGTCTTGGTGGCCTCAGACAATTCAACAGTGGTGGCCTACCTCAACAAACAGGGGGGGACTCATTCACTAGAAATGTGTCTCATGTTATGGCGTCTCATGGCTTTTTGTCATCCCAGAGCAATTTTGCTGAGGGCTCGACACATTCAGGGCTGTCTCAATGTGATAGCAGACAGCCTCTCACGCAGGGACAAGGTCATACAGACAGAATGGTCTCTTCATCCCAAAATTTTTCTAAGGATTTGCCAAATTTGGCACAAACCAATGATAGACTTGTTTGCCACCAGAATGAACAACAAGCTACCCCTATATGTGTCTCCAGTCCCAGATCCAAATGCAATGGCGGTAGATGCATTGAACATCTCTTGGGAGGCAATGGACGGTTATGTTTATTGTCCAATAGCTCTAATTCCCAAAGTAGTCCAAAAGATGAGGTCTTATGCATGTCAAATGATTGTAGTGGCCCCAGGGTTGCCAGGGATGAGTTGGTTTTGGGATCTCATAGACCTGTCCACAAAACCTCCACTGTTTCTTCCACATTGGGAGTGGCTTCTGAAGCAACCATTCAGTCAAAAATTCCATCAAAACCTTCCTTATCTCAATCTTCATGTTTGGCATCTGGACTCGAGACCAAATCACCTCAAAAATTCTCAAGCACAGTGGCAGAGAGAATTAAGGCACCTCAGAGATTTTCATCCAGAAGGGTCTATGAATCAAGGTGGTCCATTTTTGAATCATGGGGTAAAGAGAAGCAGGTGGAATTCGAACAACCATCTATTTCCACAATAGCAGATTTTTTGATTCATTTATTCAATGAGAAAAATTTGAAACCCACTACCATTGCAGGTTATAGAACAGCTATAGCAGATCATTTGGGACCAGCAGGCAATGATATCAGTCACAGTTTTGAGCTTAATAGACTGATTGCGAGTTTTCATAGAGATAGGCCAGTAAAAGATAGAGGCGTACCTTCTTGGGATTTATCTTTGGTCCTTCTGGCATTAACTAAGTCACCTTTTGAACCTCTGAAGGATGCTCCTTTGAAATTACTAACCTTCAAAACAGTGTTCCTTATGACCTTGGCATCAGGCAGAAGGAGAGGTGAAGTACATGCTTGGACCTTCAAATCCCTGAAACATAAGGCTGGTTGGAAGGAGGTCACAGTGGCTCCTTCATCAGTGTTTCTGTCCAAGAACCAGTTGGCTTCGGATGGACCTAATGTGGTTCAACCAGTGGTCATTCCAGCTCTTAAACCAATTTTGGACTCATCTTTATCTCAGGACATGACTTTATGCCCAGTCAGGTCTTTAAGATACTATGTTGATAAGACAAAGGACATTAGGGATGGAAAACACCTTTTGTTTGTTTCTTTCAAGAATGGTTTTTCAGGAGATATTCAAAGAGCGACTATATCATCCTGTACAAAGCAAACGGTCATTTTGGCTTATCAGGAATCTGACCTTGAAACTCAAAAATTATCTAGAGTCAAGGCACATGATGTCCGCTCTATGGCGGCTTCATTGGCTTTCAAGGGTGGAGTCTCTCTTGATCAGATTTTAGGTGCATGTTTTTGGAAATCTCATACGACATTCACTAACTTCTATCTGAAGGATGTATCTTGGAAGTCAAAAGAGGGGGCAGAATATTCATTGGGTTCTGTGGTTTCTGCTCAACATATAGTTCATTTATAGTACGTATTTTAAATGAATTTACCTATATATGAATCATAAGTATTTTCAACTTGTCTTGTGTTGTGTTATCCAGTTTTATGCTTATTTTGATATATTTACAGGCCATCCAGGGAGGTGTTTGTAAATATTTCCTGTTGGTTCGTTGGAAGTTTAGAAGTTGATGTTATGTGTTGATTATTGTTGCAACCACCTTTTCAAGCAAGTTGATAACAGCCTTTGATATACAGAAAACTCAAACTGCACATAGGGCCAAGGATCCAAGGGCTATAGGTTAGTCTTACAAATATAACAGATTTACAAGTGTTATTTTGTCAAGTTAACTTTTTGTGTAACATAGCCTAATACTTTATCCTCATAAAGGTACTTTTTTTTTTTTTTTTTTTTTTTTTTTATGAACTAAGCACACTGTTTATTTTTCATGTGCATGTTGTTTTTTTTTTTTTTTTTTTTTTTTTTTTTTTTTTTTTTTTTTTTTGAAAATGTTATAGTTTCTTTGGTTAATACCCTGTATTTTTTCACGTTTACAACAATACAAAGAACAAAAACAATACAGTGTCACGCTGGTACAACAATTATACAGAGGAAAATTATTTTTTTGAAATTTTTTTTTTTTTTTTTTTTTTTTTTTTCTTTTGGAACGCTTCCTAGGGTGACATTTAGTTTATAAAGATTTATTATAACAGAGTGAATACTTGCTATTATAATAGTAAAAAAGCAGGAACAACACTTTTACAATAAATTATTCCATATTTTGGATAGTATGGTTGGCAAAAACAGTATTGAAATTACCCCATATTTTCATAAACAGTTCATGTTTCGTCTCTAGTTTGGCAATATATTCCTGCTCTAAATATATTTTATTGAAGTAAGCAAAAAAGTGCTTTACACTTAGCGGTGAGTTTGACTTAGAGGTTTGAAAAATGTAAGATTTGGCCACTAAATAAGTTGTGTTTATTGGAATAGAGAAATATTTTGGAAGATATCCAAGGACTATATCAAATTTACTGATGGACAGATCCAGTGAAAGTGTCCTTTTTATATGTTCTTTAACTTCATTCCAAAAGATTTTTACTTTTTCACAGCCTGTGAATAAATGCACAATTGTTTGTGAGGCAGTTTTGCAAACGGAGCAAGCTCCATCATTGGCGAGCTTAAGTTTAAATAAGTAGTCTTTTGTTCCAAGAATTCTATACAGAATGCGATATTGCATCCAGATAAGATCATTATCCTTTACTGTGTTGAAGCATATTTTATATATTTTCACCCACATGTCTGAGGTTATAACCTTGCCAAATGCTTGTTCCCAAAATGAATACTGAACTTTTTTTTCGTTACAGATAGGGTTTTGTAATATCTGGTAAAAATCTTTACAACCTTTTTTTGATTTCAGTATCAATCGATCGATGTTTGGGAGATGTGGCTTATAAGTACATAACGATACAAACTTCAATTTTGCAAGATATGTTTTAACACAAGATATAACCCTATGGTACTCTAAAAAATTTGTCTTCAGATTAAACATCTTCTCTAAGGTGGGTTGAGATAGAAATTCCCCATTTGCATACATTAGATCTGCTGGGACTAGGATGCCTTTTGTATACCAGTGCGGCAACATTAACTGAGCTTTAGAAATTTTCGGGTTTTGCCAAAGAGGCTCGCATAAGGCATCTGTACTGTTTTTTATAGGTATTTTTGCGACAACTTCACTCCAAGAGCTTAAAACTTCTACCCAAAATTTGTTGTTAGTTGTTCTTGAGGCACTTTTTGTATAATCTGAACCGAATGTGAAAATTTTGTTCAGTGACGCAATCTGAGGGAATGCCACACTTACCCAAGGTGCATTTATATTTCTATAGACTCTTCGGATCCATGTCGCTTTTAGACCTGAAATGTAGTTGTTAAGCTCAATCATATTTAGGCCGCCATTGTAGTAATGTTTTGAAATAGTTGACCTTTTAATTTTGTCTGGTTTACTGTCCCAAATAAATTTATAAAATAGAGTTTCTAATTCTCTAAGTTGATGTTTCCCGGGGGCTGGAACAGAAAGTAGGATATGATTCAGTTTAGATAAGGCTAATGTTTTTATCACGCAAATTTTGCCGATTGGTGTCAAAAACCTGTGCTTCCATAGTTGGAACATTCTGTTGATGCTTTCAGTTACAGGACCATAGTTTAAGTCAGGCATTTCATCCAGGTCTACTGAAAAATTTATACCGAGGAGGGAAAAAGGTACTTGATAGTGATTCTTTGGCTTATTGTTTGGTTATTCCTACATTTGGTGTCAAAAATATTGAAAATCCCACCACCTGTATGGTTGTAATCAAGCACTAGTGAGGATAAGGTAAGGGTATTTTACGCAATAACATGTAAAAATTTTATTGTAATTTAACTTTTTATAAGTTAAATACTTACCTTATCCTCACTAGATTCGAATTCCCACCCATCCAACCCCACATTTTCAAGATTTTTGGTTTACAATACAACGTATTGACTCCCAAAATTAAAAGTGAGGCTAATAGGGGTTATTCCAGTGTAGGCGCATGCGCGGTCATGCGCATACATACTGGTACCGACAAGGATATTCGTTTTTAAAACAATATTCTCGTCTGGTCGTCCATGTATGCTCCCGCTAACACGTAAGCACTAGTGAGGATAAGGTAAGTATTTAACTTATAAAAAGTTAAATTACAATAAAATTTTTACAATTTGTGTGTAAACTCAAATTCAAATACAATACCTATTTTCAAGTAAGTATATACTTAACCTCAGACTCAAACTCAGTATATACTTATTTAGAATTGAGTTTGAGTCTGAGTGACTTTGATTTTCAGATTGAGTTGGCTTTTTTATAAATTACAACTCCTGAAATAATTATGTTATTTTATTTACCCGGTATTTCAGTAATATATCTTTATACAATGCAAATAATTATATATTTCTCACAATGTACCAAACCCTCTGTTGGGCTTGTATATCTAATCTAATCTAATCTAATCTAATCTAATCTAATCTACTGCTTTGTAGGCACAATATCTTCCCCACAAAGGGGAACTCAGTGCGCTAGTTAAACAAAAATCATTATAATAGGGAGAGTCGAGGGGCGTTTGGGGCCAGTTATCCAGAATCGTGGGTGTGATCAGGAGGGAAGAAGACTAAGTTGGGAAACTAGAGTTGAAGAGGTGGGTTTTGAGGTGTTTCCTAAAAGATGCGACTGAGGGACTATTTCTTATTTGGAAGGGGGAAGAGTTCCAAAGAACTGGGGCATAGTGACTGAAGGAATTAGAGAAGTGTTTGATTAATTTGTGGACTCTTCAGTCAAAAGTGGGGGTATGAAGGAACTTGAGTTTGGGGGTGTTTCACCTTGTATTTCTGAGAAGAGGTGTAGGGTGAATTAATTCTCTCAGGTAAACTGGTTGACCTTGGTTAAGAATTTTGTATGTAATTAGGCCTATTTTAAATTGTACCCTGTTCCTGACTGGGAGCCAATGGAATTTCTTCAGTTGAGGGGTAATGTGAGAGAATTTAGAGGAACGGGTGACAACCCTGCGGAGTGAGTTTTGGACTAACTGCAATCTCCTTAACTCAGAATCAGTGAGTGATAAGAACAGTGAATTGCAATTGTCCAATATGCTGTTCACCAAAGCATTTGCTAACAGAACTGATGTTTTAAGGTCTAGAAGGGGTATGAATTCTGTAGAACTCTAGTGGACTTTATGACCTGTGACATGTGGTCTGAGAAATTGAAATTGGAGTTGAACACTAATCCGAGGTTCCTAACACTTTGTGCTGGTGAGACCTGATTTCCCAGAATATTGATAGGAAAGTGACGGAGTTGTTTACAGTTTTTTGGGAGCCTATGAGAATAAACTCAGTTTTGTCAGGTTTAAGTTTTAATTTATTTGTAAACATGAAATTTTGAATGTCAATAAGGCAGTTCTTTAGTTTTTGTACAGAGTGAGAGAAATTTGCTGGTGAGAGTGTTATGTATAATTGGGTGTCATCAGCCTAAAATTGGTATTTTATAGCGAAATACCCTTACCATTTCCTAACAGTAGCTATTTGTTGGAGCCATCCAACCCAATGGCCAACACAGAGATGCGATTTTTAAGGTTATATAACAACCTTAATCAAGCCATTTGGTTACAGTAGTCCGTCCTCCCGCCAATTAGGTCACATGACCACATTGTGTACTTCATTATTTTTGTTGGCCATCAACAGTATGGACGTCTTTGGAAATTAGGACAAGTTTTGTCAGGGTTTTATATTTATTTTACAGTGAATCTCACTTCATTTTTCACATGTATATGATACAGAACTTATTAATTTATTAAATCTTCGAAGGTATGCATTATATTATGCAAAATAAGGACTTTTGGATGGCGACATCGGAAGTTCCATCTTCTTCTACCTCGAGGAAATTATCAACATGCCAGTCGTTTGGTTCAGTTTGCTGGACGTTGGGAGCTATAAATTTGAAGCATAAATACCTATAAGAAACAACAGAAACGGTCATGGGTGACGCCATTTTTGGAAGAGAAATGACAATTCGATTGTCACTATTGCTGTTCACACGTCTGGTTCTAATAGCCAGGCGTTGAAAGCAATTTTATCATAGTATGCGTCCCAGTCGAATTAATTGTCGACTGTACAGTAGAAGGAATTCCCGCTTAGGGGCAGCCATTAAAGTTGCCGTGGACACTACACCGTGGAGGAGTTTTGACTGCAGGAAAGACTACCTCTTCGGAAAACTCTTCCGTTCGAGGTCCAGTCGGAACATTCAGTGGAGGAAATACCTGCATGATGTCATTCAAAAGACAATCGAGTTTTCTATTCCTCCAAAAAGGTTTAGATTCTGGTTGTCAGATGATGGGGAGTGTCATTCATATCTACAAGCAAGGCATCTACAAGCAAGACATTTGATTCAATGTTTTTGAACATTTTAGCAGTACAATCGGGTTTCTATACTCTCAAAAGGTTTAGATTCGGGTTGTCAGGAATACAAAGAACCTAGTCCTTATTTTTCAGAGTTTTGCTGACTATTATTAAGTGGCTAGTCTTTGATATAGTAGTCACAGGCAGTGTGAATGCTCCCTCGTTTTGTCACATTTACCTACATCATAGAGTTTCCACATTCCTTGGGTGAACAGACAGTGTTAAATGTGGCCTTTATTTGGGGTTTTCAGGGCGTTTTGAAGCCTCTGGTGTTGTAAGAGCAGTTATCCAGGAAGAAGTTTTTGATTGGACTTCCCTACATAAATCACTTTCCTGGGCAGATCCTTGGTTGCAGGAGGTCTACAGGAAGATCACTTTCACACACTTTAGGAACAAGTTCCCTTGTAGAAGACCGTAGTAGAGACCAAAAATGTATGGTCTCACTTTTTCTGTTCAGGTCTAATTTAAGGGATCTAAGGGATCAGCATGAGATGTTGTAGACTTATAATGCCTTTGGACAGTGTGCAGTGTGTTGCATTTCCAGTCCACAGTGGGCTAGTTTTTGTGTTCTAATCTTCTTGTTGGAGTTTGACCATGTCTAAGAACATGTGACTCAACAGAAGTGATGTAACTTAGAATGCCTTTAGAAAACATACAATGCATTTGTGTCTCCTAATGTGGTTCTCCTGCTGGACATATCAGTTGTTCAGAGGATTTTTTGTAGTGTTTTCATGAAAATAAGGATGATGAGTAAGTTTAGAAGTGAGCATGCTCCTAGTCTGGACTAATAAAAGGACACCAGGCCTCAGAGCAGATCTTTTTGTCCCTATCATGACAGTTACCCTGGAAATATAGTTACAAGTGTCTCCTACTCCTCAGCTAGTTAAAAGGGGAGGGGATCTTACTTATACAGGCCCTATGGAAGCAGGGATGATAGCTGGCATCCTGTGGTTTCAAGGAACCTTTGCCCAGTTTTTGGTACTATACAAGTCTTGGGAAAGGACAATATTTAGCCAGACTTTTTAGAAGTGAGGTTGGCAGAAGTTAAAAAAAACAAAAAAAAAACGAGAGAAACAGCAGTTTTGATAAAAGCTATTTATGAAATGATCGACAAAAAGGCGATATCACCAGTCACATTGCTGGAAGTTTTCAGTTACAGTCTTTTTCTTGGGATTAGTAAAGAAGAAATGACTGTCAGTGATACTTAAGGTCAGGTAAACAAGCTTTGCATGTACCTTACTCAATATGAACTGTTGCAGTATATTCGGCATTCGTTTATAGAAGGCGACTGGTTGATGTCACTAGAATTTATGGGTGTAGTACACATAATTCACCGATTCATCCAGCTAACAAGGTATCTTCGCTTCATTGGAGGCTACAGATTCTACCAGTTCACTGTCTTACCCTTCAGTATTGCTACAGTTTTTTCTCGAGTTCACCAAGGTAGCAAAAGAGTTGAAGCTGATGGCTCTTGCAGAAGGCATCAGTATTCGCCACTATAGGTTCGCTAATGAGAACGAACTTAAAACAGCAATGCCAAGAAAACACCTACTGGTTAGGGCATCTTGTCGAAAGCCTGGGTTGGATCACAAATTTCTAAAAATCAGATTTATTTCCAACTCCAGTAATCGAATTTTTGGTTACAATTCAACCTCAGGGTAGAGCTAGTCTTCTCAACTCAAAGGAAATCGATTGTTGTCTTGGAAAGACAGTTACTATGTTGAAAGCTTCTCACTCATTTCCAGGTAAGCTCATGTCACTTTGAAAGCATGGCTTCAATGGAGAAGACTACACCATTGGAAGGTCTGCACATGAAATCACTCCAATGGTATCTGGAAACACTGCGGATATCCTTAGTTTCTGATTATCTCACTTCTTGTTTCTTTGGTTTACAGGGGTCATCTTCAGTGGTCGACCAATCATTCAATTTTGAAGGAGGACTCACCACTCCTTTGGAAGGAGCTCAGTCTCTCTCCTTTCACAGAAGCTTCCCTAATTAGGGTTGGGGTGCTCTCTTGAAGCATTCACAGCCATTGGTCTGTGGAATCAGGAAGAGTCAAGACCCCTCATAACATAACATTATACAGCTGGAAGCTATGTTGTTAGCTTAAAATGATTCAGAAATCAGCTTCTGAGTTGAAATCAGTTGATTTTCACAGACAATTCTTTAGTGGTTGCCTATATGAACAGCCAGGGAGGCTTCCACTCAGGGAATATGTACCTTGATCTGTAGAACCATGGTTCAGTCCAATGCCAGAATGATTCAGATTCAGGAAAGTACATCCCAGGGAATCTACATGTTCTGGCAGATTCCTTGTCTAGGAAGATAAGTTGTTTCAGACCAAAGGGGCTACGAATCGTCAGGTTTTCAATCAAATTAGACATTGCTGCCATCAATCAGTGGTTGATGTGTTTGCAACAAGATGAATCCAAGCTTCCTATGTAGCTCTGATGTCAGGCTCTGGAAACAGGTCTTGTGAAAGTCTGGACAGACATGTGTTTTTGCCCAGGGCCTTGGTCCTGCAGGTGTTGCAACATGTATATGTCTCATGTCCTAGACAGTCAGTCTTGGGAAACAGATGCATTGAACATCTTTGGGGAGGGTCTGGTCAGTTATGTCCAGTGGCCCTCATCCCTCAGGTGATTCAACAGATAACCACCTACAGGTGCAGAATCATCATGATTAGGTGGCCAGGGATGTTTTAGTTTTGGGATCTGGTGAATCTGTCCACAAAACTTCTTCAAACACTTCCCTTGGGGGTAAATCTGTTGACTCAACCATTCAGCAACAGACTTCACAACAATCTAGTTTATTTGAATCTTCATGTTTGGCATCTGGAGTCAGGCATGAATATTATGGAAGATTCCCAGAGGAAGTGGTGAAACAATGAAGGAGCACTCCTCAAGGAGAATCTGACAATCAATTGTTCTATTTTGGGAAGTGGTGTGAAGAGAGCCAGGTATATATCTCAGACCCCACCATTCCACATGGAGCAAATTTTCTGAAATACTAGTTTAAGGAAAACATCCTAATACCATCCACTATTGTGGGCTATGGAACAGCAATTGCGGATGGTTTGGGACCTAAAGGGTCAAGAAGTGTCTAAAAGTTGAGATAAATAAGAGATTAACAACTTTTAGTAAGAGACAAACCAATAGTTTGGATTTTGTCATTGGTCCTACATGCTCTTATCTAACAACCTTTGAGCTTGTGAGGAAGGCTTTCTTGAAGTTATTACCTTTCAAGACAGTCTTTGGTTTTGGCTTCAGTTAAAGTAGTGACATTCATGTTTGGACCCTTCCCTTAGTTATAGGGAGAATTGGTCACAACTAACTTTGGCCCATTGACTGCCTTTTTGGCCATGAACCAGTTGGCTTCAGATGGGCCTATGGCAATTCAGCCAGTGGTCTTAGTCTGTGCATTACAGATTCATGGCAAGGGAGTGACATTCAAGCTTGGACATATTCTTCCTTCAGTTATAAGTAGATTGGTCACAAATAACTCTGGCCCCCATGAATTGCCAGAACCAGTTGGCTTTGGATGGGCCTACTGCAATTAAGCCTGTGGTCATACCAGCTCTTAGCCTCTTTGGACAACACTTTGACTCAATGTGGGTCTGTCTGTCCTGTCAGGGGTTTGGTAATCAAAAGGTTTGGGATAGAACAAATCTTTTGTTTTTACTGCCATTAAGAAAGGTTCTTAAAAGGAGTCACAGAAGCTATTGATGTATGTTTTGATTGCATCTTTAGTTTCTATAGGTAATTTCCTTACATGAGTTTCTTGATGCATGTTATTGGAAATTCCATTGTGTGTATGTATACCAATTTCTGTTTGAAAAATCTCTGTTGGCATAGGGTCAGATTTGAAATTGGGTCCTACAGTTGCAGTTACAGTTTTGTTATTTTATAAGTATGTGTTTCATACTTATATTTGTACATTTGCAGTTTGTGGCTGGTATGTCTGCAATGCTGGATGTATTTGTAGATGATATCAGTGTTGCCTAAATCTGACTTGGGAAGTATTAGGCATTATGCTGATGACACTTTCAGGTCGGTTTGACCTTGTCTTGGGGTCGGATGTTACAATGTAGATGGGTTGTCTATTTAGGACATCCATTTGCAGCACCAATAGTGTCAGCTTTTGTGAGAACTACAGCTACAGACTGCCATTTTTGGGGAGTTGTATGTTGTGAATGTTTGGAAGTTTCTATGTTCATTAATGCATGTAATTCCATTGAGAAGTTCTCATTATGTTGTAGGTTAGGTAATGGTTTTCTTAAAAGAATTCCCTCCTTCCTACAAGGCTGGATTCAGCTACTGTTAGGAAATGGTAAGGGTATTTCGCTATAAAATTGGAAAATTTTATAGTAATTTAAATTTTTATTAGAAATACTTACCATTTCCTAACACTCAAATTTCCCTCCCGCCTCCCCGCAAGTCATTCTTTTACTTGCAACAAAAATAATGAAGTAAACAATGTGGTCATGTGACTTAATTGGCGGGAGGACGGACTATTGTAACCCAGTGGCTTGATTAAGGTTGCTATATAACCTTAAAAATCGCATCTTTGCGTTGGCCATTGGGTTGGATGGCTCCAACAAATAGCTACTGTTAGGAAATGGTAAGTATTTCTAATAAAAATATAAATTACTATAAAATTTTCCAAGTTAATACTATTGTGGGAATGAATGATTGAGCTGATTGGGTTAGTATAGAGAGAGAAAAGAATTGGACTAAGGACAGAGCCCTATGGGACCCTGTACTGGAGCGCAGCAGGATGTGAGAGTGTGCTACGTAACTTGACCGGGTGTGTCCTTCCCAACAGGTATGATATGAACCAGCCAAGTGCTAGCGCACTGATTCCATAGTATAGTAAGCATTAAGTCTGTCCAGGAGAATGGTGTGGTCAATGGTATCAAATGCGGCCGGAGAGATCCAGAAGGGTAAGGACAGTGACAGGCCCTTTGGCCATATTGAGAAGAATATTTTTTTGAATATTAAGGAGGGCACTTTCAGTAGAGTGGTATTCTCTATAAGCTGATTGGAAGGCAGTTGTAAGGCCGACTTCATCAAGGTGAGTTTGTAGCTGGACGGCTACTACCCTTTCAAGTATCTTTGAAATAAAGTTTAGATTAGAGACAGGCCTATCGTTTTTGAAAACTTCTTTGTCCAAGGATGATTTTTTGAGGATTGAGATAACATGGACCTGCTTGAAAAAATTCGAATACTTACCTTGTTCAAGAGAGGCATTGATTATTGAAGTGATGGGGGTGATGAGAATATCCAGATAATCAAGAACAAGAAAAGTGGGCAAAGGGTCGAGGGAACATGATTTGCTTGAAGAGTTGATAATAATTTTGGTAACTTGATCCTCAGTTACAGTAGAGAAAGTGAAAATCATAGGGGGAGGAGAGTCTGGGGTGATGTGTTGCGAATTGAGGGAAGTGGAGAATGTTGAGCATATTTTTTTTAATTTTTCTGTGAAGAACTCCACAACTCTGTCAGCCAAAAGCTGAGGGAGCTTTATCGATGGGAGCATCTTGGCTGGTAGTCTGTGTAACACATCACCCAGGACACACCATAATTTTTGTGGGTTATGGTGATTGTCCTGAATTTTTGCTTTAAGTAATTGAGATTTGGCCTGCATGCAGATTCTATTGTACTGGTGGACTTTCTGCATGTACTGGGGTCTATTGAAGGTGGATTTATTTCTTCTCGAAATGCGTTCAAACAAATGCTTGGTCTCTTTTGCCACAATCACAGTTTCATTAACCCATCCCGGGATGTACTTTGCCTTGGTGAGTTTGGTGTGTAATGGTGCATTTTTATAGCAAAATACCCTTACCATTTCCTAACAGTAGCTATTTGTTGGAGCCATCCAACCCAATGGCCAATGCAGAGATGCGATTTTAAGGTTTACTAACAACCTTAACCAAGCCATTGGGTTACAGTAGTCCGTCCTCCCGCCAAAAAGGTCACATGACTACATTGTTTACCTCATTATTTTTGTTGGCCATCAACAGTAGAGACGCGTTTGTGGAAATCTTTGGAAAGTTTAAAGTTTTCAGGGATTATTTCATTATTTATTGAGATTTTTGAATCATGGCGAATAATAAAGATTCATCAGATTCTAAATCTAAGAAATCCAGTTTTTGTGGACATGTTATGTTAGGTTTTGATAACCACAGATATTGCTACAAATGTTGTGAAGCTAGCAAGGGTGATGACCTTTGTACTCTTAAGAAGGATTGCCTTCTTTGTATTGCTTTGTCGGAAGATCAAAAGCGAAAACTCACTGAGAAACTGTCAACAGGTAAGAAATCTTTGAAAGAATCTACCTTGCAAAAAGAAAAGGACAAGATAAATGACTCCATATTGGATGAGGAAGACAGTTCGGTAGGAATGTCTTCTCATTCGGTGGTCGCTGGCCAGACATCAGGTTCAAATAGCCAGGCGTTGGCAGCGATCCTCTCACAACTTACAACCCTAACGAATAGAATTGCTGCTATTGAAAGCAAGGATTCCCCTGTAGAGGCAGACATCTTGGTTGCTAACGAAGCTGTGGGAAGGGCGAGTTCCCAATGCAAGAAGAGATCTACGTCTAGTACAGTCTTCTGAAGAGATTCATTCAAAACGCCATGCGGAGGAAAATCCCTCTACGTCTGTGACAGACAATTGATTTTCCATACCTTCAAAAAGAGCGAGAGTAGAGTTGTCAGATGACGGGGAATATGATTCCTCTCAGGAAGACAAACAGCCAGTTCCTTCATATTCAGACACACTTTTCGCTATAAAGAAGTGGATGGATATTGCAATAACTGAGACTGACACTATTATTGCCCTATCTGTGTTTTCACAAGCTTCTAAGCTGAAGAAGTCTGCAGAGGTCTCCTTAGCTCTTCCTCCTGCTGAAAATATGTGTAGTTTGTGGGATTTCAAGGAATATGAGGCTTCAGGTGTTTCAAAGGAACATGATTCTTTGAAAACCAAGTCTTCAAGGAGAATCCTTTGCCTAGAGGTCAATTTTTGAATTTTGAAAGACCACCTATGAAGTGGTATAACATCTCACCTCAGCCTCATGCAGTAGTAGCTCCCAAGTTACAAGATGCATTCAGAAACATTACTTCTTCACAGTTTCAGATGCCATCTGCCATTTCAACTCCTTGGAAGCAGTTTACTCTCTGGGAAACTGTTAATAGAGAAAACATCAATGTTCTAAACCACATTTTTTGGTTCAATTCTCCAAATTGCAAAGCCACAGAGGAGATGGAGAAACAATTTGCTATCTTAAAATCAGCTGAGAATGAAACTGACTTTAATAATGCTCTGGAATATGTCCAGGAGTGTCTTCAGTTACAGTCATCAGTGAATCAGTCTTTGGGGAAGTCTTTAGATTCTTTGCTTGGCAGCTCCATGACCATGGCATCAAACATGTTGTTGAGTAGGAGGGATAATTACTTGAAAAGCTGTTCCAAGGATGTCACTGAGGATGACATTAGTAAGCTTAGGAATGCTCCTTTCACTTCAAATGAGGTTTTTCCTGTAGATACTCTCTCTGAAGTTCAGAAGAATTTCATTCAGTGGTCCCATGTGAATAGGGAGTCCAGGACTAGAGATTCTAGGAAGGAGCATACGGCTAGACATGAGGAGAAAAGAGATAGCAGGTCTCAGAATAGATCTTTTCAACCCTACCATGACAATTCTTCAACAACATCAGCAAAAAGCAATAGCTCTTCTGCAACTGGAAACAGAGGAAGGGGTTCCTATTCCTCTAGGCCTTTCAGAGGCAGGGGTGGCAGAAGGAAGTGACTGTCTGTGCCCAGGAAGCTGTCTGTCCAGTTTTTGGCAGGTATGGGAAGCCAGGGAAGCTCATCCAAGGGTGGTGACCATTTTGAAGGAGGGTTATTGTCTGAATTTCAGAAATCAACCTCCATTGATAAATTATCCAGCAATAAGGAGCAAATATTTGAACCGGGAGAAGCAAGAGTTTTTGATAAAGGCTGTTTATCAAATGATCGAGAAAAGAGCGATAACTCCAGTTCAAAAGGTCACTTCCCTGGGATTTTACAGTCGTTTGTTTCTTGTACCCAAACCAGGGAAAAAATGGCGTCCAGTGATAGATTTGAGTGTGGTAAACAGTTATTTACATGTACCAATTTTCAAAATGGAAACTGCCGAAAATATTCGAGATTTGCTTCACGAGTGGGTAACCTCACTCGACCTTACAGATGCATATTTTCATATACCGATACACCCACGGTGTCAAAAGTATCTTCGTTTCAATGTAGGCAACAGATCCTACCAGTTCACAGCCTTACCCTTCGGAATCGCTACGGCTCCACTCGAGTTCACCATGGTAGCAAAAGAGGTGAAACTGATGGCTCTTGCAGAAGGCATCAGAATTCATCAGTACATAGACGATTGGTTAATGAGAGCAAAAACAAAGCTACAATGCCAAGAGAATACCCATAGGTTGATTCATCTTGTTCAAAGCTTGGGTTGGATAATAAATTTCGAAAAATCAGATTTAATTCCAACCCAGGAAATCGAGTTTTTGGGTTACAAATTCGACCTTAGGGTGGGTCTAGTGTTTCCAACTCAAAAGAAAATCGATCGCCTTCTCGAAAAGATAGTTTCCATGTTGAAAGCTATTCAAACATCTCCAAGGGAGCTCATGTCACTGATTGGGAGCATGGCTTCAATGGAGAAGACTATACCATTGGGTCGTCTGCATATGAGGCCTCTACAATGGTACCTCAAGACACACTGGAGGTATCCTCAGTCTCTGGATATCCCAGTACCAGTGTCCCAGGTTCTCAAACAGCATCTTCAGTGGTAGACCAATATCTCGAACCTGAAGAGGGGTTCCCCACTTCATCAGAAGGAAAACAATCTCCTTCTGTTCACGGATGCTTCCCTGAAAGGCTGGGGTGCTCACTTAAAGGATCACACAGCCAGTGGTCTGTGGAATCAGGTGGAGTCAAGACTTCACATAAACATTCTAGAGCTAAAGGCAGTCTTTCTAGCTTTAAAATCATTCGAAAATCAGCTTCTAAATCAAAATCTGCTGATTTCCACAGACAACTCCTCAGTGGTTGCTTATCTGAACAAGCAGGGAGGTACCCACTCTCAGGAAATGTGTGCCCTGATATGGAGAATCATGGCTTGGACGAATGCCAGGGGAATCCAGATTCGGGCAAAACATATTCCACGGAATCTCAATGTTTTGGCAGATTCCTTGTCAAGGAAGGACAGGGTGATTCAGACCGAATGGGAGTTGAATCATCGAGTGTTCAATCAGATTTGCCATTGTTGGCATCAACCAATGGTAGATTTGTTTGCAACAAAGTTGAATCACAAGGTACCAATGTATGTGTCTCCTGTCCCCGACAGTCGGGCTTGGGAAACAGATGCATTGAACATCTCTTGGGAGGGTCTGGACGCCTATGTGTTTTGTCCAGTGGCTCTCATTCCTCAGGTGGTTCAAAAGATAATCACTTACAGGTGCAGAATCATCATGATTGCACCAGGGTGGCCAGGGATGTCTTGGTTTTGGGATCTGGTGGATCTGTCCACAAGGCTCCCTCTAAGACTTCCCTTGTGGGTGAATCTGTTGACTCAACTTTTCAGCAACAGACTTCACAACAATCTGACTTACCTGAATCTTCATGCTTGGCATCTGGAGTCAGTCATGAATATTCAGAAAGATTCTCAGAGGAGGTGGCGAAGCGAATTAAGGAGCCTCAGAGACACTCCTCAAGGAGAATCTATGAATCAAGGTGGTCCATTTTTGGGAAGTGGTGTGAGGAGAGCCAGGTGGACGTCTCCAATCCCACTATTCCAGATGTAGCAGATTTTCTTAACTGTTTGTTTAAGGAAAGAAATCTCAAGCCATCTACCATTGCTGGCTATAGAACAGCTATTGTAGATGGTTTGGGTGTGAAGGGTGAGCAGATCTCTAAACGTCTTGAGCTAAATAGACTGTTAGCAAGCTTTTACAGAGACAAACCAGTAGCAAATAGGTCTATAGCTTCTTGGGATTTGGCATTGGTACTCCATGCATTGACCAAACAACCTTTTGAACCTTTGGGGAAAGCTTCTTTGAAGTTATTAACCTTTAAGACAGTTTTTCTTTTGACTTTGGCATCGGGCAAAAGGAGAAGTGAAGTTCATGCTTGGACTCATTCATCTCTCAGTTATAAGGAGAATTGGTCTCAAGTCACTTTGGCCCCATCACCTGCCTTTTTGGCAAAGAACCAGTTGGCTTCAGATGGGCCTGCTGCAATTAAGCCAGTGGTCATTCCAGCATTGAAACCTCAGTTAGACAGAAGTTTGACTCAAGATAGATCTCTTTGTCCTGTGAGGGCTTTGAAATACTACTTGGACAGGACAAAAGATTTGAGGAAGAATAAGAATCTTTTGTTTGTAGCTATAAAAGAGGGCTTTACAAGAGATATTTCCAGGGCAACTATCTCATCTTGGTTAAAACAGACTATCCTTTTGACTTATGAAAATTCGGACTCTGAGTCTCAACAGCTGTATCAGGTGAAAGCTCATGATGTCCGTTCAATGGGTGCATCTTTGGCATTTAGAGGAGGAATTTCTTTGAATGAGATCCTTGATGCTTGTTTTTGGAAGTCTCACAATACTTTCACCAATTTCTATCTGAAGGACCTATGTTGGCATAATGGCCAGATTTGGAAATTAGGCCCTATAGTATCTGCTCAGCATGTGATAGATTTATAGCTAGGTAATGAAGTTGTCTGTTATATATTTTTTTTTCATGCTGTATTGATGTCTGTTTTTGTATTGAGTGGCTATACATTATATTTTTATGTGTTTACAGGATAGATGGCTGTAGCACCTGTATATATTGTACAGTTTTGTTGGCTTGAGCCTCGCTTGGAGCGTATGATGCGTCAGCTGATAGTGATGCCAAGTGGGGTTTGACCCGTAGTTGCTTTGAAGTTTATGTTGAGTTTCAAGTTTGTGTTGATACACACATTTACTTTCTACAATTGCATTAGATGGATTGGAACATTGTGAGATCTACTACATTCTACCTTTTATTTGAAGGTATGTTGAATGTGGGTGCTGGCAGTTTTAACGTTTATATGTTATAATCATGTTAAACGCACTGTTAAATGTTGGAGTTTATGTGTTGTTGTTTACATGTAAGACTCACATTGTTTATGTTACAGTTGCTCACAGTGTTTTTTCTTGTTGTGGAAGTAGGGCTGGTGATGGTAGTTGCTAAAAGTAATTCCCACCGTCCTGCAAGGCTGAATTCAGCTACTGTTAGGAAATGGTAAGGGTATTTCGCTATAAAATTGAAAAATTTAATAGTAATTTAAATTTTTATTGGGAATACTTTCCATTTCCTAACACTCAAATTTCCCTCCCGCCTCCCCGCAAGTCATTCTTTTACTTGCAACAAAAATAATGAGGTAAACAATGTAGTCATGTGACCTCTTTGGCGGGAGGACGGACTACTGTAACCCAATGGCTTGGTTAAGGTTGTTAGTAAACCTTAAAATCTCATCTCTGCGTTGGCCATTGGGTTGGATGGCTCCAACAAATAGTACTGTTAGGAAATGGTAAGTATTTCTAATAAAAATTTAAATTACTATTAAATTTTTCAAGTTTGTCAATAAGGGTGGACAAGGTAGTGTGATATTGTTTGTAGAGAGTATCTGGTTCCTTGGACGGATTATTAATCAGTTCAGAAGCAAGGAGATCTGTTTTCATTTTCTCTTTATCAATTTTATGGTATTTACGATCATACATAACAATAGCATAAGTCTGTCACAAGACGCTATAATACAGACACTATATCACTTTATTCATTGTAAAGAAATACATATGAGTGGTTTAATCATGCAAATAAAAATCAAATTATGAGAGTACAAGACAGGTGTTGGTTTTACTTAATTTAATATTAATTTATTATTATAAACAAATTGTTAGGGTTATTCAGTAATTACTAAAATTTTTACTGAGTAAACTACAAGATACTACATGATTCACTTCAAAGTAAGATGGCTGTCTCAGGACATACTTTATGATTACCAAATATATAAACCTTATGAAAATATTCAATATTGAGACAGACTGAGTGTGATTGTTTCATTTCAGTGCAAATTGTTGCATTTAACAAAAAAACTACAAAAGAAATCTTCCTTTGCAATATATTTAATTGATAGCATAAATTGATCTTAATGGGTAATAACAGAGATATTTACAAGCCTCCTTTATCAATTTACTGTTCTTAAAAAAACCATTAATTCCAGTGATGTATGAGGACATGGGGGTTATTTGCTGTGTCAATATTATGTATTGCATTGAGTGTGAACTGATTTAGTCCTCTCCTCACACTATTGGTATCATAGTGTCTGTATCATAGTGTCTGTATCATAGTATCTACGATTCATTTGTTTTATATATTTTCTTTCCACATCATATGTCACTACATGTTACACTGGGTTTTTTGTTTAACCTATAAAGAATCTATCTCGACACTAGAAACTAGTTCATTATTTGGCCATTATATTAACTTAAGGCCAAAATATACCACTATCTAGGTGTATCTATTAACTTTTATTTATTAATTGGTTTGTCATACTTTTTAACCCACAGACCTTAAGGGCTATTAGGGCATTGTTTTTACCCATTGTGTTCAGATGGGTGGACAGGCAGGCGGATGGCGGGAAAAAGTTTGTCCGGGCTGTATCTCAGAAACCGTAAGGTGTAGGAACTTGATGCTTACCAGGACAATGGATAAGGGATGTTGGTGTGCAACGTCATAGTATGACCTTGATGTGACCTTTGACCTTGCCATAGTGACCTTGTGTTTGAAAATCTTGTCTGGGCTATATCTTGGAAACCATAAGGTGTAGGAAATTGATACTTGGTAGGGATATTGGTTAGGGGGTGTAGGTGTGCAGCATAATGGTGTGACCTTGATTTGACCTTTGACCTTGCTAAAGTGGCCTTGACATATAAAATCTTGTTCGAGCTATATCTCGGAAACTGTAAGGTGTAGGAAGTTGATATCTGGTAGAAACATTGGTTAAGGGTTGTAGTTGTGCAACGTCATGGTGTGACCTTGATTTGACCTTTGACCTTGCTGTAGTGACCTTGACCTATGTCCAGGCTATATCTCGGTAACTGTAAGGTGTAGGAATTTGATACCTGGTAGGGACATTTGTTTGGAGTTGTAGGTGTGCAACGTCATGGTGTGACTTTGAGTTGACCTTTGACCTTGCCATAGTGACCTTGACCTACAAAATCTTGTCCGGGCTATATCTCAGAAACCATAAGGTGTAGCAAGTTGATACTTGGTAGGGACATTGTTTGGGGATTGTAGGTGTGCAACATCATGGTGTGACCTTGATTTGACCTTGTCGTATTGACCATGAATTTTAAGATCTTATCAGGCTCTTGAATTCTGTAAGGTGTAGAAGGTTGACACTTGGGAGGGACATTGGTTAGCAGGTGTAGGTGTGCATCATGGCGTGACTTTTATCTTTGGCTCTGCCAAAGTGTATTCACCTGCCATACTTGAGACATGTTTCTCTTATAACAAAGCTCTGTGGATTACTGCAACTGATAATTATATGTACGTTTACATAATTGTGGTATTTCCATTGACATCTATTCTCCAGTTAATAAAATTTACAGCGTCATAATTTTTAGTTTACTGATTAATACTGTTATCTTGCTGTTGAAGTGTCTTATTTTAATACTTCATCTTTGCATACATTTTCTTTCTCTTGGACATTATCTTCTCTACTTAAACATTATTTGGATCTTTATATAACTGACACTGCTCTGAAAGTATCCCAATCTTTGTACTCTTTCACTACTTCTATATCTCATGGTGTTGAAAAATATTTCCCCAGGCTGTGGGGTACAGGCATCTCTGATGCTATTTTTTTATTTAACAAACACTGTACATACTACTCAGACTTACCCTCAAGTCACATGTGTTTAGGTGTCTGTGTACGTAGTATTTATAAATTATTTTGTTTTTTGTACAGTGTAATATAACAATATAATTGTTTTAGGATCGAATTGAAAATTCTGAATCGATATCAACTTCTAATTTTGCTTTCCATATAGATTGACATTAAAACATTAAATAAGATCATGAGATCTTCTTGTGTTTACCACATAGTAAGTTGTGCTCACAAGATGTTCTGATGATCAAGTCTTGTTAGATGTAAAGATTTAAAACTACAATGTCCTAATAGTGGCTCTGTAATAACCTCAGACAAATCCTGAAAGAAAGTGCATGTTACCTCAAATGGTTCCATTCTTAAGCATTTTAAAAAAATTCTTTCTGTCATGCAATTATAATTTTTGTTTGTAAACAAAGTTGAAAAGTGTTTCAGTCTACATGTGCGAGATGCATAGCCATCAGAGACACGAGTAGTGCACTAGAATTTATAAAAGTCTGGCTACAAAAACAAATTCTGAGTCAGATACATCCCATACCTGCCCTAGAACTGAGACGGTGTCCCATCTAAGTACCAACATAGCCCATTACTGCTTATTATAACTTCAGCAATGAGATTGGTACCTATCATGCTACACCACAATTCATGAAAATCCAGTGACAAAAAAAAGTGAAAAAAGGTGATCTTTAGAAGCACGAGCTTTGCTAGAGCTCCAGCTTAAAAATGAATATTTTGATGAATGTCACACTGGTTACTCTAACTTCAGATGAGAAAGAAGGATCATCAAGAAATACAGAAGAGATAGAAGAGTCTACAAGGCTGTCTTACTCACTTGAGGCGAACCCAAACAGTTAAGGACCATATGCTTATAACCGATCCAATACAATCTGATAAGGTAAACTCAGATAACCACCCTCTTTATGCTGAAGAAAATGGTAAAAAAACATTTTCAAGATTGGATCAGGATTAAGTTCTGCTCATTTAATATGGGGCTCTCTGTAAAATGCTGAAGATACCTATCTAATTAAAACTGGAGAATTTTTAAATTAAAATCTAACTTACTAGGGCCATATTCACAAAAGGGATTAGGGAAAGATCAGCATGAAATTAGCCTAAGTTAATCCACAAAAAAGATTAGGGTTAAAGTTTACTTAGTATTCATTGGGGAACTTTAGTTAGCTTTGGATTAACTTTAATCCAATCATAGGAATGGATTAAATTTGGATTAAATCTGGTTAAATCTGCTGCATTTAATGCCAAATTAGCTTAACTTTGTGAATACCAATTTAATCCAAAGATTAGCAAAACCATTTTTTTAACTTTAATCTATTTTTGGCTTTGTTTAATCCTTCTATTGAATATACCTCCTGCTTTGCAGGCACAATGTATGCCCCATAAGGGAGAACTCGGTGCGCTAAATTAACAGAATACCGTAAATTTCCAAAATAACGCCCAGGTTCAAATAAACGCCTGGTTCAAATTAACGCCTGGGTACCAAGCACACTGTTTACAATTTATGACACTGTTTTTATACTTCAAAAGAACGCCTGGTTCAATTTAACGCCTGGTCTGATAACCATTTGAAAATAATTAACGCCCGGGCCATATTTTGGAAAAATACGGTAGTTGACAACAGGGATCATAGTGAAGGGAAGATACAGGTCAGTAATACAGGGTTGTGGATGTGAATGGAGTTAAGAATACTAAGTGGGGAAGCTTGAGTTGAATGACCTGAGTTATTATAAAAGTTTATAAAAATGGTATTATCTCCAATTGTTTCAATGTCGGTCCAGCTTTATCATCAGATTGTATTGGGTCTTCTCGTAATGTATTTGTCACATTTGTATGTTCACTAGACATGTGATAATTTATGGTGCTGATTTGTTATTATCATATCAAATTATCCCATAATTACCAGGGGTTGTATTTATAAAGATTTTAATTACTTATTGTCAAAAATTATTTACTTTAAATTACTTTAATAATTGTTCATATGACAAAGAGTTATTTGATATTTTCAAGAATTCATTTTAAGAATTAGAGTAAGAAATCTAAAATTCGCCAGGAATCTAAAATTCGCCACCTCTAAAACCTTAGTTAATTTTATGAAGAAAATGATGTTTTGTCTTAAAATTGGTATTTTTCAGTTCACAAAGCCTTACTTTACTGTACATTCAACAAATCTCACCTCAATTCATTTATTTTATTAGTATTTCCACATGTGGCGAATTTCAGATATGTGGCGAATTTTAGATTTCTTACTCTATAATTATATCATGGTTCAATTTCTAAGAAAAGATAGTCCTGAAAGCCCTGGAAAATCCATAATAAAAAAGACACTGTTATCTCTGTATTTAGTGCAAACACTCGTGTGTTTTAACAATAAAAAATCTTTGTCATTATTTTTCTTAAATGTAAAAAGAAACATAACTTAGTCTTTGAAATAAAGAAAAGAATTTATTCTAAGTCTTACTATAGATAAATAATCCTTTTTAAATACAGCCCCTGATCAAAGTAACTTGATTGATCCGTGTCATGTAGTTATCTCGTAATAACCATAGAAAGGTATCCCATAATTACCTGATACAATTATCTCATAATAATAGATGAATTTATCTCATATATTTATTACCAGATCAATTTAAAAGTTTTAATTGTTTAAATATAGTCTTTATAAGCTTCAAGCTTACCATCTGGGACTCAGTGCTCATCTCAGGGGGATTCTTTTGGCCCAGCCAACTCTCAAGGTGTCTGGAGGAGACCTTGATAGTGAGGTGTAGCCTTCTTCCCCTTTTGAGTTCCCAGATCACAGTCATCAGGGTAAATTTGCCACAGTTTGTAAAATTAATGCAACTCAATGTGAAATTGGCTACAATATATAAAATTTGCCACAATATAGCCTGACTGTGTATTAAAATGTACAACAATATGTAAAATTTCTGACAATATGTGAAATTTGCCACATGAAATTTGTCAGTGTGTGAAATTTTCTAAAAATGGTGAAGTTTAACACTGTACATGAAGTTTGCTGTAATATATATAAAATTGGCCACTCAGTATAAAAGTATGTGATATTTTTTAAATTTTTACTAAAATCACCCTTTAAGCCAAATCAAGACTTAGCTGTTTACACCTAGCATGCACACCACCATAGTCATCCTCCCCTGAAGGATGCTTAATGGGCAACGACTTTTGTCCAGTTTCCGAATCTCCCTTTTTGGATTCTAGCACATTACCTCACTAATTTTCCACTGTACAAATGTTTCTATTATTATATAAAGTAAAGAAAAAGTCTTTGAGGAAATTCCGCAAAAGTTAATATCAAAGGCTAACAGTTATCACAAAGATCAGAAAAATTTCCAAAATTTCAAGGAAAATTATGTGGAGAATTTCATGTGTGGTAAACTTCATATTTATTGTTCAGAACTCAAAAAGTATATTACCAAGATAATTCAAAGTAACATATGGGCCAGACAGCTCCATACTGGTCTCATGAGTTACATAGTTATTACAAGCTAAAAATATTTAACTTGTATGTTAAAACTGCACATAACTGTGCTAATGGGCTATTAGTATGTGGCATTGTGGGTAGGTATGGGCAAAGAAGAATTATATTTATCAACGACTTAGATCTTCACCAAATCAAATCAGTTGCAGCTTTAAGAAAGTTCACTTTTATTGTGTTAATACATTTTACCTAATGGACAATTAGCTCAATTGCCGGCAATAGCTGGCCCCACCAAATGTCAGAAAAAGATGCCCTGTGTCCCCACAGGCGGGACCGGTTAGGTTGCCACCATTCGCGAGGTGGCGTGCAGTACTTCCATCCTAGCTAGAGAACATGACACCATGGCATCTTTTGCATTTGGCGCCTGTGATATTCAGATACATTTTGAAAAGCTCTTGAGATTTAAGAAATTTTTGTTAAACAGTTTTGATAAAAGACTTCATTTCTTCTATTTTATGTTTAAAAGTGTTCAATATTTGTTATGGTATCACCAGGACAAAAGAGAGGGACTTGTAGACATTAAATGGCCATTATAAATCAACACTCTCGTGCACATTACAGGGTCAAAAGCCATGGCACGGACCCTTGTGTACCCAAATAAGACTGCAGCTTTTGTAATGTGTTGATGGAAGTTCAAGTGGCTCAATTATCAACACTGTCATCTAAGCTGAAAAAAAATATAACATGTGACAACACAATGGCCAGCCTTTCTCAAGTAATCTATTGGTGCTAGGACCTATAGATGCTGATACGTTTAGCATCACATCTAAAACTTCTCAAGATGCCAAGAAATCTACACCTAAAGACAAGAAAAAGGTTACACCTTCAAAGAGAAGTAGCTTTCAAAGAAAAATTTCAAGCCATTGATCAGAAATGGTCAGAGAGACTGTCACTGTTAGAAGTGCTCATTATTGCTAAGTCTCTTGAGGAACCTGTTGACCAACCTACTTTCCAGCCAGTTAAAGTTTTTCTGGTCAAGCAGCCTCCAGCTGTTGAAATAGTGTTTGACCGACCCTTTCTGCCACCGACCAACCAACAGACCCACCATCCAACCAGCACTGACCCTGGTCCCATTTTAGAGAGTTAATTACCTACCACGTCCCCTGCTACAGTACTGCTGCCCCTCAGGAAACAGACTCTGACACTGAAATGGCTGTACAACCAACTGAGCATTTGTCACACACACATTACCTGGAGGAAGAGGGTAAATTGTCAGGCCAGGAGGCTGGTCCAGTTATGGAGGATACTGGCCAGTTGTTTTCAAATGAGCAGAACTACAGGGGACTGTCAGGGGCATCAAGTCATTCATGGGCTGGCACCACATCCCACAATTTGACTCTAGTTTCTCATCAGCTGATGATAACACATTTGCTGGTCCCAGAACACAACAGGGTTGGTATTCACAAAAGGGATTAAGCTCAAAGTGAGCAAAACATCAGCTCAAGTTTACAGGTATTTATATTAAACTTGACCTGACCAACAAGATATCCATCAAGCTGTCTACCGATGACTGGCTGTTTAGGAAGGTGAAAAAATTGAACATTACCCTCACTGAAGGATACTCGTCAAGACCTTTTGAATCCAGTGGCTACAAAATGACCGGTTTGTAAAGTCCCCAAGGCCACAGAACAAGTGGTATGATATACACACCAACCACCAACCACCTCTTGCAAGACTGTGTCCTATTGGTACAATGAGTTAGCCAAGCTTAACGGCGCCTTCAGAAGAATAGCAAAATTGTCTAGACTCACATCTACACCACTGGCCTCCCAACATATCTCACAGGAAGTGTTGAGAAAAGTGGAGAGGGCTGCCAGAGAATGTGCAACCAGGTGGCAGGCTTCAATAGATGCCTCAACAAAGTGCAGGAAAACATGGCCCTACAGTTGAAAGTGAATTAAGGCAACAAAGCCAAGGGCAAGTCATCTGTTAAGGCTCCAGGTGCTGTTGACTAACTCTCCTATCTCATGAACTTTAAGGAATGCATCAGTTTTGCAATGGCCAGGACAATGCAAGAATGATTAGACTTTGTGTTTATCAGCATGGCCAATCTTATACTTGTCACGAGAGACAGTTATTTAGATCATTTGAAGATTGGAATAAAGCATGACACACTGGCCAACCTCAGAAATGCCCCCTGCACTTTCCTTCTTTGTTTCCAGACTCGATGATACACAAGGCAGAGGACATCTCCCAGTACAAAGAAAGACACCATTCAGGAGGCTGTCACATGAAGAAGGGTCAGTATCAGCCCTATTCTAAGCCAGCTAAAGCTACACAGGACACCAGCCTGGAAATCAAGATCATTGGAAAATGCTCAGCTGTCATGGTCAGAACAGAAGGGGTTATGGCAAGGCCTCCAACTACTTACAGCGACCACCCAAGGCTCGGTCCTCTTATAAATGGCAATTACTGTATGACCCCAAGTGGTGTTACGAGGAAAGCTGGAAGGACAGAAACTATTACAAACAGTCGTGTTAATGTGGAAAATGCTCAGACTTTAAATGTATATTGTCATGTTGTAAATCAAGTACCTTTTGTTGCCGGGCAGCCACAAAAGTAAGGCTTAACACCCACTGTAACAGCAATAAAATCTGTGAAAGGTGTTTTCCTGTGTAGATCAGTTGTCTTCTGTCCAACCTGCCATCAATGTTCACACTGTTGCTCAAAATCTGCCTGTAGGGGGCCACACTACACCAGTTTTGGAAATCTTGGGCCACCCTATGGGCGAGTCCTAAGGTCATAAGCTACAGCCTCCCCTTCCAGAACCAACCAACATTGACCATGTCTCCAATAGTCATAAGTGGCTATGTACATCTCTTCAGGAACAGCTACCTCATGGAGGCATTACAGACACTTATGCAAAAACAAGCAATAGAAAAGTTAAAAAAATCAAGCATCTCTGGTTTTCTTCAACAGACTATTCTTAGTTCCAAAACCCAACAACAAATGGAGACCTATCCTAGATCTGAGCTCACTGAACAAAATTCTGAAATCAGAAAAATTCAAAATGGAGTCCCCAGAAAGCATAAGGAGTTCCTGTGCTAACAAGCAAATGATTTCAAAGACGCTTACTTCCATATCTCAATAAATGCACAGTCCAGAAAATACTTGTGTTTTCATGTCCAGGGTGAATCCTACCAATACAAAGCTCTATCGTTTGGTCTGTCCACTGCTCCTATGGAATTCACAATGGCAGTCACGGAAGTCGAACTGATGGCTCAAAACAAGAATATAAGAATCCACCAGTACCTAGACGATTGGTTGGTCAGAGGGACATCCCACCAAACCTGTCTCCATCATACATAGACCTTAGTAGCTCTGTGTCAGGAATTAGGGTGGATAGTAAACATGGAGAAGTTAGAGCTGGAGCCCAAAGAGGTATTCAGCTCTGTAGGTTACCAGTTTGACCTCAAGGAGAGCAAGTTCAGACCCACTCTGGACTATTGGCAGCCCTTAAACTTGAAAATTCAGAAGCTTCTCACCGACCCTTCCTGTCGGTTCAAAGAGCTCATGTTTAATGGGCCTTTTGTCAGCTACAGAAAAGCAAGTCCACCTAGGTTGGCTCCACATGAGGCCAATTAAGTGACACTAGAAAAATGATTGGAGGATACTAGAATCCCTTTATAAAGTGATCCCAATCCTAAGTTCTCTCCACCCACACTTCAAATGATGACTCCAAGAAGCAAATGTCCTCCAAGGTCAGCCACTACACCCACTCTTCAGTTCTTTACAGATGCCTCAATAGGAGTCTGGGGGGCTCACTTAGAAGATCTCACAGTGAGAGGGACTTGATCCCTCCCACAAAGCAAGTTGCATATAAACTACCTAGAACTAAAGGTGGCCGTTTTAGCCCTAAAAGAGTCCCAAGACTTCTGTTCAGCCAAAATAGTACTCATAGCAACAGACAACAGAACTGTGGTTGACTTTAAAAAGGAAGGAGGTGTGACGTTGGGTCCACTGTGTGCCCTATTGTGAATAATCCTGACCTGGTGCTCCAGGAAACAGGTAACTCTCAAGGCCCGATATATTCCAGGCCAGCTGAATGTGGTAGTAGACAAGCTATCCAGGCTAGGCCAGATCATCCAAAGAGAGTGGTCTCTCTTTCAAGAGGTCTTCCGGTTGATATGCACCAGGTGGCATGAACCTTAAATAGACCTGTGGTTCAACAACAAGTTACATTAGTTTGTGTAACCAGTTCCAGATTCCATTGCCTGGGCAATGGATCGATCAGCCATGGAAAGATCTGAACCCTTATGTCTTCCCACCAGTAGCCATTCTGTGCAAAATGGTAGCGAAATTAAGGGACTACCCATACAGTAGAATCATCCTAATTGCTCCTGGGTCGCCCAACATGCCCTGGTTCTGGAATCTGGTAGCTATGTCAATCCAAATACTACTGTGCCTTTCTCACCTGCCCAATTTGCTGACACAACCCTTCAATCAGATTTAACACAAGAATCTGTCAAACCTAAATCTCCCTGCCTGGCTCCTTAGTCTCAGCTATCAAGGGAAAAGTTTGTCTGAGGCAGCGACAGCATGAATTGAGGCTCCTCAAAGAGGCTCCACCAAATCAGTCTATGAAGCAAAGTGAACCAGTTTTACAAAATGGTATCACAATAATCAGGTGGACTTCAGGGCACCACCTATCAAACCCATAGCCAACTTCCTCCTGCATCTGTTTCAGGACAGGAAGTTACAGTCAAGTACTGTTGATATCTGTAAGGCTTGTTTTGTTCCTATCAGGGATTTAAAGCAACTCAGAGGGTATCTTACACATGAAGCTACTCTTTTGACCAGAAACGCCATGGTTGGAAGTCGACTTGACAACTGTAATTGTTTGTTTAGAAGTCCCTCTGCTCTTAACCTTCATAGGCCCCAATGTGTTCAAAACAGCCTTGCTAGAATTGTGGCTAATACCACCAAGTACTCATATATCACTTCTGTAAGAAAGAGTCTTCATTGGTTGCCTATCATGCATCGTATTCAAGATGCCCTATTGGTGTACAATTTTCTACATAGTGGTTAATATCCAAAAAATTTGAACCTTTGCTTAAAAACGGACACAGTGTGTACAGAATGCATAGAAGTCAATCTGATGGTGTGCTGCTTAAGGTCCCACATTGTACATTAATATACAAGTCTAAAAAGCATTTTGACCTCAGCTTTGCACATAATGCTCCAAGAATTTGGAATGATCTCCCTGATGATGCACGCTCAGCTAAATCTCTCTCTTCATTCAGGAAGAAGTTGAAAACTTATCTCTTTGCAATAGCTTACCCACACTAGTTTCTTTCTGGTCTTGTTTCCATCTTTCTCTGTGGAGCTGACCCCTGCAATGTCTCTAATTTAATGATTATGATCTCTGATTTCTGGCATTATGTGTCTTAGAGTCTGTCAATAGATAGAGGTTAAGTGCTATAAAAGTACAATTACAATTCGAATTGATAGCTACAGATTAGCCATATCAGAAAAACTGGGATATTTCCACATCAAAGTCAGCAAGGATAAAAATTTCACTTGTCTCTTGGATAATTTCAATTGAGACAATCCTTAAGGTCACAGAGGCATCCCTCTTGGAAGCTTTCTCTGGTACTTTACCAACTCACAAAGGCTACATTTGAACCCCTTAAAGAGGCTTCCTTGAAGCACCTGACCTTCAAGACTGTCTTCCTTTTAGCTGTGGGTTCTGGCCAACACTGGGGGGATCCATGCTTGGCACAACAAAAACATCAGACACCAGACAGACTGGTCCAACGTGTCTCTCTACCCCTCACCTAGCTTTCTTTTTGAAGAATCAGCTAACCAAAGAGGGCCCACAATGTGTGGCCCCTGTGGTTATCCTTATCCTGGCCCCAACTCTGGACAGAGATATCTCACCTGAAACTATCTCATCATGGATCAAGCAGACTGTGATCCTATGCTATGATCTCTCTGATCAAGAGGTCTTTACTCTACATCAGGTTAGAGCACATGATGTTTGGGCCTTTGCTGCTTCTAAGGCCTTCCAGTTGGGCGTTTCCTTAGAACAGTTGTTATCAGCCTGTCATTGGAAGTCCCACAACACCTTCACACAGTTTTACTTGAAGGATGTGGCTTTAGCTGATTCAGCGCTCTTTCATATGGGCCCAGTGATGGCTGCCCAGCAGATCCACCACTAGCCCATGCATAATTTAGCAGCCTGTCATCTTGCAGAATAGGATCTGCCAGAGGGCACAGTGCCTGCTCAAGGACTACCAGCTAATCCACATCCTTCAAAAGAGGGCCTCTCCAGGGACTAAACTTGTACCTCTCTTCACCTACCTCCGAGAAAGTCTGTAAAAAAGGGTCAGTTTGTTCCAGTAACCAATTCACTGGAAACCGACCAATGGGACTAGCTGATGATCCTCTGAGACCACTAATGTCTCTTTGAGTTCAACCTTAAGTCTAAGACATTAGTGGTAGTTATTCTAAATAATTGTCCATTAGGTAAGATATTTGATGCAATAAGTTGCAAATTTAACAAGTAAATTAAATTTTTATACGTTTATACCTTACCTAATGGACAGGAGACACCCTCCCAACTGACCCTGCATTCACCTTAGTAGGGATCATCTAAGCTTAGAAGAATGAAAAAGATGCTTTGACGTCCCTTTCTCTAGCCAGGAAGGGAAGTACTGCATGCCACCTAGTGGATGGTGGCAACCTAACCAGTCCAAGCAGTGGAGACACAGGCCGTTTTTGGGGGGTTTTTTTATGCTTGGCGAGGCCATCCAGCAATGGCACTTTAGGTAATTGCCTATTGGGTAAGGTATTAAAAACTCAAATTAGATAAAATGGGTAAGGTATTAAAAATTAGGTTACTTATTAAATTTGCAGTTTTGGTCATTTAATTTCAAATTTTGGCTGGGTTATCACATTCTGTATTTAGGATCTGATTTTTAAATAAATTATGTATAACAGATATTCATCTTCCCTGTTTACCATTTGTATTTTCTGGAGTTGTCCCATGTGTGTTGAGATGCAATGTGGAATTAATGCAATTATTTTCAGGAAAAAGTGAAACACCTGAAAGTGAAAATGAATATAGTTATTTGTATGAGGAAGAAGACAAAAGAACCTGTAAGTTGAAAAAGAAATCCTTTTTATTGCAGAATTTATATGATTAGTTTATGATTCTAAAATTTATAAAAACAAATTCCTTATGAGAAACGATTTTTAAAAATTTGTTCCTCATAATAAAGTCAATAAAAATTAGTTCATAGTCATAAAGTTCACAGAATGAGTTCTAATAATAATAATATGATAAATATACAATAGAATCTGTATAACTAGAAACCCGCAGTATCTACAAGATCTGTTTCACGTTTTGGCCAACTTCTAGACATACCAAAAAAGTACAGCATTCTTTGAGGTAGGTCCAAATACACAGTACCCTAAGTTGGGTTGACATTGATTCCACTTAATATGTATGATGTACTGTAATAAAAACTTCAAACCGATGCAGTTATAATCTCAGGTGTCTAAATACTTTTGTCTGATTACTGTTACATGTAATAAATTATAACATTAGTTTAGAGTGATATACGTTCTGTCACTTAATAATAATAAAATTATTTGTTTTTTTAAATGATTTTTGTTGAAGGAATGCAAAGTTGTCACTAAGCTATTTCCTTGTTATATAATTGATACAAATGATTTCTTATATATCACATTGTCACTGCAAGATAACTTGTTGTTGTAAGCTAGTAATTTTGTCATAATTTTGTTGTTAGCTAGTAATTGTTTATACTTTTGATTTTTATGCTTCATACAACCTGGAATGAATTGATGATGTTTGTACAGATTCCTCTGTTGCCTCCTTAAGGAATGAACATAAATCATATTTTTGTTCTCCAAGGCCTTAGTTTACCATAGTTTAATTTAGCCTGTGTCTCTGTGGCAATGGCCATGGCTATACCCATGGGCTGAAGAATTTTGGAATACTGTTTTTTTAATAATAAGATTGCTGTGTCTTAGAATCTGCTTACATGCAGAGATTAAGCACTATAAAAGTCTAGAATAAAATGGACTAGCTCTGTCTTGTTACTAAAACAAGCCTTCTTACAAAAAAAGATTTGAAGAGTATGTCCTCTTGCCACCTTGACAACTCTATGTAGAGTAAGAAATCTTAAATTCGCCAGGAATCTAACATTCGCCACCTCTAAAACCTTAGTTAGTTTTATGAAGAAAATGATGTTTTGTCTGAAAATTGGCATTTTTCAGTCCAAAAAGCCTTAATTTACTGTACATTCAACAAATCTCACCTCAATTCATTTATTTTATTAGTATTTCCACATGTGGCGAATTTCAGATATGTGGCGAATTTTAGATTTCTTACTCTGATGTCAGAAGTCTCACTGGCTGAGTGATGAATAAGATTGGCATTTAATCAGTTGACTTTCACTTAAGTGGTTATGGGTTTGAATCCAGCTTATGGCAACACATTGGACATTCACCATTTGGACCCTGTGGAAACCACCTCTTTCCCCGCTTCACACAATACATCACACTCCAGTGACACCGCAGAACATTAACACATGCATAACATGTATTAGCATCTGATGGGCTTTTCCAGTAGAAGTCTGCCCCTAGCTCTCTCTTTACACAAACACTCTCCTCAACTGGACTTGTGATGTCATAGTCAAGGGTCCAATTGTAAATGACATCACAAACAGTCCATAGCTATGCCTATTTACCTCAGATTTTTTTAGAACTCTGTCAATGAAACATTTATACATTAGTTGTCTGAATTTAAACCAGTTGAAGTTATTCAATGCACAGTCACTCACAGGTATAAAGACGTGGATCTGAAAGTCATTAGCAATAATTTGTCTCATAATGAGTCCATACCAATGTGATAATCAACATTTAGAGATTGTTCATTCTTCAGTATAAAAAATTACTTTTCTTAGGTTTATTATGTTTGACAAGAGCTTTTAAGTATGCCCCCTTCTGTGATTAAGTTAAATGTCTTTTTATAATGTCATCCTTACTGGAATTAGTGCTTTTCAGGGTAACGTGTCCCCCGTAAAACTATTTATGGCAAAAACTTTACTGAATCTAAGTTTTGAGATATGACTAATAGAGTTGGTTAATTAATTGTGATAAAGTCTCAACATATATTTTGTGTTGTGGTTGTTTTATGCGGCTACATTGCATTAAAATATATAAAACAATGAAGGAACACACAGATAAAGATTCGACTTTGATCTTCAAGTGATAACATCATAAGTGGTATAGTGCTTTCATAATAGTGAATTAGTGTGTGAAGAAGTCATAACAAGTGTTTTATCTTATACAACAAAACTTGTAAATTTGTAGAAGTATATTAATCCTATACATCATCTGGCTTTAAATTTACCCACAGCAAGATAAGAATTCATCGCATTAAATATTTGAAAAAGAATTCCTGGTTCAACACAATTGTATTTGTTACAAGAGGTTACAAAAGTTTTAATGCGATAGCCATATTTTGGGTGAAATTCTAATATGACCTGCTTGTGTCTGCAATTTTGTTAGTTTGGGAGGCAAAAATCTTTGGATTAAAACTCTGCTTAATGTGTGCTAAACTATCACCCACATAAAGTGCCATTTAAGATTAACACAACACAGCCACAGAAAAAAAAATGTTTTTTTTTTATAAATATTCAAGGTATTCGGTCACCTTTTTGAGTTTTCCAAACAAGAGCACTTTAGTGAGGAGGTAAAGAATGCTTAAGTATTTAACATAGAAAAAGTTAAATTTAAAAAATCTTTATTATATTTTGGATTGCAGCTTTTACTTTCTTAAATAAATGGATATAAAATATTAACATTAGAGTCACAAATTAAAGCTAAATATCTAATCCTAAAAGTTTTGAACCAAAAAAGTGCATTCTATTGTATTACAGCTTGCATTGATCCATTGAATTGAAAATGATGAACAACTGAAGAAACTGCAGGATCCTGAATATGTCCTGAGACAAAGTTTTTAATTTTAAAAATAAGAAAGTGGTTGAACAGGTGGTATCAGGGATAGGGTCAGGTAACGAATTTCAAATTTACAAAAGCAACCTTGCCTGGGTGATGACCTACCACTCTATCAAGTTTGAAATTGATAGGCAGATCTTCTAAGTTAAATGCCAGGAACCAAAACTCTGACTGACTGATGCATAGGCAGATGGATGTATTGGCATGGATGGATTGACTGGCACCAATATCAAAATCAGCCTAGCTCAGGAGGTGTCCTACCATCCTGTCAAATTTCAGATCCATTGACAGGAGCTTCGAGTTAGAGTCCAGAAACCAAAAGGTTGATAGAGAGACAAATGTACCAACTGGAACAAATTTTGAAAGCAACCTAGCCTATGTGGTGTCCTACCACTTTGTCAAAATCTCAAATGTATCAGCGGAGGTGTCTTCAGGTTAGGGTCCGGAAACCGAAATGTTGACAGACAATGTACCGACTGGAACAAATTTTGAAAACAACCTAGCCTATGTGGTGTCCTACCACTTTGTCAAATCTCAAATCGATCAGCGGGGGCATCTTTGAGTTAGAGTCCAGAAACCAAAATGCTGATGGACGGACAGACGGACAGACATCAGGTTGGTTACACAACTGTATATTCTATTGTATTGCAGCTTGTACTGATCCACTGTATGAAAATGATGAAAATCTGAACACAGTGACAGAGACTGAATATGTCACTCCAGATAATGTTCCAGATCTTCCGCCAAAGCAGAGGTCAAAAACATCAGTAAAGAGGACAATGCATAACCGAAAACCAGGTAAATACACTATAAACTTCCTAAATATGACCTGCATTGAAAGTAATGGTGGGTTCAAAGAAAACCTAGATGCATTTTAGCCCCACAACTAAGAAGGTTTATTTGATAATGTTGCAAAAACCATTATTTTTATTTCCCCTTATGGTTATTCTTTTAAAATTATAATTGTTGATATTTTATTAATGCACTAAAAATAACAATTTGTGAAGGTTACAGTACAAACATGAAGTTTTTGTGTAAATGAATATGTTATTTTAAGTAAATAAAATAAATAAAGAATCATAATGATAGTATGCCGTAAAGAAGTTATGTACAATGAATTATGATCCGACCATTCAATAGGATTGGGACCTAATACTTGAAATACTGTGCCATTATTTTTCCAGTCCCACTTCCAGGTGATAGATCTTCCGGAGAATATGAAAATGACAAGAAGTCATTTATAGATAAAGGTAATATGAAATTACACAATAACAAATGTAATGGTAAGTTGTGTTGATGTCCTTGTTCTTATGTAAGGTGAGAATCTAAGCTGGTATCTAGATTATTGTTAATTTACTGAAAAAGATACCCCGGCGAAAAACATGGCTTTTGACCATGGTTGTCCATGGATAACCATGGACATCCATGGGCACAGGACCATGGTCATCCATGGTTGTCCATGTTTTGTTAAATGGCATCACGGTCATCACAACCTGGACCATGGTCACCATGGTTACCAGGGACACCATGGTCGCCAGGGGCACCATGGTCACCAGGGACACCATGGTCGCCAGGCCCACCATGGTCACCATGGACATCCATGGGCACAGGACCATGGTCATCCATGGTTGTCCATGTTTTGTTAAATGGCATCATGGTCACCACAACCTGGACCATGGTCACCATGGTTACCAGGGACACCATGGTCGCCAGGGACACCATGGTCACTATGGTCGCCAGGCCCACCATGGTCACCATGGGCATTCTGGTCACCATGGAAATCATAGAAAACCAGGCACTTTGTTAAATGGCGTCACTATGAACTATGGTCACTATGAACAACAGCATGGTCATCTCACAAACACTGTGGAGAGGTTGTCACAGCTCAGACACCATGGCAATCAGACAGCATGGTCACCATAGACACACACCATCGTCACCATTATCAATGCACAGTTACCAAAAAAGACATGGACACCACAGTCACCATGGTCACCACATAGACACCAAAGTGACCATAGTCACAACAATGACCATGGTCACCATAGACACCACAGTGACCATGGTCACCACAGACACCATGGTCACCACAGTTCACCATGGTCACAGATTGACCATGGTCACTACAGACACCACAGTCACCATGGTCACCACAGACACCATCGTCACCACAGTCACCATGGTCAATCTGTGACCATGGTCACCACAGTCACCATGGTCACCACAGACACCAATGACAGTAATTACAAAATCCAAAAGTAATTATCAGAAGCCGTAAGCCAAGCATCTACACTATAACTTGTGACTGAAATCCACGATGTTCAATCTCTCAATGGCAACTGGGACATTATAACAGAAATAAACTGGGATTGCAGGGGATTGCTTAATCAATTAAATCAAGATATGAAAAAATGGTTATGACTTTATTACTTTTTTGTATAATCATATTTGTTTTTTATCATAGAATCTTATAAAAAAGTTTTCAGAACAATTTCAAAACAATTTTAAGAAAGAAAGCTGATCCAGATATATATTTCAGAAGAGCGCCTCCACTTCCATATCGTCACTTTTTAATTTTTCTTATGAGCACTTTTTGCACTGAATGTACTTTCTCAGTAATTTCTTTCGTAACAACATTTGTGAATTTTTTCTTTATTATTCCCACCATAGTTGAGAATATCCTCTGGTCAAAGGCGGGTTTGGCATTATGTTTCCAATTTGATGCCTTTCCAGATACTGAATGACTGAGGATGTAATCCTCCGAGAACAGCTTTCCCAAGAGGATTCTCACTGCCTGGTATGCTTTGTCAGTGTGACTTATGGCATCTTGCAGTGCGGTCTTTGTGTGGCCGTTGTAGATGTCATCAGTGCTGCCCGTCGGACAATCTGTCAAATTAGATCCTGATGCTGTTGATGCTACAGATGTATCTGTCAGGGATGAAACTTTGTTCCCACCTTCCCTTTTGGCTTTTTTCAGGCGATGTATTTCACATTTTAGCTCTTTGAATTCCTGTTCAATTTCTAAGAACCTCTTTTTACAGCTGAAAATCACAAGACATGGTTAAATATTATGTTTTGATGTAATTCATTATTATGATATAATGAACTGTTACATAAAGATATACATGTATTGATTTAATATTTTATGTAACAAAAGGCTGGCATTTTTTAGAAGCACTTATTTTCTACTTTTTTCAGTTTTTTGTCCATCCTGGAATTGTATTAAACCCCTTTTCGGAGCTTAAAAATAACAACATCATAAGTTTTCATAAACACATTAAAAATTTGTTTACAGCCATTTCAAATACAGTAAATTTCCAAAATAACGCCCAGGTTCAAATAAATGCCTGATTCAAATCAACGCCTGGTACCAAGCGCACTGTTTACAATTTATAACACTATTTTTGTAATTTCAAAAGAACACCTGGTTCAATTTAACGCCTGGCCTGATGCCATTTGAAAATAATTAACGCCCGGGTCATATTTTGAAAAAATATGGTATACATGAAACAAAAACAAGCTTACATGTAATTAATGGCATTTTATCAGACACGTGTTTATTAAGGTAATATATATGTAACCATATCCTTTAAATATCTCAATTTAAGGTCTTATTATTTTGAATTTCCTAATAAATGGGATTTATGATAAAGGCACAATAAATATGAAAAATAAATATACTGTTTTGGTGGTCAAACAATCTTGATTTAATATAAAATGAAGTCATATATTTTGGGCATAAATCACAATTAACAGAAGATCCTTCAGCAGTTCTAATTTAGTGTCCTCCTAATTAGGAGAAACGAAGCTTCCTACTGTATATAGAAGCATCATTGTCCATAATGACATAGGGGGACAAACCAGTGTTTTCCCATCACACAGTGATAAAAATCTGCATTCACATTAGAAGCCATCTTTACCATTTAAAACGGATGGTTTAGCATTGATAAGAGAAAGTGGAGAAAATAATTATGACGATATGCCAAAATTTATTTATTTTGTAGTTTCTCTCAGTGCAGTTTAATTTTTTCCTTTTAAACATTTAACAGTTTGATTGATATTATGACCATGTGAGGGGAGAGTATAAAAAGGGCATGTTTAAATAATTGTAAAAATAGAATAAAAACAGGACAAATGAACAAGAGGAAGGAAATAATAACCACATTTATTTACCTGATGTGCCAATTGCAATTATGTCTGCCTTATACTCCTTCCCTCCAAACTTTGCAACAACTCTGTCTCCTACTTTGTAATTTCCATACTCTTGTGTTGGGGAGGCAATGTTACTCATACTTTTTACACTGTTTTTCCCCTCTCTTTTGTACTCTCCATCATCCCCCAGAATGAGTTAATCCAACACAGCAAATGGTACATTGATAGCCATAATTAAATCACTTGAAGAATAATAATAATCCAAAAACAAGTAGAGCTTAAATGCAATCAACCCAAACAAAAGTTTGTTATATTTTTGAAAAGCTTGGCTTGGTTTGAAAATGAGGTAAACCACAGCCAATTAGATTGCAGATCTGAATCTCTGGCTTGCCTACTAATTAAGACTAAAAGATACATGGATTGCATTATAGACTGAAATTAGCCTGACACCAAGACTCACTTTTGGAATTGTGCAAATTGCAAATAATGTGCTTAAGGTGTTGTATGAATATATTTGTGTACTTCAGCATATGGTTAATAATGGCTTTATTTAAGAAATTAGGCATCTTCCATCAGTCCACTTATTAATCTTCAGTAATAAAATGTGGATTGCTACTTATTATAACATATGTCCATTCAAACAATAAAACTACTCAAATTAGATTTGTTATCAGCGTTTGATCACACTCACCAAAAACCATATTTGCCTGTTCAGAAAGATGCATTCAAAAAATATCAGCATGAGCTATAAACATAAAGATAACAATTACATACTGCATGTTGCTTGGCTTCAGTGTTTGGTACAATAGAGTGACTGTTGGTGTGAGCCTTTGAACAAGACTAGGCCAGGTGAACTTGTGTTGCAGTTTTGTTAACTGAACTTGGAGTCTCTGTGTGTAAACATAGATAATGCAGATGCATCTAACTGAAATTTTTTTTTTTGGTTTTCTTTTCTGCAGTAAAGTTTAGTAGTATGTCATTTATTAATATTAATTTAGTATATATTTTTGACTGGTTTAAGTTGTTTACCATTAACTTTTGATTATCTGCTGTAGATTTTAGCTAAGGAATAGTAAAATTCTACAATCTTGTAAAGTTAAGTATTGCAGTTAAAAAAACTTTTATTTATTCACATTTATTTTATAATTCTTAACTTTATAACTTCTATGTTATATAATTTTTAAACCTTTAATACTTTCTCAAGCATGGATTAAATGTCACTGAAAATGCCACAAATTGAAATAAACATCAATAATATTTCTGCTACTTTCACTCATGACCAATTAATCAGTTGATCACCAAAAATTATAGTGCACTCTGAGAGTCGACTGTTCGGAATGAAAGTCCATAGTCTAAATCAATAGTCCATGGTCAGTCCTCAGACGCAACCTAAAAGACCATGTAGAGAATTAAAGTCCATGGCCAAAAAAAAGTCTGTGGTCATAGCCAATAGTCCATGGTCATAGTCAAACGTCCATGGTCAAAGTCAAAAGTCCATGGTCAAAAACCATGTTGAGAAGGAAAGACCATGGTCAAAAAGAACAAGTCCTTGGTGACCATGGTCGGGGAATGATAGTCTGTGGTGACCATGGACTACCATTGCCATACACTTCCATTGAGCATGGACTTTGAGGGTCGTCCATGATCTATCATGTCCGACCATCAAAGTCCATGCTGACCATGGTCAAACATGGGCTAAATTTCGCCTGGGTAGGGCTAACAGTAAGGTTAATAAGATATAGTGAAGAAATATATAATGTATCTTGTACCAATTTTTGCCACTTCTATAAATAGTTTATCAACTGTTCCTCATGAGTGGAGTAATAAAAATGGTCTTTAAAAATCCTTGGGGGCTCGGTCATGTAGTGGTTAGAGTGCTCGCCTTCAACCTCTTAGGTTGCCAGTTAGAATTTCAACCCGGCTTCATGTTGGAAAGTTGGTAGTTACTTGCAGATCCCTAGTGGTTTACAGTGCAGAATCGTGACCAACGAGTATGCACTGGTTCCTGTGGTATGCACTGGTTCCACTGGTTCCTATTAATTTATTATATTATAAGATTGTATCTCAAGTAGAGGGCTCGGTGGAGTACCGGTTAGAGTGACTTTCAACCTCTGAGGTCGCCACTTTGGATCTCGGCCCAGGCGCTTCATGTTGGAAAGTTGGTAGTTACTTACTGATTGCAAGTGGTTTACAGTGCAGAATATTGACCAAGGAGTATGCACTGGTTCCTCTACCCATAAACTTCCCATCGCAATATGACCCTGGCTGTTGAAAGCCAAATAAATCTAAATCTTAAAAAATCCTTGATCCAGAATTGGTTACAGATCATTCCCAAAATAAAATCAGTTCTATGTTTAGATCAAGAACCACTGTGAAAAATTTTATGTAAATCTGTTCAGAAGTTGTTTGTGTACTCTTGCTGACAGACAAACAAACAAACAAGCAAACAAACAAACAAAGAGAATATGGTGATCACATAACCTCCTTAAAGGAGGTGAAATAGACTGTTAATACTAAAATCAGGGTTGCTGCAGACTATTGAATCACTCATTCTAACATGACATGCTTGTGCCAGTGATTCTGATTGGTCAATTGTCGTTGTGAAAACGAGCATAACCTACTAATATCGCTATTCGTTGTAAAACCCTGCATAACCCCATGCTAGGAGTGTGTTATTCCTTAATTAGAGATTAATAGAGTAGTGTTCAATTTTGAGGACATACTTCAAGAGAAAAATATTATGTTATGTTCTGGTTACAATATTTGAACTTACCGTTTTAGTAGCAATTTTCACTACCGGCATTACTTTAATAAGCTTTTTCAGATAATGAACTTGGATAGTGAAAATTAAGTCCTGTTGACACATTGAATCTCTATTTATCTCTTCAGTGGAAACAAGTCATTAATGAAACATTTTTCTGGCAAATTTCTTGAAAACTGAGATTTAGTGAATTGTGTATTTGATAAGCACACTCACTTCCTACATCTCAGGAACTGGGTTCGATTCCTGACCCAAACTGAAGTTCAAAAGTTGGTAGTTGCTTGCAGGTGCCTAATGGTTTGCAGTACAGAGCCTCGGCTTTCCTCTACCCCCTTAAAATTTCATGAAGTCCTTTAAATTTGTCTTTTGTGTAATATAAATTGATTACCGGATAACTTTTGGAGAAACAGCCAGCTTTGTCTTTGAGCAACTCTCCCCTTACTCTAGAATACCTTGTGGTATAATGAACTCCTATAAGTTTGTTGTTCAAATCTAACAGTTCAGGCTAATGATGGTTAAAGTATATTTTTTATAATTATTTGGATTTTTAACATCACTTTCAACACTGTATAGCTCATATCATGACAGGTAGTTTAATGGGCAGAGGAAACCAGTACATACAGTTGGTCAAGGTTCTGTACTGTAAACTGCTGACCATTGATAAGAAACTACCAACTTTCCCACATAAAGTCCGGCATTTGAAGTGGCAACCTCAGAGGTGGGAGGCAAGTGTTTTACCACTGCACTGCCATGGCTCCCGGACACAAATATAAGACTTAGAGCAAATCTACCTACCCCTCAACTACTCACCATAATATGAGCCGTATAATCAAAATCAATCTCACTTTAGCGTAAGAATACAATTAAATACATTAATAATTTTTAGAATTATTTTGCAGTAAACAAAGAAGATACAGTAACAGTAAATGATTCTGACACAGAGTCAGAATACGATGACACAGGTCAGTCTATTTAGCTCCAGTATTACATTTTTACAGGAATCTGTTTTTTGTGTACATATTATTGCTTTAGCTTTATACAGTAATAACACCCGCAAAAAAAGCTTCATGGTTTATAACCTTGAACTGTAGTAGAATTTTGCATTGGTTTGTCCGTTGTTATTAATATTCTAACATAACACAAAATTGATTAATAGTAAAACTTGCCTTTTATGAAGAGCAAAACAGCTTCATTTTGAATAAAAGAGCAGAAATTTGCGACTATTTCATCGTGCTAAGCAGTCTCAGCTGAAGTACAAAAGAGTAGCATATTTGTCAATAGAATCAAAAACAATGAAAAGGATAAATAATAATCAGAAAAGTTTTTCAAAAAAAAATCAAAACAAAACAGTTGCACAATAATATGCAAAACAGCAATGCCTATATATTGTTCGGTCGAAAGAAGGAACAGCCTGCTTTGAGCATCAAGCATACTCAGAGTGCTACTAACTGCAGGTGCTTAGCCAATCTGAATCGCGGACACAGCCATATTATGTTGTATTATTGTGTTTTTTTTTGTAATTTGGCATAAGCCTAAAATTGGCACATAATAGGGAGTAAACAACAGTAACTTCAGTCTGTAGCCAATTAGCACTTTTGAGACAAACAACATAGCTTTGTCATCTATATGTTTATTGGTTCTGTGCCAATTTAGGGTGTTGCATGCAAATTTACGACTGGGAGTAATTTCATACAAAAATTATGTTATTAGCCTTTAAAAAAGCACTCCAAAAGGTGTAGAGTAAGAAATCTAAAATTCGCCACATATTTGAAATTCGCCGCATGTGGAAACACTAATAAAATAAATGAATTGAGGTGAGATATGTTGAATGTGTAGTTAATCGAGGCTATTTGAACTAAAATATACAAGGTTTTAAGACAAAGCATCATTTTCTTCATGGAATTAACTAAGGTTTTAGAGGTGGCGAATTTTAGATTTCTGGCGAATTTTAGATTTCTTACTCTATTGTTTAAAATATAATTCTAAGCTATGCATGTGTGAATGCACTTTTTAATCAGAAGAAATAATGCAAAGAAATAAACTGAACTAACTAACTAAATAAATTAAATTTTTGTGCTAAAGTTGTGTGAAGTTGTGTTTAGCCAAGTAGTTTACTACTATAGCTCTGAAATAAGGACCAGCCACACAGTCACATGATCATATTTATTTTCCACTACAATGGTATATAATATATGGACATTGGTCTTTATTACGTAATGACTGGCACCACTTGAAACTTTGATACCCAAACTAAATCAGAGTGTCTCAATGTGTTCATATGATAGAGGTCACCCTCTGTGACCTTAGGTGTTGAAATGGAAGAAAACCTGAAATATGCATTTTCTTTTGATTTTTTCAGCTATTTCAGCTCCAGCTGAGAAAAAGCCTCCAATAAAGCCAAAACCAAAGCCTCGTATTGATGGAGAGGACAGCCAGGAGATCAAAGTGGTTGTCGCCATTGACTTCGGCACCACATTTACTGGCTACGCATACTCGTATGTAGACGATAAGGAAACTATACACATGAATCCTAACTGGGCTGGAGGTAAAGCGGCATCCTTCAAAACACCCACTTGGGTGGCTCTAGACAAGTATAATGAACTGAATGCATTTGGATTTGAAGCTCAAAGTTCATATAATGAGGAGACGGAGGACAATGAACATACTGTGAGTTTATACAAGGAGTTCAAGCTGCAGTTGATGAAAAAGGTTTGTATGAAGAGTTCATCTTACTACGTATTTCTCTCATAGTCACTCAGCAGTTTGGGAAATTGTTTGGAGTTCAGCCCAGTATAGTAGAATTTGGTCAGGATCGTGGTCAAAAGTTTTTTTTCTAGGTGTCAGGGATTTAGCTTATGTTTTGTTCTTGTGCTTGACCTTGGCATCGATTTTTCCTGGTAGTTGGGGAGTTAGTGCTGAGACACATTTTTTTATGTACTTTAGTCTTATAGTTACATGTTTGCTATGTATTTTGTCCTTGTGGTAACATATTTGGTATGTTTTTCAGCCTTGAGGTTACATAATTGGTATGTATTTTGGCCTTATGGTTACGTAATTGGTATGGATTCCAACCTGGCCATAATCTGGGGTATGATTTGGCTTTTGGTCTTGTAGTTATTATTATAGAGGATATAACATAAAATTCACCCTGGTGATTACAGGAGCTATAACTTAGAATTTGGCCTGTTGGTTAACAATTATAAGAGGTTATAATGACATGAATTTTAGTCTGATGGTTCAATGAATATGACTTGGATTTTGGCCTGATGATTAGAGTAAGAAATCTAAAATTCGCCAGGAATCTAAAATTTGCCACCTCTAAAACCTTCGTTAATTTTATGAAGAAAATGATGTTTTTGTCCAAAAATTGGTATTTTTCAGTTCTAAAAGCCTTAATTTACTATACAGTCAACAAATCTCACCACAATTCATTTGTTTTATTAGTATTTTCACATGTGGCAAATTTCAGATATGTGGCGAATTTTAGATTTCTTACTCTATACATTTCATATGGTTTTTTCTCAGTGGTTTGGCGTTTGACCTAGTTTTTCACCTAGGTGTTTGTGGATCTGATTGGATTTTGCCCACTGTACTTTGGTCTACATTTTGGCATAGTAGTTACAGGTTCGGCCTACATTTTATCCTGGATTTTGGCTTATTGGTTGGAATTTGGTCTGGAATCCAAATTTCAGCTGCAAATTTGAACTAAATGTTTATTTTATTTAAAATATCAAATATTGGAAAAATTTCTCTTATAGATATTGGATCTGCCATCTTGTTGGTGGTGATGTTTGTGGGGAATAAACTTTTTCAGTATGAGATAAACATTCTAATTATTTGGCTGTGGTGCTGTTAAGCCATTTACTTGCAGGTTACTTATTCCCAATAATTACCTTCATACAGCTGTTTTTGTGAACCTGATGTTGGCAAGTGTGTCATTTTAAGCATGCCAGGTTGATTCAATAGTCTGTGGGCACTTGTATCACTATTTGTTAATTTTTTATTCTGGTTTACTGTCATATGAACATATCATTCTTTTTGAAATGAAGAATAGTCACCTTCAAGTAACTGGAATGGATAATAGGGCCTTTTTTGGACATATTTTCAAGTGCGAGCTCTACAAAGTTGGAGCTTCTAGATATCAACTTTTTTTGTCTGTGGACTTTCATGAATTGTGCACTACCCCAGTGCACCACTCATGTTTGTGATTCCTTTTCAGCTTGTGCATCTAGACTGAAACAAGTTTCAGCCTTGTTTATCATGAGAATCAATATTTGTGCTAAATGGTGTGGTCCTGAGTAAGTTTTAAAAAACTGTTTACCAAATCTTTGGATTCCACCAAATACCCAGCAACCATCTGTTTTCCTTCCATAATTTTACTTGCATTTTCCTTATGGTTTGGGTGTTGTATTTCATAGCGTCAGGTCTGGGGTTTGATATTTTGCCCAGGTCATGGAAATTTTACCTATGAAAACATACTTCACAAATGTGTCTCTTTTCATCCAGAAGTACAAATGAGTACTGACATTAGTTGGGGAGGTAAAACTGCCGAGTTGCTTCATGTCACAGAAACCAAAATTAACCACAGGCCACACCGACCACTAGGGCTGAAAAATTGCCATATATCTTTACCTTATTGTGAACCTAGGTGATATGTGAAAAATTAAGGGTATTCATCAGATTTAACTCTTCCATTGTGTTAGGATTCAGCAGAGGAAGTTCTAGTCCTACAGAGTGAGTATGGGGAGCCTCTACCTGCACTCAAAGTGTTTGGAGCCGCGGTGAAGTTTCTCAAAGAAAAAATAGAGAAGGGGTTCAGAGATGCAGGAAAGTAAGCAAAGAATGATTGGTTGAATTATACATTTTAGACTTGGCAGCCACCATTAGGTCAAAATTAGTTGTGAGCACCAGATGTCATGATCACAGCTAAGTATTGCATGATAACCAGATGATCTGGTGCTCATGACTTGTCATCTCATTCTTACGGGATGATTTGTTGTCCAATAGGAAAATATTTTAAGAGCACCAGATAATCCTATGATCACAACCTAATGTGTTGTGACTAAGACATCATGTAGTCGCTATTGATCATCCAGTGAACATAATAAAATGATTTGTGAGCACCTTTGGCAGCTTAGATCTTTGCTGCACGCAGGCAGTCATCTGCCAGTGTGGCCCAGCAGGTAACACACTTGCCTAGGAACACAGAGGATGAGCACTTAAGAAGGCAGTCCTCTGTCACTGGGTCCTATCCCCAGTGGCAGGCTAAAGAACCTCAAGGGCATTGATAAATGGTCATCATTGAGCATCTGTTTCTCAGGGTAATGTCAGTTACTTGAGAGCTTCTGCAGTCGGATGGATTAAATGTGCTTTGAGTCATGTAGTATATGAAGATATTGCACTGACTATAAATACAAAACAACAATAACAATAAGCTCTTTAACTCTGATTTTCCCTGGGTTTGTTGAATACTGCTCCTCAGTAATAAAGGGGTTAAAATGTTTAAATTGAGGAGGGTTTTGGAGAAGCTTTTAAATCCAAGTTTTGAATCCAACACCGTTTGTATCCAAGTGGCATGAATACAAACTGTGTTTGAATATACAAACAAATTGATCCTTTTAAATTTTCTTTAATCAAAATGCACTATTTTAAAATCTATTTTGGAATGATTTTATTAATCACTCAAATTCTACACAATTATTAACACCAACACCAGACATATATTGGCACTTACTGTGTTCCTAAATGCTCAGGTCATGAAGTAAAAATCTATTCTCTGAGGTCTCATCTTTAAGTATGAAAGATGGCAGTTTTTTGGTGATGACAGGTGAGCTGCATTGCAGAATATTTATGAACTATACACAACATTTCCCCCGTCCTTACAGCTATCTGTTCACTAGAAGTGAGAGCAAGGACAAAGTCTATGATAGAATATTCATTCAATGTTTTTGGAAAATTTTTAGAAAATTCACAACCTGCAGCCCATGCAGTTTATATTAATGTTGATTTTGTAGAGTATTTCGACCGTGGCAAATCTGTTGGGTATTGACTGTGCCTGCAATCTGGGATGATGCACAGAAACTGTTCATGAAGGAAGCAGCCAGAGAGGTATGCATTCTTACTAATACCACATATATTTAGTACATTGTCAAGTACAATTGCTATAATTGAAATGTTGCTACCGGTAGAAATAATTTCCAAGTCAAAATAATTTCTTGCAAAAAATTTAAGGATATGTCACAGAGTTCAAATTTGTAAAACTCCTAAAGATAACTTTTCTGCTGCTTTGAACTCATGTAAACAACTAGTTCTATTAATAGCCTGTGACTAGATGCAGACTCTGTTCACTCATGCATTCCTATTCTCTGAATTCTCATCATCACACAGTTGCTATGGCTACTCACTACTCTCCACTAGCAGATTTGCTCCAGCCTAGCTTATATCACAGATTTATTTGGTATGGCTCGCAGTTATTATAGCTGACCATTACCCACAATTCCAAACATCTTTGTTAGACAGAGTTTGCTTGAGTAACTTCAGAAGGTATATTGTAGCAAAGGAATAAACATCCATCCTCTGGACAATGAGAAGGAAACTAGCTCTTGATGGGATAAAATCACCTTCTCCCCATCTAAGATCTGGGGCTAGTACACATATATGTGATGTTATTAGAATGTGGTATTGTTAACTATGGATAATAAATTATCAACAACTTTATTTATTTATTTATTTATTTATAGCAATCATGCTCATAGCCCAGGAAATACACACATATATACAACTATGAATAGATACATGAACATATGAACAACATGAAACTACATCAAATTAAATAAAGATAAAAAACACATTTCATATTTACACATTCTATGTTATACACAAGTAATTTAGCATACTATTGATCTCATCTTTACTAAACTCTGTACAATTTTTATCTCTTATATACAAAAGGTCTAAAATATTTCCAACTACCACAACATCCTCATCACTATACATTGTTTTAAAGTTTTCCATAACTTTTCTACTAAATAGCGCTGGTGACATACACACTTCTTGCCTTGAACACTTTAACTCATTCGATATATTTTTCACATTTTTGCCAGCATTTGAATTGCTACCTTTCAACAAAATATTACCACAAAGTCTAACAATTGAATTGTCACTGTTTACCACATTGTTAAGAAATTTGTTAAATCTTTTATACATATTTAATTTAATGGGTACATCTTTACAAATTAAGGGAAGATACCTAGAATGAGTCATATTACTTGATTATAATAAAATATCCTGCACACATCTCAGTGAAGAAGAAACCTTCATAATAATCATCTGGAGAAGAAACTATCCTTGCAATAGTAAAAGAAGAAGAGGCCCTTTGGTAACAACTTTATGAACTACACCCCTTCGTTATAGATAACTAGAAATTCAACTTGCAGAAAATAGCCATAACTAGAACCTAATTTTGATACTGCCTTGCTACCAATTATCGCTTGGTACCAATTATTGCCAGACAGAATTCAAATAGATATAACTTCACCAAAAGTAGCATCCCAAGTCTAGCAAATAAGGTAAAACTATTTCCAAGGTGAATGGAAAAAATACACAACAAAATGCTTTCAAAATATGTGACCATTACTGAAATATGAACGTTTTATTTTCTGGTGGCGATAATTGGTACCCGGCAATATTTAGTGGCAAGGCAGTACACCACGAGTGACTTTTCAATAGATATAAAGGGCTCTAAGAAGAATCTAATCTTTTTTTGTTCAATGAAGTATTAGTGGCTACGAGAAATGCATTTACTCATTAAATAATAGCTGTTAAATACTGCTGCCTAGTAAATTCTTATGCTGTTATAATTAGTCCTGTTAAACATGGGTGGGACAACTGACAAAACCGTATCATTTGTCCTGAGTGAAAAATCTTACAACTGAAAAGATCTCCCCTACAACCTACTCTAGTGGCTATAACTTACTCATAAAGGTAACCCATAACAGCGAGATAAGTCAGAGAGTGCATACCTCCACAAAGGCATGTATGATTTTCTAAAAACAGCTCAATAATAAGTAAATGGGAAAATCTGTATTTTGATATTTTTTGTATCCAGGCTTATCTTATCTTTATACTGTTACAACTAATCTTGTACACTCTTCTATAAATATAGAGCTGCATGATTTTTCCAGAGTACTTGCCGTAACTCCTGACGTTTAGTTGTAACACCCACTGCTTCACCTCCCGATACAAATAGGAGCTTTGAAATGTTCAATATTTCAGCCTCCACAATTATTAGGGTTTTTGATGCCTATAAACGTAGGCAATACCACCTGTAGTGTATTAGGTTTCCAAATGTTCTTAAAATGGGACGAGCATCTGTGGTCATTCTAACCTCTGTGACTGACCAATCAGATTACACTCAGAACTACATTATGTAGTTAGGTAGGTTGTGAGGCAAACTAGTGACAGTGGAACTGTGGTATAAATTAACATCATTAGCATAGGTTGTGGCACCATAAATATAAGTCATAGCTACCTGACACTTACCAAAAATGAGTTGTGGAACAATCAGGAGAGAAAATTTGTTCACTCCCACAAATTTCAAACATACTTAATAATGGAATATGCAACTACAATCACCACGATTATGCCATTTTATTGTAAGTTGCCATTTTTATTAAAGTTTTGTAAGTTTGGTACCTATGCAAGTCCATATGCTGCTTTATAATTTAACACAAACATTCGAAAGCTTGAACAACAATAAAATCACATTGGCACATTGGTAAGTGGCAATGCTGAAAGCCTGTCCTAATATGACTCAGACTATTGAATGGGATATAAAACCCCCAACTCTAATCTTCACTGGCCAATGTGTATTTTGCTGTTCATCAACTAATATGCTCAGCTACACAACAATGCTACAACTAGTATAGGTAGTGGTCATATAAAGGATAATAGTGTGTATGTATTCATGTGCATGGATGTGAAATGCAGCTTGCAGATGCAGTTTGCAGTGAAGAATTCAAAAAGTAGAAAAATAGAAGGACTATTTTCGGTAGAGGCAAATTGCAACTTCCAGCTATAATGCTCCTATAACAAAGGTTTTGCTTATATTTCAAGCGATATTTTATGTTTCTTGGTACCAACATTTACATCTAATTTAAGTGAACATAATGGTAAAAAATAAGCGAGATGGAAAACAAATAAGGAAGAATATGGTCAGTTAAAAACACTGTATGATTTATGTTATAGTTTATTTGTCATCAACATGCAAGTGTACACACAAGCTAAACCCGCAATCCATGCACACAGATATACACACTATAGAGCTGTTTTAAGAGGCCATAAAATAAAGACTTTTAATTTCTTTGTCAGGCTGGTTTGACAAGGAATGTTGATGACAAGCACCTGATAATTGCTCTAGAGCCTGAAGCAGCCTCCTTGTACTGTAGAACTCTCAAAATGAACATGTTCAAAGGTGGACGCGGAGAAAGCAGAGTACAACTACCAACAGGAACAGTGTACATAGTGTTAGATGCTGGGGGTAATATTATTTTTACTTTGTGTCTTCATTAGTTCTTGCATGTTCCTCAGCTTAACATTTTGGTCAGAGTTTTGCCTTTGATGCTCCTACAAGCTGAAATGAATTGCCTGTTTCTCTTCATTCTGCCCCCATGTGACTTCTATATTTTTACCAAGGCCTTCCCATCCAAGTTTCTTGCCTTGTTGGTGTCTCTTAATGATGGCACTTAATATGTCATGGACCTTTGTCTTTGAGTATTGTGCCTTACAGTCTGCTCTGTAGAGAGATTTAACACCATAGAAGTTCAGAATAGACTTAGTCTAAGAATTAGCATTTGTTTGACTGAACAAATGTCAAAGATATGTGTTGCCATACACCTTCAACAGATACCATATTCGACGTAATTAGCGCAGTGCGCTCAGAAAACCAATTAAGCCTGTAAATGTGATTTAAATTATCTTCCTTATAACCGCACAGGCCTGTGAAAAGGCACCTCTGTCAGTGGAGACTGGATATATATATATACATGTATATATATAGTGATAACCTCATAGCCTCTGGTTTGGGCCAGTCTCCCTACTGAAGAACACTGATATACTGTGCAATACAAGGTAGTTCATACATGCACACACACAAAAAAAAAATGATTTGAGAAAATGATTTGTCACTGCACTGTATATGCATTCTCAAATAATTTGATTAGTAATGTTACACATTTTAGAGAAATATTATGCATATACTGAAATCAATTTTAACATCCGTCTGTTCATTACTTTGATAATAGGAAGCGTATACAAAATGCATTTCCACTAATTGAAATATTTCATACACAGACAGCATGTAATTCCAACCAAGGGATTGGCCATGTGATAGGATCTCATTTAAAACACATTATATGAAACTTCAAACATTCACTTGCAAACACTAGTATTTTGACTAAATGCACATTTTATTGCTGTCTGCAGTAAACAGTTTATAAAACTTGTATTGGGTTGTGGGCGAAACTGCAGGACAATAATGTTTTAATTTATGGCTATTTGGAAATACTTTATTCAGTACACACATATTTAAAAATACAAGGTAAATAGAGAACTTGGCTGTAATGACATGATGGCCAAAATGAGGGCAAAGGAGGAATTTTTCCCATTCTGTACTACATTAAGTAACCTTGCAGAGGCTTAAATATCAACATTGTGAGTGTACACTTTATTTAGCTTTAACCTATATATATGTTGAAAAAAATATTATGAATATTCAATATCAGTAGGTAAATTGTTGTAAACCACCTTAAAACTCTGTATGATTCAGAAATAAACTCTTACAATGGGGTTGTTATATTTGACAGTCTGAGTTTCCACACTGTCTGAACAAGGCTATGGTTTAGAAATCTCTGTTGGATTTAATGTTCTTTTTATGATTTTGTCTTCCTCAGCCAACACAGCATGAAGTTACATACATATCTAACATGTACCCAGATTAAGTGCAGAAATAGCTCAAGTCCTACCTTAAACCTTCCAATTTAAAATGACATATTTAATAATGACTTTTATCAAAAGCCAATTTAAAACAGGGCATTAAAATACATTTCCCTTTTAAACTTGAAAAAAAAATCTGTAATCACAAACTTACATGCCACTATACTTAACATCAGGCTGACGTAATATCTAAAGTAGAAAACCAGACTGCTGGGATTTATAGCCATCAATTTAGGTGGTGTGCGCTTAATGGGGCATGTGCGCTAATTACATCGAATACGGTATACAAAATTATTTATGCATTGAAAGTGGTCTACTGTTTTTTGTATCCACCAGAGGCATCTGGTGGATACTTTGGTTTAGCGTTCGCTATGCCTCCGCTGCTGCGCGTAGAGAGATTTTCTGAATTAATGCTCTCAGAGGAAAACTATACCAGCTAGGTTCAACAAATTTGCAGGATATCTTCATTGGGAGGTAAGCTTCTCTGGGACTGAAATTAGCCTCATTCTGAAAAACGAGATGGCCGCCAAGGGCATTTCTTTGAAAATTATTTACCCTTTTCTACTGGTTGGTTCTCATAAGTAGAAAGTTGAGTCTCTTCATAGGTGATATGTATTACACATGTACATGTCCTCTACAACCTTGCAGACATTTGACCTTGAAGCTCTTAATTCAAGGTCATCCACGGAGTGCCAAAGTACCCCACGTAGCGAACTTTAAAAGTGCCTATATCTCCCTTATTATTGGTCCTAGAGGTTTCCAGTGTGAAACCAACCTATAGGAAATCATGGGCTGGGAATCTTCTGATGTGGTCAGATTTGACCTTGGACCCCTCCTTCAAGGTCAAACGTCAATACCCAAACTGCTTGTAAAAAAAAGTGCTTATAACTTGCTTATTATTGGTCCTAGACGTTTACAATGTGAAGCCAACTTACAGGAAATCATGGGCTGGAAATCTTTTGATGTGGTCACATTATGCTTTGGACCTCTCCTTCAAGGTCAAACGAGGACAGCCAAACTTAAAAGTGCTTATAACTTGCTTATTATTAGTCCTAGAGGTTTGCAATGTGAAACCAACTTACAGGAAATTATGGGCTGGGAATCTTCTGATGTGTTCAGATTTGACCTTGGGCCCTTCCTTCAAGGTCAAATGAGGATAGCAAAACTTAAAAGTGCTTATAACTCACTTATTATTTGTCTTTGAGGCTTGCAATGTGAAACGAACCTATAGGAAATCATGGGCTGGGAATCTTCTGATGTGGTCAGATTTGACCTTGAACCCCACCTTCAAGGTCATACAAGGACAGCCAAACATTAAGTGCTTATAAAATGCTTATTATTGATCCTAGACATTTGCAATGTGAAACCAACTTGTAGGATATTGTGGGCTGGAAATCTTCTGATGTTAGATTTGACCTTGGCTCCTCCTTCAAGGTCAAACAATGGTTCACTGGCTTTGCTGAGTTGTCTTTCCGATGGATACAAATTTGCATTGGTTCTCCAATGTGTAGGTCTAGTTTAAATATTATGTTAAGGCTGCTTGTTCAACAGCAATGGTCCATCTTTACTTGATTTTGGTGCTAAAATATCTTGGGATCTCCTTGTGCAGAGATTAAGCAATATGAATTTTGAAATAAATTGGCTATTTCCAAAAACTCCCCTTGTTGAAATTAACCCCATAGTGCAAAACACATATTTGTTGCACTGTTGTCTATTGTCTACTCGATTTTTTAACTATTTGAGTCCAGCATCTCTTTGCCTATGGTCTAGTTTCATCAAATGACCTTTTGACATGAGAACAACAGATTTTTCACATGCACCTTAAAATTTATAGAGTTTAAGTGCTGCTGATGTCAGATTATCTATTTTAAATGCACTGATACATGCAGATTTCATGTGGTCCTAAACAACAATCATGACTGAATTAGAAGTCTATGTAATCTATGTGTGTTACGTGCTTATCAAGCCAAATAAATAGAATATATTTTGATTTTCTCATGAATATCTACTAGGAGTTAAATTTAGAAGCCCCTGAATGTAGTAGTGCATTAACGAGAAAAAATATAACAAATAAATTTGATTTACTCATTGATGTTTATGAACTGTATTTAGAGGTCTGCTGATTAACCAAACAGACTTACACTTGCTTCGCAACATGCAAATAATTCATTGGGATGTGGGCTTAACCATATATCACCATATAACATGTGGATGTAGTCTGGCCATACTTTTCAAATGTTTTACACTCTGTATTAACAGAACAGTAGAAGTTAGCTACAAGTAGAACTGAATCTTTTGGATATTGCAGGTTAATCTAGTTACAGATTTTACTGTAACCATAGTTATTCATTTCAGGTGGGACCATAGATATCACAGTGCATAAGGTATTGGAAGGGAACAAGATTGCAGAGATCTACCAAGCAAATGGTGGACCATGGGGTGGCTCAAAGATAAATGGAAGGTTTGAAACCAAACTTAAAGGCATTTTAGGAGAGGATTTTGTGGTTTATTGTCAGAAAGAAAACCCTGGGGTATGGCTTGACCTGATACTGGAGTTTGAACAAGCGAAGCAAAGTGATGCAGCAAGACCGGATTCAGAAAAGCCTCTGATTTTGACATTGAGTCTTGGACTGAACAACTGTTATAGTGACTTTAAAGGAGGAGAGACACTGAAAAGTGCTATTGATAAGTACAAAGATTCTGGCATAAGAGTAAATAAACACGGTAAACTAGAGGTGTCACCAGAAAACGTCAGAGGAATGTTTAGTACAGTGGTGAGAAAAACTGTTGACCATATGAACAACATTCTGCAAAAACCCGAAATAGCCAAAGCATCCGCCATCTTCATAGTGGGTGGTTTTGGCCAGTGTCCCTACTTACAAGAAGAGATCAAAAAGAATTTTGAAAAGAGAAACAGAAGTGTGTTGATCCCTGATGAAGGAAACTTGTGTGTGGTCAAAGGTGCAGTGATGTTTGGTCACCAGCCAGACTTCATGTCCTCACGAATTGCTAGGTACACATACGCATACTTGGACAAGCGACTGTATGATCCATCAAAGGATAAGGACAAAGAGACAATAGCAGTAAGTAACTTGGTGAAACACTTACAAAATGTTGTTTATTGTTCCGCTAAAACAATGAATCAGATCTTGTCTTACTGTCCTTTACAATGCCAACATATTTAGCAACATTTCTTCAGGTAAAAAGATGGAAATCTATGACAGGACAGAGCAATTGTAACAGATTTACAAAATCTGAAATTAATTTTTTTCTTTTTTTTTGTATGTCCTGTGTAAAAGTTTTTCCTATCATATTCTGAAGTTTTATGGTTTTCTTTATATTTTTCCTTTTTAAAAGAATAGTTGTGAAAGTGTACTTTTTTGTGTGTGCCTAGAGCATTATATATACATATAAAATTACATCAAAACATTAACTAATTCACTTTCAGTTAGAAAATGGAGACTGTGTTGTGCTTTGTTTAACACCAATCATCACAAAAGGTGAGATTGTGGACTACACAGAAGAGAGAAGTACAGAGTTTGAGGTGGTCACAGAGGATTTCACGCTGCCTGTTTATTGTTCAGGTACAATGTTCAAACCAGGGTTGAAAAAAAGTTTGTGATTGTGCTAAATGAAATGCTCATAAAGTTATTGTTAAAGTTGAAAGTAAATTTGGGTCCTAAAAACAGAAAATTTGACAAAAACCGGATCTGTTTGAATTTGTATACACCTAACAGTAAAATCTTCTACATGTGTACATGAAACATAACGACAACCAAATGTAGTTTGTTATTGTATCCATCAGAAAGCATCTGGTGGATACTATGGTTTATACATGGTTACACCGCCAATGCTGTATGTAGAAATTTTCCTGTTACCCCTCCAGAACAAAAGGTTTTAGAGGTAGAATTTTTAAATTTGCAGGATATGTTCATTATAACAACAGCTTGCCTGGGAATATTTTTGGCTTAATTTTGAAAAATAAGATGGCCGCTGTGGGTGTTTCCTTGACTGTCATTGAGGATATTACACATTCTGAGGCTTTTTCTCATGGAGGTTTGAATCTCTTTATGGTTGATAGACTAGTTTTAATAGATATAGAATGTCCTCTATAGCCTACACACATTTGACCTGGAAGCTTGTCCTTCAAGTTCAGCCCCTGACCCCTAAAATGCCCCACCGATGCTGTTTATTTTTTGTCACTATTACTACTCCGTTAGGACCATTGAAAAATTTAGAATTTCGGCCACCATCTTTAATATTGGCAGAAATGGAAAAAGTTGTTAACTCAAAAACAGCAAGAGAGAGTGATTTTGGGTAAACTTTGGCCCCTCGGGTAATAAAGACTACTCTTTTAAGGTCCGTAATTAATTTAGAATTTTCAAAACTTTGGCCACCATATTGAAAAATGTTATCTTGATAACCATTTTGATTCTTTTCCGGTGGATGCATCTTACATCTGACCACAAATGTTTCCCCTCGGTCTTCTTAAAGTTTGAAGTTTTGGATACTAGTGAGATAATATATTCAGTCTTGCATTCAGTCGTGCCCTTTACTTTGAAGTGGCTTTTTATTACCCCCAGCAGCATGCACTGATTATCTTGCATAAACAAATGGATCTAGAATACTATGTCCTAGCTTGCCAGGCTTGTGAGTTTCTTGATAAGCAGTGTATACTGAAAGTACCTACATACAGGCAGGTTTATGAGAGGTACTGCTTGCCACTGGACCAGTGGTTTTCACATTGAGCTTAGCATAAACATACAGTCATCTCCTGCTCATTAAAATTAGATAAAATTTCCACGGCTGATAAGCCTGAGGGGATTTAAAGCAACCATTTTAACTTATTTGCTAGACTGTATTACAAGTACACATTATTAAGCATTTTTGTGCAATATTTTGTACCTTTGTTGTAAAATATCTGTTTTTGCGGCAGTTCTTGACATCTGTAACTGGAATTTACATTTACATGAATCAAATTGAAACCAATTATCCAGTTTGTCATCTTCAACACTACCATCACGCACCATGGTGGTGCAGGGGTACCACAATCGCTTCCCACCCCTGAGATCAGAGTTCGAATCCCAGCCTGACCTCATGTGGGAAAGCTGGTAGGTGCTTGGTGATGGTTGGCAGTTTTGAGTACAGAACCTTGACAAACTGTATGTCCTGGTTTCCTCTGCCCTTCCAACTACTCATCACAATATACCCAATACAAAGTAACTGTGTGACATAAAATGATAAATAAAAAAATTAACACTACCATTAAAAGAATAGAATAACAGATCTAAAATTTGCCAGAAATCTAAAATTCACCACCTTTAAAACCTTAGTTAAGTCTATGAAGAAAATGATGCTTTGTCTTGGTACATTTCAGTTCAAAAAGCCTTGATTTACTAAACATTCAATAAATGTCACCTGAATTAGTTATTTTTATTAGTATTTTCACATATGGCAAATTTCAGATGTGTAGTGAAATTTAGATTTCTAATTATTTTTCTTGTCAGAGTTCTTCTTAAAGGGAAGTGGCTGTAGTTAGGTTGATATAAATACATAGTATTCTATGTTTAACACACATAAGCGAAGTAAAACTAGATTGGGCCAACTCAACACCAACATATCCCCAGACAGGTCATCCCTAGTACAAAAGACTTTGACTGGTTATTTTCCACGGGCCCAATAACATGTGTACCACTTTTGATGAGAAAATGTTGATAGATTTTTGAGTTATTGTGTCTACAAGGAAATTTCTCTGGTAGTGGTGTAGACCAAGTGCAAGGTCCTTCCTTAGAGCATTATGATTCTGTAAGAACATTTCTCCCCAGAACTTCCTGTGAGAATGTAAATATGCACTCATTCTTGTCTCAGTAAAAAAACCAAAGTAAAAACTTGTAAGCAAGTCTATCAGTGGTAGTATGACAGATTTGTATCCAGATTTTCATCTGTGGATATAGTAACATTTACTGTCAATGTTAAACATAAATTAGTTCATGAAAAGACACACATTAATTAAAATGTTTTTGGATTATCACGAGTTCAAAATAAAATTTATTGCGTTAATACATCCTATTCAATGGACAATTGCTAATCTGGTCGGCGCAGACCGGCCCGTCAAACAACAGAAAAAGTTGCCTTATATGTGTCCGTTATGAACCCACAAGCAGGCCGGTCCCACTGTACACTCGCCAGGTGGCGTATCGTACTTCCTTCCTGTCTAGACAGCGTGACGTCATAGCATCTTTTTCGTTTGGCGCATGCATTGTGTACACAGAGTTTTTTATCAGGATTGTTTTTTGAAAATATATTATTAGTGACTTCAGTATTTGTTTTGAAAGTTATATAAACTGTTTTTGGGGAGTACATAGAACGCTTTCATATCAGGATTTCATTGTTATCAGATCATTATGTCTTCTCCGGGCCAGAAACATGGAAGCTGTGGACACATCATGGCTAGTTTTGACAGCCATAGTTTCTGCGTGCGCTGCAGAGAAAAAGGTAAAGGTTCTGATCCTTGTATTTCTCATGATTGCCAAGCTTGTAACTCCCTAACTGAAGAACAACATTTACAGTTGTCCACGCCTAGTTATAGGCTTAAAAAAGAAAAACGGGAACTTAAGAAATCTACTGATACTCCCCAGAAGGACTCAGACAGTTCCTCTCTCATTCACCCGTCCTCTGTGATGTTAGTGGGAGCTGTGGATGGCCAGGGGATGGTACAGTCCCCTGGTTCGAGTTCAGGCACAAAGAAGAAGAAACCTAAGAATACAGATAAATCTAAAGGTCATTCAACAAAACACTCCAAGTCCGGTTCAGAGAAGCCTGTCAAATCGCCTACAACCAACCCTCACAGATCCTCAGCTGAGGCTAGGATTGAAGAGTTAGACCAGAAATGGTCGGATAGGTTCAACAGATTGGAGGCTCTCTTACTTGCCAAAACTTTGGATAAACCGGAACCGACCTTTGCTACTGTTAAAGTTACACCGACGACTTCCCCACCAGTTGGTATCACCAGATCTACAGAGCCGTTCATCCGACCTTCTGGTAACCTTCAAACTACAGACTTGGCCGGTACCGACCACTCTCCACAGAGACAGGCCACCGACAAGTCACTCTCTTCAACTTCTACTAAACAGCCTTCTTCAGATTTGCATGGTAGTTCTCAGACTGTTTCCAAAACTCAGTCGACCAGCAAATTGCTTAAGGGCAGACCGACTACCAACCACAAATCAGGAAGATGAAACGTATCTGGACCTGACCTTATGTCTACTCTTGTCAGCATGTTTTTTGGGTTTAGAAGATGACATCCGAGGTTCATCGGATTCATCATTGTATTGATCCGAGGCAGATCTCGGGTCAACATCATGCTTCCTATGAGAGTGGGAGTGTTTTTTTAGGTCTATCCGAAGCCTTCTTAGAAGGCTCTTCGGAAGGACTAAAAGGCTGATCCGATGCCATATGCTGATCAGCACCGAGGTGAGGTGGAAGAGCAGGACCATAGTCCACTTCCATCTGTTCAACATTTGAGGTAGTCCGAGGTTGCCTCGGAGGGGGTAGGTCCAGATTTACAGCAGCTTGAGAGGTTCCAGGCTTAGAAGCCGAGGTCTGATCCACCTCCACTTGCTTTTTAGAAGTCAATTCATCTCGGAGAGACTGGAAAGCTTCTAACATTGTAGCCTGAAAAGAACCCATTTGCTGCTGTAAATGGATGTTAAGTGAATTACCCAGGGATTTTTCTAGATTGGCTTCAGTTTTCTGCTGTAAGGCAGTACCTGGGTTGGGTGGGACAGTTTAGCTGGCATTTTGAGACAATGAACTGAAGGGTAGGGGTTGGGGACGTGGGGGGTGAGGTAAATAAGTTGTCTGCAGCACTCTCAAGGTCTGCATTAAAACCAGTAAAAGAATCCCTGTCGCCCTCACCCAAAAGATCAAGTTCATCATCTTTTGGACTAATAGCGTCCTTCTTTTGTTTCTTTATATAGCGTTTCCTGTGTTGAATTTTGTTCATTTGTTCATCGGTGAAAGATGCACAGATATCACAGCGCGCCTCAAAAGTGACACAGGGGTCATCATCTTTGCCCGATTCCCTACAGGTAGGGCAATAATTATGTATGTCAAATGAGAAACAAAAGTGACAACACTTACTAGCTCTCGGTTTGTCTTTATTCGTTTGGTGGGTAGACATTTTAAACGCAATAAATGACGCAGATGCAAAAAGCCTGAACCAAGGAAAACTCAAAACACGCAAAAATAAGAAAATATACTTATCCTGTCAAAATGGAAATTTTACAGAATAATCTATGATATATAATAAATGAAATGACTAAAAGTAAACATCCAACAATATGTATGTGCTAAGAAAATAGACGAAAATATCTGTGAAATGACAAACGCTACCAAATCACGCAGCCAACGAGAAAGTAGCACGAGATCTCACAGTGTACCACGAGAGGGCAACTTGAGGCTACAGCCAACTATAAATGTCTATTTTTCTTAGACGTTGGCCTGATGCCTTGTGGCCATCCAAGAACAGCATTCAGTCCCACATGGTAAGCTATTGTAGCACAATAAAAAATTATTTTAAAAATTCATAAAAAAAGAATTGAAAAAGATCCAGGCCTGATACTCGCACAAGGAAATCTACTAGTGGCATAGTACATATAAGCATGATAAGACAGAAATCCCCGCAATAGTCAAGGAGAAAATAAGTGATTTAGTGCATGATTTCATGAATTTTTATGCAATAAAAATTATTAAAAATAATAATAAAAAAAAAATGAAGACAGATCCAGGTCTGATACTCACATAAGGAAATCTATTTCTGGCCTAGTACATATCTGCAAGATATGAGAGAAATCCCTGCAATAGTCACTGAGAAAATTGTGATAAAATGTTGAAATTTTCACACTTTTGGTGGGGGTACCTCCCTTGTAATGTCTCTAGCAAACAGACGAACAGACAGATTTACATGACTTGAGCACTTTATCATCCTCGATAGATAGGGTCTCTTTTAAAAAAAAACAGAATGTCTCTAGGCCTTGTAGTTTTGGAGGAGAAGTTGTTCACGCGGATGTCGCAGAGTGACAACATGTCAGCTGACTTGTCAGTCAGCTGACATAAAAAGGGGGGTAAGTCGGCATATCCATAGGTAACTGGATATTGGCAACCGACCATGGCCTCACAGGGTCTCCTGACCTTAGGCCGACCCAGGCCTTTTCAGTTTGTTCATTTTTAATCCCTAGTAACTTACCCGCCGAACAAACGGTAGTTATTCAGCAATTGTCCATTGGATAGGATGTATTAACACAAAAAAATTGCAAATTTAATGAGTAAATTACATTTTTATAAGTTAATACCCTATCCAATGGACAGCCAAGGCCCTCCCAACCGGCCCTGCTATCAGTTTACTAGGGGTCTTAATAGGACAAGAAAACGAAAAAGATGATATGATGTCACACTGTCCAGACAGGAAGGAAGTATGATATGCCACCTAGCGAATGTACACTCCCTGACCGGTCCTGCAGGTAGTATATACAGGACGTCTTTTTCTGGTGTTTGGCAGGACCAGTCGCGCCGACCGGTAAAGCAGTTGTCCATTGGATAGGGTATTAACTTATAAAATTTTAATTTACTTTATTAAATTTGCAATTATGAGTCTATACAAATTAATTTTTAATTTGAAGGATTCTTTTAACTATTACCGGATCATTTTGCATACACTTTGGGTTAAAATGGAAAGAAGTTACTTATTTCTTGATGGCTATTAAAAGTTTTTTCACAATTTTCTTTAGTTTACAGAGGGCTAGTTACTGGACACATTGTTTCAGATCTTATTGGATATAGGCTTTTAGTTCCTGACCTGACTAATGAAGAAGCAACATATCACAGAAAAACACTGAATTTATTCCGCTGTATAAAATCATGCATATATCCAATGTAGCGGCCAATGAGAAAGAGGAAGAAGTGTGTATGTCACTACCTAGATCACCTCATACGGCTAGCACCACCAAGCAGCCTAACTCACTCTATTTTTCTAGGGTTAGCTGAGTCAGGAGCACCCTCCCAAGATAAGCATTGATTCCAAGATGGTTTAGCTATTGTAGCTCATGCAAAAAAAAGACTAGAATTTCTGGTGGTTTCATAATATTTGCCATTAAGTGGTTAATAAAATTTGTTTCTTATTTTTTTTTTGCAGAAAGTGAGCATGTTGATGACCCCAATGCCCCAGATGTGACTCAGATGGGGGAGCTTGAAATCAGTCTTTCCATCAGCAAACGTAACTCCACAGCGGGAAAACCTGAAAAGGTCAGGGTGACCTTCACCTTGAGTACAGAGCTGAAGGTCAAGGGCACACATCTGGCATCAAACACAAGTACTGAAACTAGACTTCAGATGAAAAGTAAACGAAGGAAGTGATTTATTATCACTGGTGTACTGTGAAAAAAGAAAACTGGAAAAACATGTGGATAACAATGACAGAAACGTCTTAGTAGAACACTGTTTGGAATAATTAACTCTCAAGTGGAATTAAAAATGAGGTGTTCCCACTGAAATTAAGGTGGTTATCTAGAACGCTATGTTAGGTAGGGCTGAATTGCAAAATTGCCCTGCTGGAAATAAATGAAACTAGCTCCATCAGTAAGCCCCTATTAGAATGTCTATAGATAATAGGTCAGCAGGCACTACTTGACTGATGTAAGGTCATCTATAGTTTTGTAGGTCAACAGATTAAATAGGCCCAACCTGTCGACCTTCCAAAATTGACGTCTTCATTGTCTTGTTACATTTCATTCATTGGCCTACCACTTTATTTTAATTTGACCTTTATTCTTGTTTAAAGGCATCACATACTAATTAAAAAGCTGCATTTATATCATTCTCGGGAGGGTAATAACACAGTCTTGCCTTTAATAGAAGCATTTTTGGACCCCTAGAAATTTAATTGCCAAATACAAATCTCAGAGATGTAAGTGGTATGGTAGGACAAGTGGAATTAAATTAAGGGCATAACTTAAGTAGATGGACACAGTAAATTTTGGGTATCATTAGGTTATATTATGGTCTCTTATTCCACTTAAAGTCTGTACATTTATCTGTATCGGGAATGCAGCCACTTTTAAGCAATGTTTAATGCATAATATATAAAAAAGATAAGACATTTTTATTTATAATTTATTTCATGTCCTGTACTAAAATATCACTATGCGAAATGGTGCATACTAAAACATGAATATTGTAATATCAATAACAATATGAATACCCTGAAAATGAACATATTAATGTAACGCTAATAACAATTTATTTCAACATAAACAATTACGTTTACTAACACATGTACTGCAGCCAAGTTACATAATATAGTGAAGTTTAAATGTAACAAAATGTATGATTAACATGAATTACAAATTAAGGTATATTAAAGTTATTCAAATACATACATAGATAATTTATGTAATGCAGCCACATTTAATAATAAATGTCGCCCTTCTAAGTGAAAATTCTGTAAATATAGCAAATTTAATGTTAAATATTTCTGTGTCATTTTACCATAAATGAATTAGTGAAGCAATGTAACATAGTCTTCCTGAAAAGTATCAAAATGTACTAAAGCCTAAATATGACAAATACATGGGTGACATAAATAACAAATTGTTAAGATATGTTTATATTTTTTACAAACATGTTCATACACTAATAGTTTATGCAATGCAGCTACATTTTGAATAAATGTGACAAATTTTCTTTGTCTTTTATAAATCAATGTTAATACCTGGAAAAGTACTGAAACAAAAATCTCTTTACTCTAATACATATCTTATTGGAAAAGAAAAATTAATATACTAGATCATTTGGAATACCCTCAGCTGGAAGATGAGAGTTGGGATTGTAATGTTTGGAAATCAACAAAATCATTAATTTAAACAGATCTGGTCCTTTGTTGTTCCTAGGAAAAACAACTTCATCAAGGTATATTTGTATTTTGTCATTTGTTTGCCAATGCATATTTTTGAAGGGATTTTTTTGCCTTTTGCCAAAAACTTTCAATTGTCTGGGTGTGGGCCCTAGTGTTTGGATTTCTCAAAATTTTAGGGAATGACTGACATCAGGGTTAGAACCATGTACATGAAATATTACATGTTTGACAAAAAGAACCTGATGAAAACGGTTTGTTTTCTCTCAAAACTTTAATGTTTACACATTGTCCTGTAAAATGCCTGTTATTTGAAGTATATTTGTCACTTCTATTAACCATGATATTTTGAAAATGTACATAACTTAAATAAACTTAACATATACAAGTAAAGTCTTTGAACAAAGTTACATCACATTTCAATGAGTGCTTCAGCTCATGCAAAGCCTCAGTTACAATTCTTTTCTTCATGAATGACACTTTTATTCCCCTGGGTTTGTATCTATAAGTCTGGTGAATGAACAGATAACAATTTAACATTGGCAAAACTACAATGATGTTTAAAATGTTCCTTCTGTAGTTGATGTCTGCATACCTTCTTTGTATTCTATCAAATTTTTTGACATAACAACAAATATTTTTACACTCTTCACTGGGCTATCACAATATTCTCTAAAAGCATACAAACTGAAGTAGTCTTCTATTGAGTCACAAACTAAGTCTTGATCTTTTTCACCTTTAGATGGTAGTCAACACATGAATGGCAAAATTTATCTTGGGAACAAATTAGTCTGTATTTTTTTGCAGTGCAAATTCTTTGTGGTAAATTTATGAATGAGTTCTCGTACTCACCAGTGACACAACATTAGCATAAAACCTGATGAAAAAATTTTCATTTGCATTTCATTAATAAAGATATCAAGATTACATAAACATCCTGTCATATGTATTTATCTTCAATGTAAATATTATAAAACTAGATCAAATGAAATACAGTTGATTAAGATTGAAAACTTTGATAAATAATTATAAATGACATTAACTGCAGTTTATGTATAATGAACAGGTTTTTAAATTAATTATATAAAATATGACACATTTCCAATGAATAAATACATTTTAAATAAATAAATTAAATTACTTGATACTGCACAGAAAGTTATAATTTTATTACATTAATATTACCTTTGAAGAGTGAAAGGAACTAGGTGAGTTTCCAAACATGCAAATCTCTGAACATTTTTTTAACATTTCCAGGAATTAAGTTACTGTGACCAGTTTGCCCTATTCCTACTACACAGTCACTCATTTATTAGCAAATCTGACCACAGTTTGATTCAAATATTCATACTTTCTAGTGGTAAATAGACTGTGTCCAAAAACTTACACAATGTCTTGAAATAGTACTGATGAGGAACAAATAGCAAATATTTAGCAATTGTGTTGCATGGCTTAACCAGTTAATTGTACATTTTCAAAAGGGGAAATACATTCATAAAGAAGAAAACGTTTCTTTTAATAACGTTTTATATTTTAATTCTTTTGATTCAAGTATTAGAAAATCCTGATACACAGAGAACAATAAATATTTTAAACATCACAGTAGTAACTAATATTAACCACTAATTTCATAAATATGTTTACCCATTGTACCTAGTATATATAAAACAATATTGTATATGTATTGTACTCCGTTTCAGAGAAAATAAAATATATATTTTACTATTATTAGCACAAAACAACCCAGATGAAAAATAAAGAACCCTTTATTATATGTAAACAACACATGAACATAAATATTGATAACAGGTAAAATATAAAATATTACACCAAACTTAAAAATATCACTTGGTTTGCTACAACAAATCCCAAAAATAAATCTCACTTGAGTGATTAAAATTGCTTTTTCAATCTCAGATCTAACATCATCGGATCCACATGTACATAATATGGGCAGGATATCTCTAGATGTGACAAATTCCTCGCAATATACACAGAGAATGCCTATAAGTAAGGTATAAGGGCTGATGTTCTGCAAGGTGTTCTCACATTGAAAGTCTCTGGGAAAAATTGAGGAGTTTTCAAGAGATAAAACAGTTCATCTACTGTACATAATGACACTGTTAAGGCATGTGTACACCAATGTGGTGTGACAAGTCAAAGTTGGGGTTTTACATCCCGTTCAACAGCCAGGGGGTCATATTGGGACAGGTACTTGTGGGACTTGAACCCACAGAGGTGACGGCCTATGATTAAATGCCAAACTTGCTAACTACTAGGCTACTGAGGGCCTTCCAATATAATAGTGTGAGTCTGATAGAACCTGATATGATAGGCTCAGATACCAGTGCGGTTCAAAGAGCCTCAGCAGGCAAGAACCGCAGCCCCCAGGTACAACTAAATAGGCAAAAAGATTGAGATTCTGGAAAATCTAAAGGTCAACTTCAGTTGATGGAAGTATATAGAGCCCATGAGATGTTGTCAGATGTAAGAACTTTCATGTAATTGAAGACGGGGAAAACTTACATATTTTATTTGTTCATGATGTGATTTCTAAGCCCGAGGACCAATATATAAGAGATATATGGTCGTTTGAGTATGATGACCTGACTTGACCTTGAAGCAGGGGTCAAAGGTGAAATTTGATACTTGCAAGAGATTCACAGGCCATGATTTCTTTACAAGTCGACAGTTAACATTAAGACTGGCCCTCAGGGCATCCCGCAAGTACCCTCAAGCTGGAGTGAAACCCATGACAACAGAGGTGAGAACCCAGTGACTGAAGCCCTCACTTGTAAGCTGCTCAACCACTCCACACAACTAGTCCTATAAATAACATGCCACCAAGCAAGATTCAATACAAGGAAATGGCTAAAACCAAAGAATGTAGAATTTTTTTAGAATGTAGAATTTAGTGTATACCCTGTTTAAGATGAACTGTATTTGAACAATTTAAGAGGTTTTGAGGTAGTGCTGTGATAAGTCAACCAGATACTAGTATCTTGCACCATGCACAAACTAGAAAACTGGATACCTGTAAAACTATTAAAAAAATTAATTTTCATAAATATAAGATGGGTGTAATCTTACTTTTTAGTCAGATTTACCCCTCTAATACATACGTTTTTTCAACCTGTTTAACTTGTTTGCATCAATTACCATATTGGCTTCCCTGGTATTTGCAGTTGGTAAGTTTAGTGACCATTTTCTGCCAGCTAAAATGTCCACTTATATACATAGTATTTATGTTGGTCCTTGAGATATAACACAATTTAACTTTCACATGTTATCACAGCTAACACATACTGAGTTGTTCTTGGCATTTTCACAGTCATGGTATTTGCACTTGTCCAGTACTCGTCTGACTGACTGGCTTCATGCACAGTCTCACACATAGCACACCACCCAGGAAGGACGCAAAGATGATGGCATCAATGATAGAGTTCCATCCATATTGCCGTGACAACCAGCCCATAAGTGGGCCTTCTATCACAGAGCCGAAGCCACCAAAACCTGGAAAGTAAAGCAAGCCTGGTGTATAGAAAATAGGGAAGAGATCATATATCGTATGACAAGTTTAACATAAATCCCCACTTGGCTCTCACTTCTGTGGTTATGGGTCTAAAGCTAGTGTATCCCAAATTGTGGGATGCAATTTATTTTTTTTTTTTTAACATTACTTTCAACAAATTGTGCAGGTCATATCACGACAAGTAATTTTATGGGCAGAGGAACCCAGTACTTATTAGTTGACCAAGATTCTGTACTGTAAACTGCAACTACCAACTTGCCCACATTGGGTCGGGTCAGGGGTCCAATTAGCCGACCTTAGAGGTGGTAGGAAAGCATGTTACCTACTACACCACCAAGCCACCCGAGGCCTATGCTAACATGAAAATACGGTGTTCAATGGGACATTTTGTGTTTTGATTTTTGGTCACCATGCGATCACATGGATATGGATTAAAACTTGTGATCATGTGACTTACTAATTGGCCTTCTGCAACTCACTCAGTCGTGTAGACTGAAAAACATTGAATGGGTTTGAATCCAGTTAATGGCATGGCTTAGAAAAGTGCATTTTGATGTTCATGATAATGCTATAAAATCATTATAAAGACTATGCCAGATTTATTTATTCTATTATCTTCAAATAATGCTAGATATGGCATTACTTTTACCTGGCCTCTGGGACTGACAACAAACAGCAAAATAACTATAGCGGATAGTGAAGAATCAGGTACAAAGCAACACAGTGCTGCTACTTTATCACCTCATACACAGATTGTGACACTTCTGTACACACAAGAATTATAGATTCCACTTACACCTTGTTATTCATTGTGAAAAATAACAATTTGTGTATCAAATTGGGTTCTAGTTATGGCCACTTTTTGTAAGTCGAAGGTCTAGTTAACCTTGTAATTTAGCATTAAAAACTGTTGCAACTCAAATACCACTTTTACTTATGTCAAAATTTTGCTTGTACTGAATCCACTGTATTCAAATCTTAGATCATGGTATCTGGTGAATGTTTGGTGTCTGTTTTAAAAATTGTGTAACTATGCTGGTGTCTCATAAAATATTGCTAATATGAGATCGCACCCCACTCCTGATGGTACTTCCAGGGTATATGGACACAGCCGTTTACAACGTCATTATGCACTTTTCCACTGAAATGTGGCTACAAATATGTCCTATAAGGTTTGTAGCCACATTTCTGAAATGTAGCCACGTTTGTAGCCACATTTCTGAAATGCAGCCACGTTTGTAGCCACATTTCTGAAATGCAGCCACGTTTGTAGCCACATTTCATTTGAAAAGTACAAAACAACGTTGTAAACGGCTACGTCCATACACCCTGGAAGTACCCTCTTGACTAGGAAAATTTTAACAAATTAATGCAAACAATTTTTTTTTTTTTTTGGGGGGGGGGGGGGGGTGTGTGTGTGTGTGTGTGGGTGTGTGCTGTTATAGCATTTTCTTTTGTGAAACAGACTTGTTATTCATAGAATGGAATTTTGGAATTTTTTTACAATACATAGATCATTCATTGGTTCACTGCCTTACCATTGACAAGTCCATATATGGCACCACTGAGATCTGTACCTTCTAGCTTCCCTATTTCAGCAGGTATAGAGCCAGCTAAGAATAAACAACACGTACCAGTACAAAGTAAAGGTAATATCACAAAGGTAAGTGCAAAATCATGTTTGGTGGTGTTTTCTTGCACATTCATACAAGGCTGATGAGAGGTATCTCAATGTGAAACTGTTCACTAATTTCAATATTTTGTTAATACTTAATACACGGTTTGGACAATAGTAGAGTTTTTAACTTTTTACTGTAAAGATATTTTAGGTAAACCGTTGTAAAATAAAGGAATAATTGTTTTACCACTTAAGAAAATGTAGACTGATGTATGCTAATTACAAACTAACATAATTGTACAAGTAGAAAATTTCATCCGGAAGTAAATTTCACTTAATTTCAATTTTTTAAGAAATTCACTATAATTAATTTTTGCTGATGGCCAGTTTCTAATTGAGAAATAAAAAGTAATACAGATTTAAATATTCACTGGCAACATATTTTCACTGCCTGTGCTCAGTTGCTCAATTAGCGGAAATTAAAGCCTTGTGAAAGTTTTCATTTATATAGATTACCCAAAATTCCATCTGGCCCAGAATTAAAGGCTCCAGCTAAAAACAGGCAAATCACATGACAGATGGTGCTGCCACCAGTGGCGGTAAACACCAGGAAGGACAATCCACTAAGTAGGACAAATACTGTACAGCCCCTCACTGCTACACCCTGGAATAACCTACAAAATAGAGCTGAGAATAAATGGGTAGAATACCAGCCTTTTCTGGACAAATAAGATTGGTCAATAATTTACCTTCAAAAGCTTACCTTCAAAAATAATAATAGATCTCAACCTGCAAAGCATTTAGTATAATTGTAAAATAGTACATAGGTATGCAAGTTGTAATATAATATGGTTAACAGAACAATTATCAGCAGTCCTCTTTGCCCATACTGTACAGAGGTAGATACCAATGAACACTCTTCCTAATGAAGTGAGGCCAGATTATTTGGAATACTTTGAAAGAACCAACTAAAGATGTCTTACATTTAAAATTACAGTTTTAACAATTACAGAAATCTTACTTGGAATCCCATGTGTTTTGAATACCACCCCGCATCATATTTGCAAATTTATTTAGTTTAGTTGAAAAACAATGCATTTACTCATCAAGTAGAAAAGACCCCAATGCATCATTAAATTATTTTCACAGAATGATTTAAGTTTCTATCTAATGGAGTTAAAGAAAATATATAGTCAATTTCTAGACACCTATTTATTACTGTATCTTACCTGATCTGATAAGACATAATCTGCTTTTGATTGTATCTCACCTGTTTATGAATGACCTTTTGGATTCACCAGTTTATTATATCACTAGTTTACCATAATTATTGTTTATCAATGTACCTATTTGTTCCTCACCTGCTTTATTACCTCAGCTGTTTGTGATGACACCTGATTATTATATCATCTCACCTATTTATGATTGGACCAATGGCCAGACTGCCTGCAACTCCCCCAATATCAAACACAGTGGATAACATTCCACTCCAGTATTCTGTGTACTCCATCTAAATACACACGCACTATTCCTGTACAATAATATCAAGAGAGCTCTCAGAGAGCACATACCTCTGCCAAAGCAGGTAATAACAAGTAAATGGGAAAATCCAAATTATTTTTTGTATCCAGATGGTGACCCAGATTGCCCTCAAATTCTAATGGGATCTAAGTTGTACCAAGACCCAGATTCTGATTATTTTTGTGTATGATCAAAGCAGCAGTATTTGCGTAATCGAGCTCACAAACAACATAAGTACAAAATGAAAAATGAAAATAATACCTCCTTGGCAGAGGAATAAGCAAGTATCTGTAAAATGCCAAGTTGATGTAGACATCCTCTAAGGTACCTAAGTCCAAAACAGGGATAGTCCAGTTACCAGAAAGAGCCTCCATGTTAGCATACAATAGGGGAAGAGGCTATGATGGGGGGGTGGGGGGGGGGCGACTAGGCTAGTTTGATGTAGCACATTTTATGTTTAAACAGTCAGTTTTTGAATGTATGTAGTAGGCACTACAGACTACACCAAGTTAACATCTGAGCTTTTCATTAATGCAGGCACATTGGCAATTCAAAAACTAGAAATAAAGTCATTAATTTAATGGTAGTCCTTGTGGAGGCAACTACTGTGGCACAATTAGTGTAAATTATAATCAACGTTTGCCAGCAATTTGTGGAGTTACACCTTTTTGCTGAGTAACAAGGAAAATAAGTAAATCTCAAAACTGCCTGAGGTAATGAATATTCTGTATTTATACCTTTTGACCAAGTGATTAGATCTCATCAGAGGCTGATGTCCAGTGAACACTCCTAGCCCTCCTAGCTTTGATAAATTTAGAAATCAAAAAGAGCGTCAGAGATGCCCATACCCCACAGCCTGTTTTCAACACCATGAGATATGGAGGTAGTGCAACAGTACAAAGACCGGGATACTTTCAGCGCAGTGTCACTTATATAAAGCTCCAAATAATGTTTAAGTACAGAAAATAGCATCTAAGAGAAAGAAAATGTATGTAAAGATAAGGTACTAAAACAAGATAATTCAATAGCAAGATGACAGAATTAATCAGTAAACTCAAAATTTGAAGCTGTAAAATTTATTAATTGGAGAATAGCTATCAATGGAAATAGCCTAATTATGTAAAAGTGCATAATAATCAGTTGCAACAATCCATATAATTATCTTTTTATAAGAAGAAGACGTCTCAAATATGGCATGTGAACACACTTTGGCAGACCAAAAGGGTCACACCATGATGCACACCTACACCCCTAATCAATGTCCCTACCAAGTGTCAACCTTCTACACCTTATGGAATCCAAGAAATAGCCCAGACAAGATTTTAAAACTCATGGTCACTATGACAAGGTCAAAGGTCATATCAACAACCCTAACTAATATCCCTACCAGTATCATCTTCCTACACCTTACAGTTTCCAAGATATATAGCCCAGACAAGATTTTATAGGTCAAGGTCACTATACGAAGGTCAAAGGTCAAATCAAGGTCATACCATGATGTTGCACCTACACTCCCTAACCAATGTCACTATCAACTTCCTACACCTTACGCTTTCCGAGATATGGCCCGGACAAGATTTTATATGTCAAGGTCACTACGGCAAGGTCAAAGGTAAAATCAAGGTCACACCATGATGTTGCACACCTAAAAAACCTAACCAATGTCCCTCGTAAGTATCAACTTCCTACACCTTACAATGTCCGAGATATAGCCCACTTAGACAAGATTTTAAAGGTTAAGGTCACTACCGCGAGGTCAAAGGTCAAATCAAGGTCATACCATGATGCTGCATACCTACACCTCCTAACCAATGTCCCTACCTGTCAAACTTCCTTCACCTTACCATTTCCCAGATATAGCCTAGACAAGATTTTATAGCCCAAGGTCACTACGGCAAGGTCGAAGGTCAAATCAAGGTCACATCATGACGATGCAAACCTACACCCCCTAACCAATGTCCCTACCACGTATCAACTTCCTACACCTTACAATGTCCAAGATATAGCCCAGACAAGATTTTATAGATCAAGGTCACAACGGTAAGGTCAAAGGTTTAATCAAGGTCAGACCATGAAGTTGCAGACCTACACTCCCTAATCAATGTCCCTACCAAGTATCAACTTCCTACACCTTTCGGGTTTCTGAGATATAGCCGGACAAGTTTCTCAAACTTAAGATCACTGAACAAGGTCAAAGGTGAAATAAAGATCGGATCATGATGTTGCACACCTACACCTCCTAACCAATGTCCCTATCAAGTATCAACTTCCTACACCTTACGGTTTCTGAGATACAGCCCGGACAAACTTTTTCCCGCTGCCTGCCCGACTGCCCACCCAGACACCCGCCCACCCAGCCAGACACCATGGGTGAAAACAATACCCTGACAGCCCTTCAGGGCTGTGGGGTAAAAATTAATGGACAACAGAAGAATGTTCAACAGTGGTCATGGTCAAGTAATATTGATTCTGTATGACTATAATCTCTAATATATAGAGAAACTGAATGTAGTTATTGCTAACTTTCACTTAATTAATATGCTAAGAAAACTACTGTCTTTTCTGATTCTGTGTCCACTTATACAAAATATAACCTCAAACTGGTTCTACTAAACATAAGAAGTCCACTGCATACTAAACTTATGTATGTGACACTGTGCAAAAGTTACCTGGAGAGTAAAATACATGGGTAGCCACATGTAAATACTGTATCTGGCCAGCTTTAGACAGAACATGATGACACATAATTCCACCACCATTCTAAAACAAAAAAAAAAAGAAAGAAAATAAACTAGACCTAAAGCATCGGAAATTGTATCCACCAGAGAGACAACTCACCAAAGCCAATCAAACATCGCTTAACCTTGAATGAGGAGCCCAAGTCCAATTCTGACCATATCAAAAGATTCCTAGCTCATGATTTTCTATAGGTTGGTGTCACATTGCAAACCTCTAGGACCAAGAATAAGTGAATTATGAGCACTTTTAATTTTGGCTATCCACATTTGACCTTGAAGGAGGGGCCCAAGGTCAAATATCAGAAGATTCCCAGCCCATGATTTCCCATAAGTCGATTGCACATTGCAAACTTCTTGTACCAATAATAAGCAATTTGTAAGCACTTTTAGATTTTGCTATCCTCGTTTGACCTTGAAGGAGGGGCCCAAGGTCAAATCTGACCACATCAAAAGATTCCTAGCTCATGATTTCCTATAGGTTGGTCTTGCATTGCAAACCTCTAGGACCAATAATAAGCAAGTTATAAGCACTTATAAATTTGGCTATCCTCGTTTGATCTTGAAAGAGGAGTCCAAAGTTAAATCTGACCACATCAAAAGATTCCCAGCCCATGAGTTCCTATATTTTAGCTTCACATACCAAGCCTCTAGGACCAATAATAAGGGAGATATAAGCACTTTTCATGCCCATGGCAACCATCTTGTTTTTGAAATTGAGGCCAAAAATATTCCCAGTCAAGATTTTTTTAATCAGAAACATATCCTGTGAATTTGAGATATCTCACTATAAGACCCTTTGCACTACAGGGCCAACAAAACTCCTTTTGAAAGTAAAAAAACGCCCGAGGCCAAAATGAGGCCAACAATATTCTCAGGCAAGATTTTACGGTTATGAATGTATCCTGCAAATTAGAGAAGGCTAGCTATAATATTTTTTCATTAGAGCAGTAATGGTGAAATCTCTCTACACACTGCAGTGGTGGCGTAACAAAGTGAAATCCATATTATAAAAGCTACATTTAAGTAATTAAAATTTTCAATTTTATTGCGCTACAATAGCTTACCATGTGGAACTGAATACTGAATCCAACCACTCAGTGGAGGGATTTCGGCTGAGACTGGAAGTATTTGTCAATTTTGGGGGGATATTGAATTAATTAGATTAGAATGAATGTCTAAGAATGACCAGTCTGAGTCCCTCTTACAGTGCCACGGTTTCAGAAAACTGGGCCTGCAAGAAGCCAAAAACCAGAAGGTAATTGCAATGGCAGTACCGATACTGTCTGGAAGTCTGGATATTGGAGGAAGGAGTACAGCCATGCTCACGAAAAATGGCATAAATAGCCCCACGGGCCACACTACCAATGACGACAAGCCTTGGGCTTGGAAATCTCATTATCTTTGCCACCCATGAAAAGATGAAAACTAAAATGAGATTATGGGGTCACCAGGTGAAACACATAAGATTATGGGGTCACCAGGTGAAACACATAATACATTACATATATTAAATACTGTCATAATAACAAGAGGAGAGTGCCCATGAACGGGCACTGTGTCAGCTGACTGAGTGTTTTTGATTTGTGAAGGTGATTAGAGGACAGAATAATTATCAGGAAAAGGGCTGTACAGAAATACAGTAAATGGTAACTGAACAGCAAGTTCGAAAGAAATTCCGAAGCTGACAGAAGAAAAGGATAAAAAAGTTGTGCCCTGTAAATGGTATTATGAAGGAAAATAACAAGGTAATTGTTTAAGTGTAAAAAATAGGTTAAAACATATTTAAAGAAATACTACAAATGCAATATCCTCGTTCGACCTTGAAGAAGGTGTCCAAGGTCAAATCTAACCACACAAATACATTCCCAGCCCATGATTTCCTATGGTTTACCATTCCAAACCTCTAGAACCTCAATTATAAATGAGTTATAAGCACTTTTAAGCTTGGCTGTCCTCATTTGACCTTGAAGGAGGGGTCTAAAGGTCAAATCTGACCATACCAAAAGATTCCGAGCCAATGATTTCCTATGGGATGGTTTACCATCCCAAATCTCTGTCACCAATAATAAGAGAGTTGTAGGCACTTTCAATTTTCGCTATCCTCATTTGACCTTGAAGGAGGGTTTCAAGGTCAAATCGGACCATATCAACAGATTCACAGCCCATGATTTCCTGTCTGTTTACCATCCCAAACCTCTGGGACCAATAATAAGCGAGTTATAAGCACTTTTAAGTTTGGCTATCCTTGTTTGACCTTGAAGGAGGGGTCATTGAAGGTCAAATCTGACCACACCAAAAGATTCCCACCCCATGATTTCCTACAGGTTGGTTTATCATCCCAAACCTCTAGGATCAATAATAAGGGAGATATAAGCACTTTTCATGACTGACAAAAAACACCTGTGGCGGCCATCTTGTTTCTCAAAATGAGGCCAAAAATATTCCCAGACAACATTTTATGGTTATTAATATATACTGCAAACTTAAGAAAGCTAGCTATAATATTTTTTTTCAACAGAGCAGTAATGGTGAAATCTCTCTCTACACACTGCGGCTATCCAGTGGATACAATGATTTACTCAACAGTGATAACCTGAAAGTAGCTATTGCTCAGCTATGCCATGACATAGAGGTCTGCAATTTCACTATGTTATAGCTGACCAAAAATTCTGTGAATAACATATTTAACAAATTACTCTAAATGTAATAGTTTTCAAGTTACAACTGATTTACTCAACAGTGAGAACCTCAAAGGAACTATTACTCAGCTATGCAATGAGCTACATGTCTGAAATTTTACTATGTTATAGCTAACCCAAAAGTAGGTGAACAACATATTTAAGCAAACTACTGTAAATGCAATAGTTTTCAAGCTACAACTGATTTACTCAATAGTGAGAACCTGAAAATAGCTATTGCTCTGCTATGCCATGAGCTATAGGTCTGTAATTTCACTATGTTATAGCTAACCCAAAAGTAGGTGAACAATATATTTTAACAAAATACTCCAAATGCAATATTTTTCAAGTTATAGCTGATTTACTTAACAGTCAGTACCTGAGAATAGCTATTGCTCAGTTGTGCCATGAGCTATAGGTCTATAATTTCACTATGTTATAGCTGACCCAAAAGTAGCTGAATAACATATTTGCACAAATTTCTGTAAATGCAATAGTTTTCCAATTATAACTGATTTACTCAACAGTGAGAACTTCAAAGTAGCTATTACTCAGCTATGAAATGAGCCACAGGTCTGAAACTTCACTATGTTATAGCTGACCCCAAAATAGGTGAATAACATATTGAAACAAAATACTCTAAATGCAATAGTTTTCAAGTTATAAGTTATTTACTCAACAGTGATAACCTAAAAGTAGCTATTACTCAGCTATGCCATGAGCTACAGGTCTGAAATTTTACTATGTTACAGCTGGCCCAAAAGTAGCTGAATAACATATTTATATGAAATTCTCTAAATGCAATAGTTTTCAAGTTATAAGCGATTTACTCAACAGTGATAACCTAAAAGTAGCTATTACTCAGCTATGCCATGAGCTACAGGTCTCAAATTTCACTATGTTATAGCTGGCCCAAAAGTAGCTGAATAACATATTTATACGAAATTCTCTAAATGCAATAGTTTTTAAGTTATAGCTGATTTACTCAACAGTCAGTACCTGAGAATAGCTATTGCTCAGTTGTGCCATGAGCTATAGGTCTATAATTTCACTATGTTATAGCTGACCCAAAAGTAGCTGAATAACATATTTGCACAAATTTCTGTAAATGCAATAGTTTTCCAATTATAACTGATTTACTCAACAGTGAGAACTTCAAAGTAGCTATTACTCAGCTATGAAATGAGCCACAGGTCTGAAACTTCACTATGTTACAGCTGACCCCAAAATAGGTGAATAACATATTGAAACAAAATACTCTAAATGCAATAGTTTTCAAGTTATAAGTTATTTACTCAACAGTGATAACCTAAAAGTAGCTATTACTCAGCTATGCCATGAGCTACAGGTCTGAAATTTTACTATGTTATAGCTGGCCCAAAAGTAGCTGAATAACATATTTATACGAAATTCTCTAAATGCAATAGTTTTTAAGTTACAAGTGATTTTACTCATGATGGAAGTTACTGAAAAGCCCAAAAGTAGCTATTACTCACTTAGCTATTGAGACAGACACCCAACTTACTCACCATATTGTAGCTATGAAAAAAGTAGCTGAATAACATATTTTAACAAAATGCTCTAAATGCAACACTTTTCAAGTTATAAGTGATTTCCTCAACAGTGATAACCTAAAAGTAGCTATTACTCAGCTATGCCATGAGCTACAGGTCTGAAATTTTACTATGTTATAGCTGACCCAAAAGTAGCTGAATAACATATTTATATGAAATTCTCTAAATGCAATAGTTTTCAAGTTATAAGCAATTTACTCAACAGTGATAACCTAAAAGTAGCTATTACTCAGCTATGCCATGAGCTACAGGTCTCAAATTTCACTATGTTATAGCTGGCCCAAAAGTAGCTGAATAACATATTTATACGAAATTATCTAAATGCAATAGTTTTTAAGTTACAAGTGATTTTACTCATAATGGAAGTTACTGAAAAGCCCAAAAGTAGCTATTACTCACTTAGCTATTGAGACAGACACCCAACTTACTCACCATATTGTAGCTATGAAAAAAGTAGCTGAACAACATATTTTCACAAAATGCTGTAAATGCAACACTTTTGAAGTTATAAGTGATTTAGTGCATGATTTCATGAATTTTAATGCATTAAAAATTATTAAAAAAATTTATTAAGAAAAAAGTAAGACAGATCCAGGTCTCATACTCACACAAGAGAATCTACTTCTGGCCTAGTACATATATGCAAGATATGAGAGAAATCCCTGCAATAGTCACTGAGAAAATTGTGATAAAAAGTTGAAATTTTCACACTTTTGGTGGGGGTACCCCCCTTGTAATGTCTAGCAAACAGACAAACAGACAGATTTGCATGCCTTGAACAATTTTTCATCCTCGATAGATAAGGTATCTTTTTAAAAAAAACAGCATGTCTCTAGGCCTTGTAGTTTTGGAGAAGAAGTTGTTCACGCGGACGCGGACGCCCACGCCGCAGAGTGATGACATAATGTCAGCTGACTGACAAGTCAGCTGACATAAAAAGATAAAAGACCTTACCAAACATCCTGTGGAGGTAGGTATTTACCTAGACGCTGGGATTTAGACTCCTGAAGACACCCTTTTCTTTCCGAGGATGAGTAGACTGAGGGGAAGGGTCTAGGACTTGTTAAGCCGCTGTTACTGTACCCAGATACATATTGTTGTTATCTGACCAAGGAAGGTCTTTTAGGTAAAAAGTTGTAAATGTGTTGTGAGCTTTTCAGTGACAGGTTTGCATTATTTGGTCCATGAAAACCCCACCGTAAAAGGCCTTAGAGGCCACAAAGGCCCTGTCATGCATTTTAACTTGGACCCAGTCCAAGGACTGTTGATCTGCTTGTTGCAACAATGTAGGATAGTTGTTTTAGCCAAGAAGAGAGAGAAGCGGGTCTGATGACGGAGATATTTCCTCTAAAGAAGGAAATAAAATGTAGGGACCGAGACCCTCTCAGGTCTTTGGTTGGATCCAGATATTACCTCCGGGCCCATACTGGACAAGGTCCTGTCTTCTTGAATTGTCTATCTACAATGGTAGTCAAAGCAGGAATTGTCATCAGAGACAGATTTTGAGAATTTTGTCTTGCTAGTTGGTTTTTGGCTATGAAATCTAAAGAAGGGAACAAGGCTACCTTTTCCCACTGACCTAGAGTAGATACTTTGTTTGCAACCCAGGCATGAATTTCTCTGTGGTGCTTGCTGGAGGCCAAAGCTAGCAAGAAAGAAGTTTGAGAGAAAGATGTCTGAGGTCTGTGCCTTTCACAGGCTTAAAGGGTGCTTTTGTGAGCTCATTAAGCACACCAGAAAAGGTTCCATTTGGCAGATTCCTGGATCTTTTGGGACGATCCCTGTGAAAACTGAGAGTAACCTGTAAAGGTCTGACCTTTGGGAAATATGGAGCCCCACTGGTCCCAAGGTGTCAACAATGGCCATCCTGTAACCATCAATGGTCGAAGAACACCTGTATAGATCTTGGTACAGGTACATGAAAAAATTTGAGACTTGTTTCACAGGAGGAGTGGAGAAATCCACCAAATTTTCTCTGCTCCATTTCTCAAATAGAGCCCACTTGACTTGTAGATGATCCTTGTTGATGACCTTTGACGGGCAGCAATTCTCTCTGCTACCTCCACAGAGAAGCTCCGTCCCTGGATCCGTCCACTCCTAAACACCAGGCATGGAGGTTGAGATGTTGTGGATTGCTGTGAAATACATAGTTGAGATGAGTTGTTGACACTGGTAACTAAAGTGGGATCTCTGTTGAGAGCTGCATTAGGTCCCAAAACCAGGCCATCCCTGGCCAGCCTGGGGTCATTACAATGATCAGGCAATTGTATTGCCTGACATGGATCACCCTGTGAAGGAGAGCCATGGGAGGGTAAGCATATGCAGTGAGACCCGACCAGTTTATGTTTAGAGGATCTATGTCCCAAGCATGTTGGACTGGAGATAAGTTTAATGGAACTTTGTGGTTTACATGAGTGGCAAATTGATCTACAGAGCAGTGAACCACTTGACAGATCTGTTTGAAGATCTGCTGATGCATTGACCATTCTACTGACTGGACTGGATAGAAGGTCGGCCATCACATTCAGGCACCCTGGAATGTGCCTGGCTCTTAAGGTTATCTGGTAATGATGGCACCAGGTTATGATATTCCACAGGAGAGCCACATCTCCGCCGAGTAGGTTCCTCCTTGTTAGGTTATGCAGGCTACTACTGTTGAGTTGTCTGTGGCGACCACCACTGTTTGGTTTGGCACTGGACCTTGAACCTTTTTAGCACCAGACAAACCACCTTCAACTCTAGAATATTTATGTTGAGCCTTTTATCCCGGTCTGACCATAGACCTTTGAAGAGACTTGCTCTAAGTGCGCAAACTTCTGAGTAACCCTTATTTGAGGTGTCTGTAAAAATTTAGATACTGTGGTCTAGGTGTGAAGGTCTGCGCCCTTCATAGCGTTTGTGGGATTTTGCCACCACTCTAGGTGAGCTGAAAAGGTCACTGACCAAGGAAGGAGGATGTCCAAAGTCCAAAGACTGAAACTGAAAAGGTCTCATGTGAAGACGTCCCTCTGGGACCATCTTCTCTGTTGAGGTGAGCAACCCAGTTAGAGACATGAAACATCCTGCAGTCAAAACATGTTTTGACTTTATATATAGGATCAAATCCTCAAGATTGAGCCATCTCTCTGAGTCGGTTTTACAAGGGCTAAAACTAGGTGGTATTCATGGTCCACAAATGGAAAACACCTGAGGAGGTCTGAGCTCGGACTTCTCCTGATATTATCCACTCTAAGGATTGTGTCAGGTACTTCCTTGAGCTTTGGTGGATGGGGATGTGAAGGTAGGGGGTCTGACAGGTATATCGAAGACACCCATTCCCCTGGAATCAGGGAGGCCCTGATGGATTCTGGCGTTTCCATATGAACCTTTCTACAAGTAGAAAGGTGTTGAGCCTGCTTATGACTGTCACTGGCCTCCACCCTTGGTGAGGCTTAGGGACTAAGAACAGGCAATTGTAAAACTGGAGAGACTTTACATTTTCCACACTTTCTATTGCGTTCTTTGACAGAAGAGACTGGATAAGAGGCCAGAGCTAGATCTTTGATGGGCCTTGTATCCTGAGTGAATCAGGGGAACTCTGGCTAAATGGATTGGTGATGAATGGTAGAACATAACCATTGGTAAGAAAATTTAACATATTGTTTGAGCATTTGTTTCCAGTCTCTTCTGAAAGAATGGAGGTGACCTCCTACTGGGGGACCGAGGGAAGCTTTTTTAAGGAATCATTGGGAGGAGGGGTTTCCACACCCTCTTACCCTTGTGTGAGGTCGAAAACGACCTCTGGAGCCTCTGTTACTCGATTTACCCCTACCTGGGGAAACAATGGTTCCTGCTTGGAATGGATTGACCCCCCATAGGGGTGTTTACTGTAGGAGCCTCTTGGTTGTTGGGATCGTGAAAGGGCTAATTGAGGGCCTAAACCCTAAGTTTTTATGGGTGCCTTGAGGAGGAACTCCTGTCCCTCCTTAACTGATTGTGAATGGAACAAAGGAGAGGGATAGAATGGAGAACTCCTAAGTTCTTAAGATCTGGTATCTCCCCTGAATTCCCCATAGTGTATAAGTCTCTCTGGAGAAGAGGGCTACGGCCTACTTGACAGGCTAAGGAACTCTGTTGGATAAGGATCCTCTTTTTCAGGATATCTAGTCACAGGACTTTTGTAATCATTTCTGACTGCTTATATGCACCCTTTAATTGAGTTTGACCCGTCTGGCAGTAGCCTTGATACTGTCTTAACAGATTTCCATGACCAGGCAGCATTCAGAAATGACCTAGTAAAGGGCAGCCACAATGGGTACAGAAATTGCCTTGCCTGAAGCTCAAACTCTTTGACTACCAGTAGGGGGCCTTACCCATAGAGGCCCCAGAGGGGCTATGGGACATACAGATTTGAAATCTTGTAATTTGTCCTCAAAAAAACAATGTTGTCCCAATTAGTACTACTTAATTCTGGGACCAGGGGGTTTAATAGCAGCCTGCGAGTCCTCTAAATTAAACAAGCATCTTAAGTTGAGGACTGAGGGTAGAATAGCTGCAGGGCCCTTGGGCCTAAGCTCTTGTTGGCCTGCTACATCATTCAGAGTTCAGACTGGAAGAGGACTAGGCATACTGTCCCTGGGGACAGGGTGATTAAAAAAACTGCCTAAGTTTAATGTCCTCGGTATGTCCTGAGGGAAGTCAGACAAGTCTATTTCCCTATAAAATACACGGTCTGAGCCTGGTTTTGAAATACCTTGTTTAGAAGAAGCCCTTTTGGGCTTTGAGGACGTTTGACTTGCATAGACAACATGGACTCCCCTATTGTGTCCGAACTTATTATCATCCAAGAGTCTTCAGTTGCAGCAGCAAAAGACTTGGACAGGTCCATGTGTTCGGGAACCGTGGTTAGGGAACCGAGGGTTCGGGATCCGAGTGTTCAGGACCCGTGAATGGGATGGGGATCCGTGTGTTCGGATGTAGGGGGAGCATGGGGAGAGGATCCGAGTGTTCGGATCTGTATGAAACGTGTTGGGGAACCGGGGTTCAGTAACCACGGTTCGGATGGATGTAAGTCAGGTTATTGTTTGTACCAGGCTTCATATCCGAACCAAATCTTAAAACTAGTCCCACAAGGACTACAAATATTATAAAATAGAAGCCTGAAGAAAACCCACTATGTGGTTAAAGTTGGATGTTATATTTCATGTGTAAGCTTTCCTGTTAAATTTTACAGTTCTTTGAAAAGAAGTGCACAACTAGTATTATTTTTATCACTGAGTGACATATGGTCATTTCCCCCACCTGCCTCACTGCAGGTAGGCCTAGTTGTGAGATAAGGAAAGCATTTAATGCACGGAAATTTATTAAATAACATAAAACCTTGAATGCAAAATATATTTTAAGAAATTGGAGGCAATTGCTGTCTAGACAGGACAGAAGTTGTTTCCGATGATTTCTTTCAACAAGGACTCGTTTTGTGCTTTAATTTATATTTTTAACCATTAAAATTGCCAAATAATGAAGCAGACAGGGGTTAAATATTTTATTTATTTTATTTCGAAAGGCCAATGTCCTGTATAGTATATAAGCTACAGCACGAATCCTGGTCGTCCATTCTTTACAACGTGAACCCGGAAGTGGATTTAAGTTGTAAAAAATGTTAAATATACTTATCTGATCTGTGAATTGTCACAAAATTATTATTCTATATATTAAAATAAAGAAACCGATGAAGTTTCAGTATCCAACGACAAGTATATACATATAAAATGGAGATCTCTTTCCTTCCAATAAAAATGCATATATTCCATATTCGAGGCCAACAAGAAAGAGGAAGTGGATGGCTACATCATTACTGGGGTCACCTCGATTCCAAGGCATCTCGCCAGTATTATAGTATTATACATCCATTTTTCTTGGACATTGGATGGATGCCTGCGGCCTTCCGAGATAGAATTCAGTTCCACATGGTAAGCTATTGCAGTGCAATAAAAGTGTATTTTAATATACGCCTTCATGATCTAAACCCAGAATTTGAGCTCTAAATTTGTGTAGAGCCTGGATTTTTTATGGTATATCCCTATTCTAACATGATATGTCTATAATAAAATATTTTTATTACTTTTTTGTGTTGTATTTTACATTTTTAGGAGGCTAACGACAACCGGAAGTAACAGCCACAACTTTTTATGAAAAAACTATACCTCCATGCTGGGGTAGCATTAGTGAAATATCAGTTAAACATACCGTATTTTTTGTAATAAACGCCCCCTCCCTATTAATCGCCCCCCCCCCCCCCCTCTTCTCTACCTTTGCAAAGTTCATATTTCGGGGTTTTACATCCCTCTCAACAGCCGACACTTTTGCGATTCCGGGATTCCGAAAAATGGTGCATTTTAGTACTTCCCAAGCGAATATCGCTTACGAGAAATAAAGAAAATAAAAACAAAACATGGTAGTTTTGGTCACAGACGCATTGAAATCTGCAATAATAGGAGATAAAACTACATAATTTCTTCAGATTTAAGGTTTGTTTTAAATATTTTAAGCTGTCTCGCCATTATACATGCCAGCAAGCGAGATCAAGGCAGCAAGTGTTCATTATCGCCCATTGCCACTGGACTCGAGATATGATTTTATTTATCTGTAATAGTCGCCCCCCCCTTTGGAAAAATGCATCGCCCCGGGGCGTTTATTACAAAAAATACGGTAAGCTTAAACTGTATAGCTTTTTATGCAAGACATACACTAATCCCTAATCTTTGCTTATCCCTTTTTTAGTGAATATGGTCCCTGGTGAACAACTAAAATGCTAATTTTACTGGTTTTCTGAACAAAAATTGTATCAACTTTGTCAATTTTATCTTTAGCACTCTAATAATTTTCATGAATTGAAAAAAATGCTCATTCCAAAAATGTTGCAGATGGGAACAGGAGATCTCTTTAAGCTTTATGTTTCAAATAATTACGCATAGTGCAACATACGGTAGAGACAGAATTTTCTTCCATCCTACTTTCTCTGTCTTGTCATCTGTTGTTTTTGCTGTGGAATCTGCTGTAAAACAAGAATAGCTTTTTAATAATAAATTATGTGAAAATGCTGAAATTGTTCGTGGAAGTGCCCATGGGTCATTCACAAAGATGACCAGTAAAATTGGGGATGAGCAATAATACCAGCTGATAATCCATATCTGACATCCCAACATTTGTCTTTATAAAATAAGTATGGACAACCAATCAAATGCAGTGTACCTACCACATTCATGGTAAGCCAATCAAAATACTTGAAACTTCTTAGTGTGGGGAATTTCCCACTTTTATTTACATATGGTTGTACATTTTTTTGCAATATGGTTAAAATTATACACTTTTCATCAAGTAAAAGAGATGAAACTTATGTATGCATAAAAAAGTCCTTAAACAATCTTGACTTTGCATTTTGTTAGAAAGGGTGGGGGTGTACACATTTTCATGCGTTTTAGGGGGATGGGTGATTATGTAAACAGAGGAGCTTCTGTGGACGATTTCAGTACATATATTAATAAGTATATGCTAACTATTTTGTATATATTATTACATTGTGTCTTAAAATGAAATAAATACCTACTCTGCTACGATGCCAATATAACCAGCTTTTTAGCCAGGTAGTGGAAGAGTCATAATATAGTGCATTGTAACTCAGTATAAGACAATAGGCAAAATTTAGTACCAGTTGTCGGATTGGTTCCAAAAGTCAAAACCAGTTTCCAGGGTATTGAAACCAGAGAAAATCTGGTACGTTGTATGCTTGCCATTGATATGGAGAAAAATAACAGTAAAATGTACATATGCCCTAATTTAAAACAGGAATTGTATTCACGAGATATTTTGAAGTTTTGAACCAACTTCATTTACAATAATTAAAATATAAAGTAAAAATGTGAGATATTTCCTCAAATTTAAGACGGTAAAACATGTTGATAGTTTAAGTAACTGGTTCTTAAATGTTCTTTGCAGATTTTGTCATTTCTACCAAAATGAAACAGAAACCAGAATATCAGATTACAGTTCACACCACTAGCAAATACACGATTAATATAGTAGAAATGACCGAGTTCATAAAATTGAGTGCATGGATGACAGATGATCAGACAATAACACTTTGTGGTGAATTTACTATTTGTGTTAACATATTAAAATTTATACCCTCAAAAGCATCTTAAAGCTGTCCATGTGCAAGATTTTTATATTTTAAATGTTAGAAGCCAGTAGCACAACAGCACTCAGCCTGGAATAAGTCCACCTGGGAGTGGGCTTACCTTTTGTAAACATAGATTTTAATATGGCAGCCATAAAGTTTTCTCCACTTCAAAATCAGAAATAGGTGAAAATAAAGTATAAATATATAAAACACCTCCCAAATGTCATCTTTGGAAGTTTTTTATATGTGGTTACAAGGTTTTAAATTACAAACCAGCATAAAATCAGTCAAACAAAGGAAATAGGTCACCAGCACTATATTTTAATAAGAGTCACATGACCGAAAACCACTTGTTATTGGATAAATCAGTCTGATCTTAGCCATAGCTAAGTCACCCTTTGTGAAATACTTTTATGTCCAAGACTTAGCAAATATAAAATGCTCACCTTTAAGGGGGAAAGATTTCGTCCCTGGTCAAAAATCTTATTATATTTCTCTCCGACCCGAGTGGCTGCGGAGGTATGAAATATCATCTGCCTGACAGTGAAATCCTCTATAAAACCTTATATTGGCAGCATTGTGAGACTACTCTGATATGTTCAGTGCATATATATATTCACAGCAGTGTTTCAACCTTGGTATGTACATTAATTGTGTCACACTTGTCATGTTTATGTCAGGATCATTACTTTAGGATCATATTTTACTGAGGAATGAGTGATTTTGAATGATCTCTGACCTCTCAACTTTGGATTTAAGTCCCTGGATCTGTAGCCATCAATTGTACTTGGCTGTATCTTCCTGTCCTGGACCAAATACAGGAGGAAGTCAGCTACAGATTTTACAGGTGGTGCTCTGAAGTCCACCTGATTGCTGTGGCACCATTTCATAAAAATGATCCACTTTGTTTCATAGATTGATCTAGTTGAGACTCTTTGAGGAGCCTCAAGTCATGCTGCTGAAGATTGAAATTCAACAGGTTCTTGTGTGGTATCTTATTGAATGGCTGTCAGTAAGTGGATTGTGCAGGTTGGGCAGGCACAGAGAGATCTGGCTTGACATGATGATCAGGTTACAGAACCAGGCCATTTTGGGCCACCCGGGAGCAGTCAGATTGATTCTCCTGCACAGGTAATCCTTCAGTTTCACCACCACTTTGCCCTGAATGGCTACTGGTGGGTATGCATTAGGATCCAGGTCCTCCCAAGGTAGACTGAGTGCATCGACTGCCCAGGGTAGGGAGACTAGAACCGGTGACACAAACTTGCAAATTTTATTGCATTAATACATCCTATCCAATGGACAATAGCTGAATAACTACCGCTTGGTCGGCGGGTAAGTTACTAGGGACTTAGGTGAACTCATAAACAAAATAACAACTGACTTTCTTTCAGGCCCGGGTTGACCTTGTGGTCAGAAACCCTTAATGCCATAGTTGATTAATAGGGACCGGCCCATTGGTCCCCCCCCCCTCCCCGCCTTTTAAGAGACCTGCTCTGAGGTAGGGGAAGAGAGGAGTGAGTTCAGTCCCATAAGAAGTAGGAATAAACCTCCTGAAGGAAGCACAACATAGTTTTTTTGGTTCTTAAATATATGTACAACTATTTACATATTTACAGATCTCCTCTAGGTCCTGGGTTATTTGTGGATCTGTTGTGCGCCACTACAGGACCCAAATGGTAGAGCTCGGAGTCGGCCCAGGCCACATCCTTCAAGTAGAATTGTGTGAAGGTATTCTGTGACTTCCAATGGCAGGCTGATAGAATTTGTTCTAAGGAAACTCCCGACTGGAAGGCCTTAGACGCAGCAAAGGCCCTGACATCATGGGTTTTAACCTGATGCAGGGTGTGGGCTTGGTGATCAGAGAGCTCATAACATAGGATCACAGTTTGCTTGATCCATGAGGAGATGGTGGCAGGGAGATGTCTTTGTCGAAATCTTTCTTGAAGGAGATAAAGACCAGCTCCTTATTCTGCCTGAGGTCTGAGGTCCTGTCCAAATAGTAGTGCAAAGCTCTGACCAGACACAGGGACCTGTCAGACTTGAGGGATTTATCCAGGGTTGGGGCCAGGGCTGGTATAACCACTGGGACCACACTGTCTGGACCCTCTTTAGCCAGCCGGTTTTTAGAAAGAAAGCTGGGTGATAGATACAGGGACACCTTGGACCAATCGGATTGGTGTCTGTTGTTCTTTTGTTGCCAGGCATGTATCTCACTTCTTCTCTTACCCGAGCCAAGGGCTAAGAGGAAAACGGTTTTGAAGGTCAGATGCTTCATTGACACATCTTAAGTGGTTCAAAAGGAGCCTTTGTCAGCTGGTGTAAAACCAGGGAAAGAATCCAGGAGGGGATTCCCCTCCGACCTTCGGGCCTGTCTCTGTGGAAACTATCCAGGAGACGAGTGAGATTTCATCCTTGCTGATATTAAGGGATGGGTTTCCCAACTTATCAGCAATGGCAGACCTGTAACCATCAATGGTGCTGGGCTGTAATTTCCTGTCCTCGAAGAGGTACATAAGGAAATCAGCAATTGAGTTTATAGGGGGTGCCCTGAAGTCCACCTTATTAGTGATGCACCACTTTGTAAAAATGGTCCACTTTGCCTCATAGACTGATCTGGTTGAACCTCGTTGAGGAGCCTCAATTCTTGCTGCCACTGCTTCAGAGAAGCCCTGCTCCTTGATTGATGTGGCTCTAGGAGCCATGCATGGAGATTCAGATTCGTCAGATTTCTGTGAGGGATCTGATTGAAGGGCTGTGTCAACAGGTTGGGCAGGTTGGGCAGACTGAGGAGGACCTGACTGGACATGGTCACTAGGTCTCAAAACCAGGGCATGTTGGGCCACCCCGGAGCAATCAGGATGATTCTCTTGTACGGGGAGTCCTCTAACTTCACCACTTTGCCCAATATGGCGGTCGGTGGGAAGGCGTACGCGTCCAGATCCTCCCATGCCAGACTAAGAACATCTACTGCTATGGCCAGGGGGTCCGGTACCAGTGACACAAATTGAGGCAACTTGTTGAACCTCATAGCGAATAGGTCTATTTGAGGCCGGTGCCACTTGCTGCATAAGATTTGGAAAACTTCTGGAAGGAGAGACCACTCTGTCTGGATGGTCTGACCCAGTCTGGATAGTTTGTCGGCTACTACATTTAGGCGACCTGGGATGTGTCGGGCCTTGAGAGTCACTTGTTTCTTGGTACACCAAGTCAAGATTCTCCACAATAGGGCACAAAAAGGGCCCGACCTCCATGCCTCCTTCCTTGTTTACATAAGCCACTACCGTTGTGTTGTCTGTTGCTACCAGGACTATCTTGCCGGAGCAAAGGTCTTGGAACTCTTTTAGAGCCAGGAATACTGCTTTTAGTTCCAGATAGTTTATATGCAGCTGGCTTTCCGGTAATGACCATACCCCTCTTGTAATGCGCTCGTCTAGGTGAGCGCCCCACCCTTCTTTTGATACGTCTGTAAAGATTTGCAGAGCATGTTTTATTGGGTTTAATGGTTGACCTTGGAGCACATTGCCCTCCTCCAGCCACCATTGTAAATGTGGGTGCAGAGACTTGGGTATTGGAATGACCTTCTCTAAGGATTCCGGTATCCTCCAGTTGTTTTTGAGGTGCCATGGGTCTCATGTGCAGTCGGCCTATGTGAACTTGTTTTTCTGTGGCTGTTAACAAACCTATCAAGGACATGAACTGCCGGACCGGACAGGCCGGTAGCACTAGCAGTCTTTGAATTTTCTCTTGAGGCTTTGCCAACGGTCCGGTGTGGGTTGGACCCGGCCGGACCGGAGGTTGAACTGGTAACCTACAAAGTCGAAGACTTGCTTGGGTTCTAGTTCTGATTTCTCTACATTTACCATCCAGCCTAGGTCTTGGCACATCTTGACCAGTGTTCAAGTATGTTGGAGACAATCTTGGTGGGAGGTGGCCCGTACCAACCAGTCGTCTAGGTACTGGTGGATTCTTATACCCTTGTGTATGGCCATCAGTTTCACCTCCTTTACTATTACAGTGAACTCCAAAGGCGCTGTGGACAGACCAAAAGGGAGTGCCTTGTTGGGTTTGGGTACCAAAAACAGCCGGTTGAAAATCCCTAGGGAGGTCTGGATGTGAACCAGTTCTACAGCATTTTTGCCTATAAGCTGATGTAACGCCTCCATCAGGTAACTGTTCCTGTGAGGATTGAAATAGCAGGTTATGACCGTGGGAAACCTTGTGAGATTTGGCCGGATCCGAAAGGGGAGGGTGTAACCCTCTCTCAGGATATGAACTATTCTTGGACCGGCACCCATTTCCAGCCAAGTTTGCCAAAAAATTTGAAGTCCCCACAGGCAGATTTTGTACAGCAAGAGGGACATTTGTCACAGGTTGGGCACAAGACAATTGAGTGACAGAAGAAACACCTTTGACATACTTTAATGTACAATCTTTTTTCATTACACCTAACAAGCCAGGACTTATTCCTTTCCTTTGCGGATGCCCGGTTGCAGAAGGAACATGGTTTACAACATTTAATTTAAATGTCTCTTTAAAGATTGAACAGTTAATGTCTCTTTGGATGTGCTCCCGGCCAGCAGCCGTGCTTGTGGTTTTGTTACACAGTAATTGTCATTTATACGGCTGCTGGCCCTTGGCTGGTCGCGAGGAATACTGGTGTTTGCTCTTCCCTCGTCTATGCTGGCTGTATGAGGAGACATTCTTCCAGGCCGGTCGGTCCTGTTTTTTGGATTCAGATTTCCTGTCTTGTCTTTCATAAGGGCGATATCTGCCCTTTTTGTAAACCAACCCAGAGCGGTTTCTGTCAAAATTAGCTATGTCCTACTCTGCCTGTTTAATAACTGAATCAGGGAATAAAGTGTCCAATTCCAGTGGAGCAGATCTAAGGGCATTCAGAGTATCAGCCTTCACTCCAGCCTTGAGATAAGACAAGTAAGAATCCCTTCGCAACAGAGTAGTGTTTGCCATGTTCACAAAAACAAAGTCATTTAAATGCTCCACTGCTTTGGCCATAGCCTGGCACACACTGGAGTCGAAGTCAAACAGGAATTGAAGTTCATCTGTAGCTGCCGATACCTTGCTTACTGTCTTGCCCTTGGATTCTGTCCGGATAGTACGGAGTTGAGTCTGCATATTCTATTGGACCTTCAACAGGCAGTGATTGAAACCGGCTGCTTGATTGCAGATTATAGACGACTCCAGAGCTGACCTTTCCCACTTTCTCAAGTTTTCTTGGGAGATGGGCCTAGACAGTAGTGGGTTGGAGATATTTACTGTTAATGCGTGAAGAGCCAGTATTCCATGTTTCACTGCAGAACTAATTCCTTATTGGTCCCGTTGAAGAGTGCCAGCCTCGGTGGTATGAGAAGGGTTACCCTGTACTAGCGTGAGGTTGAGCTTGGACAGTTTGTTACAAAGCCACTCATCCGTGGGGAGATTGACTGATACTTTGCCTGGAGTTTGAAGTTTCGGTCCGGCAAAGGGGTTGTCATCTGACGCCTTGGCACCTGAATCAATGTCAGGAACATGGGTCCAACCCATATAAGACCTGATCCCCTTCATCGTTTCTCTATATGACTGTTCCTCCGAGAGGGATTGGTCGGGGTCAGCAAAGGACAAGTCATGATCATCAGATAGTTCACCCTCTTCCGGGTACAAATCAACTGGAGGTCTATCCGAACTGAAACTCTCAGAGTCTGAATCACTGGACCAGGTGTCCTTCTTTGTAGAGCCAAAAGCCACAGCAAAAGATCTCTTACCTGGCTGGTCGGTAACACCAGAAGTCCCTGGTCGGTGTGCAGGCTGAGAAGAATCCGAACCGGCCTTAGAAATAGTGGCAGTGACAACTGGGTCGGTGGCCGGTGAAGCAGAGGCAGTCGTAGGGTGAGATGGCTGCGAAGATGAAGAAGGTTGATCTGATGGTCGCAGAAAGGGCTCAGAACTGATAGCACTGGCCGGTGGAGCATGGGTCAGTGTGACTTTCACAGCACTACAGGTAGGCTCCCGGTCCAGAGTCTTGGCCAATAGCAGCGCCTCCAGCCGGTTGAAATGGTCCGACCACTTTTGTTCCATCATTTCTAGCTTGTGGTCGGTAGATTCACCAGAGGGTCGGTGAGAGGATTTAACCGACTTGTCCGGTTTGACCGGTTTGGAGCTGGCAACCTTCTCGTCTTCTTTCTTCTTTTTCTTCTCAGCTGATTTCTCACTCAAGCCAGGTGACCCGGAGGTGCTCTGGCCATCCACAACCCCCATTACCATCACTAGGGACGGGTCCACAAGGTTGGGACTGAGAGTGCTATCTGATGGCGGATTCTTAGCTGGTGTTGAAGATTTTAACTCACGCTTCTCTTTTTTCATCTTATATGTAGGCGTGGAAAGTTGTGTTAACTGATCAGGAGTGAGTGAAGAACAATGAGAGCAAGCAGAACCAGGCTTCTCTACACAGGGGTCTTGGCCCTTCTTCTCACGACAGCGTGGGCAATGGCTATGTGTGTCAAAACCTGCCATCATATGGCCACAACCTCCCCTACGTTGACTGGGAAAAGACATAGTAAGCTATAAGTGCTAAGGAATCCGCAGTATACAATAAAAATCAAACTTTAAGAGTTCTCACAATAAAAACTTGAAAATTAAATCCTCTCAAAAAATATGTGTGTACAGCACAAGCACCAAATGAAAAAGATGCTATGACGTCACGCTGTCTAGACAGGAAGGAAGTACGACACGCCATCTGGCGAGTGCACAGTACTGGACCGGCCTAGCCGGTGGAAACACAGGACGTCTTTTTCTGACGTTTGGCGGGCCGGTCCGCGCCGACTGGATAAGCTATTGTCCATTGGATAGGATGTATTAACGCAATAAAATGTGGCAATTTGCTATTGAACCTTATTGCAAATAGGTCTATTTATGGTTGGTGCCACCTGGAGCATATTGACTGGAAGACCTCCGGAAGGATAGACCACTCTGTATGATCTGGCCTAGTCTAGATAGCTTGTCTGCTACCACATTCATCCAGCCTGGAATGTATCGGGCCTTGAGTCACCCATTTTCTGGAACACCAGTACAGGATTCTCCATAATAGTACACACAGTGGGCCCGACTTCATGCCCCCCCGCCTCCTTGTTTATATAGGCATCCACTGTTGTGTTGTCTGTGGCTATGAAAACTATGTTGCCTAAACAGTGGTCTCAGAACTCTTTTAGGGCCAAGAAGACTGCCTTTAGTTCAACATAGTTTATAGACAACTTGCTTTCTCGGAGGGACCATGTCCCTCTTGTTGTGAGGTCTCCTTAGTATGCACCCCAGCCTTCTTGAGGTAGATCTGAAGAGCCTGACTTAGAGGGTCCAGTGGCTGACCTTGAAGGATGTTTGCTTCTTGTAGCCACCGTTTTTGATGTGGGTGGAGAGATTTTGGGACCAGGATCCCCTTTTCCAGTGATTCTGAGATCCTCCAGTGATTTTTCAAATGCCACTGAATTGGTCTCATATGGGGCCGATCCAGGTGGACTTGCCTTTCTGTGGCTGTCAATAGGCCTATCAGGATGACAGGCAGGACTGAAAGCAGTTTCTGTATTTTCAAGTTTAAGGTCTGCCATGGCACTGGAGTGGGTGTGACCTTGCCCTTCCTGATGTCAAACTGGTAACCTATGAAATAGAAAATTTGTTTGTGTTTCAGTTTGGTGGGAACAGGCTCTGATCAACTAAATGTCTAGGTACTGTTGGATTATTATGAACGAGAGGGTGTAGCCTTCCTTGAGGATTCTTATGACCTTGGAGCTGCCCCCTAGAGTGGCCCAAGTTTCCCAAAATTGGTTCAGTCTGGCCCCTACAGGCAAATTTTGAGCAACAGTGTAGACATTAGTTACAGGTTGGACAAAAGAAAACTGCTCAGGAAACACCTTTCACATATTTTATTTGTTTTATAATGGGACTTAAGCCTTTCTTTTACAGCTGCCTGGCAACAAAAGGTACATGATCTGCAGCAAAACCATTTACATTTTATTGTTTGATAATTGTTCACAAAAGTCTTTGTCCTTTTAGCCATAGTCATCAAACAACACTTGAGCAAACTTGCAAATTTTAATTAGTAAATTAAATTTTTATTAGTTAATACCTTACCTACCAGACGATAGCTATATGCCGGCGCCAGCCGGTCCCGCCAAACGAAAGAAAAAGACGTCCTGGGTTTCACCCCCGGCAGGACCGGTACACTACACTCCACTCGCCAGGTGGCCTAGTTCCTGCCTCACTCGCCAGAGGGACGTGACGTCATAGCATCTTTTTCGTCCCTAAGGTTGAAATGTAAGGGTGAAAGCGGGGAAGGCTGGGTGGGAATTTCCCGTCTGGTAGGTAAGGTATTAACTAATAAAAATTTAATTTACTAATTAAAATTTGCAATTTCATTGCGTTAATACATCTTACCTACCAGACGATAGCTAGAATAACTACCCAGTGGAAGGAGGGCAGCCTTCTGAGGATTGGAGAGAACTCTTATATTATACCTAGGTGTGAGGTTCTAGTCCTTTGAGGAGACATGTTAGTCTCAAGGGTAACTAGACCCACCTGCCCCCCCCCCCCCTTTTTGACTGCTCTGAGGGGAGGAAGAGAGTAAGAGTTCAAGTCAATGATTCCCACGGTTAACCTGGAAGAGTAGGGAAAGTCCTATACCCAGAGGATTACTCTGAAGTAAAAGACTTTGAGAAGCCAAGGCCTAGGCTAAAAGTGAGCCTACACCTAAAACTAACTAGTATGTACACTATATATAATTATATACAAAGAAGCTTAGGGGACTAGTGGTGGATCTGCTGGGCAGCCACCACAGGACCCAAGTGAAAAAGCTCCTTATCTGCCCAGGCAACATCCTTAAGGTAAAACTGTGTAAAGGTGTTGTGGGACTTCCAGTGGCATGCTGCTAGAATCTGGTCCAGAGATATGCCACCTTGAAAGGCTTTGGAGGCCGCAAAGGCCCTAACATCATGGGCCTTAACCTGATGTAAGGTCAAGGAATCTTGGTCAGAGAGATCATAACACAACACTACTGTTTGTTTGATCCAGGACGAGATAGTGGCAGGAGAGATGTCCTTGTTAAAACCTTGTTTGAATGAAACAAAAACTAACTCCTTTCCCGTTCTTAGGTCCTGCGTTTTGTCCAGGTAGTATCGAAGAGCCCGAACGGGGCAAAGGGATCTGTCTTCCTTTAAAGACTTATCCAGAGTGGGGGCTAAGGCCGGGATGACCACAGGGGCCACGCACTCTGGTCCCTCTTTTGCCAAGTGATTTTTCGCCAAGAAGCTTGGTGAAGGGTAGAGGGAAACTTTGGACCAATCAGCTTGGTGTCTGATATTTTTGTTTAACCAAGCGTGAATCTCACTCCTGCGTTTTCCTGAAGCCAGGGCTAGGAGAAAAACAGTTTTGAAAGTAAGGTGCTTCAGAGAAGCCTTTCTGAGTGGTTCAAAAGGCGCTTTTGTAAGCTGGTGTAAAACCAGGGAGAGGTTCCAAGCAGGAACCCCCCGGCGCCCTTTGGGTCTATCTCTGTGAAAACTGTCTAACAGTCTAGTCAAATTGTCATCCTTGCCGACATTAACCGAGGTATTTCCCAGTTTGTCTGCAATGGCTGACCTGTAACCATCAATAGTGCTGGGCTGGAGATTCTTCTCCTGGAAAAGGTGCAGGAGGAAATCTGCTAATTGTTTTATAGATGGGCTCCTGAAGTCCACCTGACTTGTTTCGCACCATCTGACAAAAACGGCCCACTTCGCTTCATAGACTGTTCTGGTTGAACGTCTTTGAGGCGCCTCAATTCTTGACGCCACTGGGCTAGAGAACCCCTGCTCCTTGATTGTCTGGGCTCTAGGAGCCAGGCATGGAGATTTAGGTTTGTCAGATCCCTGTGACGTGCCTTGTTGAAAGGTTGGGTCACTAGATCTGGGTGGTGTGGAAGACAAAGAGGAACCCTCGCAGATAGCTCCACTAGGTCCCAAAACCAAGGCATGTTGGGCCATCCCGGGGCAATCAGGATTGCTCTGCGATACCAGTGATCTGACAGCTTGCTGACCACCTTCCCCATCAGAGACACTGGGGGGAAGAGGTACATGTCCAGGTCCTCCCAGGATAATGTCAGAGCATCCACTGACCAGGCCTTTGGGTCTGGAATTGGGGACACAAATTGAACTAGCTTGCAGTTGTACCTTGTTGCAAACATGTCCACTCGGGGATAATGCCAGGTTTGACAAAGGAGGTCGAAGGTCTCTTGATGGAGGGACCACTCCGTCTGAATGACCTGCCTTTGGCGAGACAATTTGTCTGCAATTACATTCAGACGGCCTGGAATGTGTCTGGCCTTCAGTACTATTTGATTGAGGCTGCACCAACATAGGAGCCGCCAAAGAAGGGCACAGAGTGAGCCTGACCTCATACCTCCTTCCTTGTTGATGTATGCTACAACCGTAGTGTTGTCTGTGGCAATCAGGACGACCTTTCCTTGCACTAAATGTTGGAATCTTTTTAGTGCTAACAACACGGCTTTTAGTTCTAAGAAGTTTATGTGCAACTTGCTTTCGGGCACTGACCAAGTACCGCTTGCTGTGAAGTCGCCTAAGTGAGCACCCCAGCCTTCTTTTGAGGCGTCTGTAAAGATTTGAACTGCGTGTCGCAGGGGGTGTAAGGGCTGACCCTTTAGGACATTTTCCTCTTGGGTCCACCACTGCAGGTACTGATGGAGAGACCTCGGAATTGGGATCTCCTTTTCCAGAGATTCTGGGACTCTCCAGTGTTTCTTGAGGTGCCACTGAATAGGTCTCATGTGCAGTCTGCCTAGGGTCACCTGTTTTTCTGTCGCAGTGAGAAGACCTATAAGAGACATGAAAGTTCTCACTCGGCAAGATCTGTTCTGTAAAAGCACTGTTATTTTTTGTTGAAGGGCTTCCCAACGGTTTTGAGTAGGCCTGACTACTCCGTTGAGTAGGTCGTACTGGTAGCCTACGAAGTCGAAGACTTGTTGGGGTTCCAGTTCTGATTTTTGCATGTTTACCATCCAGCCCAACTCCTGGCAAAGGGCTAGGAGGGACTGGGTTCCCTGGTGGCAAGATTCTTTGGTAGGGGCTCGAATCAACCAGTCGTCTAGGTACTGGTGGATTCTTATACCCTGTGACTGAGCCATTAACTTGACCTCTTTGACCACACCAGTGAACTCCATGGGAGCTGTTGACAGGCCAAAGGGAAGTGACCGAAACTGGTACGACTGGTTCTGAAAGTGGAACCTGAGGAATTTTCGGGATGTGTAGTGAATTGGGATGTGGAAGTAGGTGTCGCTGAAGTCTAGCGATGTCACCCACTCCTCTTGTTGTAGAGAGGTCCGGATTGTCTCTGGAGTCTCCATTTTGAATGTTTTTACGCATAAAAACTGATTTAGAGTACTGAGATCCAAGATTGGCCGCCACTTGTGGTTCGGCTTTGGGACAATGAACAGTCTGTTGAAAAAGGCTAGTGAGGTTTGAACCCTGACCCTCTCTACTGCCTTTTTCTCGATCAGAGCTTGTACAGCTGCTTGCAAGTGGGAGTCTCTGATGGGGTTTGCATAGCCACTTACTATCAGGGGATCCCTTACTAAGGGAGGTCTTACTTTGAAGGGAAGAACATAACCCTCCTTTAATATGGACACTACTTTTGGGTTTGCACCCTTGTGAGCCCATATTTCCCAAAAACTCTGAAGACGTCCCCCCACTGGTTGGACACTTGCAACATTGGGGACATTTGGAACATTTGGAGCAGAAACAAAGTGACCGACAAAAGAAGCACTTTTCACACACTTTATTTGACTTTTGATCTTTGATTTTGGCCTTACGTCTTTCTTTTGTGACTGCCACCTTGTTACAGTAGGTACACGACATACAACATGATAAGAAACATTTGTTGGAACAGATACAAAAGAGTTTCTTGTTACGACACTTTTCACAGAACTGACTGGCCGGGCCACTGGCACCGGACTTGACTTGCAGTAATTGTCATTTATACTGTGTCTTCTCATGAGCCATCTTGGTACCACGTCCGGGTTGACCACCCCGGCCTCTGCCCCGGCCTCTATTGCGGGAACCAAACGCTTTCCAAGCTGGTAGTTCCTTTCCGGCTTGAGAAGTTGTTTTAGCAGTGTCTTGAGGTTTCCAACCAGTACTGTAGGGTTGGTATCTCTGTTTTCTGCCTCTACCGGCGAACCCCCCGCGGCCCGGGCCGGGCTGGGAAGTACGTCGGGAAGCTTCTAATTGGTTTATTTCATCCTCAGCTTTTCTAATAGCAGCATCTGGAAATAACCCATATCCATTCAGGGGGCAATTTCTCAAGGAATTGAAAGTATCTGGTTTAATCCCCGGTTTCACAGCTTCCAAGTATGAATCCCTACGGAGTAGGGTCAAATTTGCCATCTGCACAAATGTAAAGTCTGCCAAATGTTGTAGAGATTTACCCATGGCGAAACTGACATTCTGGTTAAATGAGGATAAATACAAAAGTTCATCCAATGCACCTTGAGCTTTGACAGAAGACTTGCCTTTCTTAAGTTCACTTTGTAAAATATGCAATTGTTCTTGGAAGGCATCCTGTATTTTGGTAATACAGCGATTAAACCCCGCTGACTGGTTGCAAATATATGAAGACTCTTTTGCTGCTTTCTCCCACTTACGCATAGTGTCTTGTGATAGTGGGCGGGATGGAGGCTGAGGAGATGCAGAAGATATGGTTGAAATCCTGGGGAATGAACTATTGATCTTCGCCGCATCATTTGGCCAAGAATTCACCGATTTACCCGGCCTAGTTGGATCTGTAGGCTCCGCCGGGTGTATCCCATACCATCTGCTCTGGGATTTGGGGGGTCTGAGGAATTGGTCCACATGCAGGCCACCTGGATCACTAGATTTTGAAGGATATCCTTCTATCAGTACAAGGTTTAGAGTTTCTAGTTTTCGACACAACCAATCTTCCGGTGGAAGATCCACAGAAATCTTGCCCACAGGCTGGGAACGGTGACCTGCCCAAGGATTATCAGTGCGGGATTGCGGAGAAAACTCCAGGTCAGGAATGTGTGTCCATCCCATGAACGCGCGGACGCCTCTCACAGTCTCGCGGTAATTTTGATCTTCACTGAGGACCCGGTCCGGGTCTGAGGTTTCCAAGTCTGGGGATTCCTCTGCGTCAGATAACTCACCCTCTTCAAATGTTTCCTGAGGATTGACATCGCGGAAGGTGACCGGCCCGGAGCCGGAAGAAGGTTGTTGAAATGCAGATTGAGAGGAAGCAGACATAGCAGCTGACGACACAGTAGCCACCGGAGCAGGGTGTTTAAACATAGGTTCTGCTTCCGGGTAGAGGTTTTGAAGTGGAGATTGTCTGTCAGCAAAGGAAAAATCCTGATCTCTAGGCTCATCCGGGCCAACAGCCGGGCCGGCTGGGCCGGAAGAAGCCGAAGTAGAGACAAAAAAGGGTGTCTGGGAAAGAGCACCTGCTGGAGCAGCATGAGAGACCGGTACTTTGACCGGAGAAAATGTTGGATTTTGTTGTACAGAAGGTGAGGAGCGATGTCCTAAAGTGATAAGTGCCTCAAGCCTGGCCATACGAGTGGCCCACTTTTCGTCCAGTTCCTGAAGATCTTTCTTAAACTGAGGCACAGGAAGGGACAAATCCGGAGCAGAAGAAACAGAAACAGCAGGTTCTTGTTCTGGCTGGGTATCAAGTACTACCACAGAAGACGGATCGACTAACACTTCCTTTGCTTTAGCCTTTTCCTTTCTGAGTTTATAGGTAGGAGTACTTAACTTGAGCACTTGCTCCGGGGTAAGGACACTGCAAAAGTCACACTGCAGATTTTGAACACAAGGGTCATCACCCTGTCCTTTCTCGCGACAACGCGCACACCTACTATGTTTGTCAAATGAAGCCATAATATGGCCACACGCACCCTTTTTCTGTCCTGGAGATGCCATGATAGAAAAGTCAACTAATGGCAACAATTCCGACACAAATTAAACAGATATAACACAAATATAAAACTAAAAAGTTCACAGATAAAAATCCACAACTTTAAAAATCGCGCCAAACGAAAAAGATGCTATGACGTCACGTCCCTCTGGCGAGTGAGGCAGGAACTAGGCCACCTGGCAAGTGGAGTGTAGTGTACCGGTCCTGCCGGGGGTGAAACCCAGGACGTCTTTTTCTTTCGTTTGGCGGGACCGGCTGGCGCCGGCATATAGCTATCGTCTGGTAGGTAAGATGTATTAACGCAATGAAAAGTAATTGTCATTTATAAGAACTGAGACTCTTGGCCAATTGCTGTGAGTATTTGGAGGCCTTTCCTCGACCATGTTTGTTCTAACCACATTGACCAAGTTGTTTTCAAGCTGGTTGCCCTGATTTCATGCCGGCTTCTGAGACTGTAGGGTGGTACTTGATGTGAGAGCCACCACAGCGCTGCTTGTCTTCGTGGTGAACAATCTCTTCCTTGTCTTGATGACATCGTCTGGGAAGAGAGAGGTCATATGCAGAGCTGTGTTTCTGAGAGCTGACACTGTGTCCCTTTGACTCCATGTTCAACCAAGTCCAGGTAGCTGTCACGTCAGAACAGAATGACATTAATTTTTGTGATTGTTATAAAGACAAAGTCTGAGGGGTTCTGCATAGTTCTGGCCACAGCCTGTGATACATTCTGATTGAATGACATAAGATATGCAAGTTTGTCAGGTGCCTCTTGCATTCCAGTGGCCGATTTCCCCTTTGCCTTCTCTTCTTGAATAACTCTTAACTGGGTGGCCATGTTGTCCTATACCTTTGGTAAGCAGTGACTTAGGACCGCTGCCTGGTTACACATGTAAGTAGAGTCTTTGGCTGACCTTTCCCTCTGGCCAAAGTTTCCTGTGCTATGGAGTGGGAAGCCGGTGATATTTTAGCCAGTGAGGATCTAGCAATCCTGGGAAATGCACTATTAAGTTTTGCCAGCTCATTCTGCCAGTATAGTATACGTTGGACCAGGAAAAGTCTTTCTTTTCCGAGTACATGTCATATAATTTTTTGAGACTAGGGAACTTTAACAAACTAAACTTTACAGAGTCTACTAGTATCAGTACTGCATATAGGAATATACCCTTCTGTAAGTGTCTTCAATTTTACCAGCTTCCAGCATAGCTAGTCATCTGATGGTAACTTAACAGATATCTTGCCGGCTGCTGGCTTCCTGGGACTGGCAAATGGATTATCATCCTGAGAGGAGGCTTGATTGTCAAACTCTGGCACTCAGTGCCAGCCAATATAAGAATGCTTTCCCAAAATAGTCTCCCAGTAGTTTTGCTTAGGTTGAAAAAAGGTCTATCAGAGGTCATCACTGATGACTGCTTCTGAGGAATTGGCATAGAGATCTGCTGAAAGGTCGGCTATTGTGCAGGTTGTTTCCAGTCTGCACAACCTCTTTGACCATTTGGAATCTAAAGCTTTCAGTTCATTAGCAGATGCAGAACTAGTGCACTTTTACAGGTTTCTTCTTAGAGAAGTAATTCAAAGGGGTGGATTTCCTCTTTTTGGTGGTCATCTTCTTCAAAGAAGAAGTGGCATTGATCTCTCCAATAATTTGAACAGATCCAGGCTCAATAAGCTGTGGGGTGGCCGTTTTCTTCTCTTTACGTGTTTTATAACATGGGGTGGCTAGTTTTGACTTCTGATCAGAAGTTAGCATGTTACAGTACTCACAGTCTTTCTTCAACATACAGAGGTTGCCAACACCTCACGCATTTGTGATGTAAGTCAAGCGTGGCCATGACATGGCCACAGCTCCCATGTTTCTGTCCTGGAGAGGCCATGATACATATATAAAACGTCTTTCTACAAGCAATATCACAATAAAGAAGTCTCTGCAGAGTATTTTATAAAATTTCCCTCAAACTTTCAAAAGCGGCTGAATGCACATGTGCCAATGAAAAAAGATGCTATGACATCACGTTGTCTAGACAGGAAGTAGGGCACACAACCTGACAAATGAACACTACAACCGATCATGCCGATGCTCTGCACAGAATGTCTTTTTCTGGCACTGGCGGGACCGGCCACACCGACTGGTATAGCATATTTTCCATTAAATAGGAGGTTTTAATGCAATGGCATTGGAAATTATTTGAATAAATATAAAGTGCTGAAAAGCTAAGAAAGAAATTTAAATAAAATAGCATCAGAGATGCCCATTCCCCACAGCCTGGGGAAATAGTTTTCAACACCATGACATATAGAAGTAGTGAAACAGTACAAAGATCAGGATACTTTCAGGGCAGTGCCAGTTATATAAAGGTCCAAATAATGTTTAAGTAGAGAAAATAACACCTAAGAGAAAGAAAATGTATGTAAAGATAAAGTATTAAAACAAGACAATTCAATAGCAAGATGACAGCATTAATCAGTAAACTAAAAATTATGAAGCTGTAAAATGGAGTATAGCTGTCAATGGAAAAAGCACAATTATGTAAAAGTGCATCTAATGCCAGTTGCAGCAATCCATATATCTTTGTCATAAGAGAAAGATGTCTCAAATATGGCAGGTGAACACACTTTCGCAGAGCCAAAGTGAAAGGTCACACCATGATGCACACCTATACCCCCTAACCAATGTTCCTACCAACTGTCAACCTTCTACACCTTATGGAATCCAATAAATAACCCGGATCAGATTTTAAAAATCATGGTCACCATGACAAGGTCAAAGGTCAAATCAAGATTACACCATGACATTGCACACCTACAACCCCTAACCAATGTCCCTACCAAGTATCACCTTCCTACACCTTACTGTTTCTGAGATATGGCCCAGACAAGATTTTAAAGGTCAAGGTCACTATGGCAAGGTCAAAGGTCAAATCAAGGTCACACCATGACGTTGCACACCTACACCTCCTGACCAAAGTCCATACCAGGTATCAACTTCCTACACCTTACGGTTTCTGAGATATACCCCGGACAAGATTTTATAGGACAAGGTTACTACAGCAAGATCAAAGGTCAAATCAAGGTCACACCATGACGTTGCACACCTTCACCCCCTAACCAATGTCCCTACCAAATATCAAGTTTCTGCACCTTACGGTTGCTGAGATATAGCCTGGTCGAGATTTTATATGTCAAGGTCACTACGGCAAGGTCAAAGGCCAAATCAAGGTCACACCATGACGTTGCACATCTGCACCCCCAACCAATGTCCCTACCAAGTATCAACTTCCTAAACCTTACGGTTGCTGAGATATAGCCCAGACAAGATTTTCAAAACTCAAGGTCACTGTGGCAAGGTCAAAGATCATATCAAGGTCACACCATGATGTTGCACACCTACACCCCCTAATCAATGTCCCAACCAAGTATCAACTTCCTACACCTTATGGTTTCTGATATACAGCACGGACAAACTTTTTTCCGCTGCCCGTCCACCCGACCACCTGTCCCCCGCCCATCCGGAGGTGAAAACAATGTTATAATTTATAAACATTACAACTCCCTAAGTATCACATTTTTAGGCTTATATAAATAATTGAATTTTACTTGGTATTTAAATAAATTATTGCAGGAAAATTTTTTTCTGGCATCCTATAAAACTAAGTCAAAATTATTCAAAATCTATACCAATTTTGCATCAGATGCTTTAAGTCAAGGTTTAAGAGTAAGTTTTATCATCAATGGCAAATTTTACATACTGTGTGAAATTTTTATTTCTTACTTGATGTGTTATATTTCAAAGACCAAGTTTAAAAAAAGACCAACACAGAAACTTCATTATAAATATGAATACCACCCGGGAAACTGAAAGGACAAAATTATAAAGGAAATATCAGCGAACAAAATCTACTCTTACAATAAGACTATGAAACCAAAAGTGAAAGGTAAAGTAAACTTACTTGTAATGTTACCTATCTGTTCACTTGTTGAGCCGACAGTTCGTGAGGTATTGCACACAAGTAGTGAACTTACTATCTAAAAATACAATACAAACACTCTCTGTATATCTATTTACCGTCATCATTTCATCAAGTCAATTTTAAATTTCAAAGCCTGCAGATTGAATTACATGATTGTATTTATCTATTAACTACCTTTTAAGGTGTACAGTGTAATACTGACAGTAAGACCCACACAAATCCGATTTGTTTATGCTCAAATCCGACTGTAAAATAAGGAAGTTTTTTACTGGCATCACAATTTTATGTACAGGTTTCACAATGCTACAATGAATTGTAGTCTCAACTTGAACTCCATTTTATTATGAACCATATCTGGAAATTACTACAAAAAACTGGGTACATTTTAACAAGGCAATTATTATTTTTTTTGTCATACAAAGTATGATAATGTAGTATATTTTTTAGCAATGAGTCAGGAGAGTAAAATATGTTTATATTTATAAGGGTTGGATAGTGTTGATTTGAACACACTGTATGGGTCATATTATGGCATGGGTAAGCAACAACTAGCCTTCCTACGTAGAGTCAAAGGAAGTTTTGGTCCTTTTAACTAGATGCCTATCATTACTGCTTATGATATCTACCAGTGTGATAGCACTGAGGGAGAATTCTTCAAAAACATAATCCCCCTGTATATGCTCTTATATCATCCTTCTATGTGCATTATAGAAAAGCTAGGTAATAGTGATATTCTGATTGGTCAAGATTTTGTCCTGTAAACCAGCTGATAGTGCTGGGACCAGTTGGCTATAAATGAAGTCACAATTCATTTGGAGATATTTGGAGATCACATTGATGTACACATTTCACACTTATCTTGTTACGAATTGTCACTTTTGGGTGTTATCAAACCATGAAAACTTAACACAAAGTAATTAATAGTCATATTTATTTACTTTTCTGGTAGCTTTATCAGGTATGCTGATATTTTCTCAATTTAAGACTGTATTAACCACATGGTCACCATTAAAGTAAACTTAAGTAGACTATTGCTTCAAAAATACATATACTAAATATTTACTAATCCAATCAGAATTGAGTGTGCCATCATATTTGATTAAAAATTTACACCACCTGACCTGGAGGATCAAAGTTAAGATGAACAATGAGCCAAAAATAAAGTGAACTTCATCCCTTCTGTAATCACTTGTGTCCTCAGTTTCATACGCTGGTTTTCTAGTTGAAGCATTTAACACTCTTATGTGTAGGGACCTTAAGGCTTACAAGTCTGTTATAATTCTTTAAAAAATAGCATTCATATGGAGAACAAAAATGTTTATGCATTATCATAATATTTTTGACAGTACCCTGGCTTCTACTACCCTGGTTAAAAACAATTTTATGTGACGACATTGAAAATAAAACTGTAAACAATTTTGTTGAGTGATTTTCATGTAATGTTATCAATTTCCTATGCTGGTGGTCTAGTTTCAGGATGTAAAACTCTTGAGAGACATATTAATAATGTCATACATATTTTTGCATATAACACTTATGATTTAATGCTACCGGGAAATGTAAAGTACTGACAGAAATATCCCTGTTATGTGACAATTGGTTAACTGTACTACTTGGAAATGATACCAAAAATACAGATCACTGATATAAACAAATATTTATCTAATGTGAAGATATTCTCTGATATATAGATTGTGCACATCAACTCAAGGATCTATATATGCTTTAACCATTTTGATTTCCAACCATTCAATGGGCATAGATGATTGACAATGATTGATTTGTGTTTAACATAGCTTTCAACATATTGCATAGGGCCATAAATCACATCAGGTAGTTAAGGAGATGGAGGAAAGCAGGGCATACAAGTGGTTCCCCATTCTCCACTGGAAAACTACTGGGAACTCAGGAAAGCAACTACCAACATTCCCATGTCAGATCGAGCTAGAAATTGAACCTAGGATATGAGACGTGGGAGGTGTATATGTTACCCACAATGCCATAGTCCCCCCTCAACTAATTGATGATTAGATATATGAAAAAAAATAGTTTAAACATCAGGACATCTTCCAACACTTATCAACATAAAAGAAATCTTTAAATCATATTTATATTAACTGTTTTCAGTAATTTTACACATATGCATTTACACAATTACTACAAGGTAAACTAAGTATACATAATTGTTCTTTTCTTTCATTTATAAGGTATAAGTCAATTTCTATTCTCTATACATTATATTGGGTCAGCTGCAGTGTAGAATGCTGTGCATTCTGATTGGTCCAGATTTTGTCCTGTAAACCAACAAGAAACCTTAAAGAGCTGGTAACTTTCTAACTAATAATAAGTCCTGGCCTTACATTTGTACCCTTAACCTCTAAGGGGGAAGGTAAGTGTGTTACTCCCCCACCCCTTTTCCATATTTGTGCAAGCACTTTATATTATCACTTCTGCCAAGGAGATTATGTAACCGTTGGCATGTGTGCGTTTGTTTGTTTCCCAAATAACCTGGAAGTTAGGGCCGAATTCGATTAAATTTCAGGAAATGTTAAGATTGGCACAAGGAACAGACGATAACATTTTGGTTGTGATCTGGATCATTGTCTGGATCGACAAATTTTTAACAGAATTTTTACCATTGCACTCTTAAGCAATATGTTGGGCCTTGGCAGAGGTAGGTGTTCTCTGAGAGCTATTATTATTATTACATCTTTCATTTAAACCTAAATGGAGTTGTGTTACATGATTTATTTCTGATTTATAATATGTTTAACAAGCATGATAAATATTGCATAATAAATTTATACATTATGGCTTGCACCTTGCATGTCATTATGATAAATAAATACAAAAGGGTCAAAGATGCCCCAAAAGGCGGGTTGCACAGGTAGCAATAAGTTTAGCGACTGCTGTAATTACATTTAGAAACAAGGAAAGAAATGTTAGGTCACTCAGTTAAGGTGAATTGAAAACTTGTAATCTAGGTTACATAATTGTATCTATGCTATAAATGAACAAATGAAAGGACGGAAATACACCAATTTTGAAAGCAACTTAGCTATGATGGTGATGTATCTCCCTGTCAAGTTTGAATGCGATTGGACAAAGAGTTTTCGAGTTAAGAATCTGGAAACAGAAATGTTGACAGATAAATGGACAAACGAATGGACGGAATTACACCAATTTCGAAAGCAACCTAGCTATGATGGTGATCTATCTCCCTGTCAAGTCTGAATTTGATTGAACACAGCGTTTTCGAGTTAGAGTCCGGAAACAGAAATGTTGACGGACAGACAAGCGGACAAAAAACAGACAAACGAACTGACGGAAATACACCAATTTCAAAAAGAACCTAGCTATGATGGTGATCTATCTCCCTGTTAAGTCTGAATTTGATTGGACACACCACTTTCGAGTTAGAGTCTGGAAATGGAAATTTTGATGGGCACACAAACTAACAAAAAACAGACAAACGAACAGATGGAATTACACCAATTTCGAAAGGAACCTAGCTGTGATGGTGATCTATCTCCCTGTCAAGTTTGACTTCGATTGTACAAACCGTTTTTGAGTTAGAGTCCAGAAACGAAAATGTGGACGGACAGACGGACGTCGGACCCATCAATCTAATAGGCAGGTTGGTTACATGCAACCTGCCTAAAAATACTTATGATTTGAAGTAAGTGACAAAAATACAAAATAAAAATAATATTTCACATCTGTGCTGAATAAATAGTAATATGACAACCACTGAATGCTTGTTCAAATGTCTCCAGAGATCACAAATGAAATATTATATATGCCAGAGGAAAACAAATTTTCTATCGACTTTTGTTAGGATATGTTAGTTCACCTGATAAACAACAGTAAGATTATACAAGAGCCAGTATGTAGAAATTTTAGCCAGAAGAAAAATTTTACAAATATTTCCTCTTTAAGAAATTCACTAGAATTAATTTTCACAAAGTCCTGTGGCTAGTTTCTACTTGAGAGATTAATAGATCTACAGATTTAAAATTTCACTAGGAATTAATTTTCACAGTCCAAGCTCATTAGCTTATAAAGTTATAATTAATACCTAGTGAAAATTTCAACTTGTAAGAAAAAAACTAAAAATGTTTTCCTGATCAGGAAAAAACAAAGCCTACACAAGGCTACCCTTTGACCTGTGTAAAACTTGGTCTCACTAGAGGCTGAATTGGTGTGATCATTTAAAATCCCACTTCTTCAAATTTCATTGGCTCAAAAATGAAAGTGGTGAAAAGTGTCCAAAATAAAAACACACAAAATAGACTATAACATTTAAATATATGCATATACCACTCCCAATTGTCACCTGACAAGACTTTCACATGTGTACACACAATCAACTAAATTCCCAATGTATAATCTTTCATATACTGTTCCTGGTTTTGGTGAATTTTGCCCAATAGTGTTTGCCCATTATTTATGGTAACACAGACGGTACTTTACCACAATACAATGTATTCACTTCCTGAATATATTGTACCAGAATATGTAACAGGGGAATTTGTGGGTAATTTAAATACTGACTAAGGCATATTATCAATTATCAGTATGATACTAAAACTTTACTGAAGATTTTTTTTTCATATTTCAACGTATCCTGGAGATTTTAAAATCTTTATCTGATTCCATCCAGTTTACACCAGCGCATTTTCATGTCATTATATTGCTAATAAACCACATGAGGAAGGATATAAAGAAGTAAGGAGATACTTCTCCAACTCAATTGCAGACTGAACATGCAGTTAACAGTATTGCAGGAAAAACAGTGCGTCATTTCACAGATTTGATGCTTTGGTTATAATTTATCCGTGTAAAGAAAATGAGAATATATATACATGTAACATACCAGTGTAATGTATACAGTTTGGGATTTATTGAAAGTAAGATAAAAATTTAAAAATTTGAACAACTGAAAGGAACATCTTAGCAGAAAGTAGCAGTTATGTGTCTTTTGCCAGTGTTATTATTTATAGCAACAATTCCTCAGTGGATAAACTGTGATGACACCAATCTCAGCACACTGGATATCCATGAATTGAAACAACTATGCTACAATGAACCAGATTTTAAATACACAAATGCTTCAGTGCAAGCCAATGAACTTTCAGAATTTCTCAAAACACTGCCTAGAGAAATTACAAGGCTCTATATCAAAGTTCAAGGTCCATCCTCAGACAACCTTAATTTGACAGAAATCCAGTTTCTTAGTTTAGAATCCCTGTGGCTGATACAGCAACCAATAGATCCAGTGGCAAAGGAGGCTTGGGGAATATATCACAAGCATCACATGATTCTGTATGATCATGTGACTGCAGGGCCTTTGACAATCAGAGAAATGCATATTCACGCTAATATCATCAATACAGAAAATAGCCTGGAGGCCTTAGTGAATAACTGTGAGCAACTTGAAGTCTTAGACATCCACCAACTGGGACAACTCAATAGTTATAAAACAATTCCAAGGTTCTTGAGTGTATTACAAGGAAAGCCACTGAAGGTGCTGCGACTGGACCAGTTTCAATCAGCAGACAAATACCAAGATGAGTATAATGCAGAATTTGATCCTAATATAGTACTAGATCCATTAAGAAATACATCCCTTGAGTGCTTAACACTGAGGAATAATGGACTGGTTTATCTGAAACCAGGGTTAAGCAATGTGGCACCCAGGCTCAGAATTATTGATCTGTCATACAACCATTTGCGAGGTTATGTATCTCATGCAGCGTTCCTTGAACTGGTATTGCATCCCAAGCTAGAGGTCCTTGTGGCACAAGTTGAGGGGACATTTCAGAGTACAATCAAAACAGAGACTTTCAGGGACTTTCATGAGGTGGGAACCATTGTCGGAAACAATATTGAATATGATGATTCTGAGGTGGAAGAAACTATTCAGAATAATTTTAGATCTAAGAGAAATGTGAATAGAAAATTCTACCAATGTACAAGTTGGCTTGGAACCAATACATACACTGTACTGACAAATAAAACAGTTTTCTGTGAAGTCTTATCTTGTATACACAAATCTCTTGCTGCACTACCATGCAATGTCCTTCCAGATCCAAAAGTTATCTCAAAACATTTAAACTTCCTCTGGAGTCCACCGTTTGAAATTCCTGTGGGTCAGAATCTGAGAGAAATCCATCTGGCTTACTGGAATGTGCCACTCATTGGAACACCAGACTCACATGTCAGCCAGGTGTGTTTTGCTCCAAACAATCTCACTGAGCTTTCATTTACAAACAGTCCTCTAGTTGCAGAGACTGGCTACTTTGCAGATGTTGTACAGTTTAGACAGGTCAAAGGAATGGACCGACTTGAAGTGCTAGATTTAAGTAACAATAACATCCCAATCAAGGTTTCACAGAGTCAGTTATTACACTCACTTCGTGGTTTAAAGAGTTTGAAACTTTCAGGTAACAAGATTAATCTAACAAGTACCTCATCCAATGAGACATTATGTGACTACCTACCACAGCTTCAACACATCGATCTCTCACAGGGAAATATTGGTAGTAATATTCCAAACAACACATTCTCTGCCTGTAGAAAGCTGCAGCATCTTGACTTATCAAGAAACCAACTATCAGATACTGGCCCAATGGCCAATCTTCAATCGCTTAACTTACAACTGTTAAACCTAAGCTATAACACAATTCAAATGTTCAACATGGATATCTGGGTCAATCTAAAATCTCTAATACAAACAGCAGGGAACTCTCTTACTCTGGATTTGTCTGGAAATCCACTGGTCTGCAACTGTTCTTCAGCCTCACTCTCACTGATAAAAATGCTTCAGACAGAACCATACAGCAACATCAAGATGGCAAACAAAAATAACCACCAATGTGTTATGGGAAATGGCAGCACTGTATACATTATGGACATAGATATTGATGCAATGTATGTATCCTGTGACCAGAGTATTCCCCTCTTTATCTGGCCTGTGTTAGCCTTAATTGTGACTGCCTTGATTCTGTTATTGCTTCTTTACAAATACAGATTTGCTGCCTGCATGTTTTATTATCAGTTGAAACTGAAGAGCTCTCTCTATTTCAAGAAGCCAGACTGTAACTACCAATATGATGCTTTCATTGGACATTGTGATAGAGATATTCTTTGGGTGCAGGAGAAACTTTTGAAAATGCTTGAGAAACAATATGGATTCAAACTGTGTGTGCCCTTGCGAGATTTTCCAGTGGGAATATCTATTTGTGAAGCCATTGTATCTAATATGGATCAAAGCAGAACAAATATTTTCATTCTCACTGAGCGATCCTTGCCTGATGAGTATGCTATCTTTAAGCTGGAAGTAGCTTTACACGAGAATATAACAAAGGCGAAACCACTGATCTGTATCACAATGGGCAGCGAGGCTTGGAAACCAGAAAACAGCATTGTCAGGTTCATCCTTGACAGTAAAATGTACATGGAATATCCAAAAGAGTGGGACCAAATGAATGGCAATTATACAGAGAAAGAACAAATATTCTGGCAGAAAGTAATATTACAAATGTGTAACAACCATAGGTCTTCTATAATTAAACTCCCTGGACACTGGTGTTGTGGTCTGACTGGGGTTAAAGAGTATGATAAACTCAACACGGAACCAATGGATGATGACACTGATGATGAGCTAGTTCAGTCCTCTGGCAATGGCAATTCTGATGAAAAAGGTGATCTGTTTAGGGTCAATGTGTATGATAAAGTCAATGAAGAGCCAATGGATGATGATGCTGATAAAGACCCAGTTGAGTCCTCTGGTAGTGACAAAGCAGATGATAAACTACTAATATTCCTTTGAGTAGAGTAAATCAACCATTCTAACATGACATTGACTGTGTTAGTGAATCTAATTGGTTGAGAGCCATGGTAAAACTCTGTGTACATGTTGGCTGTTTCAATAGCAACCACTGCAAGGTATAATGGATGAAACAGTCTAAATAATAATTGTTTTATTATCAAATTTGAAATCACTAATAATGTTAAAATATTTTTTTCATGTTAGAATTGGAATAACACCCTCCAAACCATGGTATACACAGAATAATTAGAGAATGATTAAAGGTAACAAGAATTAAGTAGACTGAAATGGATGAAATTCGAAAGCACAAACATAATGCTGGAAGGACATAAAATAGTTGATGGTAAGGCCCTACCTTGTTAAAATACATCCCAGATCAAATGTAAAGGGTTTGACTGATGCACACATGTACACAGAGACAAACACTGAGATAAGCATAATTATATGAAGTTGATAACCAAGTTTTTACTACATGTCAGCACTATTTTGAAAATTCTTACTGACAGGTGATAGACATGATACTGAGATTAACACTTTTAGTAACAATATTGAAATTCTGTAAGATATATTGATTGATATTGAAATATTGATAGATGATCCCTTTACTACAAGAAACAAAAAAAAATTTTAAAGCTACAGAAACAGCTCTTTTATTCAAGCTTCTGTTATTCATATACTTCATTCAAAGGTGCTGGGCTACTGTCATTGATGGATTTACAACTATATATCCAGGTTACCATTAGCAATAATTGCAGATAATTTTCTGTGAAATAAATTAATCTTTTTTCAATACCATAGTTATTATTCAATGCCCCCTTTGTGATTCCAGAACCTCCCCCCCCCCCCAAAAAAAAAAAAAAAAAAAAAAGTGTTTTCGTACACCCCAATCAAATAAACAAAGCAAAGCAAAACAAAACATGCATGGCTGCTAAGTTTGGATGAAAAATGCCTAAAAATCTGCAAAACTATTAGCTAACAGTTAATAACTTCTTCAGATTTACGGTTTGTTTCTAATAATTGGTCATGTATACTTTCTAAAACTATCAGCTAAAAGTTTATAATTTCTCAGGTTCAAGGTGTGTTTCTGATATATCGAGTTTCCCAACATTTACATGTGAAACAATCGAGATGACAATTGTAAAGTATGTCATTATCACCCACTGCTCACGGTCAAGTGGCCGCATGCCCTTTTGTAAAAATGGTAACACACTCACCTCCCATTCTGAGGTCTGTGGTTCGAACCACAGACCCATCATTACTTATTGAGTTCAGCTCATTACAGTACAACTGGTTTTGATTTTGAAAAATGTATCACCCGAGGAATTTATATATTAAATAAATATTGTATTTGAATGACATTTATATAGTATGCTGGTTCAATGTGCTTCCAATGCCTTATGCATCAGAAAATGGTCATGTTTGCAGTAAAAATGTAGGCAAGTTCTGCCACTTTAATTTCAATAATTAAACGTAACACAATCGGCAGTCTGTTTGGTTCACGACAATTGACAGGTAAACTTATATATTCTTATAATTGTAAAAATAACATAAAACATACATTATTACTTGTTGAGTTCAGCTCATTACATGGAACACAATGGTGAAAAAATTGTCAAAATTAGATATGAAATGAGGAAGTTAAGGTATTTAAACTAAGATTAAATGTACAAAGTACGGTGATTGTTTATATTCCTCAATATCTCCCATTTAAAACTCCTTTATCTACTGGTGAGGGTGTAATGTGACATTGTTTTGTATCATGTCTGTTGGAATCTGGATTTGATCTGAACTCCATTGATATTTCAATTTAAACAGGTTTAATATTCTTCAGTGAGTTGTGTTAAAATATGAATTTCATTTGGATACTTTTTCCATCCACTGTATTGACTGGTGTGGTAATATATATATATGTTGTTAAAACATGTAGAAGTGAAAAAATGTGAAATTCGCAAAACTATTTTGAAATCTTCCAATGCCAAATGCAGTATTGGAATTTCCAGTTGTACGTATACTACCGAGGCTGGGGGGGGGGGATACTTTTTCAGGCAAAATAATCGAAATTTCGCAGTGGGGATACTACTATCTGTGACCTAATATGGTCACAAAAATCACAAATGTACAAAAGAATTCCCCACAAGTCAAGGAAATAAAGCGGGTTTCCGCAACGGCAAACTTCATATGTTTTGGCACAATTCACACTACCTGCTTTCTAGCCGTAATTGTATCTGATGGAGATGAATTTTACTTCCTAAATCCCAGAAACACAAAGTACTAATAAAACTTCATGAATTTGATTTCTTATGTATTTTTTGCCACTATTTTAACATGCTTTCTTAGATGAGATGTATATAGAGTAAGAAATCTAAAATTCGCCACATATCTGAAATTCGCCACATGTGAAAGTATTAATAAAATAAATGAATTATGGTGAGATTTGTTGACTGTATAGTAAATTAAGGCTTTTTGAACTAAAAAATACCGATATTTGGACAAAAACATCATTTTCTTCATAAAATCAACTAAGGTTTTAGAGGTGGCAAATTTTAGATTCCTGGCGAATTTTAGATTTCTTACTCTAACTCATAAATAACAAAAGTGTTTATGATACTCTCTCATCTGATAAAATCTCAACTGTACTGAAACAACAGACAAGTTAAGCAGATTTTCTCTACACAAATGTAATGGTCAGAGGCTTTGGGACCCCATCAAATTTCGGAATTTCCCATTATATGTATGATTGTTGTACCTATTTCCAGTCTATTACAAAAATTGGACAATATCATTTAGCCGTCACTTCTGGAACATTTTAGTGCATTTTTCTTGTTCCAAAATATTGTTTGTATAACAAACAACACTTCTATTATAAGAATATACGGTTTCTTTTAATATTTTTGCACAAAACATGCATACGCCTGACTTTAAAACCGCTTAGACCGGAAAGTGGAATGGACCGGATTCTGGTTTAAGAAGTATATATTATTTGGGTACACTAAGCTAAAAATCCAGGAAAATGGTGAAAATTGCAGAGTTAGAATATCTTCTTTTCAGTAAGGCTGTATTTTGTTATTTGAAGCATTTTCAAACAAATTATTTCCAAGTAAGGGCGCCTATTTTGCATATTTTCAGCAATATTTCCTGTTTTAAATAAATTGTAGAAATAAATTCTGAAAGAGACTGCACTTTGTGTGCATGGTCTTAAGGCAGAATAATACCAAATGGCCATCTTTAACTGGCCAGTTTAGTACAATCTTAAAGTCTTCATCACTGTTCTAAAGACTGGTTACAGTTTTAAATGAATATTCGTCAACCTTTTTGAAACTTTTTCATGTCTTTTACTTCCTTCCAACTTCTACTCCTCGTTATGCTTTTTTCCCTCTCAATGGAATACTACAAATTGCATATTGACCAGCTTTATGGTCAATACACATTTCCAGTCATCATGATATGCAGTTTTAAAACAGTTATTGCAAATCTATTTCCATACAGTGAAAAGTGTGGTTATTCTTCACATTAGTAGTCAGACTATTCACACAAAAATCAAAATCAGTTTCTGGGACTGTAAAATATAAGATAAATTGTAGATGTTTCCGATGTTTTGTACACCTGTCACTCATATGGTGATATGGTGGCGTCAATGAAAGGTAACAACATGAATCCATGACCAAAATGCTGGGAGGCAAATGAACACCTTAAACAAACTCTTCTTCACAGCTTAATGAATTTTATCACCAACAGGAAATTCATCACATCAACTGCCCCTAATAGCTTAAGGATGAGCAAAAATATGGCACAGGTGTTTGTATGCTTGCATTTAAGTTTTACCATATCAGTAGTGGGAGAGTTGGGAGTTGTTTGATGATACTCAATGGTTTTTTGTGCAGACACTTGCCTAACTAGTAGGGATGGGTTGGTACCAAGGCCACAATAGCCCTTCCTAAGTTAGATTTTCAGACATCTGTGAAAACAAAGTATACAGACAGAAAGATTTCTCCACTTGTTGCCTATTTCAATAACCCACTTGTGTGTTGAGAAGCTGGTCAGTAGTTGTTCACCCCTCAGAACTTCAAGCATCAGAATCTGGCCAGGATCTACGAAGTTTCATTGTGTATTGACTCAGGTGCATGACAGATTCTGACATGACACAGATGTGTCCGTCATTCTGATTGGCTGAGAGCGATTTCTAAACCGTCTTGTATTGTAGTAATAAATACTGATTGTGAGGGCGTTTGTTACAGGATATACGCCCGGCAAAAATTTCAAATAATGCCAGAGCGCCGTCAGGCGCAAGGGCATTATTAAGGAATTTTTGCCGGGCGTATATCCTGTAACAAACGCCCGAGTATGAGGTATTTATTACTATTATAAAGACCGGCCTTCCTGGTTGAAAGAAATATCCCTTTATTTTTACGAGGTAATACAAACAAAGGAGCCGTATTGTTTTGAATGCATGATCGCCCTCGTAAAAGTGGATGAATTTCCAAACGAGAAATTCGAAACGTCACTTCCGTTTTTCAGCGGGCGGTTATCGGAGGTTTTACTCCCAGCTGATTCTATGCTCACAGACGGGTTTTCGTTCACTGCGCACTTCCGGTGTTTATAATCTCCATTTAGACAGCTTTTTCATGCTATATTCCTATAATATTGTACAAACTTACCTTTGGAAGGTTATACCAACTAATAGGCACTACTTTCCTCCAAGCCCTAAACAACCCATTGTGTCATGACAAAAGTATTTGTTCAAAGTGACTTTACACACAAAAATGTCTGCTTAATTTTCAAAGTAACTTGCGTAAATTTTGCATAAACTAAAACATTTAAAAATTGCATAGGTACCTATAATAAGTCTTATTAGCATTCAAAACACTTAATCACTAATAAACAGTTCTGAAAGTGATCCACAGAGGGGAGCCAATTATTAAGTTCAGAAGATTATTTTAATTTTTTTTTTTTTTTTGAAGTTTTAAATTTCAGAATGTGGATTTATTGTTGATAATCAAAACGTAAAATACAACAAGCCATTTACTCATTATGGTTATAATTAAAAATTGACAAAGTAGCTATTACTCACTTAGCTATGGAGATACACTTCCAAACTACTGACCATGTTGTAGCTGTGGAGAAAGTAGCTGAACAACATATTAGAACAAAATACTGTAAATGCAATAGTTTCAGAGTTATAAGCCATATAATTATATTAGCTAAAATAGCTATTACTCACTCAAAAGTAGGCCAAAGTTCACCAAACCCCAAAAATATTGAAGAGCAAAAAAATTCATTAGGACTTGTAATTTACCAAAAATGTGTAACTGTAGTAGTTTCAGAGGAAACTGCGTGACACACGCACGCACACACGCACGCACGCACGTACACACGCACATGGTGCAAATTATAATCTCCCTCCGGTGAGCCGGGCGGGAGATAAAAATGACATGCGAGTACACATGCACTTTGCATACACTTTGTATGTCAGCTTTGTATGTCAGTTGTTTACGTCTCTGACCTCATCTAAGTTTTGTGCATACACAGTAAAAGGAAAGCGGGTAACTGATTTGCCGTCTTTTACACTATAAGATAAGAAGTCTAAATCCTTACCACAATGATAGAACAGCATGGATACACAATGTACCAGTTCAGGTTGTCTTGAATATACACCTACAAGAATACAGATCATCATTATATACAAAAGATGGATAATAAAACATGTTTCTATTGAGTGTCACTGGAAATAAGTCATTCTGACCAATGCATGAATCCTTAAGGGCCATATGCTCTAATATCAATAACTATTCAAGTCGATATGAAACCATTTTTTATATAACCAATTCTCCAACTTTTATCAGACTGGTAGCATCATCAGCGTCCAAACAGAAGAATCCAGTTCACATTAATAGAACTTCTGTACCAGTGCTGTGTTCTATATCAACCATATTTTAGTAAGCCTCCCCACCTCCCCCAGCTCTACAGTCTTGTGTTATTTCTCATAAATTGCTAATATGTTGTTCCAATTAAACTAGTCTTCAGTTTAAAGACAGCTCATATCTCAGGTTATTATATTATTATATCACCTCAGGTTTTATGGTTCTGGTACATGCAGACCTTTATACCACACAAAGTCAGATTGGTTTATCAATTTTGGCTTTTAATTTTTCAAATACATACTTTTCTTGTCAAATATTTGTAATTTTAATCGGGAATAATAGCACAGGAGATGCCCGTATCCCACAACCTGGGGAAATAGTTTTCAACACCATGATATACAGAAGAATTGAAACAGTACAAAGATCAGGAGACTTTCAGAGCAAATAGTGTCAGTTTTGTCAAGGCCCAAATAATGTTTAAGTAGAGAAAATAGCGTTTAAGAGAAAATGTAGCATGACAATGTACAACTACAACCCCCAACTACTGTCCTTTGACTCCTTACCTACATCTGATGACATAGCCTGGAAAAGATTTTAAAAGTCATGGTCACTACAGCAAGGTCAAAGGTCAAATCAAGGTCACATCAAGATGTTGCATACCTTCACCCCCTAACCAATAACCATACCAAGTTTCAACCTTCTACACCTTACGGATTCCGAAATATAGCCCAGACATGATTTTAAAGGTCAAGGTCACTACAGCAAGGTCAAGGGTCAAATTAAGGTCACATCATGATGTTGCACACCTACACACCCCAACCAATGTCCCTACCAAGTATCAACCTTCAACACCTTATGGATTCCAAGATAGCCCAGACAAGATATTAAAGTTAAGGTGTCTACAGCAAGGTTAAAGGTCAAATCAAGGTCAGATCATGATGTTGAACACCTACACTCCTTCATCAATGTCCCTACCAAGTATCAACTGCCTACACAAGATGTTTCCAAGATATAGCCCAGACAAGATTTTCAAACTCAAGAGCACAACAGCAAGGTCAAAGGTCAAATCAAGGTCACACCATGACGTTGTACACCTGCACCCCCCACCCAATGTTTCTACCATGTATCGACTTCCTACACCTTACGTTTTCTGAGATATAGCCTGGACATAACTTTAAAGAATACAGGTCACTATAGCAACGTCAAGGAGTAAATCAAGGTCACGCCATTACATTGCACACCGTCACCCTCCAACCTCCATGTCACGCTCCCTCCATGTCCCTACCAAGTATCAACTTCCCATATACCTTACAGTTTCCAAGATAAAGGCCAAAATCAAGGTCACTACTGCAAGGTCAAAGGTCAAATCAAGGTCACACCATGACGTTGCATACCAACACCCCCTAACCAATGTCCCTACTACGGATCAACTTCCTACACCTATGGTTTTGTAAGATATTGCCCAGATAAACTTATTCTTACCTCCTCCCCTACAGCCCATCTGGACTTCATGGGTAATAATAATAACTCAACAGCCCATAAGGCCTGTGGTGTAAAAATCAAAACAGTAATAGTGGATGGGAAACAAATTTCAAATTTAATAAGTAAATTTTTATAAGTTAATACCCTATCCAATGGACAATTTTCTAAACCAGTCGGCGCAGAGCGGCCCGCCAAACGTCAGAAAAAGACGTCCTGTGTTTCCACTGGCTGGTCGGTCCGTAGTACTGTGCACTCCCCAGATGGCGTCTCGTACTTCCTTTTTGTCTAGACAACCTGACATCATAGCATCTTTTTCGTTGTCTAAACCTCTTAGACCCCTAGTAAGCTGATAGCGGGGTCGGTGGGAGGGTCTTGTGTATCCATTGGATAGGGTATTAACTTATAAAAATTTAATTTACTTATTAAATTTGCAATTTTATTGCGTTAATACATCCTATCCAATGGACAATTTGCTGAATAACTACCGCTTGGTCGGCGGGTAAGTTACTAGGGACATATGTGAACTCACAATAGCAAATTTTAACCTACGGTCTAGGCTGACTTTGTCAGGAGACCAATAGGCCCATGCCTGGATTGACCTTAAGGTCAGGAAACCCTGTAAGGTCATGGTTGGTTGCCAGCAGCCGGTTACCCGGGGCTATACCGATGTCGCCCCCCCCCCCCCCTTTTAACAGACCTGCTCTGAGGTAGTGGGGGAAGAGAGGGATGAGTTCAGTCCCAGAATGTCAATAAACCTCCCAAAGGAAGCACATCACTTTTTTTACTATGTACATGTAGAAACTGTTTATACTATGTACATATATACAAATCTCCTCAATCTAAGGGCCACCTGTGGATCTGCTGAGCAGCCCATACCGAGCCCAATAGGTAAAGCTCCGAGTCAGCGCAAGCCACACCCTTCATATAGACCTGTGTGAGGGTATTATGTGACTTCAGTGGCAGGCTGACAAGATTGGATCTAAGGAGACTCCCGGCTGGAAGACCTTAGGAGCAGCAAAGACCCTGATATCATGGGTTTTAATCTGATGTAAAGAGTGGGCCTCCTGGTCAGAGAGCTCATAACATAGGATCACAGTCTGCTTGATCTAAGAGGAGATAGAGGCAGATGTCTTTGTCGGAACCTTTCTTAAAGGAGACAAAACAAGAGGAGAGTGCCCGTGAACGGGCACTGTGTCAGCTGACTGAGTGTTTTTGATTTGTAAAGGTGATTAGAGGACAGAATAATTATCAGGAAAAGGGCTGTACAGAAATACAGTAAATGGTAACTGAACAGCAAGTTCGAAAGAAATTCCGAAGCTGACAGAAGAAAAGGATAAAAAACTTGTGCCCTGTAAATGGTATTATGAAGGAAAACAAGACCACTGCCGCGGTATGTATCTCCCGCCGAGTACCGCAGGGGAAGAAATACTACATTGAAATTTTTCCCCTTTGCATAGGACACTGTTGTACCATCCTGCAGGTCGAAAATTCGCTTGAAACCGCTCTATCTGTTATGCTTTTCGAGATATTGACACTTTTCCATTTTCAGCAAAAATCCCAGATGCATAGGACACTTTTGTACTACCCTGAAGGTCTAAATGCAATAGTTTTCAAGTTACAAGTGATTTCACTCATGATGGAATCCAAAAGTAGCTATTACTCACTTATCTATTGAGATAGACACCCAAGTTACTCACCATGTTGTTGCTGTGGGAAAAAGTAGGTGAATAACATATTTTAACAAAATGCTCTAAATACAATACTTTTCAAGTTATAATCGATTTAGTGCATGATTTCATTAATTTTAATGCATTAAAAATTATTTTAATAATTCATAAAAAAACTTTAGCATGTGAAATATCTCCAAAATGTAGGTGAATGAGTTATTTGAGAAATACTGGCTATCTGCAATACTTTTTGTGATAATAGGCAATTACTCATTTTGAGTAGGTGAGTAATTAGATATGGATCTGAAAATTCACTAATTGAAAGTTCTCCCAAAATATAGGTGAAGTGAGTTATTTGAAAAATACTGGCTATCTGCAATACTTTTAGAGATAATTCGCATTTACTCATTTTGAGTAGGTGAGTAATTACCTACAGGTTTGGAACTTCACCATGTGAAAGCTCTTCCAAAAGTAGATGAATGAGTTATTTGATAAAAATTGGGTACCCACAATACTTTTAGAGATAATTAGCATTTACTCATTTTGAGTAGGTGAGTAATTACCTACGAGTCTGAAACTTCACCATGTGAAAGCTCTTTCAAAAGTAGATGAATGAGTTATTTGAGAAAAATTGGCTATCTGCAATACTTTTAGAGATAATTCGCATTTACTCATTTTGAGTAGGTGAGTAATTAGCTATGGGTCTGAAACTTCACGGAGTGAAAGCTCTCCCAAAAGTAGGTGAATGAGTTATTTGAGAAAAATTTGCTATCTGCAATACTTTTAGAGATAATTCGCATTTACTCATTTTGAGTAGGCGAGTAATTAGCTATGGGTCTGAAACTTCACCATGTAAAAGCTCTTCCAAAAGTAAATGAATGAGTTATTTGAGAAAAAATGGCTATCTGCAATACTTTTAGAGATATTTAACATTTACTCATTTTGAGTAGGTGAGAAATTAGCTACAGGTTTCACACTTCACCAAGTGAAAGCTCTCCCAAAAGTAGATGAATGAGTTATTTGAGAAAAATTGGCTATCTGCAATACTTTTAGACATAATTAGCATTTACTCATTTTGAGTAGGTGAGTAATTACCTACGGGTCTGAAACTTCACCAAGTGAAAGCTCTTCCAAAAGTAGGTGAATGAGTTATTTGAGAAAAATTGGCTATCTGCAATACTTTTAGAGAGAATTCGCATTTACTCATTTTGAGTAGGTGAGTAATTAGCTATGGGTCTGAAACTTCACCATGTGAAAGCTCTTCCAAAAGTAGATGAATGAGTTATTTGAGAAAAATTGGCTATCTGAAATACTTTTAGAGATAATTAGCATTTACTCATTTTGAGTAGGTGAGTAATTAGCTACGGGTCTGAAACTTCACCAAGTGAAAGCTCTCCCACAAGTAGGTGAATGAGTTATTTGAGAAAAATTGGCTATCTGCAATACTTTTAGAGAGCATTCGCATTTACTCATTTTGAGTAGGTGAGTAATTAGCTATGGGTCTGAAACTTCACCATGTGAAAGCTCTTCCAAAAGTAGATGAATGAGTTATTTGAGAAAAATTGGCTATCTGCAATACTTTTCGAGATATTTAGCATTTACTTATTTCGAGTAGGTGAGAAATTAGCTACAGGTCTGACACTTCACCAAGTGAAAGCTCTCACAAAAGTAGGTGAATGAGTTATTTGAGAAAAATTGGCTATCTTCTATACTTTTAGAGATAATTCGCATTTAGTCATTTTGAGTAGTTGAGAAATTAGCTAGGGGTCTGAAACCTCACTAAGTGAAAGCTCTTCCAAAAGTATATGAATGAGTTATTTGAGAAAAATTGGCTATCTGCAATACTTTTAGACATAATTAGCATTTACTCATTTTGAGTAGGCGAGTAAGTAGCTATGGGTCTGAAACTTCACAATGTGAAAGCTCTTCCATAAGTAGGTGAATGAGTTATCTGAGAAAAATTGGCTATCTGCAATACTTTTAGAGAAAATTCGCATTTACTCATTTTGAGTAGGTGAGTAATTAGCTATGGGTCTGAAACTTCACCATGTGAAAGCTCTTCCAAAAGTAGATGAATGAGTTATTTGAGAAAAATTGGCTATCTGCAATACTTTTAGACATAATTAGCATTTACTCATTTTGAGTAGGTGAGTAATTAGCTACGGGTCTGAAACTTCACCAAGTGAAAGCTCTCCCAAAAGTAGGTGAATGAGTTATTTGAGAAAAATTGGCTATCTGCAATACTTTTAGAGAGAATTCGCATTTACTCATTTTGAGTAGGTGAGTAATTAGCTATGGGTCTGAAACTTCACCATGTGAAAGCTCTTCCAAAAGTAGATGAATGAGTTATTTGAGAAAAATTGGCTATCTGCAATACTTTTAGACATAATTAGCATTTACTCATTTTGAGTAGGTGAGTAACTAGCTACGCATCTGAAACTTCACCAAGTGAAAGCTCTCCCAAAAGTAGGTGAATGAGTTATTTGAGAAAAATTGGCTATCTGCAATACTTTTAGAGAGAATTCGCATTTACTCATTTTGAGTAGGTGAGTAATTAGCTATGGGTCTGAAACTTCACCATGTGAAAGCTCTTCCAAAAGTAGATGAATGAGTTATTTGAGAAAAATTGGCTATCTGCAATACTTTTAGAGATAATTCGCATTTACTCATTTTGAGTAGGCGAGTAATTAGCTATGGGTCTGAAACTTCACCATGTGAAAGCTCTTCCAAAAGTAAATGAATGAGTTATTTGAGAAAAACTGGCTATCTGCAATACTTTTCGAGATATTTAGCATTTACTCATTTTGAGTAGGTGAGAAATTAGCTATGGGTCTGACACTTCACCAAGTGAAAGCTCTCCCAAAAGTAGGTGAATGAGTTATTTGAGAAAAATTGGCTATCTGCAATACTTTTAGAGAGAGTTCGCATTTACTCATTTTGAGTAGGTGAGTAATTAGCTATGGGTCTGAAACTTCACCATGTGAAAGCTCTTCCAAAAGTATATGAATGAGTTATTTGAGAAAAATTGGCTATCTGCAATACTTTTAGACATAATTAGCATTTACTCATTTTGAGTAGGTGAGTAACTAGCTACGCATCTGAAACTTAACCAAGTGAAAGCTCTCCCAAAAGTAGGTGGATGAGTTATTTGAGAAAAAATGGCTACCTGCAATACTTTTAGAGATAATTCGCATTTACTCATTTTGAGGAGGTGAGTAAGTAGGCCAAAGTTCACCAAACCATTTTCCCCTTAGCGTAGGATACTCTAGTACTACCCTGTGGTTCAAAAATTTGCTCGAAATTTCTCTATCTCTTACAGTTTGAGAGATATTTCTCATTTTTCACATTTTCACTAAAAGTAGCAATAAAGTAGCCATTACTCACTTGTACATTGAGCAACAGTTGTGAAACTTAAATATGTTACAGTTCACAAAAAAGTACATGAACAACATATTTGAGAGAAATTGTGTAGCTGCAATACTTTTGAAGATATAAGCCATTTACTCATTATGGTTATCATTAAAAATTGAAAAAGTAGCTATTACTCACTTAGCTATGGAGATACACTTCCAAATTACTGACCATGTTGTAGCTGTTGAGAAAGTAGCTGAACATCATATTGGAACAAAATTGTGTAGCTGCAATACTTTTGAAGATATAAGCCATTTACTCATTGACAGTTAAAAGTCATATAATTATATTAGGTAAAAGCGCTATTACTCACTCAAAAGTAGGCCAAAGTTCACCAAACCTTTCGCCCCTTAGCAATAGGATACTCTAGTACTACCCTGTGGGTCAAAAATTTGCTCGAAATTGCTCTATATCTTACGGTTTGAGAGATATTTCTGATTTTTCACATTTTCACTAAAAGTAGCAATAAAGTAGCCATTACTCACTTGTACATCGAGCAACAGTTGTGAAACTTAAATATGTTACAGTTCACAAAAAAGTACATGAACAAGATATTTGAGAGAAATTGTGTAGCTGCAATACTTTTGAAGATATAAGCCATTTACTCATTATGGTTATCATTAAAAATTGAAAAAGTAGCTATTACTCACTTAGCTATGGAGATACACTTCCAAATTACTGACCATGTTGTAGCTGTTGAGAAAGTAGCTGAACATCATATTGGAACAAAATTGTGTAGCTGCAATACTTATGAAGATATAAGCCATTTACTCATTGACAGTTATAAGTCATATAATTATATTCGGTAAAAGCGCTATTACTCACTCAAAAGTAGGCCAAAGTTCACCAAACTTTTTCCCCCTTAGCAATAGGATACTGTAGTACTACCCTGTGGGTCAAAAATTTGCTCGAAATTGCTCTATATCTTACAGTTTGAGAGATATTTCTGATTTTTCACATTTTCACTAAAAGTAGCAATAAAGTAGCCATTACTCACTTGTACATTGAGCAACAGTTGTGAAACTTAAATATGTTACAGTTCACAAAAAAGTACATGAACAACATATTTGAGAGAAATTGTGTAGCCACAATACTTTTGAAGATATAAGCAATTTACTCATTATGGTTATCATTAAAAATTGAAAAAGTAGCTATTACTCACTTAGCTATAGAGATACACTTCCAAACTACTGACCATGTTGTAGCAGTGGAGAAAGTAGCTGAACAACATATTGGAACAAAATTGTGTAGCTGCAATACTTTTGAAGATATAAGCCATTTACTCATTATGGTTATCATTAAAAATTGAAAAGTACCTATTACTCACTTAGCTATGGAGATACACTTGCAAACTACTGACCATGTTGTAGCTGTGGAGAAAGTAGCTGAACAACATATTGGAACAAAATTGTGTAGCTGCAATACTTATGAAGATATAAGCCATTTACTCATTATGGTTATAATTAAAAATTGACAAAGTAGCTATTACTCACTTAGCTATGGAGATACACTTCCAAACTACTGACCATGTTGTAGCTGTGGAGAAAGTAGCTGAACAACATATTAGAACAAAATACTGTAAATGCAATAGTTTCAGAGTTATAAGCCATATAATTATATTAGCTAAAATAGCTATTACTCACTCAAAAGTAGGCCAAAGTTCACCAAACCCCAAAAATATCGAAGAGCAAAAAAATTCATTAGGACTTGCGATTTACCAAAAATGTGTAACTGTAGTAGTTTCAGAGGAAACTGCGTGACACACGCACGCACGCACGTACACACGCACATGGTGCAAATTATGATCTCCCTCCGGCGAGCCGGGCGGGAGATAATAACAAGGTAATTTTTTAAGTGTAAAAAATAGGTTAAAACATATTTAAAGAAATACTACAAATGCAATATCCTCGTTCGACCTTGAAGAAGGGGTCCAAGGTCAAATCTAACCACACAAATACATTCCCAGCCCATGATTTCCTATGGTTTACCATTCCAAACCTCTTGGACCAATTATAAATGAGTTATAAGCACTTTTAAGCTTGGCTGTCCTCATTTGACCTTGAAGGAGGGGTCCAAAGGTCAAATCTGACCATACCAAAAGATTCCGAGCCAATGATTTCCTATGGGAAATGATATCCCAAATCTCTGTCACCAATAATAAGCGAGTTGTAGGCACTTTCAATTTTCGCTATCCTCATTTGACCTTGAAGGAGGGTTCCAAGGTCAAATCGGACCATATCAACAGATTCACAGCCCATGATTTCCTGTCTGTTTACCATCCCAAACCTCTGGGACCAATAATAAGCGAGTTATAAGCACTTTTAAGTTTGGCTATCCTTGTTTGACCTTGAAGGAGGGGTCACTGAAGGTCAAATCTGACCACACCAAAAGATTCCCACCCCATGATTTCCTACAGGTTGGTTTATCATCCCAAACCTCTCGGATCAATAATAAGGGAGATATAAGCACTTTTCATGACTGACAAAAAACACCTGTGGCGGCCATCTTGTTTCTCAAAATGAGGCCAAAAATATTCCCAGACAACATTTTATGGTTATTAATATATACTGCAAACTTAAGAAAGCTAGCTATAATATTTTTTTTCATCAGAGCAGTAATGGTGAAATCTCTCTCTACACACTGCGGCTATCCAGTGGATACAATGATTTACTCAACAGTGAGAACCTGAAAGTAGCTATTGCTCAGCTATGCCATGACATAGAGGTCTGCAATTTCACTATGTTATAGCTGACCAAAAATTCTGTGAATAACATATTTAACAAATTACTCTAAATGTAATAGTTTTCAAGTTACAACTGATTTACTCAACAGTGAGAACCTCAAAGGAACTATTACTCAGCTATGCAATGAGCTACATGTCTGAAATTTTACTATGTTATAGCTAACCCAAAAGTAGGTGAACAACATATTTAAGCAAACTACTGTAAATGCAATAGTTTTCAAGCTACAACTGATTTACTCAATAGTGAGAACCTGAAAATAGCTATTGCTCCGCTATGCCATGAGCTATAGGTCTGTAATTTCACTATGTTATAGCTGACCTAAAAGTAGGTGAACAATATATTTTAACAAAATACTCCAAATGCAATATTTTTCAAGTTATAGCTGATTTACTCAACAGTCAGTACCTGAGAATAGCTATTGCTCAGTTGTGCCATGAGCTATAGGTCTATAATTTCACTATGTTATAGCTGACCCAAAAGTAGCTGAATAACATATTTCCACAAATTTCTGTAAATGCAATAGTTTTCCAATTATAACTGATTTACTCAACAGTGAGAACTTCAAAGTAGCTATTACTCAGCTATGAAATGAGCCACAGGTCTGAAACTTCACTATGTTATAGCTGACCCCAAAATAGGTGAATAACATATTGAAACAAAATACTCTAAATGCAATAGTTTTCAAGTTATAAGTGATTTACTCAACAGTGATAACCTAAAAGTAGCTATTACTCAGCTATGCCATGAGCTACAGGTCTGAAATTTTACTATGTTATAGCTGGCCCAAAAGTAGCTGAATAACATATTTACACGAAATTCTCTAAATGCAATAGTTTTTAAGTTACAAGTGATTTTACTCATGATGGAAGTTACTGAAAAGCCCAAAAGTAGCTATTACTCACTTAGCTATTGAGATAGACACCCAACTTACTCACCATATTGTAGCTATGAAAAAAGTAGCTGAATAAGATATTTTAACAAAATGCTCTAAATGCAACACTTTTCAAGTTATAAGTGATTTACTCAACAGTGATAACCTAAAAGTAGCTATTACTCAGCTATGCCATGAGCTACAGGTCTGAAATTTTACTATGTTATAGCTGGCCCAAAAGTAGCTGAATAACATATTTATACGAAATTCTCTAAATGCAATAGTTTTTAAGTTACAAGTGATTTTACTCATGATGGAAGTTACTGAAAAGCCCAAAAGTAGCTATTACTCACTTAGCTATTGAGACAGACACCCAACTTACTCACCATATTGTAGCTATGAAAAAAGTAGCTGAATAACATATTTTAACAAAATGCTCTAAATGCAACACTTTTCAAGTTATAAGTGATTTACTCAACAGTGATAACCTAAAAGTAGCTATTACTCAGCTATGCCATGAGCTACAGGTCTGAAATTTTACTATGTTATAGCTGACCCAAAAGTAGCTGAATAACATATTTATACGAAATTCTCTAAATGAAATAGTTTTCAAGTTATAAGCGATTTACTCAACAGTGATAACCTAAAAGTAGCTATTACTCAGCTATGCCATGAGCTACAGGTCTGAAATTTCACTATGTTATAGCTGGCCCAAAAGTAGCTGAATAACATATTTATACGAAATTCTCTAAATGCAATAGTTTTTAAGTTACAAGTGATTTTACTCATAATGGAAGTTACTGAAAAGCCCAAAAGTAGCTATTACTCACTTAGCTATTGAGACAGACACCAAACTTACTCACCATATTGTAGCTATGAAAAAAGTAGCTGAACAACATATTTTCACAAAATGCTGTAAATGCAACACTTTTGAAGTTATAAGTGATTTAGTGCATGATTTCATGAATTTTAATGCATTAAAAATTATTAAAAAAATTTATTAAAAAAAAGTAAGACAGATCCAGGTCTCATACTCACACAAGAGAATCTACCTCTGGCGTAGTACTTATATGCAAGATATGAGAGAAATCCCTGCAATAGTCACTGAGAAAATTGTGATAAAAAGTTGAAATTTTCACACTTTTGGTGGGGGTACCCCCCTTGTAATGTCTCTAGCAAACAGACGAACAGACAGATTTGCATGCCTTGAACAATTTTTCATCCTCGATTGATAAGGTATCTTTTAAAAAATAACAGCATGTCTCTAGGCCTTGTAGTTTTGGAGAAGAAGTTGTTCACGCGGACGCGTACGCCCACGCCGCAGAGTGATGACATAATGTCAGCTGACTGATAAGTCAGCTGACATAAAAACCACCTCCTTATTCTACTTGAGGTCCGAGGTCCTGTCCAAATAGTAGCGCAATGCTCTAACCGGAAAAAGGGACCAGTCAGACTTGAGGGATCTATCCAGAGATGGGGCCAGGGCTGTTATAGCCACTGGGGCCACACTGTCTTGACCCTCTTGACCAGCTGATTCTTGGATAGAAAGCTGGGTAATGGATATGGGGACACCGTTGACCAATCGGATTGGTGTCTAAAATTTTGTCTTGCCAAGCATGAATCTCACTTCTGTGTTTGCCCGACCCAAGGGCCAAGAAGAATACCGTCTTGAAGGTCAAATGCTTCAAGGAGGCCTCCTTGATTGGTTCAAACGGAGCCTTATTCAGTTGGTGCAAGACCAGTGAGAGGTTCCAGGAGGGCATGCCCCTCCTGCCTTTGGGTCTGTCTCCGTGGAAACTATCCAAAGACGAGCAAGATTTTTGTCCTTGCTGATGTTGAAGGGTGAATTTCCCAGTTTATCAGCAATGGCTGAACTGTAACCATCAATGGTGCTGGGCTGTAGCTTCCTGTCCTCATAAGGTACATAAGGAAGTCAGCAACTGACTTTACAGGGATACCCTGAGGTCCACCTGATTAGTGACGCCCCACTTGTAACAATGGTTCACTTGTCTCATAGACTGATCTGATTGATCCCCTTTAGAGGAGCCTCAATTCTTGCTGCCACCACCTCAGCGAAGCCCTGCTCCTCGAATGCTGAGGCTCCAGGAGCCGTGCATTGAGATTAAGATTTGTCAGATTTCTGTGAGGGATCTGATTGAATGGTTGTGTTAACAGGTTGGGCAGATTGGGCAGGCTCAGTGGGATTTGGCTGGACAAGGCCACTGGATCCCAAAACCAAGGCATGATGGGCCACCCTGGAGCAATCAGAACTAGAGGATCGCTCGCAAAAAAAGATAATGTTTTTGCATAGCAAAAACAAAGCATCCCGAAAAGGATATACAGGTGAGTGCTAAAGTATTAAGAAAATGCTCCGTTTCTAGCCTTATACTGTTGTGGCAACCAAAGTCAGCACAGTCTGCTCTATGTAGCACGGTTTTCAAGATATAAGCATTTTTGTGTTTTGCAATTTTTGAAAAATTGGCATGGCTACTCCGCAGAGATATCCAGCAGGTCAAAAATTTTGTTAAATTCGGTCCATCTAGCATTTTTGTGTTTTGCAAAAACTTCGAAAATTCAAAATCGAGACCATTTTTGATGAGACAAAAATTTTTGAAAATAAGACCACTGCCGCGGTGTGTATCTCCCGCCAAGCATTAAAGGAGAAGAAATAGCTTTTCCAAGATATTCACAATTTTTCATTTTCGTGTGTGAAAGCCCTTCCAAACGTAGGTGAATGAGTTATTTGAGAAAAATTGGCTATCTGCAATACCTTTCAGAGATAATTTTCATTTACTCATTTTGAGTAGGTGAGTAATTATCTACGGGTCTGGAACTTCAAAAAGTGAAAGTTCTCCCAAAAGTAGATGAATGAGTTATTTGATAAAAATTGGGTATCCGCAATACTTTTAGAGATAATTAGCATTTACTCATTTTGAGTAGGTGAGTAATTAGCTATGGGTCGGAAACTTCACCATGTGAAAGCTCTTCCAAAAGTAGGTGAATGAGTTATTTGAGAAAAATTGGCTATCTGCAATACTTTTAGAGATAATTAGCATTTACTCATTTTAAGTAGGTGAGTAATTAGCTATGGGTCTAAAACTTCACCACGTGAAAGCTCTTATAAAAGTAGGTGAATGAGTTATTTGAGAAAAATTGGCTATCTGCAATACTTTTAAGAGATAATTCGCATTTACTCATTTTGAGTCGGTGAGTAATTATCTACGGGTCTGAAACTTCACCATGTGAAAGCTCTCCCAAAAGTAGATGAATGAGTTATTTGAGAAAAATTGGGTATCCGCAATACTTTTACAGATAATTCGCATTTACTCATTTTGAGTAGGTGAATAATTAGCTACATGTCTGAAACTTCACCAAGTGAAAGCTGTCCCAAAAGTAGGTGAATGAGTTATTTGAGAAAAATTGGCTATATCTGCAAATATCTGCAATACTTTTAAGAGATAATTCGCCATCTAGCACAGTTTTCGAGATATTAGCATTTTTGTGTTTTGCAATTTTTGCGTAAAATTCGAAAATTTAAATTCCCTGCGATTCAAAAATTTCGTCGAAAACACTCTATCTAGCAAGGTTTTCAAGATATAGGCATTTTTATGTTTTGCAATTTTTTGCAAAATGGCCGCCATTTTTGGCGAGACAAAATTTTTCTGCAAATTGGGATAGCTACTCTGCAGAGATACCCTGAAGATCAAAAATGTCGTCGAAATTGCTCTATCTAGCACGGTTTTAGAGATATTAGCATTTTTGTGTTTTGCAATTTTTGGCCAAAATTCGAAAATTTAAAATGGCCGCCATTTTTGGCGAGACAAAATTTTTTTTGAAAATTGGCATGGCTACTCTGATATACCCTGTGGGTCAAAAATTTTGTCGAAATCGCTCTATCTAGCACGGTTTTCGAGATATAAGCATTTTTGTGTTTTCCTTATTTGGAAAATTCATAATGATTAATTAATCATTAATTACTCGGCCATTTCTTAACCAATCAATGCCAAAATCCAATGATTTCCAGATTTTAATAGAATGAATGTATTTGCCAAGTTTCAGGTGAATTGATAAAATCCCTCTCAAGTTATCATCCGGACAAGCTTCCCCATCGAAAAAAGACATTTTTGGTCATGTGACCTCTCTGATTGGTTGAAGTGTCACTGCAGCATATTCAAAAAAATTCCCCAAGGCTACTGCATAAACCTGCCAAATTTGAAAAGAATCCGCCTAACGGTTACAGAGTTATAAGGAAAACAAAATGTGGACCCGGCGGAGCCTTCAGGTCTCCCATACACAAACAAGCGTCGCTTGCAGGACGCTTAATGATTCTCTTGCATGGGGGGTCCTGCAACATCACCGCTTTGCCCAATATGGCTGACAGTGGGAAGGTGTATGCTTCCTGATCCTACCATGGCAGACTGAACGCATCCACTGCTGTGGCCAGGGGATCCGGTACCGGTGACACAAACAGAGGCAACTTGTTGTTGAACCTCGTGGCAAATAAGTCTATTTTGGGCTGGTGCCACCTGCTGCATATTGAGTGGAAGACCTATGGAAGGAGAAACCACTCTGTTTGGATGGACTGGCCTAGCCTGGATAGCTTGTCTGCTACCACGCTCAGCCGGCCTGGAATGTGTCGGGCTTAGAGTTACTTGTTTCCTGGTACACCAGGTCAAGATTTCTCCATAGTAGGGCACAAGTGGGCCCAGCCTCATGCCTCCTTCCTTGTTTATTTATGACACTACTGCGGTGTTGTCGGTTGCTACAAGTACTATCTTGTTTCAGCAAAGGTCTTGGAACTCTTTTAAAGCCAGAAAGACTGCTTTAAGTTCTAGATAGTTTATATGCAGCTTGCTTCCCAGAAGGGACCCGGTTCCTCATGCAGAGTGCTCATCTAAGTGAGCGCCCCACCCTTCTATTGATGCGTCTGTAAATATTTGCAGAGCATGTTTTATTGGGTGTAATGGTTGGCCTGTAAGTACACTGTCTTCCTTCAGCCACCATTGTAGATGGGGGTGTAGGGACCTGGGGACTTGGATCACCTTTTCTAGTGATTCTGGTACCCTCCAGTGAGATGCCACTGTATGGGTCTCATATGAAGTCGGCCTAGATGAACTTGCTTTTCTATAGCTATTAATAACCTATCAAGGACATGAATTCCCGGACCGGGCAAGCCGGTAGGGATAGCCGTTTTAGCATAGTCTCTTGAAGGTTCTGCCACCGGTCCAGAGTCAGTCGGAACCGATCAGATCTGAGGTCGAACTGGTAGCCTACAAAATCGAAGTCTTGTTTGGGCTCCAGCTCTGATTTCTCTAAGTTCATCAGCCAACCCAGTTGCTGACACATTATTTACTAGTTCCTGTGTATGTTGGAGACAAGCCTGGTGGGATCTGGCTCTCACCAACCGAATGGCAGGGCCTTGAACTGGTATGCCCAACCTTGGATGTGAAATCTCAGGTATTTCCTGGATTATTCCTGTATGGATATATGGAAGTAGGCGTCCTTGAAATCTACTGAGGTAACCCACTCCCCTTGTTGGAGGGAGGTCCTGATGGTCTCCAACGGTTGAGTAGTTTTGGAACCAAGAAAGGTCAGCTGAAGAAGCCCAGAGATTTTGAACTGGCTCGACTGCATCTTGTCCATAAGCTGATGGATTTTTGGTGACCTTGTCAAGTTGGTCTTGGGTACAGCCCCCAAGGCTTCCAAGGTTCCCAAAAAGGATTTAGTCTAGATCCTACAGGCAGCTTGTGTTCCACATTTGGGACATTTGGAAGTCTGACAAACATTTCCGGTCCCTCCGGACACCAGTCCGGTCTGGTGACAATGATCCCAGTTAACAGTCTCCTGTTCTTGTGGTCCGGTCAACTTCTCACATTTTACACTCTTTGCCCCAGACCAGCTGCCTGCAAGGTGCAGCATTCACACAGTAATTGTTATTTGAAAAAGGGCTGACCCCTGGCCAGACGTGATGAAAAATTGTTTGACTGTAGACTACCTTTCCTCTTGCTGCTGAAAAGACCTATTTTTCCAGCCAAGTCCAGAACCGATTAATCTAATGTGGACTTTTATAGCACTTAATCTCCATCACTGATGGACTCTAAGGCGTGTAAGAGGTGTGATAAGGCAAGGTTTCCTGGTAGTAGCTTTGGAAATTGCCATATCAAGACCACTGATTGGTCTAAGAATTTTCTGTAAACAAAATGACCTTGGGCAACTCTGACAGGTACCTGGTCTCTGTAACCGGTAATTTCCTGTAACCAGTAATTCTATGTAACTGGCAAAACTGGTAGGCTGGAGTCATCCATGAATTTAGACAGCTACTGGTCTGTAGGCTGTAAACGGTTTTGGTGAAGCAAGGTTGTATAGCCGGTACCTTATCGGCAGGCTCTGTAACCAGTGGTTAAGGTGATCACTCTGCAACCGGTTTTCGTGAAAATACGCTGTATAGCCGGTAAACTGGCCTGGTGATTTGAAGACTCTGTAACCAGTCAGTTGAAGCCATATTTGTAGATACTTGCTGTCTACCCGCCCCAGAATCAACAGAGTTGAATGGACTGGGTCGGATGACTCTGTAACCAGTTAGGGGTCGGGTAAGCTGTACCAAGGCTGCGTAGCCGGCACCTGGTCGGTACACTCTGTAACCAGTTGTTGAAGCAACTGTACAAGGCTGTGTAGCCGGTACCCAGTCGGTCAGTACATTCTGTAACCAGTTGCTGAAGCAATTTTACAACTTTTTTTTTTTGCTTACTGCAGGCTGAATGGCACTAGGTAGGGAGACTTGAAGCCAGCAGCCGGTCGGTAGAAGGCTGTGTAGCTGGTCGGTATACAGTTGAAGTTGAATTCAGCTTACTGTAGGTTTCCTCCATAAAATAAAGTATTTCTTTTAATCGCACGTCTTATCTGTAGATTTGACAGTTGCTGGGAAAGCCCTTGTGAACTATTTTAGAAGCAATCGTGTTCGGCGTGTCATGTGACCAGTCTCCTGGTCAGAAAGACACGTGATTGGCTGATTGGAGATGATGTCAGTGGTCGCGTTCTAGTGTGATACTTAACCAGCAACTCTACATTATGCTGAACTATCCACAAAACCTCACTACTGACAACAAAGCCGGGTCTGCAAAGCAGGGACTGGAGTCACAGTAGAAGTGAGTTCTGAAGAACGCAGTTCAGACCTTCCTGGTCGGTGAAAACACGTGACCACCTTCGTGATTTGGTCAGAAGGACATGCGATTGGCTGACTGGAGATGACGTCAGTGGTCGCGTTCTTTGCGTGATGCTTGACCAGCAACTTTACAGTCTACACAAACCTCACTACCGACAACAAGGCCGGGTCTGCAAAGCAGGGACTGTAATCACAGTAGATGTGAGTTCTGAAGAATGCACTTCCGACCTTTCTGGTTGGTGACAACACGTGACCAGCTTCGTGATTTGGTCAGAAGGACACACGATTGGCTGACTGGATATGACGTCTGAGGTCGCGTTCTTTTGAGCTGGCCGGTCGGTTGATGCTTTAAAAACACCGAAGCCTGGACCAGTGCGCTCTGAAGATGAAATCCTGGTCGGTGCAGGTCTAAAGTCGGTTGCTCAGCCGGCTGTGCACTAAAACCAGTGTCCTGGCCATCCACTACCCTTATTACCGACACAAGGGCCGGGTCCACAAGGGTGGGACTGAGAGTGATTAAAGATGAAGTTCCTTCTATGCAAATACTAGGTGAGGTCGGCTGAACATGAGATTGCCTAATGCTTTTGACTAATGCTTTACAGCAAAGATGTCTGAACCAGTGCACTCTGAAGAAATCTGAAGAATTCATCTCTTGCTTCTGATGAAAAAACACTAAATACTTGAGCTAGGCTGGTGTGACTGATGCTTTACAGCAGAGAAGTCTGTACCAGTGCGCTCTGGTGAAGAATGCACCTTTCATATGGGGAATTCCTTCTATTTACAGTGTTCAAAACTACGTAGACTGAAGTTTCTGTGATTCTAGTTTGTAGTACATTCAAACAAAGACACGGATAAAAATACCCGTAAATATTATATCCATAATTCCTCAATATTGTGGATCTGCCCCTAACAACACAATGGTTGAATGGGAGGAAACTAGCAAAATGGCTGCCTTCATATTCTTGTTGATCACTGCCCTATCATCAACACTAAATTGAGTCAACTAGGGAGCGTTTCCAGCAGATTTCTAAATGTATATCCATGCTTGATCAGTAGATAACACTTCTACACACAAAATATCCACATATAAGGTTCAAAATCCATCATAATGCACACTTTTCCTTAAGGAAAAGTAAGAAACACTTAAGAAACGCTATATAAGTGTTTCTTAAGTGTTTCTTACTTTTCCTTAAAATATCTGGAGATGTTGAAAACACGTCTGCACAGTACACGCACCAAACAAAAAAGATGCTATGACGTCAGGTTGTCTAGACAAGAAGGAAGTACGAGGCGCCATCTGGGGAGTGCACAGTACTACGGACTGGCCATCCAGTGGAAACACAGGACGTCTTCTTCTGACGTTTGGCGGGCCGGTCAGTGCCGACTGGTTTAGCAAATTGTCCATTGGATATGATGTACAGTAGAACCTCCATTATCCGACCCTCTTGGGAGAGTAACAATTAGGTCAGATAATAGAAAGGTCGGATAATGAAAGCCTAAAATAACAGGTTTAAATGGAGTTGGGAGAGTGGATTGGAGGTCGGATAATTGAAAATTTGGATAATAGAGGGTCGGATAATAGAAGTTTCACTGTATTAACGCAATAAAATTTGCAAATTTAGTAAGTAAGTAAGTTAATACCCTATCCAATGGACAATTGCTTTACCGGTAAGATAAATAAACCTCCCGAAGGAAGCATGTCACAGGTTTGTTTTTTTTTTGTTTTTTTGTGACTTTTTTCTTTTTTTTATTCTATGTATACTAATGACTTAACTAATATGTACATATACATTTATATAGATCTCCTCGATATCCGGGCTATTTGTGGATCTGCTCAGCAGTCACCCTAAGCCACATCCTTCAAATAAAATGGTGTGAAGATGTTATGTGACTTCCAATTACAGGCTGTGATAGGATCTGTTCCAAGGAGACTCCCGACTGGAAGGCCTTAGAAGCAGCAAAGGCCCTGACATCATGGGCTTTAACCTGATGTAAGGTGAGGGCCTCTTAATCAGAGAGTTCATAGCATAAAATCACAGTCTGCTTGATCCATGAGGAGACAGTGGTAGGTGATATATCTTTGTCAAAACCTGTCTTAAAGGAGACAAAGACCAACTCCTTGATTTACTCAACAGTGATAACCTAAAAGTAGCTATTACTCAGCTATGCCATGAGCTACAGGTCTGAAATTTTACTATGTTATAGCTGACCCAAAAGTAGCTGAATAACATATTTATACGAAATTCTCTAAATGAAATAGTTTTCAAGTTATAAGCGATTTACTCAACAGTGATAACCTAAAAGTAGCTATTACTCAGCTATGCCATGAGCTACAGGTCTGAAATTTCACTATGTTATAGCTGGCCCAAAAGTAGCTGAATAACATATTTATACGAAATTCTCTAAATGCAATAGTTTTTAAGTTACAAGTGATTTTACTCATAATGGAAGTTACTGAAAAGCCCAAAAGTAGCTATTACTCACTTAGCTATTGAGACAGACACCAAACTTACTCACCATATTGTAGCTATGAAAAAAGTAGCTGAACAACATATTTTCACAAAATGCTGTAAATGCAACACTTTTGAAGTTATAAGTGATTTAGTGCATGATTTCATGAATTTTAATGCATTAAAAATTATTAAAAAAATTTATTAAAAAAAAGTAAGACAGATCCAGGTCTCATACTCACACAAGAGAATCTACCTCTGGCGTAGTACTTATATGCAAGATATGAGAGAAATCCCTGCAATAGTCACTGAGAAAATTGTGATAAAAAGTTGAAATTTTCACACTTTTGGTGGGGGTACCCCCCTTGTAATGTCTCTAGCAAACAGACGAACAGACAGATTTGCATGCCTTGAACAATTTTTCATCCTCGATTGATAAGGTATCTTTTAAAAAATAACAGCATGTCTCTAGGCCTTGTAGTTTTGGAGAAGAAGTTGTTCACGCGGACGCGTACGCCCACGCCGCAGAGTGATGACATAATGTCAGCTGACTGATAAGTCAGCTGACATAAAAACCACCTCCTTATTCTACTTGAGGTCCGAGGTCCTGTCCAAATAGTAGCGCAATGCTCTGACTGGGCATAGAGACCTGTCAGACTTGAGTGATCTATCCAGAGTTGGGGCCAGGGCTGGTATAACCACTGGGGCCACACTGTCTGGACCCTCTTTGGCCAGCTGATTCTTTGAAAGAAAGCTGGGAGATGGGTACAGGGACACCTTAGACCAATCTGACTGGTATCTGATGTTTTTGTTCTGCCAAGCATGTATCTTACTTCTACATTTGCCTGACCCTGCCAAGCATGTATCTTACTTCCACATTTGCCCGACCCTAACGCCAAGAGGAAAATCGTCTTGAAGGTCAAAGGCTTCAAAGAGGCCTCTTTAACTGGTTCAAAAGGAGCTTTTGTCAGTTTGTGCAACACCAGGGAGAGGTTCCAGGAGGGGATTCCCCTCCGTCCTTTGGGTCTGTCTCTGTGGAAACTATCCAGCAGATGAGTGAGATTTTTATCTTTGCTGACATTAATTGGTGAGTGTCCCAATTTATCAGCAATTGCTGACCTGTAACGATCAATGGTACTGGGCTGTAACTTCCTCTCCTGGAACAGGTACATAAGGAAGTCAGCCACTGACTTTATAGGGGGTGCCCTGAAGTCCACCTGATTACTGAGGCACCAGTTTGTAAAAATGGTCCACTTTGCCTCATAGACTGATCTGTTTGATCCCCTCTGAGGAGCCTCAATTCATGCTGCCACTGCCTCAGAGAATCCCTGCTCCTTGATTGCTGAAGCTCTAGGAGCCACACATGTAGGTTTAGATTTGACAGATTCCTGTGTGGAGTCTGACTGAATGGTTGTGTGAGCAGGTTGGGCAGGTAGGGTAGGCTCAGTGGAATTTGGCTGGACATGGCCATTAGATCCCAGAACCAGGGCATGTTGGGCCACCCCGGGTCAATCAGAATGATTCTCCTGCATGAGCAGTTTTGCAATTTCTCCACCAGTTTGCCCAAAATGGCAGCTGGTGGGAAGGCATGTGGGTCCAGATCCTCCCAGGGCAGGCAGAGTGCATAAAAGCCCAGGCTGGGGGGTCTGGCACTGGTGACACAAACTGGGCTAGCTTGTTGTTGAACCTTGTTGCAAAAAGGTCTATTTGGGGTTGGTGCCACCTGTTGCATAGTGCTGCGACTCGGTCCGTAAAAACTACTCGATTATCGCCCACATGGGATCAATGCATAAATAAATTCGATGCATCGGCAGACATTAAAACCATACAAAACTTACAGAGTAAATAACTAATCCACACTTTCATATAATATTTTAGTACATTTCAACAATTCTAGGGCGATATTTTGGGACAAAAACTGCTCCATATTTATTTTACGGAAAATCACTTCCTCTTTCGTTTGATTCGACTGGAAACATACTAGACCTCAACCCTTTTTTGGCTTTCCGAATTTCGTTTTTTTTATCGATGCATCGAAAGTGATGCTGTAATCGACCATTGCATCGAATGGACCACTAATCGGCGCAGCACTACTGTTGCATATTGCCTGGAAGACTTCCGGAAGGAGAGACCATTCTGTTTCAATTGTCTGGCCTAACCTGGATAGCTTGTCTGCTACGACGTTCAGCTGACCTGGGATATGTCAGGCTCTGAGAGTAACCTGTTTGGTGGTACACCAAGTCAGAAGGGCACACAGAAGGCCCGATTTGATCCCCCCCTCTTTGTTTATGTAAGCAACCACTGTGGTATTGTCCATGGCTATCAGGAGTATGTTGCATTGACAGAGGTCCTGGGACTCTTCAGTTCCAGGTAATTTATATGTAGCTTGTTTTCTGGAAGGGACCAGGTTCCCCTTGCAGTGTGATCATTTAAGTGAGCGCCCCAACCTTCTTTTGATGCATCTGTAAACAATTGTAGAGCATGTTTTAGAGGGTGTCATGGTTGACCTTGGAGCACATTGCTTTCCTCCAGCCACCATCTTAAATGGGGTGGAGCAAACTGGTATCACCTTTTCTAGTGATTCTGAGACCCTCCAGTTTTGTTTGAGATGCCATTGTATGGGCCTCATATGGAGTCTGCCTAGGTGGACCTGCTTTTATGTTGCTGTTAACCCTATGAGGGACATCAGTTGCCAGACTGGACAGGTCAGTCCGGTTAACAAATCTCTGATTTTTGTTCTTAGTGTCTGCCACCGGTCTAGGGTGGGTCTGACCTTGCCCTCTTTCAGGTCGAACTGGTAACCTACAAAGTCGAAACCCTGCTTGGAGACCAGTTCTGATTTTTTCCAAGTTTACTAGCCAACCTAGGTCCTGACACAGAGCTACTAGTGTTTGTGTATGCTGGAGACAAATTTGGTGGGATCTGGCCTGGACCAACCAGTTGTCTAGGTACTGGTGGATCCTTATACTAGCTACCTTATACCCTTCTGTAAGCCATCATATCTGACCTGTTTGGCCACAACTGTGAACTCCAGTGGAGCTGTGGACAGACCAAAGGCCAGTGCTTTGAACTGGTATGTTTTGCCCTGTACATGAGACCTTAGATATTTTCTTGATTTGTTTTATATTGGTATATGGAAGTAGGTGTCCTTGAAATCTATGGACGTGACCCACTCCCCTGTTTGTAGGGAGGTCCAAATCATTTTTGGTGTCTCCATTTTGAATTTTTCTTCCTTGAGGAATTTGTTGAGATTGCTCAGATCTAGTATTGGTCTCCATTTGTCTGGTTTTGGGACCAAAAGATTCTTGGTTTGTGACCAACTCTATTGCATTTTTCTTTGTCAGCTGATTCAATGCCTCCAACAGGTAGAGGTTCCTGTGGGGATTTACATAGCAACTGACAATTGTGCGTGATCTGGTCAAGTTTGGTCTGGTTTGGAAAGGTAGGGTGTACCTATTAACATTTGTACTACTTGTGTCTGGCCCCCAAGGTTTCCCAAGTTTCCTAAAACTGATTTAGTCTGGCTGCTACAGTCAGATTTTGTACAACAAGTGAGACATTTTGTGCAAGTTTGACAGAACACAATTGATCTACACAAGAAACATTGTTCACACATTTTAATTTCTGATTCTGTTTTCCAGTAACTGGACTTATGCCTTTCTTTTCTGGCTGCCCGAGAACAAAATGTGCATGAGAAACAACATTTAAGTTTACAGTCTGTCCGGACTCTGGTCCGGTCTGGCGGTACTGAGCACAATTTAAAGTCTCTTTGCTCCCGGTCAGTCTTCTTGAGAGCAGAAACTTTACACAATGATTATCATTTGTAAGAAGACTGACCCTTGTGAACTGTGAGGCCCTGTCCTTCCTTTTCTGATTGTAAGCACCAATAATCTTCCAGGCCGGTTTGCCGGACGTCTGATCCCTGGTGTCCTTGTCAGATCTTTTTGTTAGGGTGAAAACGATCTTTCCTGTTGTTTGATAAAGGTTGTGCTGGGCGACCCTTATTTTCATGTTGGGCAATGTCTTCCTCAGCCCTCTTTAAAATCTGATCAGGGAAAAGTTTATCCAGGTGAATAGGTGCTTGTCTGAGGCCAGATAAGGTGTCTTGTTTAACTCCAGCTTTGATGTGAGCTAAATAAACGTCCCTCCTAGCCAAAGTCATGTTAGCCACATTGATGAACACAAACTCAGACAAAAGTTCAATGGTTTTAGCGATGCACTGGGTAATGCTTGAGTTGAAGTTCAGGAGATACTGTAAATCATCCGTGACACAGTCTTTTCTGAGTTGTGCTTGCATGCTGGTTCGCACTTTACTGAAGCAACGGCTGAAGCTGGCCACCTGGTTACAAATGTAAGATGACTCGCGTGCCGACTTTTCCCATCTCCTCAGTGTATCTTGGCTAGGTGGACGAGATGCTGGTGCTGGAGTAGACAGGCCTGATGAACGTGCAATTCTACTATAACTAGAAGTTAGCTTGACCGACTCGTTTCCCCAGAAGAACACTGTGTCAGCTGTTTTGTGTGTGCTTGGGTGTAGCCTGTACCACTTTGATTGTGATTTACCGACTTTCACATATTGGTCCTTTTGTAAACCACCGGCTTCTGAAGCTCTTGACGAGTACCCTTCCACTAGAGTAACATTAAGTTTATCCATTTTGTGACATAACCATTCATCAGTGGGCAACTTGACACTAATCCTGCCCAAAGGTTGTTGTTTAGGTGCCTGGAGGGGGTTATCATCCGCGGAGGAAGATGACGTATCCATGTCCAGTATGTGGGTCCACCCCATGAAGGACCTGATGCCCCCTACAGTTTCCGGTATGTTTGCTCTTCTGAAAGAGCCTGGTCGGTGTCTGCAGTAGTGAGGTCTTGATCCGAATCCAACAGTTCCCCTTCCTTATCAAACACACTTGTGGGTCGAATGACCGGGTCAATATTAGAATCTGAGTCCAGATCCATGCCAGTGTCCTGGGTAGTGTGTAGACCGGACAGGCCTGGGAACTGAGATGAAGCAACCGGGGTCTGGTCGGTGGAAGGCTCGTCGGCCGGTTGGTGAGAGACTACAGTAGAAGGTTGGTCATGTGGAGCTTCAACATGAGCCTGGTTGGTAGCCATCATAGGTCTGTCCACAGGTTGGTCCACAGGTTGGTCAGCTGGTTTAGGAAGTATAAAAGGTTCAGAACCCTTTACTGCACCGGCTGGTGGACTCTTTGCTGGCATCTTCACAGTTTGAAAAGTCGAATCTGACTTTTCCATAGACTTGGACAAAAATAACGCTTCGAGACAACTGAAACGTTCAGACCATCTCTGGTCCACTGCCTCAAGTTTAGCATCAGTTGTAGATTTCTTAACTAGAGTAGAGTGTTTCTTCTTCTGCTTGTCTTTAGATGCAGTTACAGGTGATTTCATAGCCTTTCTATCAGTAGACGTAACCCCTACCACAGTAACTAAACTGGGACCCACCAAAGTCTTGACCACGTTCTCAGAGCTCTTATCAACAGCAGCAGCATTCTGCTCTCGCTTTTCCTTTTTCTATTGGTAAGACGGGGTTGATATTTGCAACTTCTGTTCAGGCGTTAGAACATCACACAAAAGAGCAGGGTTTCTTGCTAACACATGGATTGTCACCTTTTAGTTTGTCTCTACATCTTGCGCAGTGTGCATATTTATTAAACCCAGCCATGACGTGGCCACAAACGCCTCTTCTCTGTCCAGGTGAAGACATAATAGGCTATAAACAGTCAGAAACACTTTGTAGTAAAATAAAGTTCATTCCTAGACAGGAAGGAAGTACAAGGCACCATCTGGTAAGTGCACAGTGAGACCGGCCAGCTTGTGTGTTGATAATGGACACATATAAGGCGAATTTTCTGTCGTTTGGCAGGCCGGTCTGTGCCGACTGGTAAAGCAATTGTCCATTGGATAGGATGTATTAACGCAATAAAATGGTTATTTTAACTGGCATAACAAGGAACCTGTTGTCACAAGTATTTTCAATATTTTATAACATGTAAAACACCTTAGTCTCAATTTTTATGATTATAATTTTATAACTCAAAATAGATAAATGCCAAACATCTTCTCGACTGGTGTTTGTAAATAATATATATAAAAAATAGCATCATCGATGACCATACCCCAAAGCCTGGGGAAATATTTTTCAACACCATGAGATAAAGAAGTAGTATAACAGTACAAAGTTCAAGATACTTTCAGAGCCGTGTCAGTTATATTAAGGTCCAAATAATGCTTAAGTAGAGAAAATTGCAAATTTAATAAGTAAATTAAATTTTTATAAGTTAATACCCTATCCAATGGACAATTTGCTATACCGGTCGGCGCAGACCGGCCCGCTGGGCTGTAAATTCCTGTCCTCAAAAAGGTATATAAGGAAGTCAGCAACTGACTTTACAGGGGGTGCCCTGAAGTCCACCTGATTAGTGATGCACCACTTTGTAAAAATGGACCACTTTGCCTCATAGACTGATCTGGCTGATACTCTTTGAGGAGCCTCAATCCGTGAAGCCCTGTTCTTTGATTGCTGTGGCTCTAGGAGCCATGCATGGAGATTCAGATTTGTCAGATTTCTGTGAGGGATCTGATTGAAGGGCTGTGTTAACAGGTTGGGCAGACTCAGTGGAATCTGACTGGACATTGCCACTAGATCCCAAAACCAAGGCATGTTGGGCCACCCCGGAGCAATCAGCATGATTCTCTTGCATGGGGAGTCCTGTAACTTCTCCACCACTTTGCGCAAGATGGCTGCTGGTTGGAAGGCATATGTGTCCAGATCCCCCATGGCAGACTTAGTGCATCCACTGCTGTGGCCAGGGAATCCGGTACAGGTGACACAAACAGAGGCAACTTGTTGTTGAACCTCGTGGCAAATCTGTCTATTTGAGGCTGGTGCTACCGGCTGCATATTGTTTGGAAGACCTCCTGAAGGAGAGACCACTCTGTTTGGATGGTCTGGCCTAGCTTGGATAGCTTGTCTGCTACCACACTAGCCGGCCTGGAATGTGTTGGGCTTTGAGAGTTACTTGATTCCTGGTGCACCCAGTCAAGATTCCCCATAGTACAACACAAAGTGGGCCTCATGCCTCCTTCTTTGTTTATATATGACACCACTGTGGTGTTGTCCACTGCTACAAGTACTATCTTGTGTATGCAGAGGTCTTGGAACTCTTTTAAGGCTAGAAAGACTGCCTTGAGTTCCAGGTAATTGATATGCAACTTGCTTTCTGGAAGGGACCAGGTGCCTCTTGCAGTGTGTTCGTTTAAGTAAGCGCCCCACCCTTCTTTTCATGCGTCTGTAAAGATTTGTAGAGCATGTTTTATTGGGTGTAATGGTTAGCCTGTAAGGCCAATGCCCTCTTGCAGCCACCATTGTAAATGTGGGTGCAAGGACCTTGGTACTGCAATCACCTTTTCTAGTGACTCTGGTACCCTCCAGTTCTTTTAGAGATGCCACTGTATGGGTCTCATATGAGGTGGACCTAGGTGAACCTGCTTTTCTTTCGGACTGGTAACCTACAAAATCGAAGATCTGCTTTGGTTCCAGTTGCGACTTTTCCAAATTCACCAGCCAACCTAGTTCTTGGCATATTTTCATCAGATCTAGAGTATGCTGGAGACAAAGGTGGTGGGATGCAGCTCTCACCAACCTGTCATCTAGGTATTGGTGGATTTTATACTCCTGTACATGGCCATCATCGAAAAGCAGAACTTTAAATTGGTATGTCCGACCCTGGACATGTAATCTCAGATATTTCCTGGACTGTTCCTGTATTGGTATATGGAAGTAGGCAACCTTGAAAAACTATAGAGGTAACCCACTCCCCTCCCAAGGGTGATTTAGTCTGGCCCCTTCAGCTAATTTAGTGCAACCTTTGCAACATCTACAGTCCCTCTGAACACTGGTCCAGCCTGGAGACAATGATACCAGTTAACAGTCCATCTGTTCTTGCTGAGGTAGTTGGTAGTTGTTGAAACAACTATACAAGGCTGTGTAGCCGGCACCTGGTCGGTACACTCTGTAACCAGTTGTTGAGTGAACAAGGCTGTGTAGCCGGTACCCAGTCGGTACTACACTCTGTAAACAGTTGCTGAAGCAAGTGTACAAGGCTGTGTAGCCGGTACACCAATTGCTGAGGCAATTTTACAACTATCTTTTGTGTTGAATTCCGTTTATTGCACATCCCTTCATTAAATAAAGTGTTTCTTTTAAGCGCATGTCTTATTTGTAGATTTGACAGTTGCTGGGAAAGCCCTTGTGAGCTATTTTTAGAAGCAATTGTTGTTCAGCGTGTAACATGACCAGCTTGCTGGTCGGAAGGGCATGCGATTGGCTGATTGGAGATGACGTCAGTGGTCGCGTTCTAGTGTGATACTTAACCGGCAACTTTACAGTATGCGGAACTGTCCACAAAACCTCACTACCAACAACAAAGCCGGGTCTACAAAGCAGGGACTTGAGTCACAGTAGACGTAAGTTCTAAAGAACGCAGTTCCGACCTTCCTGGTCAGTGAAAACATGTGACCAGCTTCGTGATTTGGTCAGAAGGACACGCAATTGGCTGACTGGAGATAACGTCAGTAGTCATGTTCTTTGCGGGATACTTAACCAGCAACTTAACAGTCTACAAAAAACCCACTACCCACAACAACGCCGGGTCTGCAAGGCAGGGACTGTAATGAGAGTAGACGTGAGTTTTGAAGAACGCACTTCCGACCTTCCTGGTGGGTGACAATACGTGACCAGCTTCGTGATTAGGTCAGAAGGACACGCAATTGGCTGACTGGATATGACGTCAGAGGTCGCGTTCTTTTGAGCTGGCCGGTCGGCTGATGCTTTAAAAGCAGAGAAGCCTGGACCGGTGCGCTCAGCAGATGAAATTCCTTCTTTCTTTCGTGATAAAACCAGTGAACTGGCCATCCACAACCCCCACTACCGACAACAAAGCCGGGTCTGCAAGGGAGGGACTGATATCACCTTCTATTGTGCAGTCGGTTGAACTGGAGCTTGCCGGTCGACTAATGCTTTACAGCAAAGATGTCTGGACCAGTGCGCTCTGAAGAAATCTGAAGAATTCATCTCATGCTTCTGATGAAAAAAACACTAAATACTCGAGCTGGCTGGTGTGACTGATGCCTTACAGCAGAGAAGTCGGTACCAGTGCGCTCTGAAGAATGCACCTCTTGGGGAATTCCTTCTATTTACAGTGTTCAAAACTACGTAGACTGAAGATGTCCATGATTTCTATTCCTAGTACTAGAAAAGACGTTTCTCTGGTGATTGAAACTGGAAGGTTACAGAAGGTACATTCAAGCAAAAGACACAGATAAAATACCTGTAAGTAGTATATCCATTATTTCCTTAATATTGTCGATCTGCCCCTAACAACACCATGGTTGAATGGGAGGAAACTAGCAAAATGGCTGCCTTCATAAATCATATTACTCGTCGCTTACTGCCCTATCATCAACACTAAATTGAGTCAGCTAGGGAGTGTTTCCAGCAGATTTCCTAATATATATCCGTGCTTGATATGTAGGTAACACTTCTACAATAAATTATTGCAAATAAGGTAGAAAATCCGTCATCATCCACACTTTTCCTTAAAATATCTGGTGATAGTTCAAAACACGTTTGCACAGTACACGGGCGAAACAAAAAAGATGCTATGACGTCATGTTGTCTAGACAGGAAGGAAGTACGAAACGCCATCTGGAGAGTGCAATAGTACTACGGACCGGCCAGCTGGTGAAAACACAGGACGTCTTTTTCTGACGTTTGGCGGGCCGGTCTGCGCTGACCGGTATAGCAAATTGTCCATTGGATAGGATGTATTAACGCAATAAAATAATATCTAAGAAAAAGAGATGTATGTAAAGATGAAGTATTAAAACAAAACAATTCAATAATAAAATGAAAGCACTTATCAGTAAACCAAAAATGGCCGAATTATGGTTTGGATGTTTTGAATATTACCCATGCATACAGAAGTGGCAGTACATTCAATGAATGCTTATGTGTGGTGTTGGAGAAAAGCCTGTGACTCACTTGATGAAATTCCATCTGTTACAATGGGAACTTGCAAAAGGAAATTCTTAATGAATTCTAATATGACTTTAACAGAGCTTAATCTGCATCAACAGACAGACCCAAAGGTGCAAAGGTCAATCAGTGTCACACCATGACGTGGCACACCTAAAACCCTCAACCAATGTCCCTACCAAGTATAAACTTCCTACACCTTACAGTCTCTGAGATATAGCCCGCACCAGGTTTTATAGGTCAAGTTCACTACAGCAAGGTCAAAAGTCAAATCAAGGTCACACCATGATGTTGCACACCTACTACCCCCAACCAATGTCCTCACCAAGTATCAGATTCCTACACCTTACAGTTTCCGAAATATAGCCCGGACAAGATTTTATAGGTCAAGGTCACTACGACAAAGGTCAAATCAAGGTCACACTATGACGTTGCACATCTACACCCCCTAACCAATGTCCCTTCCAAGTATCAACTTCCTACACCTTACAGTTGCTGAGATATAGCCCGGACAAGGTTTTATAGGTCAAGGTCACTACGGCAAGGTCAAAGGTCAAATCAAGGTCAGACCATGACGTTGCACACCTACAATCCCTAACTAATGTCCCTGCCAAGTATTAACTTTCTACACCCTATGGTTGCCGAGATATAGCCCGGACAAGATTTTCAAACTCAAGGTCACTACGGCAAGGTCAAAGGTCAAATCAAGGTCAGACCATGACGTTGCACACCTACACACACACACACACACACACACACACACCCAACCAATGTCCCTGTCAAGTATGAACTTCCTACACCTTACGGTTTCTGAGATACAGCCCGGACAAACTATTTCGTGACGCCCGCCCACCCACCCATCCGGACACCATGGGTGAAAACAATACCCCAGCAGCCCTCAAGTGCTGTGGGGTAACTAGGCCATATTTTGTAAAACTACACAGTGTACGAAATCCATCAGCTTTAGTAAGGAAACTTCCTCTTTGTTCGACTTATGGGAAATTCTTTACACATTTATGATTTTTATCACATCAGGCCTCTGATCTCCTTTGCCACAAAATTGGTTCATATTTTGATACTTATATCTAAGTAAATGATTAACAAACAAAGGGAGGTCACTCAACAACCCAATGGCAAATTTCACATTTTTATTCTATATTTCATAGCTTACAGCAACTGTAGTGGCAAGTAAGGCTCCAGCAAATACTGAGGTACTGAGGACACCAAACGCAGTGGTTGCTGTCTCCCCACTATACAGAGAGGATGTCACTCTACAGACTGCAGGCCAGCACAGACTCTACAATGATACAGAGAGGTCACACCATGTGCTGACTCAAATACAGAGACAGGTCACTCTACACACTGGAGGCTAGCTGTGACATACTGTAGGGAAATCACTCTACACAATGTTTAATAAATACAAGGAAGTCACTCTACACAATGATCACTAAATAAAGGGAGGTCACTCCAAATGAGTGGGCTAAATTGTGATATACTCTATAATAATGTAGGTAAGTCGTACATTTATTCATTAAATATGTTATCACAGCACCACAATGGCCCCGGGGAAGTCACTCAATACAATGATTAATACAGTGAGGTCACTCTACAAACTGAAGGCGAATAGACCATACAATAGTATGTACAGTAAGGAAGGGTTGGAAGCATATTTTTTGTTTCAAATTTCAATATCCCACCAATTGCAAACCATTCCAATTCCAGAATCCCCCCCCCCCCCCCCCCCCCCCACAAAAAAAAAAAAAAAAAAAATGTATTTCACTGTATTTCAGTTTGAGATCCATGGGCCACAAACTCATCAACTTCTCTTCTTATTTGACAGAATGCTATCAATCTGTTAAGATTGGTTCTACTTTGTCGGATTTACAAAAACTGCTGTTCGGCGTACCTCAGGGTTCTGTTTTGGGTCCTCCGCTATTCTCTCTGTACACATCTCCCCTTAGTACACTGATCGGTAAACATAAAGGCGTAAACTTTCATTTCTATGCCGACGACACACAACTTTATGTCAATCTGTCACACATGAATGAATCAGCCGATTTTGATAAGTTGAACAGATGCCTTCAAGATGTCAGAGAATGGATGTCGGCTAGCGAACTTAAACTTAATCCTGATAAAACTGAGTTCATACTTTTTGGCTCCAAGAAACAGAGAGAGAGGTTAAATGCATGTTTCCCAATCGACATCTTGGGCAACCCCCTTCACCCACCGAGTCAGTCAGGAACCTGGGTGCATTAAGCAATTTGGCTTCAGTTTTGCCTTTGATGCTCCCACTGTTTGAAATTCGCTTCCTGAAGACATTCATGCATCACCCACTATTGCCTCTTTTAGAAAGAAGCTCAAAACCTATCTCTACACAAAGGCATATCCTCCTTAGCTCATTTTCTATTATGGCTTCTATGTGGTGCTGACCTATTTCTGTCCCTGGACTTTGAATTTGCATATTGCTATTGTCTTGTTGCGCCTTAGGGTCCACTACTCAGTGGAGATTAAGCGTTATAAAAGTCAAATTAGAATTAGAATCCCTAATGTACAGGGGTCACTCTGCATACTGCTGCACAGTAAATACCCCACAATAATACATGGGGGGGGGGGGGGGGGGGGGGGGGGGGGTACTTTACATACTGAAGTATAAAACACAGAGATCACTCCATACACTACAGGTATGCCAAGACTAAAGAATACAACACTATAGAGTAACAGTGAGTTCACCTTTCTTACTGAATATATATACGCTACTGTTTTAGTAACAGTAAATATGTGAAATCAGTAAATGTGCATATTTACTGAAGCTTTCAATATGAGTATTTATTAATTTCACATATTAACTGTAACATATACACCATTTTTTTATGCAGGATTGTTCCCAAGCCCAGATGACTACGGAAATGTATTTGATCAAATGGATTCAGATGATAAAAGTTTAATATATTTTAACTATAGAAGCAGAAGCTTTTGAACTTATCTTGTCACTGAAAGAATACCTGAGCAAGTCCATTTACAAAGAGCATTGCACTCATGATGTACCAACTACTGCAGTATGGGAACAGGAACTGAAAAAAAAATAAAAATACAAATAAATTGGGATGCTAAATTTAAAAGCTGTGAAAAAATAATTGATGGCAAATCAAATCTACTGTTGTTTAACTTGTTAAGTTGTTAGGGAGCTTATATTTCAAGCACATTTTATTTTCAATAAATTGAAGTGTAAGCAGAAAACCAGTAGCTGAACTTTATGGCGGTTTGCAATAATTTTTTTACCGTACCGACGATACCGGTGCTACCGCAACACCCCTAATATTTACACATAGAAGGATCTGTACTCACCATTGCCAATGCAGCAACTGTCATGGAAAGACCCAGTAATTTGTATGGATTGGTCTTTTCCCAGAAGTTTCCCAAAAAAATCTGAAAATAAGAACCTACAATATTAATAATACTACTAACAACAAAAGTGTATTTGTAAACGGAAAGGAGGTTACCCAGTATGAGGCCACTAGGCTTGATGAGAAATGAAAGATATGGACATTTGTTAAATTCCATTTTTGTAAACATAAAACAATTTATTATTATCGAAGAAGAAAAAACAATAGGTCATTGCCATCATTTTTGCCCAGACCATTTTCACCTAAGTCAATTGTGCTAAATTTTGAAAAAATAGTCACAATTAAACTTTATAACTAAACTGAATGGTGAAATATACTGGTCAGTTGTTAAATACAAATGATGACTAATGAAACAGTATTTATCAGAACTTTAAGTTTTAAACAAAAAAACTTGTTCTGGTTATATAGGCCACAGGGATGGTAAAGCTCTGACAAATTGACCACTTCAAATGCCAGCATTTCTTTCCTTTTCTGCCCCACCAAAACAGCAACGCATCTTTCTTATAAATTTTGGGCTAAACCAATTTTTGGCAAAAAGGACCCAGTGAAAAAATTCAGGTAAAAAAATCACTTTATTCATTCTGTATAAGCACCTTGACAACAAAGTGAAACTTTAGGGTGATTTAGCAGATTTGCTTTTCAAGAAGAATAGAAACAACTAACAAATGTATTATGCTCTTTAACAATTTTTTTCTGTCATATTGTACATATAAATGGTCTATTTTACTTTCAGAAATAATAACAGAAACTGATCATTTTATAACAACTTTTAAGTGGACAGAAAGAAAACTGACAATACTTAAGTAGAAGGAGTACTGGTTTGCTAATTCTGTACTTCAAACAACCCAATACTGTGCTCCCTAAGGAGTATTTAGTTATTATCTAACAGCCCTATCCTGCAGTACCAGTAGACTGTCAAAGATTACTCAAGTACTCAACTAAGAAGACTGATGAACTATTCCAAGCACAAATTTAGGAAATGTGTATTCTTGTCTTTTTTATATTAGCTGATTAGCAATTATTCTCATAAAACTGATCAGACCACAAAATGGGTATCATGTAAATGTTTGCTAGTATTACAAAAGAAGACTGAGTCATGTTTATGGTAATACACATTATCTACTACTTACAAGCCACATTATAAAGGTCAAAGGTCAAAGCCAGGATCATATTGAGACAGGCCAACAGCATGACCAATCGTGGGAGTCAAACCCATACAGAGGTAATAGCCTGTGGCCAGATGCCAAAGTTGCTAACCAACAGGATGTAGAACCACAGTTAATACTCAAAGTTAAAGTTAGGGTTTTATGCCCCATTCAAAATAACTAGATATCATATTGGGGCAGGCCAACAGAATTGCCACTGGTTGGAGTTAAAGTCATACAGAGATGATAGCCTGTGATTAAATGCCAAAGTTGCTAACCTTTAGGGCCATTGAAGACCTGTCATATTCTAACAGGGTTAAAATGTTAAATTACCTGGCCCACTGCATATGGCAAGAAGAAAGATGCATCCATCCATCCTAGCTGTGAAGATGTGATCTGCTTTGCATTGGACAAAGCATTTCTTGTCTGAAAAATATAAACGACCAGTAGCAAATTTAAAATTTACCACGGCAAGTGTGATGTAATAAAGGGAGCATTAGATAATTTCCATAAGTATCACCTTTGAACTATGCATTTTGTAAAATGGTTGGTGTTATTAGTATAGAATATCACTTAATCTAGTACAAGAGGCAGCACTAAAGTGAAACAGCGTACTTAACATTATTCTCTCTCCTGTCAGACTTACTTATTGTGTAACAGGCTTAAGAGAATTCCTTCATCTTAACTATAAATAACATGAGAGAATATGAATGTAAAGAAGTATCAAAGCAAGAAAATTCAATGGCAAGATGACAGCATTCATTAACAAACTTTAAAATTATGAATTTGCAAAATTTACTATCTTTGTGATATGAGAAATATGTCTCACACATGACGGTACAAAGCATTCTGTCAGAACAAAGGTCAAAGGTTACACCAAGGTCACACAATGCACATCCCCCAACCAATGTCCCTACCGAGTATCAACTTCCTACACCTTATGGTTTACAAGATATAGCCTGGACAAGATCTTCAAACTCAAGGTCACTGCGGCAAGGTTTTAAAGGTCAAGGTCACTACAGAAGGTCAAAGACACACCATGACACTGCATACTTTCTTTCTGCATCTTCCAACCAATGTCCCTGGAATGTATTTACATGATCCTACACCTTACAATTTTCGAGATACAGCCTAGACAAGATTTTGGAACTCAAAGTTACTAATGAAAGTTCAAAAGTCAAATCAAAGTCACACCATGACATTGCATAAGTACACTTGTCCGGAACACAACGAACCAATGTACCTATCAAGTATGAACATCCTACATCTTATGGTTTTCAAGATATAGCCCAGACAAGATTTTTTAAACTCAAAGTCACCAAGGCAAGGTCAAAGGTCAAATCAAGGTCAGACCATGACAATGAGAACCTACACCCCACAACCTACATGCCTGTCAAGTATCAGCTTCCTACATCTTGGGGTGTCCGAGTCTCAGACTCTGAGACACACCCCCAGCATGATCTTTTTTCCCACCACCACCCTCCCAGCCAGACATCATGGGTGAAAGCAATATCCACACAGCCTTCAGAGTATGTGGGGTAGAAATAAGTACAAAAGAGATCAATCACAGTTTTCCTAGAAATACCAGACTCAGTTATCCAAAATTTAAGTTTCTTCACATTAAACCTTTCAGGCATTATGCACCAACTCTTTGGAAATCTCTTGCACTTCATATAAGAACCAATCCATCAGCAATATCCTTTTAAAAATATCACCTCTTCAAATTCAAGCTTCCCTCCTTTGTATCCTTCTTTGGTTATCACACGCAGCCCTGGTTAAATGATCTGAACTGTTGCTTGAGTATTGCACTACTTACTTATACTCCCACACTATCTTGATTTGGTCACTAAAAGGAGTACCAGGGTGTATCCACTAAATTTCAATATTTTTTCCATGACTTTTTAATGACTTCTCCATGACCAAAGCTTTAAAATCAAGGACATTTTACATGCTTCATGGCATTAAAGAGACATGTATCGAGGCCACGAGGGAAGACGTGACAGGCCAGTTCTGCCTTTAAGAACCATGCACAAGGTTCCAGTCAGAGTACAGGAAGATGTGGAAGACACCAAAATTTGATCTGATTATATAAATGTGTCCTTGTATTGAATTGCTGGATGAAAGAAAGGAACAACGCCATTTCGTGAGAGGATGCCTTTTAATTTCCATGACTTTTTATGAATTTTCAAAACCTGGAGTCAATTTCTATGACTCTTCCAGGTCTAGAAAAACAAAATGGAATGCCATGCCTTTTCCAGGTTTTCCATGACTGAATACACCCTGGAGTACTCAGTGAAGAATTGAACAATGAAAAAATTTACTTGTACACCAAAAGTTACCTCTTGAATATAGCCCTGAATTATAAACTAAAAGAAAATGGATACTTACGACACCAAATGGTTTTCTAAGGAAGTACACGCTGCCATAAGCAAACCACACAGTTGCAAATGCTATATTCCTTGTATTAAATAGTGCCATCCTGTCAATATTAAAACATATTTAAACAAGAACCCTTGGAGAGAGCTGACCTTTGACAAGAATCAACACCTCCAATGTGGCTAATGAGTGTAAAGATAAAAATTCCATTAAAAAATTGGTGGATCCAGATAGTGATCCCGATCACCACCAAAATTTAATCATACGTCCCTTGTGCCATTGTTGATATTTCTGAAAATTACATCAAAATCCAATCCAAACTTGTTATTTTGCAAGCAAACACAGGCAAGTACATAAGACTAATTACATAACCCCCTTGTTGGAGGTAAAAAAGCAACAACTGAGAAATATAAAAAAACTGAATGGTGTGAAAAACAGCATAGACAGCATCAACCCCCTCAGTGAAGCAAAAAGTTTAAAGTCGGGGTGTTATATCCCATTCAAACAGCAAGCACTCGGTCAAGTGGAATTCTCCTTTGAGCAGAGGTAATTGTTTTGTCTCTCATCTTTCCACTGTAATTGACTGTTATCTGCAACTTCAGATAAAGTCTTTCTTGATCCCTTGAGATAATGACTCAACAGGGTTCTCAACAATATTGCAAATGAACAATTCTAACATACTGTCCATTAATATTTTTACTGAAACCACTTCCATTAATCATTACATTACATAAGTGACATATAAGTCAAATAGGCTGGCCAAATTGTTTTCTGTTTCCTTTAAATATAATGTATACTTGTCAACATTTGGATGTTCTACATGTATTCTATTCTGTCCTTGGCGGTTCCTGAGAATTACTTAGATGCTATAATGAATAAAAAGTTGTTCCTTAAACAAAAATTTTATAAAATATTTTAATTTTCCATAAATAACATCATGCTTTCCGACATGATTAATAACATGTTAGATGCACCTTACCCCGAATAATCAACACAATATATTATTCTCAACAAACCTGTTTCACGCATTATCACAGACATTGATTTAATACCAATACTTTAAATTGTGATGTACAATAGTGCAGCATTCGGTCTAAAATAAAATCTAAAATGGGCAATTTGCTATGGCTTCATATCATTTAAAGATTAATGTAATCTTATAAAATATAAAAAAATTAACAGTGCAATAAACATAACAGAGCTTTGTCACATGAGATTAACAATTTACATGGATAAATCCTCTCACCCACAATATTCAGCAGTCATTGCAGATCGCGAAAAATATTACAAACACTTAAAAAAAACAACTGTGGAACATATGGCAGACAATATCATGTAAACTTGTACAATGATGAATTAGGATTATTATAAACCATACTTTATTGATGACATGCCAGATCATTTTTTTCATTATCGACTCATATTATCAAACACTGAATCAAATGGCTTCAATAGTTTTTACACTTAGAGGACAGTTGTATATGTTGGGTAGGTGCATGACATGTGTAACAGCTGTGGCGAGTAAGTGAGAATTTCAGAACACAGTAAACTTATAAAATACTGCCCATGTTGGTATAAACGACCCATTTTTTATTTATACCTCATACACAATAGTAGTGGATAATTTGATATATTTTTTGCTAAAATCAACAGATATATGTGACATTTCATTTCGAGCTTCTGAGTACAAGTAAAAGTAGTAAACGACGTATCTCAAAATAGCTATTGCTCCGCTATACAACAAGGTGTGAAATTAGACTATGTTATAGCTGACCCAAAAGTAGGTGAATAACATATTTGACAAAATATTTTAAATGTAATAGTTTTCAAGTTACAACTGATTTACTCAACAGCAAAAACCTCAAAGTAGCTATTGTTCAGCTGTGCAATAAGCTACAAGTCAGCAATGTTATAGCTGACCCAAAAGTAGTTGAAAAACATATTTCAATAAAATACTGTAAATGCAAAGTTTTCAAGTTACAAGTGATTTACTTAACGTGAGAACCTCAAAGTAGCTATTACTCAGCTATGCAATGAGCTTCAGGTCTGCAATTTTACTATATTACACGTGACCCAAAAGTAGGTGCACAACTTATTTAAACAAATTACTCTAAATGCAATAGTTTTCAAGTTACAATTGATTTAATCAACAGTGAGAACCTCAAAGTAGCTATTGCTCAGCTATGCTATGAGCTACAGGTCTGCAACTTTACTATGTTATAGCTGACCCAAAAGTAGGTGAACAACATATTTCAACAAAATGCTGTAAATACAATAGTTTTCAAGTTTTCAAGATGGATAGCTTTATTGAAGAACCAATTTTGACAACCCTCATTTTTAGTAGGCTTTACACCAATGCACCTACTAACTGACAAGTCAGCTGACATAAAAACACTTGACCTAGTGCACTGGAGAACCGATGTAAATTGCATCCACTGAAAGGACAACTCACCACAGTAAGTGAGCACTTGAGCTAGCACCGAAGGCGCAGTGCAATCAAATATCTGTCGGTGGCATAGCGAATGCCAAACCAGCGGATACAATTTAATTCAATATATTTTTAATTACGTTATCACTAGAAGTTTAAGGTCACCTTAAAATAGGCCACACCTTAAAGACCAGTTACATCCAAATACAAAATTTCATTCAATACATGAAGCCATTTTTAAACTATTGTCCAGAAAAAATGGAAAAATAGCCAGCCTCAGCAGGCAAGAACTATAGCCCCCAGGTACAACTAGACCAAGGACGCATCTGTGGCCAGATGCAGAATGTATCCACCAGCAAAGGCAAAAGTAGCTATTACTCAGCTTTGCCACGAGGTAGAGGTCTGAAATTTTACTATGTTATAGCTGACCCAAAAGTAGCTGAATAACATATTTATACAAATTTCTCTAAATACAATAGTTTTCAATTTACAAGTTATTTTACTCATGTTGGAAGTTACTGAAAAGCTGAATAACATATTTTAACTAAATGCTCTAAATGCAATACTTTTCAAGTTATAAATGGTTTAGTGTTGAGTAAGAACCTCAAAAGTAGCTATTACTCGGTTATGCAATGAGCCACAGGTCTGGAATTTTACTGTGTTATAGCTGCCTCAAAATAGGTGAATAACATATTGAAAGTAAATAATCTAAATGCAACAGTTTTCAAGTTATAAGTGATTTACTCAACAGTGATAACCTAAAAGTAGCTATTACTCAGCTATGCCATGAGCTACAGGTCTAAAATTTTATTATGTTATAGCTGACCGAAAAGTAGATGAATAACATATTTGCACAAAATTCTCTAAATGTAATAGTTTTCAAGTTACAAGTGATTTTACTCATGATGGAAGTTAGTGAAAAATCCAAAAGTAGCTATTATTCACTTAGCTATTGAGATAGACACCCAAGTTACTGACCATGTTGTAGCTATGAAAAAAGTAGCTGAATATCATATTTTAACAAAGTGCTCTAAATGCAATACTTTTCAAGTTATAATTGATTTAGTGCATGATTTCATTAATTTTAATGCATTAAAAATTATTTTAAAAATTCATAAAAACACTTTAGCATGTGAAAGCTCTCCCAAAAATTGGCGAATGAGATATTTGAAAAGATTTGGCTTTCTGCAATACTTTTAGAGATAATTTGTATTTACTCATTTTGAGTAGGTGAGTAATTACCTACGGGTCTGAAACTTCACCAAGTGAAAGCTCTCCCAAAAGCAGGTGAATGAGTTATTTGAGAAAAATTGGCTATCTGCAATACTTTTAGAGATAATTCGCATTTACTCATTTTGAGTAGGTGAGTAATTACCTACGGGTCTGGAACTTCACCATGTGAAAGCTCTTCCAAAAGTAGATGACCGAGTTATTTGAGAAAAATTGGCTATCTGCAATACTTTTAAGAGATAATTCGCATTTACTCATTTTGAGTAGGTGATTTTAGACATTTTTGTCTACCACAGGCCTAATTTAGACAAAAACCCTATCAAAAAGATAGGGTGGCGAGTCCTCTAGCATACCAAGCCACCTGCCAAATATGAAAGAAAGATGGAAAGAAATGTGGACTGTAGGTCGCTAACAAGCAATATTCCACATTTTAGACATTTTTGTCTACCACAGGCCTAATTTAGACATAAACCCTACCAAAAAGATAGGGTGGCGGGTCCTCCACCATATTAAGCCACCTGCCAAATATGAAAGAAATCTGGAAAGAAATGTGGACTGTAGGTCGCTAACAAGAAATCTCTGCGGACGCGGACGGCGACGATGATGAATCCATAGTATCCCCGCTTTGCGCCGGGGATACAATAAAAAAAATTCGAAAATTCAAAATGGCCGCCATTTTTGGGGAGGGAAAATTTTTTGAAAATTGCCAAGAGTACATTTCTAGATACCCTTTGGATCGAAAATTGAGACGAAATCGCTTTATCTCGCACGATTAAGGAGATATTTGTGTTAAGGAGAAATTTGTGTTTTGCCATTTTTGGCGAAAATTCAAAATGGCTGCCATTTTTGGGGAGGAGAAATTTTTTTGAAAATTGCCGAAAGTACATTCCTCAGACACCCTGTGAGTCGAAAATTTCAACGAAATCGCTCTATCTCGCACGGTTAAGGACTAAGAAGCAAATTTGTGTTTTGCCATTTTTGGCCAACATTTGAAAATAAAAAATGGCCGCCATTTTTTGGGAGGGGAAATTTTTTTGAAAATTACTAAGAGTACATTTCTCAGATACCCTGTGGGTTGAAAATTTCGACGAAATCACTCTATCTCGCACGGTTAAGGAGATAGAAGCAAATTTGTGTTTTGCCATTTTTGGCAAAAATTCTAAAATTCAAAATGGCCGCCATTTTTGGGGAGGGGAAATTTTTTTGAAAATTGCCAAGAGTACATTCCTCAGACACCCTGTGGGTCAAAAATTTCGACGAAATCACTCTATCTCACACGGTTAAGGAGATAGAAGCAAATTTGTGTTTTGCAATTTTTGGCAAAAATTCGAAAATTCAAAATGGCCGCCATTTTTGGGGAGGAGAAAAATTTTGAAAATTGGCAACAGTACACTCCTCAGATACCCTGCAGGTCGAAAATTTCGACACGGTTAAGGATAGAAGCGAATTTGTGTTTTAGACATTTTTATCTACCACAGGCCTAATTTAGGCATAAACCCTACCGAAAAGGGTGGCGAATGCTCTACCATACCAAGCCACCTGCCAAATATGAAAGAAATCTGGAAAGAAATGTGGACTGTAGCGCTTTGCGCCGGGGATACAATTAATGGGCAATAACATTGAGATTTGGGAAAATCTTAGAAACAACTTCAGTTGTAACAAGTGTACAGAATCCACAAGATGTCAGATGTAAGATTCACAGGCCATGTTTTCTTACACGTTGTTATCATATTTTGAAGCCCTAGAACAAATTTTAAGGCAGACATAAGGCCCTTTTAGCATGATGACCCACATGACCTTGAAGCAGGGGTCAAAGGTCAAATTTGACATTGCAAAAGAATTGAAGACCACGATTTCCAAGAAGTTGTTTTGGGCTTATTGTTATGCCCTCTCCACCCATTTGACATTAAATATGTGATATGGCAGCCATTTTGTTTTCAAAACAATTCCAAAATTACTCTCAGGCAAGTTTTCCTCGCCATTTACATTTTGTGCAAATCTGACACAGCTAGCTACAGTATTTTAAAATTTAAAATATATCAATGATTTTTGAGCCATTGGCCATGGAGGCCACATTGTTTTTTACAATGGGTACAAAATTTTTACAGACATGTTTTCACAGCCATAAACATTCCCTGAAAATTTAGTGAAGATATGTTCATAAACTAATATGATAATAATTATTTATAAAGCTTGACTTAAAAATGTAACAATGCATGCACACACACACACACTTACACAAGCATGCATGCAAGGAAGGCATTTCATAATCTCCCAACTCCGGCCTTGGCAAGAGGGGGATAAAAATCCAACTATAGTAACATCGATTTAATATCGCCCCTTTTTCAATTAAAAAGTTTAAGACCGAAAAATATTTAAAGCATTGCCATGGCAACAGTTGTTATGGATACCTCCAACAAACCTAATCAGCCCTAGATCCTCTTGGGGTATATATACCCTGAAAATTTGGTGAAAATCGGTGCGTGGGTTTAGGCTTTGGAATGCCCACAAACTTTAAGACCCAAAAATCTTAAAAGTGTTGCCATGGCAACAGTTGTTGCTGGGTACCCCCCAAAACCTAAACAACTCTAGATCCTCCTGGGGTAAACATACCCTGACAATATGGTGAAAATCTGTGCATGGGTTTAGACTGTGGAACACCCACAAACTTTAAGACCCAAAAATCTTGAAAGTGTTGCCATGACAACAGTTGTCACTGGATACCCTCCAAAACCTAATCAGCTCTAGATCCTCTTGGGGTAAATATACCCTGGAAATTTGGTGAAAATCGGTGCATGGGTTTAGGCTGTGTAACACCCAAAACCTTTAAGATTAAAAAATCTTCAAAGTGTTGCCATGGCAACAGTTGTTGTCTGATACCCCCCAAAACTTAATCAGCTCTAGATCCTCTTGGGGTAGACATACCCTGAAAATTTGGTGACAATCAATACATGGATTTAGGCTATGGAATACCCACAAGCTCCCGCAGCCCCCGCCAATGTCGCCGCCCGGACAGAGCAGAGGAAGACTATAATCCCAGCCTTTATGGGCTGGGGTTAAAAAGTTGATTAATTAAAAAATTACCGGTAAGTATTAATGGGAGTTTAAGGTCATCTTAAAATAGGGCACATATCAATGACCGGCAACATCCACACGCCAAATTTAAATTTCATCCTACTGGCCATATATGTCCTCCATAAAAGCTGCTAGTGACACAAAAATATTGCAACCTTAAACTCATAAGTTTTAAAAAATATCAGCAATTTATTGTAACCTTACAAAAGAGACCTTTATCTTTTGGTCTATATATGTACATTGTGATTATCAATGAAAAAAAATCTCAACTACCATATGAAACATTTTGGAAACACCCAAAAAAATTGACCCAATCTTAAACTTAATGTTAGTTTGCAGCTGTGATGGAGTTTACGGTAATCTTTTCATGCAGGTTCTGTCCAAGGCATGTCACATCTGCAACATAAACAAACCTAGAAGGCTAGAACTGAATAGTATTTGAAATACTATTCAAAACTTGACAAACTGAAATTCTGTTACTACTGGGAGGTAAAGGTCATCTTACTATATGGCACTTATCTATGGCCAGTTAAAATAGGGCACACCATGAAACCAGTTACAACCACATGCCATATTTGAATTGAATGTGTAAAATGTCATTTTTGAAGTACTGTCCAGATATTGAAGTGTGACGACCGATGACAACGACACCAGAGGAGAGATCCCTATGTGCCCCCAGCTGGTGACACCACAAATATGAGTTGATGGGTAAGTTTTAACATGAGTTTAAGTCAGAGATTCTTTGTAAATACAGGTCCAGCCATTTTGATGGTGGAGGACGGTAGTGCTTTGTGCATACTGACTTACTAACCTATTAACAGTTTTATTTTATAGCCAAATATCCAGTCTACCAGACTCTGACTTCACTTTGGTTTTAATCTTTCAATTATTCCAATGACTATATTAATTTTGGACTACATTTTAATATTTCCATATCAAAGCTAATACTTGCTTTAAGGATAACACAAGACTGTTTATCTTTTGACTTAGCTCATTTGTTTATGAACATTACCTATAACATATTCTATGTTGTTGTTTACTAAAATTCAATAAAGTGCATATACTGCATGGTAATAATGCACATAATTTCATTTAAAATTTCTGTCATATACATATTTATAAGCAATATATGCATATTACAGGGATGTTGATTAAAACTTCCATGTATCATAGTATTCCATGTCTTGTATTTGGAAAAAAAATCACAGGCTCATTCTTTACACTGATAGCTTACATACTGTTTAAATGCTAAGATATGGTTCACATGTACATCAATGATCCACTACCAGTTGCTTTTTGTGTGTATCCAGTATATCCCCTGACTTATATTAATACAGAATATTTCTATATTGACTTTTCTTAAAAATAATAATATTTAAAAATTCTGTAATTGAAAGAAAACTTTTTAAAATAAAAAACTTCCTTTTTCTAAAAATAAAAAGTAGTTGATGAGTCATGCTTAACCTGTAAATTGTTAAAAAACACACCCAGCCTTGTATGGTTATTTTCATACAGTGTTGATTTTAGAAATTCTGGAATGTTGGGACTCCGTCAAAACAACGGGAACCAGTCTTGTACCTGGTCAATGAAGGACAAATACTTTCTTGGCTGATTTATACAAATTTACCAGAGTATGCAAAATATGAGATGCCCGTACCCCACAGCCTGGGAAAATATTTTTCAACACCATGAGATATAGAGGTAGTGAAACAGTACAAGGATCGGGATACTTTCAGAGCAGTGTCAGTTATATAAAGGTCCAAATAATGTTTAAGTAGAGAAAAAAATGTCTAAGAGAAAGAAAATTATGTAAAGATGAAGTGTTAAAACAAGACAATTCAATAGCAAGATGACAGCATTAATCAGTAAATAAAAAATTATGACACTGTAAAATTCATTAACTGGAGAATAGATATCAATGGGAATAGCATAATTATGTAAAAGTACATATAATAAATCAGTTGCAACAATCCATGTATCTTTGTCATAAGAGAAACATGTCCGAAATTTGGCAGGTGAACACACTTTGGCAGCGCCAAAGCTAAAGCTCACACCATGATACACACCTACACCACCTAACCAAGTCCCTAGCAAGTGTCAACCTTCTACACCTTACAGAATTCAAGAGCAAAGAAAAGATTTTACAACTCATGGTCACTACAACAAGGTCAAAGGTCAAATTCAGATCACAATTTGATATTGCACACCTACAACCCCCAACCAATGTCCCTCCCAAGTATCAACTTGCTACACCTTATGGTTTCAGAGATATAGCCTAAAGAAGATTTTATAGGCCAAGGACACTACGGTAAGGTCAAAGGTCAAATCAAGGTAACACCATGACACTGTACACCTACAACCCCTAACCATTGTCCCTACCAAGTATCAACTTCCGATACCTTACGGATTCCAATATATAGCCCGGACAAGATTTTCAAACTCAAGGTCACCACGGCAAGGTCAAATCAAGGTCACACCATGACGTTGCACACCTACAACTCCAACCAATGTCCTTAGCAAGTATCAGCATTATACACCTTATGGGTTCTGAGATATAGCCCAGACAAGATTTCATAGGTCAAGGTCACTACGGCAAGGTCAAAGCAAGATCACACCATGATATTGCACACCTACAACCCCCAAACAATGTCACTACCAAGTATCAACTTCCTACACCTTACGGTTTCCGAGATATAGGCCCGACAAGTTTTTCAAACTCAAGGTCACTACGGCAAGGTCAAATCAAGGTCACACCATGACACTGCATACCTACACCCCCCAACCAATGTCCCTGCCAAGTATCAACTTCCTACATCTTACAGTTTTAAGATACAGTCGGTACAAACATTTTTCCAATGTCTGTCTGCCCCCCATAGGTGAAAACAATACCCCGACGGCCTTTAAGGGCTATGGGATAAAAACAAGCTTTACCTGATTATTCCCATGTCAAAACCAACAAATACATGTGAACAATAATTTCAAAGCTAACTGGTGATCTGCACTAGCATACCATTCGAATGTGCTTGCATGAAAATCCCGGTATCCAGTAGTCAATGAATTATCTTTTTATTATGTTTTATGATTTTTAAGAATATATTGGTGGTGAAGGGGCAAGTAAAACAAATATTTTAGCTACCACTACTGGTGTACCATTATAGTACTTTCAACAATATATTAATTTTTACACATCCTCTGTTAACATTAGGGGCGCTGTCGCCACAAAGAAATACTTAGATGTTCCTGTCTTTAACCCTCATATTCACAAGTCCAAGACTCATTTTGATAGATCCTTTGATAATGATGGACCCAGGTTATGGAACAGTCTCCCACTGGCTGTGCAATCTGCCCCACACTGGAATCTTTTAGGCGAGAGCTTAAGGCTCACCTGTTTCATGAAGCCTATCCTCCTTAGCACCTTCTCCTATGGCTGCGCAGCGCAAACGCTTTCTGATGCCAACTCTTTTCTGTCCATGGACTTACAATATTCTCTTTACCCTCAGGATTTATTGCGCCTTAGAATTTGATTTAGATCAAAATTAGGTGCTTAATAAGTTTGTATATTATTATTATTCTTACCTATAGGTGGCAGAAATTGATACCTAGCCATTAAAGGAGCTGTTTGGAGGTGGTACATATCTCACCTACAGTATATAGTGTTCTCCTGTCATTGGAGTTTTTGAGGTATAGTTACTAACTCTATTTAACCTAGGGTTAGGTTCCTGTGATGCTGTAATATCATTAGTGGGTGGACGATTAGATGTGTGCTCGATCAATTGTCGGCGACAGTGTAGAATCGCGGTCGGTCGCTGACGTTTTCTAATGATCGATTATAATTAATTAAGCTTATATCTTACCTTTCCTGATTTATAACACTATCCATGTATTTTAAAAATATTTTAGGTTTTTTACTTAATAAACTGACAGTTTTGTCTTGAATTTCAAGTTTGTTTATGTATACCGCCATATTTACAGGAAGTGGGTGCTTTCGGTAGATTCTAAATGTCAGAACACCGTTATTCTTACCAGATTGACCTATACTTTATCCCGGAAAGTGTTTCTTAAATAATAAACATTAATGGAGTAAAATAATCGATTATGAGTCGATCATCGCTCGGAAAAATGGACGAATAATCGACCATGAAAATTGGAGGCAATTCCCAACACTAAATATCATATTTTTTTTAAATACATTCTAACATTAAAAATAACATTTTACCTCTCACATGTAAACAATTTTCTTACATGTAATTTTTTAGCTAAGGTCAAGTTTAAATCGTAGAAATATTCCTATTTCACAAATAGTGGCTTTCTAGTTGTAAATGTGTACTTCCAGAGAATGCCTGCCTTTTATTTCTTTGTTAGATGTCAAGGACAAATGCTTCAATATGTCTTCGAAGTGGGTGTTGAATGGTATTTCCGGTTAACCGGTTTGCTGTAAAATGGGCAATAATAGAAATAATTTCCTAAAGCTTAGTGGCTTTCTACCAGTGAATGCCCGCCTTATATTTCTTTGTTGGAGGTCAAGGACAAAGCTTCTATATTTCTACAAAATAGGACGTCCACTGTTATTTCCGGTTTGCGGTAAAAACCGTCAATAATAGAGATAAAATGTTAAAAATATAAAGCTTTGAAATAAATGTTACATAATGTACCCCAGTTATTAATTGTGGTGTATATCATTTGACAATCTGATGGAAGAATAAAACATAAAGCTGTCAATATAATTTAAATTCAAAATATTAACTTCAACATGGGCGTTGACTGGTTGAATGCCATCAAAACTTTGAAACAAGAGTAAGAAAATGTACTTAATGCAGCTATTAATTGTTGTGCTTATCATTTGATGATCTAGTTGTAGAAGAATAAAACATAAAGCTGTCAATACTTTTTAAATTCAAAATATTGACTTCAGCTGGGACATTTACTGGTAGAATGCCATAGTGTTGGTATCGAATAATAATATGTATATCGATATCAAACCATATTTTTGCCTTTCATATCGATCAATATTGAAATATCGGGTCATTGATGTTTTCCGGGAGAGACATTCCAAACTCTTTCTCAGGTTTTAGTTGTTTCCCGAAACGTAAACAAATATGGCGTTTCCGCTTTAGCGGTAAGTGAAAGTTGAAAAAATAATATGAAAACCTTGATATTCTTCAAACATTGTCCTTTATTTGAATGAAAAACACCATAGTTGTACATGTTAAGCGGTATGTTTCGATACTGATAATGGACCCTACATTATCGATATTAGCGTATTTAGCATGGATCGATAAATATTTCAACATCAATAAACAATACCAGCACTAGAATGCCACTATCTTTTAGAAATCCCAGTATACATTTAAAAGGTTTAAAGTTAAGTATATATTCTCAAAAATACCCAAAATCATATAATAATTTTTTTCAGAGTGTCTTCATTACCGGCAAGGACAGGTCATATTTTTCTTGACTTCAGAACCATCATGTTTCAATTAAGAAGAAACACATGATTTTATGTTAATGAACTCGGGTGTGGATATTTTTTTTTTTCATTTTAACACATCCATATAAATTATAATTTGCATATTTTACAGAAACTTATGAAAATTCATATATAATTTCACATAACAAAATCTGGATTTTACTGCACCATACATTAAAAACTTTATTTTATCAAATGTAAAACAATATTTCACTTGAATGGCATGCTATATATTTTTAAATAGGGCAGAGGATATGTTTTATGGACAACTCGGCCCACTTCAAACTCGGCCCATTTTAAAGTCGGCCCCTTTTCAAAGTCGGCCCCCTGCAAAGTGAACATGAGAATAACTCAATAATATTCACATTTATGTATAAAATATGAAATCACAGTATTCTTTACTATTTTCTAACAATATGTTATAGAAATGCTGCTGGGAGATCAAGTATGTTACCTGGGAACTTGTACTTAGCTGACGAATTAATATTTCAATTTCGTGGACTTACACAATTCAATTATATTCATTTATACATGAAAATATAGGGTCACAGAATTCCGTGGGGTTTCCTTTCAAAATTTTATCAACAGAAATGTTGCATAAAAGTTAAATAATTTACGTGAAACTTTGTTTAACCCAACTACCTTAATAAGGCTTATAGTTTGTATGGGCCGAGTTTGCAGGGGGCCAACTTTGAAATGGGCCGAGTTGACCAGATTCCGAGGATATTACACAACGGTGGTGTGCCCTAGACCGAGTTTCTGTCCCGTCGCCAATTGCTTTTGATATACTGATGGACACAATGGCAAGGGACAGAGCTCACATGTACTTGTTTTTTGTGTAAATCTCGAACTATCAGAAATCATTGCAGTTACTTTTAAAAATCCTTGTTATGTCTATATAGCTGTTTCCAATTTGCAATACATATATTGTTAAAGTAAACTGCTTTTGCAAACCAGGAACTTCTTTTTTAGATAACTTTGTGACGTTGAAGGTTTGTTTACATTTATAAAAACAGGTTCAAACATATAAATGCCAATTTGATTGGCATGAAATATTAGTGAACGGCACATATACATACCTTAAAGAATGCAAATAACACTTTATACTTGTGGTAATATGTGCACAAATATGCCGTTCAAAATTTACACAAAAAACAAGTACATGTGAGCTCTGTCCCTCACCATTGTGTCCATCAGTATATCAAAAGCAATTGGCGACGGGACAGAAACTCGGTCTAGGTGTGCCCAAGGTAGAATTCAGTGCTTGCGTACACGTAGCATGGTGGTGTACCCAAGGTAGAATTCTTTGCTTACGTACACCACTAGTTCCCAGTATTTTCCTCTGTTGCGTGTTGTTCTGAAGCCAGGTCATACGCTAATACAAACCCCCATTGATTGCCACAGCAATACTGCGGTCAAGAACATTATAATGCCTATTATCGCCCATTTAAACTGCAGATATGGCCCGATTAAAATTCATTTGCTCTTTACATCAAGTAAAATATATCGTCATGTAAATGTTTGATAAAAGTAGATTGACAATATATAATGTACACTTTTAAATAGTACATTAAAAGGTGAAAAAAACTTTACCTTTCCCAACGCCCAACCACCCAACGCAGCGACGGCTTGTTTACGATACATGCTAAAGCGCTATCCTTTCAAAGCCACTCCGACTGTTACACTCTCCAAGGACAAAATCTTTATTGTTCATTAGACCAAATAACTTTTCTTAAATACCCAGTTTTAAGTAAAATAAAGTGGCAAATTGTTCATCAAAATGAAGTTAATTTCCGGTTTGGCAAAAATATAGAATGAAAACGAAACTATTATATGTTGGAATAGCAATGGGTTGATATTATACACCCTACCAGGCATGCAACTTTGAAATCAGGGCCGAGATTCACAAAAGGTCTTAGACAAAAAATTGTCTTAACTGTGCAAGAATTTTGTCATAAAGTTAAAACTTTTTTGCTTAGACAAATGGGAGTCACAAAAGGTCTTAGACAAAAATTTGTCTTAGATTTTGTCATAACTTTAAGACCACTGCAGGGCAGACTTAAGTCATTTTTAAAATATTCCATTGCATGTATTTACATTTTATCCTTTGTTATGTCAAGAAAAGTATACTATGTGGATCTATACTTCCCATAAAAGTAATTTCTGTGGATTATAATAGAAATTTACATCATTTAATTACCTATAAATTTCCACATTTTTACATTGTGTCCTTAGCTATAAGATGGCACATACTTTGGAGTTCCATTGCATGCCATAAGTGAGTAATAGCTATTTTCCTAACTGTAGCAAAATAATGACAAAAGTAAATGTCAAATACCTTCAAAATTATTAAAGTTAGGGAAATCTTTTCATATGTCATTCATCTTGTATTTTGATAAGCTATCACATAGTAAAATTTCAGACCTGTTGCACACTGGATAGCTGAATAATAGAGACTTTGACATTCTTACTACTGAGTAAATCCATTGTAACTCCAAAACTATTGCAGTTATAGTATTTTCCTATAATACATTGTTCAGCTACTGTGTCCTTAGCTATAAGATGGCACATACTTTGGAGTTCCATTGCATGCCATAAGTGAGTAATAGCTATTTTCCTAACTGTAGCAAATAATGACAAAAGTAAATGTCAAATACCTTCAAAATTATTAAAGTTAGGGAAATCTTTTCATATGTCATTCATCTTGTATTTTGATAAGCCATCACATAGTAAAATTTCAGACCTGTTGCACATTGGATAGCTGAGCAATAGCTACTTTGAAATTCGAACTGTTTAGTAAATCTCTTTTGTAACTCCAAAACTACTGCAGTTACAGTATTCTTTCTAAAATATGTTCTCCAGCTACTTTGTCCTTAACTATAAGATGGCATATAGCTTGTGGTTTCATTGTATGCCATAATAGCTATTTCCTTATTTGTAGCAAAATAACAACAGAATTAAATGTCAAATATCTTCAAAAGTATTAATTTATAAAAGTTAGGAAAATCATTTCATATATGTCGCTTATCTCGTTTTTGATAAGCTATCACATAGTAAAGTTGCCCTTAACTATAAGATGGCATATAGCTTGGGGTTCCATTGCATGCCATAAGTGAGTAATAACTATTTCCTTATTTGAAGCAAAATAATGAGAGAACTAATGTCAAATATCTTCCAAAGTATTAAAGTTAGGGAAATCTTTTCATACATGTCATTCATCTCGTTTTTGATAAGCTATCACATAGTAAAGTTTCAGACCTGTTGCACATTGGATAGCTGAGCAATAGTCACTTTGACATTCAGACTGTTGAGTAAATCTATTTTGTAACTCCAAAACGTCTGCAGTTAAGACAATCTCCTAAATTATGTTCTCCAGCTACTTTGTCCTTAACTATAAGAGGACATCTAGCTTGGGGTTCCAGTAAATGTAAAATATCCTCAAAAGACCATATAAAGTAGGAAATAATAAGTAGATTAGCACTATAATAAAGGTAAAGTGAACTTAAGATACAAGGTAAAGTTATATTCTGTGTACCTTTTTGACACTTTTGACGTGTGGCAAATAGCCTTTTTGCTATTGTAAAATTGATAACTTTAGCTATTAGTATGTGGTAAGAATATGCAATAAAATATAAATGTAATGGCTATATAATAAAGAAGAATTTTAAGAATACGCAATAAAATATAAACGTAATTGCTATAATAAGGATTAAACATTTGTAATAATTCAATTGGTGCAGTTATAAAAGTAAAATGAACTTCAAATATCAGATGTAGTGAACATATGCACAGTACCTATGTGGTGAAAACATATAATATGTAACCATAAATGCTGTAATAAAGACCATGTGAAGTGTGTGGTAAGAATATGGAACAAAATGTAAACTTAATTGCTGTAATAAAGGTTAAAATTATGAAACATTTTAACTGGTGCAGTTACAAAGGTGAAGTGAACATTAAATATCAGATATAGCAAACATATGCTCAGTAAGTATGCGTAAAGTTTGAAATAATTAGTAATATTAATTAGCACTATAAATGTGAAGTGAACTCAAGTTATATGTTGAATATTGGTTAAAATTAACAATGTATTAGGCCATGGCCTCTTGGTGTATTACAATACCATAACAAAGACGAAAAGATTTTCAGAGGATAAGTAAAGACAAATGCTGTAATAAAGTTAGGTTGTAAGGATGATGGAGTCCAAACTACACTGCTTTTGATGAAAAAATTCCTTACTATGATAAAGTTGATAATATTTAAAGGCTATTACAACTTCATCTTTGAAACTAAAAGTTACTGTTGTTACAAGCAACAAATACAATGTACATAATGTATAATATGTTATCCACTTTTTTAAAGTGTGTGACTTTTTTGTTACAAGCAGCAAATATAATACACATGTTGTTTAATTTGTTGCCCAATTTTTTAAAGTGTGCGAACTCAATTTTGAATAATCAATGTTTTGTGTCTTGCTGTGTTCTTAAAGGGATGCATATTGTCTTAATAGATTCACCTGCTTTGCCATATTTATTTGAAACAAAAAATGTCTGCAAGAACTTTAGAATGGTAAAAGATGCCTGACACATCAAGTATTAAAGTGTTATCTGCAAATTGCCAGGGTCTTCGCAATATGGAAAAAAGGACAGATGTCCTTTCTTATTTTAAGGAAACTGGTGCTTCAATCGTTTGTCTGCAAGACACACATCTGTTACCGAAAGATGTAGGTTCTGTTAAAAAATTATGGCCTGATTGTTATTTAAATGGTTCAAAAACCAATTCACGTGGGGTAGCTGTACTGCTAAATAATAACTTTGATTACCAAGTCTCTAAATGCAATGCAGACCGTAATGGCAACTACATACAGCTTCTATTAACTTGTAGCTCTCTAAAAATTAATCTTATTACAATCTATGCACCAAATCATGATGACCCAAACTTTTTTGAAGAAATAAAAAACTTAGCAAATAATGATGAAACAGATTATGTCATAATCTGTGGAGATTTCAATTTGGTAATAGACCCACAAAAAGACTCTCACAACTATGTAAAATTAAATAATCCAAAATCAAGATCAATTGTCCTAGACACTGTAAATGACCTCGATTTGATAGACATTTACAGAACTCTTAATCCACAAACTAAACGTTATACATGGAGAAGAAAAAATCCACTGAAACAGGCAAGATTGGATTTATTTTTGATATCAAACTCAATGTGTGACTTAATTTCAAAATGTGAGATCCAGTCAAGCTACAGATCAGATCATTCTGTCCTTGAACTTAATATATCACTTCATAACTTTAAGGTGGGTAAAGGAATTTGGAAATTCAACAATAGTCTACTTAAAAATAAGGATTATTTAGATACCATTAACAAGTGCATTGAGGAAGAAAAAATGAAATATGCTGTTCCAATTTATAATCTTTATTACTTGATGAACAACCAGGGTACTATTGAATTGACAATTGAAAAAAATATGTTTTTAGAAATGCTCTTTATGCGTATAAGAGGCGAAACAATAAAATTTGCTACAACTCTCAAAAAAGAAAATAAAATTAGAGAAAAAACTCTGTTGGAAGATATCGATCACTTAGAAAGAATTCAGGATGAGACTGGAGCAAACTCAAAATTAATGGAAGATAAAAAGCTAGAACTGCAAAAATTACGTGAAAACAGAATAAAAGGTCAAATGGTAAGATCACATTTACAATGGCTAGATCAGGGGGAAAAGCCCACAATTTTTTTTTGCAAATTGGAAACCAAAAATTTTGTTGATAAGACCATTAAAAAAGTACAAACAGCAGACGGTTCTGTTATAACCGAACAACACCAGATATTAAAAGAAGTGCAAAAATTCTATAGTAATCTTTTTAAAAGTAAGGATAATTCACTCGGTACATCAGATATTTCTGAAATGCCTGAATTACAGAACATTAAGAAGATCTCCCAACCAAACCTGGGCAGAGAAATGTCAACTAATGAATTAGGAAATGTATTAAAAAAGATGAAAAACAATAAATCACCAGGTATTGATGGGCTTTCAGCTGACTTTCTGAAAGTATTTTGGGGAAAACTGAAAAACCATATTACAGATGCAATAAATGTCTCTTACAACAAAGGTATATTACCAGTATCATGGCGACAAAGTATTATAACTTGCTTGCCAAAAGGTGACAAGGCCAGACAATTTTTGAAGAACTGGAGGCCAATATCTCTCCTATGTGCAGTGTATAAGTTAGCATCTGGTGTCTTAGCTGAAAGAATGAAGCCCTATCTTAATAATTTAATCTCAAAAACACAAACTGGCTACATCAAAGGACGATATATAGGGGAAAGTATTCGTACAGTCTATGACTTGATGAATTTTACAGTAAAGTGTAACATTCCAGGGATGATCATGTTAATAGATTTTGAAAAAGCGTTTGACTCTGTGTCATGGAAATTTTTATACTCAACTTTAGCTCTGTTTGGTTTTGATAAAGCTTTTATTGACTGGATAAAATTATTTAATAATAATGCTACTGCATTTGTTTTACAATGCGGCGTTCTTTCAGATCCTATTCATATTGGGCGTGGATGTAGGCAAGGAGATCCAATCTCACCTTATCTTTTCTTACTTGTGGCCGAAATCTTAAATATAATGATTGTGAACAATATCAGCATAAAAGGAATTTGTGTTGGTACTCAAGCTTTAAAAATGACACAATTTGCAGATGACACTACATTACTACTTGATGGAAGTCAAAGTTCCTTGCAGACAGCTTTAAATATTATGGAGCTTTTTGGTTCACTATCAGGTCTCAAAATGAACACCGAAAAAACTAAAATAATATGGATAGGTAGCAAGAAGCACTGTAAAGAAAAGCTAAATATTTCAGCAAAACTACATTGGGGAGATACAGAATTCTCATTTTTGGGTATTGATTTTTCAGTGCATCTAGAAAATATACCTGAGCTAAATTTCAGAAGAGCAATGAACAAAGCAAAAAAAGTACTTAATTGTTGGAAGAGTAGGTTTCTAACTCCTATTGGGAGAATAACAGTGATAAAAACCATGATCCTGGCTAAATTTAATCATTTATTCATGTCTATTGTGACACCTAAAAAAATCCTAGATGATTTAAACAGAATGTTATTTTCTTATCTATGGGGAGGGAAAACACACAAAATTAAAAGGATAAATGTCTGTGCTGATTATTTAAAAGGTGGACTACGTATGGTAGATATTTATAAATTTGAAAAATCTTTAAAACTTGGGTGGATGAAACATATTTTGTCAAAGCCAGAGTCACCATGGAACTTATTACTACACGAAAGCTGTAAAAACATATTCAAAATGTTTTATGTTGGGCCAGAGTGGTTTCAACAACAACTTCCAAATCTTAATCCCTTCTGGTGTAATGTATTTGAAAACTGGATAACATTCTGTAGAAATCAAAAAGTCGAAACAGGCAAAGACCTCTTAAGTAGTAGCATTTGGTACAATAGACACATATCTCCAGAAAGTCTGTTTTATGGAACCTGGTTTAAAAAAGGTATATTGATTGTGTCAGACCTACTTAACTCAGATGAACCATTTTTGGCCCAGATGAACTAAAAATAAAGTATAAGCTCAATTTGAATATATTACATTACTACAGAATAAAACATCTGATAACTAAATTCATAGAGAGGAAAAATGTTTTTTCTAAAGTTAAATTGGAAAGACCACATGTTCCATTTCATATAAATGTTCTGCTAAATCCTGAAAAGGGAAGTAAACAGTTCTACACGATACTTTGTTGTGATGATTTTGAACAACCGAACAATGAAAAAAAATGGCCACTCGAATTAAATGCGCAACTACATAGTGAATTTTGGAGAACCTCTTACAAGATATGTTTTAAAGCAGTTTTGGATAACTCATATATATGGTTTCAGTACAGAACATTGCATAGAATACTTGGTACACAGGACCATTTACATAAATTGAATCTCAGTGAATCATTTACCTGTGGAATATGTGGTCAGCAACGTGAAAACATTACCCATTTATTTGCCAGATGTCAAATTGTGCTTGATCTTTGGAAAAACATAACAAAATGGTTTGAATTGAAACTTTCCATTAAAATAAAGCTTAATGAGTTGGACTTCATATTTGGGTATCAGAAGCATGATGAAAATTTTTGGTCGTTAAACTTTATACATTTGATCACTCGAAGCTATATATTTCATTGCTCAAAATACAAACATGATGTTAATATATACCATCTGCAAAATCTTATAAAAGAAAAGTACTTAGAACAACATACTCTCTCCAAATTAAACAACACACAACACATATTTAGCAAAAAATGGTTGACCTGGAAAATATTATTTGAGGAATAGGAATATGTTATTTGTAGTGTATTATTAGTTTTCTATGGTCCTTTCATTGTGGTTGTTATACACTTCCTATATTGGTGTTCAGGGTAGAAGTACTGAGATAGTAAAGTGGATTCTTTTTTAATTAAAAACGACTGAAAATATGATTGTATTGTACACAGAATATATTGATTGTATTGTATGTCTGTCAATGTTGTCACACTTTTGTAAATGTAAATATCTGTATAATAAAAAAAAAAAAAAAAAATTTCCACATTTTACCTTCTTGTGGTAAAATATTGTCATAAAAATGGCTGACTCAAAATAAAACACAAAGACTACTATTTTTACATAATTTTCCAAAATAAAAGTAACAAATCTGTATTATAATTTTGAAGAGCATGTTTGGTGTATTTATCAATGAAAATTGTTTTTGTTTTACTAAAATTTCTTAATTTGAATTCAAAGTAGTTAAGACTTTTTGCACAAATTTTGTCTCAGCTAAGATTTTGATAGGCACTTTTTGTGAATCCCGATTTAAGAGAAATCTTAGCTAAGACAAAAGTCATAACTTTAAGACTGGTCTAAGCAAAAAAATTGTCTAAGACTTAAGATGTAAATCCCGGCCCAGGTTTTTAGTTGGATCCAGCAAGTGAAATCTGGTTGAATCCAATCAGTGAAATATTGTTGAAGCATGTTTTGAATATTTGCAAATTATTCTTATAGTTTGATCCAATGTTGTAATCTATGTTACTCCACCACAGATTGTTTTTTTTATGAAATCATTGCATTTACATTTTTATGTCTCATTTAGTAGCTCAAATTATTGGGTCTCATGTGGCTAGCTGAATTCTCATAATAATATGTGAAATGGTAATTTTACACTTTATTTATTTGTTACATCTACTGGAAATAAGCCGACTGTCTTATGTGAGGAACACATGATGGACTTCATTTGGTGGCTTGTGATATAGAAACACCCATTTTCAAAAGAGGCTGTTGAGTGGCTCTTTGATTACCCTTGTTCCAGTATTGTAAATTAGTATGTTTTTATGTTTCTTTGTCTGTCTGTGCACATAACTCAAAAACTGTACAATAAATCTTGATCATATATTCACAAGGTGGGGTCTACTTATGACTCGGTCCTCCTCAAAGGTGGAGGTCCTCAGTGGCCTAGTGGGTTATAGCAGGTTTGGCATCTAACCACTACTGTCACCTATGTGTGGGTGCAACCCCTACAAGTGACAATACTAAGGACCTGTCCCAATATGACCATGGCTATTGAATGGGATACCTAAACCCCAACTTTGACCTTTGTCCTCAGAGCTGGTATGTATCTAGATCTGAATCAGTTCATGCATTATCAGGCACTGTTTGTTCCTTTCAGAGATCTAAGGCTCTGAGACATCATACAGTATGAACGCATTTGGCTAAAGGCTAAGTCCCCAAGTAAACGGGTCAAGACTGTATTAACTAATCTCTGATGCTACTTAGTTATTAACAAGGCGGCCAGGGCAAATTGTACAGTAACCTATGGCTTATCTTTGAGAACAGACTTTACTCAAAGAAATTATAGCAGGTTTTCCATTAATTACTCCATGAGGTTCCTGAGAAAGTTTTTCTTTTATTATTATTAAAGCTATGAGTAAATCACCACCAAATTCTTGCATTTTAGATCAATGGCATTTATCCCTTGTGAAGAATTAATTTTGGATAAAGGCTATGTCTTAAATGGTTTAAAGCCTTTTGACAGTACATTAATTAAGCAGAATGAAGTCCTGCCTCAGTGATCACCTTCAATGCATAAACATGTTTTCCACATTTTAGATCTCCGGAAACCATTGTATGGTGTTCTTTAAGGCTCAGTTCTGGGTCCCTGTTTTTTTTTCAAAATTTCAGGAGACTTTAAAACAGCCAAATAGTTGGCAGTTTCGTAATGTCAGTGGCTGTTTTAAAACTGTCAGAGTTAGAAAAGACAAACATATATCTTTTGATGTCACATCTTGACTTACCTTTCGTTAAGTAAGGGTAATAAGTAGGGATAAAACAATTAAGGGTTATAAATATTATACTGATATATGACATAGACGCCAGCTAATATACATACATATGGCAAAGGCTATACAGATATTTCTCACTTGAAGTACTTATCACAAACCAATACATACTTATCAGTTAAAATTATGTAAGAGAACATCTAGATGTTGGCATTTAACACTCTGATATATGTACAGATAATTATACAAAGTACTTTGGCTATTTTAACCTAAGTCCAACACAGTATCTTTCAACGAATTCACAAATTAACCCATCTTGATGCAATGTTTACTTATGACATTTCTAGTGACCTATTTAAATAGAAAATCAATACACGTTAGCTTTCAAACTATGTTACCATAATTATTGCAATTTAATTAGGATAATGGTATCTATGGGTTGGTTGTAAGATGGATTTGCAAAACAAGGTAGCTATCATTGCTGGTGGAGGACAGGGATTTGGCAAAGCCTTTTCTGAGGCACTGTTGGCTAGAGGTGCAAATGTAAGTACATCAATGATATATTTATAGCTTACATTTGTTGGTAGTATGACTAATCTACCACAGACATGGTTTTCGTTTGAGGTCAAAGTTTACATGCACAATTTTCACTGCCTTGCTAATACTTAGTACAACTAAAAGAATGACAGAAGTATTTCTAAAATCAAGCAGTCAATAACATTTTATTCTGTATCAAAATACGTTGACAGTATCATTCATTTACCTTATGAAACACATAATGTACAGGGAGGCTGCAGGTATTTGTTACAAAAGTGCCTTACAAACACAACTAAATGCGTGATTTTGTTAAACTGTGCTTGTTTTTGCTTTTGCTTAGATCAGGGAGATTTTGAACTAGTTATTTTGGTCATGTATAGAATTAAACTTTACACAACAGGATGGTAACTGACTCACATCAAAACAGATACAGGTGACATGACCCAAACTTCATTCATTTAACCTTATAGTTCATTTGCAAGTTAAACCATTTTGTTGTTGTTACTGTTTTATAACTCAGTTTGATTTGTAGGAATATATTTCCATTTTAACAGGTAGTTGTGGTCGATATTTCTACTCAGACAGGCCAAGAAACAGCTAACTCATTTAACAGTCAGTATGGCCCTGGTAGAGCTATGTTTATCAAGTGTGACGTAAGCAATGAAGAAGACTTAAAAAGTAATAAAGATTATGCCGACTTTTAAGAACAGACACATGAATCAATTGTTAATTAACCAGATCTTAAAAGGTTTTTATTTTTGTTTATTTTTGCTGTGTAACCTTATTACATAGGCTTTACATAAACCAGTAATATTTAAGTTCTGACATATTATTGTATATCACAATAATAACTATGGAATAAGGGAATTTGAAAATGGATAATGCTATTTTTAAGATTTTTTGGTATGTTTTACCAACCACCAGTGAAACTATTTGCCATGGTGAAAACTATTGACAAATATATCAGAATATGAACCCCCAGTGTCAATGAACTTCCAACAAGGAGGTATCGATTATTGATCTTGCGTGTTTATTTTTTTGTTTGTAATTAACTAAAAATGTTGTCGACTGATTTTGGTGAAATATACGGGAAATGTTGACAAATGACATAAGGAACAAATGATTAAATTTTGGTGGTAATCCGGATCAGCATCTGGATTCAGAATTTCTTTAAATGATTTTTATCATGACAGTCATGAGCCATAGAAGAGGGTTTGGTTCTTGAAGGAGGTCTGTTCTTTTCTAGTGTTTTTTTTTCTAATTTGTAATGTATATCTGCCTTTCAGGGGTCTTTCAGAAAACTAAAGATCAATATGGGCATATAGATGTGGTGGTAAACAATGCTGGGATTAGTGACGAAACTATGCCACAAAAAATAGTGGACATAAATGTGGTAACTATCGCCCACATCGCTCAACCTCCTATTTAAAATTATCACACCAATAAAATTTATCTATTATAAAAAATAATTAGTGTAACTTTCATTGAAAGCAATAGACGTCAAACAAGGTATTAAATACACTTTTGTATTAATACATGGTATTGACTCCAGTGTTACCTGTGGTATATATTACAAGCAACAACATGTTATTGACCTTTCTGATATATGGTATATGTGGTATATATTCAGGCAACAAAATGTGATTGACCTTTCTTGGAGGTCAATGAACAGTCTAAAATCTTATGTATAAAAGTAATGAAATGTTCATCTAAAAATCAGTTTAATGACACTGAATGCATTGTTCTTTTTTTCAGAAAGCTCTTATACATGGTAATTTCCTTGCTCTAGAATGCATGAACAAAGACAATGATGGTCGTGGTGGTTTGGTAGTAAATCTTGGCTCTACTGCAGGTAATATTAGATACAAACTTATGTTAGATCACCATGGGTAATTTTAAATATGAGCAAAATACAGACTAAAACTCATCATGACACCTCTATAAAAATTTTCTTTGGGATGTGTTAAATCAACAAATATTTTATCCAGAGGTTATAGATTTGGCATGACAGTACTTAAAGGACAAAAAAATTCGTTTGTTGGTGACCTTGGCCATCATTTTGATGAACAACTTGGTATTATTTGGTTACCCTGACTGACAGTACTAGTTCCACATTTTTACTCTTCAGGTCACAAATCAGTCAAACACTTTGGCCAAAGGTTTACCTTTGATGCACCTAAAATCTAGAATGACCTTCCTGATACTATGCAATGTAGCCTATGTTGCGTCCCTCGGGAAAAAACTCAAAACTTGCCTGTTTACAAAAGCTTAGCCAACGTTGCCATCCCACCTCCCGTGACTTCTCTGGAAAACCAGGCTATGTTAATGGGCTGTTATTCAATATGTTTACGTGTAGTTGCGCCTCAGAGTCTGTCAGATGATGGAGATTATTATTAGACTAGATTTTATGCTATTTTTGACCGATTATCCAAGCTTATGTCATCTTTTAGCTATTGTGTATAATAGACATATGCTGCTTCTATTGACTGCAGAAATTTGCCTATGAATCTCCTAATTTATCGCCGAGAGCACAGAGAGACCCTGCAGCAGGGCCTTTTATTTCAGGTGCCTGGAATGTTATAAATTTTTGTGGAAGTCATGATCTGTGAAACCTCTGGCGATGTCCTGTTTGACTTGTGACATCTACTTGGAAAATCAAAAATACCCCACCCCCCTGAATTCCCTTCTGAGCCCTTTGTTATGAGGGAGTTCTGCACGGGTAGAGTGATTAGCCTAATCACAGGCTGCCATCTCTGTGTGGCTTTGACTCCCACAAGTCGCAATGCTTAGGACCTGTCAGTATGACCCTAGCTGTTGGACAGGATGTAAAACCCTAACTTGAATATTTACCACATACTTTACATACAGACTTTGATATGAAAAGGTACCTTAGCCCTCACCCTATGATCTACAGGGAAGTAATGTTTCTGACTTGTCCTCCCAGTATCCTGAGCACATTGAGGTTTTCAGACAAGTCCTCAATATCCCTGACAGCACTCCGATGGTCTCAACCTTAAGCCAGTTGCTCAGAAACAGAAGCTTAGACTCAGGTCCCTCCACTTTTCTTCAAGCTAATCCCTCCCTCAAGGATGCCCTAGAAAAATTTGAACAATTGCCAATCTTCCTGAGGGGAAATGTATTAAACATTCCCCCGCCACTGGAAAGTGCTACAAGATGGTAGATCCCTGCTTCGAAGAACAGATGCAGGACTTACATAGAGACTTTGCAAACATTTGCAATTTTGTATCACCTCTAGGCCCTCAGAAGCCCACTGGGGAATAGTTCCCCTTCAAATAATAAAAGAATTAGCGGACCAGGCCAGACAAAACATCTGTACCCTCAATTTTTCAGTTGCTTTCAACCAGGTTATTTCACGATGTTCACTGGATATCAGTACAGAAAATGTCAAACACATAGCGGAAATCAGTTAATTTCTGTGATAAATTCCACATGTTTTATATATATATATGTTATATATGTTTTTATATGTGCATTCTGTTTCATGTACATATGGGCCACATATGAATATGTGTTGCTTAATGTGAAAGTGAACCTCCATCATTAAAATAATGATGATTTTTGCAATATATCTAAACTTCTCTTACATCTTATGTGTTATACCCCTTATGAGGGGGGAAAAAGGTGAGAGAGTGGTAACACTCTCGCCTCCCATCTCTGAGGCCAGGATCTGTTCCCGGCATATCCTCAAGTGGGAAAGCTGGTAGTTGCTTGCTGTTGGTCGGCAGTTTACAGTACAGAACCCTGACAAACTGTATGTACTGGTTTCCTCTGCCCTTCCAACTACCCGTCGTGATATGACCAGTACAGTGTTGAAAGCGACGTAAAACCCCAAATAAATAAGTAAATATTTTAAAATTTCAATTTGTTTTTATCGATGCTCCTAACTCGTCTTGGAGTTTTATTTGCTTCATACTATTTTCTGCTTTTTATCAATCAGCCCTCACCCCAGTTCCATTTGGTCCCATATACGGCAGTACCAAAGCTGCAGTGGTTGGCTTCACAAGAAGTTTGGCAGTAAGTGTATGGATTTATATTGTTTGTATTTACAATATGTTAAAAATACACTTTTTATATGCAGTGGTATATAATAGAGCATCCATCTACAGCATGAACCAGATTAGTATAATTTTTTAATATGAGAATACTATTAAATATAATTTATTATTCTTATAGCAATCATTTTAAATAACATTATAAATGTTATGGCCCAGTCACATCTCCCCTTACAGCCGTATCTATATGTATGTACTTTCCACTTGATAACTTCATCCTTACCCCTCCGAAAAGGGACCCTTGTGTCATTTGGTTTGTACACATTGAAGAATGAAGTGCCCAAAATATCCATTCCACACACCACCTGCACCCCTTCAGCATGTATTTTTAGCATGAAGGCTCATGACAGGTATTTCAAACACTTCACAAAAGTATTCCCAACTGCAAAACACATTCAAGTGTGTAGAATCAGAGAATTGCACCGAAGATGTCAATCCCAAATGTAAACCCCAACGGGTGTCCTACTAAAATACAAAGCAGACCAAACAAAACTAAACAAAACCGGAAGTTCAAGAGCCTGTTCAGTGGTTATGCAAGACTCCAGCAAAGAAAGATATGAACTAGATGTAAACAATTACATATTAAACCATTCTATGGCCTTTATTTTGAGTGATGCTATGTGTCTTCTCCAGGGCCGTGAATTTGAGACTACAGAACAAAACATCAGGGTCACTTGTTTGTGTCCCAGTTTTACAAATACAAAGATGGTACAATCTGCTTCAGAGAGACTGGAACACAATGAAAGTGCTCAGAAATCTAGAGAGAAGCTGCTTATGTCTACTGGCATCATGGAGTAAGTTTGTAACTATGGCCATTGAGGTGCAGTGGTAACACACTCACCTCCCACCTCTAAGATAAGAGTTCAAACACCAGACCGATCTCCAGTGAGAAAGATGCTAACTGCCTGTAATTGGTCAGGAATTTACAGTACAGAACCCTGATCAGCTGTATCTACTGGTTTCCTTCTCCATACCAAATTACTCATAATATAATCGATACAATGATAATGAGCGTGATGTTAAAACTAAATAATAAGTGTGTACCAAACTTGTGCATAAACTAACGTTAATATTGCATGCATGTAATATATGAGATCATATTGTGACAGCTGTCAAACGTGTCCCACAGACTGTTTTAAATCTCTAACCAGTCACACCGGAAATGAACATAAAGGAATCATTTCAAAACTATACATCATCGTTTGGCCTACAAAATCTGACTGAATGTGTAGATATTAACTTTTAATCCAGGTTGCTGATAGTAAGCATTTTCAAGAGTATCAATCAGCTATAGTTCCCCCCTTTTTATTTATAAGCTAAGGTGTTTTAATTCTAATAAAGTTCAAAGTTAAGGCTTTACATCCCCTTCAACAACCAAGATCATACTGGAACAGGTCCTCATTCTTACCACTTGCGGGAGTTGGACTCAGAGGTGACAGCCGTGATCAGATGCAGAACCTGCTAACCACTAGACCATCAACGACCTTTTAATTCTGATAAGTACACACTGCTTAAACCCTTATTTTACTGCTGATAGTAAGCATTTTCAAGAGTATCAATCAGCTATAGTTCCCCCCTTTTTATTTATAAGCTAAGGTGTTTTAATTCTAATAAAGTTCAAAGTTAAGGTTTTACATCCCCTTCAACAACCAAGATCATACTGGAACAGGTCCTCATTCTTACCACTTGCGGGAGTTGGACTCAGAGGTGACAGCCGTGATCAGATGCAGAACCTGCTAACCACTAGACCATCAACGACCTTTTAATTCTGATAAGTACACACTGCTTAAACCCTTATTTTACTCTGCATATGGACCATGACATTTCTTGAAAGATATGGTCAATTGGGTCTGCTGGGAATAAAAAAGAGATGTGTTCAATAAGTCAAGCTATTAATAAGTTTAAGTGAATTACAGGTGCACATAATGCTGTTAAATTCCATTCAGTTAAATGCTCGTATTTATATATCATATGTTATATTACAGACTTCTTCACAATTTGTTTACTTGTGCAGAATAGACAGAGTGGTAGAAGCTTTCATGAGGATGGTAGATAATCCCGACAACAATGGGGGAGTGATGGTTGTGACCCCCAAAACTATGGGCTACAGACACCCCTACTCACTCAAAGGAAAACTTTGAACCTTTAAAAACACTATGTTTAAAAGGGCTGTTTCACATGCTACCATATATATATCTCCTTTTGCATTATCTCCTTTTTGCGCAGTTTTAAAATTATCATAATAATAAAAAAATTTACAAATAAAATAAAATGTATAAATTAATTTATTATGTTTTGTTTAGATTTTAGCAATTTCTGCCATTGTTATGGGTATATTTATCAATCTTAACCCGATCTTTGACCTTGCCATAGTGACCTTGACCTATAAAATTTTTCTCCAGGCTATATTTCTAATCTTTCTCTTATTACAAAGATTTATGGATTGCTTGAACTGATAATTATATGCACTTTTACATAATTGTACCTTTTCCATTGATAGCTATTCTGCAATTAATAAATTTTGCAGCTTTATACTTTTTAGTTTACTGATTAATGCTGTCATCTTGCTATTGAATTGTCTTGTTTTAATACTTTATCTTTATACACATTTTCTTTCTTGTAGATGCTATTTTCTCTGCTTAAATATTATTTGGAGCTTTATATGTAACTGACACTGCTCTGAAATTATCCAAATCTTTGTACTGTTTCACTACCTCTATAACTCATGATGTTGAAAACTATTTTCCTAGGCTGTGGGGTCCAGGCATCTCTGATGCTATTTTTCTAGTTTGGAACATCATTCATTAAACAGAGGCTGTTTAGGCAGGTATCAACAACAATAAACTAAAGACGAATTCTGACCAAACTGAATTTATTCTGATTTCTGAAGAATGTATCAGAGATTCCTAAAAAATCATCACTCTCTGTAAATCCCCTTAAGAATATCTTAAAGCCAATTAAGTCAGTAAAAAAATCTTTGAAGTCACCCTGGATGCAGATAATACAATGTGTAGCTATGTTGCCAATGGCTGTCGTGTGTGTTACTACCATCACAGGGATTCTGCAGAGACTGGAAGTATCTTAACTATGATACATTTCTGATGGCAAATACCATTGTCAGCAGCCCCCTTGACTACTATAAAAACAAGACGTAGTAATCCAGCAAAGATGCTTCTCAAAGTTCCCTTCTACAGCTCTTCGGTTCATAAATTTAAAGTTCATTTTAACAAGTGTGTGTATTGTGTTTTACTGGGTTTTATACTTAGCGCAATATCTCCATATACTACAGGATTCAAAGTGCTATTTGACCCATTCGACTGAACAAGGTACAGTCCAAACTCTCAAGTGACTTCCCCTAACTCAAAGGCAGAGGTTCAAGGATGACCATTTATCAACGTCTTTGAGGTTCTTTAGCTGCAACTGGGGATATGACCCAATGACAGAGGACCGCCATTTTAAGTGGTTTGAACCCACATCCTCTGTACTCCTAGGCGAGTGTGTTACCTGCTAGGCCACAGTGGCAAAACTCGAATGATGCTCCAAAACTTTGGAATGATTTGCTACTGGAAATTTAAACTGCTCATACACTATCATGTTTCAAAAGGCGACTTAAAACTTTTTAAAAATCTGTTTCAGAAGTATTTCCTCCCTAGATTTTCTTAATACCGAACACTGATAGTCCACTGGTGATGACCTTATTATGCCTTACGACTTATGACTTATGCATTATGATTTAAATGGTGTGCCTTAGAATCCTCAAGATTGGAGATTAAGCACTTTGATACCATATACCTGTAATGCCTTGCTTTATTATATAACAAAGACAAGCATCAATAGCCTACAAAGAGTTCAAAACACCTTACATTGTATTACGTTTAGGCTGAATAGGTTCAGCTATGTGAAGCAGTCTTAAATCAAACCCACTGGCTGCTCACTGAATACCAAATACTATTCCAATGAAGCCTTTTAATAATCTTTGGTCTCTCATTACACCTAGTGGCGTAACACAAGGTAACTGAATTTCTGCCTCCTTGACAAGATCAAATAAATGGCTGGGGGTGTACAGCTTTGCTGAAGTTGCTTCTACTGAATGTGACGGGCTTCCGTAAGCCTTCGGTACCCAAAGTCATATCAATGGGTTTAGATGGCACCTCTCATAGTCCTCTATCTGAATGGATGTTAAATAGAGATGGGCTCTTTCTGTCAACTGGACCTTCCCTTTTTGATATTAGCTCAGTAGAGTTTTTACATTGAAACCATTCCTACCCAGGGTAGTACACTGACCTATTTGTGAATTACCTATGAAATCATTTAAAAGGCATGTGGGTGGAGCTTAAAGTAACCATCAGGGGTAGTATGGGTGGTCAGTGGTGTACAAAGGGTGTTTTAGCTCATTAACAAAGAAAATTTTAATATTAACCCATTTTATTGGAGGGATGAAGGGCATAGTTCACATTTCACCATTAGCAGGGCCAAATATGACTGTTCTTCTTTATGCAAATGGTCAGTGCAAAGGAACATGTATGTACAGTATTGTACACCTTTTGGCTTTTGCTAGTATTATTGTCGGCTCTTAGATATTTTTTAAAGTTTCATATTTTATATATTTTTCTATATTTTTCCAATAACAAGTACTAAGTGTAACTGAAAGAAACAATCTGACCTACAGAAAACATAATTAATTTTCAAAGGGAATCAGCATTACATTTTATGGTACATTCTACTTAATTCTAACCAGAGCCTATTAGCTAAGGTCCAGGATCTAATACCAAGTTTTTATGTTTCATGTAAAAGCCAGCGTAGTATTCGTACAGACTTACAATATTTTATGTATTTAGTCAGGGGCTCTGGTACAGACCATGGGCAAGGCTAGATGTATTGGTACACTGAATTGATAATATGATACACCAGGGTGTGGGGTTGGTGTATTGAAAATATCACTTGAAGTATATGTATGGAAGAGTATTAGTGCCACAGAAAAAAATCTTTTTGAATTGTCGATTCAGTATCTCCACATGTCGACATAATATCTCAACATGTTGAGTTACTATCTTAACATTTGCATAGTGAAGAACAATTACTTAATATCTCAAAAAAAAGCTTTTTTAATTGTCAACTTATTATCTCAACATGTTGAGTTAGTACCTCAACATGTTGACTTAGTATCTTAACATGTTGACTTAATATCGCAACTTGTTGAGTTAATATCTCAACTTGTTGAGTTAGTATCTCAACATGTTGACTTACCATCTCAACATGTTGAGATACTAAGTCAACATGTTGAGATATTAACTCAACATGTTGAGATACTAAGTCAACATGTTGAGATACTAACTCAACATGTTGAGATAATAAGTTGACAATTAAAAAAAAGCTTTTTTTTTCTGTGGCACTAACACTCTTCCATATATATGACATATTTCAATGATGTGTAAAATTTATCAAGTTACACAAATAACAATTTCTTGGTACTTCCTTTTTCCAAAATATCCTGCACCAGTTTATCGTCATGTAAAGTATAGAAAAGCCCTACAGAGAAAACCCATACAGAAAAAAGTCATACAATTTGTGGACCTCATTGAAAACACCCTACACCATTTTTGAGACTGGATAGTAATTTTCAGATAGTACAATGTGCAAACATAAACTGTTTCCAAGTTACATATCACTTTTATTTTTTCGAAATTATTATTATTTTTTACGGAGCCCAGGAAGGTACATAGAACTGTTTTCTTAGCATCTCGTTCCCATGAGATAGGAAGTTATGGCCATGAGTTAGCAACTCATTACCACAAGTTACAAGTTGTTCCTACAAGTTAGCAAGTTGTTCCCACAAGATAGCAAGTCGTTCCCACAAGTTATAAAGTCATTCCCTCAACATAGCAAGTCATTCCCACAAGATAGCAAGTCGTGCCCAGAAGTTAGAAAGTCGTTCCCACAAGTTAGAAAGTCATTCCCACAAGATAGCAAGTCGTTCCCACAACATAGCAAGTCGTTCCCACAAGATAGCAAAATGCCTGTTTTGTGGCACTTTCCTTGGTCCTTCTAAGATATTTCAGTATGTTACATTGGACTGGGTGCTATTAGGCACAGCATACCTTGCAGTATCTCCATTGCACTGGATTCTCATACAAGCTATGTATCTGGATGCAGCAAAACTCGTGTTTGCTAACTTGTGGGAACGACTTGCTAACTTGTGGTAATGGCTTGCTATCTTGTGGGAATGACTTGCTATCTTGTGGGAATGAATTGCTATCTTGTGGGAACGACTTGTTAACTTATGGGAACAACTTAGTATCTTGTGGTAATGACATTGCTAAGTTGTGTAAATGAGTTTATATCTTGTGGTAATGACTTTGCTATCTTGTGGTAACAACTTTGCTAAGTTGTGTAAATGAGTTTATATCTTGTGGTAATGACTTTGCTAACTTGTGGGAACGAGTTAGTATCTTGTGGTAATGACTTTGCTAACTTGTGGGAAAGAGTTAGTATCTTGTGGTAACGACTTTCTAACTTGTGGGAATGATTTACTATCTTGTGGTAATGACTTGCTAACTTGTGGGAATGATTTTCTAACTTGTGGTAATGACTAACTATCTTGTGGTAACAAGATCAAAAAATGAGAGAAAAAAAACCAGTTCTATGTCACTTTCTGGGCTCTGTAGTTTTTAGTATTTGCTAAATACACATTTATGGTCCCCCAAACTAAAATATAAAGAAATACTTTTAACATTCACAATACAAATAACATATAAAAAATTATTGTATTACTATTGAAAGGAAAATAAACAAATCCCAATTGTCAAAAACAAATTCTAAGTTCAACTGACTGTAAAAATTCTGGAACATAACTTCATTTCTACTTGAACTTTCACTGCAATGTTCTTTTTGATCAGTTATCATCGAGAGATTGAGTAACTGTAATCAAGTGTGCTTTTACTTTGCTAACAAAGTGACTATTTTATTGTTTCTAAAACTACAAAGGAGCATGGGGATTGAAAATTACAGCACATGGTAGTTTGAATAGCAATTGAAATACCCTTTAAGTAATGATCAACCCTTTCATTTGTAAACTAACCATAATTTATAGGGCTTTCTCCAAGATCTAAAAATGGTATCTTGCATTTCTACATGGATATTAAAAACTGTTGGGCTTTTTTCCTGTAGGGCTTTTCTTTGTAGGGTTTTTCCCATTTCCAATCAATAACACTTTAAAACTAGCCACTTGAGACGTCATAATAGATTCTACTGGCCAGTCCTTAAAAGGTTCCAACAGACAATACATCATATTGTCCAGTTTTTTATGTGAATACAAATATTGCTCTACACATACATAAAGTTGCCACCCCTTAAATTTTATTTAAATCAGGCACTGCCATATTAGGCATGTCACTACCCGGCTTACTTCCCACTGGTGTACAATGTAAAAACTCTACTAGGGAAGTCGACATCAACTTGGCGGTTTATAAATACTTCCTTATACAAAACATGCTGTTTCTACTGAACTTAAAATAACACAATGGTCCAACTACAGAACTATAACTTTCAAGTCACTGCTTTATTTGTGTCTTGAAAGGAAGGTGAATAATAAAAAAATAGAAGTAGATTTACGGAATAAGCAAACATTATGGATACAGTTTTTCAAATGCTAGATTTGAATGCAACAAAAAGTAACACATCCAAAATCACAGTTTTCCTCTCAAGTGGTACGGGTATTTATATCTCATTATGTCTGGTGTAACCACGTAAATGCCTCCATTGTTGGAAGGGTTGTCCACCATATTCATCAGAGCTTCTACCACTCTTTTAATTCTACAAATGTCAACACAAATACAAACATCCAACAAAATATATTTATCTGCAAACTTACTATTAAAACACCACCAGACATCAACAATCTAGTTTCCCAAGCTGTCCAATGTCAGAAAAATGTCAAATGTATGTAGCCAAAAAGTGTAGAAATAAAAAAGTTGTATTTTATTTAAAAGGTAGAAAAGTATCGCGAAGGTAAATTTAAAATTTAAAGTACCTCATGCCAACACAAAGAAAATTGACAGCACCCACACTTGCCAATAAGCAATTAGTGTAATAAATTGTGACTAACTCGTATGATGCAGTGGTCACCAACTCAGTATAAATTAGCATCTTGTACATTTGATCAGCAACTCGTATTTTCTATACTTACATACTACATAAGTAGAAATTTTAGATGGATAAAAATTGAACTAATTCCAATTTTTAAGACATTCATTCGAATAAATTTTCATTAATTGTTAGTTTCTACTTAGAGAGAGTAATACAGATTTAAAATTTTCACATAGACTTAATTTTTACTATCACTATTCACTGTTCCACTATTTAAGTTAATTAGCTGAAATAGCTAAAATTATGCTTAGAGAGAAAATTTCAACCTGTACAGTAATCAAAGTAATATGTACCATAGACTGCTCGACAGATGGGCTACAAGGGATTTGCCTGGCTGTACCTTGCAATCAGAAATACTTCATACACAGTTACTCTCAGTTTGAGCGTGGAAACCAGGGTCAGCCTGACCCCTACCTGGACTAATCACCGTCTAAATGTTATATAAGTTGCCTTAAAACCCCACAAGTACTAGGCCAAGTGCTTGTGTGTTTGCGTGTGTGTTTTTTTTTTTTCAAATTACATGTATCCCTACGAATTCAAGGTAGAATGTGCTAACCCACATTTGGTAAAACAGACGAAGTGTGACTGACTAGTTAATCAATTAATGAGTGTTGCTATACGCCACGGTAGTAGGCGTTGGGTGAAACGCCCCTGTCCTTCAACTATCATCTGATGTCCCTATGCGAACTTGTAACAGAGGCATATTTGCAAATCATGCTTCTTTTGTTGTACATGAAAGAACCTACATTGACTTGCATTACTTTATATGGACGTATTGCTAAACCCTAAAATGGCAAACGCATCCACTTCAAACACAACGTATGTCTTACGGAAATTATTTCACGTTAGGTGGCTGTCAAACGCATCACTGAACCTCTCTAATATATGGTAAACTGAAACTGAAAGGTAGGTTTTTGAGGTGATAGACGAGTTTGTCATTACTGCAAAACTGTACTACATTCATTTGTTTCTAGTAAATACCACACATAAAATGGATAAGTATCTATCTTTCGAGACTTACGGCATAATGTCACCCTCTTTCATAGTATCATGATATCGTGCAAAATCCCAGTGCTTTGGTCTTGTATTAACAAAACTTGGGCATAAACAAGTCACTCTGATGCCTTGGTCTGTTGTGTCATATGCACGGCCCTGGTGAAAATTGTGCATTGTGCATTGCATTAGAAAAAGTACATTTACAATACTGGCATGCAATTGACTTGAGTAACTTACTTAGTCAAAGTTGAGATTTACTCTCCATTCAACATCCAATATCACATCAGGGCGGACCTCAAAGTTCATCTTATATTGTGAACAGGACAGCTGGTCTAGAACCAACAGCCATAGATGTGAGAGTCCAGTGGTGGTGCGACTTGTTAACCAATTGATCGACTGAAGCCTACTTTTGTTTTACTGGAATAGTATGTATATATACACAATATTTCAGAGATAAATACTGTGCTATGTACAGACGCATACATAGTGCATTCTGTTTCATGTATGTATGGACCACATATGAATATGTGTTGCTTAATGCAAAAGTGAACGTCCATCATTAAAATAATGACGATTTTTGCGATATCTAAACCACTCTTACATCTTATACCTTATGAGGGGCCACGGTGGCAGAGTGGTAACACTCTCGCCTCCCACCTCTGAGGCCGGGGATCGGTTCCCAGCATGGCCTCAAGTGGGAAAGCTGGTAGTTTCTTGCCGTTGGTTGGTAGTTTACAGTACAGAACCCTGATGAACTGTATGTACTGGTTTCCTCTGCCCTTCCAACTACCCGTCGTGATATGACCTGTACAGTGTTGAAAGCGACGTAAAACCCCAAATAAATGAATAAATAAATATATCCCTTATGTGCCCTACAAATTTTGTGAAATTTAAGGCATTGGCCAGTGTGAGGGAGGTAGAAGCTGGCAACGGCATCTTACAAATACCAAAGCAAGTGAATCTTCTGGGTTTATATTCACAAAAGGGATCAAGCTCAAGTTCAGCCAAGAGTCAGCTCCAATATACAGCTGTTTATACTAAACTTGAGCTGATTTTTGGCTCAATTTGATCTTGATCCCTTTAGTGCATACGGCCAAAGGCTGGGTTGCAGAAATTAATTCCCTTTTCTTCCCTATAGTCTTGGCATGCTGTCTGTGTTACAAAAATACCCACGGAAAACTTCCATTTCACTTGTGTGTCTCTTGCAACTTTATCCATTTTTTGCTCGTGGCCAGCACATAGGACAACGTACGTGGACATGTAAGAGAGGCTTTACCCACAGGTCATCCAATACTGATAATGTTACAAAATAACCTAGATGTACAAGTGACATATTTCTTGAAATACACAGTTCAGAACTGTTTATAGTTATATATATTTTATATGTATGAAATACACTCACAGCCAAACTGCGTGTGAGAGTCACTACTCCTGTCTTTGCTGCAGCATAAATGGGCCAACGTACAGGAATCAGACCTTCAACAAGTCAACTTCTTTTATATTTTTATTTCTTTTTAACATATTTGATAACATACAGTGACATTACATAAGCCGTGTATGATGATATACTATGAAAACCTTTTGGCAAGAGTACATTTCACATGGTCTCATACCTTTTACAAAAGAAAATATTAATCATCGACTATATTACCAAAGAATGTATTCGGCATCAGATCTGTATTAACAGAAAATTTAAACACACACAGTATTAGTTACAAATTCACATCATATTCAAGATATGATCCGGTAGATCCACATATTCATAAAACAATTTTGAATCATATTCACCTTGACTAATAATCCCTGTTAATCAAAATTTCTTAAATATTTTACCCGCTGCCCCTTTTGAACAGCAATAAATGTACTTTGTGTTACTAGTTTGACAACATTTACAGGCCAATAGTCTTTGAATCTGTCAATATATCTAATCTGTTTTATATTTATCCCAACTTTATAGGAGATCCAAAATTCTTTTTGCCAAAAAGTGAAAAAGGTTTAGAGCCAATACTGAGACGAAATAGAGCCGAACGTTTACTGAAATCAATCAAAACAACATTTGTACAAAAAAACCCTAAAGGGCCAGTGTAAACTTAATTTATGCAATATCGAACAACATTTTAATAATGGACTATAATAGTGCAAGACATAAAGTTTATTATCAGGTTTTACATTTGCTGAACCAAACAGTAGTTATATTGTTTGTAAGGCATAACATGACCTCCATCCAATAGACACATTTTAAAAGATGTTAAACAGTAACTGATTGACGCAGTAAGATCAAACCCATATTTATCATATCAAAATTTACAAAATTTTGACATATTACTCACCAGCACTAGAGCCAATGTTTACAATTAAACCACCACGGCCACCATTTTCTTTTTTCATGTAGTGTACAGCTAAATTTGTTCCTTCAATTACAGCTATCTAACATGACAGAACATATGAGATTAAACTGCACTAAACTTAACCTCTGTAAATAGTCAAAAGTATTTAAACATATATAGAATTTTTCTTATTGAAATTATCATTATTTAACTCTATCCACCTTAATCCAGTGAAAGGATTTGAATTTACTTTAAAATATTATTTTTAGCAAAGCTATCTATACATACCAGATCTATGTCTATGACTTTTCTCATCCCAAAAGTCTCAGGCACCCCAGCATTGTTAATAACTATATCTACATGACTGTACAAGTGCTTGGTCTTCTGGAATAATTCTGTCAAAGTTATTGACATGGTGATAAGAATGACTGATAGGGATATATGTCCCAATTATGACTTTAAAAAATAATCATTCGTAAATATGTTAACAAAATTATCAAGTAATATTAAAATATTACTGAATAAGATTTAAAAAGTCAAGGCTACTCCAAGAAGGTCAAAGATCAAATAAAGATCACTGCATGACGTTGTACACCTATATTCGCCAAACCAATATCTCTGGCAGGTATTAACTTCTTACACCTTATGGCTTCTCAGACATAGCCTGGACAAGTTTTTTTAAAAGATTAGGGCCACACCAAGGTCACACCATGATGTTGCACACATATACCTTTCACCCAATGTCCTTACCAAGTATCAACTTTCTACACTTTGTAGTTTCTGAGATATAGCCGAAATAGGATTTTAACTTTCAGTGTCACTGCATTGCACACTCACACTCCCCTTAGATCCTGCAGGCCTTGGGAGTCTGCTGGCCTTTACAGGTTGAGGGGTAAAACAAGAAACCCATGAATTGTCATAAGTATATATTTTGCATATTTCTTTCAATTTATCAGATGACTCCAGAGTGACAAAATGTGAAGCTGTTTTTCCCACCTGGCTTTTGTCCTGCATAATAATTAACCCATCTAAACTGGGATTTGTCAATAATGAATTACATTGTGAATTAAATATGACTGTCATAGCAAAGGTAGTCAGATCCACTAGCTCTGGGATTTACAATATAGAAGTCCTTGGTCGTCTAGTGGTTAGAAAGTTTAGTATGTAATAGGCTGTATCACCTCTGTGTGGGTTCAACTCCCACAAGTGACAATGGTGATGGCTTGTCCCAATAAATATGGCCCTGGCTGCTGAATGGGATATGAAACTATAACTTTGATATATTTAATCTACTACGGAAGTCTTCAATGGCCTAGTGGTTAGCAGGTTTGGCATCTAATCATAGGCTGTAACCTCTGTGTGGGTTCAACATTCAAAATGACCTGTCCCGGTATAACCCTGGCTACTGAACAGGATGTAAAGCACCAACTTTGATATGTGGATCTACTATATAAAATGTACAAAATAATTTGAATGGCAGAAATAGTATACTGGATACATGATCACAATTGTTGCAAAGAATTTGTGTGATTCAGCTTACTTTTTAGGTCCTCTGTCTTGCTGACATCACATTGTGCAAAACTAACTCTCTGCTGGCCAAACTCATCCCTAAATTCTTCACATGTTTTGTTTCCTTGAACAGCATCAAAGATCTGCCAGCATAACCTGGTAAGTTAGAAGTGTCATGATGCACCAGTAAAATAATAATCCATTATATATCAATGTTTAATATATATTCAACAAAGCTATTAACCATCAAGAAAATAAATACATGCCAGCACAACTTTGTGAGTTTAAAGTGACATCAAGTAAAGTGCAGCTCTTTTGACAAAAAATGTTTATATTTAAAAAATATCTGCTAATTTATAGTGGCTATTCCTTCTAGCCCATTCCTTAGTGTGGATCCATCTTCCAAATAAAAATCATCTATATTGTATCAATATTACATTAACGCAACTGATTAACAATAAACTGATAAACAAAAGCAACAACCACAAAAACATGTACTAAAAATAAACAAAAGCGATATTTCTGCATGAATACAAACATGGGCATAGAAACTTTTAAAAAGTATAAATCTTACAGTCGCTCCCCTTTGCAGCAGTCCCCCTGCAAACCCTTTGCCTAGACCCATTGCTCCTCCAGTAATTATTGCTACTTTACTTGTTACATCCATGACAGCTGGGTAGGTTAAGTGCAATATTATAGCATAACAATTTATAGTATACTCATTTGTACATACGTATACTTTAACAACATTTATGCATCAAGCAAACAATTAAGCAGTACTGACCAAACACCTATCAGTGTATAATGAGATGAAGTTTAAAGTTTACATATTGATAATCCATTGATTTATTTTAGTACTGTTTTAGAGCCACAGTATATACCACAGTATCACAAGCAAAAGAAGATTAATAAGACAATAGCTCATGTTCAGCATAATGTTTGTATATTCTCATATTCTCAGTTATTCGTTATCTAACAATTTTCCCAGAAAAATTACAATAACCAAAAAAAAATTCTTTGAAGGAATCATTAATTAAAGTACTATAAAAACATGAATTTTCAGTACAATTCTTACCAAAAAAATTCTCTTGTTAAGAGTTTTTTTCAAGGAATGTGTTTATGTAAATATAATTTATACAGAATATATGAACATTTATAATTCACTTCAAGATTGTCATGTATTATATGTGAAAGATTGCATATTTCTAAAATTAAATAATTCACATACTTTTTCAAAGAATCGAAATGTTTATTCGCATAATGACCAAAAGGTCCTGGATAGAAAGATTCAATTCTATTCTGTACTTTTATAGCACTTGATCTCTGCCAAGGCAGACTCTAAGGCGCAACACCAGGTCCAATCCAGTAATCATTCCATATAGGCAGGTCAATACCACTGAGACGCTGGATCGTTTATATGCTAATGTGGAAAAGCTTCTTCAAAGAGATAAGATTTTAGCTTTTTTTCTGAAAGAGGCAAGAGTTGGGGCAGAACGAACACCATCAGGTAATTCATTCCAAACTATGAGAGCATCAAAAGCAAAACTGTGGCCAAAGTATTTTTGTATAGATAGGTAGTACTGAGGAACCTCTAGGAACCTTTAATCTGGACAGTTATATCTTGTGCCATATCTTCCACAATGAATAGATAAAAGAGAACTGAAATAGCTTGGGTGACCACTGTGAAGAAACTTATAAACCAAAGTGACAGTTTTGAAAATACAGCAAAAGTCAACTGAAACCAATGGAGTGTTCATATATTCCTACTGAGTGTGTTTTCAATACACTGCAGGTTACACATGTTGAAACTGGATATTTAAATAACTGAAGTATTTCTTGAAATAACAAGAAACTTTCAAGTGCAATATGCCAACAATACCTTACTATAACATATGCATCATTACACTGATTATGAAAAATCTTCCAACTTTAAGAAATCTCCCAAATGAAAATCAAAATAATTTGGGAGGCAGTACACGTTACCTTCCCCACATCATAAAAATAATTAAACTGATCATTTTAAAACTCTATAGAAATTTATTTTGCATACAGAGACACTTAAAGTGGGTAAACATAGTCAACCACTTTCAGACAATTTTAACTGCTTGGTTAAAATAACTGGATTCTGGTTGCCTTGGCTTTTACCAAAATACTACCAAGGAAATGTACAATGTTTGTCAACTTTAATGTCACAATAACTTCCAGTTATCTTACCACTAGCATTTGAAAGATATAGCTACACTGTCTATACTGTTCATGCCCAAACTGGTGCAATGTAAATTCTTCACTTTTCCCATTCTCACATACCTTCAAATTCCTAGAACAATTTCTACAGGTCTCAAAAAATATTCCTGCTTTTGACACAGATTATACCTTGCAGTCTTAAATTGATGAACTGCCTCCTTCAAACACTCCATAGTATTACTTGTATGTCTTAAATCAATGTCTAAAACACAGTTGTACACAGGTGTGAAATGTGATTCAGTAAGCAGTATCAATCTAGCTGCATGCAGAAGAGAAAGACCCTGTTTCTGGCCTTCAATACAGGCATGAATGTTCAGTGTACTGCACCATTCCATCATCAGCCTGTAGTTCCAGTTACATCCCAATGGTAAAATCTGATCTGGATACTTGCTGAAGTAGACATTAAGTACATCTTGATCATCCGTATTGTGGATTCCATCAGGATAGACATCCTCCTTGGAACACGAAAGGTATCTTTCTGCAAAGTCTACTCGAGAAAGGTGCTTGAGGTGTATCATGATAACTCCAGCATTAAGGCCAAACAAACCATCATGTGTCTCAGTGAAGTTTGGATGATGCACATATCGATAATCCGCTCGAGACAAGGACATAATATGCTTGGTACCGAAGTTATCAAACAACCTCCACATATTCAAAATGTCATCTATAACAATAACATCCAAATCTATGTAAATGATATGATCTGTGAAGTTCTTAATACTAGTATATTCCCAGCCATACATCATGCAGGCTTTAATTTTGTGCCCTATTAGCTCTTCTGCCTTCACTCCATGGTACATAAGCCATTGATCACAAACTAAACTGGCTTGTTTGACACATATCCTCTTGCTATATTCCAGTGGCCAAAATGATATCTTGTGATTCATCCTGCGAACAGAATCATCTGTGGTAAAAACATGCCACATAATGGAAGATGCTTTGGAGAGAAGCAGAATATTCTTCATTAGCCTTAAGGAGTAATTCACATATTTTGTACCATATGAGATGGTTGCTATGTGCACTGTTTGCAAATCAGTTGAGTTTATTATGCTAATTCTTTTATTCGGTGGGGCTACTGAAAAATCTGACAAGAACATTTTCCAAAAGAAGATCATTGTAGAGATAATAATGCAAAATCTAATGAATTTCCTTGGAGATGTCATATTTTTTTAGCAGACATGTGTTTCTCCAGAAGTAAAACAATCCATAATCCACTCTTTATTTATCACAAAACCATAATCACTTAGATTATATTTATAAAATCAAAACAGTTTTTAAAGGATGAATTTAGTACAGAGCCAGTCTAAAAACTTTTCAACATGTTTATACTCTTTGTGTTTTGCACTATTCCTTTTAACTAAGACATAAAAGGAAACATCTCTATATTGAGTGTTATTTCATGTTAGAATACTTTAAAATAGTATTGAGCAAATTCTATTGATTTTCACTAAAACAATTCCACATATCATACATATCTTCATCTAAACAAAATATAAGATGCAAGGAAATATTGACACATAGAAAGTCAAAACTGAAATCTATTAAATCAGTTCCCGTAAGGATTCTGTATGGGATGTATCTGTAACAACATTAGTGATGAAATGTGTCATTATTTGTGAGTTTCCACCGAAATATTAGATTTTTTTCACCCACATTTCATTCATTACAATATTGCAGAAACGTGACTATTCCATCTTTAATCCCTTGGAACCATGAAATAATTGTTCCACTTTATTAGACCTGTATATCAAAAAGTTAAGAGATGCAGTTTATTTGGTCTGTATCAGCACACACAGTTCATATGTCTGCAATTGGCAAATGTAATTGCCGCAAAGAAGCCATTTTCATGGGATAATAACCAAAACCTGCATGGATTTCCTTAATTTTTGTCAAAGTGTTTCAAATTATTGGCCAATAGCAAAATTTCAGTGGGTGCTGGAGGATGAACATCAGACCTGTCACTGAAAAGTAAAACACCCGAACCATTAAAGCCCAAAGTCGAGGGGTCAAAGAGCATTTAAGAACCTTCATTCCTCTGTCAAGTGTGATGCTATAGTAAACAAACTAATGTTGCATGACAAGTGCATTTTAATGTATACCTATCTCAGATGATTAACAACTGCAGTGTACAGAGGGACTTATGTTGGAATCTGCTAATTTAAATAAAGTTTGTGTACTTTAAAACAGTAAAAAAAGCTGCTTCAACCGATAAAATACCTTAAGGACTTGTGCCCTTTTAGTCTGGAAAGAAGAGATTATCAGTGCTGTCAAAATATGATATGTTATATCCCAGTAAGCTGTAGTGCATTTTGAGAATTTTGTTTAAATGTGTTATTCGCCTACTTATGGGTCAACTATATAACATAGTGAATTTGCAGCACTATAGCTCATTGCATAGCTATGCAATGGCTACTTTCAAGTTCTCACTTTTGAGTAAATCAGCTAAGATATGACCAAAAATGGCCACATAACACCATGCTGCAATCTGGAATTCTGTGACCTCATATCTTCTCATTAATATTAATGAGGTACGTCCATGAACATGGAAAGCACTGGCACTTTATCTTAAAACAATGCTTGTGCACTGAATATAAGCCTTGTCGTGGTTCCAATAACCATGATGCATTGTGGGATTGAGGTAAATAATGTTTTGACCGTCTTCGAGATGTTTCGATCCATATTTCCACCCAAAGAAGATGCATGTATACAGAAGTTTCAGCCGTGTTTTATTTGAAATCCCGCAAGGTTCCGTGACCCCCACATATTCTAATTTGCATATTTTATTTTAAATTATTGCTAGAAAGCCCTACAGAATTCCATGGCATCATATTTTCTAGTTTGCATGTTTTATTTTCAAATATTGCCAGGAAACCATAAATTATTTTAGTGGCAGATAGTGCTGTAACGAGTTGACTGTAACTTGAGTACTAAGTCTGTCGACGATGTTTGTAGATCACATCGGTTTAAGCAATTTAACTTGAGTTTTGAAGAAATAAATAGCGATATAACAACCTTGTTACAAAGTACCACTTTTACAATTTATTCCAACAATAAAATCATAATCACAATAAGCAATGGTCATTTTTTATTTACCTTACTTTTCTTTGCCAAAAATGGTGGTGTACTATGGTAGTGCACCCAAGGTAGAATTCAGTGCTTGCATACACCACGGTGGTGTATCCAAGGTAGAATGTAGTGCTTGCGTACACCTCCGTGGTGTACCCAAGGTAAAATTCAGTGCTTGCATACACCACGGTGCTGTACCCAAGGAGGAATCCATTGCCTGCAAACACCATAGTGTTGTACCCAAGGGAGAATTTATTCCTTACATACACCATTTATTTCCTAAACACACTTCAGTGGTGTACACCAGGGAGGTGTACCCAAGGGAGAATTCAGTGCTTGCATACACCATGGTAGCATACCCAAGGTAGAATTCAGTGCTTGAGTACATCACGGTGGTGTACCCAAGATAGTGTTCACTGCTTGCATACACCACAGTGGTGTAACTCAAGGTAGAGTTCACTGCTTGCATACACGATGGTGGTGTAACGAAGGAGTAATCTATTGCCTGCGAACACCATGGTGTTGTATCTAAGAATAAATTTGGGAATAAATTTATTAGTTTTGTTTTACCTAACTGATGTAAGTATTTGTCATGAATGATGCATTACCGGGCAGAAGAATATTTCCTCATAAATATTCATGCCACCGGTCCATGGACAGGCAGTGTACTGGAATTTCATCTTAAACAAGCCTTTCATTTTATAAAAATATTGCTGGATACTGATAAAAAACCTCATGGCATGAACCTACAGTAGGAAACCCCCATCCAAGAAATTCTGTTAATATTCATGAGAAAATATGAGGTCACGGAGTTCCCTTGGGGGTTTCAAGCAATATTTCATTTGTGCGAATACAGTAGACTGAAGAATTTTTGGGCGAACGCGTTTCTGTGCAAACGATCTGGTTATAGCTGATGTACGGGTTTTCGATATATTCATGTTTTCGATCATTTAAAATATAAGGTCTCGGCCTCGTTTTTGGATGTCATTTTCACAATATTTTGGAATGAATATGCAGTCACATTGAACCAGCGAATTTGAGGATTTAGTATTGTTGTTTAAAGTCTGATAATATTGGTTGTGTTGGTTGTGATGTTGGAGCCCAACTTAGGAGTCAGCCCATCTTAAGATGGGCTAGAGCATATCAGCCCAACTTAAGATAATAAAATTCAACAATGATTTTTTGTTGAATATAATATAAACTATTTGCAGGGAAATTATTTTTTCATCAAAAAGATGACATTAACATTTATAAACTTAACTGACCCTTCCACAGAAATAATTTGTACTTCATTTTTATTTTATATAAATATGTTCAGCTTATCTAACCTCAACAAAAAGTATTTAACTGCAAAAACTAAAATGAATTGTGTTTCCTGAGCCTTGAAAGCATTAAAATATTCCTTTGATGTCGATTTCATTGTCTTTCATTGCAATGATTTCTTTATTGGATTTGTGTCTATTGTTTCAACATTCTATTGATGTTGATTTGTTTCACTTGGGGTGGGTGAAGTACACAATAGGAAATACCCCAAAGCATAAAGTGAAACAAATCAACATCAAAGTAATCTCTAAATATATTGAGGCTTAATTGTATCAAACCTATGAGGGGGCAATTCTAAGACTAATCCAGTTACCAATTCACACACATAGTCAAACAAATCAACTCAAAAGAATTGTTGAAACAATAGATATATCACAATCTAATCCAGTTGCCTAATCACTCCCCACAAGTGAAACAAATCAAGTTGAAAGCAATGGTTGAACAATAGATATCTTATAACCTAATGACCCTCCAATTGTCAGATTAACTGAGGCAGTGTCTTGAAACAATAAAGGAATTAACATCAATGCATAATGAGGTAAAGAAAAGAAGTAACATTTAAGTAGAAAAATAAGTAAATAATATTTAAATTTCAAAAATAAAAACTCAAATTATAAGTTGGGCTAATATTTGTTACCAAATCTTCAGATGAGATAAGCAAAACAAATGTTAAATAATATTTCACAAATATATACTGTATAATTGAAATATAAGGATTTAAATAAACTAGCATAGTTATATTCAATTTCATGATTAAAACCACCAGTGGAGTGTGACATAATAAATTAATATTAAAATAGCTGGTTAATATTAAATTTTAGTTTTAAAATCATTCCTGAGTTTGCTTATCTTAAGTTGGGCTGATATGCTCTAGCCCATCTTAAGATGGGCTTAGCCCATCTTAAGATAGGCTACCCAACTTAGGATCCTAAGTTGGGCTATAGCCCATCTTAAGATGGGCTGACTCCTAAGTTGGGCTCCAACAGTGATATTAAGCATTGTCCATTTACGTTGTCATAGCAACAACCTGTCCATCGTGGATACCATATTTCCTCATTAATATTAATGAGGCAGATCCGGAACAGGAAGTGCACTGGTACTTAATCTTAAACCAGTCTTTCTTCTCTTTTTATAAAATATTGCTAGGAAAGAAATCCATCACTGGTCGCTTCGAGTCAGCTGTGGGCGATATTAGAAGATTTTAACCAAATATGCAGATTTCGACATTTTTCGTACAAATTTCTTCTGGGATATCAATAAACGAAATGTTTTATATTTATTACATTATATTCTTTAATATTTAACCCTTTTCTTGCGACTTCTGGCATATCTGAAGTTTTGAAGTGACAAATCTCGCGAAATAGAGGAATGTGCATGCGTACACGGTGATCTTGAGCAAGCTTTTCAGACTGGTACCCTAAATAATATTTTTTAACGAAAACGACTCCCCGAGAAGTGGGTTTGCAACCTGGCCATGAAAATGAAATGAAATTGTAACAAGTAATTTGGACTGGTACCCTCAGTAATATTTATATCCCAAAAAACCTGGGGTATGAGGGACCAGCTCCAGTAGCTGATAGTTTTTTTAGTAATTGAAAAACATAAACACCTATTGAGATCCAAAATTTTCAATGATTTACCTGATAATTATTTTCTGTTTTAATAAGGCTAGCAATACTAAATCAATAATAATGTAAAGGCAAAATACTGCAGGCTATATTGCTCTTGGTTTGAAAAAGTTTGGTTATATATTGGCCAAGATACTACTTTTAAAAATTAGTATGCACAGCAAAGAATAGGAAATGCAAAATGTTTTGTTCAATTTAAATAATTTTCCTCTCTGTGAGTTATGTATGGATGTTAATGCAATAAAAATAACACGTGACAATATATATGCGTGATTAACTGAGAGGAAAGGCAGACTTTATCACTCATGCTACCTTTACTGGAGAATATCAAAAGGCACTTCTGGATTTACCAGAACAGTTATCCAGTTTTGTCAGAATTTTGACAACCAATCAGTTGTTTTCAGATCACATGTAGAGAACTTAGACTACTGTGCTTCAGATATCATTTCTATGGTTGACAAAATAGAATGGCCTTTTGGGTTAGGCTTGACATCTAATCACAGGCAATCACCTCTGTCTAGATTTCGATATCTATACCAATTTAAAGGCAAAATACTGCATGCTATGTTGCTTTTGATTTGACGACATTTGGTTGGATTTTAATGCAATAAAAATGACATATGACATTATATATGTGTGACTAACTGAAAGGAAAGGCAGACTTTATCACTTGTGCTTCCTTTACTGGGGAATGTCAGAAGGCACTTCTGGATTTACCTTATTATTTATTCAGCTTTATTACAATTCTGAAATGGAATCAGTTGTTTTCATATCAGAGCTAGAGAAGTTAGGCCACAGTGCTTCAGATATGATTTTTTGTGGTTGACAAAATAGAATGGCCTTGTGGGTTACAAGGCTTGACATCTAAACACAGGCTGTTACTTCTGTGTAGGTCTGACTCCCACAAATGACAATGCAGAGGACCTGTCCTAATATGACCCTGGCTGTTGCATGGGACATAAAACCACAACTTTGACCTTTGACAAAATTACATCCACAAATATAGAAGTCCATATTTAACTATCCCTAACTCTATGTCATTTTATTGTATTGTAGTATATTATTTATATCATATTGATAACAATATCTGGTTTGGCTTTCTTAAATATTTGAAAAACATGAACACTTGTTGAGATCCACAAGCTTGCTGGAATTTTGTTTAAATTTTTTTGTTTTATTGATGCTAGCAGTATAATATCTATACCAATTTAAAGGCAAAATTATACAGGTTTTGTTCCTTCTAATTTGTGAAAGATTGTTCAAATATTGTCCAAGATACTACTTCTTAAAAATTACTATGCACAGCAAAGAACAGGAAATGCAAAAAAAATAATGTTAAATTTAAACTATTTTCCTCTCCGTGAATTGTGTATGGATTTTAATGTAATGAAAATGACATAGGACACTATACATGTGTTATTAACTGAGAGGAAAGGCAGACTTTATCCCTCATGCTACCTTTACTGGAGAATATTAAGAGGCACTTCTGGATTTACCTGAACAGTTATCCGCCTTTGTCAGAATTTTCACAACCAATCAGTTGTTTTCAGATCACACATAGAGAATGTAGACCACTGTGCTTCAGATATAATTTCTATGGTTGACAAAATAGAATGGCTTTTTGGGTTAGGCTTGACATCTAATCACAGGCAATCACCTCTGTCTAGTTTTCGATATCTATACCAATTTAAAGGCAAAATACTGCATGTTATGTTGCTTTTGACTTGATGATATTTGGTTGGATTTTAATGCAATAAAAATAGCATCAGAGATGCCCATACCCCACAGCCTAGGGAAATATTTTTAACACCATGAGATATGGAAGTACTGTATCAGCACAAAATTCAGGATACTTTCAGAGCACTGTCAGTTATATAAAGGTCCAAACCATGTTTAAATAGAGAAAATAATGTCTAAAAGAAAGATAATGCATGTAAAGATGAAGTATTTAAACAAGATAATTCAATTACAAGATGATAGGATTAATCAGTAAACTAAAATTACAACACTCTTTATCTAAATCTGCATGGCCGAATTATGGTTTAGATGTTTTGAATATTACCATGCATACAGAAGTGGTAATACATTCAATGAATGCTTATGTGTGGTGTTGGAGCAAAATCTGTGGCTCACTTGATGAAATTCCAACTCTTACAATAGGAAGTTATAAAAGTAAAATTCTTAATAAATTCTAATATGACTTTAACAGTGCTTAATCTGCATCAAAAGACAGACCCAAAGGTGCAACAAGATTTTAAAGGTCAAGGTCACTACGACAAGGTCAAAGGTCCAATTAAGGTCACAACATGATAATTCACACCTATAACCCCTAACCAATGTCCCTACCAAGTATCAACTTCCTACACCTTACAGTTTCCGAGATATAGCCCAGAAAAGATTTTATAGGTCAAGGTCACTACGGCAAGGTCAAAGGTCAAATCAAGGTTAAACCATGACATTGCACACCTACACCCCCTAACCAATGTCCCTAGTACGTATCAACTTCCTATACCTCACGATTTCAGAGATATAGCCCGAACAAGATTTTATAGGTCAAGGTCACTAAGGCAAGGTCAAATCAAGGTCATACCATGACATTGCACACCTACACCCCCTAACCAATGTCCCTACCTAGTATCAACTTCCTACACCTTACGGTTTCCGAGATATAGCCTGCACAAGATTTTATAGGTCAAGGTCACTACAGCAAGGTCAAATCAAGGTCACACCATGACGTTGCACACCTACACCCTCTAACCAATGTCCCCACCAAATATCAACTTCCTACACCTTACAGTTTCTGACATATAGCCCGAACAAGATTTTATAGGTCAAGGTCACTACAGCAAGGTCAAATCAAGGACAGACCATGACGTTGCACACCAACACCCCCTAACCAATGTCCCTACCAAATATCAACTTCCTACACCTTACAGTTTCCGAGATATAGCCCGGACAAGATTTTATACGTCAAGGTCACTACAGCAAGGTCAAATCAAGGTCAGACCATGACGTTGCACAACTACACCCCCTAACCAATGTCCCTACCAAGTATCAACTTCCTACACCCTACGGTTTCCGAGATATAGCCTGGATAAAATTTTATAGGTCAAGGTCACTACAACAAGGTCAAAGGTCAAATTAAGGTCACACCATGACGTTGCACACCTACACCCCCGAACCAATGTCCCTACCAAATATCAACTTCCTAGACCTTACGGTTTCCGAGATATAGCCCGGACAAGATTTTATAGGTCAAGGTCACTACGACAAAGGTCAAATCAAGGTCACACTATGACGTTGCACATCTACACCCCCTAACCAATGTCCCTACCAAGTATCAACTTCCTACACCTTACAGTTGCTGAGATATAGCCCGGACAAACTTTTTCCCGCCGCAAACCCGCCCGCCCACCCATCCAGACACCATGGGTGAAAACAATACCCCGACAGCCCTTAATGGCTGTGGGGTAAAAATGATGTGATTAACTTGAAGGAAAGCCAGACTTTATCACTTGTGCTTCCTTTACTGGGGAGTGTCAGAATTGGCACTTCTGGATTTACCTGAACGGTTATTCAGCTTTGTCACAATTCTGTAATGGAATCAGTTGGTTTTATATCACAACTAGAGAACTTAGACCACAGCTGATTTTTGGTTCAACCTGAGCTTGATCACTTTTGTAAATACAGCCCCAAAACCCAAAGGGGATCTTTTCCATCTCTGAAAATCTCTTTTATTGTGATAAATAATAGTTGATTAAATTTAGCCTGTAAAAATGTGCGCTAGTGTTTTGTATGTTTAAACATTTCAGAATCTAGCATTGCACGATTATTGCAATAGTAAAATTCAGTGACAATTGTAATTCACTTTCACTTCTGTACCTTGTGTGCGGGGTTTTTTATTATAAATTCACTAACTTTTTCAAAATGTTAATGAGTTTACTCACACGTATGATAAAGTCAACTATTTTCTTAACATGAAATTAAAACACACAAAAGAAGCAATTTTAATTTTAAAAGATTCTTCATGCAAAATAAATGTGGTAAATCTTCTGGTTATCATGTGTTGTCTCCTGAAAATATTTTCTGTTCACACAACTTAAAATTTCCCGGGGGTCACAGAAGAAAAATTGACAGGGTACCAGACTAATCAAAAGACTTTTTTCCGAGGTTTATTAGATTTGAAAGAAAGAAAAGATTGACATCATATATTTTCAAGAGAAACGCGGTCCATATAGATCTTATCAGCACAGTTCATTTCCTGTTTTCATTAGGTTGCTGAGGTCAATAACAAAAATTCCTCCACAAATCTTAAAAACAAAAGGTTGAAAACTGTGAAAGTCCTAGAACGTTTCAAGAGGATTTGCATCGCTGACGGGAGTAACAAAAGCAATGTACGTAACCGGGGACGTCCCCCACTACGGACAGAGAGAATCAATTATTTGCAAATACATATACATATATAGTGTGTTCACAGTACGAATGGGCTATGATACTAAATCTCGGAAAACGTCCCCCACTGGGTACATGGCAGAGATCCTCCTCTCCTCTCCCATCCCCCACTGGGTACATCAGCCACTGAGTGTCCCCCACTGCGTACATGGCAGAGATCCTCCTCTCCTCCCCATCCCCCACTGGGTACATGTGTCAGTGAGCGTCCCCCACTGCGTACATGGCAGAGATCCTCCTCTCCTCCCCCATCCCCCACTGGGTACATGTGTCACTGAGCGTCCCCCACTGGGTACATGGCAGAGATCCTCCTCTCCTCCCCCATCCCCCACTGGGTACATCAGCCACTGAGCGTCCCCCACTGCGTACATGGCAGAGATCCTCCTCTCCTCCCCCATCCCCCACTGGGTACATCAGCCACTGAGCGTCCCCCACTGCGTACATGGCAGAGATCCTCCTCTCCTCCCCTATCCCCCACTGGGTACATCAGCCACTGAGCGTCCCCCACTGCGTACATGGCAGAGATCCTCCTTTCCTCTCCCAGCCCCCACTGGGTACATGTGTCACTGAGCATCCCCCACTGTGTACATGGCAGAGATCCTCCTTTCCTCTCCCATCCCCCACTGGGTACATCAGCCACTGAGTGTCCCCCACTGCGTACATGGCAGAGATCCTCCTCTCCTCCCCCATCCCCCACTGGGTACATCAGCCACTGAGTGTCCCCCACTGCGTACATGGCAGAGATCCTCCTTTCCTCTCCCATCCCCCACTGGGTACATGTGTCACTGAGCGTCCCCCACTGCGTACATGGCAGAGATCCTCCTTTCCTCTCCCATCCCCCACTGGGTACATGTGTCACTGAGCGTCCCCCACTGCGTACATGGCAGAGATCCTTCTCTCCTCTCCCATCCCCCACTGGGTACATCAGCCACTGAGTGTCCCCCACTGCGTACATGGCAGAGATCCTCCTCTCCTCCCCCATCCCCCACTGGGTACATCAGCCACTGAGTGTCCCCCACTGCGTACATGGCAGAGATCCTCCTTTCCTCTCCCATCCCCCACTGGGTACATGTGTCACTGAGCGTCCCCCACTGCGTACATGGCAGAGATCCTCCTTTCCTCTCCCATCCCCCACTGGGTACATGTGTCACTGAGCATCCCCCACTGCGTACATGGCAGAGATCCTCCTCTCCTCTCCCATCCCCCACTGGGTACATGTGTCACTGAGCATCCCCCACTGCGTACATGGCAGAGATCCTCCTCTCCTCCCCCATCCCCCACTGGGTACATCAGCCACTGAGCGTCCCCCACTGCGTACATGGCAGAGATCCTCCTCTCCTCCCCCATCCCCCACTGGGTACATCAGCCACTGAGCGTCCCCCACTGCGTACATGGCAGGGATCCTCCTCTCCTCCCCCATCCCCCACTGGGTACATCAGCCACTGAGCGTCCCCCACTGCGTACATGGCAGAGATCCTCCTTTCCTCTCCCGTCCCCCACTGGGTACATGTGTCACTGAGCATCCCCCACTGCGTACATGGCAGAGATCTTCCTTTCCTCTCCCGTCCCCCACTGGGTACATCAGCCACTGAGTGTCCCCCACTGCGTACATGGCAGAGATCCTCCTCTCCTCCCCCATCCCCCACTGGGTACATCAGCCACTGAGTGTCCCCCACTGCGTACATGGCAGAGATCCTCCTTTCCTCTCCCATCCCCCACTGGGTACATGTGTCACTGAGCGTCCCCCACTGAGTACATGGCAGAGATCCTCCTTTCCTCTCCCATCCCCCACTGGGTACATCAGCCACTGAGCGTCCCCCACTGGGTACATGTGTCACTGAGCATCCCCCACTGCGTACATGGCAGAGATCCTCCTTTCCTCTCCCATCCCCCACTGGGTACATGTGTCACTGAGCGTCCCCCACTGCGTACATGGCAGAGATCCTCCTCTCCTCTCCCATCCCCCACTGGGTACATCAGCCACTGAGCGTCCCCCACTGCGTACATGGCAGAGATCCACCTCTCCTCCCCCATCCCCCACTGGGTACATCAGCCACTGAGCGTCCCCCACTGCGTACATGGCAGGGATCCTCCTCTCCTCCCCCATCCCCCACTGGGTACATCAGCCACTGAACGTCCCCCACTGCGTACATGGCAGAGATCCTCCTTTCCTCTCCCATCCCCCACTGGGTACATGTGTCACTGAGCATCCCCCACTGCGTACATGGCAGAGATCCTCCTTTCCTCTCCCATCCCCCACTGGGTACATGTGTCACTGAGCGTCCCCCACTGCGTACATGGCAGAGATCCTCCTCTCCTCTCCCATCCCCCACTGGGTACATCAGCCACTGAGCGTCCCCCACTGCGTACATGGCAGAGATCCACCTCTCCTCCCCCATCCCCCACTGGGTACATCAGCCACTGAGCGTCCCCCACTGCGTACATGGCAGGGATCCTCCTCTCCTCCCCCATCCCCCACTGGGTACATCAGCCACTGAACGTCCCCCACTGCGTACATGGCAGAGATCCTCCTTTCCTCTCCCATCCCCCACTGGGTACATGTGTCACTGAGCATCCCCCACTGCGTACATGGCAGAGATCCTCCTTTCCTCTCCCATCCCCCACTGGGTACATCAGCCACTGAGTGTCCCCCACTGCGTACATGGCAGAGATCCTCCTCTCCTCCCCCATCCCCCACTGGGTACATCAGCCACTGAGTGTCCCCCACTGAGTACATGGCAGAGATCCTCCTTTCCTCTCCCATCCCCCACTGGGTACATGTGTCACTGAGCATCCCCCACTGCGTACATGGCAGAGATCCTCCTCTCCTCCACCATCTCCCACTGGGTACATCAGCCACTGAGCGTCCCCCACTGCGTACATGGCAGAGATCCTCCTCTCCTCCCCCATCCCCCACTGGGTACATCAGCCACTGAGTGTCCCCCACTGCGTACATGGCAGAGATCCTCCTCTCCTCCCCCATCCCCCACTGGGTACATCAGCCACTGAGCGTCCCCCACTGCGTACATGGCAGAGATCCTCCTCTCCTCCCCTATCCCCCACTGGGTACATCAGCCAATGAGCATCCCCCACTGCGTACATGGCAGAGATCCTCCTTTCCTCTCCCAGCCCCCACTGGGTACATGTGTCACTGAGCATCCCCCACTGTGTACATGGCAGAGATCCTCCTTTCCTCTCCCATCCCCCACTGGGTACATCAGCCACTGAGTGTCCCCCACTGCGTACATGGCAGAGATCCTCCTCTCCTCCCCCATCCCCCACTGGGTACATCAGCCACTGAGTGTCCCCCACTGCGTACATGGCAGAGATCCTCCTTTCCTCTCCCATCCCCCACTGGGTACATGTGTCACTGAGCGTCCCCCACTGCGTACATGGCAGAGATCCTCCTTTCCTCTCCCATCCCCCACTGGGTACATGTGTCACTGAGCATCCCCCACTGCGTACATGGCAGAGATCCTCCTCTCCTCTCCCATCCCCCACTGGGTACATGTGTCACTGAGCATCCCCCACTGCGTACATGGCAGAGATCCTCCTCTCCTCCCCCATCCCCCACTGGGTACATCAGCCACTGAGCGTCCCCCACTGCGTACATGGCAGAGATCCTCCTCTCCTCCCCCATCCCCCACTGGGTACATCAGCCACTGAGCGTCCCCCACTGCGTACATGGCAGGGATCCTCCTCTCCTCCCCCATCCCCCACTGGGTACATCAGCCACTGAGCGTCCCCCACTGCGTACATGGCAGAGATCCTCCTTTCCTCTCCCATCCCCCACTGGGTACATGTGTCACTGAGCATCCCCCACTGCGTACATGGCAGAGATCCTCCTTTCCTCTCCCATCCCCCACTGGGTACATCAGCCACTGAGTGTCCGCCACTGCGTACATGGCAGAGATCCTCCTCTCCTCCCCCATCCCCCACTGGGTACATCAGCCACTGAGTGTCCCCCACTGCGTACATGGCAGAGATCCTCCTTTCCTCTCCCATCCCCCACTGGGTACATGTGTCACTGAGCGTCCCCCACTGCGTACATGGCAGAGATCCTCCTTTCCTCTCCCATCCCCCACTGGGTACATGTGTCACTGAGCATCCCCCACTGGGTACATGTGTCACTGAGCATCCCCCACTGCGTACATGGCAGAGATCCTCCTTTCCTCTCCCATCCCCCACTGGGTACATGTGTCACTGAGCATCCCCCACTGCGTACATGGCAGAGATCCTCCTTTCCTCTCCCATCCCCCACTGGGTACATGTGTCACTGAGCGTCTCCCACTGCGTACATGGCAGAGATCCTCCTCTCCTCCCCCATCCCCCACTGGGTACATCAGCCACTGAGTGTCCCCCACTGCGTACATGGCAGAGATCCTCCTCTCCTCCCCATCCCCCACTGGGTACATGTGTCAGTGAGTGTCCCCCACTGCGTACATGGCAGAGATCCTCCTCTCCTCCCCCATCCCCCACTGGGTACATCAGCCAATGAGCGTCCCCCACTGCGTACATGGCAGAGATCCTCCTCTCCTCCCCCATCCCCCACTGGGTACATCAGCCACTGAGTGTCCCCCACTGCGTACATGGCAGAGATCCTCCTCTCCTCCCCATCCCCCACTGGGTACATGTGTCAGTGAGCGTCCCCCACTGCGTACATGGCAGAGATCCTCCTCTCCTCTCCCATCCCCCACTGGGTACATCAGCCACTGAGTGTCCCCCACTGCGTACATGGCAGAGATCCTCCTCTCCTCTCCCATCCCCCACTGGGTACATGTGTCACTGAGCATCCCCCACTGCGTACATGGCAGAGATCCTCCTCTCCTCTCCCATCCCCCACTGGGTACATCAGCCACTGAGCGTCCCCCACTGCGTACATGGCAGAGATCCACCTCTCCTCCCCCATCCCCCACTGGGTACATCAGCCACTGAGCGTCCCCCACTGCGTACATGGCAGGGATCCTCCTCTCCTCCCCCATCCCCCACTGGGTACATCAGCCACTGAACGTCCCCCACTGCGTACATGGCAGAGATCCTCCTTTCCTCTCCCATCCCCCACTGGGTACATGTGTCACTGAGCATCCCCCACTGCGTACATGGCAGAGATCCTCCTTTCCTCTCCCATCCCCCACTGGGTACATCAGCCACTGAGTGTCCCCCACTGCGTACATGGCAGAGATCCTCCTCTCCTCCCCCATCCCCCACTGGGTACATCAGCCACTGAGTGTCCCCCACTGAGTACATGGCAGAGATCCTCCTTTCCTCTCCCATCCCCCACTGGGTACATGTGTCACTGAGCATCCCCCACTGCGTACATGGCAGAGATCCTCCTCTCCTCCCCCATCTCCCACTGGGTACATCAGCCACTGAGCGTCCCCCACTGCGTACATGGCAGAGATCCTCCTCTCCTCCCCCATCCCCCACTGGGTACATCAGCCACTGAGCGTCCCCCACTGCGTACATGGCAGAGATCCTCCTTTCCTCTCCCAGCCCCCACTGGGTACATGTGTCACTGAGCATCCCCCACTGCGTACATGGCAGAGATCCTCCTCTCCTCTCCCATCCCCCACTGGGTACATCAGCCACTGAGTGTCCCCCACTGCGTACATGGCAGAGATCCTCCTCTCCTCCCCCATCCCCCACTGGGTACATCAGCCACTGAGCGTCCCCCACTGCGTACATGGCAGAGATCCACCTCTCCTCCCCCATCCCCCACTGGGTACATCAGCCACTGAGCGTCCCCCACTGCGTACATGGCAGGGATCCTCCTCTCCTCCCCCATCCCCCACTGGGTACATCAGCCACTGAACGTCCCCCACTGCGTACATGGCAGAGATCCTCCTTTCCTCTCCCATCCCCCACTGGGTACATGTGTCACTGAGCATCCCCCACTGCGTACATGGCAGAGATCCTCCTTTCCTCTCCCATCCCCCACTGGGTACATCAGCCACTGAGTGTCCCCCACTGCGTACATGGCAGAGATCCTCCTCTCCTCCCCCATCCCCCACTGGGTACATCAGCCACTGAGTGTCCCCCACTGAGTACATGGCAGAGATCCTCCTTTCCTCTCCCATCCCCCACTGGGTACATGTGTCACTGAGCATCCCCCACTGCGTACATGGCAGAGATCCTCCTCTCCTCCCCCATCTCCCACTGGGTACATCAGCCACTGAGCGTCCCCCACTGCGTACATGGCAGAGATCCTCCTCTCCTCCCCCATCCCCCACTGGGTACATCAGCCACTGAGCGTCCCCCACTGCGTACATGGCAGAGATCCTCCTTTCCTCTCCCAGCCCCCACTGGGTACATGTGTCACTGAGCATCCCCCACTGCGTACATGGCAGAGATCCTCCTCTCCTCTCCCATCCCCCACTGGGTACATCAGCCACTGAGTGTCCCCCACTGCGTACATGGCAGAGATCCTCCTCTCCTCCCCCATCCCCCACTGGGTACATCAGCCACTGAGCGTCCCCCACTGCGTACATGGCAGAGATCCTCCTCTCCTCCCCCATTCCCCACTGGGTACATCAGCCACTGAGTGTCCCCCACTGCGTACATGGCAGAGATCCTCCTCTCCTCCCCATCCCCCACTGGGTACATGTGTCAGTGAGCGTCCCCCACTGCGTACATGGCAGAGATCCTCCTCTCCCATCCCCCACTGGGTACATCAGCCACTGAGCGTCCCCCACTGCGTACATGGCAGAGATCCTCCTCTCCTCTCCCATCCCCCACTGGGTACATATGTCACTGAGCATCCCCCACTGCGTACATGGCAGAGATCCTCCTCTCCTCTCCCATCCCCCACTGGGTACATGTGTCACTGAGCATCCCCCACTGCGTACATGGCAGAGATCCTCCTCTCCTCTCCCATCCCCCACTGGGTACATGTGTCACTGAGCATCCCCCACTGCGTACATGGCAGAGATCCTCCTCTCCTCTCCCATCCCCCACTGGGTACATCAGCCACTGAGCGTCCCCCACTGCGTACATGGCAGAGATCCACCTCTCCTCCCCCAACTCCCACTGGGTACATCAGCCACTGAGCGTCCCCCACTGCGTACATGGCAGGGATCCTCCTCTCCTCCCCCATCCCCCACTGGGTACATCAGCCACTGAGCGTCCCCCACTGCGTACATGGCAGAGATCCTCCTTTCCTCTCCCATCCCCCACTGGGTACATGTGTCACTGAGCATCCCCCACTGCGTACATGGCAGAGATCCTCCTTTCCTCCCCATCCCCCACTGGGTACATGTGTCAGTGAGTGTCCCCCACTGCGTACATGGCAGAGATCCTCCTCTCCTCCCCCATCCCCCACTGAGTACATCAGCCACTGAGCGTCCCCCACTGCGTACATGGCAGAGATCCTCCTCTCTTCTCCCATCCCCCACTGGGTACATCAGCCACTGAGCATCCCCCACTGCGTACATAGCAGAGATCCTCCTTTCCTCTCCCAGCCCCCACTGGGTACATGTGTCACTGAGCGCCCCCCACTGCGTACATGGCAGAGATCCTCCTTTCCTCTCCCACCCCCCACTGGGTACATCAGCCACTGAGTGTCCCCCACTGCGTACATGGCAGAGATCCTCCACCATCCCCCACTAGGGACATGTGTCACTGAGCATCACCCACTGCGTACATGCCAGAGCTCCTCCTCTCCTCCCCCATCCCCCACTGGGGACATGTGTCACTGAGCGTCCCCCACTGCGTACATGCCAGAGATCCTCCTCTCCTCTCCCATCCCCCACTGAGGACATGTGTCACTGAGCATCCCCCACTGCGTACATGGCAGAGCTCCTCTTCTCCTCCCCCATCCCCCACTGGGGACATATGTGAGTGAGCGTCCCCCACTGCATACATGGCAGAGATCCTCCTCTCCTCTCCCATCTCCCACTGGGGACATGTGTTACTAAGCGTCCCCCACTGTGTATATGGCAGAGATCCTCACCTCCCCTAGTTCCTGTTTGGGATATTTATCAGAGAGTGTCCCCCACTGAATACAGGGCACAGATCCTCCTCTTCTCTCCCATCACCCACTAAGGATATGTAATATTAAGCATCCAACACTGCATACATTACTGGAATCCTCCTCCTCCCAAGGTTTTTCATTTCTGCACAGTATCCTCAAAATAGCCTTAGAGATACCCATAAGGACAAAGTCCCTATGAGAAGGTCAAAGGTCAATCAAGGTTGCACACCTACACCTTCTAACCAAATTCCTACAAGTTGTGGTTCCTGAGACGTAGCCGAGACAAGATGCTATAAGTCGAGGTTACTACAGAAAGGTCCAAGGTCAAATCTAGGTCATACCATGACATTGCACAACTACACCCCCTAACCAATGTCCCTACCAAGTATCAACTTCCTACACCATACAGTTTCTGAGATATAGCCCAGACAAGATTTTATAGGTCAAGGTTACTATGGCAAGGTCAAAGGTCAAATCAAGGTCAGACCATGACATTGCACACCTACACCCCCTAACCAATATCCCTACCAAATATCAACTTCCTACACCTTACAGTTTCCGAGATATAGCCCGGACAAGATTTTATAGGTCAAGGTCACTACAGCAAGGTCAAAGGTCAAATCAAGGTCAGACCATGACGTTGCCCACCTACACCCCCTAACCAATATCCGTACGAAGTATCAACTTCCTACACCTTACGGTTTCTGAGATATAGCCTGGACAAGATTTTATAGGTCAAGGTCACTACGCAAGGTCAAAGGTCAAATCAAGGTCAGACCATGATGTTGCCCAACTACACCCCCTAAGCAATGTCCCTACCAAGTATCAACTTACTACCCCTTACGGTTTCTGAGATACAGCCCGGACAAACTTTTTCCCGCCACCCGTCCGCCCGCCCGCCCGTACTTTCTGCAGAACTGAAGATCAAGCCCTTTGATATCAGAAGATGGTTCGAATCACAGAGAATGTGTTATGGCAAACTCTCCAAGCTACAATCTGGCCAAGCACCAAGGGAGATGACCAAGAGACAGTCCTGGGTCTACCAGCAGATGGGTTTCCTTAAAACCCACATCAGACACAAGGGTGCCAGCAGAAGTTCTGGGTTCGAGGCCAGTCCCAACACCAGCAAGCAGGAGGAATCGCGTCTATCTACTACTGATACAGAACACCTTGAGTCCAGTGTCCTGAGGGAGAGTAGGAATCAACCTATGTTCACATCTACACCAGTTTCAACAGACTCCAAGATACTCAAGCACTTTGACCAGATGAGGACACTCATCTCAGGTTTCCTGTAGCAGAAGTCAGACAGGCAGCCCTTCTTTGACTATGTGGCATCAGAGGCTGAAAAGATGACCCAGGAGGAGTTTGAGGACCTCAAGGGCAGAATTTTTAGAGACATTGAAACCATTAAAAGCAAGCGTAGACATCAACCACTATGAAGAAGATCAGCCACTTTTACCACAGAGTCCCAGAGGGTCGACATACTGCCAACAATCACTCAACAGGCATCTAGTTCCACTAAAGCCGCAGCTAGCAGCAGTTATGTCTACTACACACCCAGCCCCATTGGCTTTGGAAACCATACATCAGTTCTAACAGTACAGGATGAGGGCAGTAGACACAACCTAAGTGGAATACTAAGTCAACTACCAGATCTGACATCAACACAGATCATTGACCAGCCTCAGCAGCAGCAGCAGCAGCAGCTGCAACTCTTCACTATCACCACTACAGCACCGCCTCAACAGCAGCAGCCTCCTCAGTAGCCATCCAGTCAGGGTGGGTCTTTGACCTGCCGTCGGCCCTTTTCAGGGCCACCCAAATATTCCAAAAACAACTAGAAGAATGTTTTTGCTGACAAAAACGAACCGGCCCTGATGAAAAAGAAGTCCCCCATAAAAGATGTCAACTTATGCATCATAAGCAATAGAAACTGTGAACTTTATTGCATTGTGTATGTTACTTGTCCCTATTTTCATCTTTAATAAGTGTGCACAATTAAAGTGAGGTCAGCTGAACAATACAATAGCTGGAGATTAAAAACTCCATAATTTCACTGCAAGATGGCCATAACTTCATTCATATTGGGACTTTAAGGTGACCATAAAATAAGAATGTCCCTTTTCTCATCCTTTATAAGTGCATAAAGTTTAGCTCAGGTCAGTTGAACAATAAGATAGCTGGAGGCTGAAACTTCCTTTTTCACTGTAAGGTGACCATAACTTCATTCAAATTTCGACTTTAAGGTGACCATAATATGAGAATGTCCCTTCAATATCAATATATGTTAGATATGGAAAAAGAAAGGAGCCAGATGGCTTTATTCAAATGTTATGACTTTAGGGGTCCAAAATTATATTAACAGTTTAAGGTCACCTTAAAGTCAGGATAACCCTTTGGTTTGCCATCTTTTATAGGTGTGCAAAGTTTAACTGAGGTCAGTCGAACAATAAGATACTTGGAGGCTGAAAACCCCCTCATTTCACTTTAAGGTGGCTACAACTCCATTCATACTGAGAGTTTAAGGTGACCATAAGTATTCTTTTTATCTAGTTAAATACCAGTGATAATTTCGATATAAAAAATGGAAAAAGAAAGGAGCCAGAGAATTTTATTCCAATTTGATAACTTTAAGCAGGCCATATGTCCATTAACATTTTGAGTTTAAGGTCACCATAAAGTCAGGACATTCCTTTGGCAAATCTTAATATATGTGCCAAGTTTGGTTGAAAAAAGTGAAAAACTAAGTGAACTGGAGGGCTAAAACCCCCTTTTTTACATTAAGGTGACCTTAAGATTGCAGATACAGGGCTAAAACTTCGGCATATGAAAGATTATCAAAAAGTAGCTGATTAAGTTATTCCAACAAGATGCCGAAATCCGGACCGTTTTTGAGATACAGACCAAGTACCCATTTTAAAAAAAATTTACGAAAATAAAATGCCTCCCATTCAGGCATCTATGGTCCGATTGATGAGAAAATCCTTTCCGACCTTGGAAATTTGGTCTAGAATGTACCTGATAAATTTTATAGCACAGGTGAGTGTGTTTTTTTCCGAAACGCAATGACGGGGTGTTTGGGAGTTATGCTTAAGGTTACCTTAAGTAAAGTTTAAGGTCTGCGCAAAGTATCCCAAAATTTTTCCCGCCCCTATAGTTTTAAAGAAAGATAAGAAGGAAAGAAATATTTGAAAGGCTAAGAAGTTATTCAAGGGAGACCATCCTCCTGCGGCGGCGGCGGTGATCAGTCGAACTTCAGTGAAAACAAATAAGCATCCCTGACAGGCCACTTAATTATTAAGCTGTATTCTATTAAAAATCCCCTCCCAAAACATAACAGTTCAGTACAAATACTTATCACAAGAAAAAAAAAAGTCCAACACCCACACCACCCCCAAACATGAAACAAATAACCCCCCACTAAGAAACGCACAAACCCAGCACCAAATCCAACCCCCAACTTACAATCACATAAACCCAATAGCCAACATAACCCCCCAACCAAGAAACAGACAAACTCAAAATCAAACAGAACCCAAAACAAAGAACTGAAAACTATTTTGCAAACATAACCCACCATTATTGTAAAAGGAACCACTTTGGTGGTTATATTTTCCAAACAATCTTGAAGTGGAGTAAAAAAAAAAAAAAATTTAAGATATTCAGTAAAGGAAATAATTTCAGTGAAATGTAAGTCTACATTGCATGCCATTTAGCAAGTTATGTTTGCCATTGGGTTTTTTTTAAGGAGAATTATGTTTAGGATTGGGTTTGTCTGTTTTTCAGTGGTTTGATTTTTGTTGTGCATTGTGTTTGTCTGTTCGTCAGTGGGGTGACTTCTGTAAGGCGTTGGGTTTGTCTGTTTTTCAGTGGTTTGAATTTTGTTGTGCATTGTGTTTGTCTGTTCGTCAGTGGGGTGACTTCTGTAAGGTGTTGGGTTTGTCTGTTTTTCAGTGGTTTGAATTTTGTTGTGCATTGTGTTTGTCTGTTCGTCAGTGGGGTGACTTCTGTAAGGTGTTGTGTTTGTCTGTTTGTCAGTGGGATGAGTTCTGTCGTGCATTGTGTTTGTCTGTTCGTCAGTGGGGTGCCTTCTGTAAGGCGTTGGGTTTGTCTGTTTTTCAGTGGTTTAAATTTTGATGTGCATTGTGTTTGTCTGTTCGTCAGTGGGGTGACTTCTGTAAGGCGTTGGGTTTGTCTGTTTTTCAGTGGTTTGAATTTTGTTGTGCATTGTGCTTTTGTCTGTTCGTCAGTGGGGTGACTTCTGTAAGGCGTTGTGTTTGTCTGTTTGTCAGTGGTTTCAATTTTGTTGTGCATTGTGTTTGTCTGTTCGTCAGTGGGGTGACTTCTGTAAGGTGTTGGGTTTGTCTGTTTGTCAGTGGGATGAGTTCTGTCGTGCATTGTGTTTGTCTGTTCGTCAGTGGGGTGACTTCTGTAAGGCGTTGGGTTTGTCTGTTTTTCAGTGGTTTGATTTTTGTTGTGCATTGTGTTTTTCTGTTCGTCAGTGGGGTGCCTTCTGTAAGGCGTTGGGTTTGTCTGTTTGTCAGTGGTTTGAATTTTGTTGTGCATTGTGTTTGTCTGTTCGTCAGTGGGGTGACTTCTGTAAGGCGTTGTGTTAGTCTGTTTGTCAGTGGGATGAGTTCTGTCGTGCATTGTGTTTGTCTGTTCGTCAGTGGGGTGGCTTCTGTAAGGCATTGGGTTTGTCTGTTTTTCAGTGGTTTGAATTTTGTTGTGCATTGTGTTTGTCTGTTCGTCAGTGGGGTGACTTCTGTAAGGCGTTGGGTTTGTCTGTTTTTCAGTGGTTTGAATTTTGTTGTGCATTGTGTTTGTCTGTTCGTCAGTGGGGTGACTTCTGTAAGGCGTTGTGTTAGTCTGTTTGTCAAGTGGGATGAGTTCTGTCGTGCATTGTGTTTGTCTGTTCGTCAGTGGGGTGACTTCTGTAAGGCGTTGTGTTAGTCTGTTTGTCAGTGGGATGAGTTCTGTCGTGCATTGTGTTTGTCTGTTCGTCAGTGGGGTGACTTCTGTAAGGCGTTGGGTTTGTCTGTTTTTCAGTGGTTTGAATTTTGTTGTGCATTGTGTTTGTCTGTTCGTCAGTGGGGTGACTTCTGTAAGGCATTGGGTTTGTCTGTTTGTTGGATGGGTGACTAGTGTTAGGAAATGGTTGTGATATTTGGAAGAAGCACAGCTGATTAATTGTTTTTGGAATATTTGGTAGTCCTTAACAGGACTGGTTATTAGTCCTGAAAAGGACTGATTACTGCAGCAGGAGTTATATTCTGCCATCTTGCCAGGCCACTGCTCCCTCATTATTGAAGTAGTCCTTGATGTAGTCCCTCTGTCTTTTGGCTTCTCTAGCAGGGTTTCTGTCTGGACCACCACCAGCAGCACCACAAATCAATCAACAATCACCAGGCACATCATCATCATCATCATCAGGCTCTTGACCACCATGTTGACCTTGATACTGGCTTCTCAGTATGTTGTGCAGAACCACACAGGTAAATACCACTTCTCTGACTGTTTCTGGGTGGTCCTCATCACTCTGAATCTTGAGACCAGGATGCCAAAAGCGTTTTCAACAACTCTCCTGCCCCTTGATATTCTGTAGTTGGCAATCCTTTCCTTCTACCATAGGGTTTCATGAGCCAGGTCTTCACTGCAAAGGCATCATCTGCCAGAATGAAGTAGGGGACATCTTGACCACCCTGGGTTATAGGTGCTGGGTCAGGGAAGCCTATCCTGCCATCCTCAATCCTCCTCTTAAGCTGAGAGGCATTAAATATCTGGGCATCTGAGCAAGATCCAGCTGTACCAGCATCCACCCATCTAAACTTATACTGGTCATCTACCAGGGCTAACATTACAATGGAAAAGAACCCCTTGTAGTTGTGGAACAGGGCTCCAGTGTGCTTGAGTTTCTTCACGGCCACATGTTTTCCATCAAGGGCTCCCAGGGCATGTGGAATATTCCATCTGATCCTGAATTCCCTCTCCAGTTCTTTCCACTCATCTGGAGTAGTGGGACATCTGAGGTGCTCCCTGCTGAACTCATCCTGGATGGCCCTGCAGACCTCTAGAAACTTGGAGATGGTGGATCTGCCAACCCTGAACTGACAGGATAATGATGTGTAGGACTCTCCAGTGGCCAGATATCTGAGGATGAGGGCTAACTTCTCGACAACACTGATTTGGAGCTCTGTAGTTGGTGGCCTACCTGGCTAGACGTGGTTTCAGTCTTGTCTTGGCATATAATTCAGCCATAATGTTGTGGTCGGCCCCCCTCTCCTCTCTCTGTAGTAGCCATGGCCTGACCCACATGTTGTGCCTTCTTCTATGGTCTCTGTATGGGTGCGAGTGGTGGTGGTATTTGAGGTGCTGGTGGTGGTGGTTGCTGTGGTCAACGTAGAAATAGGAAATACATCATTATTTGTAACTGAATAACACATGTCCCCAGTGGGGGATGGGAGAGGAGAGGAGGATCTGTGTCATGTACGCAGTGGGGGATGCTCAGTGACACATGTCCCTAGTGGGGGATGGTGGAGGATCTGTGTCATGTACGCACTGGGGGACACTCACTCACATATGTCCCAGTGGGGGATGGGGGAGGAGAGGAGGAGCTCTGGCATGTACGCAGTGGGGGGACGCTCAGTGACACATGTCCCTAGTGGGAGACGGGGGAGGAGAGGAGGATCTCTGCCATGTACCCAGTGGGGGACGCTCAGTGGCTTATGTACCCAGTGGGGGATGGGGGAGGAGAGGAGTATCTCTGCCATGTACCCAGTGGAGGACGCTCAGTGGCTTATGTACCCAGTGGGGGACGGGGGAGGAGAGGAGGATCTCTGCCATGTACCCAGTGGGAGACGCTCAGTGACACATGTCCCTAGTGGGGGATAAGGGAGGAGAGGAGGATCTCTGCCATGTACCCAGTGGGGGACACTCAGTGACACATGTCCCTAGTGGGAGACGGGGAGGAGAGGAGGATCTCTGCCATGTACCCAGTGGGGGACGCTCAGTGGCTTATGTACCCAGTGGGGGATAAGGGAGGAGAGGAGAATCACTGCCATGTACCCAGTGGGGGACACTCAGTGACACATGTCCCTAGTGGGAGACAGGGGAGGAGAGGAGTATCTCTGCCATGTACCCAGTGGGGGACGCTCAGTAGCTTATGTACCCAGTGGGGGACAGGGGAGGAGAGGAGGATCTCTGCCATGTACCCAGTGGGAGACGCTCAGTGACACATGTCCCTAGTGGGGGATAAGGGAGGAGAGGAGGATCTCTGCCATGTACCCAGTGGGGGACACTCAGTGACACATGTCCCTAGTGGGAGACGGGGAGGAGAGGAGGATCTCTGCCATGTACCCAGTGGGGGACGTTCAGTGGCTTATGTACCCAGTGGGGGACGGGGGAGGAGAGGAGGATCTCTGCCATGTACCCAGTGGGAGATGCTCAGTGGCTTATGTACCCAGTGGGGGACGGGGGAGGAGAGGAGGATCTCTGCCATGTACCCAGTGGGAGACGCTCAGTGACACATGTCCCTAGTGGGGGATAAGGGAGGAGAGGAGGATCTCTGCCATGTACCCAGTGGGGGACACTCAGTGACACATGTCCCTAGTGGGAGACGGGGAGGAGAGGAGGATCTCTGCCATGTACCCAGTGGGGGATGCTCAGTGGCTTATGTACCCAGTGGGGGACGGGGGAGGAGAGGAAGATCTCTGCCATGTACCCAGTGGGAGACGCTCAGTGACACATGTCCCTAGTGGGGGATAAGGGAGGAGAGGAGGATCTCTGCCATGTACCCAGTGGGGGACACTCAGTGACACATGTCCCTAGTGGGGGATAAGGGAGGAGAGGAGAATCATTGCCATGTACCCAGTGGGGGACACTCAGTGACACATGTCCCTAGTGGGAGACAGGGAGGAGAGGAGTGTCTCTGCCATGTACCCAGTGGGGGACGCTCAGTGGCTTATGTACCCAGTGGGGGATAAGGGAGGAGAGGAGAATCACTGCCATGTACCCAGTGGGGGACACTCAGTGACACATGTCTCTAGTGGGAGACAGGGGAGGAGAGGAGTATCTCTGCCATGTACCCAGTGGGGGACGCTCAGTGGCTTATGTACCCAGTGGGGGACGGGGGAGGAGGATCTCTGCCATGTACCCAGTGGGAGACGCTCAGTGACACATGTCCCTAGTGGGGGATAAGGGAGGAGAGGAGGATCTCTGCCATGTACCCAGTGGGGGACACTCAGTGACACATGTCCCTAGTGGGAGACGGGGAGGAGAGGAAGATCTCTGCCATGTACCCAGTGGGGGACGCTCAGTGGCTTATGTACCCAGTGGGGGACGGGGGAGGAGAGGAGGATCTCTGCCATGTACCCAGTGGGAGACGCTCAGTGACACATGTCCCTAGTGGGGGATAAGGGAGGAGAGGAGGATCTCTGCCATGTACCCAGTGGGGGACACTCAGTGACACATGTCCCTAGTGGGAGACGGGGAGGAGAGGAGGATCTCTGCCATGTACCCAGTGGGGGACGCTCAGTGGCTTATGTACCCAGTGGGGGACGGGGGAGGAGAGGAGGATCTCTGCCATGTACCCAGTGGGAGACGCTCAGTGACACATGTCCCTAGTGGGGGATAAGGGAGGAGAGGAGGATCTCTGCCATGTACCCAGTGGGGGACACTCAGTGACACATGTCCCTAGTGGGAGACGGGGAGGAGAGGAGGATCTCTGTCATGTACCCAGTGGGGGACGCTCAGTGGCTTATGTACCCAGTGGGGAATGGGGGAGGAGAGGAGGATCTCTGCCATGTACCCAGTGGGAGACGCTCAGTGACACATGTCCCTAGTGGGGGATAAGGGAGGAGAGGAGGATCTCTGCCATGTACCCAGTGGGGGACACTCAGTGACACATGTCCCTAGTGGGGGATAAGGGAGGAGAGGAGAATCATTGCCATGTACCCAGTGGGGGACACTCAGTGACACATGTCCCTAGTGGGAGACAGGGAGGAGAGGAGTGTCTCTGCCATGTACCCAGTGGGGGACGCTCAGTGGCTTATGTACCCAGTGGGGGATAAGGGAGGAGAGGAGAATCACTGCCATGTACCCAGTGGGGGACACTCAGTGACACATGTCCCTAGTGGGAGACAGGGGAGGAGAGGAGTATCTCTGCCATGTACCCAGTGGGGGACGCTCAGTGGCTTATGTACCCAGTGGGGGACGGGGGAGGAGAGGAGGATCTCTGCCATGTACCCAGTGGGAGACGCTCAGTGACACATGTCCCTAGTGGAGGATAAGGGAGGAGAGGAGGATCTCTGCCATGTACCCAGTGGGGGACACTCAGTGACACATGTCCCTAGTGGGAGACAGGGAGGAGAGGAGGATCTCTGCCATGTACCCAGTGGGGGACGCTCAGTGGCTTATGTACCCAGTGGGGGACGGGGGAGGAGAGGAGGATCACTGCCATGTACCCAGTGGGAGACGCTCAGTGACACATGTCCCTAGTGGGGGATAAGGGAGGAGAGGAGGATCTCTGCCATGTACCCAGTGGGGGACACTCAGTGACACATGTCCCTAGTGGGGGATAAGGGAGGAGAGGAGAATCATTGCCATGTACCCAGTGGGGGACACTCAGTGACACATGTCCCTAGTGGGAGACAGGGAGGAGAGGAGTGTCTCTGCCATGTACCCAGTGGGGGACGCTCAGTGGCTTATGTACCCAGTGGGGGATGGGGGGGAGGAGAGGGGGACCAAATCTGTTACTATCTTTTCTGAATCAATAGTTTGTGTTCCTTAATGTTATACTCGTATTGTGTGATAAATAAAAGCTAACATTTCATTGATTCTATTTTTTCTCATCAAATAATGATTTCTCTTTGAGGCGTCTCCCATTACGGACATAACGTGGTGGGGGACGTCCCCCGTTACGTACATACCGTCCCCCATCACGCGCACTCACTTCAGCGCTGAGGATGCCCCTCGAACGTTTAGTAGATGAAATTATTCAAAACGCTCGGGAAAACGGCAGTTAGTGCCCACTCGAAACACCCGAAATTCATAGAAAGACTCGCAAAAATACAGAACAGTATTGAGTTGGAAGGCGCATGCGCGCCACCAACTCAATAAAAATCAGAAAGTAGCTATTACTCACTTAGCTATTGGGATAGACACTCTAGTTACTCACCATGTTGTAGCTATTGAAAAAGTAGCTGAATAACATGTTATAACAAAATGCTCTAATTGGAATACTTTTCAAGTTAGAAGTGATTTAGTGCATGATTTCATGAATTTTATTGCATTAAAATTATTTAAAAAATTAATAAAAAAAATAAAATTAAGACAGATCCAGGTCTAATACTCGCACAAGGTAATCTACTAGTGGCCTAGTACATATATGCAAGATATGAGAAAAATCCCTGCAATAGTGAATGAGATAATTGTGATAAAGCGTTGAAAATACCTGACTTGTAATGGCTCTGGGGAACAGACGAACAAACAGATCTGTATGGCTTGAACAATTTTTCATCGATAGTTAAGGTATCTTTTAAAAAATCAGCATGTCTCTGGGTGGTTTAGGAGGAGAAGTTGTTCGCCGCAGAGTGAAGACATGTCAGCTGACATAAAAACTCTGCATCAGCCCAAACCACATCCCTCAAATAGAACTGTGTGAAGGTATCACGTGATTTTCAGTGGCAGGCTGACAAAATTTGCTCTAAGGAGATCCCCGACTGGAAAGCCTTAGAGGCAGCAAAGGCCCTAACATCATGAGCTTTAACCTGATGCAGTGTGAGGGCCTCCTGATCAGAGAGCTCATAACATAGGATATAAAACAGTTTGCTTGGTCCACAAGGAGATGGTGGCAGGTGAGACATCTTCATCAAAACCTTTCTTGAAGGAGACAAAGAGTAACTCCTTGTTCTGCCTAAGATCTGAGATCCTGTCCAAGTAATAGCGCAGAGCTCAGGACTGGACATAGGGACCTGTCACCCTTGAGTGACTTATCCAGAGTGGGGGCCAGGGCTGGAATAACCACTGGGGCCACACTATCTGGCCCCTACTTAGCCAGCTGGTTCTTGGATAGAAAGCTGGGTGAGGGGTACAAAGACACCTTAGACCAGTCTGACTGGTGTCTGATGTTCTTATGTAACCAAGCATGGACCTCACTCCTGCGTTTACCAGAACCCAGGGTCAGCAGAAAAACAGTCTTGAAGGTCAAGTGTTTTAGTGAGGCCTCTTTTAAGGGTTCAAAGGGAGCTTTTGTCAGCTGGTGTAGAACCACGGAAAGCTTCCAGGTGGGGATGCCCCTCCGACCCTTGGGTCTGTCTCTATGGAAACTATCCAGGAGACGGGTGAGATTCTCATCTTTGCTGACATTAATGGGGGAGTTGCCCAACTTGTCAGCAATGGCTGATCTGTAGCCATCAATGGTACCTGGCTGCAACTTTCTGTCCTGAAACAAGTACAGGAGGAAGCCAGCCATGGCTTTCAGAGGTGGTGCACTGAAGTCCACCTGATTACTGAGGCACCCCTTTGTAAAAATGGTCCACTTTGCCTCAATTCGTGCTGCCACTGCCTCAGAGAAGATCTGCTACTTGATTGCTGTGGCTCAAGGAGCCAGGCATGAAGGTTTAGGTTTGACAGGTTCCTGTGCAGGGTCTGGTTGAATGACTGAGTTACCAGATTGGGCAGGCACAGTGGGATCTGACTGGACATGACCACTGTCCCAGAACCAGGGCAAGTTGGGCCAATCCCATGTAATCAGAATTATTCTGTTGCATGGGTAGTCCTGCAAATTCTCCACCACTTTGCCCAAGATGTCTGCTGGTGGGAAGGCATATGGGTCCAGATCCTCCCAGGACAGGTGCATCCACTGCCAATGCCTGGGGGTCTGGAACAGGTGAAACAAACTGTGGCAGTTTGCTGATGAACCTGGTGGCAAACAGGTCCACTTGGGGCTGGTGCCACCGGGAACATATGGCTTGGAAGACCTCTGGGTGAAGGGACCATTCTGTTTGAATGGTTTGGCCTAGTCTGGATAGCTGGGATGTGGGTGTGCCTGGGATGTGTCGAGCTTTGAGGGTTACCTGTCTCCTGGTACACCAGGTCAGGATTTTCCACAGAAGGGCACACAGAGGGCCTGACTTCATCTCCCCCTTCCATGTTGATACAGGCAACCACTGTTGTCTGTGGCTACCAGGACTATGTTGTTTGAACAGAGGTCTTGGAACTCTTTTAGGGCCTGAAAGACCGCCTTTAGTTCCAGATGGTTTATATGCAACTTGCTTGCTGGAAGGGACCAGGTTCCCTTTGCAGTGCGTTCATTTAAATGAGCACCCCACCCTTTTTTGATGTGTCTGTAAATATCTGCAGAGCATGTGGGTGTAATGGTTGACCCGGTGGCACATTGCTCTCCTCCAGCTACCATTTGAAGTGAGGGTGGAGCAACCTGGGGACTGGTATCACCTTTTCTAGTGATTCTGGGACTCTCCACTTGTCCTTCAAGTACCACTGTATGGGTTTCATGTGAAGTCAACCTAGGTGGACCTGCTTATCTGTGGTTGTGAGTAGACCTATGAGGGATATGAGCTGCCGGACTGGGCACACTGGGCATAATATCTGAATTTTGTCCATCACGGCCTGCCAAAGCTCTGGTGTGGGTCTGACCTTGCCCTCTTTGAGGGCACCCGTTTCAGGTGAACTGGTAACCTACAAAGTTCTGACTTCTTGTTCACCAGGAAATCAAGTTCTCGACAGAGAGCTACCAAGGTCTGTGTATGCTGGAAACAAGTTTGGTGGGACGTGGCTCTCACCAACCAGTCATCTAGGCACTGGTGGATTCTTATACCCCTCTGTAAGGCCATCAGTTTGACCTCTTTGGCCACCACTGTGAACTCCATGGGTGCTGTAGATAGACCAAAGGGTAGGACTTTGAACTGGTAGAACCGACCCTGAAAGTGGAAACGCATTTACTTCGTGGACTGTGAATTGGCATGTGGAAGTATGCGTCCTAGAAATCTATGGAGGTGACCACTCCCCTGCCTGTAGGGAGGTTCCTATTGTCTCTGGTGTCTCCATTTTGAACGACTCTGTGTTTAGGAAGGTGCTCAAGGTTCAAGATAGGTCTCCACCGGTTGTTGGGTGTGGGTACCCAAAATAGCCGGTGGTAAAACCCCAGGGATGTTTGGTTTGCTACCGATTCTACTGCATTTTTGTTCACCAGCTGATACAGGGCCTCCAAAAGTTGGAGGTTTTTGTGAGGGTTGACATAGTTGCTTATGACGGTGATCTGGGCCTGAACCAGAAGGGGAGGGTGTAGCCCTCTCCGAGTGTTGTTACTACCTTGGGACTCGCCCCCAGGGCTTCCCATTTTTCCCAAAACTGGTGCAGTCTGGCCCCTACAGGTAAATCTATGGCAACAGTTGGGACATTGGTGACAAGATTTACAGAGCTCAAGTGACCTATACAGGAGACATCTTTCACATATTTTATTTCTGTGTAATTGTGACAATAATTGGGAATTACGCCTTTCTTTTATGGCAACCCAATAACAGAATGAGCATTTGCAACACAAGAGATTACAAGTAAATTTACTCTTGCTGGTCAAGTCTCTTTTCGGCCATCACTGGTGAAGGGTTTAAACCTATCTGACCAGACACACAAGCACAGTCCTTCAGTCCGGTAGCACATTCCGCACAGTAATTGTCATTTACGTGGTTTAGAACCCTTGGCCAGTTTCTGTGAGAAAGCGGAAGGCTTGCCACGACCTTTCTTTCCCTGTTGACGTTCACGTATTTGCTTCCGGTCCGACTGAGTAGACCTGTCATTGGAAGCATGCGGATGAAAATGTCCTTGTTTTCTGCGAGACTGGCCAGAACGCCTCTCCTCACTTCTGGACACTTCTTCCTCAGCTTTAATAAGCTGGTCCGGGAAAAGTGACTGCAAATGGACAGGAGCAGTACACAGTGCAGTGAGCGTGTCCTGTTTTACACCAGCATGTAAATACTCCAGGTAGCTGTCTCTACGTGCAAGGGTAAAGTTTGCCACGCTCATGAAAATGCGCTCAGACAAGTTCTGCATTGTCCTGGCCATGGCTTGGGAGACTGACCGGTTAAAAGTCACCAAACACTCCAGTTCATCCACATCTTGCTGCGTTCTTTCAGAGGACTTGCCCTTGCTCTTACCCAAATGCAAATTCTTGAGTTGTGTAGACATCGTGTCCTGTACTCTATTCAGGCACATTGACAACCGGGCAGCCTGGTTCATATTACAGTCTTCTCTGGCTGCTCTTTCCCAGCGTCTCAAAATGTCCTAGCCAAGGGCCCAGAAGGGTGGGGCAGCAGGTAAACTACATCTGGCCACCCTACTGAACGTGCTATTCTGCTTTGCTGGCTCCGGAGACCAGGAACACACAACGGATCTATCAAAGTCTTTCTTGTCAACATGCATATTGTACCATCTAGACAACCTGGGTGGCTTGACAAACTGATGCCTGAGGAATCCAGCAGTTTCTGTATTTCTGGAAGGGTAGCCTTCAGCAATGGTGAGGTTTAACTTCCCCATCTTTCTACACAACCAGTCGTCTACCGGCAACTTGACCTTCCTGGTTGGCTGGACTTGGGAACCGGCAAAATGGTTGTCATCTGCAGATGAAACACGGTCAAATTCTGGAATCTGATACCAGCCAATAAAAGATCTCACACCTCCGATGGTCTCTCTATAACTAGTCTCCTCAAGAGAGTTCCTGATCAGCTGCCTCATCTCTGGTGAAATCTTTGGGGAACTGTCCTGGAAGTTGTCATAAACAGGGGAGCCTGGCTCACTGTGTAGATCTCCATCACTATCAGACTGTACACCGGTACTTGTCAGCAGAACCTCAGGACCCGCAACGGGAGCCTCAACAGGCTGTGTGGCCGTCCCTGCAACAGGCTGGGTGGCATTCTGCTGGATCACAACTCAAGTACCGCGACCTTCAACAGGGCGAGTAGCACTCTTGCTGGCAGCTACAAAACTTCTCTACTGGGAGCCTCAACAGGCTGGGTAGCAGTCCCAACAGCAAGGTCACTGGTGGTCTGAACAAGATTGGAACCGGTACCCTCAACAGTCACACCAGAGATCAAGCCCTGTTGATAGCAGCTGCGACATATGAATAGAAACAGGATAGCATAGAAGAACACACATTATCATGTGTAATGTCCACCCCATGAACCTTTTGCAAAAATTGTATAGTAGTCTTACAAGACCCTGTTTCATTTGTAAAATATATCAATGATTCTTAAATATTTATTAGTATACATGTAAATTATTTCAGCTTCATGCCTTTTTGCATTGGTTAGGTCGAAAATTTTGACGAAATTGCTCTAACTTGCACGGTTAAGCAGATAGAAGCAAATTTGTGTTTTGCCATTTTTGGCAAAAATTCGAAAATTCAAAATGGCCGCCATTTTTGGGGAGGGGAAAATTTTTTTGAAAATTGCCAAGAGTACATTGCTCAGTTACCCTGTGGGTCGAAAATTTCAACGAAATCGCTCTATCTCGCACGGTTAAGGAGATAGAAGCAAATTTGCAAATTTAATAAGTAAATTAAATTTTATAAGTTAATACCCTATCCAATGGACAATTGCTTTACCGGTCGGCGCGACCGGTCCCACCAAACGACAGAAAAAGTCATTCTGTATTAAATACCGGCAGGACCGGTTCCAAAGTGTACATTCGCCAGGTGTCGCCTCGTGCATACTTCCTGTCTAGTCAGAATGACGTCATCACATCATTTTTGTTGTCTAAACCTATTAGACCCCTAGTAAGCTGATAGCGGGGCCGGTTGGGAGGGCCTTGTCTGTCCATTGGATAGGGTATTAACTTATAAAAGTTTTAATTTATTTATTAAATTTGCAATTTTATTGCGTTAATACATCCTATCCAATGGACAATTGCTGAATAACTACCGCTTGGTCGGTGGGTAAGTTACTAGGAACTTGAGTGAACTCAAAAACTAACAATTTTCTCTGGCCCAGGTAGTCCTGAATCAGGTTACCCAATAATGGCCTAAGTTGGTAGCCAGAAACCGGTTAACCGGTTTGATAAGATACTGATAAGATTTGTTCTAAGGAAATTCCAGATTGGAAGGCCTTAGAAGCAGCAAAGGCCCTTACATCATGGGCTTTAACTTGATGTAAGGTAAGAGCTTGCTGGTCAGAGAGCTCATAGCAGAGGATCACTGTCTGTTTGATCCATGAGGATACAGTGGCAGAGGAGATATCCTTGTCAAAACCTTTTTTGAAGGAGACAAAAGCCAACTCCTTATTCTGCCTGAGGTCAGAGGTCCTGTCTAAATAATAACGTAGTGCTCTAACTGGACACAGTGACCCGTCACCTTTGAGTGACTTATCCAGAGTGGGGGCCAGGGCTGGGATAACCACCGGGGCCACACTGTCTGGACCCTCCTTGGCCAGCTGGTTCTTGGGACAGAAAGCTGGGTGAGCGGTATAAGGACACCTTAGACCAGTCTGATTGGTGTCTGATGTTCTTATGAAGCCAAGCATGGATCTCACTCCTGCGTTTACCAGAGTTTACCTGCGAGGCCAGTAAGAAAACAGTCTTGAACGTCAGATGTTTCAAAGAGGCCTCTTTTAGAGGTTCAAAGGGAGCCTTAGTCAGCTGGTGTAGTACCAGTGAAAGGTTCCAGGAGGGGATGCCCCTCCTGCCCTTGGGTCTGTCTCTATGGAAACTGTCCAGAAGGCGGGTGAGAGTTGTGTAGACATCGTGTCCTGTACTCTATTCAGGCACCTTGACAACCGGGCAGCCTGGTTGCATATTACAGTCTTCTCTGGCTGCTCTTTCCCAGCGTCTCAAAATGTCCTAGCCAAGGGCCCGGGAGGGTGGGGCAGCAGGTAAACTACATCTGGCCACCCTACTGAACGTGCTATTCTGCTTTGCTGGCTCCGGAGACCAGGAACACACAACGGATCTATCAAAGTCTTTCTTGTCAACATGCATATTGTACCATCTAGACAAACTGGGTGGCTTGACAAACTGGTGCCTGAGGAATCCAGCAGTTTCTGTATTTCTGGAAGGGTAGCCTTCAGCAATGGTGAGGTTTAACTTCCCCATCTTTCTACACAACCAGTCGTCTACCGGCAACTTGACCTTCCTGGTTGGCTGGACTTGGGAACCGGCAAAATGGTTGTCATCTGCAGATGAAACACGGTCAAATTCTGGAATCTGATACCAGCCAATAAAAGATCTCACACCTCCGATGGTCTCTCTATAACTAGTCTCCTCAAGAGAGTTCCTGATCAGCTGCCTCATCTCTGGTGAAATCTTTGGGGAACTGTCCTGGAAGTTGTCATAAACAGGGGAGCCTGGCTCACTGTGTAGATCTCCATCACTATCAGACTGTACACCGGTACTTGTCAGCAGAACCTCAGGACCCGCAACGGGAGCTTCAACAGGCTGTGTGGCCGTCCCTGCAACAGGCTGGGTGGCATTCTGCTGGATCACAACTCCAGTACCGCGACCTTCAACAGGGCGAGTAGCACTCTTGCTGGCAGCTACAAAACTTCTCTACTGGGAGCCTCAACAGGCTGGGTAGCAGTCCCAACAGCAAGGTCACTGGTGGTCTGAACAAGATTGGAACCGGTACCCTCAACAGTCACACCAGAGATCAAGCCCTGTTGATAGCAGCTGCGACATATGAATAGAAACAGGATAGCATAGAAGAACACACATTATCATGTGTAATGTCCACCCCATGAACCTTTTGCAAAAATTGTATAGTAGTCTTACAAGACCCTGTTTCATTTGTAAAATATATCAATGATTCTTAAATATTTATTAGTATACATGTAAATTATTTCAGCTTCATGCCTTTTTGCATTGGTTAGGTCGAAAATTTTGACGAAATTGCTCTAACTTGCACGGTTAAGCAGATAGAAGCAAATTTGTGTTTTGCCATTTTTGGCAAAAATTCGAAAATTCAAAATGGCCGCCATTTTTGGGGAGGGGAAATTTTTTTTGAAAATTGCCAAGAGTACATTGCTCAGTTACCCTGTGGGTCGAAAATTTCAACGAAATCGCTCTATCTCGCACGGTTAAGGAGATAGAAGCAAATTTGCAAATTTAATAAGTAAATTAAATTTTATAAGTTAATACCCTATCCAATGGACAATTGCTTTACTGGTCGGCGCGACCGGTCCCACCAAACGACAGAAAAAGTCATTCTGTATTAAATACCGGCAGGACCGGTTCCAAAGTGTACATTCGCCAGGTGTCGCCTCGTGCATACTTCCTGTCTAGTCAGAATGACGTCATCACATCATTTTTGTTGTCTAAACCTATTAGACCCCTAGTAAGCTGATAGCGGGGCCGGTTGGGAGGGCCTTGTCTGTCCATTGGATAGGGTATTAACTTATAAAAGTTTTAATTTATTTATTAAATTTGCAATTTTATTGCGTTAATACATCCTATCCAATGGACAATTGCTGAATAACTACCGCTTGGTCGGTGGGTAAGTTACTAGGAACTTGAGTGAACTCAAAAACTAACAATTTTCTCTGGCCCAGGTAGTCCTGAATCAGGTTACCCAATAATGGCCTAAGTTGGTAGCCAGAAACCGGTTAACCGGTTTGATAAGATACTGATAAGATTTGTTCTAAGGAAATTCCAGATTGGAAGGCCTTAGAAGCAGCAAAGGCCCTTACATCATGGGCTTTAACTTGATGTAAGGTAAGAGCTTGCTGGTCAGAGAGCTCATAGCAGAGGATCACTGTCTGTTTGATCCATGAGGATACAGTGGCAGAGGAGATATCCTTGTCAAAACCTTTTTTGAAGGAGACAAAAGCCAACTCCTTATTCTGCCTGAGGTCAGAGGTCCTGTCTAAATAATAACGTAGTGCTCTAACTGGACACAGTGACCCGTCACCTTTGAGTGACTTATCCAGAGTGGGGGCCAGGGCTGGGATAACCACCGGGGCCACACTGTCTGGACCCTCCTTGGCCAGCTGGTTCTTGGGACAGAAAGCTGGGTGAGCGGTATAAGGACACCTTAGACCAGTCTGATTGGTGTCTGATGTTCTTATGAAGCCAAGCATGGATCTCACTCCTGCGTTTACCAGAGTTTACCTGCGAGGCCAGTAAGAAAACAGTCTTGAACGTCAGATGTTTCAAAGAGGCCTCTTTTAGAGGTTCAAAGGGAGCCTTAGTCAGCTGGTGTAGTACCAGTGAAAGGTTCCAGGAGGGGATGCCCCTCCTGCCCTTGGGTCTGTCTCTATGGAAACTGTCCAGAAGGCGGGTGAGAGTTGTGTAGACATCGTGTCCTGTACTCTATTCAGGCACCTTGACAACCGGGCAGCCTGGTTGCATATTACAGTCTTCTCTGGCTGCTCTTTCCCAGCATCTCAAAATGTCCTAGCCAAGGGCCCGGGAGGGTGGGGCAGCAGGTAAACTACATCTGGCCACCCTACTGAACGTGCTATTCTGCTTTGCTGGCTCCGGAGACCAGGAACACACAACGGATCTATCAAAGTCTTTCTTGTCAACATGCATATTGTACCATCTAGACAACCTGGGTGGCTTGACAAACTGGTGCCTGAGGAATCCAGCAGTTTCTGTATTTCTGGAAGGGTAGCCTTCAGCAATGGTGAGGTTTAACTTCCCCATCTTTCTACACAACCAGTCGTCTACCGGCAACTTGACCTTCCTGGTTGGCTGGACTTGGGAACCGGCAAAATGGTTGTCATCTGCAGATGAAACACGGTCAAATTCTGGAATCTGATACCAGCCAATAAAAGATCTCACACCTCCGATGGTCTCTCTATAACTAGTCTCCTCAAGAGAGTTCCTGATCAGCTGCCTCATCTCTGGTGAAATCTTTGGGGAACTGTCCTGGAAGTTGTCATAAACAGGGGAGCCTGGCTCACTGTGTAGATCTCCATCACTATCAGACTGTACACCGGTACTTGTCAGCAGAACCTCAGGACCCGCAACGGGAGCTTCAACAGGCTGTGTGGCCGTCCCTGCAACAGGCTGGGTGGCATTCTGCTGGATCACAACTCCAGTACCGCGACCTTCAACAGGGCGAGTAGCACTCTTGCTGGCAGCTACAAAACTTCTCTACTGGGAGCCTCAACAGGCTGGGTAGCAGTCCCAACAGCAAGGTCACTGGTGGTCTGAACAAGATTGGAACCGGTACCCTCAACAGTCACACCAGAGATCAAGCCCTGTTGATAGCAGCTGCGACATATGAATAGAAACAGGATAGCATAGAAGAACACACATTATCATGTGTAATGTCCACCCCATGAACCTTTTGCAAAAATTGTATAGTAGTCTTACAAGACCCTGTTTCATTTGTAAAATATATCAATGATTCTTAAATATTTATTAGTATACATGTAAATTATTTCAGCTTCATGCCTTTTTGCATTGGTTAGGTCGAAAATTTTGACGAAATTGCTCTAACTTGCACGGTTAAGCAGATAGAAGCAAATTTGTGTTTTGCCATTTTTGGCAAAAATTCGAAAATTCAAAATGGCCGCCATTTTTGGGGAGGGGAAAATTTTTTTGAAAATTGCCAAGAGTACATTGCTCAGTTACCCTGTGGGTCGAAAATTTCAACGAAATCGCTCTATCTCGCACGGTTAAGGAGATAGAAGCAAATTTGCAAATTTAATAAGTAAATTAAATTTTATAAGTTAATACCCTATCCAATGGACAATTGCTTTACTGGTCGGCGCGACCGGTCCCACCAAACGACAGAAAAAGTCATTCTGTATTAAATACCGGCAGGACCGGTTCCAAAGTGTACATTCGCCAGGTGTCGCCTCGTGCATACTTCCTGTCTAGTCAGAATGACGTCATCACATCATTTTTGTTGTCTAAACCTATTAGACCCCTAGTAAGCTGATAGCGGGGCCGGTTGGGAGGGCCTTGTCTGTCCATTGGATAGGGTATTAACTTATAAAAGTTTTAATTTATTTATTAAATTTGCAATTTTATTGCGTTAATACATCCTATCCAATGGACAATTGCTGAATAACTACCGCTTGGTCGGTGGGTAAGTTACTAGGAACTTGAGTGAACTCAAAAACTAACAATTTTCTCTGGCCCAGGTAGTCCTGAATCAGGTTACCCAATAATGGCCTAAGTTGGTAGCCAGAAACCGGTTAACCGGTTTGATAAGATACTGATAAGATTTGTTCTAAGGAAATTCCAGATTGGAAGGCCTTAGAAGCAGCAAAGGCCCTTACATCATGGGCTTTAACTTGATGTAAGGTAAGAGCTTGCTGGTCAGAGAGCTCATAGCAGAGGATCACTGTCTGTTTGATCCATGAGGATACAGTGGCAGAGGAGATATCCTTGTCAAAACCTTTTTTGAAGGAGACAAAAGCCAACTCCTTATTCTGCCTGAGGTCAGAGGTCCTGTCTAAATAATAACGTAGTGCTCTAACTGGACACAGTGACCCGTCACCTTTGAGTGACTTATCCAGAGTGGGGGCCAGGGCTGGGATAACCACCGGGGCCACACTGTCTGGACCCTCCTTGGCCAGCTGGTTCTTGGGACAGAAAGCTGGGTGAGCGGTATAAGGACACCTTAGACCAGTCTGATTGGTGTCTGATGTTCTTATGAAGCCAAGCATGGATCTCACTCCTGCGTTTACCAGAGTTTACCTGCGAGGCCAGTAAGAAAACAGTCTTGAACGTCAGATGTTTCAAAGAGGCCTCTTTTAGAGGTTCAAAGGGAGCCTTAGTCAGCTGGTGTAGTACCAGTGAAAGGTTCCAGGAGGGGATGCCCCTCCTGCCCTTGGGTCTGTCTCTATGGAAACTGTCCAGAAGGCGGGTGAGAGTTGTGTAGACATCGTGTCCTGTACTCTATTCAGGCACCTTGACAACCGGGCAGCCTGGTTGCATATTACAGTCTTCTCTGGCTGCTCTTTCCCAGCATCTCAAAATGTCCTAGCCAAGGGCCCGGGAGGGTGGGGCAGCAGGTAAACTACATCTGGCCACCCTACTGAACGTGCTATTCTGCTTTGCTGGCTCCGGAGACCAGGAACACACAACGGATCTATCAAAGTCTTTCTTGTCAACATGCATATTGTACCATCTAGACAACCTGGGTGGCTTGACAAACTGGTGCCTGAGGAATCCAGCAGTTTCTGTATTTCTGGAAGGGTAGCCTTCAGCAATGGTGAGGTTTAACTTCCCCATCTTTCTACACAACCAGTCGTCTACCGGCAACTTGACCTTCCTGGTTGGCTGGACTTGGGAACCGGCAAAATGGTTGTCATCTGCAGATGAAACACGGTCAAATTCTGGAATCTGATACCAGCCAATAAAAGATCTCACACCTCCGATGGTCTCTCTATAACTAGTCTCCTCAAGAGAGTTCCTGATCAGCTGCCTCATCTCTGGTGAAATCTTTGGGGAACTGTCCTGGAAGTTGTCATAAACAGGGGAGCCTGGCTCACTGTGTAGATCTCCATCACTATCAGACTGTACACCGGTACTTGTCAGCAGAACCTCAGGACCCGCAACGGGAGCTTCAACAGGCTGTGTGGCCGTCCCTGCAACAGGCTGGGTGGCATTCTGCTGGATCACAACTCCAGTACCGCGACCTTCAACAGGGCGAGTAGCACTCTTGCTGGCAGCTACAAAACTTCTCTACTGGGAGCCTCAACAGGCTGGGTAGCAGTCCCAACAGCAAGGTCACTGGTGGTCTGAATAAGATTGGAACCGGTACCCTCAACAGTCACACCAGAGATCAAGCCCTGTTGATAGCAGCTGCGACATATGAATAGAAACAGGATAGCATAGAAGAACACACATTATCATGTGTAATGTCCACCCCATGAACCTTTTGCAAAAATTGTATAGTAGTCTTACAAGACCCTGTTTCATTTGTAAAATATATCAATGATGCTTAAATATTTATTAGTATACATGTAAATTATTTCAGCTTCATGCCTTTTTGCATTGGTTAGGTCGAAAATTTTGACGAAATTGCTCTAACTTGCACAGTTAAGCAGATAGAAGCAAATTTGTGTTTTGCCATTTTTGGCAAAAATTCGAAAATTCAAAATGGTCGCCATTTTTGGGGAGGGGAATTTTTTTTGAAAATTGCCAAGAGTACATTGCTCAGTTACCCTGTGGGTCGAAAATTTCAACGAAATCGCTCTATCTCGCACGGTTAAGGAGATAGAAGCAAATTTGCAAATTTAATAAGTAAATTAAATTTTATAAGTTAATACCCTATCCAATGGACAATTGCTTTACCGGTCGGCGCGACCGGTCCCACCAAACGACAGAAAAAGTCATTCTGTATTAAATACCGGCAGGACCGGTCCCAAAGTGTACATTCGCCAGGTGTCACCTCGTGCATACTTCCTGTCTAGTCAGAATGACGTCATCGCGTCATTTTTGTTGTCTAAACCTATTAGACCCCTAGTAAGCTGATAGCGGGGCCGGTTGGGAGGGCCTTGTCTGTCCATTGGATAGGGTATTAACTTATAAAAGTTTTAATTTATTTATTAAATTTGCAATTTTATTGCGTTAATACATCCTATCCAATGGACAATTGCTGAATAACTACCGCTTGGTCGGTGGGTAAGTTACTAGGAACTTGAGTGAACTCAAAAACTAACAATTTTCTCTGGCCCAGGTAGTCCTGAATCAGGTTACCCAATAATGGCCTAAGTCGGTAGCCAGAAACCGGTTAACCGGTTTGATAAGATACTGATAAGATTTGTTCTAAGGAAATTCCAGATTGGAAGGCCTTAGAAGCAGCAAAGGCCCTTACATCATGGGCTTTAACTTGATGTAAGGTAAGAGCTTGCTGGTCAGAGAGCTCATAGCAGAGGATCACTGTCTGTTTGATCCATGAGGAGACAGTGGCAGAGGAGATATCCTTGTCAAAACCTTTTTTGAAGGAGACAAAAGCCAACTCCTTATTCTGCCTGAGGTCAGAGGTCCTGTCTAAATAATAACGTAGTGCTCTAACTGGACACAGTGACCCGTCACCTTTGAGTGACTTATCCAGAGTGGGGGCCAGGGCTGGGATAACCACCGGGGCCACACTGTCTGGACCCTCCTTGGCCAGCTGGTTCTTGGGACAGAAAGCTGGGTGAGCGGTATAAGGACACCTTAGACCAGTCTGATTGGTGTCTGATGTTCTTATGAAGCCAAGCATGGATCTCACTCCTGCGTTTACCAGAGTTTACCTGCGAGGCCAGTAAGAAAACAGTCTTGAACGTCAGATGTTTCAAAGAGGCCTCTTTTAGAGGTTCAAAGGGAGCCTTAGTCAGCTGGTGTAGTACCAGTGAAAGGTTCCAGGAGGGGATGCCCCTCCTGCCCTTGGGTCTGTCTCTATGGAAACTGTCCAGAAGGCGGGTGAGAGTTGTGTAGACATCGTGTCCTGTACTCTATTCAGGCACCTTGACAACCGGGCAGCCTGGTTGCATATTACAGTCTTCTCTGGCTGCTCTTTCCCAGCGTCTCAAAATGTCCTAGCCAAGGGCCCGGGAGGGTGGGGCAGCAGGTAAACTACATCTGGCCACCCTACTGAACGTGCTATTCTGCTTTGCTGGCTCCGGAGACCAGGAACACACAACGGATCTATCAAAGTCTTTCTTGTCAACATGCATATTGTACCATCTAGACAACCTGGGTGGCTTGACAAACTGGTGCCTGAGGAATCCAGCAGTTTCTGTATTTCTGGAAGGGTAGCCTTCAGCAATGGTGAGGTTTAACTTCCCCATCTTTCTACACAACCAGTCGTCTACCGGCAACTTGACCTTCCTGGTTGGCTGGACTTGGGAACCGGCAAAATGGTTGTCATCTGCAGATGAAACACGGTCAAATTCTGGAATCTGATACCAGCCAATAAAAGATCTCACACCTCCGATGGTCTCTCTATAACTAGTCTCCTCAAGAGAGTTCCTGATCAGCTGCCTCATCTCTGGTGAAATCTTTGGGGAACTGTCCTGGAAGTTGTCATAAACAGGGGAGCCTGGCTCACTGTGTAGATCTCCATCACTATCAGACTGTACACCGGTACTTGTCAGCAGAACCTCAGGACCCGCAACGGGAGCCTCAACAGGCTGTGTGGCCGTCCCTGCAACAGGCTGGGTGGCATTCTGCTGGATCACAACTCCAGTACCGCGACCTTCAACAGGGCGAGTAGCACTCTTGCTGGCAGCTACAAAACTTCTCTACTGGGAGCCTCAACAGGCTGGGTAGCAGTCCCAACAGCAAGGTCACTGGTGGTCTGAACAAGATTGGAACCGGTACCCTCAACAGTCACACCAGAGATCAAGCCCTGTTGATAGCAGCTGCGACATATGAATAGAAACAGGATAGCATAGAAGAACACACATTATCATGTGTAATGTCCACCCCATGAACCTTTTGCAAAAATTGTATAGTAGTCTTACAAGACCCTGTTTCATTTGTAAAATATATCAATGATTCTTAAATATTTATTAGTATACATGTAAATTATTTCAGCTTCATGCCTTTTTGCATTGGTTAGGTCGAAAATTTTGACGAAATTGCTCTAACTTGCACGGTTAAGCAGATAGAAGCAAATTTGTGTTTTGCCATTTTTGGCAAAAATTCGAAAATTCAAAATGGCCGCCATTTTTGGGGAGGGGAAAATTTTTTTGAAAATTGCCAAGAGTACATTGCTCAGTTACCCTGTGGGTCGAAAATTTCAACGAAATCGCTCTATCTCGCACGGTTAAGGAGATAGAAGCAAATTTGCAAATTTAATAAGTAAATTAAATTTTATAAGTTAATACCCTATCCAATGGACAATTGCTTTACCGGTCGGCGCGACCGGTCCCACCAAACAACAGAAAAAGTCATTCTATATTAAATACCGGCAGGACCGGTCCCAAAGTGTACATTCGCCAGGTGTCGCCTCGTGCATACTTCCTGTCTAGTCAGAATGACGTCATCGCGTCATTTTTGTTGTCTAAACCTATTAGACCCCTAGTAAGCTGATAGCGGGGCCGGTTGGGAGGGCCTTGTCTGTCCATTGGATAGGGTATTAACTTATAAAAGTTTTAATTTATTTATTAAATTTGCAATTTTATTGCGTTAATACATCCTATCCAATGGACAATTGCTGAATAACTACCGCTTGGTCGGTGGGTAAGTTACTAGGAACTTGAGTGAACTCAAAAACTAACAATTTTCTCCGGCCCAGGTAGTCCTGAATCAGGTTACCCAATAATGGCCTAAGTCGGTAGCCAGAAACCGGTTAACCGGTTTGATAAGATACTGATAAGATTTGTTCTAAGGAAATTCCAGATTGGAAGGCCTTAGAAGCAGCAAAGGCCCTTACATCATGGGCTTTAACTTGATGTAAGGTAAGAGCTTACTGGTCAGAGAGCTCATAGCAGAGGATCACTGTCTGTTTGATCCATGAGGAGACAGTGGCAGAGGAGATATCCTTGTCAAAACCTTTTTTGAAGGAGACAAAAGCCAACTCCTTATTCTGCCTGAGGTCAGAGGTCCTGTCTAAATAATAACGTAGTGCTCTAACTGGACACAGTGACCCGTCACCTTTGAGTGACTTATCCAGAGTGGGGGCCAGGGCTGGGATAACCACCGGGGCCACACTGTCTGGACCCTCCTTGGCCAGCTGGTTCTTGGGACAGAAAGCTGGGTGAGCGGTATAAGGACACCTTAGACCAGTCTGATTGGTGTCTGATGTTCTTATGAAGCCAAGCATGGATCTCACTCCTGCGTTTACCAGAGTTTACCTGCGAGGCCAGTAAGAAAACAGTCTTGAACGTCAGATGTTTCAAAGAGGCCTCTTTTAGAGGTTCAAAGGGAGCCTTAGTCAGCTGGTGTAGTACCAGTGAAAGGTTCCAGGAGGGGATGCCCCTCCTGCCCTTGGGTCTGTCTCTATGGAAACTGTCCAGAAGGCGGGTGAGAGTTGTGTAGACATCGTGTCCTGTACTCTATTCAGGCACCTTGACAACCGGGCAGCCTGGTTGCATATTACAGTCTTCTCTGGCTGCTCTTTCCCAGCGTCTCAAAATGTCCTAGCCAAGGGCCCGGGAGGGTGGGGCAGCAGGTAAACTACATCTGGCCACCCTACTGAACGTGCTATTCTGCTTTGCTGGCTCCGGAGACCAGGAACACACAACGGATCTATCAAAGTCTTTCTTGTCAACATGCATATTGTACCATCTAGACAACCTGGGTGGCTTGACAAACTGGTGCCTGAGGAATCCAGCAGTTTCTGTATTTCTGGAAGGGTAGCCTTCAGCAATGGTGAGGTTTAACTTCCCCATCTTTCTACACAACCAGTCGTCTACCGGCAACTTGACCTTCCTGGTTGGCTGGACTTGGGAACCGGCAAAATGGTTGTCATCTGCAGATGAAACACGGTCAAATTCTGGAATCTGATACCAGCCAATAAAAGATCTCACACCTCCGATGGTCTCTCTATAACTAGTCTCCTCAAGAGAGTTCCTGATCAGCTGCCTCATCTCTGGTGAAATCTTTGGGGAACTGTCCTGGAAGTTGTCATAAACAGGGGAGCCTGGCTCACTGTGTAGATCTCCATCACTATCAGACTGTACACCGGTACTTGTCAGCAGAACCTCAGGACCCGCAACGGGAGCCTCAACAGGCTGTGTGGCCGTCCCTGCAACAGGCTGGGTGGCATTCTGCTGGATCACAACTCCAGTACCGCGACCTTCAACAGGGCGAGTAGCACTCTTGCTGGCAGCTACAAAACTTCTCTACTGGGAGCCTCAACAGGCTGGGTAGCAGTCCCAACAGCAAGGTCACTGGTGGTCTGAACAAGATTGGAACCGGTACCCTCAACAGTCACACCAGAGATCAAGCCCTGTTGATAGCAGCTGCGACATATGAATAGAAACAGGATAGCATAGAAGAACACACATTATCATGTGTAATGTCCACCCCATGAACCTTTTGCAAAAATTGTATAGTAGTCTTACAAGACCCTGTTTCATTTGTAAAATATATCAATGATGCTTAAATATTTATTAGTATACATGTAAATTATTTCAGCTTCATGCCTTTTTGCATTGGTTAGGTCGAAAATTTTGACGAAATTGCTCTAACTTGCACAGTTAAGCAGATAGAAGCAAATTTGTGTTTTGCCATTTTTGGCAAAAATTCGAAAATTCAAAATGGCCGCCATTTTTGGGGAGGGGAAAATTTTTTTTGAAAATTGCCAAGAGTACATTGCTCAGTTACCCTGTGGGTCGAAAATTTCAACGAAATCGCTCTATCTCGCACGGTTAAGGAGATAGAAGCAAATTTGCAAATTTAATAAGTAAATTAAATTTTATAAGTTAATACCCTATCCAATGGACAATTGCTTTACCGGTCGGCGCGACCGGTCCCACCAAACGACAGAAAAAGTCATTCTGTATTAAATACCGGCAGGACCGGTCCCAAAGTGTACATTCGCCAGGTGTCGCCTCGTGCATACTTCCTGTCTAGTCAGAATGACGTCATCGCGTCATTTTTGTTGTCTAAACCTATTAGACCCCTAGTAAGCTGATAGCGGGGCCGGTTGGGAGGGCCTTGTCTGTCCATTGGATAGGGTATTAACTTATAAAAGTTTTAATTTATTTATTAAATTTGCAATTTTATTGCGTTAATACATCCTATCCAATGGACAATTGCTGAATAACTACCGCTTGGTCGGTGGGTAAGTTACTAGGAACTTGAGTGAACTCAAAAACTAACAATTTTCTCTGGCCCAGGTAGTCCTGAATCAGGTTACCCAATAATGGCCTAAGTCGGTAGCCAGAAACCGGTTAACCGGTTTGATAAGATACTGATAAGATTTGTTCTAAGGAAATTCCAGATTGGAAGGCCTTAGAAGCAGCAAAGGCCCTTACATCATGGGCTTCAACTTGATGTAAGGTAAGAGCTTGCTGGTCAGAGAGCTCATAGCAGAGGATCACTGTCTGTTTGATCCATGAGGAGACAGTGGCAGAGGAGATATCCTTGTCAAAACCTTTTTTGAAGGAGACAAAAGCCAACTCCTTATTCTGCCTGAGGTCAGAGGTCCTGTCTAAATAATAACGTAGTGCTCTAACTGGACACAGTGACCCGTCACCTTTGAGTGACTTATCCAGAGTGGGGGCCAGGGCTGGGATAACCACCGGGGCCACACTGTCTGGACCCTCCTTGGCCAGCTGGTTCTTGGGACAGAAAGCTGGGTGAGCGGTATAAGGACACCTTAGACCAGTCTGATTGGTGTCTGATGTTCTTATGAAGCCAAGCATGGATCTCACTCCTGCGTTTACCAGAGTTTACCTGCGAGGCCAGTAAGAAAACAGTCTTGAACGTCAGATGTTTCAAAGAGGCCTCTTTTAGAGGTTCAAAGGGAGCCTTAGTCAGCTGGTGTAGTACCAGTGAAAGGTTCCAGGAGGGGATGCCCCTCCTGCCCTTGGGTCTGTCTCTATGGAAACTGTCCAGAAGGCGGGTGAGAGTTGTGTAGACATCGTGTCCTGTACTCTATTCAGGCACCTTGACAACCGGGCAGCCTGGTTGCATATTACAGTCTTCTCTGGCTGCTCTTTCCCAGCGTCTCAAAATGTCCTAGCCAAGGGCCCGGGAGGGTGGGGCAGCAGGTAAACTACATCTGGCCACCCTACTGAACGTGCTATTCTGCTTTGCTGGCTCCGGAGACCAGGAACACACAACGGATCTATCAAAGTCTTTCTTGTCAACATGCATATTGTACCATCTAGACAACCTGGGTGGCTTGACAAACTGGTGCCTGAGGAATCCAGCAGTTTCTGTATTTCTGGAAGGGTAGCCTTCAGCAATGGTGAGGTTTAACTTCCCCATCTTTCTACACAACCAGTCGTCTACCGGCAACTTGACCTTCCTGGTTGGCTGGACTTGGGAACCGGCAAAATGGTTGTCATCTGCAGATGAAACACGGTCAAATTCTGGAATCTGATACCAGCCAATAAAAGATCTCACACCTCCGATGGTCTCTCTATAACTAGTCTCCTCAAGAGAGTTCCTGATCAGCTGCCTCATCTCTGGTGAAATCTTTGGGGAACTGTCCTGGAAGTTGTCATAAACAGGGGAGCCTGGCTCACTGTGTAGATCTCCATCACTATCAGACTGTACACCGGTACTTGTCAGCAGAACCTCAGGACCCGCAACGGGAGCCTCAACAGGCTGTGTGGCCGTCCCTGCAACAGGCTGGGTGGCATTCTGCTGGATCACAACTCCAGTACCGCGACCTTCAACAGGGCGAGTAGCACTCTTGCTGGCAGCTACAAAACTTCTCTACTGGGAGCCTCAACAGGCTGGGTAGCAGTCCCAACAGCAAGGTCACTGGTGGTCTGAACAAGATTGGAACCGGTACCCTCAACAGTCACACCAGAGATCAAGCCCTGTTGATAGCAGCTGCGACATATGAATAGAAACAGGATAGCATAGAAGAACACACATTATCATGTGTAATGTCCACCCCATGAACCTTTTGCAAAAATTGTATAGTAGTCTTACAAGACCCTGTTTCATTTGTAAAATATATCAATGATTCTTAAATATTTATTAGTATACATGTAAATTATTTCAGCTTCATGCCTTTTTGCATTGGTTAGGTCGAAAATTTTGACGAAATTGCTCTAACTTGCACGGTTAAGCAGATAGAAGCAAATTTGTGTTTTGCCATTTTTGGCAAAAATTCGAAAATTCAAAATGGCCGCCATTTTTGGGGAGGGGAAAATTTTTTTGAAAATTGCCAAGAGTACATTGCTCAGTTACCCTGTGGGTCGAAAATTTCAACGAAATCGCTCTATCTCGCACGGTTAAGGAGATAGAAGCAAATTTGCAAATTTAATAAGTAAATTAAATTTTATAAGTTAATACCCTATCCAATGGACAATTGCTTTACCGGTCGGCGCGACCGGTCCCACCAAACAACAGAAAAAGTCATTCTGTATTAAATACCGGCAGGACCGGTCCCAAAGTGTACATTCGCCAGGTGTCGCCTCGTGCATACTTCCTGTCTAGTCAGAATGACGTCATCGCGTCATTTTTGTTGTCTAAACCTATTAGACCCCTAGTAAGCTGATAGCGGGGCCGGTTGGGAGGGCCTTGTCTGTCCATTGGATAGGGTATTAACTTATAAAAGTTTTAATTTATTTATTAAATTTGCAATTTTATTGCGTTAATACATCCTATCCAATGGACAATTGCTGAATAACTACCGCTTGGTCGGTGGGTAAGTTACTAGGAACTTGAGTGAACTCAAAAACTAACAATTTTCTCCGGCCCAGGTAGTCCTGAATCAGGTTACCCAATAATGGCCTAAGTCGGTAGCCAGAAACCGGTTAACCGGTTTGATAAGATACTGATAAGATTTGTTCTAAGGAAATTCCAGATTGGAAGGCCTTAGAAGCAGCAAAGGCCCTTACATCATGGGCTTTAACTTGATGTAAGGTAAGAGCTTGCTGGTCAGAGAGCTCATAGCAGAGGATCACTGTCTGTTTGATCCATGAGGAGACAGTGGCAGAGGAGATATCCTTGTCAAAACCTTTTTTGAAGGAGACAAAAGCCAACTCCTTATTCTGCCTGAGGTCAGAGGTCCTGTCTAAATAATAACGTAGTGCTCTAACTGGACACAGTGACCCGTCACCTTTGAGTGACTTATCCAGAGTGGGGGCCAGGGCTGGGATAACCACCGGGGCCACACTGTCTGGACCCTCCTTGGCCAGCTGGTTCTTGGGACAGAAAGCTGGGTGAGCGGTATAAGGACACCTTAGACCAGTCTGATTGGTGTCTGATGTTCTTATGAAGCCAAGCATGGATCTCACTCCTGCGTTTACCAGAGTTTACCTGCGAGGCCAGTAAGAAAACAGTCTTGAACGTCAGATGTTTCAAAGAGGCCTCTTTTAGAGGTTCAAAGGGAGCCTTAGTCAGCTGGTGTAGTACCAGTGAAAGGTTCCAGGAGGGGATGCCCCTCCTGCCCTTGGGTCTGTCTCTATGGAAACTGTCCAGAAGGCGGGTGAGAGTTGTGTAGACATCGTGTCCTGTACTCTATTCAGGCACCTTGACAACCGGGCAGCCTGGTTGCATATTACAGTCTTCTCTGGCTGCTCTTTCCCAGCGTCTCAAAATGTCCTAGCCAAGGGCCCGGGAGGGTGGGGCAGCAGGTAAACTACATCTGGCCACCCTACTGAACGTGCTATTCTGCTTTGCTGGCTCCGGAGACCAGGAACACACAACGGATCTATCAAAGTCTTTCTTGTCAACATGCATATTGTACCATCTAGACAACCTGGGTGGCTTGACAAACTGGTGCCTGAGGAATCCAGCAGTTTCTGTATTTCTGGAAGGGTAGCCTTCAGCAATGGTGAGGTTTAACTTCCCCATCTTTCTACACAACCAGTCGTCTACCGGCAACTTGACCTTCCTGGTTGGCTGGACTTGGGAACCGGCAAAATGGTTGTCATCTGCAGATGAAACACGGTCAAATTCTGGAATCTGATACCAGCCAATAAAAGATCTCACACCTCCGATGGTCTCTCTATAACTAGTCTCCTCAAGAGAGTTCCTGATCAGCTGCCTCATCTCTGGTGAAATCTTTGGGGAACTGTCCTGGAAGTTGTCATAAACAGGGGAGCCTGGCTCACTGTGTAGATCTCCATCACTATCACACTGTACACCGGTACTTGTCAGCAGAACCTCAGGACCCGCAACGGGAGCCTCAACAGGCTGTGTGGCCGTCCCTGCAACAGGCTGGGTGGCATTCTGCTGGATCACAACTCCAGTACCGCGACCTTCAACAGGGCGAGTAGCACTCTTGCTGGCAGCTACAAAACTTCTCTACTGGGAGCCTCAACAGGCTGGGTAGCAGTCCCAACAGCAAGGTCACTGGTGGTCTGAACAAGATTGGAACCGGTACCCTCAACAGTCACACCAGAGATCAAGCCCTGTTGATAGCAGCTGCGACATATGAATAGAAACAGGATAGCATAGAAGAACACACATTATCATGTGTAATGTCCACCCCATGAACCTTTTGCAAAAATTGTATAGTAGTCTTACAAGACCCTGTTTCATTTGTAAAATATATCAATGATTCTTAAATATTTATTAGTATACATGTAAATTATTTCAGCTTCATGCCTTTTTGCATTGGTTAGGTCGAAAATTTTGACGAAATTGCTCTAACTTGCACGGTTAAGCAGATAGAAGCAAATTTGTGTTTTGCCATTTTTGGCAAAAATTCGAAAATTCAAAATGGCCGCCATTTTTGGGGAGGGGAAAATTTTTTTGAAAATTGCCAAGAGTACATTGCTCAGTTACCCTGTGGGTCGAAAATTTCAACGAAATCGCTCTATCTCGCACGGTTAAGGAGATAGAAGCAAATTTGCAAATTTAATAAGTAAATTAAATTTTATAAGTTAATACCCTATCCAATGGACAATTGCTTTACCGGTCGGCGCGACCGGTCCCACCAAACAACAGAAAAAGTCATTCTGTATTAAATACCGGCAGGACCGGTCCCAAAGTGTACATTCGCCAGGTGTCGCCTCGTGCATACTTCCTGTCTAGTCAGAATGACGTCATCGCGTCATTTTTGTTGTCTAAACCTATTAGACCCCTAGTAAGCTGATAGCGGGGCCGGTTGGGAGGGCCTTGTCTGTCCATTGGATAGGGTATTAACTTATAAAAGTTTTAATTTATTTATTAAATTTGCAATTTTATTGCGTTAATACATCCTATCCAATGGACAATTGCTGAATAACTACCGCTTGGTCGGTGGGTAAGTTACTAGGAACTTGAGTGAACTCAAAAACTAACAATTTTCTCTGGCCCAGGTAGTCCTGAATCAGGTTACCCAATAATGGCCTAAGTCGGTAGCCAGAAACCGGTTAACCGGTTTGATAAGATACTGATAAGATTTGTTCTAAGGAAATTCCAGATTGGAAGGCCTTAGAAGCAGCAAAGGCCCTTACATCATGGGCTTTAACTTGATGTAAGGTAAGAGCTTGCTGGTCAGAGAGCTCATAGCAGAGGATCACTGTCTGTTTGATCCATGAGGAGACAGTGGCAGAGGAGATATCCTTGTCAAAACCTTTTTTGAAGGAGACAAAAGCCAACTCCTTATTCTGCCTGAGGTCAGAGGTCCTGTCTAAATAATAACGTAGTGCTCTAACTGGACACAGTGACCCGTCACCTTTGAGTGACTTATCCAGAGTGGGGGCCAGGGCTGGGATAACCACCGGGGCCACACTGTCTGGACCCTCCTTGGCCAGCTGGTTCTTGGGACAGAAAGCTGGGTGAGCGGTATAAGGACACCTTAGACCAGTCTGATTGGTGTCTGATGTTCTTATGAAGCCAAGCATGGATCTCACTCCTGCGTTTACCAGAGTTTACCTGCGAGGCCAGTAAGAAAACAGTCTTGAACGTCAGATGTTTCAAAGAGGCCTCTTTTAGAGGTTCAAAGGGAGCCTTAGTCAGCTGGTGTAGTACCAGTGAAAGGTTCCAGGAGGGGATGCCCCTCCTGCCCTTGGGTCTGTCTCTATGGAAACTGTCCAGAAGGCGGGTGAGAGTTGTGTAGACATCGTGTCCTGTACTCTATTCAGGCACCTTGACAACCGGGCAGCCTGGTTGCATATTACAGTCTTCTCTGGCTGCTCTTTCCCAGCGTCTCAAAATGTCCTAGCCAAGGGCCCGGGAGGGTGGGGCAGCAGGTAAACTACATCTGGCCACCCTACTGAACGTGCTATTCTGCTTTGCTGGCTCCGGAGACCAGGAACACACAACGGATCTATCAAAGTCTTTCTTGTCAACATGCATATTGTACCATCTAGACAACCTGGGTGGCTTGACAAACTGGTGCCTGAGGAATCCAGCAGTTTCTGTATTTCTGGAAGGGTAGCCTTCAGCAATGGTGAGGTTTAACTTCCCCATCTTTCTACACAACCAGTCGTCTACCGGCAACTTGACCTTCCTGGTTGGCTGGACTTGGGAACCGGCAAAATGGTTGTCATCTGCAGATGAAACACGGTCAAATTCTGGAATCTGATACCAGCCAATAAAAGATCTCACACCTCCGATGGTCTCTCTATAACTAGTCTCCTCAAGAGAGTTCCTGATCAGCTGCCTCATCTCTGGTGAAATCTTTGGGGAACTGTCCTGGAAGTTGTCATAAACAGGGGAGCCTGGCTCACTGTGTAGATCTCCATCACTATCAGACTGTACACCGGTACTTGTCAGCAGAACCTCAGGACCCGCAACGGGAGCCTCAACAGGCTGTGTGGCCGTCCCTGCAACAGGCTGGGTGGCATTCTGCTGGATCACAACTCCAGTACCGCGACCTTCAACAGGGCGAGTAGCACTCTTGCTGGCAGCTACAAAACTTCTCTACTGGGAGCCTCAACAGGCTGGGTAGCAGTCCCAACAGCAAGGTCACTGGTGGTCTGAACAAGATTGGAACCGGTACCCTCAACAGTCACACCAGAGATCAAGCCCTGTTGATAGCAGCTGCGACATATGAATAGAAACAGGATAGCATAGAAGAACACACATTATCATGTGTAATGTCCACCCCATGAACCTTTTGCAAAAATTGTATAGTAGTCTTACAAGACCCTGTTTCATTTGTAAAATATATCAATGATGCTTAAATATTTATTAGTATACATGTAAATTATTTCAGCTTCATGCCTTTTTGCATTGGTTAGGTCGAAAATTTTGACGAAATTGCTCTAACTTGCACAGTTAAGCAGATAGAAGCAAATTTGTGTTTTGCCATTTTTGGCAAAAATTCGAAAATTCAAAATGGCCGCCATTTTTGGGGAGGGGAAAATTTTTTTTGAAAATTGCCAAGAGTACATTGCTCAGTTACCCTGTGGGTCGAAAATTTCAACGAAATCGCTCTATCTCGCACGGTTAAGGAGATAGAAGCAAATTTGCAAATTTAATAAGTAAATTAAATTTTATAAGTTAATACCCTATCCAATGGACAATTGCTTTACCGGTCGGCGCGACCGGTCCCACCAAACGACAGAAAAAGTCATTCTGTATTAAATACCGGCAGGACCGGTCCCAAAGTGTACATTCGCCAGGTGTCGCCTCGTGCATACTTCCTGTCTAGTCAGAATGACGTCATCGCGTCATTTTTGTTGTCTAAACCTATTAGACCCCTAGTAAGCTGATAGCGGGGCCGGTTGGGAGGGCCTTGTCTGTCCATTGGATAGGGTATTAACTTATAAAAGTTTTAATTTATTTATTAAATTTGCAATTTTATTGCGTTAATACATCCTATCCAATGGACAATTGCTGAATAACTACCGCTTGGTCGGTGGGTAAGTTACTAGGAACTTGAGTGAACTCAAAAACTAACAATTTTCTCTGGCCCAGGTAGTCCTGAATCAGGTTACCCAATAATGGCCTAAGTCGGTAGCCAGAAACCGGTTAACCGGTTTGATAAGATACTGATAAGATTTGTTCTAAGGAAATTCCAGATTGGAAGGCCTTAGAAGCAGCAAAGGCCCTTACATCATGGGCTTTAACTTGATGTAAGGTAAGAGCTTGCTGGTCAGAGAGCTCATAGCAGAGGATCACTGTCTGTTTGATCCATGAGGAGACAGTGGCAGAGGAGATATCCTTGTCAAAACCTTTTTTGAAGGAGACAAAAGCCAACTCCTTATTCTGCCTGAGGTCAGAGGTCCTGTCTAAATAATAACGTAGTGCTCTAACTGGACACAGTGACCCGTCACCTTTGAGTGACTTATCCAGAGTGGGGGCCAGGGCTGGGATAACCACCGGGGCCACACTGTCTGGACCCTCCTTGGCCAGCTGGTTCTTGGGACAGAAAGCTGGGTGAGCGGTATAAGGACACCTTAGACCAGTCTGATTGGTGTCTGATGTTCTTATGAAGCCAAGCATGGATCTCACTCCTGCGTTTACCAGAGTTTACCTGCGAGGCCAGTAAGAAAACAGTCTTGAACGTCAGATGTTTCAAAGAGGCCTCTTTTAGAGGTTCAAAGGGAGCCTTAGTCAGCTGGTGTAGTACCAGTGAAAGGTTCCAGGAGGGGATGCCCCTCCTGCCCTTGGGTCTGTCTCTATGGAAACTGTCCAGAAGGCGGGTGAGAGTTGTGTAGACATCGTGTCCTGTACTCTATTCAGGCACCTTGACAACCGGGCAGCCTGGTTGCATATTACAGTCTTCTCTGGCTGCTCTTTCCCAGCATCTCAAAATGTCCTAGCCAAGGGCCCGGGAGGGTGGGGCAGCAGGTAAACTACATCTGGCCACCCTACTGAACGTGCTATTCTGCTTTGCTGGCTCCGGAGACCAGGAACACACAACGGATCTATCAAAGTCTTTCTTGTCAACATGCATATTGTACCATCTAGACAACCTGGGTGGCTTGACAAACTGGTGCCTGAGGAATCCAGCAGTTTCTGTATTTCTGGAAGGGTAGCCTTCAGCAATGGTGAGGTTTAACTTCCCCATCTTTCTACACAACCAGTCGTCTACCGGCAACTTGACCTTCCTGGTTGGCTGGACTTGGGAACCGGCAAAATGGTTGTCATCTGCAGATGAAACACGGTCAAATTCTGGAATCTGATACCAGCCAATAAAAGATCTCACACCTCCGATGGTCTCTCTATAACTAGTCTCCTCAAGAGAGTTCCTGATCAGCTGCCTCATCTCTGGTGAAATCTTTGGGGAACTGTCCTGGAAGTTGTCATAAACAGGGGAGCCTGGCTCACTGTGTAGATCTCCATCACTATCAGACTGTACACCGGTACTTGTCAGCAGAACCTCAGGACCCGCAACGGGAGCCTCAACAGGCTGTGTGGCCGTCCCTGCAACAGGCTGGGTGGCATTCTGCTGGATCACAACTCCAGTACCGCGACCTTCAACAGGGCGAGTAGCACTCGTGCTGGCAGCTACAAAACTTCTCTACTGGGAGCCTCAACAGGCTGGGTAGCAGTCCCAACAGCAAGGTCACTGGTGGTCTGAACAAGATTGGAACCGGTACCCTCAACAGTCACACCAGAGATCAAGCCCTGTTGATAGCAGCTGCGACATATGAATAGAAACAGGATAGCATAGAAGAACACACATTATCATGTGTAATGTCCACCCCATGAACCTTTTGCAAAAATTGTATAGTAGTCTTACAAGACCCTGTTTCATTTGTAAAATATATCAATGATTCTTAAATATTTATTAGTATACATGTAAATTATTTCAGCTTAATGCCTTTTTGCATTGGTTAGGTCGAAAATTTTGACGAAATTGCTCTAACTTGCACGGTTAAGCAGATAGAAGCAAATTTGTGTTTTGCCATTTTTGGCAAAAATTCGAAAATTCAAAATGGCCGCCATTTTTGGGGAGGGGAAAATTTTTTTGAAAATTGCCAAGAGTAAATTGCTCAGTTACCCTGTGGGTCGAAAATTTCAACGAAATCGCTCTATCTCGCACGGTTAAGGAGATAGAAGCAAATTTGCAAATTTAATAAGTAAATTAAATTTTATAAGTTAATACCCTATCCAATGGACAATTGCTTTACCGGTCGGCGCGACCGGTCCCACCAAACAACAGAAAAAGTCATTCTGTATTAAATACCGGCAGGACCGGTCCCAAAGTGTACATTCGCCAGGTGTCGCCTCGTGCATACTTCCTGTCTAGTCAGAATGACGTCATCGCGTCATTTTTGTTGTCTAAACCTATTAGACCCCTAGTAAGCTGATAGCGGGGCCGGTTGGGAGGGCCTTGTCTGTCCATTGGATAGGGTATTAACTTATAAAAGTTTTAATTTATTTATTAAATTTGCAATTTTATTGCGTTAATACATCCTATCCAATGGACAATTGCTGAATAACTACCGCTTGGTCGGTGGGTAAGTTACTAGGAACTTGAGTGAACTCAAAAACTAACAATTTTCTCCGGCCCAGGTAGTCCTGAATCAGGTTACCCAATAATGGCCTAAGTCGGTAGCCAGAAACCGGTTAACCGGTTTGATAAGATACTGATAAGATTTGTTCTAAGGAAATTCCAGATTGGAAGGCCTTAGAAGCAGCAAAGGCCCTTACATCATGGGCTTTAACTTGATGTAAGGTAAGAGCTTGCTGGTCAGAGAGCTCATAGCAGAGGATCACTGTCTGTTTGATCCATGAGGAGACAGTGGCAGAGGAGATATCCTTGTCAAAACCTTTTTTGAAGGAGACAAAAGCCAACTCCTTATTCTGCCTGAGGTCAGAGGTCCTGTCTAAATAATAACGTAGTGCTCTAACTGGACACAGTGACCCGTCACCTTTGAGTGACTTATCCAGAGTGGGGGCCAGGGCTGGGATAACCACCGGGGCCACACTGTCTGGACCCTCCTTGGCCAGCTGGTTCTTGGGACAGAAAGCTGGGTGAGCGGTATAAGGACACCTTAGACCAGTCTGATTGGTGTCTGATGTTCTTATGAAGCCAAGCATGGATCTCACTCCTGCGTTTACCAGAGTTTACCTGCGAGGCCAGTAAGAAAACAGTCTTGAACGTCAGATGTTTCAAAGAGGCCTCTTTTAGAGGTTCAAAGGGAGCCTTAGTCAGCTGGTGTAGTACCAGTGAAAGGTTCCAGGAGGGGATGCCCCTCCTGCCCTTGGGTCTGTCTCTATGGAAACTGTCCAGAAGGCGGGTGAGAGTTGTGTAGACATCGTGTCCTGTACTCTATTCAGGCACCTTGACAACCGGGCAGCCTGGTTGCATATTACAGTCTTCTCTGGCTGCTCTTTCCCAGCGTCTCAAAATGTCCTAGCCAAGGGCCCGGGAGGGTGGGGCAGCAGGTAAACTACATCTGGCCACCCTACTGAACGTGCTATTCTGCTTTGCTGGCTCCGGAGACCAGGAACACACAACGGATCTATCAAAGTCTTTCTTGTCAACATGCATATTGTACCATCTAGACAACCTGGGTGGCTTGACAAACTGGTGCCTGAGGAATCCAGCAGTTTCTGTATTTCTGGAAGGGTAGCCTTCAGCAATGGTGAGGTTTAACTTCCCCATCTTTCTACACAACCAGTCGTCTACCGGCAACTTGACCTTCCTGGTTGGCTGGACTTGGGAACCGGCAAAATGGTTGTCATCTGCAGATGAAACACGGTCAAATTCTGGAATCTGATACCAGCCAATAAAAGATCTCACACCTCCGATGGTCTCTCTATAACTAGTCTCCTCAAGAGAGTTCCTGATCAGCTGCCTCATCTCTGGTGAAATCTTTGGGGAACTGTCCTGGAAGTTGTCATAAACAGGGGAGCCTGGCTCACTGTGTAGATCTCCATCACTATCAGACTGTACACCGGTACTTGTCAGCAGAACCTCAGGACCCGCAACGGGAGCCTCAACAGGCTGTGTGGCCGTCCCTGCAACAGGCTGGGTGGCATTCTGCTGGATCACAACTCCAGTACCGCGACCTTCAACAGGGCGAGTAGCACTCTTGCTGGCAGCTACAAAACTTCTCTACTGGGAGCCTCAACAGGCTGGGTAGCAGTCCCAACAGCAAGGTCACTGGTGGTCTGAACAAGATTGGAACCGGTACCCTCAACAGTCACACCAGAGATCAAGCCCTGTTGATAGCAGCTGCGACATATGAATAGAAACAGGATAGCATAGAAGAACACACATTATCATGTGTAATGTCCACCCCATGAACCTTTTGCAAAAATTGTATAGTAGTCTTACAAGACCCTGTTTCATTTGTAAAATATATCAATGATTCTTAAATATTTATTAGTATACATGTAAATTATTTCAGCTTAATGCCTTTTTGCATTGGTTAGGTCGAAAATTTTGACGAAATTGCTCTAACTTGCACGGTTAAGCAGATAGAAGCAAATTTGTGTTTTGCCATTTTTGGCAAAAATTCGAAAATTCAAAATGGCCGCCATTTTTGGGGAGGGGAAAATTTTTTTGAAAATTGCCAAGAGTACATTGCTCAGTTACCCTGTGGGTCGAAAATTTCAACGAAATCGCTCTATCTCGCACGGTTAAGGAGATAGAAGCAAATTTGCAAATTTAATAAGTAAATTAAATTTTATAAGTTAATACCCTATCCAATGGACAATTGCTTTACCGGTCGGCGCGACCGGTCCCACCAAACAACAGAAAAAGTCATTCTGTATTAAATACCGGCAGGACCGGTCCCAAAGTGTACATTCGCCAGGTGTCGCCTCGTGCATACTTCCTGTCTAGTCAGAATGACGTCATCGCGTCATTTTTGTTGTCTAAACCTATTAGACCCCTAGTAAGCTGATAGCGGGGCCGGTTGGGAGGGCCTTGTCTGTCCATTGGATAGGGTATTAACTTATAAAAGTTTTAATTTATTTATTAAATTTGCAATTTTATTGCGTTAATACATCCTATCCAATGGACAATTGCTGAATAACTACCGCTTGGTCGGTGGGTAAGTTACTAGGAACTTGAGTGAACTCAAAAACTAACAATTTTCTCCGGCCCAGGTAGTCCTGAATCAGGTTACCCAATAATGGCCTAAGTCGGTAGCCAGAAACCGGTTAACCGGTTTGATAAGATACTGATAAGATTTGTTCTAAGGAAATTCCAGATTGGAAGGCCTTAGAAGCAGCAAAGGCCCTTACATCATGGGCTTTAACTTGATGTAAGGTAAGAGCTTGCTGGTCAGAGAGCTCATAGCAGAGGATCACTGTCTGTTTGATCCATGAGGAGACAGTGGCAGAGGAGATATCCTTGTCAAAACCTTTTTTGAAGGAGACAAAAGCCAACTCCTTATTCTGCCTGAGGTCAGAGGTCCTGTCTAAATAATAACGTAGTGCTCTAACTGGACACAGTGACCCGTCACCTTTGAGTGACTTATCCAGAGTGGGGGCCAGGGCTGGGATAACCACCGGGGCCACACTGTCTGGACCCTCCTTGGCCAGCTGGTTCTTGGGACAGAAAGCTGGGTGAGTGGTATAAGGACACCTTAGACCAGTCTGATTGGTGTCTGATGTTCTTATGAAGCCAAGCATGGATCTCACTCCTGCGTTTACCAGAGTTTACCTGCGAGGCCAGTAAGAAAACAGTCTTGAACGTCAGATGTTTCAAAGAGGCCTCTTTTAGAGGTTCAAAGGGAGCCTTAGTCAGCTGGTGTAGTACCAGTGAAAGGTTCCAGGAGGGGATGCCCCTCCTGCCCTTGGGTCTGTCTCTATGGAAACTGTCCAGAAGGCGGGTGAGAGTTGTGTAGACATCGTGTCCTGTACTCTATTCAGGCACCTTGACAACCGGGCAGCCTGGTTGCATATTACAGTCTTCTCTGGCTGCTCTTTCCCAGCGTCTCAAAATGTCCTAGCCAAGGGCCCGGGAGGGTGGGGCAGCAGGTAAACTACATCTGGCCACCCTACTGAACGTGCTATTCTGCTTTGCTGGCTCCGGAGACCAGGAACACACAACGGATCTATCAAAGTCTTTCTTGTCAACATGCATATTGTACCATCTAGACAACCTGGGTGGCTTGACAAACTGGTGCCTGAGGAATCCAGCAGTTTCTGTATTTCTGGAAGGGTAGCCTTCAGCAATGGTGAGGTTTAACTTCCCCATCTTTCTACACAACCAGTCGTCTACCGGCAACTTGACCTTCCTGGTTGGCTGGACTTGGGAACCGGCAAAATGGTTGTCATCTGCAGATGAAACACGGTCAAATTCTGGAATCTGATACCAGCCAATAAAAGATCTCACACCTCCGATGGTCTCTCTATAACTAGTCTCCTCAAGAGAGTTCCTGATCAGCTGCCTCATCTCTGGTGAAATCTTTGGGGAACTGTCCTGGAAGTTGTCATAAACAGGGGAGCCTGGCTCACTGTGTAGATCTCCATCACTATCAGACTGTACACCGGTACTTGTCAGCAGAACCTCAGGACCCGCAACGGGAGCCTCAACAGGCTGTGTGGCCGTCCCTGCAACAGGCTGGGTGGCATTCTGCTGGATCACAACTCCAGTACCGCGACCTTCAACAGGGCGAGTAGCACTCTTGCTGGCAGCTACAAAACTTCTCTACTGGGAGCCTCAACAGGCTGGGTAGCAGTCCCAACAGCAAGGTCACTGGTGGTCTGAACAAGATTGGAACCGGTACCCTCAACAGTCACACCAGAGATCAAGCCCTGTTGATAGCAGCTGCGACATATGAATAGAAACAGGATAGCATAGAAGAACACACATTATCATGTGTAATGTCCACCCCATGAACCTTTTGCAAAAATTGTATAGTAGTCTTACAAGACCCTGTTTCATTTGTAAAATATATCAATGATGCTTAAATATTTATTAGTATACATGTAAATTATTTCAGCTTCATGCCTTTTTGCATTGGTTAGGTCGAAAATTTTGACGAAATTGCTCTAACTTGCACAGTTAAGCAGATAGAAGCAAATTTGTGTTTTGCCATTTTTGGCAAAAATTCGAAAATTCAAAATGGCCGCCATTTTTGGGGAGGGGAAATTTTTTTTTGAAAATTGCCAAGAGTACATTGCTCAGTTACCCTGTGGGTCGAAAATTTCAACGAAATCGCTCTATCTCGCACGGTTAAGGAGATAGAAGCAAATTTGCAAATTTAATAAGTAAATTAAATTTTATAAGTTAATACCCTATCCAATGGACAATTGCTTTACCGGTCGGCGCGACCGGTCCCACCAAACGACAGAAAAAGTCATTCTGTATTAAATACCGGCAGGACCGGTCCCAAAGTGTACATTCGCCAGGTGTCGCCTCGTGCATACTTCCTGTCTAGTCAGAATGACGTCATCGCGTCATTTTTGTTGTCTAAACCTATTAGACCCCTAGTAAGCTGATAGCGGGGCCGGTTGGGAGGGCCTTGTCTGTCCATTGGATAGGGTATTAACTTATAAAAGTTTTAATTTATTTATTAAATTTGCAATTTTATTGCGTTAATACATCCTATCCAATGGACAATTGCTGAATAACTACCGCTTGGTCGGTGGGTAAGTTACTAGGAACTTGAGTGAACTCAAAAACTAACAATTTTCTCTGGCCCAGGTAGTCCTGAATCAGGTTACCCAATAATGGCCTAAGTCGGTAGCCAGAAACCGGTTAACCGGTTTGATAAGATACTGATAAGATTTGTTCTAAGGAAATTCCAGATTGGAAGGCCTTAGAAGCAGCAAAGGCCCTTACATCATGGGCTTTAACTTGATGTAAGGTAAGAGCTTGCTGGTCAGAGAGCTCATAGCAGAGGATCACTGTCTGCTTGATCCATGAGGAGACAGTGGCAGAGGAGATATCCTTGTCAAAACCTTTTTTGAAGGAGACAAAAGCCAACTCCTTATTCTGCCTGAGGTCAGAGGTCCTGTCTAAATAATAACGTAGTGCTCTAACTGGACACAGTGACCCGTCACCTTTGAGTGACTTATCCAGAGTGGGGGCCAGGGCTGGGATAACCACTGGGGCCACACTGTCTGGACCCTCCTTGGCCAGCTGGTTCTTGGGACAGAAAGCTGGGTGAGCGGTATAAGGACACCTTAGACCAGTCTGATTGGTGTCTGATGTTCTTATGAAGCCAAGCATGGATCTCACTCCTGCGTTTACCAGAGTTTACCTGCGAGGCCAGTAAGAAAACAGTCTTGAACGTCAGATGTTTCAAAGAGGCCTCTTTTAGAGGTTCAAAGGGAGCCTTAGTCAGCTGGTGTAGTACCAGTGAAAGGTTCCAGGAGGGGATGCCCCTCCTGCCCTTGGGTCTGTCTCTATGGAAACTGTCCAGAAGGCGGGTGAGAGTTGTGTAGACATCGTGTCCTGTACTCTATTCAGGCACCTTGACAACCGGGCAGCCTGGTTCATATTACAGTCTTCTCTGGCTGCTCTTTCCCAGCGTCTCAAAATGTCCTAGCCAAGGGCCCGGGAGGGTGGGGCAGCAGGTAAACTACATCTGGCCACCCTACTGAACGTGCTATTCTGCTTTGCTGGCTCCGGAGACCAGGAACACACAACGGATCTATCAAAGTCTTTCTTGTCAACATGCATATTGTACCATCTAGACAACCTGGGTGGCTTGACAAACTGGTGCCTGAGGAATCCAGCAGTTTCTGTATTTCTGGAAGGGTAGCCTTCAGCAATGGTGAGGTTTAACTTCCCCATCTTTCTACACAACCAGTCGTCTACCGGCAACTTGACCTTCCTGGTTGGCTGGACTTGGGAACCGGCAAAATGGTTGTCATCTGCAGATGAAACACGGTCAAATTCTGGAATCTGATACCAGCCAATAAAAGATCTCACACCTCCGATGGTCTCTCTATAACTAGTCTCCTCAAGAGAGTTCCTGATCAGCTGCCTCATCTCTGGTGAAATCTTTGGGGAACTGTCCTGGAAGTTGTCATAAACAGGGGAGCCTGGCTCACTGTGTAGATCTCCATCACTATCAGACTGTACACCGGTACTTGTCAGCAGAACCTCAGGACCCGCAACGGGAGCCTCAACAGGCTGTGTGGCCGTCCCTGCAACAGGCTGGGTGGCATTCTGCTGGATCACAACTCCAGTACCGCGACCTTCAACAGGGCGAGTAGCACTCTTGCTGGCAGCTACAAAACTTCTCTACTGGGAGCCTCAACAGGCTGGGTAGCAGTCCCAACAGCAAGGTCACTGGTGGTCTGAACAAGATTGGAACCGGTACCCTCAACAGTCACACCAGAGATCAAGCCCTGTTGATAGCAGCTGCGACATATGAATAGAAACAGGATAGCATAGAAGAACACACATTATCATGTGTAATGTCCACCCCATGAACCTTTTGCAAAAATTGTATAGTAGTCTTACAAGACCCTGTTTCATTTGTAAAATATATCAATGATGCTTAAATATTTATTAGTATACATGTAAATTATTTCAGCTTCATGCCTTTTTGCATTGGTTAGGTCGAAAATTTTGACGAAATTGCTCTAACTTGCACAGTTAAGCAGATAGAAGCAAATTTGTGTTTTGCCATTTTTGGCAAAAATTCGAAAATTCAAAATGGCCGCCATTTTTGGGGAGGGGAAAATTTTTTTGAAAATTGCCAAGAGTACATTGCTCAGTTACCCTGTGGGTCGAAAATTTCAACGAAATCGCTCTATCTCGCACGGTTAAGGAGATAGAAGCAAATTTGCAAATTTAATAAGTAAATTAAATTTTATAAGTTAATACCCTATCCAATGGACAATTGCTTTACCGGTCGGCGCGACCGGTCCCACCAAACGACAGAAAAAGTCATTCTGTATTAAATACCGGCAGGACCGGTCCCAAAGTGTACATTCGCCAGGTGTCGCCTCGTGCATACTTCCTGTCTAGTCAGAATGACGTCATCGCGTCATTTTTGTTGTCTAAACCTATTAGACCCCTAGTAAGCTGATAGCGGGGCCGGTTGGGAGGGCCTTGTCTGTCCATTGGATAGGGTATTAACTTATAAAAGTTTTAATTTATTTATTAAATTTGCAATTTTATTGCGTTAATACATCCTATCCAATGGACAATTGCTGAATAACTACCGCTTGGTCGGTGGGTAAGTTACTAGGTGAGTTACTACTGGTCTCTCTATAACTAGTCTCCTCAAGAGAGTTCCTGATCAGCTGCCTCATCTCTGGTGAAATCTTTGGGGAACTGTCCTGGAAGTTGTCATAAACAGGGGAGCCTGGCTCACTGTGTAGATCTCCATCACTATCAGACTGTACACCGGTACTTGTCAGCAGAACCTCAGGACCCGCAACGGGAGCCTCAACAGGCTGTGTGGCCGTCCCTGCAACAGGCTGGGTGGCATTCTGCTGGATCACAACTCCAGTACCGCGACCTTCAACAGGGCGAGTAGCTGACATTAATGGTGGAATTGCCCAGTTTGTCAGAAATGGCTGATTTGTAGCCATCAATAGTCCCTGGTTGCAACTTCCTGTCCTGAAACAAGTGTAGGAGGAAGTCAGCAATGACTTTCAGAGGTGGTGCCCATTTTGTAAAAATGGTCCACTTTGCCTCATAGACAGATCTGGTTGATCTTCTTGGTTGGTCTTGTGTAGGACCTGGTTGAATGGTTGAGACACTAAGTCTGGTATGTTGGGCAGGCACAAGGAAATCTGACTGGACAGTGCCACTAGATCCCAAAACCAAGGCATGTTGGGCCACCATGGGGCAATCAAGATGATCCTGTTGCAAGGGTAGTCCTGTAACTTCTCCACCACTTTGCCCAAGATGGCTGCTGGTGGGAAGGCATACGGGTCCAGTCCCTCCCAAGACAGGCTGAGAGCATCCACTGCCCAGGCCTGGGGATCTGGGACGGGTGACACAAACTGTGGGAGTTTGTTGTTGAACCTTGTGGCAAACAGATCCACTTGAGGGGTGTGCCACCAGTTGCATATTGCTTGAAAAATCTCCGGATTGAGGGACCATTCTGTTTGGATGGTCTGACCCAATCGGGATAATTTGTCTGCTATCACATTGAGACGACCGGGGATATGTCGGGCTTTGAGGGTTACCTGTTTTTTTGTGCACCAGGTGAGGATCCTCCAAAGTAAGGCACACAGGGGCCCCGACCTCATTCCCCCTTCTTTGTTTATGTATGCTACCACAGTGGTATTGTCGGTAGCTATGAGAACTACCTTGTTCATACAGAGAGTATGGAATTCTTTTAAAGCCAGAAAAACTGCTTTTAACTCTAGGTAGTTTATGTGCAATTTGCTTTCTGGGAGTGACCAGCTTCCCCTTGCCATGTACTCGTTTAAGTGAGCGCCCCACCCTTCTTTTGATGTGTCTGTAAATATTTGCAGAGCATGTGCTAGATGGTGTAAAGCTTGACCTGTAACAACATTGTTTTCCTCCAGCCACCATTTTAGGTGTGGGTGGAGTGACTTTGGGATGGGGATGATCTTCTACAGTGTTTCTGGTACTCTCCAGTTGTTCTTGAGATGCCACTGTATGGGTCTCATGTGTAGCCTGCCCAAATGTACCTGCTTTTCTGTGGCAGTTAACAGCCCGATCAGGGACATTAAATTCCAGATCGGACATATTGGGTTTGACAAGATCTCCCGTATTTTGTGTTGAAGGGTCTGCCAACGTTCTGGGGTGGGTCTGACCCTGCCCTCTATCAAGTCGAACTGGTAGCCTACGAAGTTGAAAACTTGTTTGGGTTCCACCTCTGATTTGTCCTCGTTTACCAGCCACCCCAACACCACGAAGAGTCTCTCTGTAGGTCTGTTCTGCACTTAATTCCTGGTCCATTTCTATAAGTTCTTCACGATCCGGACCTAATGACAAAACTTCAGACAGTTCGCCTTTTTCATCTAAGCTAAGGTCGGGCTGATCACTGAACTGATCATCTTCTGAAGCAAAGTCTTCCGGTTGATCAGCAGTAGTGGGACCTGGGGGCTGAACCTCGGGTCGACCACTAACAGAAGCACCGGCAGAGGAAACTGCAGTTTGGTCGGTTGGTTGAATCACTGTACCAGCACCGGGAGCCTCAACAGGCTGGGTGGCTAGCTTCTTCACACCGGGGGCCTCAACAGGCTGGTGGTTCTTCTTCTTACCGGTCAAACCGGTAGCAGGACTCTGGCTAGTAGATTGCTGAGCTGGTGGAATAAAGGGCTTCTCAGATACCACCATGTTGGAGCTCTAAACCGGTTCCACCGGGAGCTGGAAAGTCTTTGACAAAAAGAGAGCCTCCAGACGCGTAAAACATTCTGACCACTTATCATCAAGGGTTTTCAGGCCAGCTTGGAAATCTGGAACTTTTGGAGGCTTGGAAGTCTTCTTAGGGGATTTGTGAGAGGTCTTTTTCTTCTTGGTAGGGGTTTCGCCTCTATCACTAGAATCACCCTTGCCACTCTCAACCTTCCCAACGACAGTCACAGTAGACGGATCTACAAGGGAGGGAGAGGCAGTCTTCTTCTGGAGTTCTTTTTCTTTTCTCGCTCTATAAGTGGGGGTGGCCAACTGTAACTTCTGCTCAGCTGTGAAACTATTGCAAACAGTACAGTCCTTCTTTTCAACACATGCATCTTGGCCTAGCCCCTGGTCATGACAACGTGCACACTTAATGTGGGTGTCAAATAAGGCCATAGCGTGGCAACAAGTCCCTCTTCTTTGTCCAGGGGACGCCATAACACTCCAGAAGTAAGGTAGAATAGATGAAATTTAAATAAAGTTCAAAATAAATGGTAGTCTTTACAAACTTCAAACGTTTCAAAACAGTAGAAAAACACGTCTGTACACATTAGTGCTGGGACGAGTTGGCGACAACTCGAGTCGTAACTCGGTGGGCGATAATCGAGGACACATCGGTATTTGCGTTTTTGAACTCGAGTTTTCCATCAATTTTCAACTAAAGTACTTAAGTTCTAGACGTAAAATCTACCAACTTATTTAATAACATCCATTTTCAGCAAGTATGACTGTAGCATGCACAAATAAAATTGAACAATTTCTGTCATTTTGTGACGTATAACAAATGGTTACTTACATCACACATGATGTCATCCTTGATCATTGAGTTTTTCATGTTCAAAATTCTTGGGTCTGCTGGTACCAAAAATATTGTATTTTTTTGTGAAATAGAATCAAAATTACTTGAAAAGTGAGAATGGAAAAGCACTTAGTTGATTTTACCAGTGGAAAATCACAAGTATGGAAATATTTTGGATTTTGGAATGTTGGAAATAGTGTTTTAAAGGATAAGGCTGTGTGCAAAATGTGCAAGTTGGAATATACTTACAATGGAAATACAACTACATTGAGAAACCATATTATGCTGAAACATCCAGAATGTTCTATGGCTGGTAAACAGGCTAGTCAACCAAGTACTACATCTATACTGAGCAAAAATAAGCAGGATCTGGGGCCACTTCCATGTGCAAAACAAGAATATAATGAAGCTATATGCAATTTTCTTATTGAAGATATCAGGCCCATATCAACTGTTGAGGGAAGTGGTTTTTTGAGGATGATTGAGAAGTTTCAACCAAGGTATTATTATTTACTGAAACTTTTGTACTATTAACAAAGTGTATCACTGTTATTTTAACGAGAACCAATTTCATCATTTACACTTTTAAAATGTTCAGTGTGATATAACAACACCTAATCGGCCTCAAGTGGGAAAGCTGGTAGTTGCTTGCCGTTGATCGGCAGTTTACAGTACACAACCCTAGCAAACTCTGTGTACTGGTTTCTTCTGCCCTTCAAACTACCCGTCGTGATATGACCTGTACAGTGTTGAAAACGACATAAAACCCCAAATAAACAAACCCAGCAAAGGTTGCCTCTCACTTAATATAGTTGTTAAAGGCTGTGGGACTGTCCCATTATGACCCTGGCTGTTGAGCACATCTTTTTTGTTCACTTTCAACGCATTTTGTATGTCATATTGCAAGGTTTCAAACCACTTTCCTACATATGTTGATGCTTGAAACCAAACTTCTTTAGTTAGTGAACATCAAAAAAAAATATTTTTACAAACAGGTATCAGGTCCCCTCAAGGAAAACATTCATGAACAATCATCTCAGATCAATGTATAATACTGCTACAGCCAAACTGAAAGATATTATCAGCGATATTGATGCTTGTGCGATAACCCATGATGGCTGGACATCAATTTCTACTGAGAGTTATGGAACCATAACACTCCACTTCATAGATGAGGATTGGAAGTTGTTTAATGTTGTCCTTCAGACTAGGAAGATCATTGGGCAACATACTGCTGAGGCCATAAAGAATAACCTAATGGAGGCACAGGTTGAGTGGGGTTTTCCAACACCAATCGCCACTACTGATAATGCTGCAAATGAACTGAAAGCTTTCCAATTGTTAGATTGGGTTCAAATCTCCTGTATGGGTCACAATATAAATCTTGCAGTAAAGTCTGCTGTAGCTGAGGTACACAAGCTTGTTGTAAGGGGCCGTAAGGTTGTTCAGTTTTTTCATAAAAGTTCAACTGCTTGTACTCTATTGTCTGAAAAACAAAAGTTGCTTCTTCCACCAGCTCTCCAAGGTCACAAACTTATAACAGATGTTGAAACAAGGTGGAATTCCACTTTGGACATGCTGCAGAGGCTTTTGGAGCAAACTGCAGCTGTCCATGCGGTTCTGTCAGACCCTGCACTAAAGGGTAAGTCTGATACCAGGTTGCTTTATACAACCACAGATCAGGTAAATGTGGAAGCAGTGATTGATTTTTTGAAGCCATTCAAAGATGCAACTCTCTCTCTGTCCCGAGAAGATGAGCCTACTTTAGCAGCAGTGTTGCCAGTCATTGTAAAACTGGAGGGCCATCTTTCTGTAAAAGAAAGTGACTCAGGTATGATTGAAATCATGAAAGGCAAGGCATTAGATAACCTGAGCAGAAGGAATATTTTGCCAGACCAAAAAAAAGCTCTTTTGCTGGCATCACTCCTGCATCCACGATCAAAAAAACTAAATTTTGTGACTGAAAGTGACAGACACCTTGCAGAATCTCACCTCAGGGTAAGTGTTTTTAAAGCCAAAAATGTTGCTCAAAACTCACAAGTAGAGGTCATATCTGAGATTCAATCACAGGGGGTAAGTTCCAATACCTTGCAGGAAATTTTGGATCAGGCCAATGTTTTAACTGTACCTGCAGATGTCAAAACTCAGCTTGTTGAAAGTGTTAACAATGGGGAATCAGGGATGAGAGAGCGAGAAAGTCATCAGCCACCTGCCAAAAAACCCAAATCTGATGTGATGGAGTGGCTTGATGAGATTTTTTTTCCAAATAGCACTACTGATTCAGGTGAAGATCAAGAGGTAATAATTAATAGGGAGATTGATCTGTATCTGTCTGCAGATAGCAGTACAGATCGGGCACTGAGCTGGTGGAAGCAAAACTGTGGAATCTTTCCAAATGTTGCAAAAATTGCGAAACAGTATCTCTGTGTACCGGCCAGTAGTGTACCAAGTGAGAGGGTATTTAGTCTGTGTGGCTGCATAGTAAACAAAAAGAGGGCATCACTTGCACCAGAAAATGTGGACATGTTGGTATTTCTAAATAAAAATTACCAGAAATTGAAATAGCTCATTCTTAATCTTTCCACTAGTTAAGTATTCTTCTCATAAACATTGCATTAGTTGTCTTTATTTTCGTTTTTCAATGATGTTTCTGATCCATATCCACTGTTTGTTTACTGTTACTAACCATTAAATGACATTTACATTTTGGTAAATTTCTTGCATTGACTTTTTAAAAAATGACTGTTTTGATTGTACTGATTATTTTCAAAGCATGTATGGACTTTCAGATCAATATTATTTGCTTTTAATTAAGATTCAAGTGAACTTAACAAGAAATAAAAGTGTTGGAAAAAACTATCTGCCTGTAATATATCTTTGAAATAATTCATGATCATCTGTAGGAATGAGATTTAGTATGTACCATTCTCTCCTGAAAAGTGTAAACAGAAAACTACATGAAAGGTAAGAAAACACTACAATATTTTGAAAGATTTATTGTTTAATTGTGTTATCAGTGTGAAACAACATATATACAACTTGCTTTTGATAATAGTTGGTGATTTTAATGCTGTCACATAACTCGAGTTCAACTCGACGCTCACTCGTTTCGTTGACGCGATCCCCGATTTCGTCCAATTGCTTCCGATCCCAGCACTAGTACACATGCGCCAAACGAAAAAGACGCGATGACATCATTCTGACTACACAGGAAGTATGCACGAGGCGACACCTGGCGAATGTACACTCTGGGACTGGTCCTGCTGGTATTTAATACAGAATGACCTTTTCTGTCGTTTGGCGGGACCGGTCGCGCCGACCGGTAAAGCAATTGTCCATTGGATAGGATGTATTAACGCAATAAAATTGTGTTTTTCCATTTTTGGCAAAGTAGCTAAGTAGCTATTACTCAGTCAGCTATATAGCTATTATCACTAAAAACAATCCCAAGCAAGCTATCGACCTAGGTAATGCTCATACTAAATTTGGTAAAGATATGTCAAATAGTTTTCCTTAAAATGCCCGGAAACAAAAGACGTACACAAAAGTAGCTATTACTCAGTTAGCTATAGACCTATCTTCACCAATCCCTTGCAAGCTATTAACCCAATAAACACCCATACCAAATTTGGTAAAGATAGGATAAATACTTTTCATTCAAATGAGTGGAAACCAAGCGTCCGGACGCTGGAAAAAGCAAAAATAATATGTCCACCCCACTGGTAATATGTCCACCCCCCAGTGGGGTGGACATAAAAAGGGCTGATCACTGGTAACCGCTGAAGAGGGTTTCTTCACAGCCACAGCAAACGTCTTGGAGTGTAGCATCGCCTCCAGTCTGGCAAAACGTTCTCCCCACTTCTCGTCTAGGTCCCTGAGTTTGCTGCTGTATTTTTTCTTACTGCTGGGCTTGGGCGAGTAGTCAGTTCTTTTCTTCTTGCCAGCAGGGGTTTCAGATTTCTTAACAGCCTTCTGTCTACCAGTCCCAACACACTGACTTGTGAAGGGTCCACGAGAGTGGGGGTAGGGGAGGCAGAAACCTTGTCCTTGCTCTTCCCATCTCTGTGGGTGGCAAGCTGTTGAACCTGCTCTGGGGTAAATGCCTTGCAGATTAGACAATCTCTCTTGAGAACACATGGATGGTCTCCAACCCCCTCTCTACATCTTGTGCACTTGACGTGGCCATGAAACACAGCCATAATATGGCCACATGTGCCTCTCTTCTGTCCAGGGGACGACATAATGATCAGTACTTCCAGTAGAATTACGTAGATATAATTAAAAGTTCATAAAATGGTTGAATTTGTTGTAAAACTTCAAAAACGTCTCTGTAGAAAACACGTCTGCACACTCCACGCGCCAAACGAAAAAGATGCTAATAGTATGACATCACAATGTCTATAGACAGGAAGGAAGTACAATGTGCCACCTAGTGAATGCACACTCCGTGACCGGTCCTGCCGGTAGTATATACAGGACGTCTTTTACTGCAATTGTCCATTGGATAGGATGTATTAATGCAATAAAATTATTTTACAAACTCATCTCAACAATGCTAGTGAACACATTTAAGATCACACTTGCTTTGCTGCGTTTGCCATAGCCGTAAAACTAGATGATGCAGAAGTTGGGCAATAACAAATTCAAGGACTTTCAAGGTGAGACCGACAGGGCGCCGAACAAATGCCTCTGTCCACTAGGCAAGATGTATTAACACAATAAAAGTATAATTTCTCCTTAATCTTCAACTGTACAGAACTTAAAAGATCCACCACAATTCAATAGCTACAGGACTTTAAAAGCAATTTTAATACACCTAAAAGTCTCTCAAATTACAGATTAATTATAATAAGTTCCATAAGTCTGGCTTTCCCAGTGATAAAATACAATCAAATTTAATTCTCACAAGATCAAATCAAAAATTATCCATGGTGATTTTGGACTAGCTGTCATGATATATAAAGCATGTGGTTTTTATTTTTGGGTTTCAAGCCTGATACCCGCAAGGCCCATTATAGACTGAACAAAAATGAAATAAAACACAAATAACGGGGAGAAAAGAATGTTTATTTTGCATTTAGATCAAAAGGTGGTTTTAAAAATAAACATATAGAACTACTGTAAAATATTAACAGAAATTCAAATATGAATACAACAGTTTTGTTATACCTGTAATGATGGAGATAAAAATTGTTTCCTCATGTTGTTCACCTGCATGTTTACTTTTACAAGTTATTAAGTCAGTACTTCAATTTTACCATAAATAAATAACTTTAATAGGCAGTGAATGTTGTAAAGGAGTAAGCACTATCAAGTTTGAAGGTGGAAAAGTTTTACTCATATCTACTCTCAAAAGTACTAGACATTACTAAATAATTAATTTAATAAATCGTTTAACTTTTAAAGGTTTTGATACTTTCTTTAAAAATCTTTCTCCCTCTTTAATATATTGTAACAAAATTTAAAAATAACAATTATTCAGGTAAAAAAAAAAAACCAATTTAAAAATAACACTCCATGCAAAAAATAGCATCAGAAATGCCCGTACCCCACAGACTGGGGAAATAGCATTGGACACCATGCAATATAGAAGACGTAAAACAGTACAAAGGAGCTTTTTATAACAGATGTCACAAGATATATAAAGGTGCAGGAGAAATGACACTTAAAAAAGAGAAAATGTATGTAAAGACAAAGTATTAAATAATGTCACAGCAAAATGACACTATTACTTTATAAATAAAGCTACAAAGTTGTAAAATTTATTAATTGATCTATTTATTAATTGGAGTACAGCAGTCAATGGAGATGGCACAAATAGATATAAGTTAGTGGTGTCATCGTCTGGGTATATGAGTGAGCGATATCGCGGTGTCATCGTTTCACAAATTAAACCTAAATTTGCTCTTTAAATAATGTGCATTGACCACTAATACTGAAATAAAATAAATTTTATGGTTCATTTGTACTGTCAGTTGTTAAAATGGAGGATATTTGAAGCAATAAAAAGTAAACAAAACTTATGTTTTTTCACTTCAGGTAGGAAGTGGAAAGGGTCATCATCATAGCTACATCACAAATCAAAATAAAAAGGCATAAAAGTAGAAATTAGATGAATATTTCACCATATTTTTATTAAATCCCTTCGAAAATAAGCTAAAGTTAATGGGTGAATATGTTTACGAGATGCATCACGGATGACCATTAATCCTCGATTATCATCCATTCTTTTCATCACCGGTGAATCTGCGATATCGCCGCTCGTGATGACACCACTAATATAAGTACATATCATTAACCTATTCAGCAATCCATATAGCTTAAATTATCTTTATGACATAATATGTCTCAAATAAGGTAGTAGAAAACATTGTCAGTGCCAGGGTCAAAAGGTCACACCATGGTCACATTAAGCGTTTATACACCTACAAGTTTACAACATCCAATCAATACACCAAGATATAACCCAGATAACATTTAAAAGGTCAATGTTACTATGGCACACTCAAAACATGACACTGAACACAGACACCCCAAACCAATATCCCTGCCAAATATCAACTTCCTACACCTTACCGTCTCCCAAGATGTAGCCCAGGTAAAATTTTAAGTCATGGTTACTACAGCAAAGTCAAATTAAGGTTGCACCAGTGCTGTACATTAACACTCCCAACCAATATCCTTATCAAATATAAATACCTGCATCTTACAGTTTCCAAGATATAATCCCAACAAGACTTCAAAGGTCAAGGTCACTGCAGCAAGATTAATGTCAAATCTAGGTCACACAATAATGTTGCACACCTAGACACCACCACCTCAACTTCCTGCATCTTACAGTTTTAGAGATAGAGCCAGGACAAGACTTTAAATTTCAAGGTCACCACGCCAAGGCTAAATGGCAAAACAAGGTGACACCATAACATTGCATGCCTACATCCCCCCCCCCCCCCCCCCCCCCTTACAAAGTGGTACCCTACCGGCCGGGTGCCATGGGTGACAACAATACCACACAATCTTTAAGTGCTGTGGGGTAATACAAAGATTCAGTCAGTAAAATTATCCCATTTCCTGTACATAACCAGTTTGCATGAATATATTAACATAAAAAGTCTGTTGATCATGGCTATTTTCTGTAATTTAAACTTTAAAAATAACTTGAAAAATCTACAAGCACCATCATTTGTCATTTTCTGAATAATACCAATGACTTCTCAGATATCACAGAGACATATATAATACTTTTGGTTCATGACACAAAAAATGTTAACATATTAACAATTACCATGTAAATTACAAAATGTTTGCATGTCAGTCTTTGAATAGCACTTTCTTAAACTGCCAACATTTAATTCTTCTCATTTTTACAGTGTCACTGAAAAGGAGTCTATTCACAAATTTTCACTAATTCTTGGTGTTCCAGAGAACAGATGAGTCCAGCTGCATTTATGCCATATGGAAAAAGCACGGTCAGTCCAACTTTATATCACTCCCTTGATAGGTTCTGAATCATCAACCATGTGTATCAGGCATTCTCGTCACTTTAACATCAACATTCACTCAAGTACCCCAGTCATGCCACAGTCACTCAGAAAAGAAAAGGGGATAGTGAATTAGTGGAAACAATTTATATAAATATATCTACTAACTATATGTAGCAACATTTCATTTGATATAAAATCTTCTGCATTTACTTTTTGCAACAGTAACAATTACAATAATCTCAAAAATAACACTGAACCAGATCAATTTTATGACAGTCAAAAATAATGTAGTCCCAAGTTAAATAATTGAATAGTTTCAGAAGCAAATCCTTCCAAATTTTCCAAATGCAGTCTAAAAACATGTTTTTATTATCTTCCACAATAAAATTTAACATTAATTACTCCAAGCTAGTAAGTTACCACTGGAAACTGTAGAAAGTTGGAGAATAACACAACAATTTTGGAAAAAATTATGAATTATGAAACGTATTTCATCTAACAGAATTGGATATAACCCTGAAAAACATAACAGACAAGCCTAAAAAAAAAGAGAAAAATTAATTTACACATTCAGAAGCTTCGATAGATTGATTTAACAATAAAAAGGAAAACAGGACTTGGGTAGTTCTGGAAACATATCATTCTGCATGTAAAATCCATCAATTTCACCTGCAATAAAACAACACATTGCCATTTTCTCTGCCCTGTCCGGTTCTCTGCCCTTTACCATACTCTGAAAATGCACACAAGCCTGACCAAAGATTTCACTTCTCACTGCAATGGCAATTCTCCTACAATAACGTTTCTGATACTGTGTACTGGAGCAATCCATACTGCCAAAGATCTCTGAATCTCTAATTGTGCGAAAGTGTGCTTGTACTTTCGCCATTTTTTCTGGATCTGGAAGGATTCTCCCACTACTGATTCTGGGTCTAAGTCTTGATCGACTCATGAAAAATCCTTTGACCTCGGCTGAAATGAAAGAGCTTATGTTCATTTTATCAGCTTCACTAGGGTCTTCCTCTTTTATTTTTGCCTGAAAGAGTGTCATCGCCTTTGTAAAATAATAGCTTTGGACACAAGCTGCAACTTGGCCACAAAGTTTTTTTTGTGTTCTCATTTTTGATGGACCCATGTTACGTAGTATCTCCAAATTCTTCTGCTCCTGAGTCATTGGCCTGAAAAAGAAACACTGAACCTTTGCTACTTTCTCTGGATCTGGAAGGATTCTCCCACTCCTGATTCTGGGCTTAAGTCTTGATCGACTCATGAAAAATCCTTTGACCTCGGCTGAAATGAAAGAGCTTATGTTCATTTTATCAGCTTCACTAGGGTCTTCCTCTTTTATTTTTGCCTGAAAGAGTGTCATCGCCTTTGTAAAATAATAGCTTTGGACACAAGCTGCAACTTGGCCACAAAGTTTTTTTTGTGTTCTCATTTTTGATGGACCCATGTTACGTAGTATCTCCAAATTCTTCTGCTCCTGAGTCATTGGCCTGAAAAAGAAAGACTGAACCTTTGCTACTTTCTCTGGATCTGGGTAGATTCTTCGTGTTACCCTTACTGTAGGACAAAGTTTTGACTGGTCCCTGAAAAATTGTTTTATCTCCCCTGAAATGAAAGAGCTAATATTTAACTTATCAGTTTCATTTGGTTCTTCAATTTTCAGCTTTGCCTGAAAATTTGACATCACCTTTGTGAAATGATAATTCATCACACTGGCTGACAAGGTCTTGCAAATCATTTTGCGGTTTCTTATTTTTGTGGGACCCATGTTAGCCAACAGCTCCCTTTTCCTCTGTTGTGGAGTGAGAGGAGATCTGGAAAAGAGAGACTGGATTTTTTAAACTTTTTCAGGATCTGGGAAGATTCTTGGTGTTTTTCTGCAAGTCTGTCGCAGTTGAGTTCTGGTCAGAAAGAACCACTTTATCTCTTCTGAAATGAGAGAACAAATTATTAATTTATCCTCAATATCTGGTTCCGCAAGCTTCAATTTTGGCTGAAAATGATAGGCCATCGCCCTTTCAAAATGATAACTTTGAACACTTGCTGCAATTTTCCTGCAAGTTATTTTCTGAATTTTGATTTTTGATGGACCCATGTTTCGCCAGATCTCTAAATTCTTTTGTTCTTGTGTCAATGGGGGCCTTGAGAAGAAAGCATGAACTTTATTCACTTTCTGGGGATCTGGGAATATTCTCTGTGACATAGGCTTCAGTTTCCTACCATCTGAAAAATAATTCTTCACCTCAGCAGCCACTGCTCTGCACCCTCGTTTTTTCTGTTTGACAGTCAGAGGCTTGGTTTTCTGTCTCCTAAGGTGCCTCATCATCGGGTCTGCTTCCCTAGATTTAGCAAACTTCAACAATTTCTTTGTTTCTGCCTCTCCCTTTGCAGAGGGACCAGTTACGGCTGGAACACCATCGACCTGAAAAACAGGTGCAACATGGGAAGGGCTAAGTAAAGAGGGAAAAGAAAGAGAAGGGGAAGGTTTAGATACAGTATACTCTCCTGATGAAAGGTAACTGTGGCTGACTGAGGCACATATTTCACTTGAACCTCCTTGCACGACACCATTATCACAGCCGCCAAATCTTGGACAAGAATCCTGGAAAAAAAAAAAATCAATGAACAAATTAAGTAAAATGTCAATTACATTTTCACATGGATTTGTTTCTCAGCCTCACATAAACTGCAAGGAATTCTGTGAATTTACCAAGAACTACATTTTACAATTGATAAGATTAATCTGTATCTATTGGTCATTTTTTAAATATATATTAAGAACATTTCTTTCTCAAAATACTTGCAAGTTGGAGTATTAAACAAAGTAGTGTGTAGCTGTTGGTGTGTAGGTACACAAAGCCAATGGGCTGAAGACACATTAGTTTCTGAGATAGTTTTCAATTCAAACAATATCTCATGAGAGAACAAGTCAATCGGGTAGCATAGCTTTGAAGTTTGTATTAGTGCTTGGAGTGCACCAGAAAAATGAACAAAAGTTATTTCAAAATTATTTATAAAATTCACTTGAAATAAGTTTTTCTTTTTTCATCATGTTCCCTGATCAGACCAGAAGTAAAAGTCAAGATTTGTTGACAACACTGAGTGAACTTCCCAACCCCAACATAATTCATATTTATTTACCCTTTTAGTACAGAATTTTACCATTACCCTGGGGTGAGGATGGGCAAGCCCCATCAGGCGCTTACAAAAGTCAGCCATACGCAGACGGTGAGTACATTAATTTCAAAAGTTCGATTGATAAATAACATGCTTGATAAATAGAAATAACAGATTACATTATTACCTCACTTGCTGAATTTTACTGATATATAGTGAAAAAAAGTTAAAGTGTAGCACCGAGTGCAGTTTGTTACCCTCAATGCCATGATAACCTTTATCACAGACAGGAAGCCCTATGGCTACCAGTCACATGCCATTACAGTGTACAAAGCATATTACAGTGTATAAAGTAGTGTTGAAGATGGTAAACCGGAAACCTATTTGCCAACCGAAAGACAGTGATCTGGTTACGTTTCGTTTTCTTCAAACCAAAACCGGTTTCATCACATATTTCATTATTTTACCTTAAGTTCACCAAAATATTGAACTGCAACAAATATTTCACAGTATTTTATAATATTCTATTGATATATCACACATTTTGTCCTTGAAAGTCTTCAAAAAGTCCCTTGTGGTTCTTATTTATATACGAGTTAAAGCTCATGTACGCAGTTGAAAACTTATTTTTTTGCATTTTATAGATCAAACGTACCCGGTTTTTCGCCGAATTTTCACTTTCGGAAACCGGTTCTAAAATTCGCATTCAACCACAACACTAGTATAAAGTATATCACAGTGTATAAAGTATAAACTTTTCCAGAGGACCTGCAAGCCAAAAATGATACAGGTTTGGAGTAATTTAAAGGCTTTCAGTCCACATTTCAATGCAGGTTAAATCAAAATTTAGTTTGAAAAATGACCAAATGGCAAGTGCTGAAGAATTAATGGTCTAATTTTACTTTCTATGATGGTAAGAAGTTACTAAGAACTAGGGATTGGTCGGTATGAAAAATATGTACATCGGGAGGTCGCCAATGCAAAACCGTACCGATTCCGGGTTTTAGTACACTCCAAACAAACATGGACGTTTCCTCTTCACGACATCACAATAAAAGTGACCAAATGCACGAAATACGAGATAAAAGCTTATAATTTCTTCTAGGGGTGCGACCGAGCAGTCGACACTCACCGAGCAAGGCGAATTTCATGAAAATTCGACCCCAATTCTTAGGGTCGAGCGCCTGTGTATATATAACAACCTATAGAACCAGTTATGTTTTTTAGTTAATAAAACACAAATAACATACCTTACTTTCATTAAATCGCATAATCCACCATTTGTAACATAATATTATTGATATTATGTGCTGACAATAGCTAATTCAAGCGATTCAAAGCTTTTATCTTTATATTTTTTTCGTTTATGGGAGCCGCCTACTGAATAAAGTCTGCAAATGCATGAAAATTGGGGAGAAAAGGTTATAATTTCTTCAGATTTTGAGTGAGTTTCTAATATTTTAACTCTTCCTTCCATTATATGTACTGACAAGCGAAGTGGCGGCAGTAAAATCTTATCACGGTATTTCAGTAAAAATAACACCAGGTATACATCTTGAAAGAACCAATCCGAAATCGGGTAACTGCATTTTAGTTGTCACCCAGTGAAGCAAACATGGCTGATGATGTAAACAAAACGCTTCAAAAAATAATGTCAAATATCTGTATAAATAAGGAAAATGATGTGAAAAACTAATATTAGGCAGATAAATCTGACAGAATACTAATGTTTACCCAAGTATTTCAACATTTTACAGCATATGTTAACATTTTTGGTTACCCGCTTCACCACTTTGTACTTGGGTTTCTCAAGAATTCGGACCATTTTTGGGTAACTGGCTAACCTATCACAGCCTTAGTAAGCACTACGAATGTCTGTTGTGGTGGCCCTAGTCCGAAAATAAGTTTGGTGATTGAGATGCCCATACCCCACAGCCTGGGGAAATTCTAGTAGTTTTCAGCACCATGAGAAATAGAAGCAGTGAAACAGCACAAAGACCTGGATACTTTCTGAGCAGTGTCAGTTATATTATATAATGCTCCAAATAATGTTTATTTCAAGAAAATACCAAGAGAAAGAAAACATATTAATCAGGAAACAGGATTAATCATAGCATTAATCAGCAAACTAAAATTATGAAGCTATAATATTTATTAAATGGAGAATAACTGTCAATGGAAATAGCACAATTATGTAAAAGTGCATATAATAATCAGTTGCAGCAATCTATATATCTTTGTTATATTAGAGAAAGATGTCTCAAATATGGCAGGTGAACACACTTTGGCAGAGTTAAAGATCACACCATGATGCACACCTACACCCCTAACCAATGTTTAGACCGATTAATCTGTCTCTCGGCCAATATTTAAAAAATGGATGTATTGGCGAGAGACAGATGGCATAAGTATGCAAAAAACATAAATGTCCTGAAGGGCAACAAGTGGCACATATCCTAACTGTGACATTAAACATGTACTAGGCTACCACCTTGAGTATCAAGGATGTGCCCCGCATTAAAAGAAATAAACTTTTGCATAGTTAAAGGATATATTTAACAAAATTTATTTCACTTGCAAAATTTCATTTATACAAACAGGAAGTGCAGAAAAAGTGTTTATATTACTGCAAACACAGAAAATTGTGTTCTTACTTAAGGGGTGTTGCGGTAGCGATTTTTTCCTTCCAGTTTCACGTCCAGTACTTCCCGGTAGGTTACCGGTTAACCGCCCCTTATTTAACAAAACATGAGAACCAAATAGTCTTCCATACTGTAAAACAGGAATTCTAACATGACACAGATGTGTCTTGATTTTGATTGGCTAAACGACGAAATATATAGTAGCTCCAAATTATCGCTCATTGTGGCTGTTTTATTACAGTAAAAAGTAAATAAAGTGGATTATGACATTTATTTTGTATGTAAGGTTAGTAAAGTTACTTTATATTGAGGTGTCAGCGGAAAACCGGTTGCTGAACTTATGACGGTTTGCAATAATTTATTTACCGTACCGATGATACCGGTACTACCGCAACACCCCTAGTTCCTACATCTAAATGCTTTATAGTTTATACTGTTAATACATTTAAGTGGATATTTTAAAGTTTAAAGTGACAGTAATTTTCAGATATTGAAGTTTTTTGTGTGGCGAGGAACTCTGTCCCAAAATGCCATCCATCAGTTTAAAAAGGCATATTTGGGGACAGAAAACTTGGTTTAACCAATGTCTCTACCAAGTGTCAACTGTCAACCTTATACACCTCATGGAATCCAAGAAATAGCCCGGACAAGATTTTAAATAGGGCTGTGACGGGTACAAAAAAACGGCATCGAGTACTCGCCGTCTGACAACCGGCCCGAATTTGAGTAACCACGAGATTTAGTTTCCACTAGTGCTGGGAGATCGCCAAGGTTTGACCTCTCGATGCTCGAATCGGAATAATGTAAACAGAGATCGATCATCGCCGATCATGGAATCAAAAGTGTGAACCAGATCATAAAAATCAAATATTAAACAAAAACAAGGCAAATGGACACAAATTACCACAAATATAACCAAAAACCTATTTACAAACGTCTTCCTCACTCCCTACCATGCTTTATGTATCCTCGCCTGTGGTTGGCTGATTTTATGATCACCTTGACTACAGTGGGAAAATCTCAAGGTATTTTCTGTTATTTCGTGGTTTTGTATTACGGCTAGTTTTGTGATTTTAACTGGTGAATGAACAATATTTTCATAAAATAAGAATTTAAATGTGACAAAAAGGCTACAAAGAATTGAAAGAAATGAGTTTAGCAGCTATCGGTTGTTTTAAAATTTTACCGATCATTGCTCGGCAATGAGCCAGCGAGCGATAATACCGAACTTTGCAAACATCGTCCCAGCACTAGTTTCCAGTTCCACCATTAGAAGTCTTCTGTAAACAAATAGTCGATTCCGGAAACAAAACTTCTGAAGAAAAACATCTCCTATTTAACCAGATATTATAGAGTAAATTATAGGTTTTCAAGCGAAAACAACAACTTTAATTGATGTTATGTGACGGAAATGCTGAAATGCAGCATATTTTACACAAATGTTTCATTACGTGGGCGATAATACAATGCCTCGCGAGTAACCGAGTACTTAAAATGGACTCGAGTACTAGCCAAGATCAACTCGTCTACCGAGGTTCGAGTACTCATTCGCAGCCCTAATTTTAAAACTCATGGTCACTATGACAAGGTCAAATCATGGTCACACCACGCCATTGCACACCTACACCCCCAAACCAATGTCCCTACCAAGTTAGTATCATTGTTGGAGCCCAACTTAGGAGTCAGCCCATCTTAAGATGGGCTATAGCCCAACTTAGGATCCTAATTTGGGTAGCCTATCTTAAGATGGGCTAAGCCAATCTTAAGATGGGCTAGAGCAGATTAGCCCAACTTAAGATAAGTAAACTCAGGAATGATTTTAAAACTAAAATTTAATATTAACCAGCTATTTTAAAATTAATTTATTATGTCACACTCCACTGGTGGTTTTAATCATGAAATTGAATATAACTATGCTATGTTTATTTAAATACTTATATTTCAATTGTACAGTATATATTTGTGAAATATTATTTAAAATTTGTTGTGCTTATCTAATCTGAAGATTTGGTAACAGATATTAGCCCAACTTATAATTTGCACACAGAGTTTTTATTTTTGAAATTTAAATATTATTTACTTATTTTTCTACTTAAATGTTACTTCTTTTACCTCATTATGCAGTGATAGTATTAATGTTAATTCTCTTATTGTTTCAAGACACCGCCTCAGTTAATCTGACAATTGGTGGGTCATTAGGTCATAAGGTATCTATTGTTCAACCATTGCTTTCAACTTGATTTGTTTCACTTGTGGGGAGTGATTAGGCAACTGGATTAGATTGTGATATATCTATTGTTTCAACATTCCTTTTAAGTTGATTTTTTTGACTATGTGTGTGAATTGGTAACTGGATTAGTCTTAGAATTACCCCCTCATAGGTTTGATAGAATTAAGCCTCAATATATTTAGAGATTACTTTCGATGTTGATTTGTTTCACTTTATGATTTGGGGTATTATTCCCTATTGTGTACTTCACCCACCCCAAGGAAACAAATCAACATCAATAGAATGTTGAAACAATAGGCACACATCCAATTAAGAAATCATTGCAATGAAAGACAATAAAATCAACATCAAAGGAATATTTCAATGCTTTCAAGGCTCAGGAAACACAATTCATTTTAGTTTTTGCAATTAAATACTTTTTGTTGAGGTTAGATAAGCTGAACATATTTATATCAAAAAAACAAGTACAAATTATTTCTGTACAAGGGTCAGTTAAGTTTATCAATGTTAATGTAATCTTTTTCATGAAAAAATAATTTACTTGCAAATAGTTTATATTATATTCAACATAAAAATCATTCTTGAATTTTATTATCTTAAGTTGGGCACTGGGGCTGATATGCTCTATAGTGTTGAAAGCGGAGACAAAAATTGCGGTCGAATATTCATTACGTATTTTCCGATATTTACCCGAAAATTTTTGTTTTATAGTTTTAGTGTGTTCCAACATTTAGGTAAAATCACGGACATTTAGGTTTTTAGTCAACCACTGGAAGAAAAACAAGTAAGTTCACTTTTTGCTCTATTATTTAGTAAAACTGTAGACAAAATGAGTGTTATTGGCAATATTTACATATACCCAGCCTAATTTCCACATTCATACCGAATATTTGTTTGCTTATGATGATAGGGTTGACTCCTAAGTTGGGCTCCAACATCAACGTCCTACACCTTACGTTTTCCGAGATATAGCCTGGGGCCGATTTCACAAAGGGACTTAAGTCCAGATTTAGGCTTAAATCTAAGACTTTGGTCTTAAATTTTGTCAAAAAACTGCTAAGTCTGTGGTCTTAGAGTTAGCGGATTTCACAAAGCAGCTAAGTCCATGAAATTGCTAAGTCAGTGGACTTAACTTTTAAGTCTGGGAGGTAGTGGGCTTAAATTTTGTAAAGAGGACTTAAATATGGCCGCCATAAAGTTTTCTCCACTTCAAAATTTGAAATGGCTGTAAATAAATTATAATTATGCAGAACACCTCACTAAAGTAGTGTTTGGGAAGTTTATATGTGCTAACAAAGTTTTCAATTTCAAAACAGCACTCATCCTTAGATAAAATACATTAAATGAAGAATATGTGGCATCAATATTATATTTTGAATAGATACTAAAGGTCACATGACACAGAAAACCACTGTGGTTATATGATAAGCCTGGACTTAGCTAATTAGTCACCTTTGTGAAATCCATTTTTCTAGCTAAGAAAGTCTTAGATTTAAGTCCAAGACTTAGCCAAAACAGGGACTTGGTTTAAGTCCTTTAGTGAAATCGGCCCCAAGACAAGATTTTATAGGTCAAGGTCACTACGGCAAGGTCAAAACATGATGTTGCACACCTACAACCCCCAACCAATGTACACAGGTGGACACAAAGATAAATGGTTTTAAGAATTTTCCAAATATAAGCGGTGTAAACAATAAAATTGCACAAACTAAGAAACAGAATACACTTAAACAAACCTTTTAAAGACATTTGTTATTTATTTTATTCAATTTAATTATTTATACCACTAATATGAGCAAAGTTCTGAAGACCGTTTATCTTTGTGTCCAGTTTATCTTTGTGTCCACCTGTTCATGTATCAACTTCCTACACATTACGTTTTTCCGATATAGTCAGGAAAAAAATTTATAGGTCAAGGTCACGAAGTCAAGGTCCAAGATCAAATCAAGGTCACACAATGACGTTGCACACCCACACCCCCGAATCAAGTCCCCACCAAGGATCAACGTCCAACACCTTACAGTTAATTGCACGGCTCTACACGCAAGTTAAGTAGAGCCAAGGTAACCACGTCTAGCAAAATTCATTATACCCGTAACTCATAAATTATAGATGGTTAATATCCAAGAAAAACGGTCGATAGACTCGATACTTGATGCTACAACTTTGCACAACGTGGTTGTAGTGACATCACAACCGTAAAGCTACGGTATAGCTGTTAGCCGATGTACGGGTTTTCGATATATTCACGTTTTCGATAATTCAAACTAAAACCTCCCAGCCCTGTTTTAGATGATGTATTTTAGAATGAATGGGAAATCAAACTGGATTGGATTTAATTTTGATGTCATATTTCTGATCATTTTGGTTGCGTTCGTTTTGATATTCATCCATCATTGCATGCATGCCCGTTCACGTTGTCGTGTCGAAAACCCGTCCAACGAGGATACACGTGAAATTATACGGTTTTTACAAGCGACCTTATCTCGCAAATTATCACGATAATTAAACGAGATTTTACCAAAAATTCAAAAGCCCGCCAAGTTTTTCTTAAATAAAATGCTATTTTTCAGAGTCCACGGTGCGAGCTACGCAAAAATATTTGTTCCCTTACCATCTATGTTGTTTCTTGTTCAAACTTCAATACAATTGGTAACTCCAGCAATATCCTTCTAGTAAATATCAGTCAAATTAGCCAATATTTTTATCAACACAACCAAATATAGACGCTCAAGTAAGAACTACTTATTGACATATTACGCATGACCGTTAAATAACCTTGAACCATGATTACAGTTCGCAAGTTAACTGCCTTGTTTTTCTGTTGTTTGGCATACAATTAGAAACAAGGCAGTTATTTATTTTAATATCATAAATGGTGTAGGGTGAGAATGAAATTTATTTTAAAAGTTGATTTGAGCAATTGTTGTCTTTTTCAAAAATGAGACGTCTTGCGCCAACTAGTCTGGGATCAGGATTTTTTTTTATTGCGGCACGTTTTGGATAAGAAAAAATATATAGAGAGCTATGTTTATTTTTACATGCATCAAATCTGTACCCATACCTTGTTTTGGAAAGTTAGTGAAGTGGGGCACTAACTTCATTTGTGGTGTCATTCAGGGAAAAGTAATGAATAAGTCATACGTACATGTCCAGTAAATTAAATAACTTTGATTGCTATTAATTATTGACTTACCTGAAAGTGAATCAAACAGCAGAAACATTTTTGTCTCATCCCCTCCTACTGTTTATAGGCCACGGATAGTTTAAGTTTTTTAGCAGTGTGTTTTTAGCATTTTGTGTACACAAAAGTTTAATAAAGTATATCTTTCTCAAGCTGTAACACAACAAATTGCAGTTAAGAAAGACAAAAAAAAAAAAAAAAATACTATTCCTGTTTATAAATTTATGTACTTCCAATTTATTATACATTTTATGAATGCACATACTGATAAGTAATGAAAAAAACAACATCTGACTGACAGATAAATCATTTGAGGACGACAAATGTATTCACAGAGTGAAAACTAGAAAAGGCAGTCTGTTGAAGTTGTGAAAATACTACAAAGGCATTCTGTGAAGTATGTGAAAATACTACAAAGCTTGAAATAACATTTTGAAAAAAAAAACAGAATGTATTTTAGCTATGTTATGTAGAAATCACTTTTTTAATTAGAAATAAATATCAGGTGAAAGAGGTTATAACTCTTTTAGATTTTACCATGTTATCTGAAATCTCTTGTTTTGTAATTTTATCTTTTTTCTGGCCTCTTCAGATTAAATTTAGTAGGATTTAATTGTGTTTTTTTGTTGTTTTTTTTTTCATTTTGGATGGTGCAAGTAAATTGAATATAACCTTTAAAAAACACTGTTACTGTTCTTCCTGGTCCATTCCAAAGCCGAAACTGGTCAAACTTTAGGTTCATATGATAGTGTATGGTCATGTATAATGGCAAGGGCACTGTGACTAGCCAGTGATAACATACTTGCCTAAACTAATTAATGTAAAGATCAAGGATTGAGCTTCTGGACAACCACATATCCAAGAACATATGCTGGATCCATATTCCAGCAAAGCATGGCAAAAAAAATTAAATATATGGATGCGGGGGGGGGGGGGGGGGGGGCATTTTACATACGCAGATATGTAGAAAAAGTATTTTCATTCTAAATTTTTAAATTCTAATCTAAAATATATTGTCATTTTACAAAGTTATTTTAAACACTGCTGTTGTCTTCAGAGCTTCGGTCTCAGATGCTTTGGGTACTTGTAGGCTATCTTCTTTTTGGCTGTGACAGGAAGCACACCACCATTGTTATGAGTGTCAGTGAGTAGTTTGAAAAATGCTTCAACTACTTTGGAGATTCTAAAAAGCAAGATGAAAGTTGATAATTCAATCACAACTGGCATCACATATAATTTGTTATATCTAGCTACAAAATATAGTTTCGGTGCAACTTAAGACAGGGTTTAAATTATAACCACTTTTTATAAAACACATAGAATATGTCCATAAATGGCAAAGCATAAATTTTTTATATATGTATATTTAAAAGATTTTTCAATAGATTTTTACACATGAAAAGGCCTAGTAAGCAGTTTTTGAATATTGCAAACATTTGAAAGGAAATGTTTTGTGAAGGTTAAAAAATGATGGGTATGAAACCCATTTATAATAGAATGTTTTCAAAACATTTTATGTATACCGTTTATTATACATTTACTGGCAAACGTTAGAAAAATATTATTTACCTATAATTACTTTGGCATTGCATTTGAATATTAACCTTAATTGGGGTCAGAGGTCAAAATCAACATCTTTTTGGGTGGTCACTAATGATAATATTATTTTTATGTCTAAAATTGTAAGGTAGTGGCTTATAAATTGTGCCCCTTTCAAAGTTTTACTTGGAGGGATTGCATGTGAGGCTTTAGAGGACAAAGTCCTCTAAAATTCCCTCTTTTTGCTTACCGCCATCTTTGTTTGGAAATCTTCGAACGTTAACATTTAACAAGCATCCTGAAAAAGTATGGGTATAAAAAGCCTTTGGGATAGAATGTTTTCAAAACATTTGATAGAAAACATTTCAAGTGTTTTGAAATGATGGGTATGAAAAACAGTTGCCATTAAATATTTGTAAAACATTTTAGGAGCAACCATTTACAAAACATTGTCAACAACTGTTGTTTAAATGTTTTATGTATACTGTTTGAAGAACATTTCCAGCATAACCTTCATTTCTTCAGCTATTTTATAAATGTTCAAAAAACATTTACAGTCAAACCTAGCTTTTAATAAATATTTTCAGCAAAACATTTGTGCATAGAATGTTTATAAAACGTTTTTTTACACATTACAGTGTAAACTTTTACTTGGAAACATTTAGTAACCCAAATGATAGGGTTTGAATAGGTTTTACAAACATTTTGTAAATGCTTGAACTATTTTAAAATGTTTAAATGTTTACTTGGGGTAAATTACAGAATTTCAGTTACATACGAGTTAAATCGCCAAAAGAGCCAAGTTTCCTTAGCCATCGTTACAGCTAGATAACATGGAGAATTTGACAATTCTTGCTCTGATAATAATAATAACCACTTCAATCTCTTACGGCATTATGCCAGCTTCTTGTACTAGTTTGGTCCTGTTTTGCTGTGCAGTGTCATCCAACTGTTGTGTTTGTTTCTCTGTTTTTGTGAAACCTGGACAAAGACATGTCAGCCTAATTCCCTGGTCTGTGGTCAGACTGTCATTTAGCTTGAAAAGATAACACGAATATGAGACAAAACAGGCTTAAACTGTAACCTCAGTGTTTAAGGGAAATATGGCTCACCGAATAGAAGCCAACACATATCACTGATAATTATAATATTAATAAATGAAACATTTGTAAGGTGCCAAATTGGTAAGAACTTTTTTTTCCAAAATCCAGTAATTCAGGGGAAATCCAATGCCAATAAAGACGTTGTTGTGGGAAAAAAACATTATATACTACACAAGATCAAGAGATTATGGAAGATGATAGTCCAGTCTGATGAGACGTGTTTACATGTCCATATCAAACTCATAGACTATACTGAGGTGAAAACTATCTTTAGACAAATCCAAGACAACAACTCAATGGATCTGTCACTGCATAAATCTCAAAGATTGATGACGGGGAAGTGAAGCCATTTGATCGAACAATCACACCTTTTTAACCAAATTTGTACCATATTGTTATTTTGGTTTACTTGTCTATTAAATGACGTTGAGTTCGAAAGAACACAGTTTGTTATTTTGAAAAATGTAATTATGCTTTATAAAATTACAGCATGTAAAATATATACTTTTTTTGGAAACTTGAGTAATTTATGTGGCTACAGAAGTTTTAAAGATAATTTTATGGCACTTGTGGAAAGGATGTGAAATATATTAAGTCAAATAAGTGAAAAGTTCTTCAGTTGTATATATGAAGAAAGTTTAACTTCTCAAAATCCAATATTTTTGGCCAAAAATTAAATTATTAAAACTTAACGAAATGAATTTAAGCAAAAGTCCAATAAATAAAATACATATATTGGCATTATTGTAATATATGTATTTGTTTTAGAATTACTTTCATCATTTAAGATAAACCATAATCTTTGGTTTAAGTGGCTTTACAAATAATTTTCAAGGAAAACGAGTACTGTATAATATTTTAATACAGAATGCCAGATCCAGGCAGATTTCATACATACAGCTAAACTTCTAGTGAAACCAACTATACCAGCTTTGGTTGCTGAATATTGGTATACAAAGGGCACTTCTGTCAATCCTAAAAAAAAGAAATTAACAATTAACTAGAATAAGAAATATGACTAACCACATCGGGTGAACATGTCAGTGACAGCATAGACTTTAGCAATAACTTCAAGAAACAAAATTCACAATACGTCTTAATCAAACAACAAGTTCTTCAACAAAGTGACTTTGTAGTAAGTGTAAAAATTAATAATATTCGTCATTTATCCTTTGAAACTAACCAAAATTATTCTAGACTTGCTCCAAGTCTTTGTATTTGCATCCATCAGTAACCTGGACAGTTAAATTTAAATTGGAGCTTACAAGAGTTCATTATAACACAAACATTCTGGAGTAAGGGGGGTTGTCTCTGTAAAAACTTTTGTCAGGGCTGATTGTTTCTCCAAAAGACATACAGTACCCATATATTACACAAAAGGCAATAGGACTTGGTCAAAGTTTAAAAATTATTCTTGTAAACACACACACACACACACACACACAAAACATTAGCTGAAGATGCATCATTATCCTGAGTTCATGGTTTAATGCAGATAACATGATAATACATGCCTTTTAATTTGACAGAATCATGCTCAAATAGAAACCACATTTATGTGTGAGATATGCTATCCAAGTTAATTTAAGTTGAAAATAAATTACACCTGAAGTTTTAATATTGGTGCAGGTACTCTGTTTAGACAGACATGTATACTGAGTTGAGGAAATGCCATTTGGGGGAGCAAGTAAAATTAATGTTCATCACTTGTGGTATTAGAGATTTTTCCCGTTATTATAATTTAAGTAAGAAAAGCATAATATTTACAGAAGTTTACCTGCCACTGAGCTAACATTCACCACTAAACCTCCCCGCCCACCATTGGATTTACTCATGTAATATATTGCTTCAAATGTCCCCATTATTTGGCCCACCTAAAATGTAATAAATTTTTACAATGTGTAGCTGAAGAGCCATTTCACTGGAAACAGTACTCTTATATCATGCTGCTTCACTTTCAAGAGTTATTGTATGACAAAGCCAATGTTAAAGTGGGGATGGATGGGGCATCTGAGAACTAATCCTTTTGCAAATGGGCTGGAAAATAAAAAAAAAATAAAATAAAAAAAAACTATGGGAATTTCCCAATCTAAATGATAACCCTAGCAAATATTGTGTGACAATATGTGACAAAAAACAAGTATTCGAAGCTGCCTTACCACCAAAAATATTGGTCATCATGTAGTACTCAAAACTGAAATATTCACAAAGGTTTTTAAGCATGTTTAATATTTGTACAAACAACTATATGATCCATGTTAATAACAGTACTTGGGACTATACATTTTTGGGATTGTCAGAAGGCAAACTTTCAGTGGTGTACTGATCACTTCACAGACAGCTGTGAATTTACAATTTCCCACTGACAATTAATTCATTACTAAATACAAAATCTGTGGCATATACTCCTCAATTTGAATTACACCATTTCACGAAGCTTTTTTCACATAAGATCATTATTCAATATCAGAAATCTAGGATTGTTGATGTAAGAAATTTGACACTTACTAGGTTGATTTGTACCATTTCTCTGAGCTTTTTCTCATCACTAAAGGTCGTTGCACATTTGCGCGGCGCGGTGCGGCGCGGTACGATTTTTACTACATGCTGAGTAGGTGAATTTTCTTTATTTTGCACATTTGGGCGATTTTTCCCAGCGGTTTTCAGTAAATTAAAAAAAAATTAAACTACAGCAAAGTGGCTACAATAGTTAAACTAATCACATATAATTAAACATCTAATACCCCACAGTACATTTCCACACCTATCATACCCTTACATGCAATTTAATCCCTTCACAATGAAGAGCCTTGCCCTTGACCAGTGTCCTTTTTATAATACTAGTGATTACACCCCCTTTCAATTAAATTCTGGCTGTGCTTTGTTTATATATATTGCCACACACCTAACTTGACATCCCTTCCTCCATTTAAATACTTAATCTATCTACAAACAAGACCCTTGGCCAGTGTGTCCCTTCTAGAATTACTGTTAATTGCAATCTTCATTAAATTAAACCCTTTCCTGTGTCTATATTGACACACATCATATTTTGTGATCTATCTGCCAGCAGCTAATCCCTTCACAATGAGCCTGTGTGCTTGTATTTTGTTTTCCAATTAATATATTTGTGTAGAATTCTGTGATACACTACAATTTTAAATATGTGGAAAATCCTAATATCCATGAAAACTTGGGTAAAACAGAGAAAAAACCGCGCGTTTTTTTAAAAAATAGAAAATTTTCTAAATAGAAAAATCCGCGCCGCACCGCTAGCTGCCGCGCCGCACATATGTACAAGTAGTGAACTACTGCCATTATTTCTATTTTATTTAGCCGCGCCGCACCGCGCCGCGCCGCGCTAGTGTGCAATGGGCTTTAATCCCACATTGTTGACCACAATGTCAATGTGTCCATATTGAGACTTGGTGTTTTTAAAAACCCCTGTTAATTTAAATATTATTATGCATATTCAGATAACAATACAAATATACATGTCATTTATTTTAATTTGAACTAAGATGGAAATCTATAACATTTTGTTTATAATCATTTTATGTATAGTGGCTTGGATGACCACTTAAAATGGTGGTCCTCTGTCATTGGGTCCTATCCACGGTGGCAGGCTAAAGAACCTCAAGGATGTTGATAAATGGTCATCCTTGAGCCTGTGTCTTTCAGTCAGGGAAATGTCATTGAGATTTGGACTGTACTTGTGCAGTCAGATGGATCATATAGCACTTTGAGTGTGCAGTACATGGAGCTATTGTGCTGAGTAGAAATACTATTATTCAATACAATGAATAAACAAAATCCTATTTTTCAGTGTTGAATACTAAAAAAATTTTAGGTTTTAGGTTACGCATTATGAGTATAGATCTGTCACAACTTTTGCTTTTGGCTACATTCTGTATGCTTACTCCAAATTTTAAATTATCTGAAATTTTTATGTGGGTAGGACCTGCCTAAAGGAAGACATGATTTTGGGTAAGATCTAGATCAAACTCTAGATGCAAAATATCCCGACCTTGCGACAGTCCCATCTTCAGTGATTTTGTGCTTGTGGTTGATATAACTCCAAAACTTATGAACAGATCTTTCTAACTTTTTAAGCACAAGCCTCGACAGAGCTCACACTTCTAACTTTTTTCAGGACTTTCATGAATTGTGGTGCAGTGTGAGGAGTATTTGTCTGCTCACTGAAGGTAAACGGAAATGGGCTACATTAGTACTTGGATGGGTGACCGTCTGAGTACTAGACCAAGTGTGGGATGTGTCTGAGTTGGAATTTCTTTGTGTCACCAGACTTTCGTGAATTCGAGTGCACTACTCGTGTCACTGATGGCTTTGCACTCATGCTAGGAGACCAAAACACCTATTGGCCTTGTTTTATGTGTGAATGGTATGACCCAGATAGCATGCCGCCGTCGGACCGACGTTGGCTGTTGGTCGCAAGGTCAGCAGATTTTGCCGACGTTGGGCCGACGTTGGGCCAACGGCTGACTGCCAACCACAACTCTGGTTATATATCTCTACATTTTGCCGACGTTGGGCCGACGTTGGGCCAACGGTGGATTTTTATTCAAGATGGTGGCGAGCAATAATAGGGGATTTTGTGAAACTTAGTAAAAAATTATTTATTATGGTATGTCTAAAAATCATATTTCAGTGAGCCCACAAATTTTAACCAACTATTTCATAATTTTGGAAATAAAAATAACATTCTCATTATAAATTCACACTGAAAAAGTTGTTTATGGACAATCTGATTGGTCGATGCCATACAATGAGTAATTTTTTTTCGGTGGCTTGCCGACGCTGGGCCAACGTCGGGCCGCCGGTCAAAAAGCCGTTGGGCCAACGTCGGCAGCCGTCGTCGGGCCGACGGATGTGCCGATGTTGGCCCAACGTCAGCATGCTATCTGGGGACCATTGCCTGAAAAATTTATTACATTTCATGAAAGATCTGGATAATATTCTGCCTACTCAGCTGCCGTGATGGAGGTCTGTACTCTGGTTGTGCTTCTTAATTAGTTCTCTATGTTAATCCATTTAATTCTTTTGTATATGATATATTTGCTTAGATTGTAATCATAAGAAGCATAATTTAAACTGTTGTATAAATAAGATCTACCATCATTAACTGCGAGTTTAAGAGCTAATCTATTCAATTATCAGATAACATGATATTTTGTATAAACTTCATGTCAAGTCTTTTATTGATGACGTTAAAGTATTTAACATGCATCAACAAATAAATTGGCATCTCTGTCACATTTCAGCAGTTCACACATTATGATGACCATAGTAACTAATGAAGCAAGATGTAATAGTAACAGCAACTACCCATAATTGAAGTCCATGTACTGTTTTTTGGTATGAAACCCTTTGGTGAGGCCCTTGGAAGATATACGTACTAAGATTTAAAAAAGGTTTTGAGAATTCCCAGTGTATACCATTAATATGTTTGGGTAGTGCTGGGTAGTTTGTAATCATTACCCTTACTTATTATTATAGTAAATCTAGGTTTCTTCAGTGATAATTGTGATGTAGGCTAATTGTTCCCAGTCAGGGTTGCTCATTGTAAATAACAAACAGGAATTTAGCAACACGACGATTGTGAAATTCGCCCCTTCTGTTCCTCTAAAACAAAAACAAGACAAATTCCAAGAGAGTCTGCCCATAGAAATGAAATGAGGAAAACTAACTTGATAAATAAGAAATTAACAAGATTGTGCGATGATTTGATACAATAAAATAAAGGGTTTCCGGATATCACAAGTTTTACATGCTGTGAAATATTCACTTTTCACAAACTCTTTAAAATCATTAATAAAATATATGTCTTCAACACTCAATGAAAAACTCACGTTTTCGGTAGCACTACATGTAAAGTAGTTATCAACACGTTTAGAAGGTGATTTAGTTGATAATAAAGATCAACAATTCCATATTTGCATTATTGAACATCAGATAATGAAGATTCTACTGACCTATAAAGAATGTCAAACTATACTTACTTTTGATGTCATCTTCCTTACCCATGTTGGAGCCCAACTTAGGAGTCAGCCCATCTTAAGATGGGCTATAGCCCAACTTAGGATCCTAAGTTGGGTAGCCTATCTTAAGATGGGCTAGAGCATATCAGCCCAACTTAAGATAATAAAATTCAAGAATGTTTTTTTCTTGAATATAATATAAATTATTTGCAGGGAAATTATTTTTTCATGAAAAAGATGACATTAACATTGATAAACTTAACTGACCCTTGCAAAGAAATAATTTGTACATCATTTTTATTTTATATAAATATGTTCAGCTTATTTAACCTCAACAAAAAGTATTTAATTGCAGAAACTAAAATGAATTGTGCTTCCTGAGCCTTGAAAGCATTAAAATATTTCTTTGATGTCAATTTCATTGTCTTTCATTGCAATGATTTCTTTATTGGATTTGTGCCTATTGTTTCAACATTCTATTGATGTTGATTTGTTTCACTTGGGGTGGGTGAAGTACACAATAGGGAATACCCCAAATCATAAAGTGAAACAAATCAACATCAAAGTAATCTCTAGATATATTGAGGCTTAATTGTATCAAACCTATGAGGGGGAATTCTAAGACTAACTGTATCAATCACATGCAATTGTATACGAATAAATAAATAAATAAATAAATAATCCAGTTACCAATTCACACACATAGTCAAACAAATCAACTTAAAAGAATTGTTGAAACAATAGATATATCACAATCTAATCCAGTTGTCTAATCACTCCCCACAAGTGAAACAAATCAAGTTAAAAGCAATGGTTGAACAATAGACACCTTTTGACCTAATGACCCTCCAATTGTCAGATTAACTGAGGCAGTGTCTTGAAACAATAAGGGAATTAACATTAATACTATCAATTTATAATGAAGTAAAGAAAAGAAGTAACATTTAAGTAGAAAAATAAGTAAATAATATTTAAATTTCAAAAATAAAAACTCTGTGTGCAAATTATAAGTTGGGCTAATATTTGTTACCAAATCTTCAGATGAGATAAGCACAAGAAATGTTAAATAATATTTCACAAATATACACTGTATAATTGAAATATAAGAATTTAAATAAACTAGCATAGTTATATTCAATTTCATGATTAAAACCACCAGTGGAGTGTGACATAATAAATTAATATTAAAATAGCTGGTTAATATTAAATTTTAGTTTTAAAATCATTCCTGAGTTTGCTTATCTTAAGTTGGGCTAATATGCTCTAGCCCATCTAGGATCCTAAGTTGGGCTATAGCCCATCTTAAGATGGGCTGACTCCTAAGTTGGGCTCCAACACCCACATCACAAAGTATGAACATTGCTCTACCCACACCATACTGTGTGAGGAATCCATTGACTGTTTGTAGGGAAAGCTGTGGATTAATGTCAGCAATGACCACCTGTATGGCAATTAGGAATAATGAATTCTTGAATATTGTTTTGATAAGTAGTGTTGAATATATGAAATCTTGGTCAGGGAGTTTATTTGTTTCAAAGCAGAGTGTTGAAAATTCACACAGATATACAAAGCATAATATACATACAGAAATATTCTCAAGGGAGCTTCATAGCTAGCATGTCCAAAGCATAAACATGACAGGTTTGACATAATGTAACGCTAATTGCTCTTGTTTTAAGAAGTCTTAATAGTTAAATATTGATCAATATTTAAAGCACACCTTTAGCTGACTTGATCTTTAAATTAAAAACAAAGGGGTACTTATCCCGTGCTTGTATCCTTTTACAAGATTACAAAATGTCAGGCAAAATTTTCAAAATATATTGTACCAAAAATTAAAAAAAACAACAACAATGTCTTCACATTATGCTGTTTCAAGGTTTTGGTTCAAATTGCCTCTTGACTTTTCTCAGACTCAAACCCGATATCGGTTTAACTAGGTGCCTTATTATTGTGCGATAAGATTAATAGTCTTCAAAAAAAAATTATGAATTTGATCACATATATTTATTAATTGTGTCTCAATGATACGGGTATCACACTTTTGTACATCTATAAATGTGTGATGGGCCCGAGACCTTAAGGTATGAACAAATTTCTGTTTCTATATAATAACAATAGGCGCAGCAAACATGCCAAAAACTGATGCTCCAGCTTTATAGTATGATCTGCCCGAGGACGAATAGCAGTTTCTCCTGCATCTCTCAGACACAAACTGAAGACATACCTCGTCAGTATAAAGCCTACCCCCATAGCTTCCCTGTCTCCCTGACGTCAATGGTATTGGCCTGCAATGTCTCTGGATTGTCATTTTCTCCTTCTTACTTTATGGTTCTATAGCACCTTAGGGTCTGTCATGTGATAGATATTATAAGCACTATAAATGTACTGATAATTACATTGCAAAATATGTCCTGGTTAAAGACCTGTATATATGTTTAATTCTGCCAAATGTGTTTACTACAAATCTTATAACTTACTGAGATATTAAGCACTATTAAATTCTAATTTCATTACACTGCACTAAGGTAACATTACGTGAGCTCCTTGTCTCAGTAATTCCTCTGCAATAGATATGCCAGTGTTTCTCGCTCCTCCAGTAACAATAGCCACTTTGTTCCTCAGTTCCATCACGTCACAACATTCCATGCATTTACTGCACACTGCACTATTACGTATATGTGTATTGTATTCACTAGTGTTAATTACCAGTATATCCCAAACCAGTATCTGAGATACTTGATTGAAAGGTTATAATGTAGACCAATACTATATTTTAGATTTTAAGTAGTCACACTAGAAATGACCATTGAATGTCAGAAAGTGGGTTATTATTTATCGATGATGAAAGGGACTCTGACAAAGTCAAGTGTATCTAAGATATATATTTAGAGGCATTTTAGTCATCCATACAGAGCATAACAAAGAGTAAGAAATATAAATATAGAAGCGTACCATTTTACATATTATGTTGAATTACAATGTAGGAACATCCTTTTCATCAGAGAGACCACAGCAGTGGGAACAAAAGATCTTACCAGCTCCACTGAACAACTCTTCAACTGGTGCACTGGATGCTGATATCATGAGGTACTTCTAGCTCTGGATATTCAGAGGCATGCTGAGTCCAGTACAGAAGAGGATCATAGTTCTCATCAAGGCACCCTGCTGACAAATATCCTTCAATCAACATACTGAATTGCTAAGCTTGGTAGTAATTTCTGGAAACCCTTGTCTATGAAACGAAAGAGGTCTGACTTTTTCAGTGGGTGTAGAACAGTTATATCCCCAGACTGGGAAACTAGGGTAGTCACCTTTTTAGCCTGAGTTGCTTGATGTTATCCTTCTTTGTCTGTACACTACTGAATCTCAAAACATGGATCCAAACAACTTACCAGCTGAAAAAACTGCACAAGTCTTTCTCTAAAGATGATACCAAGTGAGAACTGTGTTTTACACCAAGCTCAGAAACAAACTTCTGATCTTAGACCTCGAAAAAATGAAATGATGAGACAAGCTATAGTAGTGACTTTATTCTGGCCTTGGGCTTCCATTGTGTCAGATTTGAATTGTAGAAGTATCTCACACAATTCATTGATCAGCTTCAAATCATATTTAGTTGGCTTTGGCATAAAGTTTACTTTATCAGGATGGTTTCTTTCTCTTTATCGAGTGAACGAAGCATATAAAATTCCACCTTGTGGCATTGGGCATCTGCTGTTTCAAGTCATTGTCAAAAAGAACACTCTCTACACTGGAATGATGTACATGGTTCATAAGTTTTGACACCTTTGTATCACTTTATTCATCTGGAGAGTAACCTGCCGGATATCCTTCAACAGCAGTGGGAGTATGTGGCAACAGCAGGTAGAGTGGTCTGGTGGGTAGTTCAGTTGATCATTGAGGTCTGTAACAGGCGTGTATTCATCATAAGAATCAGGATTGCAAGCCAGGCAATACCTGGTTTCATGCATTGTCTGTCTATATCATATTCATCTTTCCAGACAGGTAGAAAAAGGTCAAGGTTTCATTGTATTTCTCCGAGATAATTTCTTTTCACAGCTTTTCTGTGTGTATCTGAAAGAAAGCCTCTCCGCAACAGAATAATGCCTTATTCTTTTGTGAAGTTATTGCTCAATACTGCACTGTCGATCAGATATTGCAAAATGATAAATTTTATTGAGGTATTTATTTTGAGGGCAATGTAGTCTTGGTAAAGACTAATATCGCATCTACTGGTCTGAAAGTATCACAGCATCTGATGTGCTTTGTAAACTCACAGCATATTGTTTCCCATTACTTTCCAGTACATTCAAAAGCTGAGCTTTTAAAGCTCTAAATGTAAAGGATATAATAACCAAAAAATAAAATCTGGGATTTTATGACAAAAGTTTGACCCACGTGGGGGACGGGGGGGGGGGGGGGTTAAATCTAACCGGCTATAGACTGTAGAAGAGGAGATAGGGGTGGGGGGTGGGGTGAGTGGCGAAACTAAAGAATTCAGAAATCCCCAACCGATGTCCAAACCCAGTGATACTATCTTGACTTCTGATGGCTTAAGGCGGTTTGTTTCATTCAGAAGGAAATAAACTGCACATCCTGCCTTTTTAAGGTCTGGTCGAAAAAGAAACAGAATTGATAGGGTTAACCTGTGTGATAATATCTTTTCTAGGACAAGCTGTCAGTGAATACCACACATTGTTATGGGCTGAATTCCAACCCATGAACACGGAGGCGAGAGTCGGGTGATTAAAATAGCATCAGAAATGCTCACACCCCACAGCACAGGGAAATAGTTCAAAAGACCATAAGATAAAGAAGTGAAACAGTAAAAAGCAATCCAAAAATCTTTGTGATAAGAAACTATGTCTCAAACATGGTAGGTGAATACACTTTGGCAGGGCCAAGGTGAAAGGTCACACCATGATTTTGCATACCTACACACCCCAACCAATGACCCATTCAAGAATTAACTTCTGACACCTTGCAGTTTCTTAGATATGGCAGAGACAAAATGTTAAAGATCAAGGTCACTACGGAAAGGTCAAATCAAGGTCACACCATAGTGCCGCACAACTACACCCTCTAATTAGCAATGTCCATAACAAGTATGAACATTCTACACCTTATGATTTCCGAGATACAGCCCGGAAAAGATTTTAAAGAAGAAATTCACTGTGACAAGGGTCAAATCAATGCCACATCATGATGTTGACCTAATGTCCCTGTCAAGCATCAACTTCCTACATCATGACTTTGCACACCTACAACTCCTACCTAATGTCCATAACAGGAATTAACTTCCTAGACCTAACAATTCCTGAGATATGACAAGATTTTAAAGGTCAAGGTCACTACGACAAAGTCAAGGGTTAAATCAAGGTCGCACCATAATGCAGCACAATTACTACACCCTCTAACCAATGATCCTACAAAGTATCAATTCCTACACCTTACGATTTCTGAGATTTATAGCCCAGACAATATTTTAAAGGTCAAGTCAAAGCCACACCATAACACTGAACACCTATTTCCCCTATTTTGTGTCCCTGTCAAGTATCAACTTCCTGCACCTTATTATTTCTGCGATACAGCCAGACAAGATTTTAAAGATCAAGGTCACAACAGCAAGGTTAAATCAAGGTCACATCATGACGTTGCATCTCTGCAACCCACAACTAATGTCCCTACTAAGTATCAACATCCTACACTTCATGGTTTGAGACACAGCCTGGACAAGCTGTTTTCCCATCCGGCTAGGAAAATTTTTTAAAACTGCTCTATCACCGAGTTCTCCTTTCATCTTTTAATACTTTCACAAAGACAAATTTTTAAATTGCATTGTTTAATTATGAAGTAAATAATGACCAAATTGAAACAAAATGATAACACTGTCTGATATTTATTCAGCATGAATGTATTGGGGATTTTTTTGAAAGACTGTGTTGAAACTACACTGTTTTGAAAATTCTGAAAAATGTTCATTTCATTTATGTGCTAGGGTCTTTTCAGTTTGATAGTGTGGTGATCCAATAGCTTGTAGAAAGCAGTAAACAATCACACAGTGGTTAAACAGTTGAATTAAATCTAATCTTAGCTCTCTAATCTATATACTAAGTATTTATAGTACCTAACCTTATTTACCAGCATATCTCAGGCTATCCCTGGTAAAAGCTTATCAGTAGGCTCAGGAAGTATACAATATCATTTGTTTTAAAATATATAGAATTTATGACATCTTCAATATCTGAAACGACATCTAGATTTATTAGACTTCTTGGGTTACATTTAAACATTTATATAACTGTCCACAACAAACACTGGCTTGAAATAAATTTGTAAGTGCAGAATCTTAGGAAATGATGCTAATTTAATTCAGTACTATATCTGACTACAAGACCCAGAAACAGAATCACAGTTCAAAAATCCATGTTGGCTTTGGAGGCCCATGGATTGTAAACCAAAGAAATCAAGGCAATATTAAAGCAGAAAATCCCTCTGTAGCACCTTTTTGTATGTACTACTGTAACAGTAATGCAAATTTTACTGTTCATTGTATTTTGCTCTCTAAATATTGATTTTTTCAAAATATTATAAGATATCATAATGTGTGCTGCAGATGGCCAAAAACAGTATGAAGACTGCTGTTTGTAGTTTAACTTAAGTGCAAATGTATAATAAGTATGGAAGGTTTGTGTGTGCGGCTTAACAGATGGAGCTTGTGTGCATGTACCGGTATAGATTTTCTAATTTTGCACAAAAGAAATAAACATAGATAATAAGATTTGATTAAATGACACTAACTTGTTATTTATGGTTGAAGTTTTATCATTTTTCACTATTGTATTCAGTTTATGAGATGTAAAGTTAAATTACCACAAAATATGAAATATCTACAAAGCTCAATCTTGCTTGCGGATGAAGCAAAAATGGTCACAGCCTGAAAATAAATGCAAGCCACATATGCCTATGTGGAAACAGTCCTTCTTGATAAATGCTTTATAATGTATTTGATAAATAATAACTTTCGGTCATACAACTGATTAGTATGTCATAACAAAGGAGGGTGGGGTATATGAACATCAACATTCGCAACATCCTGATTACTTGCCCAGCAAACTTCAAACACAAATGTATCATAGTCAAGGTTTTCATTAACTACTCTAACTAAACAAGGCCGAAAGGGGTTTTGGTCTACTAGCGTGAGCCGCAAAGTCATCAGAGATGCGAGTTGTGCACTGAGACAGTCACTCATCCAAGTCGTAACACAACCCATTGCTGCTTAACTTCTGTGGTGAGACAGCTACTCATCACGCTATGCCACAATTCATGAAAGTCTGGCGAAAAAAATGGACAGAAAAAAAAGAAGTGATCTCTAGAAGCCATGTCTCGCTAGAGCTCACACTTACAAAGCCTTCATTTTCATGCTCTCTGAAGTTGTTCTTGGTTGTATGTCACAATTAGACACAAATTGTGGATTAACCTGAAACTTCTTCAAAGCCGTTCATGAAAGACAGGATACCTATTGAGTAAGGTGCATTTTCTGAGGCAAGAAAAATGTAAGGTATACACAGCTAACATTGTTTCGACTCTGATTAAAGCAAAAGTAAGATTGGAAGAAAACTGAGCAGAAAACTCCAATGGTATAAAAGCAAATATGGGCATTTGTAAATTGATTTAAAACTTAAAAAATCAACAATTACATGAAACACAATTAATTACTTACTTGTTTATTAAAGAACAAAACAAAATATAGCTCATCATAGACTGTTTAATGACATTCATCTACGAAATCTAAACATACTGTTTTCTTAAAAAAGTAAGACAACCAATAAGACAGATGTGTATAAAATTAATAAAGCAGAAAACATAAACAATGAATTAAACAAAGCCCACAATTAATATGATTTACTTATATGTAAATTGGCTCATTTTTGCAGGATATATTCATTATATATAAGCGGAAATTTTAGCTGGAAGGAAATTTCAGAAATTTTTAAAGTTAAAGAATTTCACTAGATATAATAATTCTTTATAAAAATAATTTAAAAGTCTCTACTGAAGCAACTAGAACCGATATAAAAATACATTTGGAATTATTTTCATTATCCAACTGCATCTGTTAAAATAGCTAACATTAAGGCATTTAAAAAAATTTACACTTGTAAAGTAATTTGTTACTAATAATTCATTACTAGATTTTGCAAAAAGTAGGCATCTACTCAATAGAATTTTTCTTCCTAGAGCTTGATTTTCTGCTGATCTCTGTGGCTCACTAGAGCTGAAATGATTAGGAAAATTTGGTAGCCGGGTAGTCGCTTGCATTAACCGTCGACTAACCGATTAATTGTTTGTGACGTTTAGCATGTGTGAGAAATACCGAAAACGTGTGTGTTCCGGATGTAAACAAACAAAATGGCGGATCGCGAGATGCTGAAAAGGAAAGAATTCACCAGATTATTCGGTAAATTGGCCAATTATGTAATATTTTGATATTTTAAAAATAAAATGGATATAAAATGCTTTAATTTGATATGTTTTTAGGTCTTAACTCAAGATATTCATAGTTCCAACAATCGCGTATAATCCGCTATGTGGTGATGTACACAAGAAAACAATTAACCGATTTCATAATATTGGCGTCGACTAGTGCTTTGATAACCTACTAATCGATTAGTATGAATAAATATTTCAGCACTATGGCTCAATGTGGCAAATTTCATCAGTGTTACTCTACAGTTTTCACTTGTCTCCTCTGTGTAAAGACTTGACTTATTACCTCCGCCAGAGAGGCTACATAATTTGCAGTATATATTTGTTTGTTTGCAAAATAAGGACACAAGTTTGGTGAAATTTTTCGAGAAAATGTTGACAATGGCATAAGGAACAGATTATCTGATTTTGGTGGCGATCTGGATCACTGACTGCATCGAGGAATGTTTTAAAGGACTTTTTTATCATTGCACTCGTAAGCAATATAAGAAGCGTTGGACCTTGGCACTCTACAAGTGTTATTGCTATCATTTGATTCCTTTGATATTTGGTCTGCAATTTAATCCTTTTTATCTTAAAAAACCTTCTTTATCCATGCCTCTTTAAAAAGCAAAGATTTTAATTTAGACTAGTGCACTCCCATATATTCTGTCACACAAGAGTCAAAGTTTTCCCCGGAGCTCGCGTGGGTGCCTGTATGTCATAGACTTGGGTATGACAGCCAGCACTCCACCATTATTGTCAGGATTGTCCACTATCTTCATAAAAGCTTCCACCACTCTCGCTGGTCTAAAAAATGGACAGTAGTAATAGGTGAGATGAATTGTAAACTGGAATTTTCCTTTTCAGTTTGTTTTGGTAGAATTTACAAAATCTGCAAAGAATATTTAAAACCTGGGGGCGTATTCTTCAATAATACTTTGCAAAGGTCACCTTAGATCCAAGTTAGGAATGGTTTTCTACTTACCAAATTATTACTTATATTTTGTATTCCTCAACCTCTACTTTGTTAAGTATTATTTAGATTCTAAGATTGGAAAACTCCCTATACTTTGTACTGTAACTGTTAACTTGGAAACCAGTATATCTAAGTTAGGAAGACTCTTATTCCATAGCAATTCTTTCGTAAGGTGTCCTTTATTTTTAACTGAATCATCTTCTTCGTTTAAAAATGGTGAAAAAGCTCATTTTCTTGGGGGAACATGCTGTTTTTAATATTGTGCCACAGTTTAATATCAATAAAACACAAGATTTCATGCAATAACTGCATTTTAAAAACATTCTATCATCTGAGGTACCTCTGTAGATAACTTGAAATCTAAGTAGAGGTCTGAGGTGACCTTAGAGTTGGGAATGTTGATGAATACCATTTTGATTTAAGTTAGGAAAAGCTTGAGAAAATCTTAGAATCCAAGTTGGGAACACTCTAAGTATTGTCGAAGAATACGGCCCCTGATCTATGAAAAATCATTGAAAATGTTGTAGAAATAATCCATGAGTGATCATGGTTTTACACGGCATTTAACCATGACACTTCCGGTAATAATTTTACAAAACCGAAGGCTGAGTAAAACTATCGGGAAGTGACATGGTTAAATGCCGTGTAAAACCATGAGCACGAGTGGATTATTACTATTCTAACATGACATTTAAGCTTATTTTTGAGGCTTTTTAATTTTTTTTAAAAAATTTTTACAAGGAATAAATTGTTTCACGTAGATTTGTTTACATTGTGGTGACCTTAGCAACCGGCTGTTCCATCCATTGTAGCTTTAATTTGATACAAAATATGTACAAAAATATATAAATCACCTTAAAATATCACTATAAAATAAAATATAATAAAATCTGACACTACTTCACACTATAAAATTTGACATTATAAAATTTGTAAAAAATATGACAGCAGGATGGAAGGGCAGTGCGATTGTTGCAGGATAATTGTGTGCGCATAGAACTCAAAACTCATTTCTGCGCAGGTCGTCATGTTAGAATGGTATTTTAAGCTTTCTATTGGCTGATAAATTAAAAGTAAAAATACTATTTATAATCAGTATATCTAAATAACATGAAAAATCAGGTTTTTGGCATAATATTTTTATTATTTCAAATTTTTAAACAATGTCTAGTAAAACCAAGGGTTAACAGACTTGCTTGTTTCAACTTTTTTTTTAAGAAAAGAAATTAACTGTACAGCTTTTGTGTAAGAAAACACTTACTCCATTATCCCCAAAGAATTGATCATCTTTTGTACGTCCTCCACAACACCTCGTCCATGCAGAACCATAGGTGTGGCAGTAAAACTGGGACAGATGCAGGTCACACGGATGTTGTGGTCTGTGGTCTCAAAGGTACGTCCCTGCAAACAACCAGTAAATGCCATAATGTTTCTAAAAATATCACCACACATGGGAACTTTATGCTCTGTAGCTATGACTGTCTATAAATTATAAATTAACTTGATGAAAACTTATAACAATGTAATATACTCAGTATAATTATTACCAGTTTTAGTAAAATCAAGGAAAAAGTAAGTTGTGTAATTGTGCGTAACAATAGGCTTTCTGTGCAATAACAGAGATGTAAAAAAGTTAAAAATCTCAAAGTGAAGTAGTTTCTTTGCTATTTTTCCTCATATTAAAACAATTTAAATGTGGTTCTCAAGATTTTCAATCAACAAATAAATAACTGTCGACAGTCCATACTTGAACAATATACAGTGAAAAATCATGAAGTACAACTCTTGTCACTGGAATTTCATCTTAAGTAGAAGCAGGTTTTAGTCTTTTGCTAGTGGTTTGGAGAACAATGACACAGAGGAATGAATTTAGCTTGCTAGTCTCCAACATATAGAGTAAGAAATCTAAAATTCGCCAGGAATTTAAAATTCGCCACCTCTATAACCTTAGTTAATTTTATGAAGAAAATGATGTTTTGTCTTAAAATTGGTATTTTTCAGTTCAAAAAGCCTTAATCTACTGTACATTCAACAAAACTCACCTCAATTCATTTATTCATGTGGCGAATTTCAGATATGTGGCAACTTTTAGATTTCTTACTCTAATATGACACACCGAATGACAGTTCACATCTTTCATTTAATACAGTACACTGTTACTGAACAAGACCTAGAGTAACAGAGAAACAATGCATATTATATCCAATGGAAAGACAAAGCACCCAAGCTAGTACTCAAGGTTACTATGGCACATTTCTGCTAAAACCTTACAGTGAATATGTGAGTAATCTCAATCAAGCTGTTGTAACAAAGAATATGTCACATAAATTTCAGGAGTCTGAATGTAATGTATTTCTCAATACAGGGGTAAGAGAAACTCTTTTTACAAACTACCGAGACATTGTATACAGGATCATACAGCGTGATCAAATGTATCCACTAAGGGGTTTCCACAGTCATTTATTATGCACACTATGGTAAATTTCATATTTTCCTACTCTAACATACCGCCATACTCCTTGTGAATCCAACAACACCATACTTAGTTGCAGCATATACAGGCTCTCCTGGTACTGGGGTCAGGCCTAGAATGAACATGTTCAGTAAATTCAAAAACCACATGCATGTAAGTTACATGCAAACACTAATTGGTATCTGAATGAAACAAGTGTATGGTGAAGCTTAAATAAAACTTCTAAACACTTTTGTTTTTTGAATTAGAACCAGATTTAAACTAGACCTACGCATCGGAGAACCAATGTAAATTTGTATCCACCGGAAAGACAACTCACCAAAGCCAGTGAACCATTATTTGACCGTGAAGGAGGGAGCCAAGGTCAAATCTGTCCACATCAGAAGATTCCCAGCCCATGATTTCCTGTAGGTTGGTTTCACAGTGTAAACCTCTAGGACCAATAATAAGTCAGTTATAAGCACTTTTAAGTTTGACTGTCCTCGTTTGACCTTGCAAGAGGAGCCCAAGGTCAAATCTGACCACATGAGAAAATTCCCAGCTCATTATATCCTACCAGTTGGTTTCACATTGCAAACCTCTAGGACCAATAATAACTAGAATTGCCAAGAGTACATTTCTTAGATACCTTATTGGACGAAAATTTCAACGAAATAACTCTATTTTGCACGGTTAAGGAGATAGAAGCAAATTTGAGTTTTTTCCATTTTGGGCAAAAATTTGAAAATTCAAAATGGCCGCCATATGTGGGAAGGGGAAATTTTTTTGAAAATTGACAAGAGTGCATTTTTGAGATACCCTGTGGGTCGAAAATTTCGATGAAATCGTTCTATCTCGCACGGTTAAGGAGATAGAAGCAAATTTGTGTTTTGCCATTTTGGGCAAAAAATTTGAAAATTCAAAATGGCAGCCATTTTTGGGGAGGGAAAAAGTTTTTTGAAAATTGTGCAGAGTACATTCCTTAGATTCCCTGTGGCTCGAAAATTTCGACGAAATCGCTCTATCTCGCACGGTTAAGGAGATAGAAGCAAATTTGTGTTTTGCCATTTTTGGCAAAAAATTCAAAAATTCAAAATGGCAGCCATTTTTAGGGAGGGGAAAATTTTTTGAAAATTGCAAAGAGTACATTCCTTAGATACCCTGTGGGTCGAAAATTTCGACGAAATCGCTCTATCTCGCACGGTTTAGGAGATATGAGCACATTTGCCTTTTTCAGTACTCAAAATAGCCAATTACTCATTTATTTAATTAATTACTCACTGATCTATGAAGCAATTCCCCCCAAAAGCAACCCCATACAAGCTATTAACCCAATGAACCTCCATACCAAATTTCAGAAAGATAGGCTTAATAGCATTCCTTAAAATGTCTGGAAACCAAAGAGATACTCAAAAGTAGCAAAGTAGCTATTACTCAGTTAGCTATAGAGCTATCATCACCAAAAGCAATCCCATACAAGCTATTAACCCAAAAAAACCTGCATGCCAAATTTGGTAAAGATAGGATAAGAACTGTTGCCTAAAATGTCTGGAAACCAAGTGTGATGCCGGACACCGGACGGCGGAAAAAGCAAAAATAATGGGGTGGACATAATGAAGTTACATGCACTTTTAAGTTTTCCTATATACTCGTTTGAACTTGAACAACGGGCCCAAGGTCAAATCTGACCACATAAGAAAATTCCTAGCCCATGATTTCCTTTAAGTTGGTTTCACATTGCAAACCTCTAGGGTCAATAATAAGTGAGTTATAAGGTCTTTTAAGTTTGGCTATCCTCATTTGACCTTGAAGAACCTGGGGCCCAAGATCAAATCTGACCACATTAGAAGATTCCCAGCCCATGATTTCTCATAAGTTGGTTTCACATTCCAAACCTCTAGGACCAATAATAAGCAAGTTATAAGCACTTTTAAGTTTGACAGTCCTCGTCTGACCTTGAAGAACCTGGGGCCCAAGATCAAATCTGACCACATTAGAAGATTCCCAGCCCATGATTTCTCATAAGTTGGTTTCACATTCCAAACCTCTAGGACCAATAATAAGCAAGTTATAAGCACTTTAAGTTTGACAGTCCTCGTTTGACCTTGAAGGAAAGGCCCAAGGTCAAATCTGACCACATCAGAAAACTCCAACCCATGATTTCCTATATGTTGGTTTCACATTGCAAACCTCTAGGACCAATAATAAGCAAGTTATAAGCACTTTTAAGTTTCGCTAAACTCGTTTGACCTCCAAGGAGGGGCCCAAGGTCAAACCTGACCACATTAGAATATTCCCAGCCCATGATTTCCTGTAAGTTGGTTTCACATTGCAAACCTCTAGGACCAATAATAAGCAAGTGATAAGCACTTTTAAGTTTCCCTATACACGTTTGACCTTGAATTAGTCGCCCAAGGTCAAATCTGACCACATCAGAAGATTCCCAGGCCATGATTTCCTATCAGTTGGTTTCACATACCAAACCCCTAGGATCAATAATAAGTGAGTTATGAGCACTTTTAAGTTTAACTATCCTCGTTTGACCTTAAAGAAGGGGCCCAAGGTCAAATCTGACCATACAGAAGATTCCTAGCCCATGAATTCCTGTAAGTAGGTTTCACATGGCAAACCTCTAGGACCAATAATAAGCGAGTTATAAGCACTTTTAAGTTTAGCTATCCTCGTTTGACCTTAAAGAAGGGGCCCAAGGTAAAATCTCACCATACAGAAGATTCTCAGCCCATGAATTCCTATAAGTAGGTTTCACATTGCAAGCCTCCAGGATCAATAATAAGTGAGTTATAAGCAAGTTATGAGAGCTTCATGGTCAAATGTCTGCAAGGTTGTAGAAGACATGTATATCTGTTATACATGTCACTTATGAAGAGATGCAACCTTCTACTCATGAGAACCAGCCAGTAAAAAAAAGATAGATAATTTTCAAAGAAATGCCTTTGTCCACCATCTTGTTTTTAAGAATGAGGCTAATTTCGGTCCAAGAGAAGCTTACCTCCAAATGAAGATATCCTTGAAAATTTGGTGAACCTAGCTGATGTAATTTTCCTCTAAGTGCATTAACGTCGAAAATCTCTCTATGTGCGGTGTAGCAAACGCTAAACCAAAGTATCCACTGGATGCCTCTGATGGATACAATTAGTAAACTGGAATTTACAAATAATTAAAACCTGGGTTAGATTTCTGAAAAAAATGTTGACATTATGATTCTCAGGCATATTTGCCCCTCTATACCTAAAATACTTTATTGTACAAAAATGATGACAGACATACTTACCTAGGCTCATCAAGATTTTTTGTACATTTTGTTCTGATGTTTACCAACAAATGTTTGGTTATCTGCTCATTCTTGCTCTTCCAAAGATAATAAATAGGAATATTATTAAAAGACTTACCTATAATTTATAACCTATGTCATTGAGGTAAATTAGAAACTTTCATTTTGTAAATTAAATTTCTATAAGTTAATATCTTAACTGTCAGACATAAGCCATTAGTTCAGCATGAACTGGTCCTGACAAACGTCAGAAAAAGACATCCCCAGCTTAGCTCTTGATGGACCGGTAGAGTTCCAATCACTTGCAAGGTTGCTTATGCTTCCAATGCCTGCTAAGTGGTGAATGGCCATGTGACTTCATCTTTTTCGTTAGAAACTACCAGTGGAAATCCAGGAGTTAGGTAACTACCATGATGGGTGCAAAATAAACTTATTTTTATGCAAGAATAAAAACACTCCTGACATCTCAAGGTCCCTAGGCATGACCGGTTAGCTGGTGCTGCACCAGAATGCCCCCCAGCCCTTTTTTCTCCTTGGAGAGTGGGGAAGAGGGGTAGGAGTTTATTCACAGGGATACAAGAAGAAGCATATGACAGTAAGTGAGAAGGGTAGGTAGGCCCAAAACAGTGCACCACAGGCACCCAGGTAAAAGGCTCTGGAAGGAAGATTAAGAGAAAACTGGGAATTACTGGGATCACTCGTTGTTACTCCAAAAGGCAATAAAGGCAGAGTTTTACAAAAGCAGGGTTTGGGTATTTAACTGATCATAAATAAAGCAATACCCCCAGTGGGGTGGACATAATAAAACACTTAACAGATTTTAAGTGATTTAGTATGTGTTTTTTGAGGTTTTTATAGCTATGTCACACTTTGTTACATTGAACAATTTAGTTTTTCTTTTGGGAAAACATGCGATCTGTTACTTACATCAACAGGAAGTGCAATCAGTACAGTTGTTAAGCTGAGATCTGGACAAAAGATTTAATAATTTAGGTATTTTAACATGTTTTTTGTGATTTTTATAAAATAGCATGGTTTGCATCTGACTTTGGTAGGCCTGGACCATTTTTCTTATTTTTTCGTACATTTTTACAAAAGTTGGGTTGGGGCATTTACTGAAGCATGGGCGCAATAACAAGGGATCCCAGTAATGGCATATCTACTGGGCAGCAACCAGGGTCCAGAATCACCTCAAGCTAAATCCTTCAAGTAACACTGAGTGAAGGTGTTGTGAGATTTAAGTGACAGGCTGAGAGAATTTGCTCCAAGGAGACACCCTCCCTTTGGAAGGCCTTGGAAGCAGCAAAAGGCTCAAATCTTATGAGCTTTGACCTAATGTAAGGTTAGGGCCTCCTGGTCCAAAGACTGGTAACACAGGACCACTTTTTTGAAGAAAAAATCGTTGAAGTTATTCTTAAAGGAGACAAAATAAGCCCCTGCGTCTCATGTCTTTTGATTGTTCAGATAATAGTGGAGTGACCTGACTGGGCAGAGCAACCTGTCCTCCTTTAGAGACTTGTCCAGAGTTGGATCCAGGGCTGGAATGACCACCAGGGTCAAACACTCAGGACTATCCCTTGCTAGTTGATTCTTAGATAAAAAAAATAGACAAAGGGTAAAGAAATGCCTTAGACAAGTCTTTCTGGTCTCTGATATTTTTATTGAGCCAAGCATGTATTTCGCTCCTGTGTTTCCCAGAGCCAAGGACCAGAAGTAAAATTTTTTTTGGAAGTTAGATTTTTGAATGATACATCTCTGATTGGCTCAAAAGGAGAGTTTGTCAGCTGATGCAGAACTAAAGAGAGAGATTTCAAACCTTGATACCCCTATGACCCTTAGGTCTAATCCCTATGGAAACTGTCTAAGAGTCTATTATGATTCTAATATTGGCTGCTGATAAGGGTATAACCACCTGCAATTTACACCATCTTTTAACACACTCTGAACACAATTAAAAGAGAACACAAAAGGTCTTGTCTTCACTGATGTTCCAGAGTAACCTCTGGTTCATGTCCCACAAAATTTGCACAATTATTGTCATTTACACAATGATCTGCTCTTGGATTTTTTTGTTGGAGCATTCACTCTTCTTTTGGATCTGCCCTGTGATATGAAATATCTCCAGGGTTGATCTGACGAATTACCAATAGAAAATGGACTGGTAGGAAGAAGACTTACTGCTATCCTGAGAGTGCTTCCAACAGCAAGCCAGCCAAACACCAGACACAAAGATTCTAAACAATTTTACAGAACTACTTTTATATCTGCCTAAGAACACAGAAGACATGGGTTCAAACCCAGGAACAGGAAGATACACAGTGGCAAAATGACTTAAAAATCACTTAAAATGGCCATCCTCTGTCTTCGAGTCCTATCTCCAGTAGAAAGATAATGAACCTCTGGGACCTTCATACATGGTCATCCTTGAGCCTCTGTCTGTCATTTAATGGAAACCCAGTCACTAGAGAACTTGGATTGTACTTGTGCTGTTGGGACAAGCCAAATAACACTTTGAGTCCTGTAGTAAAGGCTATATTACAGTGATTATAAATTGGATAACCGTGCCAGCTTGAAGTGCCAGAGAAGCAAACATGACGGATGATGTAAAGAAGACATATGAAAATTAATGTTAAATATTTGTATAACTAAGTAAAATTATGGGAAAAGGTAATACCAGTTAGAGTAATCTGACGGAATCCATGTATTTAGGTTTATCCATTTATTTAACGATTTACACTTTACTTCATATTTTTTCGGTTACCTGCTTGGCAACTTTGAACGGTAATTTCTGTAATAACAGATCCGGGGTTATGCATTTTTTTCAAAGAGGGGACCTTTATTAGAAGTTTAGAACAACATACAGAAGTATAAAAATCTTCCATTCAATGAAATATCCAACTTTAAATAATTGAACTATACTGTCTTTTAAGCATATTCTAAGGTTTGATTTTCTCTGTAGGTGTAGAGGTTAACAAACATGGCTGAAAAAGTCAAAAGTGTAAGGTATTTTAGGCCATATTCTTGGTTAAACACAGCAATTGTAAAACCATAAGAGATAATAATTATGTATGTTTTATTATGAATTCATTGAATTGATACTATATAATATAAAATCCAGACTGAAAAACTGTGAAATTTAGTGGGCATTTTAAATTTGAGTAACATATGCTTTAGTTTCAGTCTTGGTCATTGACATTTAGTGGAGGGGGCTATTATTAGAGAGGGGGCTTTTATTACAGAAATTACAGTAGTTTCTCAAAGAAGGCAGACTGGGGTAATCTATCACAGCCTTAACTTTTATACACTCTACTGTACCTCCAGTTGAAGCTGTATTCACAATGAGCCCACCCCTTCCTCCGTTATCTTTGTTCATGTACTGCAAGGCCAACATTGTCCCATAAATGACACCAGACTGCAAGAAAGATTAAAAGAGATGACGCACTATGCTTTACTGTCTGTAAAGACCAAAATGATGCGAAACTGTTTATTTTCAGTTTTTTGTTGTTGCCTACCATAGCAAACTAGCAGTATAGTATAAGTATTTAGAAACATACCACAATGGGAAAGCACACTAAACTTAATACGAAATACTAATAATATGCTTCATAATTAAATTGCTAGTTATAAACTTAATACGAAATACTAATAATATGCTTCATAATTAAATTGCTAGCTATAAACTCTTGCTCTGTTATTGATAGATCATAAGATGAAAATACATATTATATGTATGGATTTTCTCAAGAACCATGCTCAGTTACACAGATACTATACACAAATACCAAATATTCAATATTCACAAAGACCATAATCATGGTCAAATATTTAAATATAGTAACTGTTTCAATTTTAGCAAAAATCTAGTCATATTCATGACTTACCAGATTGATATCCACCATTTTTCTCCAGTTATCTTCATCAGCAATACCTGCATTGTTTACCATTATGTCAATATGTCCATATTGTGATTTCACAGTTTTAAACAACCCTAAACAAAAGAACACAATTTAAGATAGTTAATGCAAATGCTAACAAGACACGGCAATGAGACCCAATCACTTGGTCGAAAGGTATAGATACACAATTTCAATTACCTCAGGCAACTTTTGAGACATTTCATTCAGTTACCCACCAGAAAGGTACTACTCCTGAGTTAACTGACAACATTCTTGTTATAGTTCACACTTTTAGACACCACCCTTATGGCAGCCTCAGACAGTTGTACCACAGTAGTTGCTTCCAATACCACAGCTGCCATAACTAGTAACATTGAGGATAGGATGTTGGACGAGAATATCACCAACAACATCTCAAATGAAACATTGTCCCCCATTAGAGAAGATAAGCAACCACAACCAGGTCCATCTGCCGCCACGAAGAGACCTAGAACCGACAACAATGATGATATGAGGCCAACTGACCCACTCAACAGGTTTCCCATTGCCACCAAACCCCTTTATACCTCAAAAGCAAGAACCTCCACAGAAAGAAGCTTCTGTTAGCAACTAGACTTTCAATCATGAGAAAGTATTTGGAAAAAAGGTACCCAATTACATCGCCTTCCGCTGCCCAGTCCCACCAATAATGAAAAGCCCAGAGAAGAGAAGGCATTGGAACAGGTTGTAGCCACAACCAAGAATACCCTCCTGAATATCCTTATAGAAGATATGCAGGAACAATATATGGCAACGAAAAGCGAAATAGCCGCCCTTGAACTACAACTCAAGGAGCATCTGAAGGCGGATGAGTGGCAAGAACTTAATGATACCTTAACAGAAAATACAAGGTGGCAGTCACTGCATAGGTCAGAAAATCAGAAAGAAAGCCAATTTAGGAGGTCTAACCAGGACAGAAGAAGGGAGAACACAGATAAGAAAAGATTCACTAGGAACATAAATCAGGAGAGCAGCAACCAACTGGGCAACATCCTTAAACAGTTCACAACTGAACTGCAAAAACTAACTAATTAAATTCTACCTCTAAACCAAAACCCATGATTTTAATTATATATGCTTAATAAAGTTCAATTAACTGGTACCTCTGATCTCTTGTTTTTCAGTATGGACTCCTATAACCTCATCCAGACAATCAAGAAGGAAGCTCTAAACTTCACCCCTGGTATTCTTAGACTGGGACAGCCACATAGTACACACTGTCATTAACCTATCAGACCTTACTCTTACCAAATCCCACGTAAAAGTCCTCGAAAAGGTCTAACGTTTTGCCCAACTCCCAGATATGACCCAGACATATCACATATATGGTGTGACATTAAATAATTCCATAGAAGATTAGAACACAGAAAGTACTTTCATGACAACCAGGACACAGAAGAGTCTGAAAATGATCTGTCGAAACTTTACATTATAACCCCCCCCCCCCCCCATGAACCACACTTTAGACACCTTTCTCACAACAATAAGAAGTGAACTATTAAAGTTTGAATCCAAACACAACAAAAAACACAACCTTAAACAGGAGGAATATACAGGACTCAAGGAATTGTCTAAAAATAAACACATTATTATCAAAAAAGCAGCTAAAGGTTCTGCAGTAGTTGTCATGAATAGACGAGACTACATCAGGGAAGGGTATAGGCAATTTTCGGACAAGAAATTCTATACAAAACTTGACTATGATCCCACCAACAAGGTGGCTGAAAAACTCAGAACTATCTTAATAGAGATGCTAAATGAGAAACTCATTACAGAAAAGAATTTTGATTACTTCACTAACCAAGACTTTTGTGAAGGCAGATTGTATCTCCTACTCAAAATCCACAAGACGGGTTCCCCAGGTAAACCAATCTGTAGTACTGTAAATCATCCAACTTGCAAGATCAGTAAATATATTAATGCCAATATCAAGAAATATATGATGGAGGCTCCATCTTACATTAAAGACACTACAGATTTTATCTCAAAACTAAAAGATATACCCAGTCTCCCCGGACACAGTCTTTTGGTCACCCTTGACGTTATATCACTTTACACCAATATCCCCAATGAAGAAGGACCTAGAGCTACATATAAGAAATTACTTAATGACCCGACTATGAGAAAACACAGGTCATATATGACACTCACGAAACTGGTACTACCGAACACTAATTTCACTTTTAACAATGAGCATTTAACTTACAAACAGGAGGTACTGGGAACTGGTTTTGCCCCAAGCTATGCCAACATCTTCATGGCAAGGTTTGAAGAAGATGCATTAGATAACTATCATTTAAAACCCCTGATCTGGAAACGGTTCATAGATAATATTTTCACGATATGGGCACATGGTAAGGAGGAACTAGAGAAATCTGTTGAATATCTAAACATTCACAAGTCCATCAAGTTCACATGTGAACACAGTACTACAGAAATCCCATTTCTAGATACACTAGTTAATGTGGGTGTTCCACCACACGACTAAGGCTCCCGATTAAGGGTTTTTGAGGGTCGGTTTCAGAAATATGCTTAGTCCCAGGCGTCCTGTAAGGGTCGGTTGTGGTCGGTTGTGGCCGTGAGAGAAATCAAACATGTTTGATATTTCTCCCGACCCCAACCGATTATTTTTTCCCGCCATAAACAAAATGTACAGTCCCAGGCTTCCTCAGGCCTCCTCAGACCAAAATTACACAGTCCTATGCTGTCCCAGGCCGCCTGCGACCCTTAGTCCCCGACCCTTAGTCCCAGACCTCTATCACTTAGTCCCAGGCTTCCTGCGACCCTTAGTCCCATTGCCAAACAAAAATCGGCGATCCTGGTCTGGGAACGCCTGGGGACGCCTCAGGACACCTTGTGGGGTCGGGACTTAATCCTGGGTTAGTCGGGGCTTAGTCCCAGGAGGCCTGAGGCGTCCTGGGACCCAGTCGGTTTGTCTACAACTAGAAAAATGGCTTAATCGGTTCTTAGTCCCAAACCAGTTGGGGACAGTCTGGGGCCTCCTGGGGCGTCCTGAGGCCGATCTGTAGTTAATCCCAGACCTTCATACCGATTCTGTCTTCCACCCCATTGGTCAATTTTTTTTCCATTTTTTCCAAGACTACCCACGATTAAGGGTCCCAGACAGGATCGGGGCTTAATCCTTTGGTGGAACAGGGGCATTAGATAGAACCAGACACTTCTAAAGTCTATACTACACTGTTCACCAAACCAACTGACACGCACAGTTATCTATTTTACACATTGGCACACAATAAAAGCTGAGTGCAGAAAGGCCCCTTATAATAATGGCCAATGCTTGAGACTCAGAAGGATATGTGAGAAAAATGATGATTTGGCTGAACAATGCGAGATCTTGATCCACCATTATTTAAAAAGAGGTTATTCCAAACAGCAACTCTTGAATCACTTCAGAAAAGCCAACAACAAAACACAAATGGAGCTCCTAAATCAAATGATGAGTACAAAACCAGTACTCATCACACAGTACCACCCATTAAACCCGAATTTGAGGAGGAGTATTAAACATAAACATTGGAATATAATTCAATACAGCAGAGATTGTGCTACTATATTCCCACATAAACCTATTGATCATTGGATTCAGGAGATTAAGAATCTCAAGGACATGAACCAGGGAAACCCATTCTCACCAAACCAAAAACGGAGTACTGCAAAAAGTTCCTCACCTGCAGATACTGCAGAAAGATTAAGTTTACAGAACATACACATAACTACAATTTTAGCAAGAAATGGAGATGCGGTGTACCAAATAAATCTCAAATAACATGCAAACTAGACAATGTTATAGATTGCATTAGTTGTTCACAGTGCAACAAACAATGTGTAGGTGAAACAGGAAGACCTATTCAAAAATGCATATATGAACGTTTGCTCTCAGTGGAAAAACTACAACCCTGATGGGCCCAGTGGAACACCCCCATAATGACCAAACAAATACAGTCAACATAATATCTGTCTTAGATCTCTACATGCACACTCACCTAGACTACTATCATGTTAGAATAATGCATTACATATTGCAGCTTTGACCACAACTTACAGTCTTGATCTTCGACGCATGAGAACATACTAACGGGTTCGCAGGTAAAATTTTAGCTGATGTTCGAGCCACAAATTTTATGACCTAGAAGACTTTAAGTCTTCATTTCTGAGCTTAAGGTGACCATAAGTTCTCTATTATTGGGATTTTAAGGCCACCTTAAAAAAACTTCCTCTCCTGGCCCAAATCCAGTGTGTGCCAATTTTGAATGAAATCTGTAAGAGCATTGTTGAGTTATCACACACAGAAGTCAAAATGCAGTGCGGCGGTGCAACATGCGTGAATCCAGTGTTACCCTGACTTTTGGCTGGGGATATGATATTACCCAGTACAATTTACTTTTGTAATGGTCCTAATGGAATAGAAATGAAATCGAAAGGAATGCTGAAAGCATGCCAGTGGCAAAGGTTGACCAATATTACATTTCACTGAACAAAATAAAGATTGCATTTTTACTTCACTATTGCAATTAACCTGGCAAAGATTAACCTACACACAATATTTTATTAGCGATAAGAATGAGTGAAGGGATACTGTATCAATATTTCAATATTTATTAATGTATTATTCTGAATTTTAATACTGATGTTGGCGCCCAACTTAGGAATCACTTCATCTATAATCCTAAGTTAGTTAGCCTATCTTAAGATGGGCTAGAACATATCATCCCAACTTAGGATAATAACAATCAAGAATGATTTTAAAACTAAAATTCAATATCATTCTGTTGGATAATCTATACATAGCTTATTTTTGGATAAATTAATGGATATTAGCCCAACATGTTATGTCATACCTCATAGCTGGTTTAATCCTGAAATTGAATTTAAGTAGCTAGTTATTTTAAGTACTGAAATTTCAATTAAACAGCTTATGATTGTGAAAAATTATTTAGGATTTATGTGGTTCCAATCTAAAGACTTGCTAACAGATATTAAGTGATAAGGTGTCTATTAATCACTGCTTAGTATTTGGTTTGGTTAACTTCTGGGGAGTGATTTGGCAACTGGTTAGGAATATCATTTATCTGTTGTTTCAAGAATTTTTTGTGGATCCAAATGTAGTAGTTTCTGAGAAAATCTGGTAAAAGGGAAGTACAAGATAAGAATCATTTTGACAGACTTATATTAAGGGAGATATTGAACTTAAAAAAACTGCGGTGGCGCAGGTTGTCTGAAAGCAGGGGGTAAAACCAAAAAGCAGGTGCTTAATTACAAAGCAATTATTTTGAGTGGTTTTAAAGTTTTTCTTTATTAATAAAATATCAATACACAATATAAACTGACAAAATACACTCACGCTTTAGTTCTTCTTCTTTGCTAACATTACACTGTATGAACATTAACTTCCCAGGACCATATGATGCAGACAACTCATTAACAGTCTGCAGCCCAGTAGAGACTAATACATCTGCTATCACAATCTGCAAAGATACCAAAGGTTTAAAAATGAGTGGTACTTTTTTTATTTATACAAACTTGCAACACTGTCAAAAAATTTATTACTGAAAGTTATGCTCAGACTCCTCACCATAATAGGTGCATATATATTTATTACACAAGCTTCATTAGGAGTGGTCTTAGTAAAAAGGCTTACTGGTAGCAAGGTAGTAGTGAATTTTAGAACAGCTGAGTACTACAGTATCATGCTTGATGCTGGTCCAAATGTTTTAGACTTATCACTCTGCATTTCGCTGACACACAATCTATTTAAATCATTCACGCATATATGTCTAGTGGATTTCTACTGCTAAACGCCTGCCTACCAGTGAACACCAGCCTTATATTTCTTTGTTAGAGGTCAAGAAAAATGGCATCTATATATGCCTACAAAATGGGCATTCACTGGTATTTCTGGTTTACAGTAAAAACGGCCGATGATAGATATATTGTCAAAATATAACAGTTTCGAAGAAATGTTGAACAGCATATAATTAAAGTTATAAATTATTGTATGTTATTTGATAATTTGGCTAGGGAAAAGGGAAGATTGAGGCACGCCGCTTGGAAGCTGAAGATCTCCCCTCTCGACCCATGTTTTAACCCTGTTTCTACTATGTGCTTCGATCTTTCTTCACTTGATCCTTTTGCTAAAGAATAGCATAACCTATATGCTTGCTAATATAAATTTTAAGTATTATCTAAAGCATGGGCGTTAACTGACAGAAAGCCACTGCTTCGCCGTACTGTACTGTACAGTATTCTTCTGTCCGGTAACTGATAATAAGTGACCGTCTTACATAGATTTCAAATCATCTTTCAGAAGAAATATAATTCACTTGTACATTGAACGTCAGTACCAATACAGTACACTCAATCAGTAGTTGCAAATATTTACTGTTTGGTATCATTGTACTCACATTTTTATTCCCAATGTCGATACTCAAGTATTTTCCTAGTATAAACAAAGCACACAGTATTAATAAAAAGATGATAAGTTATAATTTTATGTTTCATGATGAAATGATCCCACAACAAAAGTTAATTCTAATTTGTTTTTTTTATTTCTGCAATTCATGTGGAGGAAGCCATATTGCAGCAATTTCTAAACCCCAATTGTGATTGCAATTATGTTTGGTAAACTGAACCTATATCACACACTGGTGGTAATCTACCCTGAGTGCAAGCCCCCTCAAACTTCTTAGGGTTTGATAGGAAAGGACACATGTGTTAAGTATTAATTACTTATTGGTTGTCATTGGGCCTGGAGAATAAACATAACCTGTTGAGAAGTGTCATAACCATGAAATTCAAATTGTAATCCAAAATGTGTCCTTCTGTATAAAAGGCGCCCCATTTTTCTCTTCCAAATCAGTTCACAGTGATGTGGAGCTGTGCCGTAAAGCCTCCGAGAGGTTCATATCATCCAAATCGCTTGGTGTTTTGCAATCAAAGATCAGGCAGCATTTGACAGAAACCCTTACACTTCTTCTATGTCCTTTTCCTCTACCAAAAAACCCAAAATATGACGTTGTTTTGTTGTAGTATCCTTTCTATGGAAGGGCACTGGCTTAGCTGATAACTTCATTTTTTTTTTCTGTGGTAGTCCTATTGCTGTTGTATTACTACCTTTAGGGCGTCCTCTTTTTCGAGGAATAGGTGCAAACATAGTGCCTTGAAAGTCATCAGTTTCCATATTTCCATCAGGTTCACCATCAATAAAAGTAGAACAGCTTTGTGAAGTGCTAGGCACGGATGGAAGAGCCTGTGTTTGTGAGCTGATAGTATCTTCAGATGTGCTTGATGTCAGAGCTGCCTGCTGTATGTCTTCAATGCTAGCTGTCAGTTCTGCCTGCTGTATGTCTTCAATGCTAGATGTCATTTCTGCCTGCTGGATGTCTTCAGTAGCATTGGGGATCTCAATAGAAACATGCTCCACCACAAAGACCTCTTTACCCAGAACCCAGTATGACAGAATTTCTTTCAATGTACTCATTCTGGCATTAAAAACCTCTGTACTGCAAGGTTTTCTTGCTTGAAGTACTGCACCATTTCTTTCAATGTACTCATTCTGGCATTAAAAACCTCTGTACTGCAGGGTTTTCTTGCTTGAAGTACTGCACCATGTACCTTAAGGACTCCTCAGTTTCATGTTGCACCAGGAAGACAGCAGCAACTTGACTCTCCCCATTGCCATCAATGCACAAAAATGTATATAAAATCATCCCCCTGTCATTGGTTTTGTGCGTTGCATCCACTAGTAAAACCTCCGGGAATCTGCTGAATGCTGCTTTCATTTCTGGATCCTGGAAAAAGATGCCGGTGATAACATTCTCATCCTTCATGAAATGTGTCTGCAGGTTTGGGTGATCCTCTTTAATCCAGTCCACAAGATTTTCAACTTCACTTAGCTCACCATTAGTAATGGATTGGGTCTTGGAAGGCTGCTTGGCCCTGGCAGCTATGTTATGTATATCACCCATAAGAAGTATTTTTCTTGTCTTTTCTGAGAAGTGAGACTGGATCATCTTGCGGTTTGCATTTAAGTTGATCATCTTGGCAATCTCAGTTTCAGTCTCTGCATCAACCCTTCTTTGCTTTGGATTCATCTTGAATTCCTCTTGTGTCCTCTCATGGTTGTGTGACTCTTCAAAATGAGTCAAGGTTAATGCTTGTCCATCAGCTGTAGCCCGAAACTTCATAATAAATGGACACCCCACTTTTTCTGTTCTGGTGTTGGGTCTGATACCCTTGTTTGCACGCTGTCTATAGGCACAGCTGTGCTTGCACACAAAATTTACTTCAGAAAACATCAAGTTTGAATTGTAGCTTTTACTACTGCCACGTTTAATAGCATTTTCTATTGTCCTTGAATGTTTTTTAGCCACATTAACAAAGTTTTCTTTCTCATACAGAGCAAGTTCAAGTTGTAAATCTTCATAGCAAGGGAAACACTTCCCCACAAAAAACCTTGCCATTTTTATAGTCTTAAAACCCAGCAATACTTTCAGAAACTTCCAATACAGACTTTTTTATTCTAACACTTGACAGGCTAGAACTGAACTGATTATCCCACTAAAAACCCCACTTTTTATAGACAAATAGTCAAGAACAATTGCAATTACCAGTGTTCACCAAATGTCAGCCTGCTGAGCATAACTCACAGGTGAGAACACTAACAGTGGCATCCAATTACTCAAATGCAATTGAGAAAATTCAACACTGACACCCAGTTAGGAATAATGCAATTAACATATTTAAGCCCTCCCACCTAATTGAATGTGGACTGGAGACCAGCTTAATTTGAAAAACGAATCTGATGTCAGCATGACATGTGAGTGCAGAATGAAATTGCACTTTGGATAAAAAGGATTATTGTTGTCATTTATCAACTGAGCCTTCATTTGTTGATATGTAAGTACTAATGTTTAGTTACACATATTTCTCTGTATATTGGAGCCGTGTATTTAAGCGTGCAATTAAGTTCACGATGCCGTGAAAATATTATAAAACTTAAATCCACGATGCTGTGGATCGAAGCTCTTCGTTTAAAATTGTCAAAAAATGCAAGTGACGAACTTGGGTAGGCGACGAACTAGGGTAGCTGAGCAGTACTTGATCTCCAGGCAGGATTTCTATAACATATTGTTATAAAATCGCAAAGAATACTGTGATTTCATATTTTATACATAAATATGAATATTAACGAGTTGTTCTCACATTCACTTTGTTGTGGGCCGACTTTGAAAGGGGCCGACTTGGAAACGGGCCGAGTTTGAAGTGGGCCGAGTTGTCCATAAAACATTGCTCACATTTGCTCCTCTCTGAAGTAAAGCTTCTGCGAAGCCACGCCCAAGCCCGCGAGCACCACCAGTTACAACAGCGACTTTATTTGTTAAATCCATGTTATTTCTATGATGACACAGCTTTACCACTGAAATGTGTACATTTATGAACGTGTGAACTTCCAACCAAAATCTATGTTTACAAAAGAGTCAAGGACGAAGTGGACAGGTACCACTAAATCATCGTAAAATTTTGGTATAATTTTGTTAGGGTGTAACGTAAAATTTTTCCCAGGGGTAAAAGTTTTTTCTGTACCCATAGAAATCGTATTTTTCTATGCCTGTACCTTACTCTAAAGAAAGGGCTAAAATTAAAAAAATTAAAATCTGAAATCTAGTATTTTGGCCTGGATTTGGCTCAGGATTTTCTCTGACTGCCATCAACTTCTCTAGATGCTTATCTACAATATGAAAGCGAATAAGATTATCCTTACAACTCTTCTTCCAGCTACAGTAAGGGCACATGTATCTGCTAGGCACCATGTTGTAGCTGGAAATATGCCTTTGCAGATTTCATTTTGAAGAAAAAGTTCTTTCACATTCTTTACAGTTGTTCATCTACAACACAAGAGATGCATGTGCCATACAGGTAAGATAAAGTTCAATTGATTCTTAGATTGTTTCCTCAAAGTCTTCTTATCTATGCATCTTATCTAAAAGATTCTTTACTAATAGAAAATAATTGAAGTGATTCAGTCCAGATCGCAAGGCTATATCACTTTGATCAGTCTCTTAGGTCTTTGAACTAGACGTTTTCTAGTGTCTAGGCCACTAGACGACATACAAATTCTGTGACTAGTTTCTCAGCTATGGTGACTGCTTCCTGGTTGGGCCTAAGCTTCTGTCCAGCATTTAAAACAATCTGCCACTACCAGCACATACTTGTTTCCTTTATGACTTGTTGGCAATGGTCCTAGGATGTCCAGTACAACTCTTTCCATAGGACAATCCACTGGACACTGCTGGAGAAGGGCCCTTGGCTTCTTTGATGGTCCTGTAGCAGATACACAAGCATTGCAACAATTGCACAACTTATGGACATATTCTTTCAGACCATGCCAGTAAAAGCGCTGTCTAAGTTTGGCAAGGATTTTGTGTTGACCCAGATGCCCTGCTGTGACATGATCATGAAGCTAAAGGAGGACCTCTTCCCTTAAAGAGAACTAACTGCCAAACTCTCTTTCCAGCTTTTTCTTCTTTCCACAGCTTGTACAAGACCCTGTGATCTCACATGGAATTGCTTCCACAGAAACCAGTAAGCCTTTAATACTTTGACAAAACTCTGATATATCTTTTCACTGGGGTCGTTCATCACAGCTCTCTTTCATGGTCAGAATCTTGCCAATAATTTGATCTTCAAGTTGTTCCTTCCTAAGGAATTCTGAAGTCCATCCTACAATCCAGGAAGTATTATCTGATTGCGTTTCCACTTTCCTCTTGTCTTTTTCCTGAAGACTAATAGCTCGAACATCTGCATGAAGGGCCTGACATTGTTTGCATGGGATACGAGACATCCCATCTGCATTTCCATGTTGTTTTCCTGGTCTTTGTTGGATATCAAACTGCAAAGTTGAAACAGTTTTAATCCATCTTGCCGCCTGTCCTTCTGTCTCTTTAAAATTAAACAGCCAGTTCAGGGAACCATGATCAGTTCTGATCATACACTTCACCCCATATAGATAATGCCTGAAATACTTTACAAAGTAGACAATGGCCTCACTGCCTTTGATAAGCTTTTGCTGCCATAAGCAATGACATGTTCAGTGTTATCATTTGCTTGAGACAGAACAGCACCAATTGCTATGTCACTGGTATCACAATCTAGAATGAACTGTTTTCCCATTACAGGATATGCCAGAACAGGTGTTGTGGTCAAACTTTCCTTCAGCTGGTTGAATGCCCCATTGCATTCATCAGCCCATGAGAACCTCTGGTCCTTTTCAGTCAACTGATGCAAAGGAGCTGCAATCTTTGAGAAATCCTTGATGAGTTTTCTGTAGTAGGCAGCCAGCCCAGGGAAACTATAAACTTGAGTTACAGAGGTTGGGGTGGGCCATTTCTTAACCGCCATTTCTTCACAGGATCAGTGGCCACTCTTTAGACACAATATGCCCTAAGTATTTGACTTCTGTTTGGAACAGAACACATTTCTTTGCCTTCAGTTTAAGGCCAGCCTGTCTGAAACATTCACAAACTTCCCTTAGCCTGGAGATTCCTTCATTGAAACTGTTGGAATACACAATCACATCATCCAGGTAGATCAGGCATGTCTGATACTGGAGGCCAGTGAGGACACTTTGCATAAGCCTTTCAAAAGTTGATGGAGCATTAGTGAGGCCAAAAGGCATCAGATTGGACTGAAACAAACTTTCCTGACAGGCAAGTGCAGTTTTAGGCTTAGCTTTGGGATCCATTTCTACCTGCCAATAACCAGACATGAGATCCAATGTTGAAAACCATTGAGAACCAGCTAACTGATCAAAATTCACACGGGGTATATTGTAGGCATCCCCTATATATGGTGGCTTTGTTCAAGAGACGATAGTCAACACAGAAACGATAGCTACTCTCCTTCTTGAGTACCAGGACAATGGGTGAAGACCAAGGGCTGTTGGATGGCTCAATGACTCCTTGCTCCAGCATGTCTGTCACTTGCTTCTTTACTTCATCTTGTAAATGCAGCAGAGTCCTTCTCGGATGCTGATGAATGGGGTACTGTTTTCCAGTATTGATGGCATGTTTAACCAGGCCTGTTCTTCCAAGTTGGCCTCCAGCTCCCACAGAAACATCATTGTACTCTATTAGGAATTCTTTGAGTTTTTTACATAGATTTTCACCAGTAGCTAGTAGCGTCAGCAGATGTTCAGGCAAAGTCTCAATCTTTTCTGATGGTTCTTCTGCATCCTGTTGACCAGTGTGACAGACTTGGTGACATATCTGTCTGAAATATATCTACTGGTAATGCTAATCCAGCCATGGTCCCTTTATGGAGATGTACAGGCTCAGACTGAGGATTCAAGATGCGGATGGGTACAATACACTTTTCAACATCCACCAGTGAATGGCACACAAAAAGCCCATATCTGTCCACAAACTTGGCAGATCCTTGGACCATGTTCACTGGACCCTCAGATCCTCTTCTCTGTACCTCACCTAGGATTGGCTTCTCTAATTCTGGTGGAATAACGAATAAGGTTCCTTTACCGCCACTTTGCAGCTTTGAGGAATGTTTCCTTCTTGCCAAAGATTCACTACCATTTAATTTATAATCAAGTGTTGGTCAGGTATGTCAACCTTGCATTCATGTTGGGACAAGAAATCCATATCAAGTATGGCATCAGGCTGAAGTGCTGCAACAACGACCAACAGTCCAAGTATAATCTCCATCGTACCCTCTCCAGACATATCTAAGTCCTTCCCATCTGCACCATCGGCTGTAGTTCCCTCTTCATTTGAAATTTCTAAAAAATCTGTTTTGACACTACGGTAACAGCAGCCCCAGTGTCAATAAGAAATTTCAGAGGATGGCCGTTTATTTGTCCAATGGCCACCAATCCTTCACTTCCACTCACTGCTAAAATCTTCTGTGGTCTAAAAGGTTTGGCTATATCTCAACCACCAGATGCAGCCATAATTAGTTTGACTGATTTGCTGGGCAATTGTACTGGACATGCCCAGCCTCTCTACAATTTCTGGTGAGCGCTGTACCTGCTGTTTTCCACCAGTATTCTCTTTTGCTCTGGAGGCAAAAATTCTACAGCTGTGCAGATAGCTCCATCCAAGTTTTCAGGTTTGGCTTGATATATTCTCCAACGAATGTCTGGGTCATCAATTGTGTCACTAAAAGTCTCTACCAAGCACATCTAATACTTCTGCATTGGCTCCTGGGTATGCCTGTGCAACCAGTGTGCGTATCTGCTGACCAAGTTATGGCAAAGTTTCATTGGGTTTTCGCCCACAATTTCGGTGTTGAACTCCTTAGAGCCTCCCAAGAGCTCTGACAAGTTCCCTATAATCTCTGCAGTGACCTGGTAAAAGAGTTCCCATCACTTGGCAAGCAGACCCACGCAGAGTGACTCTAAAGAACTGTTCTTGCAGCTGTGCATTCCATCCATTTATCTCAATTTAGTCAGCCCAGGAGGTTTTTCCATCAAACTGATCAGGCATCACCCTGGGGTGATTGTTCTGTGCTGCTTGATTCTGGATCCTCCTCTTCATCTTTATCTCTGAGCCTTGGTTGCCATCGAGATTCACATGGCCTTGGCTGGTCTCCCTCATTCCTGACATCTCTGTAACCAGCTGTGTAACCAGCTGTCAGATCCGAGAGCATCTCCAATGCTCCCCGCATTTGCCCAAGGTCATCCCACGGCCTTGATAGGTCATCTCCGAGCTTCCGGTAACAGTCTTCTGAATCACCATAAGCACCATCTAGAAAAATGCTTCCCCGGCACTACCTCTGGTACAACTGTTTTCATTCACAGTGCTCATCTTGACAAATGCTGGAAACAAAAATAACTTTAGAATGTTGGAATCGAATTCTTAAAAAAATCAAATGTTACTAATACAAAAATAAAATAGGCTGGAGTACTATAATGGGATTCCAAAAAAATAGAATCCCACTTGTTCTAACACCAGAATGTGATGGATCCGAGTGGTTAAATCCATCATCCTCAACAACTTTGCAGTGGTGCCACTATGTGTACATTTCTAAAGCCCACTGCTCACATCAGGAGTGAATCCAATCCATGGATCTATCCTTAACCTCGGATCAAGCCTAGCTTTCGGGATCAGATTCACTCCCAAAAGATCATCTCAGGTTGCATCCAGATGGCATCACTACATGTAGATTCCACAATGCCATCATGCATGGTGACATCACTGATGCCAGATTTCACCATGCCACCAAATAACACCTGCAGGAATTTAACACAAGGGTTTTCTAAACCCTTAAGCTGGCAGTGTCACTACTTCGTGAACATTTCACAGTAGCACTCCAGATCCAAAGATTTATGGTCCCCATACAGTTAAGCCTCCTATTGGCTTAGCAGGAAGAACTTTCATCTTCCCAATGATAACTCTTTATGATCAATGAATAGGCCTAAGAATAATGAAAAAATGGGGTGGAATTCATGTCTGAATTCTACCGGGCTTATCAAACTGAATCAATTCACAGATGTCAGAAAAACTTATTTGTACATGTATATAGTTGTAACAAATACTCTTCCCAGGATTCTGGATCAAGGATCTATAGCTGAAACAAATACTCTTCCCAGGATTCTGGATCGTGGATCTAAGTCACTCTTACCAGCACCCTGGTTCAGCTGCTCTAAGGATCGGCAGTTGTCACCTGGCAGACTGTAAGAATACCTTATTAACTATTCTGCACTGCTGCTGGCTCTGGTTGCCCTTGAATGAATTACTCTTAATTAATCTTGTTGGTTCCCACAGGAGTGTTGCCTGCAATCTGAATTGGGTATCAGCACATTGTTAGCCAATGCCAAGTGGGTCCAGTCATTGACATGCTTCTGTCCTGAATAGTAGATCAGATCTTAAGTATTTAGGTTCAGGGATCACTGCTCCATGGATTCTCAAGGAAGTTGGTGCTACAAGCTTATGCCAAATCTATAGTTGTGTATATTTTAAGATCTTAAGTATTGGTAGAGAAGATAATCATACAAGGAAAATAAAGTCACAATAATTTATTGAATAAATATTTCAGTGCTGTAATAAATTCTCTGGACTTTTAATACATCATAATAAAACATCCTTGGGTCTCCATTACAATTATTTATTATGGAATCTGGCTATTGGGATGGGGGAAGTGAGGATTATGGATGGCTGAAATGATCCCAGGAATATGGTACTTCTGGTATTCAATGCTGAATGCTTATTCTGATTGTGCTCATTTCTGAATACTGGCTCCTGAAATTTAGTAGATAATGGCAGCTCTTTAGAATGTTCTCTGGCAGCTCAGGCAGCTGATTACTTGCAAGATTCACAACAGAATACAATGCAGAAATCATTCGCCATCCTGGTTCCAATTCCTGGGAGTATATGCATAGATCCACAATGACAGCTATTACGGGAACCCACCCCTGGGACTGCACCCAGGGAGCCACTCCAGGATCGCATCAAGGATTGTCACTATATGTGTTCAACTTTGAACACTGCTCTAATATCCTGTGCTGATCCCGGAGCCCCTCCTAGATCATGTGTTTAATAATATTCTTTTGCTATTACCTTCTCTCTTTAGTTGTTGCCTGGTTAATTTAATTCTGAATTCTGACTCCCAACTGCAGAATCAGCTCTTATATAGAGGAACTCTGGTCACATGATCATCCAGAAACAGGTCAAATGGAGGTTGGGTGAAAAAGGGTGAGAACTTTGGGTTTCACAACAGTTTGTAAATTTTACATATCATAGCTGTACCAACTATGTCTAAAACAATCAGATTCATTAATCTATAGAAAATGGTTTTATACCAAAACATATTTCAACATAGTTTTCAATCTAAATGTGAACAATACTACCTAACTAAACAGTGGGAACTGCCTCCTCTCTAGTTCTTTCCTAGTGGTACAGTGGGACCTGCCTCCTGTCTAGTTCTTCCCCAGTGGCACAGTAGGACCTGCCTCCTCTCTAGTTCTTCCCTAGTGGTACAGTGGGACCTGCCTCCTCTCTAGTTCTTCCCCAGTGGCACAGTAGGACCTGCCTCCTCTCTAGTTCTTCCCTAGTGGCACAGTGGGACCTGCTTCCTCTCTAGGTCATCCCTAGTGGCACAGTGGGACCTGCCTCCTCTCTAGTTCTTTCCCAGTGACACAGTGGGACCTGTCTCTTCTCTAGTTCTTCCCTAGTGGCACAGTGGGACCTGCCTCCTCTCTACTTCTTCCCTAGGGTACAGTGGGACCTGCCTCCTCTCTAGTTTCTCTTTGGTGGTATAGTGGGACCTGCCTCCTCTTTAGTTCCTCCCTAGTGGTACAGTGGGACCCAGTCCTGCCAAACTACTTCCCTACATGCAAATTCGTCCCTGGTGGCACAGTGAGACCCACCTCTGCCCTACTTCTATTACAGATGCCCTCAACTGACCCAAAAGCTACTATTGACAGTCATTTGAAAATTTTGGCAGGGGTAGGTCCCACTTTACCACTAGGGAAGAACTAGAGAGGAGGCAGGTCCCACTGTACCACTAGGGAAAAAAGAAATACCAAGGAGGCAGGTCCCACTGTACCACTGGAGGGAGCACAGCATTCGCCCATTTAGTAGGGAAGAACTAGAGAGGAGGCAGGCCCCACTGTACCACTGGGGAAGAACTAGGGAGGAGGCAGGTCCCACTGTGCCACTAGAGAAGAACTAGAGAGGAGGCAATTCCCACTGTACCACTAGGGAAGAAATACCAAGGCGACAGGTCCCACTGTGCCACTAGGGAAGAACTAGAACTATTTTCAATGAAATAATTATTGCTCTTTCCTGGGTCTCACTGTGCCACTTGACGTTTGTTAAACGGGTCTCACTGTACCACTGGCACCATTAGACCCAGCTTTAATGGTGCCCTCTCCTCTGTCTTCGCTGAACCAGGTCCTCAAAATTTACCTGGAGTTAGATGTGAAATTTGAAATGTGGAATTTAAGGTCGAGCCGTAACAATATTAAGAGAACATTATCTAGATAAGAGAAACCATATATAATATATCTGTACCCACAGCCTACATCATTGGAAATGGATGAACAAGAATCAGTAACTGACAACTTGAGCAGGGCTGATGCCACATGTAATGCTTTTAAAACTGCTGGTGAGGCTATCATTGACAGTCCTTTGATGGCAGTAATCATGAACAAATTAAACCAGTATAAAACCTTTTGTGCTAGAATAACTTAAGTAAAATATAAGAGGTACAAAAATAAATTAACAGGTATACTTAGGAAAGCAGACAAAAAGATTATTACAATAACCTACTGCAAAACCATAAAAGTGACTTAAAACTCACATGGGCCATACTTATTGAGTTAATTAAAACGAGTCTTGGCAACGTGTACCCTGATCAGTTCCAAAGAAATGGGAAAATACTTACTAACAAATTACACATAGCTAATGGTTTCAATGAATTCTTTGTTAATGTGGGGCCCGGTCTCGCCAATAAAATTAAGTCACCATCAAGTAAATCCCATATTTTTGATTACATGAAGAGTAGAAATGACAAATCAATGTTTATTAATGATGTGACTCAGAATGAACTGTGTAAAGGTCTAAATAATTTTCATTGTAAGGCCTCTGCAGATGTAAACGATATTAGTATGTGCATGGTTAAAAAAGTGTTTTATTGCATCATTCACCCATTTCAGCATATTTGTAATTTGTCATTAAGAATAGGTATATTTCCTGATAACATGAAAATAGCTAAAATTATACCACTATTTAAAACTGGGGATGACAGTGAATTTACCAATTATAGACCAGTGTCACTTTTACCACAGTTTTCAAAAATTCTAGAAAAAATGTTTAATAACAGGTTAGATAATTTTATAAAAACCCTGAAGATCCTTGTGTATTAATTGGTAGAGTCCTAGATCTAATCTTCTCATTAAACAACATTAATGACTCTCTCATAAGGCAAAATTGGCTGGCTGGTCTTGTAAGATCTTAATAAAGTAAATTTTATTTGATTATTGTACTATTACCAGGTCAGACAAAAATAAACATCCCATCACCTATGATGACTTGTGAACAAAGAGATTGGTCGTGACTACTTGTCACACAAATATTGAATGAAATATGGTATATAAACGAGTAAAAATAGAATGAGTATCTATGATCACTATGACTCTACTCCTGGCCTTTGTAACTGAAAAAAATAAATCATAAGACCAATAAGTTATGCTCAGGATTACTTTTTTAGGATTTCAAGGTGGTGGAAGCAAACGTTTTGAAGTTTTTGAATCCCAGACTATGCATATGGTTTCCTATTACCAACCAATACATTCCAACGCTCTAAATCTAGAAATAAAAGATCTTTGACATTATACAAATCTCTTGGGGACCACAGTGATGCAGTGGTAACATGCTTGATTCCCACCTTTGGGATCTGTGGTTCAAACCCCGGACCTTATGTGAAGCTGGTAGTTGCTTGCCGATGGTCGGCAGCTTATAGTACAGAACCTTGACTAACTGTTTGTACTGGTTTCCTCTATCCAAAAAAACTACCCGTCATTTGTCTGACTTGACAAGAAAATGCGACTGTTGAAGCTGTCTGAAGTGCAATTTTTATAGTTCAACAATATATTAAACCTGCATTTTGGTCCTTAATGTGAGTAGATATACAGAATATGTACCGAAAAGGATCAATTTCAGCATGTTTTTGTCTAAATGGTAATGTGGGTGTTCCACCACACGACTAAGGCACCCGATTAAGGGTTTTTGAGGGTCGGTTTGAAATATTTGCTTAGTCCCAGACCTTCTGTAAGGGTCGGTTGTTATCGGTTGGGGCCGTGGGAAAAATCAAACATGTTTGATATTTCTCACGACTACAACCGATTCATATTTCCCGCCGTCAACAAAATGTCCAGTCCCAGGCATCCTCAGGCCTCCTCAGACCCAAATTTACACAGTCGTGTGTTGTCTCAGGCCACCTGTGACCCTTCGTCCCAGACCTCCGTAGCTTAGTCCCAGGAGGCCGGTTGTTAATCCCAGACTCAAATCTGATGCGTATGAATTTGTCCCCGGAAGCCTCAGACCGTCTGCGGTGTCCTGGGACCCAAAAATCAAGGTCTGGGACTAAGCCCTGACTAAGGGTAACCGACCCTAACCGATCCAAATCGGCCTCCCCAGGACGCCTGGGACAGCACAAATTTAGTCTGCGATGGTCTGAGGATGCCCCAGGCGGCCTGGGACTAACAACCGATTAAAAACCGACTGTTTTCTGCGCATCGGAAAATAAAATGAGGCAATGAGCAGGTCTGGGACTATATAAGCGACCGCGCACACATTCTCGTTGTTACTGACTGTTTGGCTACTGAGAGACATGTGTCACTGATTTGTAGGGGTTTTCAATTTTTATTTTATATATATTTTACTTGAGCTTAAGGCAAATTTCACAGTTAGGAGACACATTTTACTATTTTTTTATTATTTTGTCGACTGGATTATGAGGAAAGAGAAAGGAGGGAAGAGAGGAAGGAAAAAGATGGATGAGAGGGAGAAGGAAAGTCAAGTAGAGGAGAGGAGTGAAGTTATTACAGAAGAAGGAACTGAGAGGAGAGAGGAGGAGGAGATTCAGGAAGGTCCAGCTATTGGGGAAGCTGTGGCAGAAGAAGAAGAGAGGTGTGAAGAAGATCCGAAGTGCCATTCTTCAGCCAAGAGAGCCAGGGTGTGTGCCACTTTTACAGACAGCCAGCAAGTTTCCATTGTGGAATTTGTAAAGCTGCACCCTGAACTGTATGACAAGGAACATTCACGTTTCCACGACAGGACCAGAAGAGAGGCTCTCTGGGCAGAAATATCTGAGGAACTGAAGCTCCAGCCCTTTGATGTGAGACGTTGGTTCGAGTCCCAGCGAACCCATTATGGGAAGCTGTCCAAGCTCCAATCTGGCCAAGCCCCGAGGGAGGTGACCAAGAGACAGTCCTGGGTCTACCAACAGAGGGGTTTTCTTAAAACCCACATCAGAAGAAAGGGGGCCAATAGAAGTTCAGGTTTTGAGGCCAGTCCAAATACCAGCAGGCAGGACGAATCACGTGGGTCAACTACTGACACAGAACACCTCGAGTCCAGTGTCCTGAGGGAGAGGAGTCAGTCCATCATTACATCAACGGCCGTTTCAACTACAGACTCCAAGATTCTCGAACACTTTGAGCAGATGACTTTGACTACGTGGCATCAGAGGCCGAAAAGATGACTCAAGAAGAATTTGAAGAAGTAAAGGGCAAGATATTTAGAGACATCGAAACTATTAAGAGTAACCGCAGACGTCAGCCATTTCCCAGAAGATCAGCCACTGTTACCACGGAGTCCCAGAGGGTCGGCCTACTGCCAACAACCACTCCACAGGCATCTAGTTCCACTCAAGCAGCAGCTAGCAGCAGTTTTGTGTACTATACACCAAGCCCCATTGGCTTCAGCAACCCGACATCTGTCCTAACTGTACAGGACGAAGGGAGCAGACACAATCTGAGTGGAATCTTAAGCCAGCTACCAGATCTGACATCAACACAGATCGTCGAGCAGCCTCAGCAGCAGCAGCAACCGCAGCATCAGCTCTTTACTATCACCACTTCAGCACCGCCTCAACAGCAGCAGCAGCCTCCTCAGTAGCCATCCAGTCAGGGCGGGTCTTTGACCTGCCAGGCCCTTTTCAGGGCCACCAAATCTTCCAAAAACAATTATTCAGCTACATGTTATTCCAATTCCCCTCCCAAAACAAAAAAGTTCAGTACAAATACTTATCACAAGAAAAAAAAAGTTAAAGTCCAACACTTACACCACCCCAAACATGAAACAAATAACCCACGGTACCACACATAACAAAAAAGGCCACATAAGAAAGATTAAAAATAACTCCCAATATGGCCATTAATCAGCCCATTTTTAGAATAAAAAATCTGTAAGTGAAAAGTCCAACACTTACACCTTCCCTAGAGTTAAAAGGCATTATTACATACTTGCCAACCCACAAACAGACAAACCCAATACCAAGCATAACCCCCAAATAACAAACCCAGTAAGAAACCCAACATCCAACTACCAATAATAAACCCAACCCCAGTAACCACCAACCAAGAAACACAAAAACCCAAAATTAAATAGAACCCATGCCAACGAACTGACAAACTATTTTGCAAACACAATCCCCCACTATTGAAAACAAAACTTGTTTTATGGTTATATTTTCCACATTTTTGTGATTAGAGGTGAAGATTTAAAATTGAAGATTTCCATAGAAACATTTCTGCTACAAATAAATTTCCAACCCATGAACAAAATCAAATTGGTGAAATTAGGAGGTGGATTTCCAAATATATATAAAAAAATTCATTTTAGGATATTATGTGTGACTTTGTGTTTGGCTCTTGTTTAACACTGGGTTTGTATGATTGTTGGGTGAGTGACTTGTGTTTGTCTGTTTGTCCGTCTGAAAAAGTTATGTTTGGCATGGGGTTTGTCTGTTTGTCCGTCTGAAAAAGTTATGTTTGGCATGGGGTTTGTCTGTCTGTCCGTCTGAAAAAGTTATGTTTGGCATGGGGTTTGTCTGTTTGTCCGTCTGAAAAAGTTATGTTTGGCATGGGGTTTGTCCGTCTGTAGCAAGCATAGCTGATTAATTGTTTTTGGAATAATTGGTAGTCCTGAAAAGGACTGTTATAGTTAGTCCTGAAAAGGACTGTTTACTGCAGCAGGATATTCTGCCATCTTGCCAGGCCACTGCTCCCTCATTATTGAAGTAGTCCTTCAGGTAATCCCTCTGTCTTTTGGCCTCTCTAGCAGGGTTTCTGTCTTGGCCACCACCAGCAGCACCACCTATCAATCCACAATCACCAGGCACATCATCATCATCATCATCCCCCCAGGCTGCTGACCAGCAGGTTGACCTTGATACTGACTTCTGAGTATGTTGTGCAGAACCACACAGGTCATGACCACTTCTCTAACTGTTTCTGGGGGTAGTTCAATGGTGGTCCTCATCACTCTAAATCTGGAGACCAGGATGCCAAAAGCATTCTCCACAACTCTCCTGCCCCTCGATATTCTATAGTTGGCAATCCTTTCCTCCCGTGTTAACAGCCTTCTGCCATAGGGTTTCATGAGCCAGGTCTTCAGGGCAAAAGCATCGTCTGCCAGAATGAAGTAGGGGGCATCTCTACCACCCTGGGTTATAGGAGCTGGGTCAGGGAAGCCTATCCTGCCATCCTCAATCCTCCTCTTCAGCTGAGAGGCATTAAATATCTGGGCATCTGAGGAAGATCCAGCTGTACCCACATCCACCCATCTGAACTTATACTGTCCATCTACCAGGGCCAACATCACAATGGAAAAGAACCCCCTTGTAGTTGTGGTAGAGGGCTCCAGTGTTCTTGAGTTTCTTCAGGGCCACATGCTTCCCATCCAGGGCTCCCAGGGCATGTGGAACATTCCACCTGATCCTGAATTCCCTCTCCAGTTCTTTCCACTCATCTGGGGTAGTAGGACATTTGAGGTACTCTCCGGTGAACTCATCCTTGATGGCCCTGCAGACCTCTGGTAAAAACTTGGAAATGGTGGATCTTCCAACCCTGAACTGACATGATAATGATGTGTATGACTCTCCAGTGGCCAGATATCTGATGGTGAGGGCTAACTTCTCCCCAACACTGATTGGTGCTCTGTAGTTGGTGGCCTGCCTGGCAAGGTGTGGTTCCAGTCTGGTCTTTATCATTTCAAAAAATTCTGGGGTCATCCTCATGTAGTTGGTGAATCCTGGAATGTCTGTGGCATACAGATCAGCCATAATGTTGTGGTAGGCCCCCCTCTCCTCTCTCTGAAGTAGCCATGGCCTGACCCACATGTTGTGCCTTCTTCTAGGTCTCTGTATGGGTGCTGGTGGTGGTTGCTGTGGTCGACGTAAGAAATGGAAATACATGATTATTTGTAACTGAATAAAAACCAAAAAAGCCCTAAGTTGTTGTTGAATCTGTCTCCCATTAAAAGGTGGCATCCTGCTGTGTTCCTAGAAAAGCAATGGTGATTAGATCGCGAATTTTATATATATATACCCAGAAAATCCAGCAACTTTGGAAAACAAGAATCGGGGATCCTGGTCTGGGGAAGACTGAGGAGGCCTGAGGACACCGGTAGTTAATCGTGGGTTAGTCGGCTCTTAGTCGGTATGTGTACGACAGGATCGTGGTTGAAACCGACCTGAAAACTGGCTTAGTCGGTTCTTAGTCCCAGACCAGTCAGGGACTGTCTGGGGCCGCCTGAGGCTTCCTGAGGACGATCTGTTCTTAATCCCAGACTTTAGTACCGACCCAGTATTCCCGCCCATTTTTGTTTTTTTTCCACCGACTGTGCACGATTAAGGGTTGCCGACAGGATCGGGGCTTAATCTTTTGGTGGAACAGGGGCATATTAGTCCCTTAATTATTAAGGTTATTAGTCTATTAATTCACGTAAATTTACAAATTTCCTCAATAATCAAGATGGCTAATCAGAACTAAATTAGAGCCTGTTTCAACACCCAACTATTAAGAAGAAACTGATTTGGGAAATTATTCTTCAATTTAGTTTTGTTGTTCTTTTACATTTCTTTTTTTTTAAATATTCAAAATATAGCTTTTCCACATAATTTCCTTTTTTTTGTAACTGAAAAATGACATTGTATTGTGTATTCTGTTTATACTCGGCGCAATACCTCAATGTACTACAAGACTCAAAGCACTATATGACCCATCCGACTGTACAAGTAAATATTCCCCAAACTGAAGGACATAAGCTCAAGGATGACTATTTATCAATGTCCTTGAAATTCTTTAGCCTATAACTGGGGATAGGAGTAGAACCCAATGACAGAGGATTGCCATTTTAAGTGGTCATGAGAGTGGCGAGTGTGTTACCCACTAGGCCACGGTGGCAGGATACATATATAATGTGACATAATCACACACTTTTTGATAAAATCAATAACATTTTTTAATTGATATGAGGCGTTTCTTATGTCTTTCTTTAGATGTTGTCATCAGGTTTTTTGTCTAAAGATTGATTTTGCAAGATCTATGTAGTTTGGACTGACAATCCAATTTAAAAAAAATTATTTGTGTAGCATATTTAAAAGCCTTGAAATTTTGTAAGAAATCTTCAAAAATCCAAACTCTTTATTGGTATAAACAGGTACCTAAAAAACCAACTCCTTATTGGTATAAACAGGTACCTACATTAATCAAAAATAAAGACTTTATTGCAGTTCATGCTTTAGTTATTCCAAATGGAGTATAGTTTTGTCACAATAAAACCCCTGTCCAATTAACTCTCAAATGAAACCACTAATTAAGACAAGATTATACTCAGAAAATGTCAATCTTGTTTTTGCTAGTATATTGCATTTGGACTGGTATTAAATCAGCAGAAATATGACTCTTTGGGATCACTTTTACAAAAATATCGATGAAAGCTTGGGGTGTGGGGGAAGGGTAAATATAAACAAAAATGTGTCAAAAATCATGACCATTGGCCATATTCAACCCAAACATGCAAATTTTGTGTATTTTAAATTATTCATTTTAATGTAGCCAAAACAAACAAGCAAGCTGTCAAGATCCCCCAAGTCTTATCTAAGGTTTAATCTGACACAATCTCCACCACAGGTGTCCTGTACGATTCAAATATATTCTACAGACCTCGAACCACTGATACATACAAACAGCTACACATTTTTTTTATAGGGCTGTTCCCCCGTCGTGATCAACCTCTGACTGAGCTATGATAATAAAAAAAATTCCATTAGGGAGGCATCTGGGATGTTTGTAAACCTAGAATGTTCATAGACCATTAAGGACCATATTATGGCCAGGAGTTTTGAATTGGGAACCAATTAGAATGTTCAGGGGGTAAGTCCTGTTAATAAATCGGATATATCAGAACAAAATGGAATGTTATTAGATAACGTATTAACTTATAAAAATTCACTTAATTCTTAAATTTCTATTTTATTGCATAAATATTTCGTATATAATTGACAATTAGCTAGAACAGCTACCATTTGGAAGGTGGGTAGCATACTAGGGACTTTAAATTGTACTCAAAAGAGAAATAAGCAGGTCTCAGAAGGGGCATAAGGTGGTCCCATTGGTTGGTTGCCAGTGAAGTGGTGGCCCACACAGAAGTTACTTCCACCTTTTTCACAAACCTCATCTCAGATAAGGGAAGAGAGGTATGAGTTCAGTCCCAAAGACAAACTCTCTTTGGAAGGAGGAGGAGTGGTGATGGTAGCATCCGAGCAGGACCTGCCAACTTAAAAACGCTGCTGGGCAAGGTGAGAGGTTAGTTAAATATAAGGGTAGCGGCCGATCTGCTGGCCAACCAATACTGGCCCAAATGAAAGAGTTCTGAATCCGCCCAAGCCACATTCAAGCAGAATTCTGTGAAGGTTTTGTGGGATTTCCAGTCACAGGCTGATAATAACTGTTCTGAGGAAACTCCAGGCTGAAAGACCTTAGAAGCAGCAAAGTCCCTAAAATCAGGGGGTTTAACCTGATATAGAGTAAGGGCCTCCTGATAAGAGAGATAATGGCATAGCAGCACAGTCTGCTTGATCCATGATGAGATAGTGGCATATGGGAGATATTTTTGCTGCAGCCTTTTCCAAAGGAGACAAAGACAAGCTCCATAAGGGATATGGAACAGGTGAAACAAATTTTGTTGTTGAACCTTGTTGCAAACAGGTCTACCTGAGGTTAGTGTCACCTGCTGCATATGCTCTGGAAGACCTCTGAAAGGAGGGACTATTCTGTTTGAATGACTAAGTCTAATCTTGATACTGCACAGGTTATATCACGACGGGTAGGTGGAAGGGCAGAGGAAACCAGTACCTACAGTTCATCAGGCTTCTGTACTGTAAACTGCCAACCAACTACCAGCTTTCCTACTTGAGGCTGTGCCGGGAACCGAACCCCGGCCTCAGAGGTGGGAGGCGAGAGTGTTATCACTCTGCCACCATGGCCCCTCTCTGTGGCTATGAGGACAATCTTGTCTGAGCAGAGATCTTGGAACTCTTTTAGGGCCAAGAAGACCACCTTTAGTTCCAGGTAGTTCATATGCAGTATGCATTCAGACAGGGACTAAGTACCTCTTTCAGTGTGCTCTTCTAAGGGAGTGTCCCAGCCTTCTCTTGAAGCGTCTGCAAAGATCTGCAGAGCATGGTTGAGTGGGTGTAATGGCTGACAATGAAGGACATTGGATTCTTGGAGCCACCATTTTAAGTATGGATGGAGAGACTTCGGGATCATGATTAGCTTCTCTAGAGATTCCGGGATCCTCCAGTAATTTTTCCGATGTCACTCATGTGGAGCAAGCCTAAGTGGACTTCTTTCTCTGTATCTGTCAAAATCCCCATTACGGACACCAGTTGTCAGATCCTACAAGTAGGTCGGTAAGAAGATTCTGTTTTTTTCATGTTTAAGGGTCTGTTGGACCTTGCCCCTGAGGTCGAAACTGGTAGCATACAAAATCGAATACTTGTTTGTTTACCCATTTGTCCATATTCACAATCCAACATAATTCCTGACATGGGGTCACGAGGGGATTTTGACAGATACAGAGAAAGAAGGGTCTGGGTATCCTGGAGATAGATACAGTTGGACTAACTCTCACCAACCAATCATCTAGGTACTGGTGCATTCTTATACCCTTGTTTTGAGCCTCAGCTTGACCTAATTCACTATCATCGTGAACTCCATGAGAGCAGTGGACAGGCCAAAAAGTAGAGGTTTGAATTTGTAAAATTGACATTGGATGTGAAAACAAAGGTATTTCCTGGACTGTTGTTTTATTGGCATATGGAAGTGATCAACTTGAAGTCTATGGACATTACCCATTTTCCTGTTTGAAGGGAGGTCCTTATACTTTCTGGTGTCTCCATTTTGAATTTTTATGACTGCAGAAACTTGTTCAGTGAGTTAAGATCTGATACATCTCCACTTGTTGTTAGGAGTGGGAACTAAGAAAAGTTGGTTAAAGAGAAAATTTCAGTTTCGCCCATTTCTATTGCCTACTTTTGTACAAGTGCATATAATGCCTAAAGTAGCTGTGCCTTAGGGGATGTACACAGTCACTTTTGATAATTGCAGACCTTGTTAGTGGTGGCTGGTTTGGGAAGAGGAGGGTGCAGCCTTCTTTGAGGATTGTAATCTTATGACCTTGCAGCTGGTCTCTAGGGTAGCCCATGTTTCCCAAAACTGGTGCAGTCTGGCCCTTACAAGCAGAGTTAGAGCAGCAGTGTTGACATTAGCAGGTAGGACAAAAGACGACTGGTTTATAAAGGAAGCACCTTCCACAGATTTTATTGTATGTATAATGGGTGTAAAGCCCTTTTTGTGACTCCGCAGTGACAAAAGGAAAATGATTCACATGACAAAACACATTTGACTTTTGAATATCTGATACATTTAAAACACTGTTGATACATGTTAAATGTCTTGCATAAGGTACAACAGTCTCTCTTGTCCTGGCCCGTCTTAAAGAACAGATGTGTTATATGGTAATTGTCATTTTTATGAACTCTGAGCATTTGCCAGTCAGGATGAGTAGAGGACTTACCCTAATCCCTTCTGTTCTGGCCATGTGAACTGATGGTCTTCCAGGCTGGTTGTCCTGAGCTACAGTGTCCTGGAAGACAGTGAGCATAAGGGTGATAATATCCCTGTTTCTTATAAGTTCCACCAGAGTAGCTTCTAAGAGCTGCCAGAGTATCCTGCATGATGCCAGATCGGAGATGGTCTAAAAAAAAAAGAGTCCTCCAGCTAAGGTTACATTGACCCTACGAACAAACACAAAGTCTGAGAGATGCTGATGCAAAATTCATGAGATACACATGTTCTTCAGTAACACTCTGGACTTTGTTCAAAAACTTGCCCTAGTCTGTTCGCCTTGAATCAGTCTGAGTTGAGCCGCCATACTTTCCTGTAGCTAAATGAGGCACCTGTTAAACTGGCCACCTGGTTATACATATATGTCGACTCTCTGGCAGTTTTCTTCCACTTCCTGAGGGTTTCTTGGGAAATGGGTTAGGAGGCTGGTGGAGTATATGCACATCCTGATGATCTGGCAATCCGGCTATAGTCACAGTTTAGTCTGGCTGACCAGTTATACCAGAAGGAAACAGCATTTCCTGAAGGGGTCTGGTTGTTGGAGTATGCCAGACCACTTGCCTTGGGAGTGATGAGTCTTGATAAACTGGTGCCTCTGTAGACAATCAGCAACTGAACCTCTGGAGGATAGCCCTCAACAAGTCAACTTCACTTTCTTGAGTTTCCTGCACAACCATTCATCGCTCACTAAATTCACGGATATGTTGCCAATACGTTGTGATCTGGTCCCAGCAAAGGGGTTGTCATCAGGTGAAGAGTTTCAAGTTCCAGGATATGATTCCACCCAATAAAAGAGCGTATTCCTCTAACGGTCTCTCTATAAGATTGTTCTTCAGATAATGCTTGATCTGTTTCACTGGGAGGAAAGGCCAAGATTCCGATCAGACAGCTCTCCCGGCCAACATGGCGACAAAGATTGGTCGGTCCAGTGGCAGTAAACAGTTTCAGGTTCCGGACCTGGTAGCCAGGTAGATGGAAACCGCTTCTGCACAGCAGAATCGTGGTTAGTGTCAGTCTGATGATGGCAGGAAAGGTCGATCACTAACTGCACTGACTGATGTTGGGCGAGTTGGAGCCGCCTTAACATTACTGAATGTTAGTTGGTCAGTTTCTCAATGGTTTTCGACAAAATGACATTTCTAATGTGTGGAGTTATTTGTAAAATGTGTAGGATTTAGCTAGTGTCAACGTCTTGTGTTGTTTGGTAGCTTTTCTGGAACAATCTTTTCTTGAGGTTTAGAGTTCACAGGCCCCAGTACCCAGATGGAGCCCGGATTAAATAGGGAGGAACAGTCCGCCTCATCTTTCTTTACTCTCCTTATCTTGTAAGGTATAGCAAGCAGTGTGTTTTCCTGAGTCAGTAAGTTTGTACTTACAGTCTTGTTCAAGGGCACAGGGGTCTGCATCTCGTCTCTAATCATGACAATGGTCCCTTATCGTGACAGGTTGTCAAACCCAGACACAAGGTGCCCACATGCACCACTTCTTTGTCCTGGTGAAGCAGTGATATGTCTGTACTATACAAAAGTTCTGTTGAATTAAACTGTAGTATTTCACAAAAAAAATCACAAAAAAATCGTGCCAACTGGGGAGTGGAGTGCATGTAGCTTGCTGCACCTGTGGAGACACAGAACATCTTTTTCCGATGTTTGGAGGGGCTGGCTACCAACAGTATTCATAATTGTCCATTAGGCAAGAGTTTTTATGTTAATTATTTCAAAACATCTATACCACTAACCTACTTGCCACATATCATCCAAATAAGTGCTTTTAAGTTACCTTCCAGACAAGCATACACCACAAACAATTTTGGTTGTGACTAAACGGATTGGTTCAAATATCACATTATATTCAGAGTTTTCCCAGGGCCACTACCAAACATGCAAAATTTGAAGAGAATTCTCCAATTGGTTGCTTAGCTATGCAGGAGCCAGCAGCCCCTTTGGCAGGATTTTTTCTCTCTACATGAACAACACACCAAAATCACTTGCAGAAACCTAAAAGCTTGAGAGTGATAGAAGAAATATGTTTCAAATGTGGCAGTACAGCCAAGGTTATTGGTGACACCATGATCTACATACATCCTTCAACTAAACAACTTCCTCCACCTACAGTTTCCAAGATATGGCCTGCACCCCCCCACACCACCACCAATGTCGCCACCAACCATCAACTTTATTGACCTAACACCGAAAAACAGCTCAAACGATTTCAAGGGTCAAGGTCACAAGATTAAAGGTCAAATCAAGGTCACATGATATTGCACACAGAGACCCCTTAATGTCCCTACCAAGTATAAACTTCCTACGATATAGCCCAAATAAGGTTTTCAAGGTCAGGGTCACTATGGCAAGGTCAAATGAGGTCACACCATGAGACTACCTAACCAATGATACTACCAAGTGCAAACTGTATATAACAGTTTCTGAAGTATCGCAGATCCCGTACTCTGGAGGCAACACCACCCATCCAGTCAAGAGCCCATGTGTAAAAAAAACAAGACCCGCACAGCGTTTAAAGACTGGGGGTAAAAAAAAGTGTTGCTCAATGCAGTTTTTATTTCATTTATTGATAACAGTTTAACAACCCATAACTTTTCTCAATTTTTCTGTTTTTGTTACAATATTAACTTCACACAGTAAATAATAAATATGATCAGATTTAGAACTATGGATAAAGCACTGTAAATAGCAAGCACTTTTGGTACATTATGTCTTCACAATGTATACATTAGATGTTACAAGCTATTGTCTACAATGACAACTCAACAAATAATACTCAATTCTCAAACCTCTGACTTATCTCTGTACATTCAACAGCTTATGTTTACAGACCAACAAAGCTTTATTTCAAACAGTCTTATTATTTGTCTAGTAGTGTACGTTTCTACAGAATAGGCTTCATAAACCATCATCTGTGTACATAAAGATAAACTGCCTTAATCTTTGTATCTGTAAACAGAATTGTCTGATATTCAATCTTCACTATTACATGCCTGGACATTGAGGGATTATCTGTGGATAATGCATTTTGGATTGAGGGATTTGTCATAATAATACTGTCTAAACAAATATTTACACCAAAATCTTTATTCTCACACACAGCAAGGGTCATGTCCACATATTTTACCATATACTTTAAAATATATATATAGATCTAATGCATTCTGTTTGCCTAATGTTAAATACATTTCTGCAGTGTTTTGTGAAACATGCTTCCTATAGTGATCACAGTGAACCAAACTATCTTGCATACACTACTATACAACACATTTTCTATGTAAAAAAAAGGATATGTTTACACAGCTACCAACTTTTCTCAGTAAAGATCACACTGTTGCATAAAATTTTTCTCTGACTTATCTACTCAATCACTTCACATCACAATCAAATCTCTATGAGACACAAGGCTCACTTCAGCTTTACCTAATCTTTGTGTACCTTGAGAATTTAAAACCTGATTTCATTTATTATCAAACCAAACGGCAAAAGCAAATGGCTTTTATTGCAAGTATTATTAGAATTGTTAGAGAAATTGTCCTAAGGAAGACTGGTTCTAGTTTTTCCACTGACGCTGGAATTCTTCATTGATGGCGTCCAAGAAATCTCCAGTGTGAAGGTAATGTTCAGGTGTCACACTGAAATAAAAGAAAAAAGTTTTTATCAAGTTATCGAAGTCTTTGGCTTATCTAATGTTATCTCCAGCAATGAAAGTGATACACAAAAGACAGTTTCTGAATTTAATGGTAACCAAAATTATACTAGAGTAAGAAATCTAAAATTTGCCACATATCTGAAATTCGCCACATGTGAAAATACTAATAAAATACATGAATTGTGGTGAGATTTGTTGAATGTATAGTAAATTAAGGCAGGCTTTTTGAACTGAAAAATACCAATTGTGAGACAAAAACATCATTTTCTTCATAAAATTAACTAAGGTTTTAGAGGTGGCGAATTTTAGATTCCTGGCGAATTATAGATTTCTTACTCTACTATTTAGTAGCTTGCGGAGAGCTGTCACAAATGTACCAGCTTATTTTATTTGGTAAATTTTGCTTTGTTACATCACTTAACACTGTTTGAAACTGTCAAAACTGATTACAATTTGAAAAGGACAGTTGCAATGTGAATGAACCCCATCAGATATATTACTGATTAATGGAATACCCTTTGAAGTTAAAATAAATGTCAAGTCCTTTGAGAGTTTTTTTTCCACTGAAATCCAATTTTTTTAAAACTTACAATAGAAAGTCAAAACCTTTTCTTCATATTTACCCCAAAAAGGAATACTCGTTTGAAAAAAAAAAAAAAATTTCTGAGTTGTCAAATTGCAACTTGTACTAAGTCGTACTTCAGATCCGTCTCAACATGGTACAACTCAACCGTAATACAACATCCCAACAACAGGTTCTGAAAGGAGAGTACTTCTTTAGATGAGAAATTGACATCTCCATAAAAACTGAAGCTATGAGAGACAGCTCTTGAATTTTTGCTATCTCATATTCAAGTAAAATCCTTTTGTAGTCTTGGTCAAGATTAGATAAGTCATGACTAGCCAACTAATCAACGATGGTTACAACAGTGTTATATATATCGTTATAAAATTTCAAAGAATGAATAATCGCTCAATGTAGTAAAATGTGGCAAAAGTTCTTAATCCACATAAAATAAGCTAAAATCAAACTACAGCTATATTTTCACTTTATTTCACATATTTAACGATTTCATTGTCTTTTGGCAGATGAAACATATGATTTTTGGTAGTGTTACGATCGAAAGTAAATATGGAAATCGGGTCCCGAAAACAAAAATTCGGCGAAAACCGGATTTGTTCGTATTAGTATACACCAAACTGTAGTCACACTGTAAAATCTTCTGCACGCGTACATGAACAATTACTTCAACTAAAATGTGGTTTAATTTTTGATAAAATCTGACATTTTGGATATTATTTCACTGTATATTGGCAAAATATTACACAAGTAAATGTTTTTAAGCTTTTTTGTGCAATATTTTATACGTTTGAGGTGAAATATGCGACATTTCGGGAACCAGTTCTTGGGACTTTTGTCACCGGATTTACGTTTATATGAATCGAATAGAAACCAACTATCCGGTTTGCCGTCTTTACCACTAACTTTTGCTACTTTTATAAATTCAAAGGTTATTCTGTATTGACATAAATGGAACCAGGTGATTAGCTGGCATGAAATATTTGGAGTCATAACATCCCTCATCAAAAATAGGGTTTTATGTTCCGTTCAACAGCCACAGTCATACAGGGACTGGTTTTGTAGTATTGCCACTTGTGGAAGTCAAATTCCCTTGTAGTTTTAGAGAATATATTTAAAACCTATACCAATAACTCTGTGATCTAGCAAAATAAGTACAAAGTACTGCAAAAGATATATTAAACTATTTACCTTTCAACAGCCAATGCCCTTTAGGGATTCTACCTGGTTCTAGACCCCTGGGTGAGGATCTGTGCTCTGAAAGGGACCGATTCTTTTAAAATGTTTATAAGTACGTTTTGTTTCACTACTCACTTTTTGATGCCATGAATACATCCTGCCAGATCTTTTGTCATCTTTCCACCATCTATGGTCGTCACACATGCATCTTCCATCACCTGACAGAACCTGTAACAATAGAACAATAAACCCTCAGCCCTCATTCTTCTGCTTATAAACCCATTCACACTACAGATGGTATCACCCGTAGTAACCCGCGTTTTGTGAAATGTTCCTTTCCTTGGATCACCATCTGACGTCCATATGCAACCTTGCGAGTCAGTGGCCAACTGTCCATTACCATACAAGTCCCATGGTTGTTTTCAAAAGTTTCAAACTTCCGCCTCTGATTTCGGCACTGAAAGCTAGCACAGATGATTTTGCACATGAGCGTATGAATTTCTTACTACGGTAAGCGAAGGCGTAGTCCACTATGTACATAAGGCTGTGATTCAGTCATCTTTTGGTGTAATATAGTGACATAAAGAACTGTGGCCACCGCCTGTAGTATGAACAACTTATATCTGGGGGGGGGGGGGGGGGGGGGGGGCAATTCCGTCACCGAGAAAACTTCTAACCACGGGATGTACTGCCTATAGTGTGAACAGGGCATTAGACTGTCCATACCTTTCAGAATGTAGGTTGTGTGCATTATATCATCAACGGGCAGTTAAAAGAATAGAGAAAAAGCAGAACATGATTTTTAATCTGTTTAAGATTGTGCAATGATGTGAAGTATACCACTGGGTATTGATATCCACAATCCAATTTTCAGCAAAAAGGTGAGAGCAAAGACCTGGGTCGTATTCTACAACAATACTTAGATAAGGTGACCTTACATCTAAGTAAGCGAAGGTTTTTCACTATAGTTTTCCTTGTACTTTCTATTCATGAAACAAAAGTTAGGAATGTTCATTTTCATAACTTCTCACTTAAAGTCTCAGAAATACTTAAAATACAAGTTAGAAATGGTCTAAATATTGTTGTAGAATCCATCCCAGGTTTTACCGGTCCAAATGTGGTAAACTGGGATTTTGTTAAACTTTATTTTAACTGTTAAAAAAACCCCTTCAATACTGCAAATAAGTTATGAGGGATTAAATTTATGAAATATTTATGAAATATGTGTATTACGCCAAATAAGATATTAAGAGCTTAATTATTATAAACCAAAAAATATTTATTTGAATCAAAGTTTGGGGTACTAATGTTGGTAAAGTAATCAAAATCTTCAAAAAATTTACATTCCCCACAATGAATAAGCCTGGCCTAAGATTTTCAGAAAACAAAAGTAAAAAATGTACTTAAACTAAAAATAAATCATAGCTATGCTCTCAGCAAGTTACGTCATGAAAAGATACCAGGAGATCTTATCACCTATTCCAGATAACTAATCACAACATAAATAGTGGGCCATATAATATGTCAACTGCTCTTCAATTAAATACCTCATTCAATATAAGTGTACCTGAAATATCAAGGAGTGCTTGATAACACCGGGAGTAAATTCATGATCACCCCATTGCATTCATTCAGAGGTAATGACAGAAAATCCATAATTAAGCGCTCAAAATTTGGCATCCAGAAAGATTTATTTAAAACAAGTTTGTTACAATTGAGCACTATTCATATTTAGTTTTTTAATACCTCTTAGCAGTTTAGCAGTTACAACCACTTCATATGTTGATAGTTTCATTTAAAATCAAGAAATATTTTGCTTTCCAAAACAATTGGGATACAACAATAACCATCTGTGTATTAACATGTTTCAGTGTTAAATTTAAGAATGTCACACTTTGCATGTCTTAAATTACTTCAAGCAATTGCCAAGTCTGTTGATATCAAAGCGTAAGTATACAAAACCTTCTAGCCCATGCAAAGATGAAATCAGGTGATGTCATGTTGAAGTGCAATTATAATATTGATATCGGAACATGAACTGGACTTTGTATGTTAATCTATGTTGAAATATTGCTTCATGCTGAAAATGCACTATTCATAGTCACTAGTGCCTTATTTACCAAAACAAAATGAAGAAATATATGAGAAAGTTCAAAACAATACAATCATCTCAAAATCAGTTTTTCAACCTATGAATATTATTTATCAAAACTATAACATTGATTGGTGTGATACAGGAAGCGACATCAATTAAAAAAAAAAAATCAACAAAACCTCCCTTCTCTAACCGTGACAACTTCAGCATCTTACCTTCCCAGGTCAGGGTTGTTATCCAGTAAAGCTCTGTGTTCCAGACCTCTCGTCCATGCAAAGATGGATGCCACTGGGTTGGTGGAGGTGGGGTTTCCCTTCTGATGTTCCCTGTAATGCCTGGTCACTGTACCGTGGGCCGCTTCTGCCTCAATGGTCTTACCATCAGGACACATCAGTACCGAGGTCATCAGTCCAAGGGACCCATAGCCTGTAAAGTTACCGGACCTTTTATATAATAATATTTGGTTTTATGAACTCTTTCAAATTTCTACTTCCCTAATTTTTCATACTCATAGAAAAAATATATTGTCTTTTATGACAAATGCGATTATTTGAACACCATTGTACTTTAGCACCATTATCAGATAGTCAAGGCTGTACATGTACCACATTATAACATACCCTCCTCCATATTTTATCTAACTGGTCCTCGACTTAAATACTGTAAAATTTGAAGTTGATAAATGCAAATATTAAAGTCCAACAAGTGACCCAGTTGTTACATAAAAAATTTTATGCAGTAAAAAGTAACCCAAAGTAATCATATACCTCCATTTTTTGACCAGGAGTTTGGGTCAAACTTTGTCTTCTGTGTCCAAAAAGTGGGACAAAACATATTTGACCACTAATTATGCTGTAGCCATCTTAACATCCTGTTAAACAGCCAGGGTCATATTGGGACAGGTTTGTCGGCACTGCCACTTGAGTGACTTGAACCAAATGGAGGTGACAGCCTGTGATTAGATGCCAAACTTGCTAACCACTAGACCACTGAGGACCTTTTTAAAATGGTAGAATCTGATCATTAAAACAAGTGACTTGTCTGAAATTATTTACAATATTTTATGAATTAAAATATCTCACCTTGTGCGACCACATCTGACTGCACATCTCCGTCATAGTTCTTGCAGGCCCATACAAAGCCACCCGATGACTTCAAGGCTTGTGCCACCATGTCATCAATGAGACGGTGCTCATACCAGATACCCTCCTTCTCAAACTGCTGCTTGTACCTGTACAAACCACAAAGACTGTCTTATAGGCTGTTCACAATAGATTCTGGTTAACATCCGATATACACCACATACATTTTCAGTTAAGATACCTTCCTTTTACTCTAAAAAAATACACACAGGGTATAATCTTACATATTTATGATTAATGCTCTAACCAAGACAGGTTTTGACTTTCACAAGTGAACTTGCGAGTCAAAAACCATAAATATGGTCTGATGTGAATTTGACTGATTTTAATAGTATCACACACAAAACTCATTGGTTTTATGAATGGTAATGCCAAGCATTCATACCATAGCACCTTCAGATAGGTAACTTTCATTCACAATTTTGCTATCAGTGAGAGAGTTCAACATCTTTCATCACGCGGTGCAATTTTTATGATTTTTAGACTCAAAATGTTACAACCCTCAAAATGTATGCATTTCATAATTTTTAATCCAAACAAGTCTCACATACCAGTAGTACTGGGAATTACCCCCACTTTTCATGGTCGATTATTCTTCCATTTTCAACTGATAATAAAACCATTATCAATTTTGCACTGCGTTGTTCATTATATCATGAAACACTTTCCCTGATGAAGTATAGATCAATCCGGTAAGAATAATGGTGTTATTTGTTTTTTACATATAGAATCTACTTCCTGTAAACATGGCAATAGATATAAACAAACCCCAAATTCATGACAAATCTGTCAATTTATTAAATAAAACGATTTAAAATATTTAAAAAAAAAAGATTGGATACCGAGATACATAAAAACTGGCAAGACTTAAGCTGAATTATCAATTGCTAGAAATTGTCACCGATTGACCATTATTGTACCTGGACACTGATGATTAATCAAGCACATATCTAATTGTCCTCCATTACATTCCACACCATTTTTTAAATCACTTTGTGTAACCGTTAACTACAGCTTAACTAGTGATAGAACGATTGTCTACAGACATTGAGTGGTTGGTCGAAATTTACAGTATTAGTGATGATCGATCTGGAAGTAGTGCCCATCTATTCATAATTTTCATTGAAAATTTCGTGATATTTAATTACCTTTCTTTATGTATCTAAATATCCACATTTTCAAAAATATTTTGGGCAGTTTCCTTAATAAATTGACAGATTTGTCACGAATTGTGGGTTTGTTTAAATCTACCGCCATATTTACAGGAAGTGAGTGTTTTTGGTAGATTTTAAATGTCGGAACACCGTTATTCTTACCCCATTGACATACACTTCATCCTGGAATGCCTTTCATGATCTAACCAACAATGGAAATGATTATGGCTCAATCATCACTCGGAAAAATGGACGATTCATTTACCATACAACTTGGGAGGTGATTCCCATCACTAAGCTGAACTCACTCTGCAGTGTAGATTTCTTCAAACAGATCTTTGAACCTGCCGTCATAGCGTTTCAAGATGGTGTTCTTTGTGGACATGTAAAGTGGCCATTTCTTCTTGAGGGCATATTGGAAGCAGGAGTTGGCAAACCCACGGATAGACTGAATGATAAACAGAACATTTTCAGGTTTCAAATCAATAAAAATACTTCCTGATGTATCCAAAGGCCGGTTGCTAGGGAGGATATCCCGCAGATTTGATTGCAACCCCTCAGTACCCCTTTAAAGAGTGGAATGTTCACAGGATTAGCATTGATGGGGCAGACCACACAAATAATTATTGTGAGGGTTGGAATAACTCATTCTGTTGCTTCTGGTAAACTACTCATTTCCTTCAAGTCACAATTGGATAAACTCCTCAGAAATGCCTGAGAAAATGAACGAAAGATCTACAGAAAATATTAAACTTACATATGCAGAGGTATTTTCATTTTCAAAGAACTTTTAAGGGGAATTAGGTATAGTATCAGGCTAAACTGACACTTTAATTCCTGTAATGATGTATGTCTTAAGTATAGTACTGTAGTGTCTTTGTGTTGCTTGCAAAAATAGTGACAATATTAATGTCTTTATTTTACAAGACCGGGGCATTTAGAATTTTTAATAATTTGATAAGACCAGCATTTTGTCTACCATGCCCCAAAACTGAACGGTATTTTGTCCTTCCTTGCAATTCTGACTTGCATTTTCTTGGTACACTGATTAGTTTTTATAATAAGTAAACTTTGTCAGCAACATGTTCATTATTTTTGCCTTTCAATAAAAGAATAGTACTTTAAATTCACAGTAAACTTACCAAACAAATGTTTTACTAAAACTCAACTTCTTGTTCAATGTAACTGGCAAATGTTAAATGTTAGTAATTTTGTAGACTGGTAGCCAGCCGACATAATGGATTAGGGAAACCATACCTCATCGGTGTTATACATGCCCATGCCTACACCACCGCCATTCTTGAAGTCAAACACCTGCACATCAATCTTCTCACCACCATCATTAGGTGTGTACATAAGGTGGAACTTGCCAGGTCCTGGTGCCACAAAATCTGTTGCTTTGTACTGAAAACGAAAAAAATATTTAAAAAAAATTCTGGTATAAAATTGATAATGTATGGTTATCACAAAGTTAGTAAAGACAGTAAATAAGGGGTCGGGACTGGGTAGTTATCTTGTACTTTGTGGATACTCCCCTAAAGGTTGCTTTCTAGCATCTCCCCAATAAAAATGGACTTGCTAACAGGGAATGAAGTTGAGGAAAATCAAACTTGTCAGTTTTGCCCATAGAAATCATTATAGAAATCTCAAAATCTGTAAAATATGGGATAAAAGTTTCTTCAGATTAAGGCCAAGTTTTCAATACTTTGAGATTTCCCACAATTATATGTGCTGACAGTTGAGACAGCATTTATAAAGTGTTGTCATGGTATTTCAGAAAAATGGTCTCGACTGGAAACTGGTACCAAAATCCATCCCGAAGTAATGTGATATTTTATACTGTTATAATGTTATTATTGTTGCACTAGTCTATCAACTAGTGGTCGGACCGGTTCTAAAAATAAAAACCGGTTTTCGGGGCTTTGAAACTGAATGAAGTCCGGGTTTCAAAAGTTTACAGAGATATGATAAAATTTTTTATGTGAACGTACATGAGCTACATTCTCAATAGGAAATATGCCTTCGCAAGATATTTTGAGGTTTGTAAACTTCAGTTACCATGAATATAAAGCGAAAATGTAAGTTATTTCCTCAAATATATATGTTCTTTATTGTTTTGATGAAATATTAACCAGTAGAAAGCCTAATTTAATGATGGTTTCAATAACTGGTACTGCAATATTCTTTGCGGATTTTGTCATTTCTACCTAAACGAAATGAAATGCGGTAAGCCGGTTTACCGTTCACACCACTACTATCAATTTACACAGAGTGTGAAAGGAGTTTATAAAACTTTGACCTTCCTGGTGTTACAAAGCGATCGACTTTCTATTAAAAATATGACGTATTACACAGTGCAAATAAAGTAAGTGTATAACATTATCTTGCTGAACTAGTCAACTATAATTCAAGGAGTAAGATGTAAATAACTTGGAAGATGACAGGTCTTGATGGAACAAAGTTGCACAAAACTACAATTCAGTATAATCAATGTTGTTAAATACAGCAACTGATCACTTTGTGTCAAAATTTGCACGAGACAGAGAAAAATAAGTCACAGTTTAACTACAATTCATAAAAATGAACTCATTTCACCTAACTGGCCCATTAAAATAATAATGGACTCCTTAATTGGAGAACGGAGGTCAGCTGACCCCTTAACCATAAGCTCTAATATCCAGAGGATTTGGTTTTAGCTATGGCAAACTTTTCTAGATATTAAATCTAATTCCACATGTGATTAAATTTAACTGAATATTTCAGAGTTTAAGAAAAACAATAATCAAATCTGGGGATGTAAGTACGATTAAATATTTAACAGACTTTTACGTAATCAAACTGTCATGTTTATGTGCAACTCTTTATTATTGATCAAATTCAGATTAAAAAATTCAATTGACTGACATTTTATGAACCTGATTTCCTGCACAATATACTTGCCACCTGTTGCAAAAATCAAGTTTAACAATTGAATTATTGACTTTCATTGGAAAAACTTATTTCTAAACTCAACTATTATAGAATGGTCAAATAAATTGAACATTTGAAAATGCCCACTGGAATAAAACACCCAAGATTATTGACAGTCAATTAGTATGAGGTTTCTGTAAATGCTTCATGCCAACACAATAGCAGACTTTCCTAAAAAAAAAAAACTACTTAACAAGGTATTTCAATTAAAAGGCCCAGAATACAATATGGAGGGAAGTTACTTTGGCAGGTTTTCTAATTTCTATTGCTTTAATCATCCAAAGCTTAATGTGTAGTGGGTACATAAACCCAACACATTTGCAGGTACAAAAAACAAAGATCAATATAACTGTTTGTATAAGGTTTAATGTGTCCAATCAATATGCACTATTGCCAGTTTGTTAAACTTGTCAAAGCATGCACAGTAGTTGTGTACAGTTCTTAGACCGGTGAAAATACCAGACTAATAGTAACAAACTGGAGGGTAATATAAAAACACAATATTTTATTCTTGTCTCTCATCTACTTGCCCTCTTATTCTTTAATACTGTTAAAATCTGCCAGGTTGTTACTCAATTTATACAGTGTAAATGAATGTGAAATAGTGCAAATGTTTTAGCTTAAATATAACAGTGACAAAAGACTGTGCTGAGTACTGACTAACTTAACAGGTATTACATCTTTTGTCAAAAATGTGACGGACAATTCAGTAGCTCTACATGAACATGTGCCAAACTATGGTGAGCTCAGTTGTGTACCTGATTAATAAATTCATTCATATTGCTGTTGGTGTTTCGATGCAAAGCTAGAAATGATTTCAGCAGACTTGTGGCAGTTTTTATAATTTAGACAGTGCATTCAATAAAATCCTGCCACAATCCAACTCACAATATTACAACTGATATTTTGAATGTTACATCATTTCTACTAGTGTTTGACATCAGAAGCCATTTTCCTGCTGTTGCCAAAGGAATACAGTTACTTAAATTTTTCTTTGGTTCTTTTATACCCATTACATATGAATTAAATGAAGTAACTAAAGCCATTTCACACCAAGAGAAAGCTTACAAAAACAACTTGCACATTATTTTGTGAAAGATGGGGGTGCTTTGATCAAAGCGCTTAAAGATAAAAAAATAGCATCAGATGTCCGTACCCCACAGCCTTGGGAAATATTTTCAACACTATGAGATACAGAAGTACTGTATCAGTACAAACTTCAGGATACTTTCAGAGCACTGTCAGTTATATAAAGGTCCAAACAATGTTTAAATGGAGAAATAATGTTTAAAAGAAAGATCATGCATATAAAGATGAAGTATTAAAACAAGATAATTCAATAACAAGATGACAGCATTAATCAGCAAACTAAAATTCAACCCTCTTTATCTACATCTGCAAGGCCCGAATTATGGTTTAGATAGTTTGAATATTACCATGCATACAGAAGTGGTAATACATTTAATGAATGCTTATGTGTGGTGTTTGAGCAAAATCTGTGGCTCACTTGATGAAATTCTATCTCTTACAATGGGAAGTTATGAAAGTAAAATTCTTAATAAATTCTAATATGACTTTAATAGTGCTTAATCTGCATCAAAAGAGAGACCCAAAGGTGCAACAAGATTTTATAGCTCAAGGTCACTACGACAAGGTCAAAGGTCAAATTAAGGTGACACCATGATAATACACACCTATAGCCCCTAACCAATGTCCCTACCGGACAAGATTTTATAGGTTAAGGCCACTACAAGGTCAAAAGTCAAATCAAGGTCAGACCATGACACTGCACACCTACACCCCCTAGCAAATGTCCCTACCAAATATCAACTTCCTACACCTTACGGTTTCCGAGATATAGCCCGGACAATATTTTATAGGTCAAGGTCACTACGGCAAGGTCAAATCAAGGTCACACCATGACGTTGCACACCGACACCCCCTAACCAATGTCCCTGCCAAATATCAACTTCCTACACCTTACGATTTCCGAGATATAGCCTGGACAAGATTTTATAGGTCAAGGTCACTATGGCAAGGTCAAAGGTCAAATCAAGGTCACACCATGACGTTGCACACCTACGCCCCCTAACCAATGTCCCTGCCAAATATCAACTTCCTACACCTTACGGTTTCCGAGATATAGCCCGGACAAGATTTTATAGGTCAAGGTCACTATGGCAAGGTCAAAGGTCAAATCAAGGTCACACCATGACGTTGCACACCTACACCCCCTAACCAATGTCCCTTCCAAATATCAACTTCCTACACATTACAGTTTCTGAGATATAGCCTGGACAAGATTTTATAGGTCAAGGTCACTACGGCAAGGTCAAAGGTCAAATCAAGGTCAGACCATGACGTTGCACACCTACACCCCCTAACCAATATCCCTACCAAGTATCAACTTCCTACACCTTACAGTTTCCGAGATATAGCCCGGACAAGATTTTCAAACTCAAGGTCACTACGGCAAGGTCAAAGGTCAAATCAAGGTCACACCATGACGTTGCACACCTACACATCCTAACCAATGTCCCTACCAAGTACCAACTTCCTAAACCTTACGGTTTCTGAGATATAGCCCGGACAAGATTTTCAAACTCAAGGTCACTACAGCAAGGTCAAATCAAGGTCAGACCATGACGTTGCACACCTACACCCCCTAACCAATGTCCCTACCAAGTATCAACTTCCTACACCTTACGGTTTCTGAGATACAGCCCGGACAAACTATTTACCGCCGCCCGCCCACCCGCCCGACCGCCCATCCGGAGACCATGGGTGAAAACAATACCCCGACAGCCCTTAAGGGCTGTGGGGTAATGATAACTGCACTACTTTTCAAATTCTGTCCTATCATAGGCATGGTTTTAATGTCACTTTATATCATAAGATAAAAAAATTGTGAATACAATATTTCTGTCCTTTTCCTTCATTCTGTGACTAGTTTCAAGTTATACACAACATTGTTTTACATTTAAGAATAAAAAGAGTTTTTAATGGTCACCGAAAACAGGTTTTGCGTGAGGACCTCACCACAAGGCCTTTCTAAAAATTCAGATTTTTTTTTTCGTGTCTAGCATATTCTCAGGTTCTTTCCCAAAAAGTAATTAGAGTAAGAAATCTGAAATTCGCCACATGTGAAAATACTAAGAAAAATAAATGAATTGTGGTGAGATTTGTTGACTGTATAGTAAATGAAGGCTTTTTGAATTGAAAAATACCAATTTTTAGACAAAAACATCATTTTCTTCATAAAATTAACTAAGGTTTTAGAGGGGGCAAATTTTAGATTCCTGGTGAATTTTAGATTTCTTACTCTACCTTTTCCTTTCGCCAGGCCCTACCATAAATTGTTATTAAGTTCTGCTCACTGCACGTCATTAAAAAGACACTGAAAATGTGGCCTTTGAAAATTAAGGATTTTTTGTGTGTCAAGGGTATGACCCCCCATCTTTCCCCAAAATAAATCACTTCTTGCTTTGGAGAGTTTGGTCAGGCTCTACCCATATAAAATATCTTGGAAAGATCTATTCATTACTTTTGCAGTTATCGCAGACACACAGACAAATGCGTGCAAAAAACATAATCTCCTTATTGAGGAAAAAAATGTGAGGTATTCCAGTTTTAGTATTTTCTACTACATGTAACACTACATTTTTTAAACCACTTGTATACACAAGCAAGCCAATTTCACTAAATCACAACATGCCACATGTTTATGACATCATGTCAGAACTTTGAAAGCTGATTATATACCTGGTCTCCGTGGGCATGACGGCCAATCACAATAGAGTTGGTCCATCCGGGCACGAGACGGGGGATACTCTTACACATGATTGGCTCACGGAACACAGTTCCTCCCAAGATGTTTCTGATGGTACCATTTGGAGAAAGCCACATCTTTTTCAGTTTAAACTCTGGAAGGTGAACAAGAAAATCCACAACTTGAAAACATCAAGTTAATATGAAATTTGTTGGGAATTCTTGAATGGCTGACTAATCGACGATGTTTGGAATAGTGCTATATATCAGCATCATATTTTGAAGTATGAGTAATCGCTCAATGTAGTAAAAGATGGCAAAAGGGCTGAATCCATCAAACACTTTCATATTGTCACATAAAATATGTTAAAATCCAATACAGCCATGTTTTCTGTATTGTTTATGGATAATATAAAATCGTAAGTAACATAAACCTCTTATATCACCCACTCCCTGTCTAAAATAAATGAAGCGAACTTGCAGGAAAACATCAAATTCATTCAATTTCACAGATTATGGACATCTATTTTCATTTTATTTCAGATATTTATCAGTTTCACGGTCTTTTAGAATATGAATCTGAAGAATTTTGTTAGTTTTATAAATTTGATGGTTATTCGGTGTCGACATGAACAGTCCTTAGTGAAATATTTAGAGTCCTGACATACCTAGAAGTTTGACAAAAAATGAGTCAGTATTGGTGTATTTACATTATCGTATGTTGCAAATTTAATTTATTTTTTTTTCGGTCGTCTTCTAATCCTTAATTGATTTTACTTTGAACAGGAGCCTTCTTCTAACAAAACAAATTGCTCTGACCTTGACAGATAATTACATTGGGCATGTATTCACTAACATGGATCAGTAAAGATTAGGGATGGGTCGCCCGGTATCTTGGTATCGAGACCAGTTTACTGAAATACTGTGATGAGATTTTACAATCGCCACTTCGCTTGCCAGCACATATAATGGAAGGAAAACTTAAAATATTGGGAAGAACCCACAAAATAGAAGAAATTATACGCTTTTATCCATTTTCCTGCATTTTGCAGACTTTTACTAGGGATTACGTTGAAGAGAACTGCCATGTTCGGGTTACGATACTTTATAACCTTAATCTCACTTGTCAGCTAATATAAATGAAGGAAAACTTAAAATATTGGAAACAAACCAGAAATCTGAAGAAATTCTGCACTTTTATCTCATATTTTGTGTATTTATGGACTTTTATTGCGATGTCGTTAAGAGGAATGTCGATGTTTGCTTGGGGTGTACTAAAACACGAAATCCCGGAATCGGTACGGTTTTGCATTGGCGACCTCCCGATGTACAGATTTTTGGTACCGATCCATCCCTCGTAAAGATCAGATCAAATTTCAGCAAAATCGATCAACTTTTGATCAGATATTTGGATCACCCCAAATTGGTACTCATGAAACAATTATTTCTGACTTTTCTATTAAATTTTGGAATAACTTTATTTAATGCGCTTTGAAAGTTAGTTGATAGAAGATTTCACAGGGAACAAGATAAATGTTTTAATCAATCATTACAGAGGTTGAGGATACTTCATGACTGAAGTAACATTTTACTTTCCCAAGTGATTGAGAGCTCTTTTCAATATTTTGAGAAGTTAATAAAAAACAGATGAACATTTAATCCTTTCGGCTCAGGGACCTATGGTTTGTGAATAGCTATTTGATCCACTGGCTCACTCAAAACTTTTTTCTCAATTTTGATCTGATCTTGAACTGATCTTAGGTTCTTAACCCATGTTAGTGAATACTGCCCCTGGGTTGGATTAAATCACTGCATTAAAATCAAACATTGAGGGGGGTGCACACTCTTTGGTTACAATTTTACACAGTTAATGATTAGTGAGTGGACGATTAGACCAACGTTCGATTAATCGTCGGTGTAATGGTACAATCGCGTTCGGTCACTGACAACTTCTAGAAATCGATTAAATCTTACCCTTCCTTATGTGTCTTAATATCCACGTATTTTTTTATATTTTAACCAGTTTCCTACACTTTCCTTTGATAAATCAAGAGATTTGTCACGAATTTTGGGTTTATGTCTACCGCCATATTAACCGGAAGTGAGTGTTTTTGGTAGGTTCTAAATGTCGCAACACCGTTATTCTTACGGCATTGACAAATACTTCATCCCGGAAAGTGTTTCATGATATATTGCCTTACAGCTGAGTAAAAAAGTCGATTATGAGTCTATCATCGGTCGGAAAAATGGACGAATAATCGACCGCGAAAATTGAGGCGATTCCACTCACTATTAATGATACATTAGTAGCAAAATATTTCCAACTTTTCCACTCATAGCAAGGCTGAGGCAAGCTCAGGCATGTCAATGTCAAGTTGGGTTTCATGTCGTTTTAAAAACAGGTCAAATTAGCACAGGTTATTTATCAAAAGGCCCTCTTTGATCTTTAAATTTACCTCTACTTGAAAAGATATATCTGCTTAAAGAGGTTCTCACCCTCGACTCTCTCCTCATCTGGTGTGATGGTGGCACACTTGATGCCCACATTGTACTTCTTGATGGCTTCGGCAGAATCAATGGTTACCTGATCATCTGTGGCATCTCTGTGGGGCAATCCCAGATCATAGTATTTGCAATCCACATCCAAGTATGGAAAGATCAACTGATAAGTACAAAAGCAGAATAGTTTGACTTAGTATTATAATATTTCAGCAGTGTAGATTGAGTTGGTGTCGAGGATGCAACTGTTCCTGGACATTTCACAACTCTGGCCATTTCGAAGGCTAATGGCCATTTCAAAACCTCACTTGCTTTTGAAATTGTAGGGCAATTTAAAAACCTAACTGATCACGGCACATAAATCTAAGTTGGGATAGAAAGGACTTTTAGGCCCTTCGACTTGGCAAGATTTTCTAGGCAATTGGTGAATTTAGTAGCTGCAATTTAAAGATTAATATTCAATGGGACAATTTGACAAAAAGATTTCTGGAGCAGGCAATTAATGAAGTGAATAGTTGCAATTGAGCTTCAATTAAGTCCTTCGACTTGAAAATATATTTCCTTATTAGTAAAGCCAGTAGCTGTAAGATTATTCAGGGTTGGCTGAAAGTGAGATGATTTTGAAATGGCCAACATGTTTATTTGGCTGTTTTGAAATGGCCAAGCCAGTTAAAAACCTGGTCTAGGTTTAGAAATGGCTATGGCCATTTCAAAATGAACAATGGTTTCAAAAGGTTTAGTTACAAAACCATCCACTTCTTAGACTCTTCAAAAAAAAACAAAACAAAAAAAAAACAAAAAACGATTGTCTAAGTAACAAATGGAACACACAAAATACCCTGGTGCATTTGAACACATTTAACATCCAGAAAATTAAATTTAACATTGATAATGGTACGAGTTCAATACACGAGATATTTTTGTATCATAAAATATGTATCATAAAATCCCAAACCTTCTCTTTGATGTCGGCCCATATTATCCTGGTCATTTCATCTCCATCTAGCTCAACAACAGGGTTTGCCACTTTGATCCTTTTGTCAGTAGAGTCTAGAAATAGAGGTTATTTAGACACATCTTTATATCATACCTAAAATATTTCCAAACAAAGGACAAACTGACAGCTGTAGATATTATTGATACCAAATTTTTCTATTGTGCCAAATTATGTACATATTCAGAGCTATCAATAAAGTTGTTACTATTCACCCAGTGAAGTACATCCCAAAGCATGGCTTGGGTTTATATTTCTGGATAGTGTTTGATTCAATGATGAGAAAAGTCATTCAAAAACAGCTTACACACAGATCTAAATGACACATACGGGGGAGGGGGTCACGTTAGCGAACGGGATATCCATAGCAAACGTCATTTTACCGTGACACTTAAAACAATACACAGCAGGGGGATAGGGTTCACTAGTGGTTAGATGATCATTTATTTATTCATATATTAAAGTAAGTGGGGTGTTGGAACCTGTGACGCTGCTATCTATCTTTTTAATGTTATGGTAGATTGCCGTTCACTATGGATGTCCCGTTCGGTAACGCGACCCCCCCTGTAATTGTCTATTTTGAGTAAGAAACTTTTAAAAGACATTATCTCCTCAATTTTATGTTTTATTTGCCCCTAACACATGACAAAATGTCCAAATTCGGCACTAACTGAATCAAACACCAACCCTGTGTTAGAATAAGCTATAAATTTCATTCAGGAGAAAAAAAATACTTGTTTTGTATTAACATGCACAATCATTGAAGACCAGAATTAATCTGCCAAGAGAAGATGCACAAAAAGAATGAAACATATTTTTATGATTGTAATACCTATTTCCAGTCTATTACTACTGTAAAGTCTTCAGTTTGGAACATTGTAGTGCACTCGTCCCACAAAATCGTGTGTACAACAAAAAACACTTCTATTTTAAGAATATATAGCTTAATTCTGTTACTGTCTTGCTACCAATTAGCGCCACCAGAAAATAAAACGTTCATATTTCAGTAATGGTCATATATTTTGAAAGCTTTTTGCTGTGTATTTGTTCCACTGACTTTGGAAATGGTTTAATTTACCTTGTCTGCTAGACTTGGGGTGCTACTTTGGTGAAGTTATATCTACTTGAATTCTGTCTGGCGATAACTGGTAGCAAGGCAGTAATAGTTTTGCACAACAAACATGTATAAGCTTGACATTAAACGCATTCACACTGGAGTGTGGAATGGACTGGATTCTGGTTCATGAAGGATATAAAAAAAATGCACAATATATGGTAATTCTAGCCTTTGCAAGGCTACTTAATATGTAAAGTTATTGATTACATTGTATCTTTCAGAAACTGTTCCATTTTCTGTGTAGTACAATGTTCCTTCATCAATACACTAGGATAAAATATTTAATTTTTGTTTTAATTATAGCCTTTGCAAGGCTAGTAATATTATTAAATAAATTTATTGATTATATGGTATTTTTTTAGAAAATGTCCCATTTTGGATATTTGATAGTTTGACAATGTTTATGTCATTACAACATCGGGATAAACCTTAACTTTTTATTTTATTTCAAATAACAGACACCCAAATTTAAGTTGTTTGGCCTTAATTCTACAACTCCACTACACAAAGACACCATGTGGACATGACCTCTGAAATGTCAAAGTCTGTTTTAAAATAAACTATTCAAGTTTTTACAACAAAAAAATATCAATACTTACAGTTCCTGTTTCCAAGAGCAGCAGATGTAATGGGAGCCGCAACATTTTGCTTCTGAGAAGCAGTACGAGCCAAAAACCGTGAAAATTTAACAATTGAACCTGCCATTTTTCCTACAAGAAGCCGGTAAGGACGAGTCTAATGAGAAATAGTGACGTTGTTTACTTCAGCTTAACTTTTATAAATTCCCCGTTGTAAATATACTACGGGACTAGAGTGTTAATACTTCAATTTCGTTTTATACCTGGCTGTAAAAATAGTAATTTTATGCCTTTTTGTGTGCATATGAATCAAAAAGACCTTTTGCAGTAAGCATAACACCTATGAAAAGTGAGTTGAACCATTGAAAGTTCAAGGGGAAAAATCAACGTAAACCCGGACCAATTTTCAACCAATGAAATACATCCAAGTTAGGGTCAAAGTTCACTAAGGCCAACTAAATTTGTTTTGATTGGATGAAATACATTTAGGTCGATTCTAGTAATCCCGCTGCAGCCATTTTTGACATCGTGGAAGCCGCCGGGATTAAATTAAACTTGTATTTTATCAGTGAAATACAAACGGTAAATACACTTTTTAAAATTAATTTGGACAATAATTTAATGTTGAAGAATATGCAGTCTTTTAATTTTATACATTTACAGTACTTTTCTTGGTTGCTAACGAAAATTCAAGGTTCCTTCACTGACAATTTGAAGGACTGTGTGACTTCTTTGAAAGACGTTAGATAACAGTGAATTTAAGTGCTAGATGTCTACCTGAAAGAACCGATTGGATAGAATTAATTATTATTGTCAGTTGTTATACAGATTTTCCAAAGATTTTGTTTAAAAAGCGAAGCATTTAAACCTTAATATTATCCTTTTACTTGTGGGCGATAATGAGGGTTTTGTAAGTTATAGTGGGAGTGCATCTGGAAAGACACCGTACCACGGGTGGACACGAAGATGATCTTCAAAGTGTTTCAAATATAAACTGTGTAAACAAAATAGCACAAACTAAGTAACAGAATATGCTTGAAAAGAAATTTAAGCTTTCCAAGACCTTTGTGCAATTTAATTATTCCACAAAGATAAAGTACACTATAGGAACTACACCTGTCCTTTTTTCTTCACCCGTATCCGTGTCCGTTATTGCCCATGTCCGTAATACCCTAGATCTTTTGGTATAAAACAGTGTGCTAGCTGTCTGTGAAGAACGAATTTTTTCCTTCCTAATCATGGACACTGATGAGTTCACTGTTTTATATACTAAGTGATCTAGGGTATCACGGATACGGGCAATAACGGATAGGGGTGAAGAAAAAAGGACAGGTGTAGTTCCTACATAAGGCAGACTGTTTATCTTTGTGTCCATTTTATCTTTGTGTCCACCAGTGTACTGTTACAATCTTGTCATTTGTTAAAGACCCACAGTATACTGAGCAGCTTATGATGTATATATAAGAAAACTGCATGAATATTAAAAGCTACACAATCACACCTAATGTCTTCCCACATGTATTCTACCAAATATATAACAAAGTTAAAATTAAATTATCAATTCAGATTTGAAAATTTTCTGACATGATTACTGATTTTAACAATCAAATTATGAAACTCTTCTGCAGTTATTTTAACTGAACCCCACTTCTTTTAATGTATGTCATAGTAAATGAACATCATATACATGTGTTTACTTGAAAAATATAATAGGGGACCATATCGATAGCTAGCGTTTCTAACAAATGGGGACCTTATCGATAGACTCTTGTAATATATAATTTAATGATGCTATTTTTATCACAAGCCATAAAAATAAAGTCTGTGGTGCCAGATCAAATAATTATTTAAAACACTCCTATAACTTCAGAGCAAATGATGGTTCACAATACTAAATACAATAATGATAAAAAATAAGTACCAAGCTTTAGAGTAAGAAGAGAAGAATAACCCTTGCCCATATACATTCCAATAAAATAATGGATTTCCTGCAAAAACAATTGGAAAAAAAACAACCTGTAAAATGCCATTAAAAAATAAAGCAAATACTACCAACTGAATCAATAGTATCTGATCACACTGGAGTCACAAGGATTAATCAAATATTTTAAAAATATTCTGTGATTTTTAGCCACTATAAATGCTTTAAAAATGTTTTTATTTCTGTGGATACAACAGAAGTACACAAGCGTGCAATACACCGAAGTTGTATAAGCACCGAAGTTTTATAAAACGGCAATAGGGATGTGAACGAGCAGTTTAGAGTAGCTAAATAAGGGAGATTTCATCAAAAATATTGAACTGGTTACATTTTATGTGGTAAAACATTAAAGACATTTGCATTAAATTGCATAATGCTCCATTTTAAACTTAAGATTAACTATTTTATAAGGTGATATCAGCTAATTGCAACAATTCAAGTCCTACTGACAAACATTTCAAAATCAACTTTGACAAGCTTTTAATAATCCCAAAAATGTACAATCATTAAGTAAGCAGTCTCTGTGTTAAGTTTAAATGAGATTAAACAGAGATTTTAATTTTGGTTGATTTGACTACAACACTGGTATTCTGTATGGCATTTCTATTCCCTTTTAAAGGAAATTCAAACCCTTCTCACTTACAGGGGCTGTGAAGGTGACAGGAGAGGGCGATGTTCCACATTCAAAAGGCTGCAGTTGTCATTGACAACTTTGGTAGCCAGTTACAAAAATTGTCGGTGCGCTGTTCAAGAGGGTTCAAACATTCGACCAGGCGGTTTCAGGTATAAAGTATAATTATGAAAATGAATACTAGTTTTAACAAGCTCTGGGGCCATTGAGTTCTTTTGTCATAATATGTTCAGTCATGTGAACAACTGAACATATACAAGTAAAGCTGACATACAGTAACGCAAGAGCCTTGAAGCTGCTGTATTGAGGATGCAGTTCTAAAGGCTTTAGTTCTGTTGAGCTGACCATAAAGAGGCTGATATATGACGGAATAATTGCCCATAGTGCTCAGCAAATTTTTACATTCACTCAGATAATGAAAAAGTGAAAAATTGATATGTTTATCAAAAGAATAACACAGTTGTTCTGATACCGGCCAACCATTGCCATCACAGCAGTTTCTCTGGACAAAATTTTGTGGTTTTGTCTTTTGTTGATCATATTTCCATTGCAGTTTCCTTATATACTTTCCCTTGTCCAAAGGTGATTTCAGAATTGGATTGACATTCCAAATTGTAAATTTTCAGGAAGCCAATGAGGAAATTAAAGGAACCCCATATTCCAAGTTAACCATTGGAGTGCCAAAAGAAACCTTTCTAAATGAGCGAAGGGTTGCAATTGTTCCTGCCACAGTTCAGGTGAGTTGTGAGAATTTAATTGATGTGTACTACTTCCTTAATATATTTTAGAATATTCTAAAATAACCAGCTTTTAGTTGTAAAGACTTTTAAAGTGTTTTGTTTCATTTCATAACGTCATTGTTCTATAACTGCTGAGGAAATTGCTGATATTGTGTCATCACCTTTACCTTACATGAATGTGTTTTCCAAATATTACAGTTACCAATATAATACAGTTTCATGCGACAGACTATTATTTTAGCATGAAAGGTAGTTCATCACATAATGTTTTTTTCATTTGTTCTTACTGGGTTTGCCTGTTGTTCATTGAGGCCTGGTAGTTTACTGTCTGTATTGTTAACAAAGCTCTGCACACTATATGTCACTGCACTACTAAAACTGCTCATGATGATGTACATATTCATGATGTTGAAAGTGACATTGAACTGGAATAAGCCTAAACATATCAAAGTGTTGGCAGATATTATGCTAATGAAGACACTGTTCATGCGTTGTTGTATTAATATGGTTTTACTGCTTTGGCAGACTTTGACAAAGAAAGGCTTCAATGTAAAGATTGAGGAGAATGCAGGGGTTGAAGCCAAGTTTACAAATGACAGCTATGTGGCGGCTGGAGCTTCACTCACTGACGCAAAGGGGGCCTTTGATTCTGACATTGTTCTCAAGGTATGTTATGTGTATTAATTCAAGGGTGTATATCTTTGTCACTGATGATCCAGTGTATGCAAAGTTACAAAAGTTACTATACTGATAAGTAATTAGGAATTTCACATTGTTAAATGTTACAAAAGACAAAGCAAAGGATATTTTTACTCATAGCTCTTATTTAATACAAGGAGGCAACCATAGAACTTCTGTTTTTACCCCACAGCCCTTAAGGGCTGTCGGGGGTATTGTTTTTTGAAATTTGGCATAATTAAACATAACTCTGAAAAGAGTGTGAAGAGATATTTAACACCAAGATAATTATTAGATTCTGTCAGTTTGTTGCCTTACTATCCCAGTGACTACAATTTCTCTGTAATATAATCACTGCAGTCAGACTTGTTCTGGTTATCTTTCATGTAAGATAAATTGGACAAATATAAATCTGAATTTCGGAAACTTGGGTGCAGAAAATTAAATCTTAATCTCTTGTCATAATCCTGCATATTCTTAGATCCGTCAGACAAGCTTGGATGAGGTGAAGTTACTTCCAGAGCAGAGGACACTCTTCAGCTTTGTGTACCCTGCACAGAACAAGGAATTATTGGATGCCCTGGCAGCCAGAAGAACCACATTGTTTGGCATGGACTGTGTACCCAGAATTAGCAGAGCTCAGGTAAACAATAATATTATCCCTTTGTTGTATTCTAATTTTTGTTCCATGAGCCTACAGTTAATATATATATTTTCGCTTTTTGGTCCTGGGACTTCAAATTCATAACTACTGTCCTGGTGTGGTCTTTGTGGGTACCCAGGAAGGCTACAGTGTTTTGTATAGACTCAGTTGATTGGACTGAGCCCAGAATTCAGGAGCTCAGTTCTTGGAAGTGTGATCATTCAATAGGCTTAAATCATGCCATTTATTTTTTATATTTTTTAGGTTTTTGATGCACTCAGTTCTATGGCAAATATAGCTGGCTACAAAGCAGTGATAGAAGCAGCTAATAACTTTGGAAGGTTCTTCACAGGTTTGTTGTACTAACTGTCCAGTAACTTACCTCTGCCATACTGTTTATATTTTACCTGCTATTTTTGTGTTTAGTTCACATTTTGTTGAACATGTAACTTCGACAATAGTGTTGAAATTTAATTTCGTTCATCCATTTGATATTTTTAAATCTGTGATGTATTATGATCTGAAAAATGTCATTTCTAGATGTTTGACCTGTGACAACTTTGGGTGAGAACTAGTGCTGTGACATTGTTTGAAGAAGTTCGATAGTTCGCTCGTTTACTGCCCCGATTTTGGAGTTCGGTTTCAAATGTCTGAAATTCGGACTTTGCAAAACGTTTAGAAATCCCCAATATCACACCACATCCCAACGGATCCTATTTTCGCCCATCTATAAAACTTGTTTCTTTTGTTGAAAATATGGCGGAATTTATTTAAATTACATATGGATTTTATATTTTTGCTATATTTTCAATGAAGTGACAAGATTTAATGTGAGATTTCTACATTTTAACTGGTTTTGAAAACGTTGTTTCAAAGATCGAACTAGACCGAAGTTCACTAGCTTGTATAGGTACCAAACATCGAACACGATATTTGAAGCAATTTCACAGCACTAGTGAGAACACAACTACCAGGAAAGGTATGCCAGCCAAGTTGTAACTGATTTATGGCAGTGTGTCCTATTTCTTGACCTTTACCCTACTAACTCTTCAGGTCAGATCACAGCTGCTGGGAAAGTTCCACCTGCCAAAGTGCTGGTGATTGGCGGCGGGGTAGCAGGTTTGGCATCAGTAGGCACTGCAAAGAACATGGGAGCCATAGTGAGGCTGTTTGATGTGAGGCCTGCAGTGAAAGAACAAGCCAAGTCCATGGGGGCAGAATTCCTTGAAGTTGAATTGGAGGTCAGTAATTGAAATACAGTTTATTGTTAATTTACTTCCAAGTTGACAGTATATCGATCGATGTTGAAATACCTTTGTCTCTATGAAATCTTAAAAGATCTTTATGTTGATGTACATACAAACTATTAAATTATCTTAAATGTGAGGCCCTCAGAGATAGAGGTGTCTACCACAAATTTACGGTTTTTGTTTTTAGACCGTTTATGTCTGTGCAATAATATTAGTATGTTTTTGAAGGAATCTAGACAAGGAGAAGACGGTGGTGTGTTTTATACTGTTAATCCGTTTACAGTGTCTGTGTGTTTTTACATTAATATTTACTTGTGTTTTTTTTTCAAGATATATACAGTTTACTCAGCTGTGATACTATAAAGGTAGCTGTTATTATCGGTATTGAATTTAAATTTCACTGTGGATATATAATACAAACTTTAAGATATTTGCACAGAGGAAGAAGAGTTTCTAGTGTTAAATGTTAAAGCCAATGTCTATGTATTCACAATCTTTAACTCTATCTTGGGGACTTTTCACATAAATACTTACATGTTTTGCCACAGGAATCAGGAGAGGGAGAAGGTGGCTATGCTAAGGAGATGTCTCCCGAGTTCATCAAAGCAGAGATGGAACTGTTTGCTAAACAGGCAAAAGATGTGGACATCATCATTTCTACTGCCCTGATCCCTGGCAGGAAAGCACCTATTCTCATCACGAAAGTAAGACTGCTACCAAATATTAGACTAGAAATTTGCAAATTGCTGAAGAAACACTCAAGTATATACATTTTCTATCAAAGGAGATTTTTTTTAGTGAAATTTGTTTGTTAAAAATAGAAATGAATGGATGAGCTGATTGAATTTGTTGAAAATTGTAGAAATAAAAGGTGAACTGTGCATTATTATTTAGAGACTTCTCAGACGGGTTGCTTGTACCCAACCCGCCTATTAGATTGATGTGTCCAATGTCAGTCCATCTGTCCAACATTTTGGTTTCCGGACTCCACTCAAACACACTTCCGCTAAACGTTTTGAAACTTAACAGGGTGGTACGGCACCACCTAGGCTAGGTTGCTTTCATAATTGGTGTCATTTGTAAAAACAAGATGGCTGCTATCTTAAAATTCTGTTTGCAGTCTGTAACTTGAATATTCTTCTGCTAATTGATTTCATACTTGACAAGGTGGAAGGACAGAACCCAGCACTATTTTGATATGTCCAGGACTAGTATCACAGCTATCATGGTGCATACATCTGGCATCCATCCATCCTGTAGACATGCAGGTACTAGTATGTGCTACCATCCCTTATACTGATTGTGTAACCTGCCTTTTGGGGTCTAAAATCCCAGTTTTCTTGTTCTTCACTGTATTTAGGAAATGGTGGAAAGCATGAAGCCAGGATCTGTAGTGGTAGATTTGGCAGCTGAAGCTGGTGGAAACATTGAGACGACAAAACCTGGAGAGTTGTATAAATATAATGATGTCACCCATGTGGGTTACACAGACCTGCCCAGTAGACTGCCTACACAGTCCTCAACATTATACTCAAACAACATCAGCAAACTCCTGCTGTCTTTTGGTAAGTACAGCAGACTAGTATTGGGAAACGCACTCCAGTTTTCTGGTGATTAATTGTTCACTTTGAACTAATTTTGCAGGAAGGTAATCCAAGCAGAATTAGTTATTCACCTTGTTACTGCATTTTTGGTCATTATACCATGAAAAAAAAAAACACTTTATGTAATGAATTATATTAATCCTGTGACACTTTTGGCAATTTCAAAATTTTTAAAATCAAGTGCGGTTGAACTTCAATTATCCGGCCCTCTGTCATCCGAATCTCTGGATTAACCTATCCAAAACCTTGTCTCCTACATTCAATTTTAAAGCATGGTCTAGCCTGAGCGATAATATAGTATTTTACACATTCTCGGAAACCATTAATTCTAGTGCTTTATCAAATGCATTGTCCACAAAAACGCCTAAATTCTTTGATCTTTAATACCATTGTTCAACTAGGGAGGGATCATCATTTACACAACCCCACTACACAACCTCTTTGATAAATCGCCAATTACTGAATGTGTGTTCGATTGGGTTTGCAGTTTATAATTTCCCGGAGTAGGTCGATTAACAGAATGACGACGTGTATTAAAGAAAAAAACGTCAACAATGCATTGCCAACTGAATATACCCAATCACTGAAGGCGTGTTTGGTTGGGGTTTTTTTCAATTAATGAGCTCCTGGAGATTACAATTGACAAAATGTATGACAACGTTTATCGACAATAAAGCGTCTTTGATGCATGTACCAACCAAACACACCCAACTCAAATTCGTGCAATACATTTTGAATAAAGGGATTTTAAAGTGTATTTAATGCCTTAAAACGACCAGGGAGCAATGAAAACACTGTAAAACTGGTTAGTTATCAAATTATATATGATATAATGCCTCATCCCCATTTTTCTGCTAAAACTTAAAATTCACGGATTATCGCCTACACTACCCAAGTTTTCGGCCATATGTGATTCCATTTCATCTATCTGAACCCCCTTCTTATCCGACCTGATTGTGTGTCGCCCAGCAGGTTTGGATAATTGAGGTTCTACTGTATCTATGCCAAATATAGTATTGTAGAAGACAGTAAACTGGAAACCTGCTTGCCGACCAAAAGACATTGATGCTGCTACTTTCTATTTTCTTGTAATCAAACTGGTTTCCTCACATTTTCCGTATTTTAACGTAAGTTTTCCCAAATATTCAATGACAAAAATTATTTCACAGTATCTTGTTATACTCAATCAGTATATCAGACATTATATTTTCAAAAGTCTAAAAAAGCACATCACGGTTTATATTTATATGCAAGTTCTAGCTCATGTATGCATTTGAAAACTTATGGCATTTACTAAATCAAACCCAACCTGGTTATTGAAGTTTTGTTCTTGGTAACCAGTTCTAAAATTTGCATTCAACCACAACACTACAATTTAGCCGAAAATGTAAAGGTGTGAAAAGTCTATCAACTGGGTGAATTGAAATTGCATGAAGTCAGTTGAAAGCACCTGGATATTTAGTTGTTTATAGAAAGGTAAGATTTAAGTTGAGTTATTTAAAATTGTCAATGACCCACCACAATGCTACACTGTCAACAACGATCGACCACACGCCCAATTGCCCCATGGCTCCAGTATACTGTAATTCATTTCAACAGGGTGCATTCTTTAAGGTGTTTCACAGACTCACCTAGAGGTCTTCATTAGCCTAGTGGTGAGCAAGTTTACCATCTAATACAGGCTGTCACCTCTGTGTAGGTTGGACTCCCACAAGTGACAATACTAAAGGTCAGTCCGAATATGACCCTGGCTGTTGAATGGCACTTAAAACCCCAACTTTGTTCACAGACTCGTCTTTTTTAAGGAGAAGTCTTTTGAAGAAGATGTATTGAGTCTGACGTGAATCTTTGAAATTGCTTGATCATTAATGTTTACAGATTTTTCTTATATTCAACAGGTGAGAAGGACCACTATAATCTTGATTTTAATGATGAGGTGATACGTGGATCTATCATTTTACACGAGGGAGAGATGATGTGGCCACCACCCAAACCAGACGTACCCCCACCGGCCCCTGCTGCAAAGCCTGCAGAAATAGCCCCACCACCAGAACCAAATTATTTTGCCAACTCTCTCAAGGATTCCTTTATGTACACAGCTGGATTGGCATCCATACTAGGTAGTGTGATAGTAGTCATTTTTTAAAGGCCATATTTATATTACTTGCTACTTTATAAGCTCTCTTGAGTACTTATTTACGTACATAGTTAAAATGGGATCTATATTAGGTGAAGTTGAAACCAGGCTGCTTGCTTGTTTTTCATGAATGGTAAATGGTTGTAGACATGTGGTACTCTAACTGAAGCAATAAAGTTAGCAGTTATTTGGTTTACAATACAGAAACTCACTTCTGTGCAAATGAGTCTCAAGGAATGATTCATGTAAACAGGTATTCTTTTTTTTTTTTGTATGTTATATGTTTATTTCACTGAAAAGTTCAATATTACATTACAAGTTTACAACAAAAATTAGAAAAAAGAAAAAAAATTATACAACCGTCTATATAGTAATAATTATATCTCGTATCAACTTTCGATGAATGACTCTTTTTCATCTTTGACATTTGCATTTTATTCCACTGCTACAAGGGTATCTTTGATTAGATCTAAATATACTATAAAAAGTATCAACTTTTTATTTCTTTTACACGGTATTTGGGTATTTTTGGCATTCAGTCCTCATTTGAATATTTAACTTACATTCAACACTGAAGGTACAACCTCCCAGTATTTATAGGATGTAATTCTAGATATTTTAATTTCTGTTTACATGGAAATTACACCATTCAAAAACACACTGTCAGCCTTTACATTTATGATTTGATTTATACAGGTTTTTACTTGACGAGTTCTCTGTATACTCTGTATAAAGCTGAATTATTATATATATCAATAACTTATTTTTTTATTTCAAGTGTTATTATAGTTTTTCTGTAAATTCACTGTTAAGCTTTTATGGAAAAAATATATACATGATACACTAACATTAATTTGGATATTTACACACATCAAATAAGAAATATTTTCAACAAAATTATTAATTTAACAAAATTTCTTTTTTTAAGTCCAACTTGTACAACAATATTGTACAAGTTGGGATTATTTGATGATGAAGTTCTGTACAAGTTACAAATTGTACAGCCAATCTTGTACGAGTTGCAACTTGTACAACCTGCTTGTACAAGTTGCAACTTGTACAGGCTCTTTGTACAAGTTGCAACTTGTACAAAATCTCAACTTGTACATAACATATACATTCTTGTTATTTCAGGTCTCAGTGTGGTTTCCCCCAATGCTGCCTTTGCAAATATGGTCACCACTTTTGGTCTGTCTGGGATTGTCGGTAAGTTTTTCAAATTCTTGACTAATTTGTCAGAATACAGAAATTGCAGATTTGTTCTTAAGATAAAATATTTGAGCAGAATGTTGTGGAAGAATTACAATTGAATTTATGACAGAATTACCGAGTGTCTCTAAGTTTCTAAATATGTGAATGTATGTTTGATTGAAATAGATGTATTCCTTGTTAATCCTGGCTCTTATTAATGTGCAATTATGTTGGGATTGACACCTTCATTGTTGGATGTATGGGAAATGTTCCACATTTCCATGCTATTAATATGCTTACATTATCAAGCCACACAGCATATGGAGTGACCCCCTTTTACCACAACCTGTTTATATTTGGGTACAATACAGTATGTAGAGTGACCTCTTTGTTTATTTGCTGGTTGTAGGATACCACACAGTATGGGGAGTGACCCCTGCACTACACTCTCCACTCATGTCAGTCACCAATGCAATCTCAGGAATCACAGCAGTGGGAGGTCTGGTTCTCATGGGAGGTGGATACTACCCAACTGTAAGCAACACTAGCCGCTTTGTACTGCTTCTAGATCTTCCACATGTATGGTTATAAAAGTCGGATCTGATATAAGTTTGAACTAGCTGAATATAACTTGAAAAAATAGCAATCAGTAGTTTCTTCAAACCAGAAGTATAACATTCAGGGTCCATATTCACCAAGCGGATTAACTTAAGCGAAAAAAGTAGCTTAAATTTCACATAAAAATGCCTTAGCCAATCTTTGAATTAAATTGGCATTCACAAAGTTAAGCTAATTTTTACCCGACAGCCCTTCAGGGGTATTGTTTTCAACCATGGTGTCCGGATGGGCGGGTGGCGGGAAAAATTTTGTTTGCGCTGTATCTCAGAAACTGTAAGGTGTAGCAAGTTGTTACTTGGTAGGGACATTGGTTAGGAGGTGTAGGTGTGTAGGGGGTGTAGTTGTGCAGCGTCAACCTTTGACCTTGCTGCAGAAAGTATCCAGACCTTTGTACTGTTTCACTACTTATATATCATGGTTTGAAAACTATTTCCCAAGGCTGTGGGGTACAGGCATCTCTGATGCTATTATTTGGATTAAGTTTAGCAGATTAAGCTATATTTAATCTAAAATTTAATCCATTTTCTTGGGTGGATTAAAGTTAATCCAAAAGTAAATCCAAAGTTAGCTTAGCCTCTGTGAATACGGATCTTATCCTAATCCAAATTTTGGTTTAACTTCAGCTATTTTTTGATGAACTTTTGCTAAACCCTTTTGTGAATATGGCCCCAGAGTCCCCTGTCTTTTGGCAATTCAGCTCTCACAAAAAGCCTAAATTTAATGTTTAAATTATTGACTAGAGATGAAACTTTATAATAAGTCTAGGATTTACAGTGTATAAGTAGAAATTTTGGCTAATTTTTTTACGAGTTTTAAATATACTAGAATTATTTTTCACCAGCTGTCAGTTTATAATTCAGAGGTTAATAAAGATTTGCAATTCTGCTGGCTAAAATATCTCAAATTAGTGTCCTGTGAAATTGTCTCTCCTACGCCAAATGTTGAGTTCTAAAAATCTCAGTTGAGTTCACTATCTACTGGTGAGTTTTATGGCACTGCATGATGAAACTATTTGAACTCTCTCCCTGATTCCAGGTGATTGATAGTCTTATCTCTGAAGGTGCCATTGTAATGCAAACTGTAGTGTCGACAAACCAATGTGGCATTAATTAAATGTGTTCATTTTATTGCGTTAATACATCCTATCCAATGGACAATTTGCTTTACCGGTCGGCGCGACCGGTCCCGCCAAACGCCAGAAAAAGACGTCCTGTATATATTACCGGCAGGACCGGTCACAGAGTGTGCATTCGCCAGGTGGCGCATCGTACTTCATTTCCTGTTTACCTATTGACGTCATAGCATCTTTTTCGTTTGGCGCGAAAGAGTGTGCAGAAGAATTTCTTCAGAGATACGTTTTTGAAGTTTTACAACGAACTCTTCCCAGTTTCGTGTTTTTTATTAGTACGGAGTAATTCTACTACCTTACTGATCATTATGTCGTCTCCTGGACAGAAACGAGGTTCTTGCGGGCACGTTATGGCCCTTTTCGACAGCCACAAGAAATGCGCACGTTGTCGTTACAAGGGGGTGGGAGACGACCCCTGTGTGAAGAAGTTGGATTGCCAGATCTGTAAGTCGTTTACGCCTGCGCAGATCCACCAGTTAGCAACTCCGACCTACAAGGAAAGGAAGGAACGCTCTGAGCAGAAGAAGATTGAAGGTAATGCAAGCACGACCCCCACTCTAGTGGACCCTTCAGACGTTACTCTGTTGGGACGGGTTAGCTGTGACAAGTCTCCCTCTGTTGATTCTACTCCAAAGAAGAAGAAGCGTTCTGATGGCTCACCAAGGTCGAGTAAACGGAAGCATAGCAGCAAACCTACTTCAGACGACCTCAAGTCCCTTGATGACAAGTGGAGTGAGAGATTTTCACGTCTCGAAGCTATGCTGATTAACGAATCCTTTGCTGTTCTGGTGAGACCGGTGACCTCTACCTCGGTGGTGCCCAGAGAACACCCTTTCTTTGATCCGGGTGCTTCTACTAGTGTTATGTCTTCTGAGGGCACTGGTGACGTTGCTACGCAGTTGACGGCTACCCAACCTCCGCTGGGGGTTCCCGGTACTGAGGCTGGGAGAGATGGAGTTGAGAGTGCTACCCACCCTTTTCAGGGCCCCGGTACCTCTGCAGTGTTAGCCACCCAACCTTTACTGGTTCCCGGTGCAGGGACGGCCACCCAGCCTACACAGGCTCCTGGTGTGGGTCCTGAGGTTCTACCTGCCGGTGTTGAAACTACGCTGCATAACCAGTCGCCTCCCATTGGCCAGAACTCTGAGGTTGCTAGGGAATCTGATAGTGAGGCTGAGTTGGATGGGGAACCGGCATCCCCGGCTAGTGTTCACTGCCAGGGTGATTTACCGAACACTGCTACAGATCAGGACCTCTCTGAAGATGCCAATTACAGGGAAACTATTAGAGGGGTGAGAAGTTTCATGAACTGGCACCACATCCCGGATTATGACAACTCAGCTGCCTCTATGGATGATAACCCCTTTGCCGGTTCCAGAGTGAAGACTACCGGTAAAGTGTCAGTTAAATTGCCGGTTGATGAATGGCTCTGCAAAAAACTGGAGAAACTGAATGTAACTATTGCTGAAGGTTATCCTTCTAGAAATTCTGAAACCAGTGGACTGCTACGGGACCAGTTTGTAAAGACTCCACGTTTTTCAAGGTGGTATGAATCTATGCCAGGCATTAAGAAGGGAGACGCGTCTACCCAGGCTGTATCACACTGGTCTCCGGAAACGGCAAAGCTGAACAGTATGTTCTCTAGGGTCGCAAGACGAAGTTTACCTTCTGCTCCAGCTTCCCGTACGTTCAGCCAGGATACCCTTAGAAGGTGGGAGAAGGCGTTCAGGGAACAATCCGTGATGTGTAATCACGCTGCTGGTTTATCTAGATGCCTTACTAAAGTGCAGGATTCAATGGTTACCCAGCTGAAGTCTCTCCGGTCAGATTCATCAAAGGGCAAGAGTGCTGAAAGAACGCAGCAGGCTGTTGAAGAGCTTGAATATTTGGTGACCTTTAACAGGTCAATTTCCCAAGCTATGCAGCGCACCCTGCAGGATCTCTCAGAGGGAGTTTTCATCAGCATGGCCAACCTCACTCTGGCACGTCGGGATAGCTATCTGGAGTTTATACGTGGTGGAGTTAAACCTGACACCTTAACTGCCTTACGTACATCTCCAGTCCACTTACTCTCATTGTTCCCAGACAGCTTACTGGTCAAGGCAGAAGATGAGATTTCCCGTAGTGAGGAGAGGCGTTCAATGGGTAACACACAGAGGAAACCCGGACGTTTTCATCCATACGTTCCCTCCAGTAATAGACCTTCACACCAGCCGGACCGGAAACCCACTACACCGGCTTGGAAACAGATCAGAGACCGGCAAACTGGCCAGAAGGGTGGAGGTAAAGCCTCAAACTTCAACCAGAAGCCGGCCAAAGGGTTTAAGAAGCATAAATGACAATTGTTGTGTTTCAAATGTGGTCGGATTGAAGGACCCTGTAATTATATCCGACAAGATGGAGGGTTTGAACCCACCACCAGTGACAGATCAGAAGAAGAGCAAAGTGACTTTAAATGTAGACTCTCATGTTGCAAATGCTCATATTGTCACCGGGTTGCCACAAAGGAAAGGTGTAAATCCCAATACTTGTCAATTGTACACAGAAATAAAATATGTGAAAAATGTTTTTTGTGTAGGTCACTTACCTTCTGTAAATCTTGTCACCAATGCTCAACATGCTGTTTTATATCCTCCTGTAGGGGCGAGGTTAAACCAGTGTTGGGAGAAATGGGAAACCCTGGGTTCAAGTCCAAAAGTGGTAAACATACTGAGGGAGGGCTACACGCTCCCGTTCTGGTTCAGACCCCACTTGACAAGGTCACCGACTGTAATAAGCAACTACCACAATCCAACCAAACAGTCCTTCCTTTTAGAGGCACTGTATCAGCTGATAAACAAAAATGCAGTCGAACCGGTGGACAATCCAAATTCACTGGGGTTTTACAACCGGCTATTTTGGGTACCCAAACCCAACAACCGGTGGAGACCCATCCTAGACCTGAGCACCTTGAACACCTTTTTAAACACAGGGTCGTTCAAGATGGAGACCCCAGAGACCATAAGAACCTCCCTCCAAGTAGGGGAGTGGGTCACATCCATAGATTTCAAAGATGCATACTTCCATATACCTATTCACAGTCAGTCCAGGAAGTACATGCGTTTTCACCTCCAGGGTCGGTCCTACCAGTTCAAAACCCTTCCCTTTGGCCTTTCCACAGCCCCCATGGAGTTCACAGTGGTGGCCAAAGAAGTCAAACTCATGGCACTTCAAAAGGGTATAAGGATCCACCAGTACCTAGACGACTGGCTGGTGAGAGCCTCTACCCACGACACCTGTCTCCAGCATACTCAAACCCTAGTCACACTGTGCCAGGAGCTAGGGTGGCTGGTGAACAGGGAAAAATCAGAACTGGTCCCACAGCAGGTCTTCAACTTCGTAGGTTACCAGTTCGACCTGAAGGAGGGCAGGGTCAGACCAACAGAGGAACGTTGGCAGACCTTGACAGACAAGATCAGATCAATACTGTCGGATCCGGTATGCCCGGTCCGAAAATTCATGTCCCTCATAGGCCTTCTCACAGCAACAGAAAAACAAGTCCACTTAGGGCGACTACACATGAGACCCATACAGTGGCACTTGAAAAACAACTGGAGGGTCCCAGAATCACTGGAAAAGGTGATCCCGGTCCCCAAGTCCCTCCACCCCCATCTAAGGTGGTGGCTGGAGGAAAGCAATGTGCTAAGAGATCAACCATTACACCCTCTAAAACATGCTCTGCAAATATTTACAGATGCATCAAAAGAAGGTTGGGGCGCTCACTTAGACGAGCACACTGCAAGGGGACAGTGGTCCCTACCAGAGAGCAAGTTACACATAAACCACTTGGAGCTGAAAGCAGTATTTCTAGCTCTAAAGGAGTTTCGAACCCTGGTCTGCAACAAGACAGTGTTGATAGCAACAGACAACACAACAGTGGTTGCCTATATCAACAAAGAGGGGGGGATGAAGTCGGGGTCACTGTGTGCCCTACTGTGGAGAATCCTGTCCTGGTGCACCAGACAGCAGGTAACCCTCAGGGCACGTCACATCCCCGGCTGGCTGAACGTGATAGCAGACAAGCTATCCAGACTTGCCCAGACCATTCAAACAGAGTGGTCACTTCATCCAGCAGTGTTCCAAGCTGTATGCTCGAGGTGGCACCAGCCACAAGTGGACCTGTTTGCCACCAGGTTCAACAACAAACTGCCACAGTTTGTGTCACCTGTTCCAGACCCCCAGGCTTGGGCAGTGGATGCACTCAGCCTCTCCTGGGAGGACCTGGACCCATACGCCTTCCCACCGGCAGCCATCTTGGGCAAAGTGGTGGAGAAGCTCCAGGACTACCCCTGCAACAGAATAATTCTGATTGCCCCAGGGTGGCCCAACATGCCCTGGTTTTGGGACCTGGTAGCAATGTCAAGCGAGATCACACTGTGTCTGCCCAGCATACCCAACCTAGTGTCTCAGCCATTCAACCAGGTCCTTCACAGGAACCTGTCGAATCTGAACCTACATGCCTGGCTCCTAGAGCCTCAGCAATCGAGGAGCAAGGCTTCTCTGAGGCAGTGGGAGCACGAATTGAGGCTCCTCAAAGAAGATCAACCAGATCTGTCTATGAGGCAAAGTGGACCATTTTTACAAAGTGGTGCCTCAGTAATCAGGTGGACTTCAGGGCACCACCTCTGAAAGCAATTGCTGACTTCCTCCTGTACTTGTTTCAGGAGAAGAAGTTACAACCAGGCACTATTGATGGCTACAGATCCGCCATTGCTGACAAACTGGGCAATTCCACCATTAATGTCAGCAAAGATGAGAATCTCACTCGTCTCCTGGATAGTTTCCATAGAGACAGACCTAAGGGCAGGAGGGGCATCCCCTCCTGGAACCTTTCACTGGTCTTACATCAGCTCACAAAGGCTCCTTTTGAACCCCTGAAAGAAGCCTCCTTGAAACATTTAACTTTCAAGACTGTTTTCTTTCTGGCTTTGGGTTCAGGTAAACGCAGGAGTGAGATCCATGCTTGGTTACATAAGAACATCAGACACCAGTCAGACTGGTCTAAGGTGTCTTTATACCCCTCACCCAGCTTCTTATCCAAGAACCAGCTGGCTAAGGAAGGTCCAGATAGTGTGGCGCCAGTGGTCATCCCAGCCCTGGCACCATCTCTGGATAGGTCACTCAAAGGTGACAGGTCCCTATGTCTAGTTAGAGCCCTGCGCTACTACTTGGACAGGACTGCAGACCTCAGGCAGAATAAGGAGTTAGTCTTTGTCTCCTTCAAGAAGGGGTTTGACAAAGACATCTCACCTGCCACCATCTCCTCATGGATCAAACAGACGGTGGTTCTGTGCTATGAGCTCTCTGACCAGGAGGCCCTCACCTTACATCAGGTTAAAGCCCATGATGTTAGGGCCTTTGCTGCCTCAAAGGCTTTCCAATCAGGGATTTCCTTAGATCAGATCTTGTCAGCCTGCCACTGGAAATCTCACAACACCTTCACCCAATTCTATTTGAAGGATGTTGCCTGGGCTGACTCAGAGCTTTTCCACCTGGGACCTGTGGTGGCTGCCCAGCAGGTGCACCACCAGGCCCAGAATTGAGGGGATGTTGTATATATGTAAATATGTACATATTGTAAATATGTTAGTTATGTACATAGTGTAAATATGTTGAATGTACATATGTTTAAAAAAAAAAACAAAAAAAAAAACAAAACTGTGACTTGCTTCCCTTGGGAAGTTTATTTCTTCTGGGACTGAACTCAGCCCCTCTCTCTCTCTATCTTCCCTTCTCAACCGACTCTGGAAGGGAAGAAAAGGGGGGGGGGGGGCAACGTCGGTAGACTCCCGGTTAACTGGTGAGTTGGTGGCCGACCTTGACCTGTCAGGGTTCTCTGACCCTAGGTCAAATGGGCCTGTACTATTTTGTTTTGTTGAGTTCACAGAAGTCCCTAGCTGCTTACCCGCCTGCCAAGCGGTAGTTATTCAGCAATTGTCCATTGGATAGGATGTATTAACGCAATAAAATTGCAAATTTAATAAGTAAATTAAATTTTTATAAGTTAGAGTAAGAAATCTAAAATTCGCCACATATCTGAAATTCGCCACATGTGAAAATACTAATAAAATAAATGAATTGTGGTGAGATTTGTTGACTGTATAGTAAATTAAGGCTTTTTGAACTGAAAAATACCAATTTTAGATAAAAACATCATTTTCTTCATAAAATTAACTAAGGTTTTAGAGGTGGCGAATTTTAGATTTCTTACTCTAATACCCTATCCAATGGACAGGCAAGGCCCACCCAACCGGCCCCGCTATCAGCCTACTAGGGGTCTTACTAGGATTAGACACGAAAAAGATGCTATGACGTCAATAGGTAAACAGGAAATGAAGTATGATGCGCCACCTGGCGAATGCACACTCTGTGACCGGTCCTGCCGGTAATATATACAGGACGTCTTTTTCTGGCGTTTGGCGGGACCGGTCGCGCCGACCGGTAAAGCAATTGTCCATTGGATAGGGTATTAACTTTACTTATTAAATTTGCAAAATTCATTCCTTTCTTTACATTTGTAAATGTTAGCGATGTGAAGAACACAGGGGCAGTCTGTGTGACAAAATTAAAATTGGTGTAAATTTATTCTGTGCTTTGTATATGTGCATTGTAATTACAAAATACCTTGCAGAATACCATTTCTCTATATGCATGAATGTTACAGTTTAACTTAATACTTTATATTTCAAAGTAATTATTATTTCCTAATTTAAATACATTCAAAATCATTCCTAAGGGTGAAAAAGAATGGTGCTGGACATCCATTGTGCAATATCCAATCCAAATCCATTGTAGTTGTAAGCAACTGGAAGATGTAGATATGGTTACTAATTTGTCAAAAATGCAAAACAAATATTTGTGAAAATAAGGAAAATTGTGTAAATATGGTTACTAATTTGTCAAAAATGCAAAACAAATATTTGTGAAAATAAGGAAAATTGTGTAAAGAGCAGGTTTAGATAGTTTAGCAAATTTGAGTCGTAATTAGGTTTTACCTGTCTTATTTGTGGAAATACACAATTTTTAATAGCTTTTTGAATTCCCAGTTCATTAGTTTACATACAGTTTGTCAACATACACAGCCCATTTTTTTTGATAATGTGGAATCCTGTCACAGCTATATACATACAGATGTTTCTCATTATAGAACACAGTACAGTATCTGGCAGCCATTGCAGCATTCATCTCCTCCATCAATATTGGAGGTGGTTTCCTGGTCACCCAGAGAATGTTGGACATGTTCAAAAGACCAGGTAAAGAACCAAGAGAATACTATGGGGTAAATGAAATATTGCCCGAGTTCAAATAAAGGAATTTGTGTCCATTTTACATGAGAGGCTTAATATAGTCATAAAAGTCACAAATGTGAAATAGGATAGGCCATAAGTCAAAGAGACTGGGGTTCCCCACAGATATCTGACAAGATCTTAATTTCTTACAGAAAATACTTCATTTTTATGTCATCACTCTGCGGCGTGGGCATCCACGTCCGTGTGAACAACTTCTTCTCCAAAACTACAAGGCCTAGAGACATGCTGTTTTTTTTAAAAGATACCTTATCTATCGAGGATGAAAAATTGTTCAAGGCATGCAAATCTGTTCGTCTGTTTGCTAGAGACATTACAAGGGGGGTACCCCCACCAAAAGTGTGAAAATTTCAACTTTTTATCACAATTTTCTCCGTAACTATTGCAGGGATTTCTCTCATATCTTGCATATATGTACTAGGCCAGAGGTAGATTCTCTTGTGTGAGTATGAGACCTGGATCTGTCTTACTTTTTTTTAAATAAATTTTTTTAATAATTTTTAATGCATTAAAATTCATGAAATCATGCACTAAATCACTTATAACTTCAAAAGTGTTGCATTTACAGCATTTTGTTAAAATATGTTGTTCAGCTACTTTTTTCATAGCTACAATATGGTGAGTAAGTTGGGTGTCTGTCTCAATAGCTAAGTGAGTAATAGCTACTTTTGGGCTTTTCAGTAACTTCCATTATGAGTAAAATCACTTGTAACTTAAAAACTGTTGCATTTAGAGAATTTCGTATAAATATGTTATTCAGCTACTTTTGGGCCAGCTATAACATAGTGAAATTTCAGACCTGTAGCTCATGGCATAGCTGAGTAATAGCTACTTTTAGGTTATCACTGTTGAGTAAATCGCTTATAATTTGAAAACTATTGCATTTAGAGAATTTCGTATAAATATGTTATTCAGCTACTTTTGGGTCAGCTATAACATAGTAAAATTTCAGACCTGTAGCTCATGGCATAGCTGAGTAATAGCTACTTTTAGGTTATCATTGTTGAGTAAATCACTTATAACTTGAAAAGTGTTGCATTTAGAGCATTTTGTTAAAATATGTTATTCAGCTACTTTTTTCATAGCTACAATATGGTGAGTAAGTTGGGTGTCTGTCTCAATAGCTAAGTGAGTAATAGCTACTTTTGGGCTTTTCAGTAACTTCCATCATGAGTAAAATCACTTGTAACTTAAAAACTATTGCATTTAGAGAATTTCGTATAAATATGTTATTCAGCTACTTTTGGGCCAGCTATAACATAGTAAAATTTCAGACCTGTAGCTCATGGCATAGCTGAGTAATAGCTACTTTGAGGTTATCACTGTTGAGTAAATCACTTATAACTTGAAAACTATTGCATTTAGAGTATTTTGTTTCAATATGTTATTCACCTATTTTGGGGTCAGCTATAACATAGTGAAGTTTCAGACCTGTGGCTCATTTCATAGCTGAGTAATAGCTACTTTGAAGTTCTCACTGTAAATCAGTTATAATTGGAAAACTATTGCATTTACAGAAATTTGTGCAAATATGTTATTCAGCTACTTTTGGGTCAGCTATAACATAGTGAAATTATAGACCTATAGCTCATGGCACAACTGAGCAATAGCTATTCTCAGGTACTGACTGTTGAGTAAATCAGCTATAACTTGAAAAATATTGCATTTGGAGTATTTTGTTAAAATATATTGTTCACCTACTTTTGGGTCAGCTATAACATAGTGAAATTACAGACCTATAGCTCATGGCATAGCGGAGCAATAGCTATTTTCAGGTTCTCACTATTGAGTAAATCAGTTGTAGCTTGAAAACTATTGCATTTACAGTAGTTTGCTTAAATATGTTGTTCACCTACTTTTGGGTTAGCTATAACATAGTAAAATTTCAGACATGTAGCTCATTGCATAGCTGAGTAATAGTTCCTTTGAGGTTATCACTGTTGAGTAAATTGCTTATAACTTGGAAACTATTACATTTAGAGTAATTTGTTAAATATGTTATTCACAGAATTTTTGGTCAGCTATAACATAGTGAAATTGCAGAGCTCTATGTCATGGCATAGCTGAGCAATAGCTACTTTCAGGTTCTCACTGTTGAGTAAATCATTGTATCCACTGGATAGCCGCAGTGTGTAGAGAGAGATTTCACCATTACTGCTCTGATGAAAAAAAATATTATAGCTAGCTTTCTTAAGTTTGCAGTATATATTAATAACCATAAAATGTTGTCTGGGAATATTTTTGGCCTCATTTTGAGAAACAAGATGGCCACCACAGGTGTTTTTTGTCAGTCATGAAAAGTGCTTATATCTCCCTTATTATTGATCCTAGAGGTTTGGGATGATAAACCAACCTGTAGGAAATCATGGGGTGGGAATCTTTTGGTGTGGTCAGATTTGACCTTCAATGACCCCTCCTTCAAGGTAAAACAAGGATAGCCAAACTTAAAAGTGCTTATAACTCGCTTATTATTGGTCCCAGAGGTTTGGGATGGTAAACAGACAGGAAATCATGGGCTGTGAATCTGTTGATATGGTCCGATTTGACCTTGGAACCCTCCTTCAAGGTCAAATGAGGATAGCGAAAATTGAAAGTGCCTACAACTTACTTATTATTGGTGACAGAGATTTGGGATGGTAAACCATCTCATAGGAAATCATTGGCTCGGAATCTTTTGGTATGGTCAGATTTGACCTTTGGACCCCTCCTTCAAGGTCAAATGAGGACAGCCAAGCTTAAAAGTGCTTATAACTCATTTATAATTGGTCCTAGAGGTTTGGAATGGTAAACCATAGGAAATCATGGGCTGGGAATGTATTTATGTGGTTAGATTTGACCTTGGACCCCTTCTTCAAGGTCGAACGAGGATATTGCATTTGTAGTATTTCTTTAAAATGTTTTAACCTATTTTTTACACTTAAACAATTACCTTGTTATTTTCCTTCATAATACCATTTACAGGGCACAACTTTTTTATCCTTTTCTTCTGTCAGCTTCGGAATTTCTTTCGAACTTGCTGTTCAGTTACCATTTACTGTATTTCTGTACAGCCCTTTTCCTGATAATTATTCTGTCCTCTAATCACCTTCACAAATCAAAAACACTCAGTCAGCTGACACAGTGCCCGTTCACGGGCACTCTCCTCTTGTTGTAATTCAGTTACAACTCAAGATAAAACTGGACAGAGACAGTTAAATATCAAAAGGAAAAATATTGATTTGTAAGCTTCACATTGATTAATTTTGTGGTTACGGATAACCATTTAATTTCCAAATGAAAATTTCATATAAACGTCTCTAGTAAATTGGTTTAAATTACGATTTGAATGTATTTAGTGTGTTGCGGTGTTCATTGGTGTCTGGTGATTAGAGCTGTAATCATCAGTGATTTCTGTAGATCGACGCTCGCTTGTTAGATGCGAGTTGAACTCGAGTTGAACTCGAGTAAATGACACAAATATAAATAAAATAATAATGTCCAAATATTGTCATCAAGGGATCCGCCATTAACGTATTTAATACCATTTTATTGCAAGGAAATATATTCTGTTGCCGGCAGGTATGTATGAGCACATTATGGAACATCCACATAAATAAGGAAATAAAAATAAAACGACCATTGCTCATTAAATTTTTTGTCTTTATGGTTAGATAAACTGTAAAAGTGCTGGTTTTATAACAAGACTAGTATATTATAATTTATTTCTTAAAAACTCGAGTTTAAATTACGTAAATCGATGTCATCCCAAATATCGCCCACCGAGTTACGACTCGAGTTTCGGTCAACTCGTTACAGCACTACTGGTGATGTTTTCAAATCATAACTGTGTATTATTTTAATACAATGCCCTAGTTTAAAAAGTAAGTACAAGTGGCACTCACTGATGAGATCCTGTTGAACTCTCTCACTGATAAGCTGTATGAGTGAGTCAGTCACATATCTGAAGGTGCCATGTTTATTAATGGTGAAGGTTTTTTTCAAAGAAGATCGGATATCTTTTGGGAACAGTCATAATAAGTACAGAAATTGTCAGTGTGTTATAATAAGCAAAAATTAGTCACTAAAAGTTTTTGTTACATATGCATATGTCGTGTACAAGTTGGGATTTTGTACAAATTATAACTTCTACAAGGTTTTACATAAGTTATAACTTGTACAAAATCCCAACTTGTACACGACACAAAAACTGCTTACCATATTCATCATAATGCACTGATATCTTGATATTGGGATTCTTATTTTTACCTTAACCAAGAAGGTTATATTTTGGTGGTGTGTGTTTGTTTATTTGTTTGCAAAATAACTCAAAAGTTTGGACAAATTTCAATGAATTTTTCAGGAATCGTTGACAGCAACAGATGATTTGCAGTGTGTGCATTTTGCCTTTTTTTTGCTTGTAGATGATCCCCCAGAGTACAACTACCTGTATGCAATTCCTGGCATGGCGTTTATTGGCGGGTATGGTGCCTTGGCTGCAACTGGCCAGTATCCTGACATTCACAACATGGCTTACCTGGCAGCCTCACTGTGTTGTGTGGGTGCCTTGACAGGACTGTCATCACAGAGCACTTCCAGGCTGGGTGAGTGCACTGCTCTGTATACAATAGTTTTATAATATGTTTACAATATTATTTGACACTTAAGTTGATCAGGATTGTGATGTACTGGTACCTCACTTGAAGTTCTAAGGACCTTCACCTCTGTGGTACCGGGTTCAGGTCAAACTCTTGGCAATATGTGGGATTCATTGATTGCCTGTCCTGATATGACCTGAGCTTTTACAAGGGACTCAGAACCCCAGTTTTAACTCCAACTCTATAGTCATTGGATCCGGTCTCTTCATAACAGGGCCTGGCCACCTCTTCTCTGACCCTCGGATACTGTAGTTAGTTAACTATCTTGTTCTGTTGTGACTCTGTTTTTGTTAAGGGGGTATTAAGCTCTATAAAAGTCAAGTTAGAAAACAAATTACCTGGAGGCAATATTGTGTGGACATTCTGACCATACTATTCTCCGATTCCTCGCAGACTGGATAGATAATATGTAGGGGGTTATGAAGGATAGGTTCAGTTGTAAAGCATAGTGTTGTGTATAGGGTAGTGGCAACACTATTCAGTTGTTGTTGCCGCCGGTGTCGTAAAACCCCAGCTTTGACGGACTTTCACCTTTTATTTACTTTGCATTATCACTCAGGATTGACATTGCCATATTATAATCAAACTTATGTCTTTTTCAGGCAACGCACTGGGTATAATTGGAGTGACTACTGGTTTGGCGGCCACACTGGGTCATATCAAACCTGACCCACTCCTCCTGACACAGATGGGTGCATGTGTGGGAACAGGTGAGTACTTGTGTTCTACCCCATAGCAATTGGATAGAGAAAACTGTAACGGTATTCATAAATATCCCTTTAATTTGTGGCTTTAGCAATATATTAGAATTAGTCATAATCACATTGAGTGTGATATTGTAGTTTGTGAAAAAAAAATTTCTTCATACTACTAAATTTGAGTTTATCCTAACCCACTTGCCTCACACTACTCAAGTTCTTGGTTTGAATCGTGGCAAAGCCTTTAGGGGGTTAATGTTGGTAGTTATTCACCTGTGTTCAATGTGTTTTAGTGCAGAATCTTGACCAACTGGTATTCACCGTTTACCCATTACTGTGGGATGATTTAGACTTATCCAGTGTGCCGAAAGTGGCATTTGGGTTTGAAGATGAGATTTTTTTTATGAATACCGACTGCTGGTACCACCTATTTATACTTCAGCTGTATCTTTCGGAGTTAAGAAATTGTCTTGACACTGTTGTACTGAGACACCAGCATGAACATCTGGTACCTAGTTATATGAGGATATAATGAGATAATGTCTCTGTTTATCAAGTCAGACGCCATGACTTGATGGATTATTGCCCGTAGAGATATATCATTCAAATTAATCTAAAAATCATCTATCTACTCCTCACTCAGGCTATTACTTTGTTTAACATTGAAGTTGGTGTGGCCTCTAGTGCTATGATGATGTTTATCGAAGTTTGATAGTTTGCTCGTTTATTACCCTGAATACAAAGTCTCTGTTCAAATGTCTGAAATTCGGATTTTGCAAAAAGTTTAGAAATCACCAACATCACCGCACAACCCAACAGATCCTATTTTCGCCCATCTGTAAAACCTGTTGTTTTTATTGAAAATATGGCGGAATTTTATTCAATAAAGTAACAAGATTTTACATCCAATTTCTGTGTTTAAACTAGTTTAAAAAACGTTTTACGACAATCGACCTAGATCAAAGTTCGCTGGCTTGTACAGATGCCAAACATCGAACCAGAAATTCAAAGCAATTTCACGGCACTTTTGGCCACTATGCTCAGAGGTTGTAACAAGAGTACTCAGAGAGTACAAGCTCTGCTAAAGCCCAACACCTCTGAAGTTGCTTATGAGTACAATGATAAAAAAAATCATGGGTACAGAATTGGCTCTTAACCAAAATAAAGTCTGTTGTATGTTAGATCAAGAACCACCTACTGTTAAAATTTCATGAAAATTTGTTCAGTTTTTTTTTTGTAGTCTCACATACAAACAGAATTCAATGATCACAATTCCTTTGCTATGGTAGTAAGTAATTAACAATAAATAACAAGACATTTTATGCAACTTGCTGTTGTATGATAAATATTATATGGTATACATTATAGGTGGACTAATTGGTATGACTTTGGCCAAACGTATTGAGATCACTGACCTTCCTCAAACCGTCGCCTTGTTCCACAGTCTAGTTGGCGCGGCTGCAGTGATCACATGTATCGCCAACTACATGTATGAATTCCCACACTTTGCCACTGATCCAGCCGCAGGTGTGACCAAAACAGTGGCTTTTCTCGGTACTTACATTGGAGGAGTGACCTTCACTGGATCCCTCATTGCCTTTGGAAAACTGCAGGGTGAGTCCGATCAAAAAGGAAATGTACAGTCAATAGTTCGTATGAAAATTGCCAATATATAATACCATAAGTACAGCCAGAACCTGTTTGAATTTTGTTAGAATTTATGTTTTATCTGTGTTATTGTATGAAACAACTGGCACAAACAAAAAATTAACAACTCTTCATTCAATTATTTTATACATTGATCAGTTTACTCCATTTTGGTACAAAGCATGGAGAGTTCCAAGTTAAAGAGCAGTTAAAATCAGTTGGCATATGGCATATTTACTGAAAATTTCCTCCAGTAGGTACGCATATTTACTGGATTAAAAAAACCAGTACACATCCCTATTTACCAAAGTTTCCAGGGAATACATGAATATACCGACAAGTTTAGCAGATGTGGATATTTACTGATTTTACATTGTTTACTGTAACTTATACAAAGGAGTACTCTTTTGAAATCTATGCCCTGAATAATCCCTTATTCTTTGAACCTGTATTTTTGAATTTTTTAGTGTATATTTTCTGCCTTAAGGCATCCACCATCTTGTCTGAGAATCACCATTTTGTTCTAACCTCTGTATTCAGATTAATGAGTGAAAATCTTTAAATTTGTTTATTTGTTCCAGGATCTCTGAAGTCTGACCCACTTCTCCTGCCGGGCCGTCATGCTCTGAACTTTGGTCTGCTGGCTGCAAACATTGCGGCCATGGGCTACTTTTTGTATGATCCATCTTATATGGCAGGAATCAGCATGCTCGGCACCACCGCTGCCCTGTCCAGTGTAATGGGAGTGACCCTCACTGCAGCAATTGGAGGTCTGTCTAATTTTGTGGTTATATTTCTGGTTTTATGGATGTGGTTGTGGAGGGACTAGGGAAGCAACAATTTTGTTAAAAATATGGTGTCTTCCAAACCAGTGGTAGGCTTTAGATTGTGTATTTGTGGTGGTAACTTGTTTTTACTGCAGAATGTTACTGCTTTTTTCCATCTTATCAACTGTGAAGTCGTGATATATATGACCTATGCAGTATATTGAAGGGGCATCAACTCCAAATCTATCAGTATTCATTGTTTCATGGAAAACTTGCATGTTATTTACATAGGTGCGGACATGCCTGTGGTGATCACTGTACTGAACTCTTACTCTGGCTGGGCTCTGTGTGCTGAGGGTTTCATGTTGAATAACAACATCATGACTATTGTGGGTGCACTCATTGGAAGCTCTGGTGCCATCCTGTCCTACATCATGTGTGTGGTAAGTGTTTATTATTTCCTGTATACATGATAGTATTGTCTCCTATATTATGTGTGTGGTAATTATTTAGATACAGTAATATTTTAACAATATAGTCGCATACATGTTTGTGGAGAGTATTTTGGTAGTTACAGTAATATAGTTTAAGCCAATACATAGTGTCATGCATTATTAACATTAGCTATGTTAAGTGTAGTGTTATGGTTGGTAGAATATATGGAAACCAGAATCCTGGACTATTTTTCAAACAAATTTTGAATGCAAATCAGTGAACCAAAAATGTTATTTATTAAAAATATGTTATCAGGAGGCCGCCAATGCATAACTAAAATACTTTAAAAAAAAATTAAATAAATAAATATAATTGAATTTTAGTGTATCCCCAATCAAATAGTCAACTGACAGGAAGTGAAAATTGTGAATCCAAAACATGGTAGTTTCCTCTCAATGAATTTGCAATAAGATTTCCTGAAGGTACAAAAATATGGGATTAAAGTTTGCAACTTCTTCAGATTTTGGGGTATTCTTGCAATATTTTAAGTTTTCCTTCAATTATATGTCAACAAGCAAGATATTGGTTTTAAAATGTTGTCATGGTCTTTCAGTAAAATGCTTTTGACATTGAGTAACCAACAACACTGACCCATCCCTAACTTTCTGTTAAGGTTTTTATTTTACTTGCTTGTTTATTTCTTAATTACAAGCCCAACAATAACTTAGCAGCGTGGAGTCTACTTGCAGTGTCATTTTGTGTGTTTCAGGCCATGAACAGGTCTCTCCCCAATGTAATACTGGGAGGCTATGGAACCTCAAGTTATGCTGGTGGAAAAGCCATGGAAATCACAGGTGAAAAACAAATTTACCATAACAGAAAATCTTAATTGCAGACACAGATACATATATATAAAATTGTGTACCACAGCTTTTGATTTATTAGTGTAAATAGAAAGAAATTAATCTAGTTTATTACCCCACAGCCCTTAAGGGCTGTCGGGGTATTGTTTTTACCCATGGTGTCCGGGTGGGCGGGCGGCTGGAAAAAGTTTGTCCGGGCTGTATCTCAGAAACCGTAAGGTGTAGGAAGTTGATACTTGATAGGGACATTGGTTAGGGGGTGTAGGTGTGCAACGTCATGGTCTGACCTTGATTTGACCTTTGACCTTGACATAGTGACCTTGACCTATAAAATCTTGTCCGGGCTATATCTCAGAAACTGTAAGGTGTAGGAAGTTGATATTTGGTAGGGACATTGGTTAGGGGGTGTAGTTGTGCAACGTCATGGTCTGACCTTGATTTGACCTTTGACCTTGCCGTAGTGACCTTGACCTATAAAATCTTGTCCAGGCTATATCTCAGAAACTGTAAGGTGTAGGAAGTTGATATTTGGTAGGGACATTGGTTAGGGGGTGTAGTTGTGCAACGTCATGGTCTGACCTTGATTTGACTTTTGACCTTGCCGTAGTGACCTTGACCTATAAAATCTTGTCCGGGCTATATCTCGGAAACTGTAAGGTGTAGGAAGTTGATACTTGGTAGGGATATTGGTTAGGGGGTGTAGGTGTGCAATGTCATGGAGTGACCTTGATTTGACCTTTGACCTTGCCGTAGTGACCTTGACCTATAAAATCTTGTCCAGGCTATATCTCGGAAACTGTAAGGTGTAGGAAGTTGATACTTGGTAGGGATATTGGTTAGGGGGTGTAGGTGTGCAGTGTCATGGTGTGACCTTGATTGGACCTTTGACCTTGCCGTAGTGACCTTGACCTATAAAATCTTGTCCGGGCTATATCTCAGAAACTGTAAGGTGTAGGAAGTTGAAACTTGGTAGGGACATTGGTTAGGGGGTGTAGGTGTGCAACGTCATGGTCTGATCAGGATTTGACCTTTGACCTTGCCGTAGTGACCTTGACCTATAAAATCTTATCCAGGCTATATCTGAGAAACTGTAAGGTGTAGGAAGTTTATATTTAGTAGAGACATTGGTTAGGGGGTGTAGTTGTGCAACGTCATGATCTGACCTTATTTGACCTTGCTGTAGTGACCTTGACCTATAAAATCTTGTCTGGGCTATATCTCGGAAACCGTAAGGTGTAGGAAGTTGATACTTGGTAGGGACATTGGTCAGGGGCCATAGGTGTGTATTATCATGGTGTGACCTTAATTTGACCTTTGACCTTGTCGTAGTGACCTTAACCTTTAAAATCTTGTTGCACCTTTGGGTCTGTCTTTTGATGCAGATTATGCACTGTTAATTCATATTAGAATTTATTAAGAATTTTACTTTCATAACTTCCCATTGTAAGAGATAGAATTTCATCAAGTGAGCCACAGATTTTGCTCCAACACCACACATAAGCGTTCATTAAATGTATTACCACTTCTGTATGCATGGTAATATTCAAAACATCTAAACCATAATTCGGCCATGCAGATGTAGATAAAGAATGTTGAATTTTAGTTTACTGATTAATGCTGTCATCTTGTTATTGAATTGACTTGGTTTAATACTTCATCTTTACATGCATTATCTTTCTTTTAGACATTATTTTCTGCATTTAAACATTTTTTTGGAACTTTATATAACTGACAGTGCTCTGAAAGTATCCTGAACTTTGTACTGGTACAGTGCTTCTGTATCTCATGGTGTTGAAAATATTTCCCTAGGCTGTGGGGTACGGGCATCTCTGATGCTATTTTTTGAGCTTAGATGTGTATGAAAAATTTAAAAATTATTTTTTTTTGGGAAAATTTGAATAAACCACTGATAATTATCTTTAGCATATATTGGTACACTGTCATGTTACTGTTGTGGACAGTAGACCTCCCACTTGTCACGGTGACGGCATGAATCTCGGCTTTGGACATGTTTGCCCTTTGGGTTTGAGGTTTTAAGGGGTTTCAGTGGTGCAGTGGTTTCAAGTTGCACAAATCACAAATTACAAGGCTCTGACCTCTGTGATGGTGGGTTCCAGTCTAATTCATGATATTATGTCAAAATGCCGATTGTTTTCACCAATGTGATCCCAGCTGTTATTCGATGGCGCCAAATTGATGCGAACATCCTTCAAACACTATTTTCCAATAAGGCATAATGAGGTCAATACCAGAAGTAGCATCTGCATGGAGAGTATTGAGTGGAATCTCCTCTATTTTCTTGTTCGATTATTTGTCCATTTTTCCGACTGATGATCAACCCACAATCAAATTGTTTACTCCACTGTTGGTCAGTACATGATGAAACAGTTTCTGGGATAAAGTACATATCAATTTAAAAATTAAGGTGTTTCTGACATTTAGAATCTACCTAAAGCACCCACTTCCTGTAAATATGGCAGTAGTTACAAACTAAGTCTACGTACACGTGTATGCGGCTTACGACATCCGACGGCCGATTTGCGATAGCGACTTTTTCCCTCCTTCTCATTTATGTTTGGTTATTTACATGTATCCGACTCCGATTTGCGACATCCGATGTGCGACGGCGATTTTTTCGCTCAGGGACCCAAAAAATCGGATGACAAGTAAATTTAGATGAATGTCGACAGAATATTGGGAAGGTTGAAAAAAATTTGCCATCGCAAATCGGCCGTCGGGTGTCGTGAGCCGCATACATGTGTATGTACACTAATCCTAAATTCATGATAAATCTATTGATTTATTATAGACAACTTTCTAAAATATTAAAAAAAATGTAGATATGGAGATGCATGGAAAAAGTCAAGATTTAAGCTAATCGATTTCTAGAAATTGTCAGTGACTGGCCATGATTGTACCGTGACACTGACAATGATTGAAACATTCATCAAATTGTCCATCCACTATTGGATAGACATAACTGTGGTGTTGTGAAGGCAAGTCTCTAAAGATTGGTCTTTGTGACCTGACCACAAGTAGTAATCTATTCCCCACAAATGGTGCCACAACTTCAAAACTCTTGCTACCAACTTATACATAAAAAGGTTATTGCTGACCTAGTTGTTAGCGAATTTGGCATCTTATCACCGGAGGGTGCCTCCGGGTAGGTTCAAATCCCATAACTGGTAATGCTGTGAGCCTGTCCCAGTGGAATGCAGGCTGTTGAATATGATGTAAAACCCGGACTTTGAACTTTGTTGTGTATTTATTAAGCCCAACATTGACCTTTGACCTCTGTGTGTTGCCAGGCACCCACACAGAGATCAATCCTGACAACACTGTGGAGCTGATGACGGAGGCGGAGAACATCATGATTGTCCCCGGTTACGGCCTTTGTGTTGCTAAGGCTCAGTACCCCATTGCAGAACTGGTGGATCTGTTGCGGTCAAAAGGAAAGAATGTCCGCTTCGGCATCCACCCTGTGGCAGGTCAGTGGATGGTCAGTTTGTTGACCGTAGGGCTTAAATGAAAAATAATATTTTTACTAGACTACTCTGTTGCCATATACTTCACTAAGAGTATTTTATTTAGGGTAAAAAAATAACTGGAAAATGTGTGATTTTTCTGTTAAATGTTAAATAAAAAAATAGCTCATTTGAATTAAACTTTACAAAAATATTTGTGAGATTGCTTACAACCTAAAGCCTGCTTGGGGCCTTCTCCCAATATGACCCTGAATGGGATGTTAAACCCTAACTTTGACCTTTGACAAGATTGGAATTTAGTATATTTACAGCATGGATAGGAAGTGTAGAAAGTGGGCCATTGAGAAAGTAAACAAACATGCCACCACACTTGATTCATTTTTGCTTCAGTTTAAGGGTCCAATTCGATGCTTTTATGGGATGAATGTTTGTTAAGTAGTTAAAATATTTATTTTTGATTTTGTTACATGTTTGTGTTGTTGGTATATATTGAAATGTTGATGGTATGTCTCAACATCAGCAGTTCTGTCGCAAGATCAGTCGATGTTGAAAAATTGATCACAAATTCCTACACTACTATAGATCTCAGTGTTTGTGACCACTGACCAGGAGTAAGTTTATGGTGTTCCCAGGACTACGTCAGTATCAAAAGTCAGGCACATAGCACCAAATTCTGAGTCAGTGTCATTGAAAGTCTTTCATGTATTGCAAATCAGTTTGCGCCCAGCATGAACCCATTAACATGGAGTTTTTACTTAAAAATATAAAGTATTTCAGACTCGTGAAGCCTTATTTGCTATCCATTAATATCCCATTTACACCACTGGCGGTATTGTAAATTCGCATGCGCATTCGTCTGCGCATGCCCATGGTTTGAAATTCAGGGTCGGAAAGAAATTTTAAACATTTTGAAACTTCCATAGGATGTGCAAGGTAATGGATGTTTCGTCACTTTGTCACAAGGTTGAATACAGCCTTGGACAGTAGTTGAAGGACAGGGGCATTTCCACGGGTATACCGCCTATAGTGTGAGTGATACACCAAATCTCTGAAGGTATGTGGAGTCCTTGGAGACGGTTCCACAGCCGAGTTAAACCTCTGAACACGGTTCTTACCACCTGTAGTGTGAACGGGGCATAATGTAACTGTAATGCCCTGTAACACCCTAGAACATATAAATATTTGAAAATTAGTTCCCCAAAGATAGCCCAACATCACTTTCTTGCCTGGTTTTACTGGACTATGAAAGTGCAGTGGTTGTATGGAGCTGAATACTACTAGTGTAGTTTGAGGTATATTCTAAACCACGGTGTTGAAGAGTAAGTCTGTCTACATGTGTGGATGGTGTCTGTCATATTCCATAGACTTCCCAGAGCTCCATGTTGGCAATAACTGGGGAGACAAGCCATGACAGGAACAGCTTTAAAATATTTTTTTGATACAATTTCTGATCATATTAAATATTTGCTTGCTGTTACCTTATTGTTTGAAAAACATTGTGTGGAAATTAAATTCAACTCTTTATTCAAATGTTATTTCAAATGTTTATTCTTCCATTTTCTGAACTAAAGCCTTTTGACATGTGAAAAGTAGTATGCACAGTATACTGCATGAACTTGAGTTTTGGACAAAATTGTGTGATGTTTTTATTGCATTAATTGTGTGAGCTTTGTATTGCATTAATACTTCTTACACAATGGATATATGCTATAACGGTCCGCACGACTGGCCCCATCAAACAACAGAAAAAGCTGTCCTGTGTTATCCACCGGCAGGACCGGTCATTTAGGGTGCATTCGCAAGGTGGCACCTTATACTTACTTCCTGTCCAGATACATGACGTCATGGCATGACATGACACTGAACTGTCAGATGACACGCATTCAACAATGGCAGAATTGTTTTCCTAATTTCCATGCTGTTTTTAACAGAAATTAACGAGAAGAAGATGACCGTTTAATTTTACAACACCTAATTAGCTTTTTAGTCTAACTTCTAGTCCAAAAACTTGGCCACTTTCACTTTTTATTTTTTACCCCACAGCCCTCGAGTTTTCACCCATGTTGTCTGGCTGGGCGGGCGGCGGGAAAAAGGTTGTCCGGCCTGTATCTCAGAAACCGCAAGGTGTAGGAAGTTGATACTTGGTAGGGACATTGGTTAGGGGGTGTAGGTGTGCAACGTCATGGTGTGACCTTGATTTGACCTTTGACCTTGCTGTAGTGACCTTTAGTTTGAAAATCTTGTCCGGGCCATATCTCAGAAACTGTAAGGTGTAGGAAGTTGATACTTGGTAGGGACATTAGTTAGGGGGTGTAGGTGTGGAACGTCATGGTGTGACCTTGATTTAGCCTTTGACCTTGCCATAGTGACCTTGACCTATAAAATCTTGTCCGGGCTATATCTCGGAAACCGTAAGGTATAGGAAGTTGATACTTGGTAGGGACATTAGTTAGGGGGTGCAGGTGTGGAACGTCATGGTGTGACCTTGATTTGACCTTTGACCTTGCTGTAGTGACCTTGACCTATAAAATCTTGTCCAGGCTATATCTCGGAAACCGTAAGGTGTAGGAAGTTGATACTTGGTAGGGACATTGGTTAGGGGGTGTAGGTGTGCAACATCATGGTGTGACCTTGATTTGACCTTTCAACTTGTCGTAGTGACCTTGACTTGTAAAATCTGGTCCGGGCTATATCTCAGAAACCGTAAGGTATAGGAAGTTGATACTTGGTAGGGACATTGGCTAGGGTGTGTAGATGTAAAACGTCATGATATGACGTTGATTTGACCTTTGACCTTGCCGTAGTGACCTTGACCTATAATGCCTTGTCCAGGCTATATTTCGGAAACCATAAGGTGTAGGAACTAGGAAGTTGATATTTGGTAGGGACATTGCTCGGGGGTTATAGGTGTGCAACGTCATGGTGTTACCTTGATTTGACCTTTGATCTTGCATATCTGATGCTATTTTATCCCTCTACAGGGATATGTGATACTTTTTTATTTCTCTTATATCTCTCATATATTTTTACTTGAATCTTGGTTGTTGTACCTTTGGGTGTCTTTTGAAGATTAAGCACTATTAAAGTCATATTAGAATTCATTAAGGGTTTTACTTTTGCAACTTTCCATTGTAACAGATGGTATTGCATCAAGTGAGCCACAGGTTTTGCCCCAACTCCACATATAAGCATGTATTGCCACATCTGTATGTATGGGTAATATTCAAAACATTAAGATAAATAGGAATCGAATGACCAAATCTTTCCAAAAGGGAGGCCTAAATATGATAGACACTGAAAAGTTTATCTATGCATTAAAATCTACATGGGTTAAAAGACTTTGGAATAATGATGGTGCACAATGGGCAAAAGTATTAGATTACAGAGTTCTTCCTCGCGATAAGTTAGTATTACTGGGCCCTTCGTGGCATAAAACGTTTAACAACAAAGTAACAAACCCATTCTGGAAAGACATTTTATTATCTTGGAGTAAAATTAATGAAAATATCCCATTAAAAACTTTTCAAGATTTTATTACAGACTCGTTCTGGTACAATTTCAAAAATCGGCACCGAATCTTTCTTCCTCTCAAATTGGTACAAGGCTGGAATTTTCTGCGCAGCAGACATCATGGACAGTAAAGGAATTCTTCCAAAAATCACTCTAGAGAAAAAATATAAGATAAGGATTAATTTTCTAGAATACCATAGGGTAAAACTGAAAGTTGAAAAACTACCCACAGACGTAAAAGATACATATTGCCCACGGCCAATCATTCCAAAACAGCTAGAATGTTTGTATACAAAAATAAATGCACAAAGAGCATCTACTGCTCCCAGCTTAAAGGTAGTAGTTCTTGGGAAGATTATGGCCAAATAAAGTTAAAATGGGACAAAGCTTTAAAAAAAATATCAGTCTAGAGGATTGGAAAAGTGCCTATCAAATTTGCTTCCACTCAATAGATGATAATAATATAAAGTGGTCCAATATAGAGTAATAAACATGATATTGGGCACAAGACAATATCAATTTAATACAAAAATACTTGATAACCCAACTTGTGGATATTGCAACGCGCCTGAGGAAACAATAGAGCATCTATTTTGTGAATGTGCTCCAATTATTTCTTTTTGGAATGATCTAAGAAGTTATGTTCAGCAAAAACTAGGCATGGAAATGAACCTAAATCCTATTAAATAAATATAATTTTAGGTCAGTTTAAAACTGATCCAAATTACACCTTTTACAATATCTTATACTTAATTACAAAAAAATATATTTTTCAATGCTCAAAGGCTTGCAAAAATCCTAATTTATTAAGTTTACTAAAAAGAGTGGAATTTGTATATAGGGACCAAAAACTTGCTGCCATTTTAAACTCCACTGCAGTTCAATTTGAAAGAGAATGGCACAAAGTAAAACTTCTGATCCAGATTCCATGTGTACCAAATGATGCAGAGACAATTGACAGACAATAGACTAATAACTTTCAGCCCTGTTATACAAATAATCCTAGTAGTCATATATAATTAACAATGTTATGTACAACCACATTGTTATGTACATATATCCATATTCCGTATGTGCCTGCACTTGTACATGCGCCCGATGGGGGGTTGGCTGCCCTCGCCCCTCCGGGTGAACTTGCACGAAATTAAAAAAAAGGGCAAATAAAAATTATCGAATGGGAAAAAAAAAAATATTCAAAACATTCAAACCATAATTTGACCGTACATAATTGTGATATTTTCATTGACAGCTATTCTCCAGTTAAGAAATTTTACAGCTTCATAACTTTTAGTTTACTGAATTGTCTTGTTATGTCCACCCCACTTGGTTTCCAGACATTTGAGGCAACAGTTCTTATCCTATCTTTACCAAATTTGGCATGCAGGTTTATTGGGTTAATAGCTTGTATGGGATGATAGCTCTATAGCTAACTGAGTAATAGCTACTTTGCTACTTTTGAGTATCTCTTTGGTTTCCAGACATTTTAAGGAATGCTATTAAGCCTAGCTTTCTGAAATTTGGTATGGAGGTTCATTGGGTTAATAGCTTGTGTGGGATTGCTTTTGGTGGGAATTGCTTCATAGATGAGTGAGTAATTAATTAAATAAATGAGTAATTGGCTATTTTGAATACTGAAAAAGGCAAATGTGCTCATATCTCCTAAACCGTGCGAGATAGAGCGATTTCGTCGAAATTTTTGACCCACAGGTTATCTCAGAAATGCACTCTCAGTAATTTTCAAAAAAATTTCCCCTCCCCAAAAATGGCGGCCATTTTGAATTTTTGAATTTTTGCCCAAAATGGCAAAACACAAATTTGCTTCTATCTCCTTAACCGTGCGAGATATAGCGATTTCGTCGAAATTTTCGACCCACAGGGTATCTAAGGGATGTACTCTTTGCAATTTTCAAAAAATTTTCCCCTTCTCAAAAATGGCGGCCATTTTGAATTTTTGTCAAAAATGGCAAAACACAAATTTGCTTCTATCTCCTTAACCGTGCGAGATAGAGCGATTTCATCAAAATTTTCGACCCACAGGGTATCTAAGGAATGTACTCTTTGCAATTTTCAAAAAATTGTCCCCTCCCCAAAACTGGCGGCCATTTTGAATTTTCGAATTTTTGCCAAAAATGGAAAAACACAAATTTGCTTCTATCTCCTTAACCATGCGAGATGAGCGATTTTGTCGAAATTTTCGACCCACAGGGTATCTAAGAAATGTAATCTTTGCAATTTTCAAAAAAAATTTCCCCTCCCCAAAAATGGCGGCATTTTGAATTTTTGCCAAAAATGGCAAAACACAAATTTGCTTGTATCTCCTTAACCGTCCGAGATGGAGCGATTTCGTCGAAATTTTCGACCCACAGGATATCCAAGGAATGTAATCTTTGCAATTTTCAAAAAAATTTCCCCTCCCCAAAAATGGTGGCCATTTTGGATTTTCGAATTTTTGCCAAAAATGGCAAAACACAAATTTGCTTCTATCTCCTTAACCGTGTGACACAGAGCGATTTCGTCGAAATTTTCGACCCACAGGGTATCCGAGCAATGTACTCTTGGCAATTTCAAAAAATTTTCCCCTCCCCAAAAATGGCGGCCATTTTGATTTTTCGAATTTTTCCCAAAAATGGCAAAACACAAAATTGCTTCTATCTCCTTAACCGTGCGAGATAGAGCGATTTCGTCAAAATTTTCGACCCACAGGTTATCTCAGAAATGCACTCTCAGTAATTTTCAAAAAAATTTCCCCTCCCCAAAAATGGCGACCATTTTGAATTTTCGAATTTTTGCCAAAAATGGCAAAACACAAATTTGCTTCTATCTCCTTAACCATGCGAGATGAGCGATTTTGTCGAAATTTTCGACCCATAGGGTATCTAGGGTATCTAAGAAATGTACTCTTGGCAATTTTCAAAAAATTTTCCTCTTCCCAAAAATGGCGGTCATTTGGAATTTTCAAATTTTTGCCAAAAATAGAAACAGAAATAAAACAGAAATTTGCTTCTATCTTCTTAACCGTGCAAGATAGAGTGATTTCGTCAAAATTTTCGACCCAACCAATGCAAAAAGGCATGAAGCTGAAATAATTTACATGTACGCTAATAAATATTTAACCATCATTGATATATTTTACAAATGAAACAGGGTCTTGTAAGACTACTGTACAATTTTGGCAAAAGGTTCATGGGGTGGACATTACACATGATAATGTGTGTTCTTCTATGCTATCCTGTTTCTATTCATATGTCGCAGCTACTATCAACAGGGCATCCTATTTCTAGTTTTAATGCTTAATCTTTACATGCAATGCTCTGAAAGTATCCCAATCTGTGTGCTGTTCACTATTCTATATCTCATGGTATTAAAAATATTTCCCCAGGCTGTGGTGTATGGACATCTCTGATGCTATTTTGCCATTTTATAGTAACCAAATTACAGACAATTTTAACTCATTGAAGTACTGAGTGCTGTGGTTATCTTACCCTCTGTATTTGAGACAAGTCTTTCCAAAACTGATGTTGTGATGTGGTTCTTGGTAGGGCAGGGTCGTAACACCAATATCTCGGTATCGAGACCAATTCACTTCAACACCGTAGCGACACTTTACAGCTGGTATTTCGAATGTCAGTGTATGATATTGTGAGAAAACATTAAGTATTAGAAACATACCACAAATCTGAAGAAACTGCAAACTTTTATCCCATATTTTTATGTGTTTTAGCACCTTTATAGTGATTTCTTTCAGAACTGCAATGTTTTCTTTTCGCTAGTCTTACTTGTGGTTTGTGGGCCTGTTAGATTGGGTATATGCTAGAACGCAATTTCTTCTTTCTGTATCCCGGAATCAGTACGGTTTTACACTGACAGGATATTGAAATGGAAAATCTGCTACCGACCCTGCCCTAGTTCTTGGTAACAGATTTTACTGCTGCCATGACCTTTCCTTTGTTTTAACAATGTATAAATTGCAGTTTGTATCTGATCAGATGTTCTCAATGTTTGACCTTAATCTGTTCAAGCACAACCTGTATTTGCCTTTCATAGACAGGAGTTGATCATGTATGGGACATAAAACTTGATAGTATATACTGTATTGCTTTCATGAAAACTTTCTTGCCGATTTTCATTAAAATAGGGTATAAAACCCAACATCACCTTCTTGTCTGGCTTTGCTGGATTATGAAGGTGTAGTGGTTGTATGGAGCTGAATACTACTAGTGTAGTTTGAGGTATATTCTAAACCACGGTGTTGAAGAGTAAGTTTGTCTACATGTGTGGATAGTGTCTGTCATATTCCATAGACTTCCCAGAGCTCAATGTTGGCAATAACTGGGGAGACAAGCCATGACAGGAACAGCTTTAAATAATTTTTGATACAATTTCTGATCATATTAAATATTGCTTGCTATTCCTTTAATGACTGGAAAATGTTTAAGTTGTGTGGAAATCAAATTCAACTCTGCTCTTTATTCAGATGTTATTTCAAATTTTTATTTTTCCATTTTCTGAACCAAAGCCTTTTGACATTTTTAAAAAGTAATAGGCACAATATACTACATGAAGTTAAGTTTTGGACAAATTGTGTGATGTTTTGACAAGCTTTTTAGTCTTAACTTCTAGTACAAATATTTGACCAATTAGAGTTTTATTTTATTGTGTTAATACATCTTACCTAGTGGACAAATGCATTTGTCCGGTGCCCTGCCTGTCTCGCCATACGTTAGAAAAAACGTGCTGTGCTGGGCTCTGGCCGCGACTGGTGGTGTCCTGTTCATTCGCCAGGTGGATTTGTAGCCTCCTGTCAGTCTGCTTTGCATGTGCGCGCATGCACACTTCCTCTTAAATTTTCCATTTTATTACGCTACAATAGCTTACCATGTGGGACTTAATGCTGTTCTCGGGTTGCCACACCCGGGGCCAACGTCTTAGAAAAAAGATCGTTCTTGTTAGCCACCGGATATACTGGTAGTTGTCGTCACGTGATAACTTCTGACCAATCGCCCTACTTTCTCGTTGGCCACGATTGACTGGTAGCAGTTTGTAAATATACAGACATTTTCATTTATTTCTCAGTCTTTACGTATTGTTGGAGGCTAATATTTGAATATTTCATTTCATATATTTCATAGATTATTCTGTAAAATTATTGATTTCACAACTTAAGTATTTTCCTTACAATCCGCGTGTTTTGAGTTTTCTCGGTTCAGGCAATTTCAATTGGACGTCTTTTTATTGCGTTAAAATGTCTCTCCATCAAGCAAACAAAGACAAACTGAGAGCTCAGAAATGCCGCCATTTTTGCTTCAGTTTTGATAATCATAACTACTGCCCTACGTGTAGGGAGGCTGGCAAGAGAGATGACCCCTGTGTCACTTTTGAAGCACCCTGCCATATTTGCACGTCTCTCACTGATGAGCAATTGCAAAAAATTCAAAACAGGAAGCGGTACTTAAAAAAGCAAAAAGCGGAAACTAGTTCTAAAGATGAACTAGATCTCTTGGGTGAAGGCGATGGGGACTCTTTTACTGGTTCCAATGCAGACCTACAGAGTGCTGCCGATAACCTCTTTACCTCACCCCCCCCGTCCTCAACCTCTCGCCTTCAGTTCTTTATCATTAAAAACCCCAGCTAAAGCTGTCCCACCCACCCCAGGTACTGTTTTGCAAAACAAAATTCAAAGAAATTTAGAGAAATCCCTGGGTGATTCCTTAAATATACATTTACAGCAGCAAATGGGTTCCTTCCAGGCATCCATGTTAGAAGCATTTCAATCACTCCGAGAGGAGTTAGCAATTAAAAAACCATCCGAGGTTGAACCCTCGCCTCATGCTTCAAAAGCTGGTCCATCCAGCAACATTGCTGCTCATCTGGACCTACCCCCTCCGAGGTCAAGTACTAATGCTCAGTCCGAGGCAATGGATGTGGACGTTGGTCCAGCACTCCCTCCTCGACTAGTACTTAACCAACCTGCCTCGGATCAGTATGTTGCCCCTTCTGAGGCTATACCGAAGGATTCCTCGTACTCACACAAAAAACAAAGCAACAGACAAACTGTAGCACCGAGCTCTGCCTCGGATCAACTGGATGAGGATTCCGACGAACCTCGGATCCATCCTAGACCTAAGAAACACTCTAACAAGTGCAAGCATAAATCTAGGTCCAGATATGTGTCATCTTCAGAGGAAGATCACTCCCTTGTTGCCAGACACAGGTCTTCTAAGCCCTCTAGGGCTCAGCCCTCAGGCGCAGCTTCTGATCAAGACCTCCCACAACATGATCCAGACCCCCCTTATTATAGGGAAGTAGCTCTGTCTGACATTCCCTCCCAATACTCTGAAGAAGTAGACACCTTCAGGCGCATTCTTTCTCTCCCTGACCCCAGGGACTCTATGCCTAGGTCTTCAACTTCAGTGTTGGGTCTGGATGACGAAAAAGGCCGTCAAGAGCTCAGACCTAGAGGTCCTTCCTCTATCCTACCACTTAGCTCAGTTATCAAGGACGCCTTTGATAAATTTCAACATGACTTCAAAGCTGCCAATTTAGCTGAGGGCAAATATGTCAAGCCTCCTCCATCCACTTCTAAGTGGTATAAGGTTGGACAGCCCACTTTTCAAGACAAAATCCAGGAGTTGAATACAGACTTTGCTAAGATCTGTATTACTCCTAGACCTCCTGGGGCACCAGTAGCCAAAGTCCCTCTGCCAGTTCTTAAGGAGCTGGAACATCAGGCTAGGCAAAATATTTCAACCCTCAATTTCACCGCTGCCTTTGCCAAAACCTCTTCTTCTTGCAATGCTTCCTTGGAAAAGTGCCAACATTAAGTCAACTGTCAAGAAGATAAAATCTCAGATCCAGAAAGGTGTCAATCCTGAGAAAGCAGCAAAGCGCGGATATGAGGAAGTTGCTGAGTACTTGGATTTTTGGAACAAGACGGTTCTTGTTCAACATAGAGCTCTTACCTGTCTCAGCAAATCGCTAGCCCATATTCTCCAGAGGGAATTATATTCCATGGCTAATACCAGCTTGCTTAGGCGCGAAGCCGAAATGACTCTATTACTTCCCCAGCTAGGGGAAACGAGACGCCAAGAACTTAGGAACTCGTCCTTCTGGGACTCCTCCTTGTTCGAGTCTCAACTCGTAAAGGAAGGTGAGGACTTCCTTCTCAAAAAAGGCACCTCAAAAGATTCTCAGGGTTTCGCACCCTACCAGAATAAGCCCTTTCGTGGCCCCCACAAGAAAAGAGGCTCCTACAGGAAACGCCCCTATGGGGGCAATACCTCTCAAAGCAGTAACCAATCCTTTCCCTCCGGAAGAGGAAAATCCAACTTCAGAGGCTCCAGGGGTCGTTTTCGACCCCACAATAGGGGAAGGGGGCGTGGAAACCCCCCTTCTCAATGACTCCTCCAAAGCCTCACTCAGTCCACCAGTAGGAAGTCGCCTCCGTTCTTTCAAGAGAGACTGGCTAATAAACAAATGTTCTCAAAACGTGTTAAACATTATCACCAATGGCTACGTTCTGCCATTCCGTTCAAAGCCAAACTTGATCAGATTTCCTCTGATTCTATCAGAGTACAAGGCCCAACAAAAAGACCAAGCCTTGGCCACTTGTATCCAGTCTCTCTTGTCAAAGAACGCCATCGAAAGGGTGGAAAACGTAAAATCTCTCGGGTTTTACAGTCGCCTGTTCCTAGTACCCAAGCCTCACCAAAGGTGGAGGCCAGTCATAGACATAAGCAGGCTCAACACTTTTCTACATGTAGAAAAGTTCAAAATGGAAACCCCGGAGTCCATCAGGACTTTCCTGGTCCCAGGGGAGTGGGTATCGTTGATAGACCTGTCAGACGCATACCTTCACATCCCCATCCATCCAAACTCAAGGAAGTACCTAAGGTTTTGCTACAAGGCCCAGGTGTTCCAGTTCACCTCCCTACCTTTCGGACTGGCCACAGCCCCCCAGGTCTTTACGATGATCGTAAAGGAAGTGAAACTAATGGCCCTCTCAAGAGGACTCAGAATTCACCAATATCTGGACGACTGGCTGATCAGGTCCCAGTCTCAGGAGGAATCCCAAAGGGACACACAGGCAGTGGTAGACCTAACCCAATCCTTGGGTTGGATAATCAACCAAGAAAAATCAGAACTGAAACCTACTCAGGTGTTTTCGTTCGTGGGCTACGAATACCACCTAGATTCAGCCCTTGTAAGACCCACTCACAAGAGATGGCTCAAACTTCAGGATTTGATCCTACGACTCAAGTCAAAACGTGTTTTGACTGCAAGATGTTTGATGTCTCTAATTGGGTTGCTAGCCTCAACGGAGAAAATGGTCCCGGAGGGACGCCTTCACATGAGGCCCTTTCAGTTTCATCTCAAGGAGCACTGTAGATATCCTCAGTCGCTGGACAACCTCCTTCATTGGACAGAAGCCATCGTAGCCCACCTAGATTGGTGGCAAAACCCCTCAAATGTGATAAAAGGCGCAGACCTTCATCCCAAGGACCACAGTATCCAACTCTTTACCGACGCCTCAAACGAAGGTTGGGGCGCTCACTTAGATCAAAATTCTACAAAAGGGCTGTGGTCAGATCGGGAAAAAAGGCTACACATAAATGTCCTGGAATTGAAGGCGGTCTCCCTGGCCCTTCGAGACTTCAAGGACCAGTGCCAGAATCAAACAGTGTTAGTTGCGACGGACAACTCAACAGTGGTAGCCTACATCAACAAGCAGGGGGGAACTCACTCAGCAGAGATGTGCGCTCTCCTGTGGAAAATCATGACCTGGTGCCATCACTACCATATAACATTGAAAGCCAGGCACATTCCAGGGTGTCTGAAAGTGATGGCCGACCTCCTATCCAGGTCCAACCAAGTGCAGTCAACAGAATGGTCTCTGCACCCTCAGGTCTTCAAGCAAATCTGCCAGAAGTGGTTCACCCCTCATGTAGACTTATTCGCCACTCACCTGAATCACAAACTCCCTCTATATGTGTCTCCTATCCCAGACCCAAGGGCCTGGAACATAGATGCTCTGAACATAAACTGGACCAACCTCACGGCCTACGCCTACCCTCCTACGGCTCTCCTTCACAAGGTGATCCAAAAGATCAAGCAATGCCATTGCCTGATCATCGTGATAGCCCCAGGCTGGCCAGGGATGCCCTGGTTTTGGGACCTAGTGCAGCTCTCAACAGAGATCCCACTACAACTCCCAGTGTCAACGACCCTACTCAAACAGTCCCACAACTATGTGGTCCACAACAATCCACAACAGCTGAACCTCCACGCCTGGTGTCTAGGAGCGGACAACTCCAAGAACAAGGCTTCTCTGTGGAGGTGGCAGAGAGAATTGCTGCCCCTCAGCGGTCATCAACAAGGACCATCTACAGGTCAAAGTGGGCCCTATTTGAAAAATGGTGCAGAGAAAATTCGGTGGATTTCTCCACTCCATCTGTGAAACAAATCTCAGATTTTTTCATGTACCTGTACCAAGACTTAAACAGGCGCCCCTCGACCATTGATGGTTACAGGACTGCAATCGTTGACACTTTGGGCCCAACGGCCCAACACATTGCACACAATGCAGACCTTCATAGGTTACTCTCCAGTTTTCACAGGGATCGTCCTAAAAGTTCCAGAAATTTACCCAAGTGGAACCTTTCTGTTGTCCTTAACGAGCTCACCAAAGCACCATTTGAGCCCATGAAAGACTCAGACCTCAAACATCTTACTCTCAAAACTGCTTTCTTGCTAGCCTTGGCCTCCGGCAAGTGCCGCAGCGAAATCCATGCCTGGGTCGCGAACAAAGTAGCGAATTTAGGCCAATGGGAAAAGGTGGCCTTGTTCCCTTCTTCTGATTGTTCACTTATTCAGTTGTCGTTAATCTCATATTTCAGGTTAAAAATTTCATGAGATGCCCAACCACTGGGTTGGTCAGTCACACGTGAAGGTCTACTAGGGACCCTTAGACCTCGAAGTGAGCACCGCTGCACTTCCGTCCTACTACCAAACATCTGGACAGTTTTAGCACTGTCCCTTTTTTACTTAGGTTTTTTGGCTCGTTACAGGCCCGATCTTCGGGATCGGGGCTCTGTAAAGGGGACTCAGACTGGTATTTCTGGCACTATTCTGTATATACTAATTCAAATCTTAGAAAAAATGACATATCTTCCAGTCTCAGCTGTAATCCCGCCACCGGGCGGTTGAATTCAGCATTAAGTCCCACATGGTAAGCTATTGTAGCGTAATAAAATTGAAAATTTGAATTACTTAAATGTAGCTTTTATAAGCTACAAGCTTACCATGTGGGACTTAGGAGAGTCCCACCCTGCCTCCCCGCTGTTTACAGCTGAGGGGTAGGTTTAATAAAAAGTTTCAACGAGAAAGTAGGGCGATTGGTCAGAAGTTATCACGTGACGACAACTACCAGTATATCCGGTGGCTAACAAGAACGATCTTTTTTTCTAAGACGTTGGCCCCGGGTGTGGCAACCCGAGAACAGCATTAAGTCCCACATGGTAAGCTTGTAGCTTATAAAAGCTACATTTAAGTAATTAAAATTTTCATTTTTGCCACTTTATATAGTAGCCAACATGACACACTATTTACACTCATTCAAGTGCTGAGAGCTGTGGTTATCTTCATCTCAGTATTTGAGATATAATAATCTTGTTTTTGTATGTGTGGTCAACTTTCAGCACCTTATAGATCTTTATGTGAAGAGGAATGTCCCCTTTTCTAAATTTTAGTTCTCACAAACAAGTCTTTCCAAAACTGATGTTGTGATGTGGTTCTTGGTGACAGATTTTACTGCTGCCATGACCTTTCCTTTGTTTTAGCAGTGTATAAAGTGCAGTTTGTATCTGATCAGATGTTCTCAATGTTTGACCTTACTGTGTTCAAGCACAACCTGTATTTGCCTTTCAGACACAGGAGTTGAGCATGTATGGGACATAAAACTTGATAGTATATACTGTATTGCTTTCATGAAAACTTTCTTGCCGATTTTCATTAAAATAGGGTATAAAACCCAACATCACCTTCTTGTCTGGCTTTGCTGGATTATGAAGGTGTAGTGGTTGTATGGAGCTGAATACTACTAGTGTAGTTTGAGGTATATTCTAAACCACGGTGTTGAAGAGTAAGTTTGTCTACATGTGTGGATAGTGTCTGTCATATTCCATAGACTTCCCAGAGCTCAATGTTTGCAAGAACCATCAAGAACCATCAAGAACCATCAAGAACCATCTAATAAATTCAAACAGTGATATACTTCAGTCATGTTTGTGGTACAATGCACAAATTTCTTCAGAACCTCTTTACTACCGTACTTGGGTAAAGAAAGGGATTTTCTATGTTGGTGATTTATTGAAACCAAGTGGAGAAATAATGAATTTGACAGAAATAGAAAACACATATGATCTAAGAGTCAATACATTTTTGTATTATAGATTAAAAATTTTACTAAATCGTTTTGTACAAAGATATAAGCAACAAGATTATTTTAATTTTATACAACCCACTTATTCACTACAGCTGAAAACATTGATTTCTTCCAAACAAGGATGTCAAAAATTCTACAAAATGTTTATGAATGAAAGCAAAATAAATCATTTGCCCGTTTACAAAAGTAAATGGCAGAATTTCACCTCTGTAAATGATGAACTTTGGAAAATTATATTCAGAGTTTGTTTTAAATCAATATTAGATAATTCAGTTGCTTGGTTTCAGTATAAAATATTGTTTAACATTTTACCAACCAGAGATTACCTTCATAAGATAAAATTGTCTGATCACAACACTTGCGCCTTTTGCCACTCATTTCCTGAAACAATTTTGCATTTGTTTTGTGAATGTGGGGTTGTACAAGAACTTTGGCATAATGTATCTCAATGGATTGCAAGGAAAATAGGATTTCAAATAGAATTAACAAATGATGAAAAAATATTGGGTTATTATAAAACCGATCAAAATTTTTGGCCATTAAATTTTGTTATTTTAATAACAAAGAAATATATATATTGGTGTTCTTGCAAAGAAATGAATTTAGATATCTATTTTCTTCAAAAGGAATTTTCGAGAGTTTTTATAGAGCAAAAGACTTTGTTCCGAATAAATTTGAATCAAAATAATTTTGACAGAAAATGGGAACAGTGGAATGGTTTGGTACAAACTTTAGTTGACACGCATAATATATAAATAGTTGTTTAATGTATTGATTTAATTTGTGTTGATCTAGTGAATATATATGTATATATATATGTGTGTGTGTGTAGTTACAAAGTTGGGGATATTTTGTAATTGTATAAAACAAGATCATAGAAATTTAAATGTAGTCTTTAAGCATAACTTTGTACATTGTAACTGTGTGTAACACTTTGTCGTTTTTGTTGTGAATAAAAAAAAAAAAAAAAAAAAAAAAAAAAAAAGGTTAAAGTGCCTATATAAAAAAAAAAAATAAAACTTGATGGCATATACTAGTGCTGTAACGAGTTGACCAAAACTCGAGTCGTAACTCGATGGGCGATATTTGGGGATAACATCGGTTTACGCAATTTAAACTCGAGTTTTTAAGAAAGAAATAATGATATACTAATCTTGTTACAAAGTAGCACTTTTGCAATTTATTTAACCATAAAGACCTAAAAATCAATGAGCAATGGTCGGTTTTTTATTTCCCTTATTTACGTGGCTCTTCCATAAAGTGCTCATACATATCTGCACAATTTAACCGGCAACAAAATATATTTCCTTGCAATAAAATGGTACTAAACACAATTACGTAATGGTGGATCCCTTGATGACAATATTTGGACATTGTTATTTTATTTATATATGTGTCATTCACTCGAGTTCAACTCAAGTTCAACTCGCATCTAACAGGCGATCCTCGATCTACAGAAATCACTAATGATTACAGCCCTAGCATATACTGTATTGCTTTCATGAAAACTTTCGTGCCGCTTTTCATTAAAATAGAGTATAAAACCCAACATCACCTTCTTGTCTGGTTTTTGCTGGATTATGAAGGTGTAGTGGTTGTATGGAGCTGAAAACTACTTCTGTAGTATGAGGTATATTCTAAACCACAGTGTTGAAGAGTAAGTCTGTCTACATATGTGGATGGTGTCTGTCATATTCCATAGACTTCCCAGAGCTCCATGTTGGCAATAACTGGGGAGACAAGCCATGACAGAAACAGCTTTAAATTATTGAAACATCTGCAAGTTATCTTGCATTACACTTTACATAACAAAACAATATTTGGATATTCATCATTATGCAAAGTTCAGATTAGCAGATTAGAGTTCAACATTGGTAGTAGAGAAAGAAATCTAAAATTCCTCAGGAATCTAAAATTTGCCACCTCCAAAACCTTTTATGAAACCTTTTATCAAATTTTAGATTTCTTACTGTCATTCCATTTGAATATTTCATGCCAGTGTCTTTCAGTGTACTTTGACCTCTTTATTCTTCTCAACAGGTCGCATGCCTGGGCAACTCAATGTACTGTTGGCTGAAGCTGGTGTGCCTTACGACATTGTGCACGAGATGGATGAAATCAACGACGACATGCCGGATATAGATCTGACACTAGTAATCGGAGCAAACGACACCGTAAATTCTGCAGCTGAAGAGGACCCCAACTCAATCATTGCAGGCATGCCAGTAATTAGGGTGTGGCTGTCTAAACAGGTAGGTGTCAACTTAAGGCCTATTCCAGAACTTCTACCCTTTTCTTTGAGGGTAATGGTGAAAACGTTTCTGCAGAATCTGCTAAGAGTGATGGGGTAGTTAATTAGGTGTTGTTAGGTTACTGGTATAAACTCTGTAATGTAAATAGAAAAAAAAAATTGTGTCATATGTTATTACCAGTAATAACAGTAAACAGATGAGCAGATAGTGATGTTAACAAAACACCTGTATTATGATTTCATGTGGTTGTGACTGACAGAAAATAGATCTTTCTTTACATTGCCACTAGCTGCTTCCTTAAAATGTCCGGTTTTTACTCTTGAATATGGCCGATATTTCTTACAAGCAATAAAATATCTATACAGTTGGTTTAACTCACACTTTTTACTTTATCTGGAATTTATAAATTGATATATGTCTCATGAAAACATTTCTTTAATTTTTGACTTGTGCACACAGACACCCAAATTTCACCAAATCAGTTTGTTTATTTGTTTAGTTTATTTGGGGTTTTACATCGCTTTCAACACTGTACAGGTCATATCATGACGGGTAGTTGGAAGGGCAGAGGAAACCAGTACATACAGTTCGTCAGGGTTCTGTACTGTAAACTGCCGACCAACGGCAAGCAACTACCAGCTTTCCCACTTGAGGCCGTGCCGGGAATCGAACCCCGGCCTCAGAGGTGGGAGGCAAGAGTATTACCACTCTGCCACCGTGGCCCCTTTCACCAAATCAGTGACAAGCACATGTATACTGGATTTTGTTTATTTCAAGACTGGCAAAACCTGTATTGATTCTCCTAAGCAATTGAACAACAGTTATATCGCAATCGATATTTAGTTGCATAATCTCGTAAGATGATTTTTGAGGGTGTGACTTGTAATAAAAAATGTGTCAAGGCATTTATTTTACAGTAATCGTACCAAATTCTGGTATCCCACAGTTTAGCATGAATAAATTAGAAGTATCAGCCTAGCTGTTAATGTAAAGAAATTTGTTTGAAAAATGGTACATGTCTATAGTGATGGAATTTCTAAATAACAGTGTAGAATTTGTATAAAAAATAAGACAGTTTCTGACCTTAACATATTGTAATGCATAATAGTGAAGTTAAACAGTTATGCATCCAGCAATATGTGACCAGTTGTTACAACCACAGGAAGTGGTTTTTCAACCCCTTCCTTGGATTTAATAATTTGTTGTAAAGGATGATAAAAAAGGGAGAGTTCTTTTGGCGTTTCAAAATGTCATTGTATGAAGTTTAACTTGGCTCATGACTCGTAGTGTTGTGAACGATAAACCGGTATGCAGTTTTTCGTTCGTTTCTGGCAAAAATAACGAAATTCGCGAAGAATATCTGGGAACCGGTAATTGAAAACGTCATCATTTTAGGCCACCTAATGGCTGATACTTCATTAAAACGAAATATGTCACATTTTTTACTTAATATTGAGCAAAAATCATGTTTACATACTTAATAATTTCTCGTGAAAGCCATTTCCAGTTACAAGTTCTGCCTCATGTACGCCGTGCGAATAATATTACTGCACACTAACACGCATACGAAATACCGGATTTCGTTCGTTTCACAGCCCCCGGTAACCGGTTTTGATTTCAATAAATGGTCCGACCACTAATGACTCGTCATGTTAAGTATACCTTTTTATCATACAGGTGGTGGTGATGAAGAGAACACTGGGTGTTGGTTATGCAGCTGTCGACAACCCGATCTTCTTCAAACAAAACACCAGCATGTTGCTAGGCGACGCCAAGAAGACCTGCGATAGCTTGTTGGAGAGGACCAGGAGCTACTATAATAAGTGATGAGGACACATAGGAAATTAGAGAGAAAAATGATAGAAAATAATAATAATTTAAAAGATTATTAGCGTGTGAAATAGAGATTAAACACTTAAGAATGTGATCTAGGTCAATGGCAAGGCCTCCATAGGCCAGTGGTCATCAGATTTGACAAATGACCAACATTTAGTTGATTTCCACTGTGATTGTTTTCTGGAGAAGACCAGAAGCTAGTGAAGTAACCGGGACACTTAGGAAATTGTCGTAAATTGACATAAGAATTCAATAATACAATAATAATAATTGAAGTATCAAGTAGAAACGTCTGACCATGTGACTTTTTACCAAGGAACGGTACATCGGTGGAGACAAAAAGGATATTATCAGTGTCCGCATTGATTTCTGTGATGATAGTTGGGATGTGATTTACCAACAAAAATATGGTGTACCAGTTTATATAAAATTACTTCAGATTTAGTAATTCCCAATTGAAGTAAACAGAAGATTTTATTCTGGCATATCAAAAGGCTTAAAATAGTATAAAAACTTATTGAAGAAAAGATTTCAAGTTTTATTGTGTATATTATCACAAAAAGCCATCTTATTTCAACTTTTTGATCAATTTAAAGTTAGTTTTTCCCAAAGAGAAATTAAACATTGTGTTATATTTAATAAAAAAGGCAATCTGTCTCCACCCTTTTAATATTACTCAAAAAGTGCTATTTATACTGTTGTTATGTGGCTGAGTCTGGTTTTAGCATGTGTGTTGCATTATATTTTGGCACTGAAAATTGATGAATGATAGACTTCATGTAAAATTTTTCATTTATTTAACTCTGGTGTTTGATTTGAAGAATTTTGTGGTTGAAGCTTGTCAAAAAGAGATAAATAAACTTACATCGGTGAAGAATGTACAAAATAAAACAAACTTGATGAGTTAAACTTAAGATTGACGATATCCTTACACCATGTTTGATTGTTGAAGAAATCTTGTTTAATCTACTCTATTAAAACTTTAACTGTTCTTGAAAACATTTTAATACTGTTAAGCAATATTAGTCACTATATTAATTTGAGTTCTAGTTTGAATTTTGTAAAATCATATAAATTGCAAAAAGTCATCAAAATATCCTCAGGTTTCTTACATTAACCTTTGTAAGCTTATTTTATTCGGCCAGTTTACGGTAAATTTGAGTTTGTCTGTGAAGACTAGTTTAAATAAGAGGCCTTCTTTATGATCTGGTTCCAGTCAATTATCTAATTCCAGTCATTAATCTAGGTTGTATTAAAACCTGATTCAAATTAACAACAAGGCTAAATTATTAGCAGGTTTTTAAGTATTATCTGGCTCACAAAATGGTTCATATTAACATCTGATCTAACAATTTAACAATTTTGCATCTAATCACGGGCTGTCACCTCTGGGTTTGACTCCCACAAGTGGCAAATTGCTATGTATTTGTCCCAGTATGACCCCGGCTGTTGAACGGGATGTAAAATAACACGTTTAACAATAATTAATGTCCTCGTCTTATTTTTGGAAAATATGGTGTAAAAAACGCGACAGAAATATGATTGTGTTGGTGATTGAGTATTTATTGACGTGTCAAGTTTGGTGATGATCAAAAATTTGATGTTGACTGTATTTGCTGTTGCTTTCAGGGAATCATGGAAAATGAATTTGCAAAGTGGAGTGAAAGTGGATTAATGTAATGGCCAGTGTGATAATAATTTGTTTTGTAGTATATGAAATAGTTTCATAATATTAAAGTATTACAGAGTTGCGTGCAATCCATTGACCTTTTTCGCCACAATAAATTTCTTAAGTAAATTAAACTACCTAAAAGGTACCAAATAAAAGTATTTAATCAGTATATTATGTTAAAAATATGAAAATTTATTTGTAAATAATTCAAGAGTTTGGTAGAATTTTCTTCTACTCTAGCATCTTGCGATCCATTGCAAACAGTTAACTGGTTAGTCAACAGTTCATGCAAGCAGTTAACCAAATTATGGTAGTCGTTTCAGCCTTAATAAGTTGAACCAGTTTTTCAAGGACCCAATATCAGCAAATGCTGTATTGTTGTGGCAGTCTTTGTTATAACTGGACCAGATCCTACTGTGGATGTTGGACTTTCAACTTATTCAGAGGCCACTGTTGATTTGTGCATGGTCTCAAGTTCTGCAGTTATACTATTTGAAAAAAAAAAATTTTTTTTAATATTAATGTTATAGAAGGAAAGTTATTTTCAATTGTACCTGTATATTATCCTGTTTACTCCTTTATTTCACCAAAAGTTTTCCCACCTTCCTTGTCTTTCACTATTTTTGGTTTATTTTTGGTAGAATTTTGTTTGAATATCAATGCACACTTTTTTTAAATCATAACTGTTACATGTGAAACTCTAATAGTTACAATATGTAAATATTTAAAAAAGGGATAAAGGTCAACACAGCAAGGAAAGAAATGATATAAAGTAGGATAATAGATTAATACAAGCAACCTTTTCATCTAATATATTTTTCTTTATTTATGTTTAGCTTTTTTCAAGTAGGATTCTAAATTGTGCTTCTTTGTGTCGAGTTTCACCTGTTTCATAGCTTTGTGTGATATGTCTGATAGATTGTATTTTATTTCGAGTAATAGTATAACATTGTAAGATTTCGAAAACAACTGGCTTTTATTTAATATTCATGACAGCTGGTGATAGTAATAAAATAGTTAATGTGTGTGATCTTTAGAAATGGATGGACAAATTGGAATATTGACTTGACAATCTGGCTAACACGTTTAATATATTGATCGGCAGTATATTAAATTGAAATTCAAAGAGGTTTCCCGATGTCTCGAGGAATTTTTGTTTTTAACTTTTTTATCTTTAATATCTCCCAAAAATTCCTACATCCTGTTAAATATTACGACAAGTGTAAAGAGAAGAGAAGATTGTGAAAAATCTATAGGTATAGTGAATCAAGACTCCTTAAAATGATTTAATCTTGAGCTATTTGTAGAAATTAAAGATTTTTGTTAAATTATCCTGTATAGGACAGACGTTTAATACTAATCTAGGGGGTCACGGTGACGCAGTGGTTACACACTCACCTCCTACCTCTGAGGTTGGCGGTTCAAACCCCGGATCTTATGTGAGCGTATCAGCAGTTAACAGTATAGAACCTTAACCAACTGTATGTACTGGTTTCCTCTGCCCACAAAACTACCCGTTATGATATGCCCTGTACATTGTTGAAAGCAATATAAAATCCCAAATAAATCGGTGTCAATCTATGTCTCAAATTCGGAAACAGTATTGCTTCCAAGGATTTGATGTTCCATACCTTCTCTAGTGATCACGGTCTCCTCTTGCTATTTGGAAGAGGTAATGATTACAGCCGAGTGCGTAGTTAAGTTTTATAAAACACTGGAGTAAGTTGGACATACAGATTAATGATGCAAATATTTTTTTTCTGTCTGATTCTCGATGAATGACTTGATGTATGTGCCATAATTGAGTTACATGTTAAAAATTGTGATTGTATGCACTGATATAGTTATGCAAGATTTATTTATTGAAATAGAAAATGTTACTTCTTTTCCTTTCTATCCTGTGTTTTATATGAAATAGAATGCATCAGTAGTTTTACTGTTTGAAAGTGTTTGCAAAAATTTACTTTTGAAATTTGGTGTTGGAAGTGAAATTAATACACGTCACAAAGGACACGAAGTACTGAAGTGCTTTATTTACCTGTGCACTAATTGGATTTTGTAATGCCTTTACATGGACCATATGCACTAACCTTTTTCTAAAAATTTTCAAGAAATTCAGGAAGAAAAAGTTTTAAAAAGTAAGAGATTAAAATGCTGGTATTTTTTTATTTCAAGAAATAGTTACAATAAATAAAATAACTATGTAAAGAATATCTTAATTTTATTTCAATTTTTGATTGAATTCCATGAAAGGTTTTGTTAAAAAATTACACTTTTATGAGAATTTTTTTCTTATATTATCTCATTCTTACAATTTTTCATCAGAAAGTGAGTTTTCACAGAGACTGTGTGAATATGGGCCCTGTTGTGTATTGTAGCTGTTGCTGAATCAATGTTCAGTTAACATACTGTACCAGAGTGTCCCGTCTGAGAACTGGATGGTCTCGTGTAACCTTAAGACTTGTTGTGCAGAAGAGAAAATTTATAATAAATACATTGAAGTTAATTGATGTTTCCTTTAAACTATTGGAAGTTTTTTTTTCTCTGTGTAAGCTGTTTACCTGCCTTGATTCTTTCTTGTGTTAACCTTTGTGTGCAGAATATTAAGTTTGCAAAAGTTTAGTGTAAAATTAATCGGTGAAAACCTTTTTCTTTCATACTTTGAAATGTTGTTGCTTTGCTAAAAACCCGGACTCTGGTGTTTGGTCTGTTCCAGGTCTCAGCAAAATTATTAACCAGTGCAGGTTTCCATTCCTTACATATCAAGTATAGTACGGGTTAAGACACAAGGTATTTGTACACTCACGGAATGAAAGAATATTTATAAAAGAAGCAGAACAAAGTTTGTTAGTTTTATTTATTGGCCTGTCCTTTTGCAATCTAGATTGGTACCACAACATGTCAACATGACATGGTTGTGTCCATGATATTGATTACATGAGTAATATATGTTGTGTCCTCGTTTCTGATTACTTGAATGGTTAATAGTGTAATCAGCAGGATTCTGATTGGCTAAGCAATTTGTGTAATTTCCATTATTTAAAATTCACTGTACCAAAGTTTCTGCATCGATGCAAGTATATATAATCAATATATATCAATTTAACATATTCTAAATATTAAAACAATTAAAATAGAATGTTGCTTGTAAAATTAAGATAAAGTCTGGATTTTTTGCAAGAGCCTAATGGTAACGCCTCACACTAATTAAGCGTCCCTGAAAGGGCGCTTATTTGTTTTCGCCTCAGTTTCCTCGCGGCCGCCGCCGCATTATGGTCTCCCTTGAATATCTCTCTTATTATTAGAAGGTTTCAAACCATATTTGGCAGTTATATACCTTAGGCGTGGGAAAATTTTTCTGCATACTTAAATTTGACTTTTATTGCGTTAATACATCCTATCCAATGGACAATAGCTTATCCGGTCGGCGCGGACCGGCCCGCCAAACGTCAGAAAAAGACGTCCTGTGTCTCCACCGGCTAGGCCGGCCCAGTACTGTGCACTCGCCAGATGGCGTGTCGTACTTCCTTCCTGTCTAGACAGCGTGACGTCATAGCATCTTTTTCGTTTGGCACATGTACTTGTGACACGGTTTTTTCTGAGATTATATATTTTCAAGTTTTATGTGAGAACTTTACGTTAATTGCTTTTATTTTTGTACTAACGATTTCTAGAAGACTTATAGCTCACTATGTCTTCTCCCAGTCAGCGACGGGGTAGTTGTGGCCACATGATGGCGGGCTATGATACCCATACATTTTGTGCACGCTGTCGTGACAAGAAGAAGGGCAAGGACCCTTGTGTAGAGAAGGAAGGGGCGGATTGCCTTCATTGTAATGCCCTTACACCAGAACAGTTAGTTCATTTATCTACCCCGTCTTATCAAATCAAGAAGGAGAAGAGGGAATCCAAGTCTTCTACCCCAGCTAAGAAATCGTCTACAGACTCCACTCTCAGTCCCACCCTTGTGGACCCGTCCTTAGTGACGGTAATGGGGGTTGTGGATGGCCAGGGCACCTCTAGGTCGCCTGGTTTGAGTGATCAGCCGGTGGAAAAGAAAAAGAAGAAGGAGGACAAGAAGGCTTCCAGTGAAAAGTCGGTTAAAGCTGACAAGTCGGTCAAATCTTCATCTCACCGAACCTCTTCTACCTCTAGTACCGACCAGAAGTTAGAAGTAATGGAGCAGAAGTGGTCGGACCGGTTTAACCGGTTGGAGGCTCTCCTCCTCTCCAAATCTTTAGACCGACCTCAAGAACCTGTGTTTACGACGGTCAAGGTGGCACCTACTCATGCCCCCCCTGCTAGTGTCAGCACTGAACCTTTTCTGAAACCAACCGACCAGCCTGTTCACCGACCTCCCACCTCTACTCTACCGGCTACCGACCCGGCTAGCTCAGCTACTGCTTCACAGGCCGGATCAGATGTATCCCCGCCTTTTCAACCACCAGGAACTTCTAGTGTGTCCGACCGACCTACTGTTAAGAAGCATGTGCCCGGTACTTTGGATGTTACCAGGAAGGACACTTCTTCAAGTGACTCGGATGTGGATAGCATCACCTCCGACCGTCCTCCAGTAGATCTTTTCCCAGAAGAGGGCGAGCTCTCTGATGAACAAGATGTTTCCCTCACCGACCCGGATCAAACCCTCTCAGAGGAACAGTCCTACAGGGAGACCATGAGGGGCATCCGGTCCTATATGGGATGGAACCACATCCCTGACATGGACTCTGGCACTAAGTCATCAGATGACAACCCTTTTGCTGGGCCCAAAATGCAGACACCAGGGAAAGTTTCCATCGCCTTACCCACCGACGAGTGGTTGTGTAGCAAACTGAGCAAGCTTAATCTCACCTTAACACAAGGTTATCCCTCACGTACCACTGAGGCAGGCACACTACAGAGGGACCAGTTTGTCCGGACGGCCAAGTCGCAGTCAAAATGGTACAGCTTACATTCTGAAGCTAAAACAGACAGTTCTGACTCTCTCAAGTCCTGGAATACGGGGTCCTCCAGGCTAAATAGTACCTACCTGAGAATAGCCCGACAAGCCGGCATCGCCTCTAACCCACCTTTGTCTAGGCCCATATCTCAAGAGAACCTCAGAAAATGGGAAAGGTCGGCCAGAGAGTCCTCTGTAATATGTAATCAGGCGGCCGGATTTAATCGCTGCCTTCTCAAGGTCCAGCAAAGCATGCAATCCCATCTCAAGACCATTCGGACAGAGTCAAAGGGCAAGTCGGCCAGTAAAGTTTCAACAGCCACTGACGAGCTACAGTTTCTGCTAGATTTCAACGCTAGTGTGTGCCATGCTATGGCTCGGGCAATGGAACACTTGACCGACTTTGTTTTTGTCAATGTAGCAAACACGACTTTAATGAGAAGAGACTCCTACCTGTCATACCTGAAAGCCGGAGTTAAGGCTGACACTTTAAATGCTCTCAGGGCAGCCCCTCTGGATCTGGACACCCTCTTCCCTGATAAGATGGTCAAACAGGCGGAAGAGGACATAGCAGCCCTAGACAGAAATCGTTCCGGCTCAGTTTACAAGAAAGGGCGATACCACCCTTATGAGAAACATGACAAGAAGCCGGATAGTTCAAGACAGGATAGGCCGGCTTGGAAGAATATCTCTTCTCATGGCCAACACCGTAGAGGGAAAGGCAAGTACCAGTACTCCACCCGACCAGCCAAGGGCCAGCAGGCTTATAAATGACAGTCATTGTGTAACACTTGTACAGGCAAGTCTGCTGGCCGGAAGCTCCTCACAGACAATAGACAATTCTTTAAGTGTAAAACCTTTGGTTGTTGCAAATGTTCATACTGCGCCCGGGCTTTCACAAAAGAAAGAAATAAGTCCCGGGGCAGCAGTCTGTTATCAGAAAAAATGTACATTAAAATCTGTGAAAAGTGCTTCTTGTGTCATTCCATTGTCTTATGTTCAACCTGTAACAAGTGTCAAAAATGTTGCCTCAAATCTGCCTGTAGGAGCCAGACTTCAAAACTTTTGGCAAACTTGGCTGGAGCTAGGGGCCGGTCCGAAAATAGTTCAAATCCTGAGAGAAGGTTACACCCTTCCCTTTCGGATCAGGCCAAATCTTACAAGGTCTCCCACTGTCGTAAGCCGTTATGTCAATCCCCACAGGAACAGCTACCTGTTGGAGGCATTACATCAGCTTATGGACAAAAATGCAGTAGAATTGGTCCACAATCAAACATCTCTGGGGTTTTTCAATCGACTGTTTCTAGTTCCAAAACCCAACAACAAATGGAGGCCAATACTGGATCTGAGCAAACTAAACCTTTTCCTCAAGGTGGAGAAATTCAAAATGGAGACACCGGAAACCATCAGAACATCTCTCCAACAAGGAGAGTGGGTCACCTCAGTAGACTTCAAGGATGCCTACTTCCACATTCCAATACAGGAACAATCCAGGAAATACCTAAGATTTCATGTCCAAGGCCGGACTTACCAATTCAAGGCATTGCCCTTTGGTCTGTCCACAGCGCCCATGGAGTTCACTGTTTTGGCAAAGGAGGTGAAACTGATGGCCATAAACAAGGGTATAAGAATCCACCAGTACCTAGACGACTGGTTGGTGAGAGCCAGATCCCAAGAAACTTGTCTCCATCACACCCAAATCCTGGTCAGGATGTGCCAGGACCTCGGTTGGTTGGTGAATTTAGAAAAATCAGAGCTGGAACCCAAGCAGGTCTTCGACTTTGTAGGTTACCAGTTCGATCTCAGGTCCGGCCGGGTCAGACCGACCCCGGACCGGTGGCAAAGCCTTCAGGACAAGATACAAGTACTTCTGTTATTACCGGCCTGTCCGGTTCGACAGTTCATGTCCCTGATAGGCCTCCTAACAGCCACAGAGAAACAAGTTCACCTCGGCCGACTGCACATGAGACCCCTACAGTGGCATCTCAAGAACAATTGGAGGGTACCAGAATCTCTAGAGAAGGTTATTCCCCTCCCGAGAACCCTGCACCCTCACTTACAATGGTGGCTAGACGAAGACAATGTGCTTCAAGGTCAACCATTACACCCAGTAAGGCATGCTCTACAGATATTTACAGACGCATCAAAAGAAGGGTGGGGCGCTCACTTAAACGAGTTCACTGCAAGAGGGTCCTGGTCAGTGCCGGAAAGCAAGCTGCACATAAACTATCTGGAACTCAAAGCAGTGTTACTAGCCCTCAAGGAGTTCCAAGACCTCTGTGTAGACAAAATAGTTCTAGTGGCAACCGACAATACTACAGTGGTAGCTTACATAAACAAGGAAGGAGGCATGAGGTCGGGCCCACTGTGTGCCCTACTGTGGAGAATCTTGACCTGGTGTTCCCAGCGACAAGTGACTCTAAAAGCTCGACACATCCCAGGCCGTCTCAATGTGATAGCAGACAAACTATCCAGGCTGGGTCAGACCATCCAAACAGAGTGGTCCCTCCTTCCGGAGGTTTTTCAACAAATATGCAACAGGTGGCACTTGCCTCAAATAGATCTCTTTGCCACGAGATTCAACCACAAGTTGCCTCAGTTTGTCTCTCCAGTACCGGACTCCCTGGCTGTAGCAGTGGATGCACTTACCCTGCCATGGGACGATCTGGATGCATACGCCTTCCCACCGACCGCCATATTGGGCAAAGTGGTGGAGAAGCTATTCGACTCCCCGTGCAAGAGACTCATTCTGATTGCCCCGGGGTGGCCCAACATGCCTTGGTTCTGGGACCTAGTGACCATGTCCAGCCAGGTCCCTCTCAGCCTTCCCAACCTGCCCAGTCTACTAACACAGCCCTTCAATCAGATCCCTCACAGAAATCTGACCAATCTAAATCTCCATGCCTGGCTCCTAGAGCCACAACTATCAAAGAACAGGGCTTCTCTGAGGCAGTGGCAGCAAGAATTGAGGCTCCTCAAAGAAGATCTACCAGATCAGTCTATGAGGCGAAGTGGACCATTTTTACAAAGTGGTGCGTCACTAATCAGGTGGACTTCAGGGCACCACCTATAAAGTCGGTAGCTGACTTCCTAATGTACCTCTTTGAGGACAAGAAGTTACAGCCCAGCACCATTGATGGATACAGATCTGCCATTGCTGATAAACTGGGTCCTACAACAGTCAATATCAGCAAAGATGATAATCTCACTCGTCTCTTGGAAAGTTTCCACAGAGATAGACCCAAAGGGCGGAGAGGGATTCCCTCCTGGAACCTTTCCCTGGTGCTACACCAGCTGACAAAGGCTCCCTTTGAACCTCTTAGGGAGGCATCTCTGAAGCACCTCACCTTCAAAACTGTCTTCCTTTTAGCCCTAGGCTCTGGCAAAAGAAGGAGTGAGATCCATGCTTGGCAGCACAAGAACATCAGACACCAATCCGATTGGTCTAAGGTGTCCCTTTTTCCATCTCCCAGCTTTCTTTCTAAGAATCAGCTGGCCAAGGAGGGTCCAGAGAGTGTAGCCCCAGTGGTCATACCAGCCCTGGCTCCTACTCTAGATAAATCCCTCAAGTCTGACAGATCCTTGTGTCCAGTCAGAGCTTTGCGCTACTACTTGGACAGGACGTCAGACCTCAGACAGAGCAAGGAGTTAGTCTTTGTCTCCTTCAAGAAAGGTTTCGACAAAGACATCTCCCCTGCCACTATCTCCTCATGGATCAAACAAACTGTGATCCTATGCTATGAGCTCTCTGATCAACAGGCCCACACCCTACATCAAGTTAAAGCTCATGATGTCAGGGCCTTTGCGGCTTCTAAGGCCTTCCAGTCGGGAGTCTCCTTAGAGCAGATCCTAGCAGCCTGCCACTGGAAATCTCATAATACCTTCACCCAATTTTATCTGAAGGATGTGGCTTGGGCTGACTCAGAGCTCTACCATCTCGGACCAGTTGTGGCTGCCCAGCAGATCCACCAACAGACTGGCACCTAGAGGAGAAATGTACATATGTAAATACTTGTACATATTTGTATATATTGCACATATAATTAAGGAATATGAAAAAAAAAAAAAAAAAAAAATCTCTCATGTACTTCCTCTGGGAGGATTAAATTATGGGACTGAACTCATCCCTCTCTTCCCCTACCTCCGAGCAGGTCTGTTAAAAAAGGGGGGGGGGGGCAAGGTCGACTCTGACGGTTCCATTCTGGATAACCGGATGATGATATTCGACCATAGCCCTAAGGGTTTAGACTTCAAGGTCTACCCGGGCTGTAGAAGGCATTGTCACTATTTCAAAATGAGTTCAAGTTCTTTAGTCCCTAGTAACTTACCCGCCTACCAAGCGGTAGTTATTCAGCTATTGTCCATTGGATAGGATGTATTAACGCAATAAAATTGCAAATTTAATAAGTAAATTAAATTTTTATAAGTTAATACCCTATCCAATGGACACACAAGACCCTCCCACCGACCCCGCTATCAGCTTACTAGGGGTCTAAGAGTTTTAGACAACGAAAAAGATGCTATGACGTCACGCTGTCTAGACAGGAAGGAAGTACGACACGCCATCTGGCGAGTGCACAGTACTGGGCCGGCCTAGCCGGTGGAGACACAGGACGTCTTTTTCTGACGTTTGGCGGGCCGGTCCGCGCCGACCGGATAAGCTATTGTCCATTGGATAGGGTATTAACTTATAAAAATTTAATTTACTTATTAAATTTGCAACTTTATGAAGGTCACATGATCAAAAACTATTTTTTTAAGTACACCCCCCCCCCGTCATCACAGTTCAGGAAAAACTACTTGCTACAGAGCCTTATAATTTGACACACCTGTTCATACTATTGAAAACGCGAGCTGATTAGATTTTGGGAGCAATCCCTTGAAAAATGGCTCATTTATGAGTGATTTTGTGACACCTTCCAATCTGAAAGCCTTAAATTTACGCCAACCCCCCTATTATCTTCTTAAGTATTGCATTTAGAGCCATAAAATGTACTGGGAGGTAATAGGAAACCATATGTGGAGAGTCTAAATAGCCGGTCAGTT